>CM059013.1:28903583-30121023 GCA_030272315.1 Paspalum vaginatum | reverse complement strand
TCCTGGGTAAAAAGTTACAGCGGTCCCCATGCACTTGTGGAGTAAAATCTAGTATGCTAAGAGACGTCAACAAGCTTTTTTGGCACCATTTTCAGGGAAGCACCGAGTTAGAATATTATTCTATTATTCATTGATACGTTATTGCTCTTTCTTTTTATTTGAAAAATCCAAACAATTGGAAATTTGAAAACCAACTCTTCAATTTTGCTGTATCCGTTGGGTAAATCTTGTTCATGTTTTTCATGCTGCCTAAAGTTTATAGTGCAACATGGCTTTTCATAAAAAACATAGCTTGGACCATGTGTGTGCTCAGAGACTAATTTTCAAATTAAGTGTGATTTTTAGGTTGGATTAGCCTCTTTTTATCAAATCGATGATAAATGAGCTATGCATAGACTTTGGTAGTGATGTTCCGTGCTAGTTCATATACTGCGATTCTTGAGTTAGCTAGATCTCTCAAGTCCAATGGAGATGCAAAATCTTGGTGATGTTTCAGAAATGCACCCCATCTTTTTCAAGACCATGGATTTGAGTAAAAGTCGGGGAAATAGAAGTCATGGTTTAGCAACATGGTTTGTGCTATGTTTTGACGTAAAATATTTTGCCAGCACTCTGTGAACAATGGGCCCAGTGATTAATACTCTTTACACATATTGGACCCTTGTATATGTTCTACACTAACTTATTGCATGAGGCATTCAATCCCCACATGAGAATAGAGGCCCTGTGGTCGACATTCTCATGCTCAACCTCTTTTGATCTATGCATCCCATCTTGGGAAATGATAGTATCGTGATATCGGTATCTGAGGAAATGCTGGCAATTAATAATGTTGCTAACATGACTATCTTCCGCACCATAAAAACACACAATACCAAGGTGACACGCAATTGTATATCACAATATGCTATCTTCCATGCTTGAATTTGCACAGCTAGTAGGCCACTGGTCTACTTCCCCATGGGTAAATTGCATCCCCAATGGAATTGTGGTGTAGATCCCAATAGCGGCTAGCATAAATTGTCTCGCATTGCGGGAGAGCTCTGTCTTAAGCACCACAAAGGCAAACACAAATTAATGTCCACAAGCATGGTGAGAACGTCGATGTCATGACGTGCAGTCGATGGCTGTGTGGCACATGGGCAGGCAACGACTGGTGGCACGTGTCATGTCTGACAAATATCAAGCCCAAAAAGACAAAAAAACATGATAGTGGGCAAGTTTGGAATCAACATTTAATGCATAATCCAAGCTTGGGGGAGAAAATTATGTGTCATTTGACAAGCAAATTTGTGGCAATGAGAAACAACCTAAGTTTGTAAGCCAAGGAAGCAAGGCTCAACCGTGTCTGCTACTATAACATTCCACTTACCAACCATGGAACAAGGAGGAATAGAGTTTTCTTGAACCACATGCTTTGTGATGACCAAACTTGATGTACCTCTCATGCTAAGTTGAGAAGGAAAGTTCTGTCAACAGCATCGATGAAGGTAAACCTCTCTAGCCGCTATTTTCAGCATTCTCTTCTTAGACGTTGCTTTAACTGGAAAGCCTAGTAGTGATAGCACTTGAATCAAGCTTTCTTGCTAAGATTCCAAGACGTCAGGATCTTCTAGTAGTGCTTTCTTAAGCTAGCTGAAGTTGTGATCAGCTAGCTATCTCTCTACACTAGCCATTGAGGATGATTATGTTCGGTAGACAATTGCATATATCGAACACTGACATGCAGGAAAAGGTAGAAGGAGGTTCCCAGAGATAATGAAGGAACAATGCAAAATATTACCATGAACAGATCCTTTCTCAACGCCCTTCATATTAAGGATCGAGGGGTCCCTTGACACCATGATTGGACAATGCCTTCCATTTTTAACAAAACAAAAGTCAAAGTGGAACAAAGGAAAACTTTATCAACAGATGAAGATGTTCTCTCAAGCATAGAAGGTTTGTTTCATCACACCACAAGAATCAAGCTTGGGGGAGGATATGCCAAGAGGCACCCATGCTCTAACCCAACACCTGAGAGGAAGCACCTCGATATTCAATTTTCAGAGGTTGGTACCTACAAGACATTGACCATGCTATTCATCACTTGGAAAACAAACATAAAGGCCATAGACATCTCTCATCCCAAGAGTTCATCTCCAAAACAACAAGACCAGATGTCGCTATGCTATGAGGTTGCAACTAGTAGACCATGGGTCCACTGCTTCACTAGAGGCAACACATAGCCATGGATAACATGAGATATATGAAGATACATCACCCAACTGTTGAGGAGTTCTACGAGTGAGCATTCCATAATTCCCTTCCCCTGTGTTGATATTCAACAAGACAAAGTGATTCACTAGAGGTCAGGTTGATCTACTCTACCCACCGGATGCGAACACCCATCAACCGAAGATTGATGGCAAACTTCAAGGACAGACTGGGGGTCAACTCCAACAAGTACCCATCAATCAACTCCAACAAACACCCATCAACTCAAGATTGATGGCAAACTTCAAGTACTGACTGGAGAGTCACTTCCAACAAACATTCACCTCCATCATTCCACTCAATTTGTTTGGCAATAAATAACCTGCTTAAGAACTTTCTCAAAAGGACCAAAGCTCTGCGAAATTGGATCCCAAGCGTTTTGCCATGAGAAACCAGTGGGCGGGTATCTGTGGCCAAACGCACGAGGAGCCAAGGATCACATCGCTGCTATGCTCGTCTCCATGGGCACGGCTCCGATCGGCTACTTGCCGGGGAGCCGATCAAGGTTGTGGTGGTGCAGGCGTGCCACCTAGCTTGACCTTATAGCCAAAAAGGTGGTGATATGGATGCGGTGGTTGACTCCTGTTCTCCCTAAAAAGCGCACACGACAGATTTAAACGTTAAATTCTTGTCGAATCATTGGGATTGGCAACACAGGATCCTATTAAGTCCCATCGGCTAAATAGCCAATGCTTGGTGGTCCATGAGATGTGTATATTTAGCATTGATAAACCGCATCTGTAACAAGATAGGTATAAAAACCTATCTAGTACATGATATAAAAGATCTGCATAGCCAGATCGGCTTCTAACCAGGATCACCAAAGGCATCCATCTAGATAGATAGATACATATTAAGACATGAAAAGTTAGGGTGCTCGAGATACGTTGATCTATCGGCATGTCGCATGCACGCGCTATAGCGGACATGTCGTGGATTGTAACAAATGAGTCGGTAACATAAAAATGAGCTACACAAGAACTGATCTACTAACATGAAGCATATATACATATAAAAAGATCGATACGAGTGCGAGATAAATGATAGATGTCATACCAAGCGAGGCTTGCTACGAGATTCATTGGGATAAACAATGGATCTCATGCCAAGCTAGGCTTGGCATGAGATTCATCGAGATAAATAATGGATCTCGTGCTAAGCTATGCTTAATACGTGATTCATCAAGATATCTAGCATAATTCACCATCACAAATGCTTCAGTATGAGGTTCACTGTGTGGCTCATGCCCTAATGCCCTAACCAATCTGAGAATCATTAGAGCAGCATGACGATTACCTTGAAACCCTAGTTTGCTTAGGGGTGGCGATGAGCCGAGAGAGATTGGAGACAACCACTATGTATGTAACGTTTACCATCAGTTTGTTATGAAGCACAGAGGTACATATTTATAGTCCATAGACTTGGACATCAAGTTCGACTCCTTGTCTAGCTAAAAAACCCTAACTTAACTTGGGCTAAACCTAATTTGACTCGAAAAATAAAAGATACATGGCCCGCCGGACTTGGAATCGCCTCTTCCTTGGATGATCAATCGTAGCCCACTATCTGATCCTTTTGTCCTGTAGATCGGCTCGCTCAACCCATTTAGCCGATCTGGCCCAGTTACTAAGCGGCTAAATTTGGGCGATAACACATGGCCCCCTAGTTTTGACAACAATAGTTATTTCAAAACTAAAAGAAAATAGATTCGAGACAAGCACTCGACCTCTTGGTGAATCATGCTTGCATTCTCCTCAGGAATCATTGCCTTATTCAAGAATGAAGTCACATCCTTCAACTTTATCTCAGTGTGCTGGGTATCCCAGGGCTGGCCTTGTCGCACATCTCTTTTTTTTTGTCAATTTGTATAGTGACTACACCGAAAGTTGTGTTGGCGAGCACCGGCTTCAATACTCCTTTCTTGTGCATAGATTCCCTGTGCCTGGCGATACTCATTGCTTGGCCATTTTGTATGTTTGACCTCTGGTTCTCCAAAAATCGGCCTAATAGCCTGCTTAGGTGCATAAAAAAGACATCACAGCTAATGCTCTCTTCAAGGATTCCTCAAGTCCTCAATCTACTACAACCACTACTGATTCCTCTCAAGAATTCCATTATAACCCTCCTGATAACCAGAGTAGACGTCACCCGGAACTCCTTCACCCTGATGTTGCCAACCAAGCTACAGATGGAGGATCTTCGATGAGGAAATTGCTGCCTACGAAAAAGCTAACATGCAAGTTCAAGCTCAGGTCGGCGTCTTCTCCATTGAAGAGTATACTAATATTCCTCAAGTCACCTTCCCTTCATCCATGCTCGACCTGTCCAGGCAATGACTTTATCACAAAAAATAACAAAGAATACCATCGTTTGGTTGTCCTAAAGAGTTTTGGAATAAAACCAAAACCTTGGATGATACCCAAAGTGTCAGTAGTCAAGCCGGTTGTTATTCCGGCTTACATTGTCCTAAATACAAATGAGTCCTCATGTCGTTTCTTGCATGGTCAGCTAGATAGGGTGCTAGAATATAAATAAATCCTCATGAAGCTTACCCTATTGCACTGGGGTTTTTCTACATGGTATGGTCAAGCATCTCAATCTGACATTTGACCATGTAAGCCCCCAGCTTGCATACAATGCTCCCACCACTAGCAAGAAACTCCTAGGCGAGTCCTGCCTACTACGTAGGGCATCCCCCCTGGATTTATCCCCACCATGGTCTCGTCGGCCGTTGAGTTGAGTTGACGGGCCGACAGGGTTATTTTTTTTGGGGCATGGGGGATACCAGGTGGATCTATACCCTGAGCTGACTTTTATCCAAATGATGTACCAATGTTAAATGAATAAAGCCTTGCCACTTGGACAAGTTACCTGTCACATGTTTTCCAATGTGAAAATGTGAAAGTAGTCCCCCTAAAGGCGATGGCACCGCATCAGCTTCGGTCTTGGATTTACCTGACCTTGAGCACTCCTATCGGCTCTTGTCTTGTTTGGGTCTCATCACCGAAGAACATCTTTTGTCCGCCATGGCCTCTTTTCCTTCGTTTGTCAGGTGCCAGTGTGCAGCCTCTCTTTGATGCTTCTATTAATATTATCTGTAGCCTTCCCTGTATGCTGCGACCCACATAGTTCTTCAAAGCATGTGTGAACACCTCCAAGTTAGGTTCATACCGAGAGAAAATGCTACTATTTGAGTGCCACTGTAACCAATCATTCATGATTAGTTCCAAACTCTTTTTTCGGGTGGCCATCCCCGACTTTACTTTGTCTCTATCATTTGTTTTGGATCCTACCAAGTACCATAGCTTCACATTTCCTTGTACTGTTGTTATGTACTGAGTAGAACTTTTCAAGCGTATATTGCCCGACGATGACACATGAGCCCCTAGATAGTAGGAAAATATCCGCAACACAAGAAAGAAAAATCTCTTGATGTGGGGTACCTAAAGGGAATGGCAAAGCATCGGCTTGTTGATGTAACAAGGAAGCACCCCCCTATGTATAGAAATATTTAGGTATGGCGGTATCTAGAGTCGATGGCAATAGGGTACCTAGAGGCGATGGCAAAGCATCAGCTTGTTGATGTAACAAGGAAGCACCCTCTATGTATAGAAATATTTAGGTATGGGGGTATCTAGAGTTGATGGCAATGCATCGGCTTTTCTTTCTCTTCTATTTTTTTCTCTTTTTTTCTAGCCGATGGCAAGACATCAGCCTTCAGGCGCATATGCAGATGCCCCTAGCTTTTCTTTCTCTTCTATTTTTTCCCTTTTTTCTGGCCGATGCAAGACATCGGCTTTCAAGGGCATATGCAAATGCCCCCAGTATGTAGGATCTAGGGGCTGATCCATAGACATGGGTAATACTTTTTCAAGTATTTTCCATTGACGTTTCTGCTGAATCTTACTCCAAGAGTCTACATATGATATGAGTTTCCTGGTGCTATTTCCACTATCCGATAAGGACCATGCCAATTAGGTGACCACTTGCCATATGCCGAGTCTTTGGTTCCAACTGGCAAAACTAGCTCCCAGATTAAATCACTGACTTGAAACCCCTTCATCTTAACCTTCTTATTATAGGCTCGTGCTACCTTTGCTTTATTTTCCCGTATTTTCTCCAGAGCCCAAAGTCGATGTTTTGTTAAATCCTCTGTGTTGATGTTCATGAGATATGCATATTCATCGACCGTCAAACTATTTTGGAACTTAACGCGCCTCGAACCAATGTTGATCTCCCATGGCATTGTAGCCTCTTGGCCATAAACAAGCTGATATGGTGTGCATTTGGTAGCTCCATGACATGACATCTGGTAGGTAGGCCCACAATGCTTCTGCTAAACGATTGTGCCATTGCTTAGGATATTCATCGATCTTGTGCTTAATGAACTTGATCAAACTCTTGTTAGATGCCTTAGCCTGTCCATCGGCCTGAGCATAATATGGTGACAACTAAATCAGGGTGATACCCATCTCCTTGGCAAATTGTTTGACTTTTTCTGCTATAAACACAGAACCGTGATCAATCGTGATTGTTTAGGGAATGCTGAATCTGTGCACGATGTGTTCCTTGATGAAGCTGATCACATCTTTGGCCATGACATTCTTCATTGGTACAATTTCTACCCACTTGGTGAAATAATCAGTGGCCACAAAAATCCACTTGTGTCCTTTGCTCATAGGAGGATGAATTTGGCCGATCATTGTTGGCGTTCCTTAGCCTACTAGATATAACTCCGCAAGCGCATGGAAAATGCGTTGTAGCCTTTCACCCAAGAGTATTCTAGGGTATCGAAATCCATGAGGAACGAGGAGTATAATAACACACAACACACCTTACTGAACTAGTGAAGCCAACAATGTAGAGGATAAAAAAAGAGAAGCATGTTCTCAATAGAAGTTAGATCACCTTACTACACTAAGCATGCAAAGAGATATACTTGTCATGTAAAAATAGACACCAAAGCTGTAGCACCACTGCCAGGCACCAGAGTGCTGATTACCCATCCGAGAAAGGCGGGTCTATCGTCAGCGAGTCTATCCGAACGTATGGGATTGGAATACTGAGAACACAAAAGCTGTCACCTAATGTGTCTACCAACCAGAGCCACGTGGGATAGCCATCCCACTAGGGTAAACTCTAAGTACAACACCGTGTTGTCTACTTGATGAGTTCACTACTAATCTGGTAATGAGCCAGAAGAGCAAGCAACACTATATAGCCAACAATATAAGCATGCACAAGGTTCGCGTAAACAGACAAGTATAAGACTAAGAATGGAAGGAAAGCAAAAATGAAATACCAAAGGTAGAGGACAAGGAACTTTACTCAATCCTCAAATCGAATATCCTTCCTCAGAGCAGACAAGTCTAGGGGCAAGAGAACTTCTACTCCCTCACTCTTCACCTCACTACTCTCCTTGACACAAGAGACACTCTCTCTACAAGCTAAGGGATAACTTCACTTCCCCAACACTATACACTTCACACTCTCAAGTGCTACTCTACCACTACACCACTATCGAGCCACACTTACAAGTGAACACCTTGAGGGTATTTATAGCTCTCCTAAAGTCAGTCTTGGAGGTTAAGTCGGTGCTGGAAGGAAAGGTGGCAGGTTGAGCAACCTCTAGGTGACCGGGTGGCCAAGTCCAAGGCCGAGTGGCCCTTGATTCCACCGACTTAGTCCATCCGACGCTCTTGATCACTTGAGTAAGGCAGTTGATAGTTAAAACAGTGTGCTTTTGCATGTGTCGTCAGATTTGCTTTGTGTTTCTTCCTTAGACATTGGATCACACTCCTGGATTGCAGACTTAACCAATTCGTGGGCTGGATCAGTGAGGTGGAGGCCTTCTGAGGTGTTTTGTGTTGATCTCTCGGATTGCAATGTGGAGTTGTGTTTGACACATCATCTCTTGCATGTAGGTCGAAGATGGTCGCATTTGGAAGTATTCACAAGCCGGGCGGCCCCGGAGGTGGGCCGGGCGTCCTGGGACTTAGTCCTGGTGGTTGATACTTTGTGCTGAGGGGTGGATTTTGTGACCCTTTGTCCTGCTTTCTATTGTTGCACCTTGTTTCACCATGCTTCGCATATATTTGTGTCGTGATACGTGTTCCTACAAGATCTTTATACACAACTCGTGGAACCGGTTAGAATGTATGAACTTTGCATAAAAATCAGCCTTGGAACTTGAAATGTTGGTGGTCAAAATGCATTATAACAACTGCCAACACCCCCCCCCACAAACATTTAGATCTTTGCTCATCCTCGAGCAAATGAGAGTTAAGCATGGTGTAGAGGGCATAGGACAACCATAGCCTTAGCAAGCACTGAAGATTACTCCCAAGTTGGTTCATCTTACCTAGGGTTTCAATGGTGACTACACTCTGATTTTGGGATGTTGAGACTAAGAAAAAGTCACAGGTGTCACAGCAGGTTTCTCCCAACTATGAGCAAAAGAGGTTTTTGATTTTTTCAAAAAGTATGGTGCTCGTTCCTTTGTTCTCTAGATCACCTCTCAATCTCTCAAAGGATGAGAATCCTTGTGTTTCCTTTCCTCCTAATCTAAGTTCGGTGGAGCTGGAAAGGTCATAAGACTGTCTCATTATGTTTGTATCACCGAGTCAAATCAAGTGTCAAAGCAAAGAGTATGAATCAACTTCGAAGATTTTGGCTATGTGCATTTGTTGCGGAAAGTTATTTGGCGATATGCTTTTGTATTCCTCCTTTTGATGTGAGAGAGGGCATGGTATTTTCCTTCTTTTCTCTCTCTTTTCTATTTTTTCGATTCCAGCCTCTTTTCCTCTCTTTTTGCATGGTTGATGAGGGGTAATTGGAATTTTGCATAGCACAACTTGCTAGAACTTTGTGGTATGAATGTTCACGTGTTAGCCAAAAACCTCGAATGATTCTAACTCATTTGATGGCACAAAATTTGACAAGGTTCAAAACATTCAAAGATGTCTTTGATGCATAAGATTTTTCATTTGTGGTATTGGTAGGACATGTGTCTTGAGAACATTTGGAGTAGAGCATATTTTAAACATTTTAGTAAAATAAAACTCTTTGCCTTAGTGGGAGATCACTACTTATGTATCCCTGTTACTCATCTCTCATGAATCAGCATCTTAAATCAAAAAGTATCCATGGGTTGTTTTACTTTAACATAGGGAGTAAAGTTGGTACAAGCATAGACACAAGTTGACATATGATCATATAGAGCAGATTTTTATCCAAGTTTCATGTATAGAGTGAAGCATATGGACCATATTATGAAATATTCATGATAGTACCTGGTCCTTTGCGCAGAGTATAAGTGAAATTGGGCCAGAGTAACATGTGACAGGCCGGGCGGCCTTGAAGTTGGGTCTTCCACCCTCTGCGTCGATCAACTTGTGTGGAGAAGTGCTCCGGGACGTAAATTTCTGTGTGTGGCATGTTTTTCGCGAGCGAAATAGGCCGGGCGGCCACGGTGGTAGGCTGAGTGACCAGCGGTAGAACGGGCGGCCAGCGTTTGGCTCGGATTGTCCCAGGTTTTTGTGGGTAGCGTGGTGGAACCATGTACATCATGTTTGATGTTCGTTTCTGTACGGTTACTGACAGGAATTTGGGGTGGCCAAGTGCCATCACCCCACACTTGAACTCAAAGTAACGGTAAACGAAATTTTATTGTTCTAAACACTAAAGATGGAATCAAAACAAACTAAAACAAAGATAGAGATAGGCGCTGTCTATACAAAGAAAGAAATAAAACAAAACAACTAAGCACAAAGAAAACAAAAGGGTGCCTATACTAAAAATTATTATGAAGCCCGGGGCATCTATGGCATGGGTGGATCATAGGCTTCTGGGTGCCCCATGGCTTCAGCGAGGCAGTGGAACTTGGAAGAGAAGCCTTTCCTAAGGATCTCTAACTTGCCATTGATCTCCCACTTCCAAAGTTCGCCTTTCGCGCAACGCTCTTCAAGCCTAAGGAGTGCATGCTTGAGTGCTTTTATTTCCAACATAAGAGACTCGATGGTCTCCTCCTCCTCCTTCTCCTCTACTGAATCTTCAAATTGGCCAGGAGGAGTTCGGATTCGAGGGGGCTTGGAGATCCTCTTGACGGTCCTTCGAGGAGGAGTTGAGTCAATGGAATCATCAATAGATGCATCTCCTCGAAGGACGTCCTCCATGTGACTAGGAACAAGCACCTTCCCCCACTTCTCGGTGGGAGTAACTCCTCCTCGGATGGTGTAGGCTAGTGATCTCAGGCTTTTGATGCTCCATTATCCTTCACGGAGTCATCCAAGAAGAGCTTTCGCATCAGCACCTTCCCGACCTTAGGCTGAGGAGAATCTGCCCAAAACACCTTCTTGGCAATGGTGGGAGCAGGAGACAGACCATGTGGAGGCCTCCCTGCACTGCAAGAGCGCGCAGGGGAGGCCGGCCAGTGATGAGGACATCTCTCCTATTCATACACTTGATGATACTGCTCTAGTGGTGATGCAAGGACCTATCAGAAGAGCACGCGCATGGCAATTGGATCAACAGGTGAGCTCATTTCTTTGTACACGTGCATATACTTGTGAGGATAGTATGCTACCTAATGTTTCTATTGATTATATTGAACTTAGGAACTTTGGAGAGGAACATGAAGGCTGTGGGAACCAACAAGGGTGAGGGAGGAGCAAGAGAGGCGTCCATGTCAAGTTGGAGGCCCAATTCATCTCGAAGTAGGCCACCTCGGCCTCCAGGGCTAGTCTGCTTAAAAATCGTCGACCACTCCACAAACGGGCTCCGTTTTTGGCGATCCATATATGCCTGGAAAGATAAAAACATAAGCTTTTCAATGCCATCAGTTTCAAGTCTATTGGAGTTTGGAGTCGACAGGAAATTGCATTGGAATTCAACTGGACAGAATCTATCCAGGGTGCTCTTCCACCCCTTTGGGCCATTGGGCCATGTATCATGTGAGAGTCCTTTCAGTTCACGTCTAGGAGTCCTTGGACGACCCTAAGGTCTATAAAACCTTAGCTGCCACCCAAGTTAGGGTTTCGGGATTTGCTTAGATTACTCTGTCGTTGAACAGTTTCGCCGTTTGAGAACACTCCGGTTTGTGAGTACCAACTTTGTGAGATTAATCATTCATCTGCAAGTTTAGTTGCAATCTTTCTTGTTCTTGCTCGTGTTCTCGATTCACTAGCAGGGATTACCCTTCGTGGCAAGGTCAACTGGGCAACGCACGGTTGATAACTACAGGACGCATGGTGCTGCGATTGCAGGGGCTTGATCATGCTGATCGGGAGCCGGATCATGAGTGTCTCATGCCACCAAATTGACTTATCCTCCATTTGATGGAAGATCAGGAATCCCCATTCCCATCAAGTAGCCTCGCTCTAGGCCGAGCGGCCTACCCTGTAGCTAGGCGGCCTGCCCTGTAGATAGACCGCCTGAGGGGGTGGCTGGGCAGCCAGTGGAGTGATGTCTAGCACCACCGTGTCGTCTGTGATCGGAACAACGCCTCTTGTAATGGGTTCTTCATCGAATGCCGGTGAGTAGGACACTGTGGTGTTAGATGTGAGGGCAAATCTCTTGGACATGGAGGCCATGACTTAGTTTTTCCGCAAGGAAGACGAGATAGGGGTGGAGAGAGTGACTGGAAGGAAGGAAACTCTCGTCTTTATGGAATAGCGGCGCGATCTCATCTACTCAACAATTTCTGATGGCTTACGGATCAACACAACTCAAAAATTTTCAAAGAGAGGCGGTTGGCGCCAAGGTGGGAGGCCGGGCAGCCTACATTGGGCTGGGCGGCCCGAACCTTGGTCGAGTGGCTTCACTAGGGGGCCGGGCGGCTTGGACCTGCCCCGCTGCTCTGGTTTGGTAAACTAGGGGTCGGTTTTGCCCTTCTAGGTGCTTGAAAACCCTTTTTCATCGTGTTGTGTTGGAATTTTGTTTGAGATTTTGTTGATGTGGAAGCAAAAGGTGAGATAAGATAGAAAAGTGAGGAGCATGGTAGTGTACATGGCTTCATTTTAGGTCGGAGCTAGACCGTGGCCGTGTGATCATGCCGTTTCTTCCAGCTCGTAGACGTCCACTTCTTCGAGCTGTGACATTTCGGGCTCCAGGAAAACTTTTAGGCATTGCCCGTTTGCCTTAAAGATCTTCCCGTCATCGTCCTGGAGGGTGATGGCACCGTGATCGGCGGCATCGAGGACCAAAAATGGTCCTTCCTACTTACTTCTAAGCTTACCATGACCAAACAAATGAACATGAGATTTAAAGAGCAGTGCCATATCTCTTGGTTATAATGTCTTGATCTTGATGTGCTTGTCGTGCCATCTTTTTGTTTGTTCCTTGTAAAGCTTAGCACTGTGGTAGGCCTTCTCCCTTTATTCCTCCAATTCAGCGAGTTGAATCTGACGTCGAACTCCTGAAGCTTGGAGATCCATGTTCCACTTCCTTATCGCCCAGTGAGACATGAATTCAAGTTCTATTGGCAGATGACAAGTCTTGTCGTAGACCATTGGATATGGTGGCATGCCAATGGGAGTTTTATAGGCTATGCGGTACACCCAGAGAGCGTCGGGTAGCTTGGATACCCAATCTTTTCCCATAGCTTCGACAGTTTTCTGCAGGATGTTCTTGATCTGCTTGTACGATGTCTCAGCTTGGCCACTTGTCTGCGGGTGATATGGAGTGGCGACACGGTGATCCACATCGAGTTCTGCGAGACACCTCTTGACTATTTTATCCATTAAGTGAGGTCCTCCACCACTGATGATGACCCTTGGAGTACCAAATCGAGGAAAGATGGTCTCATAGAACATTCTGATTGAATGCCTCGAATCTACCGCGGAACACTGGCAGTGCCTCTACCCATTTTGATACATAGTCCACTGCGATCAGGATGTACTCTTTGTCTCCACCCTTGCGAAAGGGCCCCATGAAGTCTATGCTCCACAGAACAAATATGTCGAGTTGAAGATTGCTGGTGAGTGGCATGGCATCCTTTGGGTTAATGTTTCCTTGGCACTGACACCTTGAGCATCTTCGCACGAACTCCTTGGCATCATCGTACATATTTGGCTAGAAGAATCCACTCTGCCAAATGTTTGCATGAGTTTAGTATGCTCCATAGTGACCTCCATAGGAAGATGAGTGGCATCTATCAAGGATTTGGGGGACTTTGCAAGCGGGAATGCAGTGACGAATGAGTCCATCTACGCAGAGTTTGTATAGGTAGGGGTCATCCCAGAGATAGAATTGGCTCTCATGGATCAATTTCCTCTTATCAACTCCTTCAGGTACATATCCAGTGACTAGGTAATTGACCAGATCTGCGTACCATGGCTGAGATGATGTAACCTTTAGGAGGGTGTC
This sequence comes from Paspalum vaginatum, assembly GCA_030272315.1. Lineage (NCBI taxonomy): Eukaryota > Viridiplantae > Streptophyta > Magnoliopsida > Poales > Poaceae > Paspalum > Paspalum vaginatum. The sequence continues at coordinate 30,107,403 of CM059013.1, read as the reverse complement.
ATCTCTCTTGTAATCATCAATCGGCAAGGATGATGTTTCTTCAAATTGCATTCATGAGAGGTGATCTGCAACTGAATTCTCAACTCCCTTCTTGTCTCTGATTTCTATGTCAAATTCTTGGAGTAGTAGGACCCACTTTATCAGTCGTGGCTTTGCATCTTTCTTTGTGAGGAGATTTTTGAGAGCTGCATGATCTGTGTATGTGACGACTTTTGCTCCCACCAAATATGATTTGCATTTGTCAATGTCAAAGACAACAGCTAATAGTTCTTTCTCGGTGGTGGAGTAATTCAGTTGTGGGCCAGTAAGTGTCTTGCTTTCATAGGATATGGCATCATGTTTTCTATCCTTGCTCTGGCCTAAGGCTGCTCCTATAGCATAGTCGCTGGCATCGCACATGATTTCAAATGGAGTATTCCAGTCAGGTGGTTGGATGATGGGTGCTATGACTACTGCCTTTTTGAGTGTCTAAAATGCTTCTAGGCATGCATCATCAAGTACAAAGGGTGTATCTTTGGCCACAAGGTTGGGCAGAGGCCGGGCTATAAAGGAGAAATTTTTGATAAATCTCCTATAGAACCCAGTATGACCAAGGAAGCTTTGGAGTGCCTTGATGTTTGATGGAGGTGGTAGCTGCTCAATGACTTCAATCCTTGTACGGTCCACCTCTATGCCTCTCTCTAATACTCTATGCCCTAGCACGATCCCTTCTCTGACCATAAAGTAACATTTCTCCCAGTTTAGGACAAGGTCAACTTCTTTACATCTCTGGAGAGCCTTTTTCAAATTATCTAGACATCCATCAAAGGTCTTGCCATAGACTGAGAAGTCATCCATGAAGACCTCCATTATGTTCTCGATCAGGTCAGAGAATATGGCCATCATACATCGCTGGAATGATGCTGGAGCACTACATAACCCAAATGACATCTGCCGATAGGCGAAGGTGCCGTAGGGACAGGTGAAAGTGGTCTTACTCTGATCATCCGGGTGAATGGGGATCTAGTGATAACCGGAGTAGCCATCGAGATAGAAGAAGAAGGAGTGGTTGGCCAATCTTTCGAGCATCTCATCAATGAAGGGAAGAGGGAAATGATCCATTCTGGTGGCGGAGTTGAGTTTTCTGTAGTCGATGCACATCCGCCATCTGGTGACAGTAAACTAAGGAATTAACTCATTATTTTGATTTGTGATGACTGTCTTCCCTCCCTTCTTCGGTATGACTTGGACTGGACTGACCCATTCACGATCCTGTACGGGGTAAATGATACTCGCGTGTAGGAGTTTGAGCACCTCCTTCTTGACCACCTCTCTCATCATATTGTTGAGTCTTTATTGTGGCTGCCTTGTAGGCCGGTGTTCGGTCTCCATGGGGATGCGAGGTGTGCACAGGTTCGAACTGATTCCCTTCAGATCTTGGAGTGAGTACCCAAGCTCTAATCTATACTTTTCCAATACTAAGATCATTTGCTGGCTTTCATTCTCGGTCAACTCATCACTGATGATTACCGGTGTGTTCGGATTCCTATTGAGGAAGGCGTACTTCAGGCCAGGCAGTAGTTCTTTAAGCTCAATTTTCGTGGGGTCAGGCCGCAGAGATTCACCTAGTTCTTTGAACTCGAGTGGCTCTTCTACCACACTGAAGTCACTAGCCTCTTCCTCTAGGCTGTGTTGATCCTCCTCTTCCTCAAGTGAAATTCCCATCACTTCTTCTAGTGGGTCAACCTCTGGCTTAGACTCTGTTTTAGTGTTTAGTGCCTGACTCATGCCAATCTCAAGCACTTCTTTACCAAACTAAAGCTATAGCTGCCCTGGATTGATTGCTTTGATGAGGGAAGCAATGGGGAGCCTAATCAATATGAATGGCATGGGCCCCTTGGGTATGTCGAAGATGTGGAAGTCTAAGAACATCCGCTTGTCCTGCAAGGTAACTGGTATGACCCAAATAACTCCATGATTTTCCTATGATTCATTCTTGTTCCACTTCAAGCGAATGTCGGATTTTAATCGTGGTTGAGTGGGGAAATAGGTGTCTACAATATATTTAGGAATGATGTTCACCCCAACTCATGGGTCATAGAGAATGTCTTGTGGGAGCATGCTAGATACATGGCCAGGGACAAGAGCTGGTTCTGGGTAAAACCTAATGATTTTTGTGTCAAGTCGTCTCTCTTCTAGCCATGACTGATTTATTATAGTAGTAAGCCAGAGAAGGTCCTCTTTCATCTGATGTATCTGATGTGGAAAAAGATATGCTAGTTGAGAGGTCCTTTTGAAGCGTCGGCTCACTTTGGGCAACCGAGATGCATTGCCAAAGTTTGTAAACAGTTCATCAGAACAGTGGAACCGATGGAGGATTCGTCACGGATACACTGCCCTCTCAGTGTCCTGTGACGTGCTAGGTTTAGGGATGTCTTCAATCCTGAGAGTTTGATGGGATAGTGGAGTTGGTGTTTGGGTGTTCTGATTTTCTTTGGGGTAGCTGGTTTTAGGTAGATCTTGTGAATGTGAGCATGGTTTCTCGATCTTACTGCCATCAGGGGATTTTTGAGAATTTTATCAAGGACTTTCGGTCCTTCTGGGGCAATTAAGTGAGAGAACGATCCTCCCAAAGCTAAGTCCAACCATAGTTTGGCACTAGGTGAAAGGCCTCAGATGAAGTCTTGCAAGAGCATGGACTCTTGTATCGCCAAGTCTGGACCAGATGTGACTAGACTGGTGAAACGCGATCAGGCTACCGCCAATGTCTCATTGTTTCCTTGTCAAAAATTGAGAACTTCACATCACAGGTCAACGACTCGATGTTGTGGGAAGAAATGTAGGCAGAACTTGATTTTGAGTCTTTCCCAACTCCCCTCTACTGCACCAGCTACTCTGCTATACTAGGATTTTGCTCCTCTCGTAAGTGAAAACGGAAAGAGCAACCATCACAGAGTTTCTCCAGGCATACTGGAAATTGCGATGCAGCTGCACAGCTACTCAAATTCTCAGAGGTGTGTGTAGGGACTCTCTAATTCTAATCCTACAAAGGATTGATCCCGAACCGTGGCTATCAAGCCGGGATGTAGATGATAGCCACTTGTGACGATAGGTGTGGATGGTTGTGGAGGCTCCAAAAAATCGCCCTTCGGAGCAGATAACTCGCAGATAGGCATGAGATCCATTGGGTGGTATGGTGGGATGATGATGGTGGTGGTGGTATAGTGGGAGATTGGACGGCCTTGGTTATGTGTTAAAATAGCTACCATTCCCCTGCAACGGCGCCAAAAAACCTTGTTGGCATTCCCTATCCTACTAGATATTACTCCACAAGCACACGGAAAACGCATTGTAGCCTTTCAACCAAGAGTATTCCAGGGTATTGAAATCCATGAGGAACGAGGAGTATAATAACACACAACACACCTTACTAAACTAGTGAAGCTAGCAATGTAGAGGATAAAAACAGAGAAGCAAGTTCTCAACATATGTTAGATCACCATACTATACTAAGCATGCAAAGAGATATACTTGTCATGTAAACATAGACACCAAAGCTATAGCACCACTGCCAGGCACCAGAGTGATGATTTCCTAGTCGAGAAAGGCGGGTACTACAGGATTTGGTTATATCGTCAGCTAGTCTATCCAAATGTACGGGATTGGAATACTAAGAACACACAAGCTGTCACCTAGTGTGTCTACCAACCAAAGCTGCGTGGGATAGCCGACCAATCAGGGTAAACTCTAAGTACAACACCGTTGTGTCTACTTGATGAGTTCATTACTAATCTGGTAATGAGCCAGAAGAGCAAGCAACACTATAAACATGCACAAGGTTCCCATAAACAGACAAGTATAAGACTAAGCATGGAAGTAAAGCAAAAATGAAATAACAAAGGTAGAGGACAAGGAACTTTACTCAATCCTAGAATCGAATATCCTTCCTCTGAGGAGACAAGTCTGGGAGCAAGAGAACTTCCACTCCCTCACTCTTCACCTCACTACTCTCCTTGATACAAGAGACACTCTCTCTACAAGCTAAGGGATAACTTCACTTCTCCAACACTATACACTTCACACTCTCAAGTGCTACTCTACCACTACACCACTATCAAGCCACACTTACAAGTGAACACCTTGGGTGTATTTATAGCTGTCCTAAAGTCAGTTTTGGAGGTTAAGTCGGTGCTAGAAGGACAGGTAGTAGGCCTGGCGGCCTAGCTTCTAGGCTGGGCGGCCTGGTCCACCGACTTAGTCCATCCAACGCTTCTGATCACTTGGGTAAGGCGGTTGACAGTTAAAATGTTGTGCTTTTGCTTGTGTCATCGGATTTTCTTTGTGTTTCTTCCTTAGCCATTGGATCACACTCTCTTGGTTTGCTGACTTAACTAATCCGTCGGCTGGATCAGTGAGGTGGAGGCCTTCTGAGGTGTTTTGTGTTGATCTCTCGGATTCCAATGTGGAGTTGTGTTTGACACATCATCTCTTGCATGCAGGTTGAAGATGGTTGCATTTGGAAGAATTCATAGGCCGGGTAGCCTCGGAGGTGGTTCGGGCAGCCTGGGACTTAGTCTTGATGGCTGGTACTTAGTGTTGAGGGGTGGGTTTTGTGACCCTTTGTCCTGCTTTCCATTGTTGCACCTTGTTTCACCATGCTTTGCATATATTTGTGTCATGATACGTGTTCCTGCAAGATCTTTATACGCAACTCATGGAACCGGTTAGAATGTATGAACTTTGCATAAAAATCACCCTTTGAGCATGAAATGTTGGTGGTCGAAATGGATTGTAACGACCACCAACAATCATGTCCATTCCCCACCGCCTGAGCGGCCACGCCTTAACAATAGGATGTAACATGTCAGCTGGCACCATCTGCATGGCTCCAAACTTTTGACAGTCTTGGAAACCCCTATAGTACTTGAAACAATCTTCCAACATAGTCGGCTAGTAAAAGCCTAACCTTCTAATTAGCCATTTCATTTTGTGACCAGATTGGTGGGTTGCACAAGTGCCTTCATGTACATTATGTATGACTTTCTGAGCTTCATCCAGACCAAAACACTTGAGCAACAGACCATCAATAGCATGAAAATATAAATCATCATCAATCAACACATGCCGCTAAGCCTTGTGTCGTACCTTCTTGTGTGCCCCGCGAGCTAGATCCTTCAAATAATTGAGGAGATCAGCTCTCCAATCTACCATGGATAGTTGTAGAATCTCAACACAAGTATCATCTAGCTAAGGTGTACATCCAAAAGCTATCTGAGCTAATTTGTTTGCTTCATCATTTTGCTCCCTTGGAATCCATGAGTGTAATCATTCAGAACTGGGCCATCAGCTCCTGGCATTTGATGAAGTATTGGTACAAAGAATCGCTATTGTAGTCATAGCCCTCTATTAGCTGGCGGATGGCTACTTTAGAATCCCCAAAGATTTGAACCACTTCGGCACTGGCTTCAATTAATAACTCCAGACCCCTGCAAATAGCATCATATTTGATTTTGTTATTGGTAAATTTTGCTTGTAACCAAATTGCGAAATCATAAGACACTCCCTCAGGGGAGAAGATGTAGAGTCCAATGCCACATCCAGCTTCGCATGCCGAGCCATCAAAGAATAATACCCATGGCCTGAAACCTACGAAGTGTGTAAATGGCACGATCCATTCTATAACGAGATCAGCCAGAGCCTGCACTTTCACGGCCTTAGCTGGTTGGGAGCGGATGTCAAATTCTGAGAGAGCATACATCCACTTCCCAAGTCTTCCTTTGAGGATAGGAGCCAATAACATATGTTTGATAACATCGGCTTTGCACACCACTCTAGTTTCGGTATGAAGAAGACAGTGGTGCAATTTGGTGCAAGTAAAATATAGACAAAGGCAAAGATGTTCCATTTCAGTGTACCTGGTTTCTATATCCAACAATCATCGACTAAGATAGGAAATGACTTGCTCCTTGCCTTCAAAATCCTGAATCAAAATAGAGCCGATGGATGTTGCATCGGCTGACAGATAAACGATGAATGGCTTGTCTATTTGTGGAGGCACCAGTACTGGAGGCATTGTCAAATATTGTTTAAGATCATCAAATGCTTTCTATTGCTTCGGCCCCCAAATGAAGTCACCGTCGTTCTTGATCTTGATGAGAGGCATGAACGGCTCAATCCGACCTGAGTGGTTTGATATGAAACTTCTGATATAATTTATCTCGCTAATCAAGCTTTGTAACTCGGTCTTGCTCTATGGAGGTACCATTGTGGCGATGGTGTCTTTGCTCTTGTCACCAATCTCAACACCGTGTTCATGGATCATAAACCCTAAGAACTAGCCAGCAGTAAATCTGAATGCACACTAATTTGGATTCATCTTCAATCAATGTAGCCTTGTACGCTCTAGAACTTGACGCAAATTAGCTAAATGCGTAGCTTGGAGAACCGATTTAACAACTATATCATCAATATAAATCTCGACCAGCCGGCCAATAAGATCATGAAAGATATAATTCATGGCCCATTGGTAGGTAGCCCCAGCATTATTGAAACCAAACTTCATAACAACCCATTCAAATAATCCAATGTTTCCTGGGCAATGGAAGGCCGTCTTCTATACATCTTCCTCATCCATGAAAATTTAGTTATAGCAAGCATTGCCATCCAAGAAGCTCATCATTTGATGTCCTGCCACAACATCAACAAGAATATCGGCCACTGGCATTGGGTATTCATCCTTGGGTGTCGCTCTGTGGAGGTCCCTCAAATCAACGCACATCGGAAGTTGACCACCTTTCTATCGAACAGGAATGATATTGGAAATCCATGTAGCATATCTACACGGCCTGATGAACCCAAGCCTCTATCATCCTCTGGATTTCGTCCTTAATTTTTGGTAGGATTTTGGGGTTAAACATCCATGGTGTTTGATCATAGGGACAAAAACCATGCATGATAGATAGCTTATGTTCAACGATCGAACGGTCCAGCTTGGGCATCTCATGGTATTCCCAAGCAAAGCAATCTGAGAATTCCTTCAGAAGGTTGTTGACGGAAGATTTAGACGAAAATTATACTCTATTTTTATATGATTTTATATCTCTTCAATAGTTAATCTTATGATTTAGTCTTATTTTGCTAACAAATAACCCCGTTTTTGAGAATGCTCTTTGTTCTTGTGCAATATTGATTTTTGCAGGAAAATAGAGAATCCTATTTTGGGAAGGACAAGGAAGGAAACTTCATCGCCAAGCAAAGGAGTATATGGACGACCGGGACTCTTCTAGAAGCTTGTATATACTTGGAAATAGTTGTTTTAGGTGTTTTAGGACTCTTAGAACCTGGTCTGGTCGGCCGACCCCAGGCATCCCGAGGGCAGATCGAGTTCATCTTTCGACATGTTCTTCGTCGAGTTCATCCCGACGACTATGCTTCAAAGTTCTTGATGTATCTCGAGTAAATCCTTGTACTTCTTATGTTACTTTGATAAAACCTTGATGTTTGATCAATAAAATTTGTCTTTTAGACTTAGCTTCTTGTTTATGCATGTTCTATGATCCATAGCTTTGCAATGCTTAATGCCAACATGAATCTACCTGGCCAGGTGTTTTAGCGCTTTCATATTCTTTTAGTAGATCTTTTTACTTTAATTAGTTGATTGAATCTGCTCATACTTAGTGATGGTTAGGGTTTACTAGTTCGTCGATTACCTAGTTACTAGTGACAGTAGAGCCTGGGGAAAGGTTCGAGTAAGTCCTTGACATTCATGTTCATGCTTAGTCTGATTAGATCTTATATCAAGGTGATTCTTAGTTCATAAGTTGTTTGTCTCATATCTCTTGTGGATCCTTTTGCCATGTTAATCCTTTCGTACTGGTGTTTTAATATAGTTCTTGATCTATCATTTTATGCCATAATTAGAGTATAGATTAGATAGTAGATTAGAGTATAATTAGAGTAGTTTTATTTCTCTTTTAAGCTTATTTAGATCTATTAGAATTAGCTAGTAATTAATTTAATATTAGATTAATAGTAGTTTAAACATAATTATCCGTGGATTGACAAAACCCAAGATACTCATCCTGAGAAAAAGCTACCACGATACGGTTTGGCGTGCTTAAGTGCTGTCAACAAGCTTTTCTGAACATCCCCACACTTAGATCTTGCTAGTCCTCGAGCAAAAAGATCAATAAAGAACTCAACTAAATTTAAGCAAATTCTAGATCATTACTTCTCAAAAATAATCTAACCTTAGAAATCACTCATATCATAATATGGGACTTTAACTAACTTTCTTGCATAGAAATCCCCACAAAAATTATCAAAGTCAAACGTATCATAGCAATACCAAAGTTTTCTTTCGAAATTATCAGAGAGGGTTTTTGAATAAAACTTCAAAAGATCAAGAAATTACTTATCCCTTTTGTCAAGCTCTCAAAAAGGCACTCTTTATAAGTGGCTATTCTATAAAATTCCACTCTCTTTCTCTCATCTCACAGGAATATATGAGGAGCTTGGTAAAGGTTTAGCAAAACTACTCATTTTATTGTCTAATTAAGATATCTCTCTAAAGATCATTCAATCAACTTAAATTATCTTGGTCATCGAAATAAGAGAATAAATATTTATATAAAGAGACCAAGAAAAAGAAGATATAGATAGTGGACATGTGCAATAATAAATGAATTGGAATAAATTCCGAAATTTGCACATGTTTGGAAAAGTGAAAGTTTTTGCTCATTACACTAATAATAAGACAATAAGATTTCCTTTCTACCTTTCCAAAACTTTCCTAATTCTACCTTTTCCTCTTCCCCTTTCTCCTTTTCCTAATTCTACTATCTCTCTTTTTTTTTTATTTCGACCACTTGGTCATTTTTTTCCTCCCTCTCTCTTCCTTTTTTCTTCTTTTTTTTCTTTTTTTTATCTTGGCGCCACACCTATATATATATATATATTTCTTTCTTTCTCTCTCTTTTTTTTATTTGGCGCCATAACCTCACCCTCCTTTCTCTCCTATTTATAATTTTATAAACTTACTCAATAAACTAATGAGCAAAAACTTTACTTATATAGGTAAAGATAAATAATGAGATAAAAGGGTTTATCGGATAAAAGAAATTGCTCTAATGATATAAGCAATTAGAAAATAATATAGGCTAGCAAAAGATGAAATGTAGATGATCAAGAGATCAAAATTTCTAAAGGAATCAAACTTAACTAAACTCACATGAGATAACTTGCTTATAGACTGGCTTTTATAAACTAAGCTCTACTAGGAATTTTGACTCTCTCTTAACAAAGGGGTGTAAAACTTGATCAATGAAGAGAGGTTTTAAGAAAAAATTAAATACACCTCTAAACTTTTTCTAAATCAAAAACTTTGGCAAAGCTATGAAACATAATCCTCTAATAAAGATATGGGTTATGCATTACTAATTAATCTAGTAATCTCCACATTAATCAAATCATGAAAACTATAATAGGATTAAATATCAAAGTAAAAATAAAGAACAAACTTAAATAAAGCGAGACACTTATTCAATCCCACACTTTATTAATATATATATTTTAAAGACGTTACATAGACTCAATTAAGACACGAATATAAAAGATAACAACTCTAAATAAAAACTCATTAATAAAGACTATATATATATATAACTTATTTATTCTAGACGTTTTATAAGACGCTTTATTTATGAATGGGGAAATTCTACTAACTTCCCTACACTTAGACTAAGCAAAGACTCCTCATCATCATACCAGTGCTCCTCGTCCACTGGATCATCAAGAGGATCATTTCTGATTGCACGATAAACTTCATATGGATCCTCCTCTTCGTCCCCAGTTGGATCTGGTTGATATCCTCCTCCTTCTTGTTTTGTCACGTGGTCCCAGATAGAATAGAGAGTGTCGCTTTGCCTCATACATGTAGCTTGAAGAGACTCAACTTGCTCCTTCAGGTTGATGATAAATTCAGTGACATCCTTGCGAGTTTTCTCTATTCTTTCCTCAAGTCTTCCCTCTAAATCTTATGGACCTCCTATTCTTCATCTCCTTCGGTTGAATAGAAAGCTTCGCTAAATTCCCTGAAATTTCATGCTTTCTGACGAAACTATGCACCCTTGCCTCTTCCTCATCATCAGAGAAGACAACTTGCGAAAAATTGCGACGAGATCCGTGAAACAAGGGGCTGGTCGGCCGAGCCTACCCATCTTGGTCGACCGACCAAGCCTCTTCTTGCCTCTACTCGTCCTCCCTCTCCATGAGCTGGCTCTCCATTGCTTTAGAACGTGTTGTGGCTTGGATTGGTTGTGTTTGGAGTTGATGTCTCAAGGCTAGGGTCTGCCCTTTGCTTTATACTCCAGAGATTCGACAGGATTAGGAAACAAAACGAGGATTCCGATCCGTACTCTACCTCAATCTGGTATGGAAATCTTCGGAGACTTCGCTAGCAAAATTTGAACAGAAACCGACTCAGAAATCTCCCTGGTCGGCCGAGCCTGGGCTCTCTGGTCGACCGACCTGGGCCTCCCCTCTAGCCTATGGGCCCCAGGTTTTGCCGGTGATTTTATTTCCTAATTTAAAATATATATAGAGAGAAATTTTTTTTTTGAAAAACACGAAACTAACCGCGATGATCTATATACAAGGGTACGAAGGCTATGGATAACTAGGGATGATGGTCATGGTAACGGACTTTTACCTCCTTGAACTCATATGTATCAATATAATTAATCTCAAATCTATCCTCTTCAATGAATACCTTGAGTCTTTGACCATTGACCATAAATCGATTCCCTTCTAAATCCATAATAGTGACTACTCCGGTAGGTGATACATCATGTACTATATAAGGTCCATCCCATTTACTTTGTAACTTTCCTTTTCCAAATAATTTGAATCTTGAATTGTAAAGAAGAACCTTATCACCTTCCTTAAACTCTTTCTTCTGGATTCTCTTATCAAACCATCTATTAACCCTTTCTTTATAAATACTGGCATTATGATAAGCTTGTAATCTTGCTTCATCAAGGGTACTAAGCTGAATCCTTCTCTTGATTAAGGCGGCATCTAAATCTAGGTTTAATTCCTTAATTGCCCAATAAGCTTTGTGCTCCATCTCTGATTGGCAAATGTCAAGTCTTTCCATAAACAAGCTGATAGGGTGTCATTCCAATAGGGGTTTTAAATGCTGTCATATACGCCCAAAGAGCATCATCAAGCTTCTTTGACCAATTTTTACCACCTTTAATCACTGTCTTTTTAAGAATATTTTTGAATTGTTTATTTGACGTCTCTGCTTGACCATTCGTCTGTGGATGATAGGCTGTAGAAACTCTATGCTCGATTCCCATCTTTTCCATATAATTGGTAAATTCTTTACCAATAAAATGTGATCCTACATCTGCGATAATTACTCTAGGGACTCCATATCTTGGAAGGATATTATTCCTAATCATTTCAATGGATTCTTGCGTAGATGTTTTTCTACATGGTATAGCTTCTACCCATTTCGAAACATAATCCACAGTCACCAAAATATACTCATATCCATGTGAATTCTCAAATGGTCCCATAAAATCCATTCCCCAGACATCAAATAAATCAATTTGTAGATTATATGTGAGAGGCATCGAATTTCTAGAAGTTATATTTCCAGACCTCTGACACTTAGGACAAGAAGTGACAAATTTCCTTGTATTTTCATGCATTCCTAGCCAATAAAACCCACTCCCCCATATCTTAGCTTGGGTTCTGAAATGTCCATGATATCCCCCATATTCCGCAGAGTGGCATTTTCTTAAAATTTCCTCTCTTTCCTCTGCTGGAACACATCTTCTAAGGACTCCATCTGATCCAAATCTATATAAGTAAGGAGCATTCCAATAATACTTCTTCGCTTCGGCCAGAACTTTTCTTTTAGAATTATAGTTGAGATGCGGCAGTGGTTCTCCTCTTATGGCTCTTATAACATCTCTCATCCATGAATCCTTATCTAGAACCGCATAAAGAGTGTCGTCTCTTAAGGCATCTTCAATTGGTGGGCCACCCTTCTCATGGTTCATTCTAGATAAATGATCCGCCACTACATTCTCAACTCCCTTCTTGTCTCTGATTTCTACATCGAACTCTTATAGCATTAATATCCATCTAATCAGACGAGGCTTTGCATCCTTTTTGGTAAGTAGGTACTTGATAGCAGCATGATCAGTGTAGACTACAACCTTTGAATTAACTATATAGGATCTAAATTTCTTAAAGACAAAAACTACCGCTAGCAAACTCCTTCTCTGTGGTAGCATAATTTACTTGGGCCTCATTAAGAGTTTTGCTGGCATAATAAATGGCATGTACTTTTCCGTTTTTTCTCTGCCCCAGCACAGCTCCTACTGCATAGTCACTTGCATCACACATGACTTCAAAAGGAAGATTCGTGGTTGAATGATCGGTGCACTCATAAGCAATTCCTTAATCTTTCTAAAGGCAACTTCACATTCTTCGGTGAACTCAAATGGAATATCCTTCTGAAGCAGATAAGTAAGTGGCTTAGCTATTTTTGAAAAATCCTTAATAAATCTCCTATAGAATCCAGCATGTCCAAGAGCTTCTTGGAGACTTAATATCAGCGGGTGGTGGTAACTTTTCTACCGTCTCTATTTTGGCTTTGTCTACTCCAATTCTTTTCTCGGATATGACGTGTCCCAACACAAGTCCTCTTCTAACCATAAAATGACACTTCTTCCAGTTTAGCACTAAATCAACTTCTTCACACCTCTTAAGTACTTTCTCTAGATTCCTTAAACAGTGGTCAAAACTTGTGACATGAACTGAGAAATCATCCATAAAAACTTCCATAATATATTCGATAAAATCTGAGAAGATTGCCATCATACACCTTCACTATAAGAGATTTGTCAGCATAATGACCAATCATTTACGTCACAAAAGCTGAAAATTACATCACAGTTCAGCGTTTGTGACAATAACGTAACAAAAATTAGTTCGTCGCTGATCAGCTGTCTTTGTTTGGAATAGTGACAAAAATAAACTTTTTTGTCATTAACATTGTGACGACTAGTTTTTCGTCATGGATGTTATGACGCTTATTTTTGTCATAAAAGAGTCTATGAAATGTCACAAATTGATAAACATGTATGGCAAAGTTAGCGCCACGTAGAACAAAAATCGTCATAAAATTTCAAACTAAAATGACGGTGGAAATGACATGGCAGCTTTGTTGTGACGATTTGTTTTGTCATAAAATGTGTTGGGCCTCACATGGCCCATTATGTATTTAACCCGCTTGTGGGTATAGCCCAACATGATTCAAGTGTGGCCCATTAAATGCACAACAAATTTCAATATTGCCTGGCCTTTTAAACCATTATATTTTCATTAAGCAAGATCAAGCCCATTTAAGAAACACAGGCCAAATCATCTTTTCCCAACAATAGCCCCACACAGTATAGCCATTCGTTATATCTCAGAATCTCATATAACATCCAATATAGCTCAATAAACATTCAATACAGCCCAAAAGCTTATGGTCCAATCAACCATTTCATAGATTCACATAATCGACCAAATCCAACTGATCATTGAATAATACAAAAAAAAAAGAATATGTCCAACCAGTCATGCATGTGACTCTACCGATTCAAAGCTCTAGTTTATTGTTGTGGTTATGTTTGCTGAAGAGGCTTCCGGAGATTGACCCTGACATGTCAAAGCATTATATCAGATGTGACTTGAAACAAAGACGAAATATTTTTCTAGATGAGTAAAAAATTTAACCATAAAATTAGACCAACTTTTTTTATAGAATGTGCAAATCCATTGTCTCAATATTAAGTGTGTGTCATCGGTGCAATTAGCCAGTAATAAACAAAGACAAGTAGTAGCTGCCAGTCAAAAGTGCAAAGCAATGATTCCTTAATGGTTAGCTACTGTTGCTAGATAGTGAGCTTTCTGAAACCAAAGAGATCAAATCAACTGAGCTGATGCACTAATCGACCAAAACAAGCATCATTTAGCTAAAATGACTGAGCACCGAACAAATAGAGCATGCTAAAACTGAAAACGAGCTGCACATCCAGAACAAATAGAGCATGCGAATCAAGACAGCTACAGCTCTGCATTGTCAACACCGAACAATACAAGCATACACATATGACTTTGCAGATCATTTAATGTTTCTTGAACAATTGGTTCACTATCGCATAAAACGGACACTTCAATTAGCTAGTACTCCTGTGCAGCTTACCTGAAATCGAGCTTCAACATGTAATGATGGAAGCCCGAGCTCTACACTGTCCACATCACACATTATACAGGCCAAATAGTTAACAGATTTCCTGGTCGCCATCTGAACTGCACATGAAAAATCAAGATGGATTAATCAAAAAGTACCAGTGGAGAACAAATAGCATAGCACTTGGATTTAGCATATCATACAATCCAAAATGACAAGTGAATCTGAACGAACAGAAACAATATTCAAAGGTAGTAACATTATGCCATGAATATGCAAATACTAGGACTCCATTGCGATAGGAAACGAGGCATAGGGGGTGCAGGTGCTCACCATAGCTACATGGCTCGGAGTGTGGGTAGCTGCTCCTTACGCCGCCTGTCACCAGCTGGCAGAATCGAGTAGATCTGGTGCAGCAGGGGACGAACAAACTCCATGCTCCAGAAGCGGGGACGCCTGGGTGGCCAAGTCACCTGCGTGCTCCAGAAGCGGGGACGCCTGGGTTGCGGCCGTCACCGTGCTCCAGAGCCGGGGCCGCCGCCACCGACACTGCCTGCTCCAGAACCAGGGCCGCCGCCGCAAGCTCCAGAGCCATGGCTTCCACAGCCACCGCCTGCTCCAAAGGAGAGTGGCACCGGCGCGCCGTCGCGGAGGCGGCCGCAGCGGTCCGGATCTGTGGCCCAGGCGCCGCTGGCGGCCCGAGCTAGAGGAAGACGACGCGGCGTCCCCGTCCCTGGATGGAGCGGCGCGCCGGCCGGGAGCCCTCGCCGTGGAGATGGGGCAGAGAGGAGGTGCTGGCGCAGAGGGAGAGGTAGCGCCGGTGGGGAGGAGGAGGCGGCTCCACTAACCGCTCCTGCGAGGTGGATTGGGGGTGGCCAGCAGAAAGAGCTTGGGGTTACGGGGAGAGTGTGGCGCCGCCGCTATGAGAATTGAGAAGGGTTAATCGGATTGAGGCCATTATAAAAACTACGGTTTTGAGAAATTCTATTATAATTCGTGAAAAAGAAAGAGCTTATTACAATTTTGTTAAAATTTAAAATACGTCATTATATATGTCTTCTGCCGGACTGGACCCACTCACAGGCGTACTTGGCCTCGACGTATCTTCGTATGGACAATTTTGCCCCTCCCTACAGCGGATAAGTCACCCGCTCACCCTCTCGTCCGCTCAGTTCCCCTCTCCTCACTCTGTTCTCTCCTCCCTATTGCACATCCTCCAACCAGTCACTGTCCTTTGTGGGATTAATTCATTTTTAACTACGGTTAAACCTTCTTTCTTAGGCACACAATGGACTGGGCTCACCCACTCACTGGTCGGTACTGGGTAGATAATTCCGGCGTTTAAGAGCTTGATTACTTCCTTTTTCACTACAGACCTCATCTCGTTACTCAACCTCCTTTGATTGTCAACCACTGGTTTGTGATCTTCCTCCATTGGGATCCGGTGAGTACAAAATGCTGGGCTGATTCTTTTTAGATCTGCTAGAGAATAACCAATTGTCTTCTTATGCTTCCTTTTCCTTAACACTACCAGTAGCCTCTTCACTTCTTCTGGACTAAGCTCATCACTAATGATTACTGGGTATGATTATTGGGTAGGTTTTATCTTCTCCCAAGAACTCATATTTTAGTCCATCACGTAGTGGTTTTAACTCTACATCTGGTACCTCATGTTGATTAAGGTCACCTAGTGGCTCTACTGGAATGTCTCAGGTTTCTTTAATATTTTGTTCAAGTTGATTAGTGGCAATGGTTGTTTCTTCGGAGAAGAAACCTTCTTCTTCTCCTTCTAAGACTAGATTTTAAGGCTCTCTAAAAGCATTTATATAATTAATACTCTCTATCTCCTCTATATCGGGAGTGAGATTAATGGGCACTTTAGATGCCGGTAGGAAATCAAAGTCATATTTTAAACCATTAATGTTAAGTGTTACTTTTCCTTTTTCATTATTAACTATAGCATTAACCAACTTAAAAAAAGGTCTACCAAGGATTAAATTAACATTATCATCATAGACATTAATTACATAAAAATCAGTTGGTATAATATTATTAGCAAAGTTAACTTCAACATTTTTAATTAAGCCTACAGGTTTAATTATTTCATCACTAGAAAGTTTAATCTTAAGATTAGTAGAAACTAAGCATGGTTTATCACATAACTTAGAATAAACTTCATAGCTCATCGTACTTACTTGGGCTTCCATAGAGCAGTGTATATTGTTGAAGTCTTCTTTGTTGATGGAGCATGAAATACCAGTTGAAGATTCCTCCGTTGGTAGCTGGACGATTACCTCCTCAGTAAGTGATGAATCCGGCTTGACTCCGATTACTCGCTTCACTTCAGAGACAAAGTCACTATCCAGCTCCTCTTCTTGGAATAATTTCTGCAGCATCTCCCCTGTATCTTGGCTATCAGAATTCTTCCTTAGTGGTATTTCTCGTGGAAATAGCTCTTCTTCCTCCACTAAGTCTTCTGGCGGGAGTGGTCCTGCACACTTGAGTGTATTTCCAAAATCCACTGGCATCCAGCTCATTCTCTCGAACTCTATCAGAGGCTTCGCACTAGCAAGACTTCTATAATCTGTACTCTTGATCTCCTCTTGAGGTGCAAAACTTCCAAACTCTTCCTTGTCAAATGCATATGACACTGGAGTCTTCTTGATAGGTAGTTGATCTTCAAAAACAGCTGGTGTAGGCGCCATGTGCTCCTCTACTGGCTCCTTCACTTCACTGTCCTGTCTCTCTTTGTTCTCCTTGCAAGTCATGCAGACATCTGACAAGATCTTGTTGGCTTCACTCCATGTTCTACTGATCAATGATCCTCCTGCGCATGTGTTCACATACACAAAAGCTTTTGATGTTAATCCGTAGTAGAAGATCTGCGTGTACATTTCTGGAGTGAATCTGAGTGATGGTCCTTGAATCATCATTTCTTGGAGTCTATCCCAGGCTTCACTAATGTCTTCATTCTCCCTTTGCTTGAATGCCCAAATTTCCTTCCTTAACTTGTGCACTCGAAGTGGAGAGAAGAATCTTGTGAGGAACTTCCGCTCAAGAACGCCCCAATCTCCTTTGGCTTCGATTGAGGCAATTTGGTACCATCTGTTGGCTTTATCAATAAGGGTAAATGGAAAGAGGTTCCACTTAATCCATTCCACCGGGACTCCGTCTTGGTGGAAAGTGTGGCACACTTGCTTGAGCTTCTCCAAGTGCTTGTATGGATTTTCACCGTCTTCTCCCCTGAACGGGTCTACAGCAGCGATTTGGATGATTCCTAGCTTCAGCTCGTAGAATCCTGACTCCGGCTTCTTATTTGATTCTTGAAACTTCAGATCTGCAGCTTTTGGAGTCAAGTGCTCTCTAAGTGTCAAAAGCTCCAGGTCTTCAAGGAGTGTCGTCATATCTGACACAAAAACAAAACAGAAAACAAAAGATCTATCACAGCAAAGTTGCTAGGTTAGTTTGAATTAAGAATGAACGAAGAAAACAAAAAACTAAATTAGAGAAACAAGAATGTAATTTAGATATCTCTAAGCAACTAGAATTAGAAATTATCAAACAAAACTAAACACTAGATAGAAACTAACACACTATTAGAAAGGCTATAAGCAAACAACTAGAAAGATATTAACACACAATTAGCAAACTAACTAACTATTAAAACTAGTAGTAAAAAGGTTAATAAAAGATTTATAATATCTTAAACAATAATTATCCCCGGCAACGTCGCCAGAAAAGCTTGTTGACAGCACTTAAGCACGCCAAACCTTATACTGCTAGCGCACAGTATCGTGGTAGCTTTTTCCCAGGATGAGTATCTTGGGTTTTGTCAATCCACGGATAATTATGTTTAAACTACTATTAATCTAATATTAACTTAATTACTAGCTAATTCTAATCGATCTAAATAAGCTTAAAAGAGGAATAAAACTACTCTAATTATACTCTAATCTACTATCTAATCTATACTCTAATTATGGTATAAAATGATAGATCAAGAACTAGATTAAAACACGAGTACGATAGGATTAACATGGCAAAAGGATCCACAAGAGATATGAGACAAACAACTTATGAACTAAGAACCACCTTGATATAAGATCTAATCAATAAGTATAGACTAAGCATGAACATGAATGTCAAGGACTTACTCGAACCTTTCCCCGGGCTCTACTGTCACTAGTAACTAGGTAATCGACGAAATAGTAAACCCTAACCATCACTAAGCATGAGCAGATTCAATCAACTAATTAAAGTAAAAAGATCTACTAAAAGAACATGAAAGCGCTAAAACACCTGGCCAGGTAGATTCATGTTGGCATGAAGCATTGCAAAGCTATGGATAATAGAACATGCATAAACAAGAAGCTAAGTCTAAAAGACAAATTTTATTGATCAAACATCAAGGTTTTATCAAAGTAACATAAGAAGTACGAGGTTTTACTCGAGATACATCAAGAACTTTGAAGCATAGTCGTTGGGATGAACTCGACGAAGAACATGTCGAAAGATGATCTCGATCTACCCTCGGGATGCCTAGGGTCAGCCGACCCCGGTCGGCCGCCCTGGATCCTGCCTCCTCTTGCTTCCTCCTTTCGCCGAGATGTACTTCTCGCCGAGTTACTTGATTGTAGCGCCCGAACTCTGCCCTAGACTCTCGACTTACAATGAATTGTGGAGAACAATGGTTCCCTCTCCCCTTTGGAGGCTCTATATTTATACTCCGGAGAGAGTCCTATACATGGAAGCTATTAGGTCGGTTCTAAGAGTCCTAAAACACCTAAAACAACTATTTCCAAGTATATACAAGCTTCTAAAAGAGTCCCGGTCGTCCATATACTCCTTTGCTTGGTGATGAAGTTTCCTTCCTTGTCCTTCCCGAAATAGGATTCTCTATATTCTGCAGCCTGTAGTATTTCGACCATAACTCCCTCATCCAAAGTCCAAATAAGGCAAACTCAGACTCTAAATTGTAGAGCTCGAAGAGATCTACAACTTTGGTATCAAACTTTCTTCATTTCACGTCATTAAGGTCTCCGAATTGGGGCCACAAGTTGCTGCTATCATGAATTCCGAGAATATTTCAGGATTTAGTCCTCCAAGTAATCTCCATCTTCTAGAAACTTCTTATTATTGGGCTTTTATCCTTCAATTGGGCTTCAATTAACTCTTATTCCAAAGCTTGCTTATACTAGCATAAATCCTGTCTCTGAGAAATCTTCAAAATTATATCAATTATTCCCTATTTTACTGCAAAAATCAATATTGCACAAAAACAAAGAGCATTCTCGAAAACGGGGTTATTTGTTAGCAAAATAAGACTAAATCATAAGATTAACTCTTGAAGAGATATAAAATCATATAAAAATAGAGCATAATTTTCGTTTAAATCTTGCGTCAACAAAGGTCCACCAACTGAGCCTTGAATTCTGGTGCCAGTTTCTTGCTGACATATGTCGGTCGTGGTCGATCTCCCGGCCCTATGTCGACTGCTTCAAGTTCATCGGCAGATGTGAAGCTGAACCCCAACTTCCCTTCATCTGCGACTTCAACGCTGCCAATCATGAGGGGTGGAAGTTGATCATAATCAATAGCCTAACGAAAGTCATCAACCAAGATAGTATCATCAAGGGGTAGATCGCCTAGATCGGCCATGTTGATATTAGGAAACGGCGTATTACCCACTTTCATCAGACTCCTAGAGTACGTCAACCTTCCTTGTTGGATTGCATCCTTGATTTGTTGATGAAGCACTTTGCAATCGTTTGTGTCGTGATAGTCCATCATGTTGTGCCACTTGTAGTACTTGTGTCCCTTCAATTCCTCATCAGGTATGGTCTTGTGACCCGGCATCAGTTCCAAATACTTATCCTTTAGGAGAAAGTTGAAGATCTGTTCGGTCTTGGTCAAGTTAAAATCATAGCCGATGGGTGCTTCTAGATGCTTGAACCATGGGCAAGGCAATGGCTGCTTTGGTTGGGCCCATTGCACGACCGCCACCTCGGCCTCTTCATCGAGCGATTCTTTGTCTTACAAGTAATGGATGGCTCTTCGCGGCCTGTCTTGGTATTGCTCTTGGTGTGTGCATTTGTAGACCGCTACTTTAGAAAGCAAATGGCTGATGGAATTGAAGTCCTTCAGCCCGTAAGCTTTCCTGGTGTTTCGAAGAAGACCATTGTATGCCATCTCAGCCAAGTTTGCCTTTGACATGTGCAGTTATTCCTAGCCTCTCTGAAAGCGCTGAATGTACTAGTTGTTTCCATTTCGTGATGGACCCGAGTGCCAATGATGTATACCACCCAAAAGCTGGTCCTGTTAGAGATAATGAAAATTGTTGAATCTTCATGTGTCCGGCTGACACTGCAATCCCCAGTTGAGCCGTGTACGGCTAATGTGTTCCATCGTGCTGGTGCTGTCATTGCCACTGAACTTGGAGAACTCTAGTACCTTGAACTTAGGTGGGCGTGGCAACTGATCATAGGCTTTTAGGTATGACTTGGAGTAGTGGATAGCGCCTCTTAATGGTGTCATGCCATATTGATTCTTCTTAAATTCATCCATATCGGATGGAAAAGCCTGAATCATTGTTAGCAGAAAAACTGGACTGGTTGTTAGAAACCGGCCATGATCCAAATCGCACTTGCCAATCAGCAACTTCGCGATCATTAGTCTTGTCTTTGCCCCCACTTGGATGACCAGTATGGTGGGCCTGTTTCACTGGTAGAGGCCAGCGAGGAGGCTCCTCCCCCTCATGTAATGGCCTGTACCTGAGCTGGCAGATATATCCATCTGGTATCTAAGCCGGCAACTCTTCATAGCACACGGGTTGATCTAGTAGAATGTCAAGTGCATACATGACAAACTCAGCCTTGGTGCCTTCTAGTGGATTCATAGGAGGCATGTAAGGTGGCTGAGTGTAGAACTTGGTTTCTCCAAATGAATTGCTGAGCCCTGGTCCGATGTCTTGAGAGTATTATCCCGTCAGGACTTCTTTGACCACGCATGCCACCACGTTTTGCATGGAATTGAGTAGCACTTCAGCTTGGTCGAGCATGGCCTTGCCCACCATGACGTTCATCTCATCCAGGAGGGCCCTATTGCGTTATTCAAATGGTGTCGAGATGTCTACTCCGTCAAGCAAGTTTTCTGGGTATCCGACACACCTAACGCCACCGAGCCTGGTCCAGGTGAAGTGGTCGATGAGATCATTGATCAGCTTGGTGAGTATGGGATCGTACGTTGCCCTGTGTTCTGCTGGTAGTTGTTCAAGCATGGGTGGTGCATCTTTGTCTTTTGGCCATGTGGTTGGATCATGATTGGCCAAAAAATCCTTCGTGCCCTTCTTCTCGTTGATGGCTCTGGGGCCATCGCCAGGTAAAGAGCTTGACGAAGGTGAGGTCCCACCAGGCGTGCCAAATGTGTGTTGCCATGAGAAACCAGTGGGTGGGTATCCATGGGCAAACGCACAAGGAGCCAGGGAACACATCGCTGCTACACTCGTCTCCCTAGGCACGGCTCCGATCGGCTTCTCGCTGGGGAGCCGATCAAGGCTATGGTGGTGCAGGTGTGCCACCTGGCTTGACCATACAGCCAGGAAGGTGGTGATGTGGATGCGGTGGTTGGCTCTTGTTTTCCCTGAAAAGCGCACATAAAAGATTTAAAAGTTAAATTCATGCCAGATCGCTAGGATCGGCAACACAGGAGCCTGTGAAGTCCCATCGGCTAAATAGCCAATGCTCGGTGGTCCATAAGATGTGTATATTGAGCATTGATAAACTGCATCCGTAACAAGATATATATATATATATATATATATATATATATATATATATATATATATATATATATATATATATATATATATATATATATAAACCTATCTAATACATGATATAAAAGATCTGCATAGCCAGATCGGCTTCTAACCAAGACCCCCAAAAGCATCCATCTAGATAAACAGATACATATTAAGACATGAAAATATAGGATGCTTGAGATATGTTGATCTATCAGCATGTCGCATGTACGTGCTACAGCGGACACGTCGTGGATTGCAACAAACGAGTAGGTAACGTTAAAACATGCTACACAAGAACCGATCTACTAACATGAAGCATATATATACATAACGAGATCGATACGAGTGCGAGATAAATGATGGATCTCATATCAAGCGAGGCTTACTACGAGATTCATCGGGATAAATAATGGATCTCATGCCAAGCTAGGCTTGGTTATGAGATTCATGGAGATAAATAATGGATCTCGTGCTAAGCTATGCTTATTGCGAGATTCATCAAGGTAAGTAGCAAACCTCGCCCTCAAAAACGTTTAAGTTCAAGGTTCACCATGTGACTCACGCCCTAATGCCCTAATGAATATGAGAATCATTAGAGCAGCATGACGATTACCTTGAAACCCTAGTTTGCTTAGGGGTGGTGATGCACTGAGGGAGATTGGAGATATCCGTTTGTGTATGTAATGTCTGCCATCTGTTTATTATGAAGCACATAGGTACATCTTTATGGTCCATAGACTTCGACGTCAAGTCTGACTCCTTCTCTAGCTAAAACCCTAACTTAACTTGGGCTAAACCAAATTCGACTCGAAAAATAAAAGACATATGGTCCGCTGGCCTTGGAATCGCCTCTTCCTTGGACTATTAATCGTAGCCCATTAGCCAATCCTTTTGTCCTGTAGATCAGCTCGGTCAACCCATTTAGCCGATCTAGCCTAGTTACTAAGCGGCTATATTCTGGTGATAACAAAGCCTCAACAACCTGTGATATGCCAGTAGCACTAGGGGATCCTCTCAGAAGTACCTTGCTACATGTCTTGTTGGCAAATGGAAGACTGGCCGAAACCCAGAGAGGAGCCCATAGGACGAACAAGGGTGCTCTTCCATTTCATGCGACAAGGATGCAACATCGCAACCACACTTGTGTCACCTGGGAAGAATGTTAGTTAAAGATAAGCATGATGTTGGAGCAGGAGATCCAACATCAATACAAGAGACATTCACCAAAGGGAGTAGTATCACCAAACCAAATTTGTCTACAAATCGAAGCTCCCGACACTATGCATACAGTCCAAATAGCAACATTGGAGATATGGCAGAAAGCCTCAAACACTCATTTTTGAAAGGAGGCAAACCTAGAGTAGAGAGAGAAGAAAATTCGCCTAACATATAGGTGAGCAACACAAACAACATCATAGTCACCTAGGGAATAAGCAAGCTTGGGGGAGGCAATGCCAGGTAATATCAAAGCTTACTTTTTGGCAATCACTTGCATGAACTAAGCTTGTGGAAAGATCACCAGGTGAGTACCTTGAATGCTTAGTCTTTCACTTCCATATCTTAAATCCCGAAAATTACCATGACACGAAAAATATTTCATTCTCGCTACCTCAAATAAAAGAAAAGCTTTAAATATTTTCATAATTCAAAAACAACAAAAAGATTTGCTTTTACCCTGAATAAACTAACCTCTAGCTATAATGCTACAATTTTGTTTATACTCTTGCTTAAAGGAAATGATGAATAATTACTCTGTTAATTCCTTGTAAGTATTTCCTATACAACTTGACACTCTTCTTAAATTTGAACTTATTGGCATTTGTTGTGATCCTACCTTTAGTCTCTAACCTTGTGGGAGCAAGTGCTTTCAAACCAAGTCTACGTTGTTGTGAGATGTTATATAATCAAAGTTTGAGATTCACCCATCTCGATCCTAGTAAGTGAATTCTCAGAGTTTTCTATTTGGAAATTAAGATGAGAAAGTTCTTCAGTGGTCTGAAATACCTATCCATAGCCAAATGCTTTACATGATGAAACCTCTACATATGCTAGCTATTGTTATGTTGAGTTTTGTCAAATTTTGAGTTCTTATGAGGTAGTGGTACTTCAAGCCCCAATCAAAATCCCTCATATTCATCTTCATTTGCTAGCCTTTCTGTGTCTTGTCATGCTTAAATCTACCCCCTACGCCAGGCATTGCTTCATCATACCAAAACCATATCCATCATCCACCCAATGCACAAATATGGTCTTACAAATAAATAGTCATATTCCAAAAATATCCCCAATATCGCCATACAAAAAGGAGACATGGAGATATTCAAAAAAGAATAAGATAAAAAAGGAGTGACAAAAAAAGAGCAAAAAAGAATGAAGAGAAAAAAATTATAGCTCCATGCACTCAAATCCTTCAAAGTTTCAAGAGGGGACTCATCAAATAAGGAGTTTTTGTCCACACACCATATCAATCCCCAAAACAAATCCATTCTCCTTTTATAGGGATGAGAGGTATCACAAGCTTCACTAGGACCAATCTTTGACTCAACAAAATGAGTGACTTGAGGGTGCGGTGCCATTTGAGGAACTTAATGCTTTGATTTTAAAATTTTCAAAACCCTCTGAGCATGAAACTTGAAAAGAGATAGAGTTCGGTGACACTCTATAGAGATTGTTCCATCTCTCAACCACCAAAGACAAAGTAAGAAAATCCAGAAGTCCCATATGTATGGATACAATGGTTTAGGGTACACTTATGCCAGTTTGTTCATTCATAAAGGTAGAATGTTGGGTTGTGCACTTAATACTTGCAGGACTTTGACAGTGATGCAACGCTTCATCTACCGAGCCTATGTCTTAGCTTTGCTTGAGGACGAGCAAAAGTTCAAGCTCGAGGGAGAGTTGATGGTTGTTATTTCACTATTTCGATGTCAATTCCTTAGTGAATAAATAGGGTATGGATAAAGTTCTATGTATTATTTACCTAGCATTGATGAATTCCATGAGTTTTGTTGGTCTTCGGTGTATCAGAGGGAGAGGCTCAAATTTCATGCAAGACAACAATATTTGGAGCAAGAGAGAATTCACGAAAAAGGGCTTGAGAATGAAGTGCAAATAACATTACTATGAAGTGTCTCAAATGCCCTCAAGGACTACACCATTGCGAACAGCTTATCGAGATAATCGAAATGAACTTTTGGTTCATTCAATTTGGAGTCCACATGCACAAGTTATCGCCATCGCAAGATCAATATGACCGACACTGAGGAGGGTGGCCGGGCAGCCAGACCTTTAGGTAATGGTTGGCCGGCCATGCACTCTCCTAAAATGCATCTTCCTTCATCTTATTAAACCAAGGAAGTTACCAACAGCCCAAATACATGTGGAGGAATAAGCCCAAGTCGAATCCAATGTCGGAAGGCCATCACATGGGCCAAAAATGGTTGGAAGGTCAAAGGATGGCCGGCTAGCCATTAATTTGGCTGCCTGGCCACCTCACAAGGCTGGCCGGCCATCTAAGATGGCTGCCTGGCCCATCACTTGGTGCGAGCCACAACATTGGCCACCCGGACATTTTCAACGCATGTACCGGCTTCTAGGAGGCATCCTAGGCATCGGAGAACCAAGGAAGTGCATCGGATGGCTGCCCAGCCATGGACTTGGCCACTTGGACTCTGTGATGGCCGGTCAGCTACCCATGCGGCCACCCAGCAAACCGACTTAGATATCCTACTAACCTTCCCACTCCTATAAATGGAAGGGCACTCCCCCACTTAAAAAAAGGGTACCATTCACCATGTAAACTTTCTCTCCCTCTCTACAAGGCGCCCCACAAGTGGTGCCTCCACTCTGAAATTAGTTTTTTGTTAGGAGTTAGAGAAAGTTTGATGTATCACAGTCGATCGAAAGTATTCGGTAATGTCCAACGCTTATTCATTTACATTACCTCCCAATGTATGACTTATGAGCATTTAGAGTATTATTTAATTTATCTTCATCTCTATTTAGTAACTCGATTTGTGTAGTTGCACTTTTCTTTTGGTCCACCATATTAGATGGAGCCTTGTTATGTTTGTCAGTGCTACAATCCAACACCACACCACGGCCTCACTACAGCGATGGATCGTCCGTCGCTATAAGTTGTTTTACCGACGGACGTTTAATCGACACACAACTACACCAACGGACCCATGCAGTCAGTGTAAGTCCCATCAAAAAAACATTTTACCGACGGACAGCAGTTTTAGCGATGGACAATCCAAAGCAGTCGAGATTTACCGACGGACTACCCTATACCAACTGACTGTATAAGACAAAATTTTTACCGACGGTTTGACTGACGCACCCTTAAGATTTACGGATGGACTATCCAATGAGAAAGTTGTAACCAGAAAAAATAAAACACCCCATTAGGCTACAATTTAATTTAAAAATCAAACTATAACAAGCACAACATACAAACAACATTGATTCATCTCAAGTCCAAACATATTTAATGACATAAGTTACCACATTAGCCATGAAATCATTTGTCACATGAGTCCACTACACCGCAGTACAAGTCTAAACTGTCATTTAACATCAATACAATACTATCCTTCAAAGCACAACCATTGGGAGACATCAATACACATAGTGTCCAATAAATCCATCAAAACATAGACAAATCCCACAATTGAAACAACCATGCTCAACATAGTCTACTGGCACAACCATTAGGATTGTTGTACAAAAGACATATTTAGTGAGTCCAAAAGAGATCAACAATCAGCACCATTAGCTTTGAGCTGCTTGCTATCAACTAACTGACTTCCTTGCACCCCCAATAGAACCTGAGTATCAAAGCTTATCATGCAATCAGAAACATACTGATGACTCGACAATGAGGTAAAGGTAATATGTTCATTTTTTGTTACAAGAGCAGCATGGCTGCTTAAATATTATGAATATCTACTTTTAGAATAACAACAAATATTCCCTATGCAATAGGAATTGTCACATTTCAATTTGATTGCTAGCACATGAAATTTGATAGGAACAACAAAAAAGATCACATGTCTATGCCTACAGGTTATGAAGTGATGCTTTAAGATCTGAACTTATGCTTTAAGATTGTAGATTAATATTACCAGACACTACATAGGCCATCTTGAAGCTCAGCTTGATGAATTACCTATAGTGCCTTGAGAAGGGTTTGATGCTTTGTTGCCTGATGGTGTACTTGTAACCTTTAGCTATCACAATTATAAGCTCTTAGGCTAGGCTCCAGTTAGTTCCTCTCCTTCGGGCAAGGATGAACTATTGTTGTTCAAACGTTTATAGCATGTCATCCTCTCCATGCAGATTTGCTTGGTAGTCCCACTCGGTAACAGCGTGTGGTGTACCTGTGTATTCCAAACCCGTCGTTCGGGAGGCCCGTAGGTGTTAGCAAGTTGCCGTTCAGTTGGCCCCCTTGGTGTAGTCTGGAATTTCGCTCAACGCAAATTCAGAACTCTATTGAGATCATTTTGACCTTTAGCACGGATAGCTCTTGTATGCTAGTAGAGATATAAGAATGTACCAATGTTCCTGACTCATTATCCTCCTAGATTTTCCTGTTTTCTTGCCGACGGTGCTTGGCTTGTATCCCATTGTGCTTGATGTCAATCGTTCCTAGCTACCGGTTGACGTGAATGAGTAGTATAATCACCTACAACTAATAGCTAGTTTTGGCTATGTGGAAAGTTTCAACTAACTAGCTTGTTACAGGCCTGCAAATCTGACAATCTTCAGATTGTCTGATCCTTACTTTTCTACTGGGCTATCTATATAAAGACTCCCCCAATTTCTATTAGGCACCTTTGGCATCTAGAAGAACACATATATTCCAAGGGTCATTTGTGGCACTTGATCATCCATTCAAATATTTGTGAATGTATGGTCTTGAGCTAAGTGGATTGGTTCTTTGGCATGAGTCAATCAAGTAAAGACATAACCTTGTTACTCTTAGTGATCGTGATAATCTAGATGACTTGAGAGTCATTCTCTTTAGTGAACTTCTAGTGATCATGGAAGAAGAAAGATAAGGCCCTTGCGTGGGCGGTGTACGTAGTTTAGAGTCCACCAGTCTAGAGTGGAGCATCCATGCAAGAATACTTGGTCCTTGTGTAGATAAGGGGGAGCTCAACCATTGTGCGAGTGCTCCAATGTGGACTAGGGGGAGTCGTGGCTCCTCAATACCTCGGGAAAAAATTGGTTTGCATTTTCTCTCTTTACTTTTGTGCAATTTCCATCCACATTTCAATTCCTAGAAATTTAATGCTATTATAGGTTTGTCTCTAGGTTACAAGTCTTTCTCTTTGTTGTGTTGAACTTTAGACACTCTCTCTAGGCACTAGGGTGAATTAGGAGATAAACAATTAGTTTTAATTTTCAAGGTTCAAAATTAGAAGTCCAATTCACCCACTCTTGGACATCTCAATCCTTTCAATAAGTAAACCCATTTTGGGTTAATTAGTGATGGTAACAAAAACAATGTCTCATAGAATTAAGTACTCCTACCTAGAACTCATCATAGACCCAAAATATTAATGTTGATCCCATGTTTCTATGAGTCATATATAAGAATAGATAAACTTTCTATTTTTTACATAATCAAGTAGGAAGGTTGTATATGGTCAATATCATTGGCCTTTTCTTATGTGCTATTTAATTAATAAAAAATACTCAATCCATTAGTTCTCAATGCGAACCATAAATTTCTTAGCTTGACAAAAATATGTATATAGGTTATCAAAGTTGTTCAATTGGGTAGCACTAGCTTTGTGTCAAAGTTTTTCAATCGGGTAGCATCAACCCTATGTCAAAGATTTTCACTATCCTTCTCCTTCTTATCAAAATGCTTCCCTAAATTTGGATAAAGTTAACACATCACCAAGATGAATTTTTCAATGGTTATTCATGCCTAGAAGAAGTATCTTCTTCTCCATGATGACAAGACATACTTTTGGCACCCTTCCTCTTTGTGTGACATTGGAGAAGTCATGTTCATCCTCACACTAATCCTCATTCTCATTGTACTGGGTGGCACTATTCTTTGGACAAATCTATAAAAGAACTAAAACACTTTGTGGTAAATGATACAATGGTTCAAATGCACATTTATTCTCTGCACACCCTTCAAAACTGAGCACAAAAGCTTATTCTACATAATATGTGTTGGTGGCCACTTCATTACGCTTTGGAAGAAAACCAGCAAAGAGACTTAATAGATCATTAGAACTACTATACAACAATCTAAATCTATCCTACAACATCAACCGTTCAAACCACCGTTCAAGCACAAAACACAACACTAGTTAAACCTTTTTTTAACATTAAAATGTAGCCTTTATAATATATCAAATCATGTTACCCTCTCACAGTCACAATTACCACATAAGAACATGGCACAACTATTTTTCCAAATCAAATCATCATTTGCACCACCACCACTGTTGGGGATAGATATCCTCTAGGTTCTAATGAAGCGTATTCTCTACATGGGTCATCGGAAGGCCCAACCCAGGAGCCGACCGGCCGACTTAGGCCCAGGGATGGCGAGAACAACTTGGCACACAAGATGTCGTTGACTGCTATAGAAATCCTACTAGGACTCTACAAGAGCAATTGTAATCCTACTAGGACTTACTTTGTAAGCAACTAGGACTCATGCATGTACCTCTCACCTCCAGACTATATAAGGAGAGGAGGGACACTCTAGTTGGGCATCATACCGCACCAGATCGCATACAAACCTCTGGCTAGCTGCGCCCTCATTGTAATCTAGAGAACTCAGAGCAATACAATTTGCCACAAACAGGACATAGGGTATTACGCATCTCGCGACCCGAACCTGTATAAATCTTGTTTCCCGTCACGTTTCACGCGAACCACGGAGCTACAGTCTATCTAGACACCATTAAAAGCATCCCGTGGTATATCCCATGGTGCATTGCCGGTACTAAACACCAACAACCACCACCACAACAACAACAACAATTATCACCATCATCCATATTTTGACTTAATAGGTATTAGTTTGTGGCTGCTTATTTTGGATTTACATTCTTTCTCACAACAATGCGACCAAAACATGTAGTTCTAGTCAAGTGTGAACTTATCATACCTAGATTGTCCTATACTTCCATTTTATCACAGCAAAAATGGAAATGCAAATCATTATTCATCATGGCTTCTATAAATTCAGCTATTTTCTGAATGTACTATGATTCATGCCTCTGCTTATGATATATATATATTCCCTATACATCTTGAACTATGATGAAAACATTAAACAAGTAAATGTCTGCAATATGAATAATACTAAAATGTGCACTAAACAAATTAAATATAAACATCACATATCGCAAAAATAAAGCATTGCATATTAAAATGCATTACATCGATAGAGTCACAAGTTAATTCTCAATGTAAATTTTAAAATGAATTACATTAAATGTTTATTATAATTAAGTAGAGAAACTTAACAAAATCCAAAAAGCAACGTTAGAGATTACATATTGCAACCCAATGATAAATTCAGAAAGTAAAGTATGTAGTCTAATTATATTAAATGCTAATATAGATAGTACTAATTGTCATCTAACAAATTTAATATTAGGAAAAACATTTTATATAAAATAATGTGCTCCAAGTACAAATTCATAAGTTATTTCACAAAGTAATAAAATGTGAATATGCAAAATATTAAAATGAGCATTACATATTTCCATATCAAAAAATTCCAAAAAAATGAAATTATTGCATGCATACAACAAACCTAGGACAAATTTGGAACTTAACAAACTAATAAGAATGTGTAATATAAATAATATTAAAATGTGCATTGCATATTTGTTGACGTCAAACTATGAACAATAGTATGAAGTTGTTCATTGTATATGGCTGTATGATGGGATATCATTTTTCTGAGATTGTTTTCTAATTTTCTTTGATTTATCATATTTTCTCCTAAGTCAACTAATGTAATTTTGTCTCTCTGCATGTCTAACGAAAATAACTACCGCTTGGAGATATTTCCATACGCCTAGGTGCCTAGTGAAAACGGACAAAATTAATGTTTTCTCGTAAGCAGCAATGAATTTACACCAACTGTTTCGTTCATGTTTATTTGATCGGATTTTTATATGTTTGTTGACAAAAATTATATTTTTTCGATTTTTAATATTTTTGCCTTGTTTTCCTAGGTAATAAGACTATTCCTATATTGACCAATTTCACTTTTCTATTTTTGATATTTTTATAAATGAACTAGACTGCAGTTGACATCTAATTTTTAAGGGAGTGTAACTCCCTAGACCCTACAGATACGAGCCAAGCTTGCCCTTTACTGTACCTAAACCAGTGCGCCACGTGGATAACGCACGTGGATAACGGCTACAAACCAGTAGCCTTCTGGAGAAGATCGAGAAATCTGGACCACAGATGTAAGGAGTGATGTATGCTTCTTTAAGCAGTGTTGTCTATAGATAGATGATGTTGACATGATGCTGCACAGCCAGTCGTACATATGCGTGCGTAAGATCACACGTGTGCATGCCATCCGTCTCCGTCGGTCGTTGCATTGCAGCACCAAAAGGCTAAACGGTTTTCGCTGAACTTGAGTTGCTTGACTAACAACTCAACTAAAATACAGTTAAAAAAAAACTCAACTCAAATAAACACGCTCCGTAACAAAGTCGCTAGATAGAATATTGTGGACTATGGTGAATGTACCGCAAAGCGTTCACGAAGGATTGTTAATTTTCATAATTACTACTATTGTATTACAAACTGGTAGCATCTCCCTCTGTGACCATGGATATATATATGCATTCTACGTTCATTTCTCAAAAACAAAATGAATAAGAAAATGTCTGAAAACAAGCACAAAAAGGTGGACGTGTTAATTTAGAAAAGAAAATGGTTTTTTTCCTTCAGTTTTTCTTCGAAGGAAACTATAGTATGTTTCTTGTAAAATTTCTGGCTACGAAAAAGATTATCAAAGCTAATGATCTAAAGAAAACAAAAAAAATGCACGATCCAGGTGCTTAGAGGCTGCTTCTAAATCATTTGAATTTAAGTTAGATTTCAGCTGTAAATTGTGTATGCGAATTAATGTATATATGAATGAGAATCTCAAAGGTGTCGATGAACTTCCTGCGTTCGAACACCCCAGGGTCTTATATCAGGAAGTTCAAAGAGGCAATAATGCCTTGTTTCAAGTGGCACATACATATACATTTTTAAAACAAAGATGCATGACATTCGAATTCAATTCCTACAAAATTTTCTCCTCTGAATCGTCGTCCTATGTAGACTTTCGATGGTTATAGATGTTAGCGCGCGGCATTTAACCCTAAATGTTCTGTTCTGCGCATTAATTTCACATTCCCTCAAAACTCGTTAGTGCTGGATACATTTTGACTCCAGAAATATTTAAAATTCTCGTCCATCCAGTTTTCCAGTCGTATATATATATAAGCAAACAATGGACAACATGGTTCCTTGAGGAAAGCTAAGCCCGAGACGTATAGAATTGATAAAGATAATACTAGTAGCAACTAATTAATCGTACTGATCAGGCATGGCTATATTGCCAATACTTACAACCATCTATCTGCATGCGGCCACGATTGGCGCCAAATGCAGGGTCCACATGACGCTTACGTACGCACGGACGCCCGCAAGCACGCGGCGAATTCTCGGAAGCTTCGGCGCAGAGCGATCGAGCGCAGCCGGTACATATGGTTCTACTAGCTAGATGTTCTCGAGTATTCTACCCTTCTACGGGGGCCGGTGCACCCAGCCCGGCAGTCAGTGCCACGAAGAAAACTAACCACATTACGGAGTAGTAGTTAATTCTTCTTCCATCCATCCTGAATTATACATATGCAATAAATATAGACTACAATCCCATTGATCATTTCATTGACAAAATTAACCATCAACGATTCTTATTGGTCCTTTCATCCGGGATCGATCGAGTTAACGATCAATGCATATATTACATAAACCATTGATCGATGAGCGAGGTATGCAGGAATAGTTAGATATTAGATCGAGATATATATTCTGCTTATGCTCGCTCTACTAATAAGGGCTATGGCTTAGCAGGGTGTCAATACATAAGCACGTACGTACGAACGTACGTATATAGAAATAATACGGGCACGTAGCAGCAAGCTCCCCAAGGCAAGGGGGTATTAGTCATCACTGCGCATGCAACCGCGCGTAACCGCAACGCACACATGGTATTCTGCTATATACGCTGCTGATGTGCCGATGATCTCATTTGGCTGGAGCGTGGGGGCGCGGGCCGGCTGCATTATGATCATGCGCTAGCTAGCTACTTCTTCTTCCTCGCGGATGCTGGCAGCTTGTCGTCGTCGTGGTTCCTGAGCATCTCCTGCAGCACCTCGTCGTCGAGGTACTCGAACTCGATCACGTCCCTACCGGCCCCGCCCTGCTGCTGCTGCCTGCTGGAGGAGGAAGAGGAGGAGCCGCGGGAGGCGGCGTAGACGTGCGCGTCCTCGGGAAGTTGAGCACGGCGTTGCCGCCGCGCATGGAGTAGGCGGCGCGGTCGTACGCCCTGGCGGCCTCCTCCGCGGTGTCGAAGGTGCCGAGCCACATGCGGACGCCGTGGCGGCTCGAGTCACGGATCTCCGCCGCGTACTTGCCCCAGGGCCGCCGCCGGACGCCGCGGTACTTGGTCGGCTCGCCGGCTCCACCGTCCTTGGACCAGTCGCCGTCCATGGCGATCGTATCGTAGGTCGATGCTGCTGTTGTGTGGCAAGGAAAATGGCTAGCTGCGCGGCACTGCTGACCGCGCTGCAATCCTCCTTGATCAGGTGGCCACGCAAGTGTAGAAATTGATGGAATGGTACGGTGTGGTGGTGGTGGCGGGCAGGGGCACCAATAACTGGAATGGAATGGAATGGAACTGAAGAGGAAGGCGCGCGGGGCGGGGGGTTTAAAAGGGACTAGGGGAGGTGGATGGGAAAGGGATATTGAGAGTGGGCCCGGCACGTGCAGCATCGGTTCCTCTGCTTTTGCTTCCATGGATTACACTACAAGATTTCTTCCGCTATTCCACCATATGTTTACGGTTTCTGCATTTGGTTTAATTTAGGGCATGCAGTCGAAAGGGAGAATCACCAGAGTTGAATCGGATCATCGTACATCCGTCGTCTCCTTTTTCTTCACCCGCAGCTCAAACCGCCCTCAGCCCGTCCATTTCTCTTCTTTTCATCACATCTCCTCCTCCCACATCCTTCTCAGGTACGGACGCTGAGCAATATTTAACGTTATATTTCTGTTGCTTTGTTTCTTCCCCAGCTATATGTCTGTCTCGGCCTACACTAGCCCGCCCCGGCCATGAGACTGATTTAAGATTGGTGCATCTCCTCCCCCTCCTTTCTATGATCTTAAGACGCGCCCATCGGTCACTTATGATTAGGTAAAAGATTTTAAGTATTTTATATATTACTTGTAATAAATATTTGGGTGCCTAAATGGTCTCGATGAAATTGTAATTAGCTATGAAATGTGTCGCCATCCAAGATCTATTACTTTTTTTTAAAAAAAAATATAACACCATTGGAAAGATACCAAATACCATTTGGTACCTTCTGATACTGGTACCATGATACCACTTATTTTTGAACCGTTAGATCTCCTCGAATAGACCAACCACCGTAAAAACTTGTGAAAACAATAATGAATAGATGTGGCCATTAATGAACTCTATTGAAAAAATTACCAATTGTATAGTTGCAGATCTGGCTGAACTCTACCATTTTTATATAAGTCTTGTCCTCATCTGACTACAACGAAAAATTTATGAATTTAAATGAGCATCCAATATTTATAAAACGGTAGACAAGAAAAACTGACAATAATATGCCTCAGATCACTACCTTTTCTATATTTAATGATTTCACGGCTTTAAAAATATAGAAGTGACCGTGATAACTAGTTCTGTAGTAGTCTTAGCCACTCACGCCAGCTAGCAAACTCATTTGCTGACTCTGGTTCCATGACCTTTGGCTCTATGCTAAATGAAATCATTCACCTCTTGAATATACATCCAAAATTAGCACTTGATTAAAGGGAACGCTCCATTTTTTTAAAAAAAAAATTGTGACTGGAGTTTAATTGGATAAAATGAACCCCCTTTTTCATAAAACTTTTACATGGCTTACATGGAAACTTTGAGTTGCTGTAAGGGGGAGGTAAAAAAGGTAGCAAATGTTGGTGATACCACTATATATAATCAGAAAAGGGCCCAATGTGTTGACTTACATAGAAAATAAACATAAAGAAGACACAGGGCCTTGTTTGGATGTTGGAATTTTGACAAATTATGCTATTAGGAACTGTAGTTTTAAAACCAAGGGACACAAAATCACTATTTTAAAAAATAATGTTTAGAGTGGAGTTTCTAAAACTTCAAAAATACTTTAGTTTTAGTAATACCATTGGTTTAAAACTACAATTCTTCTTTCATCCAAAAAACCCTATCTCTTTTTAAAACCAAGGTATTTTGCAAAATCATGGTATTATTTTAAAACTCCAAAAAATATGGGCCTGTTTGGAAGTGCAATATTTCTACAGTTTTCAAGTAATACCATAGTATTGAGAAATACTACTAGTATTCAGGTCAAAAAGTGTTTTGTACATCTTTGCAAACCACAGTTTTGAAAAGCATAATATAGCCAAAACAATGGTATTTTTAGAGCATTTGATACTGAACTATGGACCAAAGTTTTCTCTCTAGCGACCATGATTGCCTCATCTCTCGATCCCGCGCCTGCGCCCGCGCCAGCGCCAGCCCCGCTGCCCCGCACTGGCCCCGCTCACCATCGCCGGCAGCGCATCCCTGCGCGCGGTCCCGCTCCCATGCCCCCAGTCCCCACTCCTCCGCGGCCTCCCCGGCAGCCCCGGATCTGGCCGCGCCGGTGCCGCCTCCGGTGCCGCTCCCCGCGCTGGCCCTATGCCCCGTCGCCCCGCACTGGCCCCGCCTCCTGCGATCGGCGCCGACAAGGCTGGGCCCGGCCTCCGCCTCTTGCTCCCCCGCGCCAGCAACCCATCTTTGCCGGCCCGCTTCGCTCCGGCCGGCCTCACCTCCCGCGACCAGTGCCGACGAGTCTGGCCTCCACCTCCTGCTCTTGCTCCCCACGCCGGCCCCAAGCTGCCCTGCCGTTGGCTCTGGTACTCACCCAAGCTCCCCTACGGAGAAGAGAGAGAGAGAGAGAGCAGAAGAGACGATGAGAGACATCCTCAATACTTTTCATGCCAAACGGTTCACAGTTTTGAGAAATACTGCAATATAACTGTGGTAAACCAAAACCATGGTATTTCTGTTACATACGATGGAAACTATAGTATTCTAATACTACAGTATCAGAAAACTTTGATATCAAACAGGGTCACCAAACAGACTCTAAGTTATATATTTTGTCGTCATCATACACCTGAGAGCCACCACTATACAAATGTATATATGTATTTGTGTCATCTGGAGGAGGGTATACCATGAAAACTCCAAGCAAATTCCTGCAACCATAAAAATTTAAACTATCCACGAAACCAAAGAATATATGGACATAATTGACATCCTATAACTATAAAAACCATTTATGCAGTGGTAAACTATTAAATATATGTCGTGTTTGAATATTTTTGTAAAACTTTGGTAATTCATCTTATTTAAAAGAATGTATAAGTTATAATTTAGGTTGTTATGTTTTGTTTTATCATTATAGAGAGTTTAAGCATGGTTTGTTTTCTATATATTTACACGAAATTTTGAATAAGATGATTGATTAAAGTTATAGAAAAAAGTCAACCGGAACTTATATTTAAATGCAGAGAGAGTACATAATAATAAATTTGTTATGTGAATTAATAGTATTTTCAATGTAACGTCCACGGCTATGTGCATGTGCACATGTTATGGCTAAGGATTAATATTCCATTCCACAAGGAAACATTATTACTAATTGAAAGGAAGTTTTATTACCAATTTATGACATGTATGAGCTAGAGTTGAAGAGTAATATATATACTATAAATAATAATGATAATAATTAAGTGGAATGTGAATGAATTTTTGCTTGCAAATTTTCAACCCAAACCACATTTACATATATTCGGGGTAACTGCAAGACAGAAGCAAAAGGAAGGGTCCTGTCCATACCTCCCTTTGCCAGGATGGCTTCCAATGGCAAAGACTTGAATAGGATAGTGCAGGAACTTGATGGCTGATGCCGAAATCCGATGCGCGACGTTTCTCGCTGATGTTTCCGTGAAGTTTAACTTAATTGGGAAATATATATAGTATAACTGTATAGAGACCACGTAAATCTTGTGATGATGGCGACAATAGTGACAAGGATTCAGATGACTCGTGATGTTGAGGCAATTGGTTAAAGCTACTGCGGTACACTGGATCCGGGCGTGGTAATTGAAGCGCAATGGAATTGTATGCAGTGGTTGACTGGAACGGGAGATGGAGACTGCTTCGTCTCCCCTAGCTAGTAGTTAGCTGAGGGATGCAACTATGCAGGTGCTGGCAGAGGCGCTGTGTGCTGGCCTGGCTGGTGGCGTGTGATCGTCCAGGGTTTGGCTCCTTGGTCCTTGGACATGGAGCCGCATCAGCAGCAGGAGCACCGATGATTGTGATGTGATTTATCAAAAAAGGGAAGAAGGCAGGAAGCGATTGCGATGTGCAGTGCCATTTGGTTCGGTGCAATGAACTAGCTATAGTTATGTATCGATGCAGAGCACAGCAGCAGCCTTTCATTTCATCACATCGGATGCAGCACGTTTTGTACAATAAATTACCACTACTAGTTCAACGATACTATGATTAACTAACTGTGTGCATGCACATGCACCCTAACCTTTTTGTTTTTATACACTCGTATGTGTTGCGGGGGGGATTAACTTGAATACGTGCACGTGGTGCGTGGTGGTGCACCACACTGCCGTAGTAATAATAACTCAAAAAGGACTGAGTCGAGATAGATATATATCCCACACCAGAGGCGATGGCGGCGGCGGTTTCTTGCTCATCGGTCAACCGGCCTTGGCGAATGGCGTATTGGCGTGGCGCTGCCTGACTATGCCTTGACCAGGCCATCGTTTGAGGGGGCTCCCCTCTATTTTTTCAGCTCCGGTCCAGCTTTGACTGCTTAAACAGATACAAATTCGCAAACTCTAACTCTGAAAAAAAATTAAAAGCTAGAGGCCAACTCCAATAATTTTCTAGAGGCCATAAAAAGAAATTACTCACCTTTGCCATTACAATCATGTACCGGTTCGTGGAAAGAAAAATCCAGTGCCTGTTTCTTTTTCCATTTCCTTCCCTCGCACCAGACAACCTGTGGCGGCGGGTTCTTGGTTCCGGCAATGGAAGATGAAGTTAGCGATCCCTGCACGCAAGAGATGGACCGGATTCTTCGCCTTCGAGGCGTCCCCATCGGCCGTGGGTGGGGCGCCGTGGCGCGGAACATGGCCTGAGCGTCGACGTAGGAAATGGCCTAGGCACCACCAGCGCTGACCATGGCCTCGGCTGTCTCTAGGCGGGCGGGCCACCTACAGCCATCTGCGCACCGTACGGCGGCCATCTCCGGGCGAGCCAGCCACCTGCTCCCCTCCGTGCGGGGCTGGGTGCCGCCGGCGCCGACCAATCCCTCGGCGCGAAGCAACCCGGCCATCTCTAGGCGGCCGGGCCGCCGGTTCCGGTACGTGCGGCCCACTGTAGCCTTCTCGAGCCTGTTAGGACACCGGCTTTCGTCTGCGCGCCAGCTCGGCGGGCATCTCTAGCCGGTCGGGACGCAACAATGCCATC
The DNA here is from genome assembly GCA_030272315.1 of Paspalum vaginatum. Lineage (NCBI taxonomy): Eukaryota > Viridiplantae > Streptophyta > Magnoliopsida > Poales > Poaceae > Paspalum > Paspalum vaginatum. Next base: position 30,068,493 of record CM059013.1, on the reverse strand, counting down.
GACAATTGAGGTGTTCCGATGTTGAAACAGCGTTACTACGAAAGAAAGAGAAGACGGCTACTTCCATCCCGGCCATGGTGGAGAACCAAAACGACGTGGGCATGAATGTAGACGACTAGACAGCCGTGGCCAGTGCTGCTCCGGAGCAACGACAGGCTGCATCTGTTGCTCCACGTGTTCGTGGGCGTGGGTGTGGTCGTGGGGTGCCTGCAGGCTGCAGCAAGGTCTAGGCCGGTTGTACAGGACGTCCATCCATATATGTACGAGCAGCCTAATGGTACTACAGTCAACTCACATATAAGCATCATATTTTATAAATTAGAGTTTCTTTAGTCCAGATACCTTTTTCATTCATTGCAACTCTTCCGTGCTGAAATTGTGGAAGTGGAGCTTTTCTAAATAGACCTAGCCTGCAGCCAGGTGGCGGGCCAGGAGCCACCTCTCCCTTCTCGTCAACGCCGGCCGGACGAGGACCGGACGGGACCGATGTCCGATCCCATGTGTGCACGCATCGCATCGCATCACATTCACATCCATATCAAATCATCGTGCGGCTGTCGTCGCGACTCGCGTCGGTGGCAGCCGGGCGCCTCTGTCAGCTCGCTTCTGCCTTGGTCTCGTCGCCGGCCTTGACGCCGCCATGCACCCCCACCATCTCCGACCTTCGTGCGTGCGCTCTTGCCAAATTGTGCTGCAAAGGTTCTGACGCATGACCGATTTAATAATTTGTTTCTCTTGTTAAGCCGACAACTACAAAGTATTTCTAGAGTTCCTTTTTTTCAGAGAAAAAAACTTGGAGCTACAAGATATATCCACTCCAACTCCAAGATCGCTTCAAAACAGTACTTCCTTGTATTTTCTCCAAGATAAAAAAAACTTGGAACTCAAAACTATTATTCCTAAAACAGTACTTTCTCCGTTCTAATTTATAGATCACTCGACTTTTTGACATCAAGTTTAATCAACTCGTATTTTCAATATCTGAAAAATATAGAAAATTTTAATCTATACTTAAAGTATATTATATGCTAAATTAAATTATGGAGAATATAAATAATAACTATGATTTTCTAATAAGATAAGCAAATCAAATTTAATATTAAAAAAATCAAATGACCTATAAATTGGAATGGACGGAATATTCTTTTTTCATAGTTTTAAAAACCACGCCATATACATATTTTTTTCTAAACCATGGTACTGTGTAGCTCTACCTATACTGGTGTTTGGATAATTGGAAATGATGAGTGGATAATATAAAGAGTGGAATAAGTTTTATACCATGTTTGGATAGAGTGATATGAAAATAAATGTGAGAGGTGGGAAAACTTTTATCCTTATCCCATTCTCTATTTTCACATCATATCCCAATCCCTGTCCCAACCTTATGTTCCAAACACCACCTAACAGTACATAATTTTCTAATAGAATGGTTTCTTAAAATCACAATATCTAAATAGAGCCTAAGACATGATTATTTATTTCCCGTTGACCTAAAAAATCTAGTTAATAAAAGATAGCACCGGTGTATATTTAATTATTTATCTATCTTTGTGGAGACATATGTTCCCTCTTATATCTACTAATTATTTATACACACAAGCAACTTTGCGGCTAGTGGCGCAGGTGTGGTGCCCAATCAAATCTAATCAAACCATAGTGTTAGTGGAGTGGTACCACCCATCTAATAAGTAGTATAATTAATGAGCTGGGGATACTATCATACTAAGCAAGAGCAAAGAGTATCTTCGACCGCCGAATTGTTTTACCTCCCCTCCTCTTTGTTCTGATTCCTTCGATTCTCTGACCCATTCGAGCACCGAGCTGACGCTGGTCTATGTGCCGGGCAAGCTTGGAAAGGACGCGACAACGTCAGCCGCCACCGGCGAGGGGCGTAGGCTGGGCCAGTTGGAGACGAGGCGCGGATTTTGGGTTAGCATAGGCGCAGCGGAGCGAGGAGGGAAAGGGAAGAGCAGGAGAGGTAAGGTGGAGTGATTTGTGCTGCGCTGGCTATTGTTGCGTCGGCCAAGCCGCCAGGCGCCACCAATTTCAGCTTGCCGCAGCGGCTGGGAGGCACCCTTGGGAAGGCGTGGGAGAGGATGCTGCAGGTCCAGTCTCGGCAAATGCCGTTGCAGCACCGAAACTCCAGGCAGAGCAAACTGGACATCAGACACCAGGGGGAGGAGATCCGCTGGAGGAGGCGCACGGCGTGGTGGGAACCGCACTGCGATGAGCTCCGCCGTCAGGATTCCTGGAGAGGTGGAGACGATGAGGACGGAGGACGAGAGAGGGGTGCCCGTTCACGCGGCTTCTGGGAAATCGATCCGCTTTCAAGTTCCTTCACATAGGATCAGACTTGTGCAATTCCTATATCACCCTTTATACTTTTTATTTGATAATACATAAATTCCAAATCACAGTTATACAAACTAAGTATTACAAACCAGACTTTCTGCAAATAATTATACAAGCAGAGTCATTCCATACGTCGTCATAGCCCAACACCATACGACCTGTGTTTTATTCGAACTGACCGATGGAGACTCGAGCCACCCAAATGGGTCTACTGCATAGTAGACGTGGGTTTTTTATTATTATTTTTTGATAAGGGTAGGAAGTGGGCTAGATCAGCTACACTCATAAAGCACACATTCATCACCTGAAGAAACATAAATCAACAAACCATGAGTACAATCGCACTCAACATGTCTTAACTGACTTGGAGATTATAGTCCTAACTTGGAAGGGTTATGCATGTCTGTTTGCTGGTTTGGCTGTGACATCTCCGCTCGACTTCCTCATTTGACCAGAACTGCCGTTTCTTGTGTGGCCTTCTAGCCTTGCTTCACTAGATGACTTGGTCTTATCGTTGAACTTTAAGGTCTTCACTTGTGTTCTTGATCACTCATTTGAGGTATTTGTTCTCAAGTACATCACATGCTTCCCTAGAACTAAAACAAAATGGTCTACCAAACATATTAGACTCAAGTAGTCCTCATTGTTATTCAACCAACAAAATCGTATTACACATATTAAGAACGAGACTTAGAGCCCATTTTCCTCGCAACGTGACAAATAGGGCCATAGAATTGAAATGTTCACGCATGTCTTAGACTCTTAGTAGATTTATACTAATCAACTAATCATGGTGGTTTTTTTGATGAAAAGCAAATATATTATAGCAGAAGTTTTACACTAAGCCCCTCGAAGAAGGCTCAATTACAATAGCATGCGAAAATGGCTCCAAGTCACAAGCATGGAGAACACACACAATGAGAGCCAATGGACCGGCTCCACTGCCTCTGGAGTGATGAGTGATTGTCAACAGAAGTCAAGATCTAGAAGAACTTGGGCACAAGCCCTCCAATGGACTGGAGGCCCTTTGATGGACTGGAGGTAGATGGAGAATAAAGTCCTCCGAAGTACAGGAGGCATGCTCGGTGTCGGTCGGCCATGGGAGTTCGATACACGGAGTAGCGGCACGACGACAGCAAGCGTAATACCTTCGAAGGACTGCGAGGTGACCACGATAGATAGGGGATGCCGAGTGCCACCGCAGTGCTCCAATCCGAGTGCATGGCGCGAAGATGTGTGAGGGCATTGGCGGATTCGTTCAAATCCGTTACCCTACCACCAAGTTACCAAGATTTGGCGAATGGGCTCAATTCTCGCTGAGATAGAGTGGAGTGGGTTGTTCCAGGCCTAGGAAGGAAACACCAAAGTTTCCCGGTTTCTGACTTCAAAACTGGGGGTCGATCGGTGGATTTTGGATTGCTGGCCACGTGGACATCATCCGGAAGATTGCGTGATCAAGACTCCATCGCGGTTGTCTGTCCCTGAGAAAGTTGGGACTTTTCCAGTTTTGCCCCTATGGGCAGTTCCTGTAATATAGGGGTCTTAGTATAAACTGTGTCAGTTAGGCTAGGTGTTGACGGTCGATAAAACCCTTTTGCAACCACCAACATTTCATGTTTGAGGGCATAATTTATCAAGCTTTCATGTATTACTAATCAGTTCCACGAGTTGTGTACAAAAGTTGGATGCAGGAGCATGTCACGTACAAAATAACGAAGAAATGCACAAAATAGACACAAAGTGGCAAGGGAAAGGCATGGGCCAAAAGTGCCTGGCCGGCCGGCCATACACCATGGCCGCCTGGCCATCCCCCCTGGCCGCCCGGCCATCAGCAGGCCTAGGCAGCCTTCCAGCCCAGTTGGGTGGCCGCCCGGCCATGCCACATGGTCGCCTGGCCACGTCACCAATCCAATCTTTGACCTGCAAGCAAAGAAACACAAATGAAGACAAATCCAACCGTGCAACCAAGAATCCAATGTATCCAAGGGATGAAAAACCATGATGCAACGGATTGATGACGTCAGCGATCCAGGGAGTGGCCACCCGAACAATAGGAGTGGCTGCCCGGCCACCCCTCCCCCCGGCTCATTTTTCACGTGCATCAACTCCACTAACCGTCAACCGACTCCAGGAGTGCATATCAACCGTCGGATCTTCAAAGTCGATTGATCGGGTGGCTGTCCTAGCCACCCTACATGGCCGCCCGGCCACCGACCTACCTCAACTACCGACCTAGCACCTCTACAAATACCCCCCTCGGTTCCTATGCTATAAATACCCCCTGGGAGGTCATTTGCAAGGTGTGGTGGATCAAAAGAAGAATAGTGTGGTTGTGTAGTTGAGTGTAGAGTATAGTAGTAAGGCCGCCCTTGGCATTGTAGAGAGAGCCAAGTGTATCTAGAGTGAGTAGTGAGTTGTAGAGTGAAGGAGTCGGATTTCTCTCTGGTATTCTATTCCCGAGCTCTTATTCTCAGAGGAAATATTACTCTATTTCCAAGATACAGTAAAGTTCCTTGTCCCTCTGCTTTATTTATTTCGTACTTACTTTACTTACATACTTAGTCCCCGCTTAATAGTTTACGGGTACCAAGTGTGCTCTGTGTAGTTTAACTATACAGTTGTGCTTGCTCTCTAGCTTCGAACCAGTGTAGTAGCAAACTCGGTTGTGTAGACGTGGTGTCTAGACTAGAGTTTGCCTTGGAAGGTGTCTTGTCCCACGTAGTTTTGGTTGGTAGTCCCACCTGGTGACAGCGGGTGTGTGTCCTGTGTAGTCCAACCCCGTCATTCGGATAAGTTGTCATCGACGCATAGCTGAGTCCTGTATCGCCCGCCTTTCTCGTCTAGGTTATCAGCACTCTGGTGCCTGGAAGTGGTTCTATAGCCTCAGTGTCCAAGTAAACCTATTAAGTAGAGTACTAGTTTGTTTAGTAAGGTTAAGTTATTTTATCTAAAGTAGTGATCCTGCTCTGCTCTGTTAATTATCTCTACAATTGCTGGTTTTACTGTTCGGTCCTATCCGTTTTACGTTGAGTTACTCCTCGTTCCTCGTGGATTTCGATACCCTGGAATACTCTTGGGTGAAAAGCTACAACGTGTTTCCAGTGCGCTTGCGGATTTATTTAGTAGGCTAAGAAACCCCAACAAGCTTTTCTGGCGCCGTTGCCGGGGAACTGGTAGCTAATTTGACTAGAACTCAGGATCGTCCATACTCACACCATACACAACCACCACATATATATCCCCACCAAATACCACATATCACCACCGTATGGATTCCACGCCTATCTATCAACTCGCCGCTCCAAAGGGCGATTATTTGGAGCCTCCACCATCATCCACACCTATCACCACAGACGGCTATCAGCTACGTCCCGGCTTGATAGCCAGTGGTTCAGGACCAATCATTCGGAGAGGAGGAATCAGAATGTCCCTACGCACACCTCCGGGAGTTCGAGCAGCTATGCAGCTGTTTGGTCATCTCGGGAATGTCTGGCGACACACTTCGATGGTTGCTCTTTCCGTTTTCACTAACGGGGAAGGCAAAAATCTGGTGCAAGTAGACAGTTGGTAAAGTAGAAGGGAGTTGGGAGAACTTAAAAAACCAGTTTCTGTCTCCGCTTCTTTCCGCCAAATAAGGTTATTGATCTCCGTTGCGAAGTACTCAACTTCCGGCAGAGAGAAAGAGAATCTTTGGGGGCAGCTTGGGCACGCTTCAACCATCTGGCCTCGTCAGGACCAGATCTGGGTGTTTCAGAGGCACTGTTGTTACAGCACTTCGTCCGAGGGCTCACACCTAGAGCCGATCTCTATCTCGACCTAGCCTCAGGAGGGTCGTTCTACCACTTGACACCATCCGAGGGAAGAAAAGTTCTCGACAAAATCCTCGAGAAGGCTTCTGACCTCGGTACATTAGAAGAACCACCTCCACAAAAGCCACCCAAGACACTTGAAACTGAAAAGAGACAAACAACATCTACCCCATCTCCACCATTACCCCCTCGAATCGAGGAAATTCCTGAACCATCGTTTAGGCAAACTGAGAGGGTCAGTTTAGCCTTGACAGGTTCCTCCGTCGGCACCACCATTCTCTTTCGAGGACGAATTATTCACAGAGTTTGGCAACGCATCCCTGGCTAGGTATCAAGGCTTCAACCGCAAGACATTATCTATGACCTAAGGGTAGGAATCAATATAATGCCAAAGTACGTAATGGACGAGTACTACCCTACACATCCACTATCAAGATCTGCCATACGTCTGCAATGGACAAAGGGTAGTTATTTGAGATGTGAAGGTGTTCTACGGGTAATTCAAACAAACTTGCGGGATACTCAGGTGTTCTTAGACTTTCACGTCTTTGACATCCCCAAAGGAGTTCCACCTTTGCTTGTGGTCGGGATTCCAATTGCTGCCCTCACTAGCTCAGATATATATAAAGGGAGGTTGCAACTTCAGCTTGGCAATGAAGAAATCGGTGTGAACATAGACAGATCACTCAATGCCAAGACTGAATCAAAGCCAGAGGTTGATCCAATCGAAGAAGTGATGAGCCTTTCACTTGAGGAAATGGGTCAACTAAACCTAGAGGAAGGGGCTTTTAGCGACTTCAGTGCGGTAGATGAGCCCCTTGAGTTTGAAGAACTTGGTGAATCATTGAGGCCCGAAGCTCCAAAAATAGAGTTGAAGCAACTACCGCCTGGCCTGAAGTACGCCTTCCTCCATGGGAAAGAGGACACACTAGGTAATCATCAACGATAAGCTGAAAGAGAGTGAGAGTCGGTGATTGATTTCAGTTCTGGAGAAGTATAGAATCGTCCTTGGGTACTCGCTCCAAGACCTGAAAGGAATCAGTCCCAACCTGTGCACCGAACGCATCCCTATGGAGGTTGATCACAAACCCACTATGATGAGGACATCGTTCCTTCAGTTATGATGCAAGGTCGTCTCACAAGAGCACGAGCACGACAAATAAATCAACAGGTGAGCTCGTTCCTAAGTTCTAGTTTATATACTTGTGAGAATAGTATGCTACCTAATGTTTCTATTGATTATGTTGTACTTAGAAACTTTGGAGAGGATCATGAAGGCCTTGGGAACCAGCAAGGGCGAGGAGGAAGGCAAGGGAGGCGTCCAAGTCAAGTTGGAGGCCCAATTCATCTCGGAGTAGGCCTCCTCGGCCTCCAGGAACAGTCTACACCAAAATCATCGCCCAGGCCAAAATCGGGCTCCGTTTTCGGTGATCTATATATGCCTGGAAAGATAAAAACATAAGCTTTCCAATGCCACCAGTTTTCAGGCCTATTGGAGTTCGGAGTCAATAGGAAATGATGTTGGAAGTGGATGGACAGAATCTGTCCATGGTGTGTCGCCCCTATTTTGGGCCATTGGGCCCTGTATCGTGTGAGAGTCTATTGAGTCCACGTCTAGGAGTCCTTGGTTAACCCTAAGGTCTATAAAACCTTAGCCGCCACCCAAGTTAGGGTTTTGGGTTTTGCTTAGTTGTTTCTGTCATTGAACAGTGTCGCCTTTGGAGAATACTCCGGTTCTTTGTGAGACCCCACTTGTGAACTTAATCATTCATCCGCAATTTTCGTTGCATCTTTCTCGTTCTTGCTTGTGTTCTCGATTCACTGGCAGGGATTAGCCTTCGTGGCGAGGTCAACCGGGCAGCGCACGGTTGATAACCAGAGGACGCGTGGTGCTGCGATTGCAGGGGCTTGATCGTGCCGACCGGGAGCCGGATCGTGAGTGTCTCGTGCCGCCAAATCGACTTATCCTCCGCCTGACGGAAGATCGGGAACCCCCTGGTCCCCATCAAGTGGTATTTAGAGCAAGGTTTACCATCAGGTTTGCTTGCCGTTATCCTTAGTAGATTAGTTTTGTTTCATCCCATAGTCCACAAAAAGCCACATAAAAAGTTAGGGTTTGTAGTTCATCTTGTCCCATAGCCAAGTTTAGCCTTTGTGCCTTTTGATTTTGGAGTTCGCATCATTGAGTTTGTGTCCATATTCATGGTCTTGTTGCTGGTTTAGATTGAATTCTTAAATTGGTTTGAGTTTTGCATCTGGTGACCGTGTCCTTTTCCATCACGTCATCGCGTCCAATTCGGATTAGTTTCTGTCTAGTTCAGTATTTCGATCATAACTCCTTCATACTAACTCGGATTTTAGTGTTCTTGTACTTTCTGGAAAGCTTATGAAATTATATACAACTTTGTAAATTGTGAGTTTTCCAGAAAACGCCTTTAGTCAGTGCCTAATTCTAGTTGGAATCAAATCTGTTTGTGACCCAGAATTTTCTGAATAGTCTTTATTTCGGGGTCAATATCTTTAGCTTCCCTTATCCAAAAGAGGCGTTCCATATATTGATAGGAAAGAGAAAAAGTAGAGCTACAACTTTGTTATCGTAAGTTTTCACATTTGACGGTCATTAAGAGTGCGAAATCCTCTGTACAAGTTCGGGTAGAAAATCTGTGATTTACAGACGGGAGTTTTGTGACAGTGTGGAGTTGTATCTCGCTTTTGCAGCACTTTTGTGAAAAAAAAATCAAATGGCAAGTGCATAAAAAGAGCCGCACAAAAAAAAGAAAAAAAATCAGAAGTGTTTGCATCCTTTGTGTCCCTTGGACTTCGGTGTGATTTATTTGCTTGAGCTAGTTCTAGGAACAAGTTTAGGTCAGCAACATTGACAAGTACTTTGGACACCTATTCAATTTTGCTATCTGATTTCGATTTGTGCTAATCCTTTCTACCATATAAAGCCTCCCAAAGCTCCACATATACACTTCTGATCAGTACATGTTCGACCTTTGCAATTGCATTGCTCACGCCCTCACGGTATCACGAACCAGCCACCGGTTGCACCGTCCCTCGCTGTGTTGTTAAGAATCGGGTAAGAACTTGATAAGATTGCTTGAGAGTGTGAGATCCTACCCACCCAGTTGCTTTTAGGGCTTGTCATACTTGTGCTTTTGTTTGTCTTTTTGTTTTTCTGTGCTAATTATGGCAGGTGGCAAGAAAGACAATAAGGATGACAAGGATGATGAGGAAATTTCCTTCCAAGATTGTGTTCTTCATACTGAATTGGCAGAGATGCTAGCCAAGATCACAACAACGATCACCGACGGCAATAAGGCGACCAACAAGTCCCTCAACACCCTGGCTCGAAGCGTATCATCACTCACGAAAAGGGTGGAAGCCATCGAAAAGCGCCCTCCTCGAAGCTAGTACCAAGAGCGTTGTTCATGATAACGACAATGACAAGGAAGACGACGCCCACGACGGAGATGATGAAGACGAGGAGTTTGAGGAAGAAGAGGAGAACGAGGATGGCGAAACTTCGATGCAACATCGACTACGCAACCGCCTTCATCGCAACAAGAAAGGTATGGGGGGTAAGAAGGGAGGTAACCATAGCAACAATGATGATCCCTTTGCCAAGGTAAAATTCACAATCCCTCCTTTTTCTAGAGTTTATGATGCCGAGGCTTATTTAGATTGGGAGATGATCGTTGAGCAAAAATTTAATTCCCATCTAGTTCCTGAACAACATCGGGTTAGGCAAGCCACTAGTGAATTTAAAGATTTTGCTATTATTTGGTGGATTGAATTAGGCACCCTTCGTTTACAACCCAATACATGGGATAAGTTAAAAGAGGCTATGCGTGAACGGTTTGTTCTTTCCTCATATAAACGTGACTTGCGTAAGAAACTACAACGCTTAGAATAGGGAGACATGACTGTTCAAGAATATTATGCTGAATTGCAAAAGGGTATGATTCGCTGTGGGGTTAAAGAGGAAACTGAGGATAAAATTTGTCGTTTTTATGGTGGGTTACGGCGACAAATTCAGGATATTGTTGACTATAAAGATTTTTCTACTGTCAATGGTTTGTTTCATCTTGCCATGTTACCAGAAAAGGAGTTGCAGGGACGCCAATCCAGGAGCAGGGGCAACGCCGGCACCACCTTCACGCCCCGGACGTCGATGGGGCAAGCAAGGACAGCACCCCCTTCCACCTTTCGTCCGGCTGCACCGCCTCCTTCGATGGCCTCACGACCAGTGACAACCACACCTTCCGCACGTGCTCCTGCCAAGAGCTCCTCCTCCATTGCTTCCATAGGCCGTACATCGACAGAGATTCGCTGCCATAAGTGCCAAGGGATTGGCCATGTCTAGAGGGAATGCCCTAGCAAACGGGCATACATTGCTACTGATGACGGAGGCTACATCAGCGCCTCTGAATTTGAGGATGAAGACGCCACCATAGATGACGACGATGTTGAAGATGAAGGCACCTGTGGTGCTGAGGATTCTGCTGCTGCCCATGCCATCATTGTGCAGCGTGTTCTCAGTGCACAGATGGAGCAAGCCGAGCAGCAGCAGCGGCACAACTTGTTCCAATTTTTTTTCATCATCAACAACCGGTGAGCACGCGTCATCATCGATTCCGGTAGCTGCAATAACTTGGTGAGTACAGATTTGGTCAAGAAGCTTGGCTTGATCACCCGGCCGCACCCACATCCATACCATATTCAGTGGCTAAATGATTCCGACAAAGCTAAGGTAACACAAACATGTCGAGTTCATTTTTTCATTGGTTCATATGCTGATTTTGCTGATTGTGATGTGGTACCGATGCAAGCTTGCTCTCTTTTATTGGGTCGCCCTTGGGAATATGACACCGATGCACTTCACCACGGTAGAAGTAATAAATATACTTTCATGCATAAGGGAAAGAAAATTACACTTTTACCTTTGATCCCCGCTGAAATTATTAAGTTTGATAAAGAAAAGGTTGCTAGTGGTAAGAAAACCAATGCTGATAAATCTGAAATTCAGCATGTAGCAAATCAAATCAGATTGAAGAACCCTGTCTTACTTGCTACAAAAAATGATCTTGCTGAAATTAATGCTGCTGCTATGTGCTATGCTTTCATATGCAAAGATGCCTTGTTTTCTTTGGAAGATATGCACCATACTTTGCCTCCTGCGGTCACTAACCTTTTGCAGGAGTATGCAGATGTTTTTCCCGCTGAGATACCTCCAGGGCTGCCTAGGACAAAGAGGGGGAGGGATAGTATTTTTGTGGTGGTTGATAGATTTTCTAAGATGGCTCACTTTATTCCTTGTCATAAAAGCGACGATGCCGTTAATATTGGTAACCTATTCTTTCAAAAAATCATTCGCTTGCATGGTATGCCTTCTACTATTGTTTCAGATCGTGATGCTAAATTTTTGAGCCACTTTTGGAGAACGCTGTGGAATAAATTGGGGACGAAGTTGCTGTTTTCTACAACGTGTCATCCCCAAACTGATAGTCAAACCGAGGTAGTAAATCGAACTTTATCTACCATGTTAAGGGCTATTTTGAAGAAAAATTTGAAGATGTGGGAAGAGTGTTTGCCGCATGTTGAGTTTGCATATAATAGGGCAGTGCACTCCACCACCAAGGTAAGTCCCTTCCAGGTAGTGTATGGTTTCAACCCCCGTGCTCCTATTGATCTTTTTCCTTTACCTACTAGTGAGAGAGTTCATCCTAATGCTAAGGAACGTGCTGATTTTATACTAAAACTGCATGAAACCACTAAAGAAAATATTGAAAAGATGAATGAAAGGTATAGGGAAGCGGGTAATAAAGGTAGAAAGAAAGTTAAACTTGAACCGGGTGATTTAGTGTGGTTACAATTGCGGAAGGATCGTTTATCAGATTTGAGGAAGTCTAAATTGATGCCTAGAGCTGATGGTCCTTTCAAGATAATAGAGAAAATAAATGACAATGCATATAAACTTGAGTTGCCTCCCGAGTTTTGGGTTAGTCCCACATTTAACATTGCAGATTTGAAGCCGTACTTGGGAGAAGAAGATGAGCTTGAGTCAAGGACGACTCCACTTCAAGAGGGGGAGGATGATGAGGACATCGTTCCTTCAGTTATGATGCAAGGTCCTCTCATAAGAGCACGAGCACGACAAATAAATCAACAGGTGAGCTCGTTCCTAAGTTCTAGTTTATATACTTGTGAGAATAGTATGCTACCTAATGTTTCTATTGATTATGTTGTACTTAGAAACTTTGGAGAGGATCATGAAGGCCTTGGGAACCAGCAAGGGCGAGGAGGAAGGCAAGGGGGGCGTCCAAGTCAAGTCGGAGGCCCAATTCATCTCGGAGTAGGGCTCCTCGGCCTCCAGGAAAAGTCTGTACCAAAAATCATCGTCCAGGCCACAATCGGGCTCCATTTTCGGTAATCCATATATGTTTGGAAAGATAAAAACATAAGCTTTCCAATGCCACCAGTTTCAGGCCTATTGAAGTTTGGAGTCGACGGGAAATCACGTTGGAAGTTGACGGACAGAATCTGTCCAGGGTGTGTCGCCCCTATTTTGGGCCATTGGGCCATGTATCGTGTGAGAGTCTATTGAGTCCACGTCTAGGAGTCCTTGGTCGACCCTAAGGTCTATAAAACCTTAGCTGCCACCCAAGTTAGGGTTTTGGGTTTTGCTTAGCTGTTTCTGTCATCGAACAGTGTCGCCGTTTGGAGAATACTCCGGCTCTTTGTGAGACCCCACTTGTGAACTTAATCATTAATCTGCAATTTTCGTTGCATCTTTCTCGTTCTTGCTTGTGTTCTCGATTCACTGGCAGGGATTAGCCTTCGTGGTGAGGTCAACCGGGAAGCGCACGGTTGATAACCAGAGGACGCGTGGTGCTGCGACTGCAGGGGCTTGATCGTGCCGATCGGGAGCCGGATCGTGAGTGTCTCGTGCCGCCAAATCGACTTATCCTCCGCCTGACGGAAGATCAGGAACCCCCTGGTCGCCATCACACTAGGGAGCCTCAAAGGTGACTCAACAATGTGATGAGGGAGGTACTTAAAAAGGAAGTGTTCAAATTGCTACATGCGGGTATCATCTACCCCGTACAAGATAGTGAATGGGTCAGCCCCGTACAAGTTGTACCTAAGAAGGGAGGGATGACAGTTGTCAAGAATCAGAATAATGAATTAATCCCACAGAGAACTGTCACTGGTTGAAGGATGTGCATTGATTACAGAAAACTCAACTCCGCCACCAGGAAGGACCATTTTCCTCTTCCCATCATTGACGAAATGCTAGAGAGGCTGGCAAATCACTCTTTCTTCTGCTACCTCGATGGCTACTCTGGCTACCACCAGATTCCGATTCACCGGAGGACCAGAGTAAGACCACCTTCACATGCCCTTACAGAACTTTTGCCTATCGGCGAATGTCCTTTGGGCTATGCAATGCTCCAGCATTATTCTAGCGGTGCATGATGGCAATCTTCTCCGATTTCATTGAAAATATCATGGAGGTCTTCATGAACGATTTCTCAGTCTATGGCAAGAGCTTTGATGAATGTCTAGAGAACCTTGAAAAAGTCCTCCAGAGATGCAAAGAAGTTGACCTTGTCCTAAACTGGGAGAAATGTCATTTCATGGTCAGAGAAGGCATTGTGCTAGGCCACGGAATCTCAGAAAGAGGCATAGAGGTAGACCGTACAAAGGTAGAGGTCATTGAACAACTACCTCCACCTACAAACATTAAGGCTATCCAAAGCTTCTTAGGCCATGCTGGGTCCTATAGGAGATTTATGAAAAACTTCTCCCACATAGTCCAGCCTTTGACCAACCTGGTAGCCAAGGATACCCCCTTTGTCTTTGACAAGGACTGTCTCGAAGCCTTTCACAAGCTCAAGAGAGCACTGGTCACAGCACCCATCATTCAACCGCCCGAGTGGACCAAACCATTCGAGATTATGTGTGATGCAAGCGACTTCACTGTTGGAGTAGTAGTGGGCCAAACCAATGACAAAAAGCATCATGCCATATCTTATGCAAGCAAAACGTTAACTGGCCCGCAACTGAACCACTCCACCACTGAGAAAGAATTGCTAGCAGTGGTCTTTGCAATTGATAAGTTCAGATCATACTTGGTAGGATCAAAAGTCATCATCTACACAGATCATGCAGCTCTCAAATACTTCCTCACCAAGAAGGATGCGAAGCCACGCCTAATCCGGTGGGTACTCTTACTCCAAGAGTTTGACATTGAGATCAGAGATAAGAAGGGAGTAGAAAACTCAGTTGCAGATCACCTCTCACGGATGAAATTTGAGGAAACATCGCCTTTGCCGATCGATGACTACATGAGAGATGATCAGCTTCTAAAGGTGAAAACAGCCCAACCATGGTATGCCAATCTGGTGAATTACATAGTTGCTAGCTACGTCCTTGAAGGAGCAGACAAGAGGAAATTGGCCCACTACAGCCGATTCTATCTCTGGGATGACCCCTACCTATACAAACTCTGCGCAGACGGACTCCTACGTCGCTGCATTCCAGCTTGTGAAGCACCGCAAGTCCTTGATAGCTGTCATGCATCCTCTTATGGAGGTCACTATGGGGCTTATCGGACTCACGCGAAAATTTGGCAGAGTGGGTTTTACTGGCCCACTATGTATGAGGACGCAAAGGAGTTCGTATGATGGTGTCCAAGGTGCCAGCGCCAAGGAAATATAAATCCAAGAGATGCTATGCCACTCACGAGCAATCTTCAACTCGACATATTTGATGTGTGGGGCATAGATTTCATGAGACCATTTCCCAAGAATGGAGACAAGGAGTACATTCTCATCATAGTGGACTACATGTCAAAATGGGTAGAAGCAATACCATGTCCCGCAGCAGACTCAAGACACTCCATCAAGATGTTCTGGGAGACCATCTTTCCTCGCTTTGGAGTACCACGGGTCATTATTAGTGATGGAGGCGCATACTTCATTGACAAGCGCTTCAGGAAGTGTCTCGCTGACCTCGGTGTGGACCACCTTGTTACCACCCCTTATCATCCGCAGACAAGTGGCCAAGCTGAGACGTCAAATAAACAAATCAAGAACATATTGCAAAAGACGATCAAAGCTATGGGAAAAGAATGGGTATCCATGCTACCCGATGCTCTCTGGCATATCGCACAGCATATAAGACTCCCATTGGCATGACACCATATCAGATGGTGTACGGCAAGACTTGTCATCTTCCAGTGGAACTAGAGTTCAAATCTCACTGGGCGGTGAAGAGGTGGAACATGGATCTCCAGTCGCTAGGCGTAAGGTGGCAAATGCAACTGGCCGAACTGGAGGAATGGAGGGAGAAGGCATACTACAGTGCCAAGCTATACAAGGAGCGCACCAAAAGATGGCACGATAAGCGAATCAAGATCAAATCATTCAAACCGGGAGATAAGGTATTACTCTTTAATTCCTGCATTCGTTTATTTGGTCATGGTAAGCTTAGGAGTAAGTGGGAAGGACCCTTCATGGTCCTTGAAGCCGCCGATCACGGCGCCATCACCCTCTAGGACGATGACGGAAATGTTTTCAAGGCGAATGGGCAACGCCTTAAAATCTTTCTTGAGCCCGAAATGCCTATGCTCGAAGAAGTGGATGTCTTCGAGCTACACGAGGTAGTTTGATCACACGTTCACGGTTGAGCTCAGACCTTAAAAGAAGCCAT
Source organism: Paspalum vaginatum (assembly GCA_030272315.1). NCBI lineage: Eukaryota > Viridiplantae > Streptophyta > Magnoliopsida > Poales > Poaceae > Paspalum > Paspalum vaginatum. The sequence goes on along the minus strand of CM059013.1, from coordinate 30,052,609 downwards.
GTACACTATCTCTTTTCTCCCTTAAAGCTCTATCTAATCTCACCTTTTGCTAAAAATCTCAACTCAACCACTGTTGTTCACGTTTATCTGGGTCTACAGCTCACCTATGAGGGCAATCCCAGCTTGTGGCATGTCCAGCCCAAGTAGCCCTAGCCGCCCAGCCATGGGCCTGGCCGCCCAGCCCTAGGGTATGGTCGCCCGGCCACCCCTCATGGCCGCTCGGCCACCGAAACTCAAATTTCGAGTTTTGGAGCGCTTTTCCCTTCTTTTGTGGTTCTGTTGAGTAGATGAGATTGAGTGGTTTGACGATTTAAGGAAAAGGTCTTCTTCTTCCTTTCTCATCTACACTTATCTCACTCCCACATCATCCATGGCACCCCCTTCTCACACTAGCAAGGGCAAGCCCACCATTTCCATCACCTCAGGCACCACTGCAACCTACTCACCAACCTCCGAAGGATCACCATGACCACTAAGCCCTGAGAGGATCGCCGATGACACACCCTGGCCAACAGGGCCTGGACCCTATGGCCGCCCGACTAGGGCAGACAGCCCCCGTGGCCGTCCGGTCACTCGTGAGGGTCGCCCAGCATCCTCTCGACGATCCCTCAGTGTAGATAGGCCCCCACATGGTCTGTCTCCATCAAGGATGATCGCCAAGACGGTGGCGCACCCATCTCCTCATCCCACCTTGGGGATGACCGCACCGGTGAAGTGTGTGAAGAGCCTTTTTTAGGAGGAGGCCTCCGGCCCGCCGATGGATCCAGTGATCCCTAGTGCATCCACCCATACCATCTGTGGGGTTAAAACCCCCACTGGTTATGGTAAGGTGCTTGTACCTAGGATCCCTAAGCCAGATGCCTCCATAGATGAGTCCATTGACTCAACTCCACCACGGAGGATGGTGAAGAGGGTGGTAGTCCCTCCAATTAGGGGACCACCTGGAGTGAATCAGCATAGGCTCAGTTTGATTGGTCTCGCATTGGGGAAAACCTTGAGCTTGTGCTCGTCCAGTTCCCTTGGGACTCTAGGCATATCTGCGGGCTTTCATGTGAACATGTCCCAGTTGTCCCTCAAGGACTGGATGAGCAAGTCTTCCTATTTGGGAGGAAGGATGGCACTGATGGTCACCATCTTGGAGGCATCAGGGTGGTTGAGGCTCACCTCCTTGGTCGCCACGGTCACCTGTATGGCCGAGCTGGGGGCCGACTCTTGAGTCGAGATCAGCAGATCGTCCTTCGAGAGTTGAGCCGCATCAACTGCAAGCCGTGCGCTGAGCTGCCATAATATTTGTTGCGAGGGCCGTGTGGAATGCCTCCCGAGCATAGATTGCTGAGCCTTTGAAGTCCACCCACATAGAGGGAATGCCGCGTGGGGCCGGCACCTTCAAGACTAGGTATGAGTAATGTGGGACGGCCATGAACTTGGCCAGCCCAGGGCACCTGATGATGGAATTGTAGGCAGAGTTGAAGATTGCCACCTCTAAGTGGAGGGTCTCAGTACGGAAGTTGTCCTCCGTTCCAAAGGTGACGGGGAGGCTGATATGCCTCAGCAGATATTCTCCTTCACTAGGCATGATACCAAAGAACGAGCTATCTGACTCTTGCAGATCGTCGATTGAGAGCCTAAGAGATAGCAGGGTCTTGGGGAACATCACGTTGATGCTACTTCCCCCATCAATCAGTGTCCTCATGTGTCGGCTCTCATGGACCACTGGGCTCACAAGCAGAGGGTACTTTACTAGGTGGTCAAAGTTGAGCCAATGATCTGCCCGACTGAAAGAGGTAGGCATATCCGACCAATTGTATGGCACGCGAGGCTCTTAGGTGGCTTGCATGACTTGGGGGTCAGTCAGTTTCTGTTGCCTCTTGCTTTCTTGGGAGACATGCCCCCCGAAGATGACATTGACCTGCCTATTGACATTGGGGAAGCTGGTGCCATAGGACCTATTCTACTGAGGTGGCAGCCCCTGATCTTATGGCTGAGGTGGCGGTAGAGGCAGCGGTCTAAAGGGCGGGCCGTTGGCGATCGAGGCCCTGAAGTCATGGCCATCACACAGGGAGTGGTGCATCTCCTTATGATAGGAGCATGGTGCATCAAGGAGTTGGTCGAGTGAGCGTCCACCTCCCACATGAGGAGGGACGCGCGGGCGCATGGGTGGTGGGCCCACGGCTTGGACCTTCTCTCGAGGCCTCTTGACCCAGCTGCGGTCCTGCCTCGGGGGGTCTTCACGCTTATCGTTGCCTTGGTCCTCTTGACGTGTGTCGACCAAGTCCTGAGCTCGCTCATCTGTGGTAATGTATCGGTCAGCATCACGAAAGAGCTACTCCGAACTGACTGGGGCCTTGTACAGGAGGCTTTTCACAAAGGCCTCGTCGTTGGAGCCACGGAAGAAGTCTTCGATTACCGCCGCATCGGCGATGTTAGGAATGCGATTCTGCATCAACTGGAAATACTTCAGGTATGAGTGGAGACTCTTGTTGTCCCTGTGCTTGATGGACTTGAGGTCCCATGGCTGCACTGGCTTGTCAGAGAGAGATTGAAAGTTGGCGATGAATCGGCAGCAGAATTCGTCCCAGCTGTCGATGCAGTCATGCCTGAGGTGGCAAAGCCACTAAAGGGGGCCGTAGGCTACCATCACATCCTCGCTTACACCAGTGGCACTGGCTGCAGTTGAATATATGGCCAGCAAGCCACTTGGGTCATGCTTCGTCTCGTACTTGTCAATGTTAGAGACTTTGAAATTTTGAGGCCTTGCAACCTCGTGAAGCCATTTGGTGAAGGCCGGGATGCCGACAATGCCTCGATGGGCTGGTTTGCCTTGACCTCCATCTTGGGATCCCCCTTGGTGACGTCATGGGGACCAAGGGTAGAGGGTGATCCTGTTGGACCTACCGAGATGGAACAATCTCGAAGGTCACCTTCCCTACGTCCTCAGCGGGGCCAGCCTCTGCTCGAGCTTGCGGTCGGGGGAGTGAGGAGGAAGCCGTCGGCAAGGGTCCTCCTTCGTCTTCAGAGCTCGTAGCCGAGGGGGCAGGAGCTGCAGCCGGTGCAATTGCTCCTACATCACTAGCATCTACATCGCCTTCCTCATCTTCAAAGATGGGAGCGCCTTCTTCATCATCACTTGAAAGCTCAAATGCAGGGGTTGTGCAGGGCATAGATTCATCAAAGGAAAGTTCACAGGTCTCAACCACTTGTTTGGTATCAAGGATCCACACTCTATATGCCATAGAGCTAGAGGCGTACCCAAGGAAAATGCCATCCAAGCAGCGAGATTCAAATTTGTCCAAATGCCCTCCCTTTTTGAGCACAAAGCATCTATAGCCAAATGGACACAAGTGCTTGACGCTAGGCTGCTTACCAAACCATAGCTCGTATGAAGTCTTTCCTAAGAAAGCTCGTAGGAAGATGCAGTTGGCAATGTAACAGGCCATATTCATAGCCTCAGCCCAAAAGCATCGCAGAGTCCTATGCTCATCAAGCATCGTCCGCGCCATCTCAACAAGTGTGCGGTTCTTTCATTCCACGACACCGTTCTAAGGTGGGGTATAAGGAGACGAGAATTGGTGACCAAGACCTAGGTCACGACAAAAGGTTTCGAAACGAGAGTTACGAAATTCTCCACCATTGTCGCTGCGGATAGCCCTCATGGCCTTATGACTCTCATTCCTAAACCTCAAGAACAAATCTCGAACAAAACTGAAAGCCTCATCTTTGAATTCCATGAAGAACACCCACGAAAAGCGAGAAAAATCGTCCACAACTACAAGCACATACCACTTCCCACTAACTGACTGTACCCGAGCAGGACCAACTGTGTCCATATGCAGCAGCTCACCCAGGTAAGAGTTCATCACCTGATTGACAGGTCCATGAGAAGCGGCAACCATCTTGCCATGACGACAGGGGTGGCACATTAAGTCCTTTTCTGCTTTCAAATTAGGCAATCCTCGGATCAGACCCATCGAGCTCAACCTGGCTAGCAGATCAAAACTCAAATGGCCAAGCCTCCTATGCCACTTCCAAATATCAGCAGAAGGACTAGCAACCAAACACCGAGAAGGGCCAAAAACAGATGCAAGGTCAACCTTAAAAACCTGCCCATAGGGCAAAATCCGACAAACAAGGTTTTCCTTAGCATCAAGCACATAAGAAGAACCCTCCTTAAAGCGAACCTCATACCCTTCCTTGAGAAGTTGCGAGACAGAAACCAAATTGAACCCCAAATTCCTTACCAAACCAACTTCTCTCCAGGAAAGCATGCCAGAAAGAGCAACAGAACCAACACCCAACACTTTACCTTGACCATTATCCCCGAATGTGATGTATTCTTTGGTGCTCACGGGGTTGAGGCTGGAGAACCATCTACGGTGCCCTGTCATGTGTCTAGAGCAGCCGGAGTCCATGATCCATATGTCCTCCAGGCCTCGATCTTCCAAAATTAAGGAAATCGAGAGTAAGCAAATGGTCCGGCACTGGAGTTAGTGAAACTACTGAACCAGTGCCGAGCCATCTGCTCAAATGTAGGAAAAGCACAGTGAAGGTAAGCATCACGACTATCTGGGTACCCACGACCTCCAAAGCATGAGCTCTCAAACCCTCTACTAAGGCCTTGGTCACGAGATCCATAGCCGCGCTGAAAACGACTAGGAGCTCGACCGGCAAACCGTCTCTCACAACTAGGAGCATGGGCCTGAAAGCCGCCTCCTCTCCCACCTACGAACAAAGCGGTCTCTCATCTCACCGCGGTGGGGTGGATCCTGCCTACCACCTTGGTAGACCTGATCCTGGTTCCCCCTTGGCTCTCTCTAGCCTCTCAACTCGCTTCCTCCTGAAGCAAAACTCCTCCAAGTGGCCATTCCGCTGGCAAAAGTCACAGTGGTAGACAGGCCTCTTGGGAGTGGGGTTAGGCTGGGCCTTGGACTTAGGTGGAGTAGCCTAGGGCGGAACAGGCTGCTGGACTCTCTCCTTGCTCATTGGAGGTTTGAGAATCTTAGTCACTACTCTGTCCAGCTTAGCCTGTGAAGGCTTGGGTGTCCAGAACTGCTTCTTTGGGGCAGCCTTAGGAAGGCTCGTGGTAAACCCCATCAACAGTAGGGTTAGGCAGAGGAGAGGCACTCTTAAGCTTAATTGGGGAACTCTTCTTCTCACCCGAAGTACTGCACTCTCCTAACCCAAGTCCACTCATATCACCCTCAGCTCTCTTGGTGCTCTCTAAAATCATCCTTAGTTGGGGCTCTCTAGCATACATCCAACTAAGCACCTCTCTCAAGTGGTTGTTCTCATCAACCAAAGTTTGTTTCTCCTCTCTTAGATCCTCCAGAACTAAAGTCTGGGCAGCACAAGTGGGGCAGTCTAGAGAGGGAATAGAGGGAGCATACTTCTCTAACTTCTTAATGGTGGTATACCTATCCACCAACATCAACCTCAAAGTGAGACAGTTCTCACAAGTGTCAGGGGGTGCTGAAAGCACCTCAAGGTCAGCTCTCACCTGCTCAAGCTCACTCCTCAAAGCAGGACAGACCAAGCACACACCCAAAAGCATGGGTCTAGCCCTAAGCTCATCCAACTCCTTGAGCTGTCCCTCACAATTCACCTTCAGTTCAGCTATGTCAACAGCTAGGTAGGGGCACATCTCACACTCAGGCTCCTCACACACAATAGGCTCATCCAGTTTAGACTGGAGCTTGCCTAACTCTATCTTTATCCTATCCATCTCCTCTACCTGATGATCATACTTGGTCTTCTGCTCACAAAGGTCACTCATCAAAGACTCACAGGTAGGGCACTCAAGCTCACGAGGCTGGGCTGGCACATTCTTCAGCCTCTCAATCTCAGCTAAAGCATCAGCCAACTTGGCTTTCTGCTTCTGCAGCTTCTTGGCTGCCTTCTCCAACATCCTGCCCTAGACTTTCAACTCACGACTATTGGCCTCCAATATCTCAAGAATCTCAGCTTGTTCAGGAGTAACCTCTTCATTGGAAGAGTGGTTGTCAGTTGCCCTTGTCATTCTGGTCCTCAAGCGCCATGGAGCAGAAGGATCTCCGGTGGACCTTGTGCTTGCGCTTGGACTTGGTGGAGAAGAAGCAGAGTCCAGCTGGGCCGCCTTGATCTCTCCTCTTGTCCCGCTTGGTGATGATCTCCTCATCGCTTGAACTTGACGAAGACGAAGAGGAAGAAGAGGACGGTCCACTGCAAAGTCCTCCAAGCTCGGCGAAGAAGGCCTTGTCCCGCTTCCGGTTGTCCTTCTGGTAGCTCTTGAAAGCCTTTCTGAAGTTCTTGATCTTGTCAGGAGTGGTGCTTGGAGTGGCTGCGCTTGCCGTAGTCGCGCTTGCCGGAGTGGTACTTGTCGGAGTCGCGGGAGTGGCTCTTGCCCTTCTTGTAGTAGTCGTTCTGCTTGTTCGGGCATTCGGCGATGAAGTGGCCGACCTCTCCGCACTCGAAGCACTTGGGCCTCTCGCCCCTCTTCTTGCTCATCCGGTTGTCATAGGTGTGCTGAAAGCGGCTAGACACCAGGCAAAGCTCATCATCCCCAAGTGACACCAACTGCTCCTTTGTAACAGACATTGAGAGCAGAAAATGAAAAGTTGTGAAGCTGGTGGTAAGTTGCGGCCTCACTAGAATGAGAAGCCAAGGCCAGGCTCTTGGAGCCAGTACAAGCGAGAGAATCTCACAACTTGTAATCCACCTCTGTGGCCTTGAGCTTACTGTAAAGAGTCTTCACTCCAATTGTGTCATATGCCTCAGACTCGATGATCGAGTTAACCTTGATCTCCCATACCTTCCTATCCAACGTATACAACAATTTGACAGCCTGCTGATGGTCGGTGTATGGGATCCTCTCAGGGCTAGAGTTAACGAGCAACTTGTTGATGATCGACTAAAAACGACCAAACAAGTCATCGATGGACTCACCAGGCTTCTGAACGAAATTCTCATATCCGCGCCATGTAAGTCTCAACGAGACGCCCCTTGATAGTAGTAGTGCCCTCATGGTGTGCACTCAGCAGGGACCAGATCTGACGGGCAGTCTCGAGGTGCTCTCTCATAATCAACTGGACCAAGTCCTGAGAAGACAAAGTTAACAGCTTTGGCATTCACCTCATGCTGAGCCACAATCACTGGGGTAGTGCGCTGAGCAACTGGAAGCACCATAAAGTTCGCACTCTGAGTAGCATCCCATATGTCCTGGCCCTGGCTAAGCAAGAATGCTCTCATCCTACCCTTCCAGTAGGAGTAGCCATCGGAGCCAAGGACCGGAATCTTCCTAGAGTGAAATCATAGTCGCTACTTGGTTTCTCACCGGTAAAGGTATGGAGAAACCTATCCTAGCTCTGATACCAATTGTAGGACCGAGACGTGCGACTAGAGGGGGGTGAATAGGAGCACTTAAAAACTCAAAATCAAAACCCCCAAGTAGGTGCTATGCAAACCTGAAGAGAAACACAACTAGGCACCGTCCACTGAACAGATACGTGCCTAGCAGCGCAACAGTGCCGTCAACTGGGAGGATACGCACTAATGCGTGAAAACTTAAGATTCGACCAAGAATGGCACCGAGGCAATGAACTTTGCAAAAAACCGCCACACGACACTCACCGCACCAAGTTGCGTCTCACTGACTCACAGCAAGCAAAGAGAATGGTCTTACAATGGGGAATGCAAAAATCCAAAGCAGAAACACAGCGGAAAAACCTAAGAGAAAAGAACACTGCTGTTCTCTGGCAGGACCGGATTGTCCGGTGTCCAACACCGGACTGTCCGGTGGGATCGGACTATCCGGTGCCTGCTGCCAGGCTGTCTGGTGTCACGGCCCGGACAGCGCCACTCACCGGACTGTCCAGTGGGTGCTGCCGGACTATCCGATGGAACCGGACTGTCCGGTGGCCTCTGCCGGATTGTCCGGTCGAGTCGCAGACAAGGGGTTTCCCAACCCAAACTAGACCAAATCTTGTCCAATCTTGACTAAATTTTGCACAGGTTATCTAGACGCAATTCCAAAGCTTTTCCCAAAAGATCAATGCAAAATGATTAAGGGATCAGTGGGAATTTCAGATTTCGTGAGATGGCAATCTTTGGGCAAGAAAGGGAAAAACAAAATGGAAACTTGCTCGTGGCAATCCAGCAGGATTGAGATGAACTAGGTCATGATGTCCACATCCTAGCAAGTCCAAAATGTCAGCAAGAGAAGGGATTCAAGCTTGGCCAACACAAACACTCAAAAGCCGAGGACTGAACCCAAAAACCAAAGAGAGAGGAGGAGGAGAAGAACACAAGGTTGCTGCACGAATTTGCTTCGATTAAGTGCCCAAGATGGGTCTTTAGATTCAGTATACAAGCAGAAATTTGTCCCAAGCAACCACCCTCACCTTCCCTCATGATTAGGAGGCTAAATCCTACTCTAACCTCCCTAACAATGGAGCTCAAGGCTTGAGGACGAAAAAGTACCAAGGAAAACCTAATCTAGGTAGCCAAGAGCACCTCTAATGACCTGCCTTGGACCTATTTATACCCGAGTGCTGTTTAGACAGTTTTGCACTTAGGTCCCTACAACTAGACAAACCCTAAGGACTCAAACGAAACATTACAGGATATTTCGGGACGGACGACCACGATGAAGACTTGATCTTCTTAAGTTCCACGCAATCCTTGGATGTTCTCCACGTGGCCAGTAGTCCAATCTGCGATCCGCCCTCGGTTTTGAAGTCAGAAATGGGGAAACTTTAGGAAGTCTCCGCCTGGGCCGGATTTGGCCCATCTTCTCTGTCTTGGCGAGTCGTGGCCCAACTCACTAAGGCTTGGGTAGCTTGGGTGACGTTTTTGAGCTGAAACCGCCAAAGCCTCCCTCGCACACCTTCGCGCCACTGCATTCAGGTTGGAGCACCGTGGTGGCACCCAGCATCCCTTGTCCATCGGGGCAGCCTCGCAGTCCTTCAGAGGACTTACTCCTGCCGTCGCCATGCCGCTCCTTCATGTACCGAACTCCCATGGCCGACAGAGGCCGAGCATGCCTCCAGTCCTTCGGAGGACTTTCCACTACCTCCAGTCCATCGGAGGGCCTGCTGTCCATCGGAGGTCTTGTGCCTAAGTCCATCTGGGTGTTTGGCTTCTGTTGACAATCACTCATCACTCCAGAGGCAATGGAGCCGGTCCATTGGCTCTCACATGGCCTGTGCCCAAGCGGCCAGGCCTCGCTTGGGCTGGATGTGCCACAAGCTGAGTCACCTTCATGGGCGAGCTTTGGACCCAGATATGAGTGTAGAACGGCGGTTGTGTTGAGATTTTCAGCAAAAGGTGAGACTAGATAGAATTTTAAGGGAGAAAAGAGATATTGTACATGGCTTCTTTTAAGGTCTGAGCTCGATCGCGAACGTGTGATCATACTACCTCATGTAGCTCGAAGACGCAAGAAAGATCTTAAGGTCGCTGCCCATTCGCCTTAAAAACCCTTCCGTCCTTGTCATGCAGGGTGACGGCGCCGTGATCGGCAGCATCAAGGACCGTAAAAGGTCCTTCCCACTTACTTCTAAGCTTCCCATGACCAAATAAACAGTATGCGAGAGTTAAAGAGTAGTACCTTATCTCCCGTTTTAAATGTTTTGATCTTGATCCACTTATCGTGCCATCTTTTGGTGCGCTCCTTGTACAGCTTGGCACTGTGGTATGCCTTCTCCCTTCATTCCTCTAGCTCGGCCAGTTGTATCTGTCATCTCAAGCCTGCCGACTGAAGATCCATGTTCCACCTCTTCACCGCCCAGTGAGATTTGAATTCGAGTTCCATTGGAAGATGACAAGTCTTGCTGTACACCATCTAGTATGGTGTCATGCCAATGGGAGTCTTGTACGCTGTGCGATATGCCCAGAGAGCATCGGGTAGCTTGGATACCAATTCCTTTCCCATAGCTTTTACCGTCTTTTCCAATATGTTCTTAATCTATTTATTTGACGTCTCAGCTTGGCCACTTGTCTGCGGATGGTAAGGGGTGGCGACATGGTGGTCCACAACGAGGTCAGCGAGACACTTCCTGAAGTGCTTGTCAATGAAGTGTGCACCTCCATCACTGATGATGACCCGTGGTACTCCAAAGCGAGGAAAGATGGTTTCCCAGAACATCTTGATGGAGTGTCTTGAGTCCGCTGCGGGACATGGTATTGCTTCTACCCATTTTGATACGTAGTCCACTGCGATGAGAATGTACTCCTTGTCTCCATTCTTGGGAAAAGGTCCCATGAAATCTATGCCCTACACATCGAATATATCAAGCTGAAGATTACTTGTGAGTGGCATAGCATCTCTTGGATTTATATTTCCTTGGCGCTGGCACCTTGGACACCGTCGTATGAACTCTTTTGCATCTTCATACATAGTGGGCCAATAAAACCTACTCTGCTAGATTTTTGCGTGAGTCCGATAAGCCCCATAGTGGCCTCCATAAGAGGATGCATGACATCTATCAAGGACTTGTGGTGCTTCACAAGCTGGAATGCAGTGACGTAGGAGTCCGTCTGCGCAGAGTTTGTATTGGTAGGGGTCATCCCAGAGATAGAATCGGCTGTCGTGGGCCAATTTCCTCTTGTCTCCTCCTTCAGGGACATAGCCAGCAACTATGTAATTCACTAGATTTGCATACCTTGGTTGGGCTGTTGTCACCTTCAGAAGCTGATCATCTCTCATGTAGTCATCGATCGGAAAAGGTGATGTTTCCTCAAATTTCATCCGTGAGAGGTGATCTGCAACTGAGTTTTCTACTCCCTTCTTATCTCTGATCTCAATGTCAAACTCTTGGAGTAAGAGTACCCACCGGATTAGGCGTGGCTTTGCATCCTTCTTTGTGAGGAGGTATTTGAGAGCTGCATGATCTGTGTAGATGATGACTTTTGACCCTACCAAGTATGATCTGAACTTATCAATTGCAAAGACCACTGCTAACAGTTCTTTCTCAGTGGTGGAGTGGTTCAGTTGCAGGCCAATTAGAGTTTTGCTCGCATAAGATATGGCATGGTGCTTCTTGTCATTTGTTTCGCCTATTACTGCTCCAACAGCGAAGTCACTTGCATCCCACATAATCTCGAATGGTTTGTTCCAATCGGGCGGCTGAATGATGGGTGCCGTGACCAGTGCTCTCTTGAGCTTGAAAAAAGCTTCAAGACAATCCTCATCAAACACAAAGGGAGCATCGTTGGCAAGCAGGTTGGTCAGAGGCCAGGCTATGTGGGCGAAATTTTTGATAAATCTCTTATAAAACCCAGCATGGCCTAAGAAACTTCGGATGGCCTTGATGTTTGTAGGAGGAGGTACCTGTTCAATGACCTCAACCTTTGCACGATCTACCTCTATGCCTCTTTCTGAGATCTTGTGGCCTAGCACAATACCTTCTCTGACCATGAAATGACATTTCTCCTAGTTCAGGACAAGGTCGACTTCTTTGCATCTCTGGAGTACTTTTTCAAGGTTCTCTAGATATTCATCAAAGCTCTTGCCTTAGACCGAGAAATTGTCCATGAAAACTTCCATCATATTTTCAATGAAATCTGAGAAGATTGCCATCATGCACCGCTGGAATGATGCTGGAGCATTGCACAGCCCAAACGACATCCGCCGGTAAGCGAAAGTTCCGTAAGGGCATGTGAACGTGGTCTTAAACTAGTCCTCCGGGTGAATCAGAATCTGGTGGTAGCCTGAGTAGCCATCGAGGTAGCAGAAGAAAGAGTGATTGGCCAGCCTCTCTAGCATTTTGTCAATGAAGGGAAGAGGAAAATGGTCCTTCCTGGTTTTGGAGTTGAGTTTTCTATAATCAATGCACATCCTCCAACCGGTGATAGTTCTCTGTGGGATTAATTCATTGTTTTGATTCTTGACAACTGTCATCCCTCCCTTCTTAGGTACCACTTGTACGGGGCTGACCCATTCACTATCTTGCACGGGGTAGATGATACCCACGTGTAGCAATTTGAACACTTCCTTTTTAACTACCTCCCTCATCGCATTGTTGAGTCGCCTTTGAGGCTCCCTAGTGGGTTTGTGATCAACCTCCATAGGGATGCGACGGGTGCACTGGTTGGGACTGATTCCTTTCAGGTCTTGGAGCAAGTATCCAAGCACGGTTCTATACTTCTCCAAAACTGAAATTATTCGCCGGCTCTCACTCTCTGTCAGCTTGTCACAGATGATTACCGGTGTGTCCTCTTTCCCATGGAGGAAGGCGTACTTCAGGCCATGCGGTAGTTGCTTCAACTATATTTTTGGAGCTTCGGGCCTCAATGATTCACCAAGTTCTTCGAACTCAAGGGGCTCCTCTACCGCACTGAAGTCGCTAAGAGCCTCTTCCTCTAGGCTTGATTGACCCATTTCCTCAAGTGACAGGCTCATCACTTCTTCTAATGGGTCAATCTCTGGCTTTGCTTCTGTCATGGCATTAAGTGTCCTGTCGATGTGGACGTCAATTGGCTCATTGCCAAGCTGAAGCTGCAATCTCCCTCTGTATATATCTGAGTTGGTGAGGGCGGATTGGGATCCCAACCACAATCAACGGTGTGGATCCTTCGGGGATGTCAAAGACGTGGAAGTCTAAGAACACCTGAGTATCCCGCAAGGTTGTTTGAATCACCCATAGCACACCATCGCACTTCAAATATCTTCCATCTGCCCATTGCAGACGTATGGCTGATCTTGACAGTGGCTGTGCAGGGTAGTGTCGCTCCATCATATACTTGGGAATTATGTTCACTCCTACTCTTGGGTCGTATATGATATCTTGTGGTTGAAGCCTTGATACTTGGCTAAGGATAACGCTAGGGTCTGGATAGAATTTGATTGCTCTCGTGTCCAGCTGTCTGTCCTCTAGAAATTCCCGATTGATTGGTGCGGAAAGCTAGAGCAGGTCCTCCTTCTTGTATTCTTTTTGGTAGGGTGGTGTGTATGCTGGTTTGGAGGTCCTGATAAAGCGTCGGTCTTGTTTAGGCAACCGAGAGGCGTTGCCAAACTCGATAAAAATTTCATCCTCGAAGGAGAACGGAGGTGCCGACAGAGGAATCATCAAGGCTGAGCTGACCCTCTCAGTCTGGCGTGACGATGGTTCTAGGATCTCTTCGATTCGGGGAGGTAATGGTGGAGAGGGATATGGATGGATTTGTCTCTCTTCCTTATCAATTTGCATAGGGGACTTCGGTGGAGGTTGTTCCTCAAGTGTGCCAAGGTCAGAAGCCTTCTCGAGAATTTTGTCGAGAATTTTTCTGCCCTCATATGCCTTTAAGTGCGAGAATGATCCTCCTGAGGCTAAGTCGAGGCAAAGATTAGCACCAGGTGAGAGACCTCGGATGAAGTGTTGCATCAACATTGTATCTGAAATAGCCATGTCTGGGCCTGCGGAGGCCAGACGGTTGAAGCGTGCCCAAGCTGCCCCCAAGGATTCTCTCTCTCGTTGTCAGAACGAAAGAACTTCGCAACGGAGATCGACAACCTTGTTTGGCTAAAAGAAGCGTAGACAAAAACTTGATTTTAGCTCCTCCCAACTCCCTTCTACTTTACCGACTGTCTGCTTACACCAGATTTTTGCCTCCCCGTTAGTGAGAACGGAAAAAGCAACCATCGTAGTGTTTCACTGGACATTCCCGAGACAACCAAACAGCTGCATAACTGCTCGAACTCCCAGAGGTGTGAGTAGGGGCATTCAGATTCGAGCCCTCCGAATGATTGATCCCGAACCATGGCTATCAAGCCGGGACGTAGCTGATAGCCGTCTATGGTGATAGGTGTGGATGATGGTGGAGGCTCCAAATAATCGCCCTTTGGAGCGGCGAGTTGATAGACAGGCGTGGAATCCAAATGGTGGTGATATGTGGTATTTGGTGGGGATATATATGTGGTGGTTGTGTATGGTGTGAGTATGGATGATCCTGAGTTCTAGTCAAATTAGCTACCGTTCCCCGGCAACGGCGCCAGAAAAGCTTGTTGGCGTTTCTTAGCCTACAGAAATAAATCTGCAAGCACACGGAAACATGTTGTAGCTTTACACCCAAGGGTATTCCATGGTATCGAAATCCACGAGGAACGAAGAGTAACTTAACGTAGAACAAGTAGAACCGAACAGTGATGACCAGCAATTGTAAAGATAATTAACAGAGCAGAGCAGGATCACTACTTTAAATAAAACAACTTAACTTCACTAAACAAACTAGTGCTCTACTCAGCAGGTTTACTTGGACACCGAGGCTATAGAACCACTTCCGGGCACCAGAGTGCTGATAACCCAGACAAGAAAGGCGGGTACTACAGGACTCAGCTATGCGTCGATGACAACTTATCCGAAAACGGGGTTGGACTACACAGGAGACACACCCGCTGTCACCAGGTGGGACTACCAACCAAAACTGCGTGGGACAAGACACCTTCCAAGGCAAACTCTAGTCTAGACACCACGTCTACACAATCAAGTTTACTACTACACTAGTTCGAAGCCAGAGAGCAAGCACAACTGTATAACTAAACTACATAGAGCACACTTGGCAGCCGTAAAGTACTAAGTAGAGACTAAGTATGTAAATAAAGTAAGTATGAAATAAATAAAGTAGAGGAGCAAGGAACTTTACTGTATCCTGGAAATAGAGTAATAATTCCTCTGAGGATGAGAGCTCAGGAATAGAATACCAAAGTGAAATCCGAGTCCTTCACTCTACAACTCACTACTCACTCTTGATACAATTGGATTTTTCTACAATGCCAAGGGTGGCCTCACTACTATACTCTACACTCTACTACACAACCACACTATTCTTCTATTGGTCCACCACACCTTGCAAATGACCTCCCAGGGGGTATTTATAGCATTGGAGACCGAGGGGGGTATTTGTAGGTGTGCAAGGTCAGTAGTGGGGTAGGTCGGTGGTCGGGCGGCCACTGTGCATGGCCGGGCGGCCATGTAGGGTGGCCGGGCGGCCACCCAATGAACCGACTTTGAAGATCCGACGGTTGATATGCACTCCTGGAGTCGGTTGACGGTTAGTGGAGTTGATGCACGTGAAAAATGAGCCGGGGGGTGGCCGGGCGGCCACTCCTATTGGTCGGGCAGCCACTGCCTGGATCACTGACGTCATCAATCCATTGCATCATGGTTTTTCATCCCTTGCATACATTGGATTCTTGGTTGCACGGTTGGATTTGTCTTCATTTGTGTTTCTTTGCATGCAGGCCAAAGATTGGATTGGTGACGTGGCCGGGCGACCATGTGGCATCGCCGAGCGGCCACCCAATTGGGCTGGGAGGCTACTCGGGCCTGCTGATGGCCGGGCGGCCATGGTGTATGGCCGGCCGGCCAGGCACTTTTGGCCCATGCGTTTCCCTTGACACTTTGTGTCTATTTTGTGCATTTCTTCGTTATTTTGTACATGACATGCTCCTGCATCCAACTTTTGTACACAACTCGTGGAACTGATTAGTAATACATGAAAGCGTGATAAATTATGCCCTCAAACATGATATGTTGGCAGTCAAAATGGGTTTTATCGACCATCAACAAGGAGCAGTTAGCATCACATGGGGATGATGAGCTTTGCCTGGTGTCTAGCCGCTTTGAGTGCGCTTATGACAACCTGATGAGCAAGAAGAGGGGCGAGAGGCCCAAGTGCTTCGAGTGAGGAGAGGTCGGCCACTTCATCGCTGAATGCTCGAACAAGCAGAACGACTACTACAAGAAGGGCAAGAGCCACTCACACGACTCCAACAACTACCACTCCGGCAAGCACGACTACGGCAAGCGTGACCACACTAAGTACCACTCCGGCAAGATTAGGAACTTCAGGAAGGCTTTCAAGAGCTACCAGAAGGACAACCGGAAGCAGGAGAAGGCTTTCTTCGCTGAGCTTCGTGGTCTGTGCGGCGGCTCGTCCTCCTCCTCCTCATCTTCGTCAAGCTCAAGCGATGAGGAGATCGTCACCAAGCGGGACAAGAGAAGGGACCAAGGTGGTCCAGCTGGACTCTGCTTCATCTCCACCAAGTCCAAGCACAAGCACAAGATGCACCGGAGATCCTTTTGCTCCATGGAGCTTGAGGACAAGGACGACAAGGGCAACAACAATGACTCCTCCGATGAAGAGGTAACTCCTAAGCAAGCTGAAATTCTTGAGATGTTGGAGGCAAACAGTCGTGAGTTGAAAGCCCAGGATAAGATGTTGGAGAAGGCAGCCAAGAAGCTGCAGAAGCAGAAAGCTAAGCTTGCTGATGCTTTAGCTGAGATTGAGTGGATGAAGAGTGTGCCAGCCCAGCCTAGTGAGCTTGAATGCCCTACGTGTGATACTTTGATGAGAGATCTCTGTGAGCTGAAGAACAAGTACGCTCATCAGGTAGAAGAGATGGATAGGCTGAAGGTAGAGTTAGGCAAGCTCCAGTCTAAACTGGATGAGCCTATTTTGAGTGATGAGCTTGAGTGTGAGATGTGCCCCCACCTAGCTGTTAACATAGCTGAGCGGAAAGTGAGGTGTAAGGGACAGCTCAAGGAGTTGGAGGACCTTAGGGCTAGACCCACGCTTTTGGGTGCGTGCATGGTCTGTCCTACCATGAGGAGTGAGCTTGAGCAGTTGAGAGCTGACTTTGTGGTGATTTCAGCACCCCCTAACACTTGTGAGAACTATCTCACTTTGAGGTTGATGTTGGTGGATAGGGATGCCACCATTAAGAAGTTAGAGAAGTCTGCTCCCTCTATTCCCTCTCTAGACTGCCCCACTTGTGCTGCCCAGACTTTAGTTTTGGAGGATCTGAGAGAGGAGAAACAGATCTTGGTTGATGAGAACAACCGTTTGAGGGAGGTGCTCAGTTGGATGTATGCTACAGAGCACCAACTAAGGATGATTTTAGAGAGCACCAAGAGAGTTGAGGGTGATATGAGTGGACTTCGGCTAGGAGAGTGCAGTACTTCGGGTGAGAAGAAGAGTTCCCCAACTAAGCTTAAGACTGCCTCTCCTCAGCCTAATCCTACTGTTGATGGGGTTTACCACGAGCCTCTCAAGGCTGCCCCAAAGAAGCAGTTCTGGACACCCAAGCCCTCAAAGGCTAAGTTGGACAGTGTAGTGACTGAGATCCTCAAGCCTCCAATAAGCAAGGAGAGAGTTCAGCAGCCTGCTCCACCCAAGGCTACTCCACCCAACCCTAAGGCCTAGCCTAACCCCACTCCCATGAGGCCTGTCTACCACTGTGACTTTTGCCAGTGGAATGGCCACTTGGAGGAGTTTTGCTACAGGAGGAAGCGAGTTGAGAGGTAGGAGAGAGCTTGGGGGATCTAGGATCAGTTCTACCCTGGTGGTAGGTGGGATCCCCCCCACCATGGTGAGATGCGAGACTGCTTTGTTCGTGGTGAGAGAGGAGGCGGCTTTCAGGCCCGTGCTCCTGGTGGTGAGAGATGCTTTACCGGTCGAGCTCCTAGTCGCTTTCAGCGTGGCTATGGACCTCGTGACCAAGGCTTTGGAGGTAGAATGTTTGAGAGCTCACGCTTTGGCTCCCACTTTTGAGCAGATGGCTCGGCACTGGTTCAGCAGTTTTACTAACCCCAGTGCCGGACCATTTGCTCACTCTCACTTTCCTTGATTTTGCATGATCGTGGCCTGGAGGACATATGGATCATGGACTCCGGATGCTCTAGGCACATGACAAGGGCACCGCAGATGGTTCTCCAGCCTCAACCCCGTGAGCACCAAGGAGTACATCACATTCGGTGATAATGGTCAAGGTAATGTGTTGGGTGTTGATTCTATTGCGCTTTCTGGCAAGCTTTCCCTGAGAGAAGTTGCTTTGGTGAGGAATTTGGGGTTCAATTTGGTTTCTGTCTCGCAACTTCTCAAGGAAGGGTTTGAGGTTCGCTTTAAGGAGGGTTCTTCTTGTGTGCTTGATGCTAAGGAAAACCTTATTTGTCAGATTTTGCCCTATGGGCAGGTTTTTAAGGTTGACCGTGCATCTGTTTCTAGCCCTCCTCAGTGTTTGGTAGCTGGTCCTTCTGCTGATATTTGGAAGTAGCATAGGAGGCTTGGCCATTTGAGTTTTGATCTGCTAGCCAGGTTGAGCACGATGGGTCTGATCCGTGGATTGCCCAATTTGAAAGCAGAAAAGGACTTAGTGTGCCACCCCTATCGTCATGGCAAGATGGTTGTCGCTTCTCATGCGCCTGTCAATCAGGTGATGAGCTCTTACCCAGGTGAGCTGCTGCATATGGACACGGTTGGTCCTGCTCAGGTACAGTCGATCAGTGGGAAGTGGTATGTGCTTCTGGTAGTAGATGACTTTTCTCGCTATTTGTGGGTGTTCTTCATGGAAGTCAAAGATGGGGTTTTTGGTTTTGTTCAGGATCTGGTCTTGAGGTTAAGGAATGAGAGTCATAAGGCCATGAGGGCTATCCGCAGCGACAATGGCGGAGAATTTCGTAACTCTCGTTTCGAAACCTTTTTTCGTGACCTAGGTCTTGATCATCAATTCTCATCTCCTTACACCCCACCTCAGAACGGAGTTGTGGAACGAAAAAATCACACACTTGTAGAGATGGCGTGGACAATGCTTGATGAGCATAGGACTCCGCAACGCTTTTGGGCTGAGGCTATGAATACGGCCTGTTACATTGCCAATCGCATCTTCCTACGAGCTTTCTTAGGGAAGACTTTGTACGAGCTACGGTTTGGTAGGCAGCCTAGTGTCAAGCACATGCGTGCATTTGGCTGCAGATGCTTTGTGCTAAAAAAGGGAGGCATTTGGACAAATTCGAATATCGCTGCTTGGATGGCAATTTCCTTGGGTACGCCTCTAGCTCTATGGCATATAGAGTGTGGATCCTTGATACCAAACAAGTGGTTGAGACCTGTGAAGTTTCCTTTGATGAATCTATGCCTTGCACAATACCAACATTTGAGCTTTCAGGTGATGATGAAGAAGGCGCTCCCATCTTTGAAGATGTAGGAAGGCGAAGTAGGTGCTGGTGATGCAGGAGCCACTACACCGGCTGCAGCTCCTGCCCCCTCTGCTATGAGCTCTGAAGATGAAGGAGGACCCATGCCTATGGCACCCTCCTCGCTCTCCCGATTGCAAGCTCGAGCAGAGGCTAGCCCCGCGAGGACGCAGGGAATGTGACCTCTGAGATTGTTCCATCTTAGCAGGTCCAGCGGGATCACCCTCTTGAGAGGATGATTGGAGATCTACACCCGCGTGTCACACGCTCTTCGGTTAATTCTCTAGCCTTCTTCTGCCACTGCGCATTTGTTGCTTCTTTCGAACCCCAGGATGTGTCACATGCATTATCTGATCCTCGTTGGGTGAACGCCATGCATGAGGAGTTTGAGAACTTTGAGAGAAACCATGTCAGGGATTTAGTTGAACCTCCACCAAACTGTCACCCTATAGGAACCATGTGGGTCTTCAAGAACAAACAGGGTGAGGATGGGATGGTTGTGAGGAACAAAGTGAGATTGGTTGCCCAGGGTTTCTGTCAGAAGGAGGGGATAGATTATGAGGAGACTATTGCTCCTGTATCTCGTTTAGAAGCCATTAGGATTCTGCTTACCTTTGGTGCCTCTAAAGGCTTCAAACTGCAGTAGATGGATGTCAAGTCAGCCTTCCTAAATAGTTACATAGAGGAGAAGGTATATGTGAAACAACCTCCTGGCTTTGAGAGTACCAAGTTTTCAGACCGGGTGTATAAGCTGAGAAAAGCCCTTTATGGTCTGAAGCAAGCTCCAAGAGCTTGGTATGCTAGGTTGAAAGCTTTCCTACTCAAGTCTGGGTTTGTGATGGGTTCAGTGGACAAGACCTTGTTTCTGTTGAGTCGTGGTGGTGACACCCTTCTAGTTCAGAGATATGTTGATGACATTATCTTTGGCGGTTGATCTCACACTTTGGTGTCTAAGTTTGCTGAACAGATGAGCAGTGAGTTCGAGATGAGTCTCATGGGTGAGCTTTAGTTCTTCCTCGGGCTACAGATGAAGCAAGGCCCAGAAGGAACCTTCGTCCATCAAGCCAAGTACACGATGGACATTTTGAGAAAGTTTGACAAGGGAGATCTCAAGCCCATGGCGACTCCCATGTCAACACAGACGGCACTTGATGCAGATGAAGAAGGGGAGGTGGTGGACCAAAGAGAGTTTCGAGGGATGATCGGCTCACTTATGTACCTGACGGCGACCAGGCCTCTATGCGCGTTTTCAGGCCTCACTAAGGACATCACATCGTTAAGTGGTGAAGCGCATCTTCAGGTACCTTGAAATACACTCCTGAGCTTGGTCTTTGGTTCTCTTCAGCTTCCATTGCTCTCTCTCAGAGGGTATTCTGATGCTGACTTTGCTGGTTGTCGGCTGGAGCGCAAGTCTACTTCCGGCACCTGCCAGTTTCTCGGTTCTTCTCTTGTCTCCTGGTACTCACACAAGCAATCTAGCGTAGCCACTTCCACCACAGAAGCCGAATACATTGCTGCTGCTAGTTGCTGCTCCTAGCTGCTTTGGATGAAGTCCACTTTGAGTGACTTTGGTCTCAGTTTTAAGAAGATCCCTCTCCTAGTAGACTCTATTTCTGCTATTTTTGTAGCTAAGAACCCCGTCTTGCACTCTAACAACCAAACACATAGACGTGAGGTTTCACTTCTTAAGAGATCACTATGAGAAGGGAGATATAGACTTGATCCATGTAGAAACTGAGAACCAGTTGGCCGATATCTTCACCAAGCCCTTAGATCTTAGCGTGTTTGCTCGCTTGCGTGGGGAGCTTGGTGTTTGTTACCCCTTTTAGGTTGGGGTAACTTTGTTGTAGTTTAGGGTTTTGGTTTGCCTTTTCTTTGGTTTTCCTTGTTTTTCTTGCATTATGTATCATTCCATGCATTGCATTGTAACATATGCATTTTCACTTACACTAGCACTAGAGCTCTTCTGGTATGACGAGTTAGTACTTACTTGTGCTAGATTGTACAGTTGCTTGCATGAACATGGTTGGCTAAGCTCCTTGAATCTGTCTAGTATCATTTGTGAGCTAAGTCACTTTTGTTTCTTGAAAATCAAAAACCATGATCACCACTTGAGTTGGATACCTAGCATGTGTAGGAATGTTGAATGCTATGCTATCTTCTCATGTTTGGATATGCTAATCATATGCCTTTGTTAAGTTGATGCCTAAGCATTTAAGAAACCTTGCCTCAATCTGAATTCTGAATTAATTTTGTTTACAATGTGGTGTCCTATGAGCTAAATTGAAAAGATCCAGGTGGGTTCACTTGTCACACTGATCTAGTTTGAGATAGCTTGCCTTTGCACCTTGGCATGAACTTGGACTAGGCTGTGTATGACAAAAACCTTGTCTTAAGCTTCGGATGGTTTTTTGAACCTAGGCCTGTCATTGGTTGGTAAGAAGTGGCAAAAACAAGTGAATAACCCCTGGCATATGATCTGATTGGCTTGAAGTTAAAAATTGCTAAATCTGAAATCTGCAAGTCTCTAAATTGCTTATGGCCTGTTGAATATGCTTTGGTTGAGAGTAACACACCTTGTATGTTTTGCTAGCATCTTGCTGTTCATGCCTATCTTGCCAGATGCTATTCATGTTGGTGAAGCTTTCTTTTCAACAACCTTGAAAAACGTGCTCCTGATCTGTATAAGATACATTCAATTGAGCTTGTTTGCATGCTTCCTTGCCCTCACTTGCTCTGTATGCTAGAACTTGTATTTACTAGCTTTTCATCCCTGCTGTGCTCTTCATGGTACACTTCCTGCATTTCATGGCATATTTTGAGGGGGAGTTTGAGCTTTTAGCATGCTCTTGCATCGGTGCGTTGAGCCTTTTGCCTCTTTCTGGAGGAGCTGATGCTTTGCCTAAGCATGACTGTGTTGAGCCAGTTTGCCTCCTTCTTGAGGGGTCATGCTTTAGTTTGATCGACTGCGTTAAGCGGTTTCCCTTGTCTTATGGGGTCGATCTTTGGCTTTGTTTCTGTTGTCTCAATTTGCCCTTTTCTGCTTGTCTTTGTCGATTTTAAGCAACTTCTTCTTTTCTTCTTTCTTTTTAGTTTTATGCTTTTCTTCTTGTCTTTATTCTATTTCAGGTTACAGGTAGAAGGTGTTGACAATGCACTCATCAAGGGGGAGATTGAGAGCCAATGGACCGGCTCCATTGTCTTTGGAGTGATGAGTGATTGTCAACAGAAGCCAAAGACCCAGATGGACTTGGGCACAGGACCACCAATGGACAGGAGGCCCTCAGATGGACTGGAGATAGATGGAGAAGAAAGTCCTCCGAAGGACTGGAGGCATGCTCGGCGTCTGTTGGCTATGGGAGTTCGGTACATGGAGGAGTGGCATGGCGACGGTAGGAGTAAGTCCTCGAAAGGACTGCGAGGCTGCCTCGATGGACAGGGGATGCCGGGCACCACTGCAATGCTCCAATCCGAGTGCATGGCGCGAAGACCTGCGAGGGAGGCTTTGGTGGCTTCAGCTCAAAACCATCAACCAAGCTACCCAAGCCTTGGTGAGTTGGGCCTTGACCTGCCAAGATAGAGAAGATGGGCCAAATCCGGCCCATGCGGAGATTTCCTTAAGTTTCCCGGTTTCTGACTTCAAAACCGAGGGCGGATCGCGGATTGGACTACTGGCCATGTGGAGAACATCCGAGGATTGCGTGGAACTTACGAAGATCAAGACATCATCGTGGTCGTCCATCCCGAAATATCCTGTAATCTTTTGTTTGAGTCCTTAGGGTTTATCTAGTTGTA
This sequence comes from Paspalum vaginatum, assembly GCA_030272315.1. Classification (NCBI taxonomy): domain Eukaryota; kingdom Viridiplantae; phylum Streptophyta; class Magnoliopsida; order Poales; family Poaceae; genus Paspalum; species Paspalum vaginatum. The sequence goes on along the minus strand of CM059013.1, from coordinate 30,029,891 downwards.
GGGACCTAAGTGCAAAACTATCTAAACAGCACTCGGGTATAAATAGGTCCAAGTCAGGTCATTAGAGGGACTCTTGGCTGCTAAGATTAGATTTTGCTTTGTGATTTTCGTCCTCAAGCCTTGAGCTTCATTGTTATAGATGTTAGAGTAGGATTTAGCATCCTAATCTTGAGGGAAGGTGAGGGTGGTTGCTTGGGACGAATTCCTGCTTGTATGCTGAATCTTTAGACCCTTCTTGGGCATCTATTGGAAGTGAATTCGTGCAGCAACCTTGTATTCTTCTCCTCCCCCTCTCTCTTTGTTTTTTGGGTCCAATCCTTTGTTTTTGGGTGTTTGTTTTGGCCAAGCTTGGAATCCCTTCTCTTGTTGATGTTTTGGACTTGCTAGGATGTGGAGATCATGACGTAGTTCATCTCAATCCTGCTGGATTGCCACGAGCAAGCTCCCTTTGTGTTTTCCCATTTCTTGCCCAAAGATTGCCATCTCACGAAATCTGAAATTCCCGTTGATCCCTTGGTCACTTTGCGTTGATCTTTTGGGAAAAGCTTTGGAATAGGGTCCAGATAGCCTGTACAAAATTTTGTGAAGATTGGATAAGATTTGTTCGGATTTGGGTTGGAAAAGCCCCTGTCTACGGTGTGTGGCTCTGCCCGGGCCGTGCCACCGGATAGTCTGGCAACAGGCACCGGATAGTCCGGTACCGGACAGTCCGGTGTTGGCCACCGGACAATCCGGTCCTCTGCGGTGATTTTCCCTTTTTGTTTTTTTCGCTGTGTTTCTGCTTCGGAATTTTGCATTTCCCACTTCCAGACTATTTTCTTTGCTTGCTGTGAGTCAGTGAGACGCACCTCTGTGCGGTGAGTGTCGTGTGGTGGTTTTTGCAAAATTAGTTGCCTCAGTGCCATTCTTGGTCGGATCTTTATTTTTCTTGCATTGGTGCATATCCTCTCAGTGGACAGCACCCTTGTGCTGCTAGACACGTATCTATTGAGTGGACGGTGCCTAGTTCTGTCTCTCTTGAGCTTTGTAGTGCACCTGCTTGGGGGCTGTGATTCTGAATTTTTAAGTGCTCCTATTCACCCCGCCCTCTAGTCGCACGTCTTGGTCCAACGTCATCCAATGGCTAAGGGAGAAACACAAAGACAATCCAATGTTCAAGGCAAAAGCACACAAGAATAACTATCAATTGCCTCAACCGAAGGACGAGAAGCATTGGATGGACAAAGTTGGTGCGTCGGAGTGCTGCCGGCCATGATCCAGGCTGCCAGCCAACCACGTGCCCCATACAACCGACTTAACCACCGCAACCGACCTTTAGACAGCTATAAATACCCTCGAGGTGTTCACTTGGTGGTGTGTAGTGGTAGAGTAGCACTTGAGAGCGTGAACTGTATAGTGTTGGAGAAGTGAAGCTTTCCCTTAATTAGCTTGTAGAGAGAGTGCCTCTTGTATTAAAGAAAGTAGTGAGGCGAAGAGTAAGGGAGTGGGAATTCTAATCTCTCCCAGACTTGTATTCTTAGAGGAAGGATACTCAATTCTAGGATTGAGTAAAGTTCCTTATTCTCTTCCTTTGTTATTTCAGTCTTACTTTACATTCATACTTAGTTTTATACTTGTCTGTTTATGGGAACCTTGTGCACGCTTATAGTGTTGGCTATATAGTATTGCTTGATCTGCTAGCTCATTACCAGTGTATTAGTTGAGAGCCAATGGACCGGCTCCATTCCCTATGGAGTGATGAGTGATTGTCAACAGAAGCCAAAGACCCAGAAGGACTTGGGCACAAGACCTCCGATGCACAGGAGGCCCTCCGATGGATGGGAGATAGATGGAAGCCCTCTGAAGGACTGGAGGCACTCCAATGGATGGGAGATAGATGGAAGCCCTCTCAAGGACTGGAGGCATGCTCGACGTCGGTAGGCCATGGGAGTTCAGTACACGGAGGAGAGGCATGGCAAATGCAGCAGTAAGACCTTCGAAGGACTGCTAGGCGACCCCGATGGACTGGGGGTGCCGGGTGCCACCGCGGTGCTACACCCCGAGTACATGGCACGATGGCAGACGAGGGTATTGGCGGATTCGCTCAAATCCACCACCCTACCACCAAGTTACTAGACTTGGCGAATAGGCTCATTCTCGCCGACATAGAGTGGAGTAGGCCATTCCAGGACCAGGAAGGAAACCCTAAAGTTTCTCGATTTCTGACTTCAAAACCGAGGGTCGATCGGCGGATTTGGACTACTGGCCATGTGGATGTCATCTGGGAGTTTGCGTGCATCTGATGAAGATCAAGACTCCATCGCGGTCGTCCATCCCCGAGAAAGTCGAGTCTTTTCCGTTTTGGCCCCTACTAGCGTTTCTGTAATATAGGGGTCTTAGTGTAAAATGTGTCGATTAGGCCTGGGCTATAAATACCTAAGTGGCTGGTCATTTAGGTGACTCTTCCACCTCTAGAAACCCTAGGCTTAGTTTCCAACCAGCCAAGAGCTTAAGATTAAACAGGGTGCTTAGCTTAGGATTTGAGAGTCCCTAGGGCTAGTACTTTGCATTAGTGGGAGGATGAAGGGTGGTAGGCTATGAGGAACCTTGTAAGCACTGATTTCCACTTCTAATCGAGGCAAGATTCATCCCCATTTCATGCTCATGTGTGCAGCCATCTCCTTCCCCCTTCTCTAGTTGAATTTTGGATGAAACTCAAAGGCTTTCGGTGATTTGCTTTGCCCAGGAGTTAATCCTATTCTTTTGGCTCTTTTGGACTTGCTAGGACGTGGAGATTGTCACTTAGATCATCTCAATCCTGCAGGATTGCCACGAGCAAGTTCCCCTTTAGTTTTCCCTTTTCTTGCCCAAATTTTCCCATCTTCACGAGATCTGAGTAGATCTTTTGGGAATAGCTTTGGAATAGTGCAAGGATTGCCTGTGCAAAATTTCATGAAGATGTGAGAAGATTTGGTCAAGTTTAAGGTTTGCAAACTCAAAATCCGAGGCTGTTTTCTGGGCACACCGGACAGTTCGGTGCAACTTCACCGGATAGTCCAGTGGTAACAGTCTCCAAATGGGCTGAATTTTTAGTATGTTGTTCCCCATGTTTTCCTTAGCCTGTGATTAAAATTTCATGATTTTTGGAGCCCGCTTGATTAGGTTTTGGCAATTTTCTTTGCAGCCCTATCTGTTTAAAAATTCCCTGTCAGACTGTTCGGTAGGGCATGTCGGACAGTCCGGTGGCAGTAGTGGTTTTGCCCCCAAATTTTGTTTAAGTTGTTCCTAAGGTTTGTGTCTGGTTCTAGGTGGGTTTGGGGGTGCCTAGGATCATTCATAAGGTCTTTAGCACCTCATTTGCTAGGAGATCTCGGTGATCACTAGGCGGGTTCCTTTTGGTTGGTTTGTGTTCATTTGCTTCTGTGCTTTTGCCTCAACCTTGCTTTGGTGGTTCTCGTTGTATGCCTATACTCTTTGCTTGTTGTGTATCAGTGAGACGCATCTAGGTGCGATGAGTGGCTGGGGAGACACTTCGGTGTGAGTTGTTGCTCCACTTGGCTTGCGGTCTTTTTGATCATTGAGTTGAGTGCTTCCGCTTGCTTGGTGCGTATCCTCTCAGTGGACGGCACCTTGCGCTACTAGACACGTATCTGTTCAGTGGACGGTGTCTAGTTCTTTTCTTAACCACTAGTTTTGGGGGTTATGAGTTTGAGTTTTAAAGTGCTCCTATTCACCTCCCCTCTAGTCGCACGTCTCGATCATACAATTGGTATCAGAGCCGATTAGGTTTCTTCATACCTTTACCGGTGAGAAACCAGTAGTGATTATGGCGCACTTTGGGAAGGTTCCGGTTCTCGGCTCAGATGGCTATCCCTACTAGAAGGGTACGATGAGAGCTTTCTTGCGTAGCGAGAGCGAGGACATATGGAATGCTACACAGGGTACGACTTTCACGGTGCTCCCCGACACCAAGTGTACCACACCAGCACTCGTTGCTCAACACGATGCGAACTACAAGGAGGTGAACTTTCTCTTCTTTGGACTTGGTCCGGTGGACTATGAGAGGGTGAGCCACCTTGATACCACCAGTGAGATCTGGTCCCTGCTCAGTGCACACCATGAGGGGACGGTGATAGTTAAGGGTCGGCTTGTGGAGACTTACCGGTGCGAGTATGAGAACTTTGTCCAGAGGTTGGGAGAGTCTATGGATGCCTTGTTTGGTCGTTTTCAGTCGATCATCAACAAGCTCCATGTCAACTCTGCCCCCACTGTGTAGGATCGAGACGTGCGACTAGAGGGGGGGTGAATAGTTACTTTAAACTCACAACTCACTACCCTCAAAACTCGTGCTTGAGAAAAGAACTAGACACCGTCCACTGAATAGATACGTGTCTAGTAGCGCAAGGTGCCGTCCACTGAGGATACGTACCAAGCAAGTGGATGCACACAACTCAACGATCACAAAGACCGCAAGCTAAGCGGAGCACCAACTCACGCCGAAGTGTCTCATCAGCCAGTCAACGCACCTAGATGCGTCTCACTAATACACAGCAAGCAAAAGATTATAGGCATACAACGAGAACCATCAAAGCGAGGTTGAGGTAAAAACACAGAAGCAAATGAACACAAACCAACCAAAATGAACACGCCTAGTGATCACCAAGATCTCTTAGCAAATGAAGTGCTAAAGACCTTAGGAATGACCCTAGGCACCCCCAAAACCACCCGGAATAAGCCACAAAACCTAGGAACAACTCAAACTGAATCCGGGGCCAAAAACCCTGTCCACACCGGACTATCCGATAGGCTCTATCGGATAGTCCGATAGGACTTTTTTAGGTAGACCAGGTTGTAAAGAAAAATGCCAAAACCCAGTCAAACGGACTCCAAAAATCATGAAATTTTAACCTCAAGCTAAGGAAAACATGGGTAACAACATACAAAAAATTCAGCCCATTTGGAGAATGTTAAGTCCACCGGACTATCCCCGGACTATCCGGTGAAGTTACACCAGACTGTTTGGTGTGCACAGAAATCAGCCTCAGACTTTGAGTTTGCAAACCTCAAACTTGACCAAATCTTCTCGGATCTTCAAAAAAGTTTTTAGAGGCTATCCTACCACTATTACAAAGCTATTCCCAAAAGATCTACTCAAAAAGATCAAGGGATTAGCGGGAATTTCAGATCTCGTGAAGAGGGGAAAATTTGGGCAGAAAAGGGGAAAACTCAAACTGACTTGCTCGTGGCAATCCAACTGGATTGAGATGATCTAAGGCATGATCTCCACGTCCTGACAAGTCCAAAACAACAGCAATAGAAGCAATTTAAGCTTGGGTAAAGAAAACACCCAAAAGCCAAGGATTTGAGCCAAAAACCAAAGGGAGAATGGGAGGAAAAGAACACAAGGTTGCTGCACGAAATTACTTCAATTAGATGCCCAAGAAGGGTCTAAAGATTCAGTATACAAGTAGGATTTCATCCCAAGCAACCACCCTCACCTTCCCTCTAGATTAGTAGGCTAAATCCTACTCTAACCTCCTTAACAATGGAGCTCAAGGCTTGAGGACGAAAATCACAAAGCAAAGATTAATCCTAGCAGCCAAGACACCTTCTAATGACCTGCCTTGGACCTATTTATACCCTAGTGCCGATAAGGCTGTTTTGCACTTAGGTCCCTATGTTGACAGTCGTTATTGCACTATCTACGACCATCAACTATCCATGAATATAAAGGGAAATGCATCAAAGTATGGACAAACTTTTGCTACTAACATATCTCCACGAGTTGTGTTGAAATATTTGAATGCAGGTGACAAAACATACTAAAACATGGTAAAATGGAGCCAAACCAGGAGGTGACTGGCCACATGGCTAAGTCCCCAGGCCACCCAGCCCCACCAGAGGCCGCCCGGCCCCACCTTCAGGCCGCCCGGCCCCACCAAAGGCCGCCCAGCATGTTTCTGGGCCCAATTGGCACCAACTTCGACCTGCATGCACACACATGCCATGTCAACACATCTACAAGGTGGAATCCACGAAAGTCGCATGCAATCATCTGGAAGGCCTTGCCACATCATCGATCCAGCACTAGGGCTGGTGAAGTCAGCAATCCTCAACACTTCAAACCTATGGCTAAGGAAGAAACACAAGTGAGATCCAATGGTTCGGGAGAAAACACAAAGATAACTGCCTGAACCACCATGCAACCGACTTGGGGAGTGAAAATGGACCACAAGATGAAGTATGGCGGTGGATCTTATGGTTGGCCAGGCCGCCTGGCCTCCCTACCAGGCCGCTCGGCCTGCTACCTGTCCCTTAACTGCCTTACCGACCCTATAAATACTCCCACTCACTTGGTGACTATAAATACCCCCGAGCTCTCATTTGTAAAGTGTGGAAGTTGAGTGAAACACACCATTGTCTAGTTTAGTAGCACTAGGATAGTCCTGGGAGTTAGAGTTGAGTCTGAGTCTTTGCCACAAGGATTCCGAAGTTAGCTTCGAGTCTGGTAAAGCTCTTGTATCTTTCTATCTTTGTACTCTTGCTACTTCAGTATAATATACTTTTTTGCTCTATCCTTTGAGTTATACTTTACTTTATTTCTTACACTTGCCTAGTGTGGTGTACCTTATTGCATACTTGACCAAGGCTTAGGTTTGTGTTGTTCTTGAGTTATCTAAATCTTGCTAGACTTGCCGGTGCTATAGGTTTTCCTTAGGCTCTGATCTAAGGCTAAGTCAGTCCTAACCCTCTGATCAAGGATGGACTTTAGTGATCAAGTGAGAACTTGATCCCTAGTTTAGCATGCCATCTTACCCACGTAGATCTGGTTGGTAGCCCCTCTTGCTGACAGCATTAGGGAGCTTCTGTAATCTGACCCCGTCGTTCGGTAAGCATGTAGGCGTTAGCCAGTTATCGTTCGGTTGGCCAACTATCTACCCCCATGCCTCCTCGGTGTAGTCTGGAATTTTGCTCGACGCAAGATCCTAGTTCTTATTTGTTTAACTCAGTTCAACCGTGAATACTCCTATGCAGTAGATAAGGAATAGAGTTTGGATATCTTAATCTCACTCATTGTCCTCCTAGGCAACTACCTAGTTGTTTACTGCTTTGGTCACTGTTTACTCTTCCCACCATACACTATCTTGTTTATCTTACCCCCGTTGTAAGAATAGCTGGTGTTTATCTAAGTTATAGTACTGTTTGAAGTTCGAACATATCATTCCACCTATTAGCCCTTGCTTCCCTATGGATTTTTACGATACCTGGAATACTCTAGGTGAAAAAGCTACAGCGAATCTCTGTGCGCTTGCGGAGTAAAATCTGTTACGCTAAGAGACGTCAACAAGCTTTTTCTAGCACCGTTGTCGTGGAAGCAATTGGCAATAGAAGTTTGATTTGTTTGAACCTAGGTACTTATAACTTGATAACATACCACTAGTTCTTAGCGGGCTCATTTGCCTCTGTCTACTTTATTGTTGGGTTGACAGAGAGGTGTATGACTGGTTTTGACCTACTGGCAAACTTTCACAACAATCCGGAGTTGCTGCTAAGAAGGAGAGTCCGTCAAAAGACAATCCATGGGCAGACGCCTGTGCCATTAACATTGGAGTTTGGAACCACAAGCACAAAGCAACCGACACCAACAATGGCTGTGCCCGAGAAGACCATCCGTGACTTTTCGTCCCATCCAGCAACAACATCCCCACTGGGCCTGAGGTTGCTGTTGGAGAAGGTTTTGAGCTCAAGCCAGTTGTCATTCATATGGTCCAAGCTAGTCCATTCTGTGGATTGACGTTGGACGATGTAAATAGCCATCTCCAGCAATTCCTGGAAATATGCAGTACATTCACTATCAACGGTGCAACCGCCGATGCTGTTTGACTGCGCCTTTTTCCGTTCTCACTGATCCAGAAGGCAAAACAGTGGTTCTATCTGAATTGTAACAACTTGGCAATTTGGGAGGCATGCTCAAATGCTTTCCTTGCAAAGTACTTTCCCTTGGGGAAGACAAGCTCACTGAGGAATCGAATCTCCAGCTTTCAATAGCTCGCTGATGAGACGGTGGTGGAGGCCTGGGAGAGAGTTCAAGAGTACATCGCCGCCTGCCTCCACCACGGTATGGAAGAGTGGCTGATCATCTAGAACTTCTTCCACGGTCTACACCGGACCGCACAAGAACACCTCGATGTAGCCGCTGGAGGATCCTTTTTAACCTTGAGCGTTGCCGCTGCACGCACTCTCATAGAGAAGATGGCAAGCAACCAAGGATGGAGACAGGAGAGGGTGAACAATAAGCCTCGCGGAGTCCAGCATATTGACAGTACCGACATGTTGGCTGCTAAGATGGACCTCTTGCTAAAGAAGTTGGAGGATACTCCTGAAGCTGTGCCAGTCCAGGCACTAGATTCTCGAATGACTTGCAAGCATTGCGGGAATACCGGCCACACGGGGAACAACTGCCCCAAAAATGGATCAGGGGACATTAACTTCATCAACAACAATAGCTTCAACAACAGGCCTCGTCCTCAACCAGGTTGGAACTCGCAACCACACCTACCTTTCTCTGGTCATGGTACGTCTTCTGGCAGCTCTCAGCAGTTCAACAAAAATCCTTTCGATCAAAAAGCTGTGAACGATAGCATAAGTAAGAAATTCCTTGTGAACGATAGAATTCTAGAAAACCTATCGCATCAAATGGAAACTCTTAATAGCGCCATGAAGAACCAGCTGAGTTTCAATAAAATGCTAGAAACTCAGATAGCTCAGCTTGCTGCCGCTTTGCCTAGTCCAACTTCGGGTAAGCTTCCGGGTCAGCCCGAGGCACCCCCAAAGGAACATATCATTGCTGTAACAACTAGGGATGGACGGTCTACACAAGACCCCCCACATCCTAGGAATGCAGGGAAGGAACAGGAGAAGCCAGCCGAACCAAAAAAGGAACATCAAGTGGCCGAACCACAACCGGCTAAGGAAGCACCAAAGTCGGCCCCGCACGAGTTCTACGACACCACTGTGCTCCCTTTTCCTCAAAGGCAGAAAACGACCACTATCGACTATTGACGGTTGTAATCTCACGATATCTACTGTCAATTATCCACCAAATGAAGCAAAGCATGTGAATAAAATGGACTAACCCCTACTACTAATGAGTTCCATAAGATGTACATGAATATTTGGATGCAGGTACCAAAATACACATAAAACAGCTGAAAACGTGTCAAGGATGAAAGATGGGCACTGCAAGCAAAAGTGGCCTAGTCGGCCGACCATGGGTCTTGGTCGACTGACCACCTGCCGGGTCGCCTAACCCTGCCCCTGGCCGCCCAACCTCCCCACGGAACCCAAATGCCATATCATCGATCCAAATCTGCAAGGAAACACAAAGGCAGTCTAATTCAACTGTCAAACCAAGCATCCAATGTATCCAAGGACCGAAAGACAACCAAACCACGGATCGGTGACGTCAATCATCCAGGAGAGGAGCCATGCAACCAGTCGGAGCAGGACACGTGGTCGCCCGACCTCATGCATGGTCGGCCGACCATGCAAGGCCCTCATTTTACACGTGCACCATCCATTTCAACTTCCAACCGACGTGAGGAAGCAAGATCAAGCCGTTGGATGGCCAAATCGGTGGATCGGGTTGTCGCCCGACCATGGGGATAGGTCAGCTGACCCCCTACATGGTCAGCCAACCACCGCCTTACCCCTAAAACCGACCTTAGCAACCTATAAATACCATCCTCACTTGCTGGACTATAAATAGGCCCCGAGAGCTCATTTGTAAAAGTGTGGAGAAGTTGAGAGCTTCATTCTACCTTAGAGAGTGCCATTTTCACATCTTAGTAGTTAGGATAGTCCTGGGAGTTAGAGTGAGTCGAGCTTTGGCTCAGAGTTCTCAGAGATATCTCTGAGTCTGTGGTAAAGTTCTTGTATCTTTGTACTCTTAGATTCAGTATAATATATTTATGCTTTACTTTATTTCTATCTCTTGCATGTGTGGTGTCCCTTTCTTTGCATACTTGCTAGGCGTAGGCTGTGGTTATCTTGGTTAGTCAAGTCCTGTTATTCTTGCCAGTGATACATTGTTTTATTGTTTGTATGAATTAAGGATTCATATTCAAATTTATTTGAATATGTAGATATATTGCTTTCTTATTCAAAAGAATTCAAAAGAGAAAAGAAAAAGAAAAAGAAAAAAAAAGAAGAAACAGGAGAGCCAGCCAGGCCAACCGGCCCAACCAGCAGCCCACCTCGCCCCCTTCCTCACCCGCCTGGGCCAAGAGCCGGCCCAAAGCTACCAGCCCGCCTCCTTCCTCTCTCTCTCTCTACACGCTACTGCCAAGTAGGCCTCGGCCCCGCTCTCTCTGACCGGCGGGACATGCGCGTCAGCGCCTTCCCCTTCCTTCCGCCGGGGATGCCACGCCCCCTTCTTTGCTCTCAGCGGGTCCACGTCGGCGACCACGGAGGCGAAATCCGAGCCAATCCCGCGCCCACATTCTCCTTCCTTAATCACCCATTATCAATCCCCCAAAGCTCGCGTCCGTTCTCCCCTTCCTTCACTGCCATGACGAGCTCTAAAGCCGCCGGCCTCCTCTCCGTACGTCCGCGTCCCCTCGGCTCCCTAAACCTCTATAAAACCCGACCCCAGAGCCTCTCACTCGCCTCGTTTTGCCTCTACGCCACTCTAATTCCACTCCCTTGCACCACCGAACTCTCAATCCACCGCCAGAACTCCATCTCGGTAAGCCGCTCTGCCGCCAAATTCATTGTCAGTTAGCTCTTTCCGGTCCTCACGGCACCGTATCTTCCTTCGCAAGGTCTTAGCGGAGCTTTTCCAGTGAGTTTTGGACGCAAGTTCGTGCCTCCGACGCCCTGTCCGCAAGCACCGTCTGACCCCGTCCACCGGTCCTCAGTCGCGAGCTCACTCCACCGCCTCCCCGGCGTCCACATCACCTCGATGAGCTTCGCCGTTGTCTCCTCTCTCTCCCGAGCTAGTCCTAGGGCAGCGAGGGCGCCCCTAGGTCCCAGCAGTGCGCCGTTCCGGCGAGCTGCCGTCGTGCGAGGTAGACTACCCCATGGAGGTTGGTCACCGCCGATGGCTCCTGTGCCCCTTTTCCTCCGTGGCCGTCTGATTCGTCGCCAACAGCCACTGATTAAAACGTCCCATACCCCTTCATTCACCAATCACAGAGCGACACGTCGCCCTCACTTAACCAAGTCAGCACCGGGTCAGCCTGTCAGCAGTGACGTGGCCGCCACCTCACCGCACGCGTCAGCACGGCGTCAGTGCAGACCAGGTCAACCGGGGAGGTTTGCGTTTGAGACCCTGCAGTTTCCTGTTATCAACACGCAGTACATCCTTGTTGAAAAATAATTAGATTTAGGCCCTGTTTTTAATGTTTTGACCCCTAAGTTTTCCGGAGTTTGAACCCGCAGTCCAAGCTTTGGTGGTTTTGCTCTAAAACCCTTAGGCGGCTATGTTTAATTATGTTTAGGCCCTCGGTTTTGCAAAGTTAGCCCCTGGTTTAGTTTATTTATCACAGTTTTGCCCTTAGGAGCCTGTTTTATGCATAACTTTCACATTTTAGCTCCGATTTGAGTGATTCTTGTGCTCACAGTGTTCGTAGAAATGCGTAGAATGTTTTTATAACAGTTTTATCTTCTGTTCTTTATGATATGGTGTACTTTTGCTTATCCTTTGTTATTTGTTTGCATGTATGCGTGTATCGGAATGTTTGTATGTTGCCGTGAACGTGTTTATACGGTGAACCGTTCATGGGTGAAGAAGAACAGCAGGTTGCAGGTTTTGGACAGCAGCCACAAGAGCATTTTGAGGAAGGCAAGTATAACATGGACAACCCCTAATAACCTTAAATCACTTCATATGCATGTGTCTAATTTTGTATGCCTATAAGTTTTGTACCGTAGCCTCTTTTATATATATGTTTACCTATGGGGATGCATGTTGGTTAAGTTTTGCTAGTCGCAGCATGAACACATGTCCTTTTGTTAATAATTTGATTAATGAATCTATGCAATATAATTTTGAGCTTGACCCTCTGTGCCGAGGCTTGAGTGGTTCAAATCTCCTTAATAATTTGGCTTTTTAGCAACTTCGTTTAGGGGGCATGAGCAATGGGCTTAGTGGTTTTGCTCATAGCCACTCTCCATAAGGACCGGTTCGCAAAGCGACAACCTGGGACAACAGCGCTACCATGAGACTAGTATGGGACGGTCTTAACTGATTAATTAGAATGCCTTGGTTTGGGAGTAACTTACCTGCGGGGCAAGAGGGGAAGTGAGCCGGGATGGGCCTCGAATCTGCTTTGGGTTGTGTGTGCTGTGTGCTTCACCTCTTAGAGTAGGGCCCCATCTCCGCAGAGCTTGAAACCTTAGTAGTTACACCTTACCAACGTGATCTTTGTAAAGGCTTCGTAGTGTGGCTTGCTAGTCATCTCATCTAAGGCAATGTGATGAACTTCTAGCGTAGCTCACGACTTGTGGGTAAAGATGTGCAAGCTCGCGAGAGTGTAAAACTGACATGTCAGCCGTGCTCACGGTTATGAGCGGCCCAGATCCTTTATGCTGATTAGTGGGTTCTGGTTTGGTTTGTGAGTTGGTTCTGTTGTTAATAATGTTGACTAATGTTTATGCAATACTCTTTGGGTTAATGGTTTATATACTCACTTGTAGTAATTAGTTGCTTAATAAAACTTGACCAATTAAAAGCTCATACTTTTGTGTCAGCCAGCCTTAGAGCCTCATGGTTCATGTTATGCTTGTTGAGTACGGTTGTGTACTCACTCTTGTTGCTTTCTTTCTTTTGTTGGGTGGACCCAACCGTTGTTCAGTTGATGAAGGCACAGAAGAATACGCTCAAGGTTATGATGAGTTCTAGGCATGCCAGTCTCCCAGTCGACTTCCCTGTGGCAGCTCATTTATGTTTTCTTTTACGCTTCCGCTTATGACTCTGTTATAAAGACTTGTGGTCTTGATGTAATAATTTGATGATACGCTATGTAACATTATATCCCTTTTTATGCACGTTCTATGATGTCACTATTGTCAAGATATATGTGAGACTTGTTCCTGGCACATATATGTTGTCCTGGTTCTGTTGGTTGGGAACTGGGCGTGACATGAAGTTGCAATAACACGCCTGGAACATGGAATGATTGCAAGGTCCGAGCTGTACTGCTCAAGAGACAAATATAGTGGAGCTTGGGTTGCTTCAATATGTGGCTAAGCAAATACAATAGAGTAACAGTTAAGAGAAGCTAAATAATGATCTAAAGTAGGTGTTTGTTGCGGGCCAAAAGCTAGTCCCAAGTTGAAGCACAAAGTGTCATAGGAAAAACAAGGTGGAAGGTCAAAACAGCACTAAGAACAAAAGCCTTTCCTGCAACTCTTTTTTTTACTTGTTTCTTTTCTCCCTTTTTTTGCACTATTTTTTTCAATTATTTTTTTGACACTTCTGTTTTAACAGCAAGAAGTACCACAAAAAATTTCAGAACAAATGGAAACCAGATGTGTGCTGTGGAACCAAAACTGTGAGAGAAAGCATGTCAAAGACAAGCGTGTAGAAACTTCAGGGCCCGAGAACCCTATTTTCGAGGCCGATTTTCTGCCGTTTTCGAAAATGTATACTTTTGCCCTATTCTGAGTTCAGAGCGAAAAGTTACGGCCGTTTTACTGACGACACCTCAAATTAGGGTTTCACGGCGATGGATGGGTTTCACGGCGGTGGATGGAAGGACAAAAGAAGAGAAAAACAAACTATGGACAAGGATAGAGGTGGAAACACAAGCACAACAACGAAGAATAAACCCTAACTAGCAACGAACTCAACCACAAAGGATAAAAACTCAATAAAGCAAACTGAAAATGACTATTGTGGCACTATAGGTAATGGGACAACGGAATTTTTTTTGGCTTTTCTGGACTATAGGTATATGAAAACAAAACTAATCTAAGGGATAAAAGGAATTACCTAATGGGCAACCTAGAAACTGATACCAATTGATATAGGATAGGCCCAATCTTCTGTGAGGTACGTCGGTTTAGGGGTGGAGACTCGACATTGATGATGAAGGCTCCGAGCCAAAGGTTCGAATCCTTGCAATCATGACACCAATGCTCTGGTGGTTATCGACCACGTGACACGTGCAATTGACCTCGCCAAGAAGGCTATCGTTCCTGCAATGGAACCAAAGAACACTAGGAGGAGCGAGGAAAAACGCAAATCTCAATTCAGTTGCACAAGTTGGGGTTTCACAAACTGATACACGGTGAACTGTTATCGATAGAATACTCTTAAGCAAAATCCTAACCCTAACTTGTGCAGTGGCTACTGTTGATATAGAGTTCAGGTCAACCCACAAGGCCTAGATGCGTCTATGATGGACTCCAAGATGAGACATGGGCCAATAGCCCAAAAAGAGGGAAAACAGCCCCTAGACTGATTCTGATCTCTAATTGCGATGTGAATTCCTGATGACTCCGAACTCTGAATGACATGAAACCTGCAGCATTGGAAAAGTTATCTTCTTAGCTTTCTAGGCATATGTGGATCGTCAAAATCGGAGTCTGTTTGTGGCCTAGACGACGATTTTACTGATGACTGGTCCTGGAGGCCGAGGAAGTCGACTCCGAGTAGAATTGGGCCTCCATCTTGACTTCGACGTCCTTCTTGCCCTCCTCCTGGTCCAAGCTGTTCTCCAAGGCCTTCATACTCCTCTGCTAAGTTCCTAAGTACAATATAATCCACCATAACATTAGGTAGCATACTATCCTCACAAGTATATGTACGGGCGCTTAGGAACGAGCTCATGTGTTGGTTCAATTGTCTTCCACATGCTCTTGTAATAGGTCCTTGCATAATCATTGGAGTGATGTCCTCATCACCGTTATTGAATGAAATAAAATTATAGGTGCTTGATATAGAAGGGAAATTAAACAAAGCAAACTATTCAACGTAAGAATTAAAACCTAAAACTAAAGCGCCTAGGGTAACTAGAAGCATCGGGCGTCTATGGCATGGTGGAGCATAGAGCTCGGGATGCTACATTGCTTCTGCAAGGCGGCGGACTTTGGCGGACAGCCCTTTCCTAAGGACATCAACTTTGTCATCTATTTCCATCCGCCAAAGTTTGCCTTCAGCGCAACGCTCTTCTAAGTTCTGGAGTTTTGCCTTGAGCGCTGCTATCTCCTATTTAAGGGCTGCCACTGTTTCCTTCTCTTCATCAGAGGAATCTTCAAAGCATCCCGGTGGTCAACTAATTGGAGGTGGTTTGGACAATTGGTTCACCGTCCTCCTCGGTGGTGTTGAGTCAATAGACTCATCTATGGAGGCATCCAGCACGTGGGCCCTAGGTACGAGCACCTTCCCATAACCCTTGACGGTTTTCACACCATAGGGAGTGTGGGTGGATGCACCAGGAATGTTCGGATCACTGGATGGCTAGGAGCCGTCCTCTTGGAAAAGGCTCCTGACGCACTTCACCAAGGCGCGAACTCAAGCGGTCATGCGAGGTGATAGGCGTGCCACCTTCTTTACAATCGCCCTCATAGGGGAGAGACAATGTGCCAGCCTCTCCACGCTGTGGGAACAGCGAGGGGAGGTCGGGTGACCATCGCGCATGGCTAGGAGGCCAACAACCATGGTAGGGCAGGCATAGGGGCTACGCCCCATTGGCCAAGGCGACCTCCAAATGAGTCTATCAGGCTCTCCTCCCTGGGTAAGGACTACAAGGGCTGTGGGGAGCCCTCGGATGCCAGAGCGTAGGTGGTGGTAGTGCCAGAAGCGATGGAGATGACAACCTTGCCATTGTTGTTGGGAGAGGGAGGTACCATGGCTTGATCTCGGGTTCAAGATGAGAAAGGAGAGTGTTTTAGTTGGGAAGAAGGCTATCTCCTTGTATAAATGATGAAAGCTCTCTCTCATCCACTCAACAACACCGAGGAAGTTGGATCGAGGCTCTAGATTTTGAATTTCGTGTTTTGGCAGCCGAGCGGTGTCGAAGGGTGGCCTAGCAGCCAATGCAGTGGCCAGGCGGCCACACCAAGGGCTGCCAACATGGGCTGGATGAGCCACATGTTTGGGTTGCCCTTGTAGGTGAGCTGTGGGTCCATTTTTTCCTAGGTGGGACGTTGGTTTTGTTGAGATTTTTAGCAAAAGGTGAGATTAGATAGAATTTTAAGGGAGAAAAGAGATAGTATACATGGATTCTTTTAAGGTCTGAGCTTGACCATGGACGAGTGATCAAACTACCTCGTACAGCTTGAAGACATCCATTTCTTTGAGCTGAGGCATTTCGGGCTCTACAAAGACTTTAAGGCGTTGTCCATTTGCCTTGAAAGTCCTTCTGTCACTGTCCTGGAGGACGACAGCACCGTGATCGGTGGCATTAAGAACTGTGAAAGGTCCTTCCCACTTACTTATTGATTTGTTTATTTGACGTCTCAGCTTGGCCACTTGTCTGCGGATGGTAAGGGGTGGTGACACGGTGGTCCACATCGAGTTCAGCGTGACACTTCCTGAAGCACTTGTCAATGAAGTGTGAGCCCCCATCACTGATGATGACCTGTGGTACTCTAAAACAAGGAAAGATGGTCTCCCAAAACGTCTTGATGGTTTGTTTCGAGTCCACTGGCAGGACACGGTATTGCTCTACCCATTTTGACACATAATCCACTGTGACAAGAGCGTACTCTTTGTCTCTATTATTGGGAAAAGGTCCCATGAAATCTATGCCCCACACGTCGAATATATCGAGTTGAAGATTACTCGTGAGTGGCATAGCATTTCTTGGATTTATGTTCCCTTGGCGCTGGCACCTTGGACATCGTCGTACAAACTCTTTTGCGTCCTCATACATAGTGGGCTAGTAGAACCCACTCTGATAAGGCCCATAGTGACCTCCATAAGAGGGTGCGTGACATATATCAAGGACTTGAGGTGCTTCACAAGCTGGAATGCAGCGACGTAGGAGTCCGCTTGCACAGAGTTTGTATAGGTATGGGTTATCCCAGAGACAGAATCAGCTACCATGGGCTAATTTCCTCTTGTCTATTCCTTTAGGGACGTAGCCAGCAACTATGTAATTCACCAGATTTGCATACCATGGTTGGGTTGTCGTCACTTTTAGGAGCTGATCATCTCTCATGTAGTCATTAATTGGGAAGGGTGTTGTTTCTTGGAATTTCATTTGTGAGAGGTGATCTGAAACTGAATTCTCTACTCCCTTCTTATCTCTAATTTCGATATCAAACTCTAGGAGTAAAAGTAGCCACAGAATTATGTGTGGTTTTGCATCTTTCTTGGTGAGGAGGTATTTGAGAGATGCATGATCTGTGTAGATGATTACTTTTGCTCCTACTAAATATGAACTAAACTTATCATTTGCAAAGACCACTACTAGCAATTCATTCTCGGTGGTGGAGTAGTTCAGCTGTGGGCCAGTGAGAGTTTTGCTCATATAGGATATGGCATAATGTTTCTTATCTTTGGTTTGGCCCAATACAGCTCCAACAGCGAAGTCGCTTGCATCACACATGATCTCGAATAGTTTGTTCCAGTCGAGTGGTTAAATGATTGGTGTTGTGACCAGTGCTCTCTCGAGCTTCGAGAAAATCCTTGTCAAACACTAAGGGAGCATCCTTGGCTAGCAAATTGGTCAGAGTTTGGGCTATATGGGAGAAATTGTTGATAAATCTCCTGTAAAACCCAGCATGGCCTAAGAAGCTTCAAATGGCCTTGATGTTTGTAGGCGGGGTAGTTGTTTAATGACCTCGATCTTTCCACGATCTACCTCTATGCCTCTTTCTGAGATTGTGTGGCCTAGCACAATTCATTTTCTGACCATGAAGTGGCATTTCTCCCAATTTAAGACAAGGTCATCTTCTTTGCTCCTTTGGATAACTTTTTCACGGTTCTGTGGACATTCATCGAAGCCTTTGCCATAAATTGAGAAATCGTCCATGAAGACTTCCATAATGTTCTCAATGAAATTAGAGAAGATTGCCATCATGCACCGCGGAAATGATGCTAGAGCATTGCATAGTCCAAACAACACTCGCCCGCAAGTGAAAGTGCCATACAGGCAGGTAAATGTGGTCTTACTCTGGTCCTCCAGGCGAACTGGAATCTGGTGGTAGCCATCGAGATAGCAGGAGAAAGAGTGATTTGCTAGCCTCTCTAGCATTTCGTCAATGAACGGGAGGGGAAAGTGGTCCTTCCTGGTGGCGGAGTTGAGTTTTCTATAGTCAATGCACATCCTCCAACCGGTGATAGTTCTCTGTCGGATTAGTTCATTGTTCTTATCTTGACAACTGTCATCCCTTCCTTCTTAGGTACAACTTGTACTGGACTGACCCATTCACTATCTTGTACGGGGTAGATGATACCCACGTGTAGGAGTTTGAACACTTCCTTCTTTACTACCTCTCTCATCGCGTTGTTGAGTC
The DNA here is from genome assembly GCA_030272315.1 of Paspalum vaginatum. Taxonomy (NCBI): domain Eukaryota; kingdom Viridiplantae; phylum Streptophyta; class Magnoliopsida; order Poales; family Poaceae; genus Paspalum; species Paspalum vaginatum. The sequence continues at coordinate 30,011,441 of CM059013.1, read as the reverse complement.
AGCGTTGAGGTTCCCTTGTTGGTTTGTGATCAACGTCCATGCGGATGCAATGAATACACAGGTTGGGGTTGATCCCTTTCAATTCATGGAGTGAGTATCCAAGCACGGTTCTATACTTCTCCAGAATAGAAAGTAATCGCCGCTCTCACTCTCTATCAGCTTGTCGCTGATGATTACCGGTGTGTCCCCTTTCCCGTGGAGGAAGGCGTACTTCAGGCCAGGCGGTAGTTGCTTTAGCTCTATTTTTGGAGCTTTGGGCCACAATGATTCACCAAGTTCTTCAAACTCAAGCGGCTCCTCTACCGCATTGAAGTCGCTAAGAGCCTCTTCCTCTTGGCTAGCTTGACCTACTTCCTCAAATGAAAGGCTCATCACTTCTTCTAAAGGGTCAATCTCTGGCTTTGCCTCAGTTTTAGCATTGAGTGATCTATCGATGTTGACGTTGATTTCCACATTGCCAAGCTAAAGCTGCAGTCTTCCACTGTATGGATCTAAGATGGTGAGGGCAGCGATTGAGATTCCAACCACAATAAACGGTGTGGACCCCTCGGGGATGTCGAAGACGTGAAAGTCCAAGAACACCTAAGTGTCCCGCAAGGTTATTGGAATTACCCAAAGCACACCATTGCACTTCAAATATCTGCCATCTGCCCATTTTAAATGTATGGCCGATCATGATAGCGGCTGTGTGGGGTAATATTTGTCCATCACATACTTGGGAATTATGTTCACTCCTATTCTTATGTTGTATGTGATGTCTTGAGGTTGAAGCCTTGTGTTGCGCTCAAATACCGGCATACGGTATGGTTTGGACGCAGAGCACACGGGAGCCGAGGATCGCGCTGCTGCTGCACTCGTCTCCCTATCGTGCGGCTCCGATCGGCTCACAACGGGGGAACCGATCCTAGTTGTGCGTGATGGTGTGGGCATGCCACCTGGCTTGGCCTTGTAGCCAGGAAGGTGGGTTGGTCATAGGAATTGGCTTCTATTCTCCGTGTAAAGCGTACACAACAGATCTAAACGTTAAATTCCTATCGGATCGCTAGGATCGGAATACATGAGATGTCATGTACTCTAGTCGGCCAATGTGAGAGCATTGGGTAGCCCATTGAGCGTGCATGAATAGATAGAGTAAAAGCCAAAACCGCATCCAAAGATGGTTAAATATAAAGCCCTAACTAGAAACATGATATAACATATCTGCATAGTTAAATCGGCTTCAAACTAGGACCTCCAAAGAAGTCCATCTAACTAAACAGATACAAATTACGACATCTATAGCTAGGGTGCTCGAGATATGCTGATCTATCGGTAGGTCGCGTGCACACGCTGCAATGGCATGTCGTGGATTGTAACAAGCCATTAGGTAACATAACACGAGCTGCATGATGATTGATCTACTACATGGAGCATAGATGGATAAAATAGAACGATAACATGCAAGATAACTAGTGAATCATGCCAACTGCAAAGCTTAGTACGAGATTCACTGGGATAAACACAAGACACCAAGCAGCCATAACACAATCTGCTAGAGAAAACATTAAAGCATATTGATGTCATGCGGGATAACTAGCAAACCTTGCCATCAAAAACGCTTCAATACAAAGTTTGCCATGGATCCGATAACGCTTTCTGCCCTAGCCGACACGGATAAACCTGCTAGGGCAGCATGGCACTTACATGAAGAGAATAAACCTGGGAGCTAGGGCGGCGATATGTCGAGAGTTGATGAACAAAGTACAAGCTGCTTGGGAGCGTAATACCATCGTTACTTTATCATGACCAATGGGTAACATATTTATAGTCCAAACACTTGACTCTCAAGGCAAACCTTTCATAGATAAACTCAAACTCTTTCCTAAACTAATAGATTACAACTCAATAAGGACTCTAATACTATATAACGTGATCTGGACTCTTCCTTCCACTGGTCTGGATCTTCGTGAAGCTTCCAAATATTAGCCGAAACATGCCGTATAAATCCTCCCTTAATTAGGAATATCATAGATACTGAAGGATCAGAAGAAAGAGAGAGACTGACTAACTACCCAGATCAATGCTGATTGATGACAAAATAAATAGCCAGAAGCAACAACTGCATGAGAAAGAAAGAGCGGATCCAACTAAGGAAATGCAGATTCTGGTCGTCCTATTGTTTCAACAGTTTTCGTCGATTCCCAGTGTATTTGGACATGATTTGAGCGCCAATCAAAAGCTTATCTCCTTAGCTTTCCATCCATATGTAGAACGCCAAAAACAGTGTCCGTATGTAGCCTAGGTGCCCGTTTTAGCCCGACCTATTCCTGCAGTCCGAACCAATCTCACGAATTAAATGGGCTTCAACATGGACTATGCCTGTGACTCCATCTTGGTTGGGCCTTGGGCGCACACTTAAGATAATATTTGGCAAATCTTATGACATAAGCCTGGCCAAGTGTATTCCTTCATCATGGTCTTCTTCTGGCATTTTGGCCCAACTAGACTTGGTCAAATTCTTGTGTCAACACCTTGATACTTGACCAGGGATAATGCTGGGTCTGGATAGAATTTGATTGCTCTTGTGTCCATATGTCTCTCCTCTAGCCATTCCCGATTGATTGCTATGGAAAGCCAGAGCAGGTCCTCCTACATATGTTCTTTATGATCTGGTAATACGTATGCTGGTTTGGAGGTCCTAGTGAAGCATCGGTCTTCTTTAAGCAACTGAGAGGCATCGCCAAAGTCCATGAATATTTTGTCCTCAAAAGAGAATGGAGGTGCCGATGGAGGAACCATCAAGGCTAAGCTGACCCTCTCAGCTTGCTGAGACGATGGTTCTGGGATCTCTTCGATTTGGGGAGGTGGTGGTGGAGAGGGATGATGTGTGTTTTATCGCTCTTCGTTATGAATTCGCTTAGGTGGCTTCTGTGGAGGTTGCTCTTCTTGTGTGCCGAGGTCACAAGCCTTGTCGAGAATTTTTCTACCCTCACATGACTTTAAGTGTGAGAACGATCCTCTTGAGGCTAAGTCGAGGCAGAGATCAGCCCCAGGTGAGAGACCTCATACAAAGTGCTACATCAACATCGTCTCTGGAATAGCCAAGTCTGGTCCTGAGGAGACCAGATGGTTGAAGCGTGCCCAAGCTACCCCCAAGGATTCTCTCTCTCTTTGTCGAAACAAAAGAACTTCGCAACAGAGATCAACAACCTTGTTTGGCAGAAAGAAGCGCAGACAAAAATTGGATTTCAATTCCTCCCAACTCCCTTCTACTTTACCAACTGTCTGATTGCACCAAATTTTTGCCTCCCCCGTTAGTGAGAACGGAAAAAGCAACCATCGAAGTGTTTCACTGGACATTCCCAAGATAACCAAATAGCTGTATAACTGCTCGAACTACCGAAGGTGAAAGTAGGGGCATTCATATTCCAATCCTCTGAATGGTTGATCCCAAACCATGGCTATCAAGCCAGGATTTAGCTAATAGCCATCTGTGGTGATCGGTGTGGACGATGGTGGAGACTCCAAATAATCACCCTTTGGACCGACAAGTTGATAGATAGGTGTGGAATCCATATGGTGGTATATGGTATTTTGTGGGGATATATATGGTGGTTGTGTATGGTGTGGGTATGGATGGCCTAGGTTCTAGTTGAATTAGCTACCGTTCCCCGGCAACGGCACCAGAAAAGCTTGTTGGCGTTTCTTAGCCTACTGATCCCAAGAGCACAGAAACACCTTGTAGCCTTTCACTCAAGAGTATTCTAGGTTATCGAAATCCATGAGGAACGAGGAGTAACTCAACCTAGAGCAGATAGAACCAAATAGTAAAACCAGCGGTCAGAGTAGAGCAAGGTCACTACTTTAAATATAACAACTTGACTCTACTAAACAAACCAGAACTCTACTTAATAGGTTTACTTGGACACTGAGATTGTAGAACCACTTCCGGGCACCAAAGTGCTGATAACCCTGATGAGAAAGGAGGGTGCTACAGGACTCAGCTATGCGTCGATGACTACTTATCTGAACGACGGGATTGGACTACACAGGACACACACCCACTGTCACCAGGTGGGACTACTAACCAAAAATGCGTGGGACAAGACACTTTCCAAGGTAAACTCTAGTCTAGACACCACGTCTGCACGAATGATTTTACAACTACCCTGGTCCGAAGCCAGAGAGCAAGCACAACTGAATAGGTATACTAAACGGAGCACACTTGGAACTCGTAAACTACTAAGCAGGGACTAAGTATGTAAGTACAGTAAGTATGAAATAAACAAAGAAGTGAACATGGGACTTTACTCAATCCTGGAAAGAGAGAAATGTTTCCACTGAGAATACGAGCTCGGGAATAGAATACCAAAGAGAATTCCAACTCCTTCACTCTTCACTCACTACTCTCTCCTTGATGTAGGTGGCTCTCTTTACAATGCCAAGGATGGCTTCACTACTATACTCTACACACAACTACACAACCACACTATTCTTCTTTTGATCTAACACACTCTACAAGTGACCTCTTGGGGGTATCTATAGCTTGGAGGCCGAGAGAGGTACTTGTAGGTGTGCTAGGTCAGTAGTTGAGGTAGGTCGGTAGCCGAGTAGCCATGTGGATGGCTCGGCGGCCATGTAGGTGGCTAGGCGGCCATGCCCATGGCCGGCTGGCCATCCGATCCACTACCTTTGTGCATCTGATGGTTGATTTTCACTCCTTAGGCAGTTACTTCGGAAGTTGCACGTGTAAAACAGTTAAAACACATGTCCGAGCGGCCATGGTTATGCCTAGGCAGCCACGTGTTCTTCCCAAATTAGTTGCATGTAGATCTCCCAGATTCCTGGTTGCATGGTTGCATTTGTCTCATTTTGTGCTTCTTTGCATGGAGGTTGAAGGACGTGTCAATTTGGCTCCGTGGGATGGCCGAACGGCCATAGGGATGGCCGGGTAGCCATCGCATTTGGGCTGGGAGCATCCCTAGGCCTCCTGGTTCCTAGGCTCCGCTAGGCAGCCACCCTTTGGCCTAGAGGGGCTACCGGGGTCTTTGCCCCCATGATGAGTATGGCCGGACGGCCATGGGAGGTGCCCGAGTGGCCATGATGTTGGCCGGACTGCCATGGTGATGGCTGGCCAGCCACTCATTTTTGGCTTGTGTCCTCTCCCTTGCTACTTTGCCCATGTTCTGGCTGTCGGGGTCTTTGCCCATGATGAGTATGGTTGGGCGGCCATGGGAGGTGGCCGGGCGGCCATGGTGATGGCTGACCGGCCACTCATTTTTGGCATGTGTTCTCTCCCTTGCTACTTTTCCTATGTTTTGCTCATTCCTTCATTAATTTGGACATGACAAAGCTCCTGTGTATAACTTTCATGCATAACTCATGGAACCTATTAGTAATACATGAAAACTTGATAAATTATGCCCTTAGATATGAAATGTTGGTGGTCAAAATGGGTTTTATTGACCGCTAAAAAGGGGTTACTCCTGACTAAGTCCACTAGGCTCTAGGAAACTCAGACTAGATGTGTGTATCATGAGGTGAATCCACATCTCATCCAAGTGTTCACCTGGCATTTTTACCATTGCCTTAGTCATCCAAGTTGTCCGTTTCTCTGCGGCCTGCTGCACTACTATGGTCTGCAATTGCCACATCCCAATCCCAATTCGATCATTCAATTGTCCATTTTAGTCCATCTCTATGAAGCATACCTGGGAATAGCGCCCCATTTTGATCTTTGGCCCTATATGTATCTCTACAAGCACATCACGAAGAACGAATAATTTCTGTATATCGAGGGAGCTAGTCTTCAATTGCGTGATAGCATGAAGCAACATTATTTAGATATGCCATTGTTAACTTCCAGTAAGTTTTGGACTGACAAATGGTTTGTCATGGAAAATGATGACAACTCAGTTCCTACCAATTTTGGTGTTATCCCTCTAGGTGGAGATTCATGGAGTGAACTTGTCCCCAAGGAGCAAATGGCAGATGTCAAAGTCTTGCTTGAGCGAATTATTGCTTTGAAGGAGAATGGTCTGACTACTATGGCAGTGGCATTATACTTTGTTCATCACAATATTCAGCCATTGAAGGATAGTGTCCACCCTGCCTACCTGTATTCTAGGATTAACGGCCCTACCCAGGAAGTCAACGAGGAGATTACCTGAGTAGAGATGAAATCACAAATCAAAATCTTCTTTACTAGGAAGATCTCCAACCATGGTGCCCCTCAGTCTCTGTCGTTGGACAATCCTCCAAAGTAGGTAACTGACTTTGGATATACTATATGCTTGTCTCCAAACATGGAATTGCTGAAATAATCTGGTTGCACTTCTCTGATTTTCTTTTGCTTCTATGATGCAGGGTATATGCTACAGATTTTTGAATGAGCCTCCCTTCCCTGAAGATGCTACAGGAAAGAGGAAAAGGGCTCCAGATCTTGACTATGCTGGGCCCACTACGGATGATGTGTCGGCTAGTGGCATACCAGATGATTTCTATGCCGATCTCCAGGAAGAAGTGTAGTTCGTTCAACAGACCACCCAAGGTGATGAGGAGACTACTGCTGATGTTGATCATCAAGTAATGCGGCAAGCCATCAGGAAGTAGAGTGCCTCTATGGTAAATTTTATTGATCCAACCTTCGAAGAAAATGTACCCTATGACGTTGAACTGCTACAAACCAAGAAGCGAAGAACTCTCGACTTGACTGGTGATGATTGGGAGGATTCAGAATCTCCTCCCCGTGTGTCGAGTACCAAGACCCATCCTCTTGTTAAGTTGGTGATGAAGCAAAGAATGTTACCCTCATAAGTAATTACTTTGTTCCCGGTTATATGCACTTGTGCCTTTTGTCCACGTGACTTGGTGTATTTTGGTAGTGTGGGCAAGTTGGCAAACTAGGGGATGATTGCTCACACCATCACGGAACCTACCCCCATTGGAGCTAGGAAGGTAATTATCGAGTCATCGACTGCTACCATCATGCCTCCCCTCAGCTCATGGGGTATTGAAAATCTTCTACAACTGGATGCGACCACTGGAGCATCGACCGCGTATGGGAAACAACCAGAGCTCAATTCGGGAGGAAGAACCGGTAAATTGTACATACGAATGTCAATCTTCATTTTTGTGGGTTCATCTCAGGCTAAGGAGTCCAGTCGACAGACCACTAAGGAGAATGAGATTATTATTTTCTTAGGGATACACCCGAGCCTATGCTAGACCCGTCTCTGCCTAATGGTCCCCTTGATTTTGGTCCTCGAGCAGGTAGTTTCATGAATAATAAGCTTTTATGTTTGCAGATGTTGGATAGTGATATGTTTTCTTCTGCAGACTTGGAAGATCCCATCAGTGGCTGGATCGAAAGATGCTCTAGGTAGTAATGCATCAAGAGACCTGGCCACCAGGACTCTAGATGTAAAACCCACTAATACTCCGGTGTTGACTGTGTAGAAGCTATCAGATGAAGTTCCCAAGGTTGTTGTAGAGCCTCTGGTAATTTTCGCTCAGTACACCGAGATTTGAACTTTTTTGTGCATGTTTGTGTTATAACTGAGCCCTTCCTTTTGAACCAAAGTTGTGTACAAGATATGCTCTGGGTGTTTGATGAGAATGCTGAGTTGCATAAGCAGGCTGAAGAACCTATCGCACTTCGGCTTTGGTTGGCTGCAGTAGACCTCAAAGCTAAACGTTAGGGAGCCTTGATAACCCTTTGTTTCTAAATTTGTCCTAGGCTTTTCCTCTGCTATGTTTACTCTGATTCTTAGAGATTGTTTTGTAGAACAAACTAAGTTGGATGAATGTGAGTCTCGGGCAGTTGCAGAACAGGATCAGGAGATCATCTTTCTCAAGCAGGAGAAAAATGTTGCTGAGGACGAAGCTTTGAAGCTGAAGGGAGAGTTAGTTTTCCAAAAGACTGCATTTGTGGTAATTTCCAAGGACCTCAATATGTCCTATAAGTTACTTGCCATGGTTCAATCTTTAATTGAGAAAAGTTCTAGACTCAAGCTCATAAGGACAAGGCCCGTTTTGTTAGTAAAATTGAAGAACTCACGGCTTCTTGTGATGAGGCACGCCAAGAAGTGAAGAAACTGGACTAACAAGTTACTCCATTAGTCGAGGAGCACGCGGAGGATCTTAAGGAGGTTAGCAAACAAGTTGTGAAGATCAGTAGGCTTCAGCACCAAGACGAAACCTTGGATATATGTGCAAGAGTTCTTGTAGACATGCTGGCTCCTAAAGATCCTCCACAACTCACTGTCAAGCGACTGTCAGGTGTGATGGACTCTGCTGAGGAGATGTTTCAGGAGGGCTGTCAAGGATTCAATAGTGAAGGTGGCTACCATCTTCAAGATGCACTATCTTGAGGTGGACTTTATCGCTGTCGCTGTAGGGTCTAAGCTAGGAACAAGTCAAGAATTCTTCCAAAGCTTATGTGCAGCCGCCAAGACGGTGGGCGATTGCTCTGCTAGGGAGTTTTCTTTTATTCGCCCCTCTAATGATGATGAAGAATCCACTGGTGACCAAGGGCAGCCCCCTGCTTGATAGAGAGCTTTAGCTGTTGAACTTTGCCTGACTGTAGTGTCGTTATGACTTTGTTGTCAGACTTGTATTGATCCGCCGAGTACTGGAACTTGATCTGTGATGAACTGCTTGGTTATCGTTGCTTATGACTGGGCTCTTGCCTGTCTGTTTTGCACAGCTTGGCTGTGGTTGTAGAAATGGCTTTGAGCCTTGTGTTTATGGAATTTAGCCTATAGTGGCTAGACGCTGATCAACCCTTAACGCAGCTTGGTTGTCACTGGTGGTGGTAGGATAAGGCATATTGCTTTTAATTTAGTGCTCTTTGTGCAGCTTGGCTATTGCTGGCTGGAGTAGTGCGTTAGAACGATGCGAGATGGCTCTTTTTACAACTTGGCTAGCGCTAGATTATGAGAAAGTTGATGCATTCACACAAATTTGCTCTTTTCACAGCTTGGTTATCGTCGAACTTGTATTGGAGGGCTGTAGAGTACCCTTCTGTAGCTTGGTTATCGCTAGGTGTCAGTTTTAGGGTTGAATGATTTAGTTTTTTTTGCAGCTTGGTTATCATTCGATTTTGGTGAGAGCCTAGAAGATGACCCTTTTCGCAGCTTGGTTATCGCTGGGTTTTGGTTTTTAGGGTACTACACACTTAAATGCTCTTTTCATGGCTCAGTTATCACCGGGTTGAAGGAGGGCATCGTAGTCAAGCTATTGTGACTTGGCTATCACCTGTTTAGTAAGCAGATGATAGAAACTCGGCTTGGTTACCTTTGGAATTGTTCTCATATAAAATACAGATGATTTACATTGATCCTGGTTGTCACTGATGTGTACATAGATGGGGAGCACTCAGGACCCTTCACAGGTCAGCTATCGTTGAGTTTCTGGCATTGGTACTATACCAGTTAATTGATGCACCAAGTGATGTGCTCTGTTGATGACCTAACACCTTGTTGCAGCTTCAGAGAACTCAGATGTAGGGATGAGTGTTTGGAACCACTCGCCCTAGGTGTAGAATCACAACAGGTGCTCTGAGTTCCATGTGTTTGGGAGCTCCCTGCCATTCTGGTTCGCAGAACTTTAATGTAGCTCACCTTAGGACTTCTTTGATGATGTACAGTCCCTCCCATGGGGAACTCATTATGCTTTGCTGTGGAGGTATTGAGCTTGAGGACTAGATCACCAATGTTGTAGTAACTCAGTCTTGACATCCTTGTCATAGTAGCTCTTTAGAACTTGTTGGTATCTGACTAACTTCAGGGCAACATGTAGTCGTTCTTCCTCGATCAGGTCGACATCTTGCCATCATGACTGCTTGGCTGCTGGTATGTTGTTGAATGCTATTCTAGGGGCGTCGTGTTCTAGGTCTATAGGGAGAATTGCCTCTAACCAGTAAACCATGAAGAAAGGGGGTGTTGTAGTCGATGGCCTTACATGGTTGAGTTCTTAGCCCCTAGGTTACATGTGGCAGCTCCTGCATCCACATGCTCTTGTATGGCTTCAGTTTGTTGAAGATGGTCAGTTTAAGGCCATGCACTATCATGCCGTTTGCACATTCCACTTGCCCATTGGTTCTGGGGTGCACTACATAGGCACATCGGACCAGGATCCCTCTATTCTTGCAGAAGTCAAAGAATGCATCGGTCAAGAAATTAGTTCCCAAATCAGTAATGATTTTCAAGGGCACCCAAATCTGTGCTTGATTTCCTCAATGAACTCGATGGCTTTGCTTGCTGTCACCTTATTGATTGGCTTGAAGTCAATCCATTTGGTGAACTTATCGATTGCTACTAGGATGTGGTCATATCCTTTGGGAGCCTTCTTGAATGGCCCAATCATGTCCAGCTCCCCAGCATGCAAAGGGCTAGAGGACTAGTATGTTCTAGAGCTCAAACACCGGGAGGTGCTGTTGTCGTGTGAAAAATTGACACCCCTCACATGTTCTGACTATTGCTTCCGCATCTTGCTTCTTAGTTGGCTAGTAAAATCTGGCGCTGAATGTTTTGCCACTATGGTCCTTGAGGGTGCATGGTTAGCGCAAATTCCAAAGTGGATGTCATGTGGCAACTCAATTCCCTTTGTCTGAGTGATGCATTTTTTGAGGACCCCTAAGGATGCTCCGCATTTGTAAACTTGCTCTGCAATTAGAGTGTAGCATTTCCTTCTTTGATGTACCCTTGTCACCTGCTGCTTTGGGTTCTGGGAGTTGCCCGCTCTTAATGCATTCAACGATCTCTGCTCGCTATTCGGATATGACCACGAGGACTTCTGACTGTTTAGGGATGCTTGGTTGAGCTTCGGTGGCTGCTTCCTCTGATACTATAGGTTGTCGAGAACTTGCATGAATACTCCAAGTGGTACATTCGCTATTTTGGATGCAAAGTTGCAGAGCACGTCTGTTGCAACGTTGTCATCTCTGACCATACAATGGAATTTTAGCCCCTGTTATTTGCTTTTCAGCTTTCTCACTTCCACACAATAAGCTGACATTTTCTCAAAGGTACAACTCCAATCCTTGTTGACTTGGATATGACTACCAGGGAGTCACCATAGACCAGTAATCTACTAATAGCCACTGACTCAACTATCCACAGCCCATGAATCAAAGCTTCATACTTCACCGCATTATTAGAAACATAGAAGGTGATCTGAAGGACGTATTTTAACTGCTCGCCCTTGGTTGATATGAAGAGAACCCTAGCCCCAGCGCCTTCCAGATTTAAGGAGCCATTGAAGTACATGATCCAGTGCTCAAGTCGATCTGGATTGGCCGGCACTTGCTGCCTTGTCCATTCGGCTATGAAGTCGATGTCATAAGCATCGAGCCCGCACGCCCACTTTGCTATTCTGCCAGCAGCCTCCTTGTTCTACAAAAAGTCACTGATTTGGAAACCAGTGACAACAACTACCTGATGTTCTTCAAAATGATGGTGCAACATTCGTGAAGTGATGAGCACAGCATAAAGTAGCTTCTGCACTTGAGGATACTTGATATTGGCTTGGCTCAGGACTTCATTGATGAAGTATACTAGATGCTAGATCTTGTATACGTGAACATCGTCGACCCTCTCGGCGACAAGTGTTGTGCTTACCACGTGGGTCTTGCATGCTTGGTACAGGTATAGCTCTTTTGCTGGTTTGCCTTCCTGAGCTCTGATTTGGGCAATCAGCACTGGAGGGGAGGAGAGGAAAGTTTTCAACTCATCCAGCACCCTCTGCACGTCTTCTATCCACCTAAAGGTGTCGAGCTTCTTCAAGAGCTTGAAGAAAGTGAGTCCTCTCTCGCCGAATCTTGATAGGAAACGGCTGAGTGCTGCCATGCATCCGGTGACCTTTTGCACCTGCTTCTTGGAGGTCAGCGGAATCCTGTTGGTAATGGCCGATATGTTCTCTGGGTTGGCTTCACTCCCGCAATTGCTAACAATGAACCCAAGTAGTTTGCTGGATGGTACACCAAATACGCACTTTTTTGGGTTTAGCTTCCATTTGCAAATGTGTAGGCTATTGAAAGTTTCCTCCAAGTCCTTGATGAAGTCATCTAGGTCCTTGGTCTTGATCACATGACATTCTTGCCCCATTACTTGGCTAGGCCAGCTTGGATGCTCCGCTGGTATGTAGCTCTAGTGTTCTTCAGCCCAAAGGACATGGTCTTGTAGCAAAAAACTCCATAGGGTGTGATGAAGGATGTCTTCTCTTCATCTTCTGGAGCTAATGCTATCTGATGGTAGCCTGAATAGCAATCTAGGAAATATAGGAGGGCACAACCTTCTGTGGAATCTATAAACTGATCTATCCTAGGCAGCCCAAAGGGATCCTTTGGACATTGCTTGTTGAGCTCAGTATAATCAACACACATCCTCCTCTCTTTGTTATTCTTTTTAAGTATGAGTACAGGATTTACTAACCACTCAGGGTGGAAGACTTCTCTAATAAAACTGGCTGCAAATAGCCATGCCTTCTCTGCTCTAATGGCCTCCTTCTTTTCATTGGAGAACCATCGTAGTCTCTGCTTCACGGGCTTTGCGCCAGGGTGGATCTTTAGCTTGTGCTCGACCAGCTCCCTTCGGACACCAGGCATGTTAGATGGCTGCCAGGCGAACATGAACCAATTTTGATGCAGGTGCTAGACGAGCGCTTCTTCCTATTTGGGGTCGAGGTCGGTCCGATGATTGTTGTCTTGGTTGGGTTCATCAAGGCCAAAACTGATCCCCTTCGTTTGGACCGCTGACTGCATGGTGTTTCGGCTGGATTCAGTGGCCAGGTTGGTCGGCTGGATGTTCGCCGCCATCATCTTCACCTCCTCCCATGCAGCTTTGCACTCGAGGTCTTCTGCTATGGCGAGTGCTGCCTAGTCGCGCTCATGGGAGATATTGAAGTCTCCCTTGATGGAGTGCACAGCTGCAAGGACCCTAGCATCTTAAGCACCCGGTATGAGTGGTGGGGTACCACCATGAACTTAGCGAGTGCTGGTCTTCCAAGGATGGCATTGTAGAATGAGTCGATAGCCACCACCTTCAACATAATGTACTAGTTTCTCCAGTTGGTTTCATTGCCGAACACAACAGGAAAAGATATGTGCCCGCGCGGTTTTGTGCCCCGACCGGGCACTATGCCATGGAAGGGCATGTCTGAGTCCTGCAAGTATTTCATGCTGAGCCCGAGGGCATAGAGGGTCTTCTCAAAGAGGATGTTTAGGCCACTCCCACCGTTGACTAACACCTTGTGCATCGGGGATGAACGCACAGCGAGACTGATGACCATAGGGTAGTGGCCCCACTCATCGAAGTCGCACCAGTGGTCACTTCTGCTGAAGCTGATGTCTTGCTCTGACCACTCGTAGAATGTTAGCATGGAAGATTGTGTCAGCATCACCTGCCTGTCAGTGAGCTTTTGCTTGTGTTTGCTTTCCCTTGAACTGTGGTGTGATGTCCTGGGCATCTCCAGTGCATATTATGTGCATCATTTGTTTAATCACATCTCACATGCATCATTCCATCTCAAGTTGATATACCTTGGCTCACATGAACATGTATGGTTAAAATGCTACTAAGTGAACTCAATTTGCTGCATGTGTGACAACATGAATGTGATCATAACTTTTGTTCTGTTGAGTTTTTTGTGGAACTTTTTATACCAAACTTGTAGATAATTTAGTTATGAACAACTTTGTTAATTGGGGTTTAGGCAAATAATGAAGTTTGCTTGGTGTAAAGGATCCTTTACTGTCACCCAACAAACACAATCCAAACCTGAAATGTTTAGAAATCTTCATTGTTCTATAAACTACAGTCATTTTCATGCAATGTTCCAATTGAGAAAGTTGTAGGCCTTGAAATTGTAAACAACATTGTCAAGAAGACTTTTGGGATAAAATGGCTAGAAATAGGACTTTTGAATTTTCTAAGGAAAACAGCTCTCTGCCCAAACTTAGGGCTGCTAGGTAAATTTGAATTTAAATCATATTTAGACTCAGAATTTGAACTTGAGAATTTTGACAAAGTTGTAGAGATCAAATATTAAAACATTTCATCCAATTGGGTCCTTCTTCAAATTCGGCCTAGAAATGGGTCAAAATAACAGTTTACAAAGGCTAAACAAAAACAGAAAAGTGGGGTTTTCCATTTTTGGACGGGAAAGTCGCTGACAGGTGGGCCCGTGGATCCGGGACGGCCTCGCTGCCCGGCCGGCGAATGGCGCGTGGCCGGCAGTGTACGGGCGATGCCCTTCGGCCACAGATCGAGCCCCCGATGGCGTCCGTTAAGTGGAGACGCCCCTCCTCTGCCGAACCCCTTCTCTACCTCTGCTCCCGACCACTCTCTCTCACTCTCCGCGCTCGCTCCATTCACGCCGCCATTACAGCCGAGCTCAGAGCTCGAGCTCACGACCACTACGCCAGCCACTCCCCGCACCCTAGACCCCCACCATCACGACCGCCTCGTCCTCGCGCCCTCGGCGCACAAGATCTCGTCACCACCCGCCCCTCAGACGCGGAGATCGAGCGTCGCCGCGCCGCCGGTTCACGCCGACACCGCGCGAGTTCGCGCACGGTTCACCGCCGTTCCCGCCTCATCCTCGCCTGTCCCTTTCGACTGTCGTCACCGTGAGGTAGAAGCCTCGGCCCGGGAACACCTTCCCCGCCTCGCGTCGCGGCCGCGGCGAGCCGGAGCCCGCCGGTGCGCGCCCGCGTTTCCGCGCGGCCGCCACCATCGCGAGGAGGAAGAAGGGGGCCGACAATCTTTAGATCCGGCCCCTGCCTTTCTTCTATTTTCATCTAGGTCCACCGCGCTGCGTGCTGAGTCTTGCGGATCTTACATGCTAGCCCCTGGGGGTTTTGAAATAATCATGATCTAGCCCCTGGATCTAGTGTTTTTCCATTTTATTTAGTTATTTCGACATAAATCTTTAGAAAATCATAGAATACCAAACAAAAATCCAAAAATAACAAACTAAGTTGCATTTTGATCCTTGTTAATAGATCTATCTGTTGGTTATGATGGTTGAGTAGGAAAAGACAGTTTTACCCCTGATTATTGTGCATGCATGAAAAACCCTAATAAATAGGAAATGTGGGTTAAATGAGCTTCAAAATTATGAAATTTGGGCAGAGGCATTGTTAGCATGTGTAGGCTCTGTATAAATTTTGGTAGCCCTAGCATTAACTGTTTAATTACTATTTTGCCCTTGTCTTGTATTTAAGCATATATTTAACTTAAGAAAAGGTTGCTATAGTGAAAAATGCTCTAGTTGACTTCAGGGGCTTGGTATGAGCTCTAGGTTATGACCATGACTCACTATTAGAGTAGGAGGTTGTGCATGTCAAGTGTAGGCACTGATTTGAAAATAGTAGAAATAATGCATATTTAATTGAATAATAGAAAATGTGAGACTAGTATGTTTAATAAATGCCACAATAGATCATATTTGAAACATAGGAGTACAGTAAGTCTTAGCCACTGATTTGGAATGCAATATAGGTCTTAGCTACTGTTTTGGAATGCATGTTAGGTACAGGCTAAGTTAGCTATGTGGAAAATAGATGTCTAAGTAAGCTTCGGTTGCATCACATGAATGGATGCTACCTCGCCACACACCCCCACATTGTTATATGTGATAAGCTAAGTTACCGTAGGTGATGGCTTGTACGATTTCTTAGTACTAAACAAGTTTCATCACAAAAATGCATAACTCTATTCCATAAATCATGATTCCTTGCATCGCACCCACATCATAAAGCAAGCTTTGCACTAATACATCCCCAAATTGCACTATGTCATGCATATAGATCCCGCGAGCGAAGGGCACCCGCCGGACCAACCGATCATAGAGGAGCCCGAGGAGGAGCTACACCAGGAGCCGGAAGACCAGCAGCAAGGGCCCGACTTCGCTCAGGAGGCAGCTACTGACCCTAGTGAGGAAGGTAGGCAGGACCATGCTTAACCCAGCAAATAAGTTATATTTGATGATTTACGCATAAGCATTAGGAGTTGGTTGAAACCAATTGCATTAGACTCCTTGGCCGCCCTGGCCCTAGTACCTATACTTAGAGTTCGCAGGACGAGTATGCCTTGAAGTGCTAGGTATGAGTAGACACGAGTGTGTGGGCTCGTCGCGTAGGTGTTTTCAAAAGTTACAAGATATTACTATTGTGACAATTATTACTTATGCTCATGATTTAAATGGAGACCGGGCGGAGATTTTATTTCAATATTTACTTTTCATGATGTCGCACTTTGGACTCTGCCCGAGTCATGTAAGGCTCGTCCGTTGTTCGCCTATTGGTCGGCATAACATTGCTAGAGTGCTTAACCGGGATATGGGACCAGTGAAGTCTTACCTGGGCTTGTCTGGAGTTTTCGGGGTGCCGCCTATCCACTTGCTGGAGGCCGATGGGCCCAGGGGCGCTTGTACTCGAGGGAGGGCTGATCCAGGGCACTATGGTATTCGCTCCTGAGGGGGCACAACCCGGGGGTTAGGTAGGGGCGCTTTGAATCTTGGGACAAGACAGGTGGAGATTAGGTCTATATGTGGGAACGTGATGGCTAGTAAGCATATACCCCTGGTATGATAGTTATTGCCAGGAATTAAAATCGATTCGAATCGCTGATGCCTACCAGGTGTGGGAATGCCAATACCTTTGACGTTCATTGTAGTAACTACTTAAACACTCTGTATTTAATTGCTCATGATTTTGAATATCACATGTTTGTATTGAATTGTTTACCTTACTGTAATTTACTATTCTGTTGATGAATATGCAAATGATAAAGACTTATTACCTTATGTTGATCATGATACTGCTTAAAAGCAAAGGCTAAGGATCTACTTGCTAGTAAGCAGCTTTGCGTCAGCCGTAAGCCAATCCATTAAGACCTACTGATTAATTAGTACTCAGGGTTTGCCCCCACATTTTGAGCGCAGGTATGGAGTTCATGGTTTGAACCTATGTTGGAGGTGGTGCATGCCCCCATCTAGGATGATCCTGCATGAGTGGCACAAGGGCAACATCGGTGGGCTCGATGTTGTTACTTCTAATGCAAATCTTTTGTGATGTCATGGTGACCTCTGAACTTTATCATTCCGCTGCGAGAAACTTTTGAACTTGCTACTTTATAACTCTGTGTTGGATTTGTACTATATTTGAACCCCGTTTGTAACTAAGTCTATTATTATGCTATTTCAACTGCCTCTGATGATGTATCTGTTGTGGCTCCATCGTGGGTCGGATGTGTATGATGTCGGTTCTTCTGGGAAACGGTATTATCGGGGGTCGAATGACTCTCGACGGACAACCGGGTTTAGTTTGGCCTAAGTGCACTACGAGCCAGAGGTGGCAGGTGTGCTTACTCCGGATTAAATCGGCGGTTTAGCCACAGCTGGCCATCAAAGATGACAGCCACCTCATTGTAGATGACGAGGAAACCGCCTCCCCCACCACCGTTGTTGTCGTTGGGCTTCTTGTCGTCACCCTACTTCTCCTTGTCCTTGTCATCATGGCCGTCTCTCATCCTTAGAGGGATGGAGCCTTGGCTGAGCAGAAATTGTAGGCTCTGGTAGCCACAGTATATATGCCACATCCCCGGGTGGACTAGACATGGCTTATCGAGTAGCTCCTCGACTGTGTGCTTGGGAAGCTTGCTGGAGTAGCTTGCTGTATTGATACTGTTCTCATGACCCCGCTTCCATGACCGCCTGTCGCCATCGCGGCACCAGCCGCTATAGTCGTGACAGTCGATCGTTGTTGTTGTGGTGCCTGTCGTCATTGTTGTGGTGTCAATCATTGTTGTCGCAGCGCTGATCGCATCGGTCGTCATTGTCCCACCTCAATTCGTGGTCGGACTTGTTGCATGCCAAAATGTCATAGATCTCCTCCCAAGCGTCGGCATACTAATTGGCGATGTTTAATAGGGTCTCGACGTTGGCAGGGAGTTTCCGTGCGAGCTTCTCAAGTAGCCACTCATCTTGGAGGCCTTGCTTGAAGGCGTTGATGACAGTCTTGTCGGGGACATTTGCCACCTCGTTTTGTAGCTCATAGAAGCACCGCATGTACTCTTTCAGCATCTCGCACCGCCCTTGATGTATGTGGGTCAGGTCCCACACTATGGTAGGGTGGTGGTAGGTGCTGCGGAAGTTGGCGACAAACTTCTCGTAGAACTATGACTAGCTGCTGATAGAGCTCAGAGGCAGGTTTTGAAGCCATCGGAGTGTTTGAGTCCCCAACATGATGGGAATGTAGGCCAGTGAGACATTAGAGTCCCCATGTGCAGCCTTGACGCTAAACGCGTAAAGTTGTGCCCACTCTTCTGGGTTCTTCTTTAGGTCGTACCTTTCTATGTTCACACCTGATCTGGCAGGCGAAGGCCCAGATCCAGTCATAGCTGTCGAATGGCAGGGTCATCGCGGAATGGGTTGTAGCAACGGTACTCGATGACGGCACCGTTAGGCCGGCGACGATCGCCGCGTCACCTGTCTTTTACCGTGCCAGTGTTCCTCCATGCGACCAGTGGTGGTGTCATGCCTCAAAACAAGGACATGTGCTCGTTGTCCCATTCCTTGCGGTGCTTGAGCTTGGTTTCCGAAGTGTGGAGTCACTTGTCATTGATGCGGTGACAGAGGTCTTTCCTCCCTTCAATGAACTTGCGCAGGTTGTAGGTGCCGCCTTGCTGTGCTTTTGGGGTGCAGGGGGTGGCCTCCCTTGTCCCTAAGGTTGAGACCTTTCAGGGCTAGGATGATGCAGCTCCTCTTTGTGGGCGGATGGAGGCAGTTCCGTGATGATTGTGCCAATTGCTGCGATACAACATTCCTTGCTAGAGAAGTCGTACTGAGGATGCGGCTTCCTCAAAGTCATCGTAGAGGCACCGAGGGGTGCCAGCAGCTAAACCAGCATGCCTCCTCTAGTCCGTAGCTTCTTGCATGACTCTTTCTTCATCGTCGGTGGTGGCCTTCTGTTTGTGCTGCCATTCTCGATGGTCGTTGAGCTTGTAGACATGTGGTACAATTGCTGGGAGTCTCGCCCACCCTGGATGCTTCGTCCATGTTCACCGTCGTTATTTTACCATTTCGACTGCCAATTCTTCGGTGAATAAATGGGGTATAGATAAAGTTCTGTGCGTTATTTGCCTAACACTAATGAATTCCATGAGTTTTGGTGGTTTTCGGTGTATCACAGGGAGAAGCTCACATTCCATTTAAAAGAAGACCATTTGGAGCCAGAGAGAAATCACGCATAAAAGGGCTTGAGAAAGAATTGCAAATATCATCACTATGAAGTATCTCAAATGCCCTCAAGACCCATACCATTGCGTAGAGCTCGTCGATCCAATTTAAACGGATATATTATTTGCATCGTTTAGAGCTCGGAGGGAAAAGGTATTAAAAATGCAAAGAAATCAAATTCAAAAGGCAGCGCTGACATCAGCACGACAGTCAGCGCCACCAGACTCCACATGGCGCTAAGGCACAGCGCCTGCTTGGGCCAACCAGCAGGCTACACACGGCGCGCCCAGGGAGGACACGCATGTGCGCGCGGGAGGCAGCTCGGCGCAGCGCCCGCCTGAGCCAATGGCGCGACGCCACGTGGTGGGCACAGGTGAAGGCGGGGGGCGGATGCGCCAGCCAAGCCGCCGGTTCGGCCCCTCGCCCGGACACGTGGCACGCGCTGGGCGCTCGCCGCCCGGTCCACTCGCCCAACTGCCGGTTTTTGACCCAGATTAACTGCAAAGCTCCGGTTTTCTCTTCTACTAGCCGGTTCACTGCCTTAATGACCGGTTCTTAACCAGTTTCTTGTGCCAGCACATGGAGAAGGAAGTTACCGACCTTTCTATGTTGGTTACTAGGCCAAGTGGCGCCCAAGGAGTGTTTTGGGGAAGAATCGTGCATAGGATGCCTTGGAATATTCCATCTCCTCCACCTATAAATAGAGAGGCACCCCCCCACACACTTCACTTGTACCATTACCATGTGAAATATCTCTCTCCCTCTCTAGGAGGCACCCCACGAGAGGTGCCTCCACTCTGAAAGTAGTGTTTGGTTAGGAGTTAGAGGTAGGGCTCCGTCGTTTCGGAGCTGTCTTCAGGAGTTTGGTATGAGTTTTCTTGTATCTTTACTTTCCTATAAGACTTGAGCTATTTAATATATTTATCTTTCTTTACTTATGTGAGCATTTACTTTACTCTTGCTTTCACTATTATTCACGCCTTAGCATAGTAATGTCTTTTAGACTATAGTTAGAGTTGCTCTGACAGGTAATGAATATTTAGTTTGTCATGCTTATAGATTCCTCGTATGCTCTTTATAGCACCTGACTATATGGTTGTGTATGCTTCTATCTGGGATACCAGTAGAAGTAGTGCCTGCAAGCGTAGACGTGGTGTCTGTAATTGCGGTCACCTTGGTTTCGCAAGTTCTTAGACTCCATGCAATTTTGGGTAGTCGGGTGTGCATGTAGACTAGGCGCACCTAGCTTTGGTAGGTCCTCTTGGTGACAGCAGGAGTGTACCCTGTGTAGTCCACCCCCGTCGTTCGGATCCCTTGTAGCCGCATAGCTGAGCTACTACTACACCCGCCTTTCTCATCTGGGTTATCAGCACTCTGGTGTCCGGAAGTGGTTAGCAGGCTCGGTGGCTAAGTAAGTATCCTAGACAACTAGATAAATCATTACCTCTGTCAGAGCAACATGTTGGTCTAGCTTAGTCTGCCTCGCTCACCATAGTATGGAAAGTCCTCATCAGGAGTCTGAGCTCTCGCCTCATTATCCTCCTATCTTTACCTGTTTTCTTGCCAACGGTGCTTGGCATGTATCTCATGGTGCTTGGTGTCAATCGTTCTTAGCTATCGGTTGACGTGAATGAGTAATAATAGTTGGATGAACGACTGTTTCATATCTCTACCTCAGTGTTTCCCTATGGATAAATACAATACCTTGGAATACTCCTAGGCAAAAGGCTACAGTGGTCTTCGTGCGTTTGCGGAGTAAAATCCGGTAGGCTAAGAGCCACCAACAGTCGGCAAAGATGGGTTGGCATAGCTGTTGATGGTCGTTATTGCATTATTTAGACCATCAACTATCCATGTTTATGAAGGGAAATGTATCAAACTGTAGACTAAACCTTTGCTGCTGACATAATTCCACGAGCTGTATTGAGTAGTTAGTTACAGGTGCAAGATCAGGAGACAACAAGCAAATTTGGCTAAGTCAGGAAGACCCAGGCCGCGCGGTCTATGGGTCTAGGCCACCTGGCCTGTGATTGGTGCCAAATCACTCCATCTTCAACCTGCATGCACATGAGAGACATTTCAACACAATTCCAAGGTGCAACCCAAGAAGCCAACGTGTCAAGTACCGGAAGGCTTCCCACCTCATTGATCCAACCCTTGGATTAGTTAAGTCAACAATCTGAGAGACTTCGATTCTGTGGCTAAGGAAGAAACACAAGTGAAATCCAATGATCTAGAAGAAAGCACAAGTTTGCAACCGCCAATCAACTTCTAACCGACTTTGGGAGGCAATATTGATCGTTGGATGAAGAGAGGTGGTGGATCCAAGGGTTGTCTAGGCCGCTCGGCCTTGGGTGGGGCCATCCGGCCTCCCTACCAGGCCAACTATAACACCCTGAATTTTACTTTCAGCAGTTTAAATAAAATTAATATGCTTTATTTAATTTTCTAAGGATTATGCCAAGCCTTGCATGTCATGATTTATTTTATTTAGGTAAGTGATTAAAATATATCATAGGACAACCTTGTTGATGCATTCATGCCGACATGCATATTTTTATTTGTGTGTGAAAAACTCTCCTAAATGCGTTTAGTTGTCGTCGAGTTGTTTCTGGGAATTTTTCCGGATTTATCGGGAGGCTTTTCCCATTTTCCCTAAGCAATCTCCATTCATTGGAGGCTCTTCTGATCCTTTTCATGAGCTCTAAATATTTTATTTGAGTTCATTGGATGCCAAACATTTCTAGGATTTTTTTTTTAGAATTTTTGGAGCCGTCGGAGTATTTTTCAGGACACCAATAACGATTCTAGATTTTCTGGAATTATTTTATTCTCCGAAATTGAATATTCCGAAAAGAGATCGAATTTAACTCGATCCAAACCGGTGCAAATATATATTCATCGGAATTCTCTCGTCGCGCTCTTTACCATACCGGTCTCCGTTTTTCCATCCCGAAAGGCTAGCTCCCTAGATCTAAGAAAGAAGTTCGGAAGGTACTCTGACTCCGGCGAACGTTCACCGAAGATTTTTTGCGTGTACGGGCGTCTGCGGCGAAATCTAAGAGTACCATGACGTTCGTCTCGTCGAGCTTTTCGTTAGGATGGTCTCCGTTTCATGAGAGTCTCTCCGATTTTTCTTGCGTCTAGGTCTACGTTTCTTCCCTGACTCCAGCGAAGGAATCAGGAACTGTTTTTCCTTTCTCTCTCCCGCCCGACCTGTCTCGTTGGTTCGGAGTGCCTGCCTGTAGCGCTGCGTGCTCCTGCTGCCACCGCTTGGGGAGCTCCGCGCAGCACGTACACCCGTGGGCCCCGCTCCCTGCTCCCACGCCAAGCAAGCAGAGCAGCGCCTCCCGGCTGCACTCCCTCCACCACGTGTCACCGCGCTAGCGGCTTCCTCCGGCGTTCTGTGTTTGGCTGCTACACCGGATCCCTGCCGCCGCACCAGATCCTCTAGGATTTTCTGTGGCCAGCTCTTTGCGGCACTCCGTGTGTAGCCGGTTCCAACCAATCAGCACTTGCCACACCGCCGCAGCTAGCCTGTTTTTGCAGAAAGGCCCTTGCAAAATGAACCCGCAGTCCGTCCCAACAGTTGCAGCACCTATTTTTAGTGTTTTAAATCCCAATATTCGAAATATATTAACAAATAGGCCTTTGCAATCTTCGAAAAGCTCAAAACTTCTCCGTTTTAAATCTGTTTTTGGTGATTTTCGCGCTCACGTGTTCGTAGCAATGCGTAGAATAATTTTATAACGCTTTTACACCCTATTTTTATGTAATGATATAATGTTTCTTAACTTTTGCCTTATTTGCTTGCATGTGTGATTATGTGGATGCTTGTATGGCGCTATGTTCGTGAGTAGACGTTGATCCGCCTGTTGAGTTTGAAGAACCGCTTCCAGAAGCCTCTGAACAGCAGCAAGGAAATTTTGAAAAAGGCAAGTATAACATAAACAATACCCAATAACTCTTTTTAATCACTGCATGTGCATTTAATTTTGTATGACTGTAAGGATATTACCTTAGCTACTTTTATCCTTATATTCACCATCGGGAATGCATTCGGTTATGTTGTGCTAGGTGCAAGTGCTAACTCGTGTCGTTTTGGTTAATTAATTTTGACTAATGGTTCTATGCAATTAATTGTTGGGCTTGACCATGAAGCGGTTCATGTCCATTTTAATAATCTGCTTTTTAGCAACATGGTTTAGGGATGCCTGAGCAATGTGCTCGTGTGCTTTTGCGGCTTCTCTCCTTAAGGACTGGTTCACAAAGCGACCACCTGGGACAACAGTGCTACCATAAGGCCGGAATGGGATGGACTTAGCTGATTAATTAGATTGTTTTAGTTTGTTGTAACTTAACTGCGGGGCCGGAATTTGGTCGCTGCTCTGCCTTAGGTTGAGTGTGCTTTACGTGATGTATGTGCTTCTCCCTTTGTGAGGCGGACACCACCGTTGCGACCCTGAATCCTTAGCGGTTACATCTTACTAAAATGATCTTTGTAAAGGCTTCGCATTGTGCTTGCTAGTCATCTCACCTAAGGTGTGCGATGAACCCCTAGCGTAAAGCATGACTTGTGGGTAAAGATGTACAACCTCTCGAGGGTGTAAAACTGACAAGTCAGCTGTGCTCACAGTTATGAGCGGCCCAGACCCTTCCCAGTGATTAGCGGTGTTCAAAGGTTTTGGTTATGGTGATGGTTATATCAACTAAATGTTATTTAGTTCTTTATGCAATATCTTTGGGTTAATTGTTCCTTAATCAATAATAGTAGACAGGCTTTAAATAAAGATGTTCAATTTAAAATCTCATGCAATCTGTCAGCTAAACCTAGAGCCTCATGGTTTATATTATATTGGTTGAGTACAATTTGCTGTACTCACGCTTGCTTCTTTATATTTATTCCTTGTTTGGGGAAAAATCCAACCGCTGCTCAGTTGATGGAGATGCTGAAGATTATGTGCAAGACTACGTTGAGTATTAGGCGCTTCGTTCACCATGTCGACGTCCCTGTGGCGCCCTAGTTATATTTTGTTTTACGCTTTCGCAATGCTGCGCTATACTCTGAGTTAAAGACTTCTGTTACTTTGTAATAATGAGATGTTTAAATGTTATATACGCTTTTATCTTTGACATGTGTCTGTGGTACCTATGTAATTTGTCATGTATATGCAAGACTTTATCCTGGCGCATATATATTTTGCACGGTTTTGTTCGTTAGAAACCGGGCGTGACAAATTTTGGTACCAGAGCCAGAGCCAGGTTTACTGTAGGACGAGAGCCTAGTTAGCACTAGTCGTGTTTAAAGATTTCACTTCTTCTTGTCTTGCCTGCTGATTTTAAAAGCTTTGTCTTTATTTTATCTTACTGATTAATTGCTAAACCTATGTTGAAAATTCTTGTTTATTCCTTTTATCATATAGAACTGCTCTTAACCTCTGCTGTCGTCTTAGTAGAAGATGCCGATGGTAACCAGGAGCAGCCTTCGCCGTATCGCGCCGCCCGTTCCACAGTGTGCTTCCGCATCCCTGCCTGCCATCGCAGCCTGAGCCCCAGCCTGAAGACCAGGCGTCCCAACAGTAGCCACTCGTACATCAGCCGGTGCCAACACCACCTCCACAGGACCGCCAAGTGATTATCCTGAGTGATGACTCAGATGAGGAAGACCCAGAGGAGCGTGTCTACTACACCAGCTCAGCCGACGACGATGCTCCTGCGCCCATGTCAGCTCGTAAACCGCCACCCGAGGTTCCCGAGTGGACGTATCAATTACATGTTCCTGTGCGATAGACTCCCGCGGGTGCTGCCGTGGAGACAAGGATGGTTCCCGCCTAGATGGACAAGACCCATGAGAATTATGGTGCTGGACAGAAGTTCCCCGCGCTCCTACGGAAGTGCATCGACTATCTGGACTTCCCCACCTACAACATCATGTACGAGTGCCGAGAGGGTGTACATCCTATCGCCGGCTCTATGTGGACTGCCCGCGCGAAGATCTTGAAGCCGAACCCCAACCATGGAGGAGGAACCGTGGTACGTCAACATCAGTGCATAGCAGCGCATGACACGATGGAGTTCGCCATAGAAGATGCTACACGTTAGGCTTTGGGAGTCATCTGCCACGACTTCCGCAACTATCTTCACCATTCTGGCTACCGCAACCTTCCACAACGTCGATCTAGGGAGACAGGACAGAGCATTACTCCAAACGTTAACCTGCTATTGGAGACGCTTTTTGAGTACGTGGCTGCCAGTTGCTTCCTCCTCGACAGAACTACCAACGAGCTTCATCGCCGGAACAAGAACGTGTTCGAGCACCAGGTGCGGCTGGATGGGGTGCCAGGCCGCAACCCCAAGGCACCCATAGTAGATCCAACCCAGTCACCTCCCCGCAAGAGGACCCGTGCAAGCGATCCAAGTGGTTCTACTAGTGTTTCCCCGAATGAGGATTAGGCAACCTTTGTGATATATCCTTAGTGCGTCTTGTCTGGTTGTTTGGAGTCGAGTTATGTCTGGTGTGTTAAACTTGAGTTAAAGTTTGGTGTGTGAATGCTTGTCATGGTGAATTATGCTTGATTTGGTTCTTTGGTTGAGTGCTAGTCTAGCTGTGGGGAATGTCCACAGTATAAACAACTATGAAGATTAAATTAATTAATTAATAAAGTTAGATCGTTGGGATATATGCAGCCATCTACTCTTTTGTTCCCTCTACTTTATCTGTTAGCTTTACCTGTGAGCTCTGTTTATCATCTTGGGTATGCAATAACTATTGACTCACGCTGTCTCAACTTCTGCAAACAGATGGTTAACACCAGGAACCGAGGCAATGGACCGGAGAACAATAATCAACCTAATGGTGCTCAGCTGCCCAACCCTCCGCAGTTGACTGCAGAACAATTCTACAACCTACAGATGCAGATGATGGCTACTCTCAACAATACTGCTCAAGCTTTGCAGCACGTCCATGCCAACGCACCGCAGCAGCAGAGGGACAGACGTGGGGACTTTTTGAAGGGACACCCGCCTACTTTCTATCATTCTGCTGATCCACTTCAGGCAGATGATTGGCTCTGTGCAGTGGAGCGGCAGCTAGACATCGCTCAGTGCAATGATCAAGATAGGGTCCTGTATGCTGTGGGACAGCTTCGTGGTGCTGCCCTGGATTGGTGGGAGTCTTATAAGCAGTAGAACAGAGAACGTCTCACCTTTGCTCAGTTCCGTGAGAGGTTCAGGAGTCACCATGTGCCTGCGGGCATAATGAAGATGAAGAAGAAGGAGTTCCTCTCTCTCAAATAGGGGAACTTGACAGTGACAGAGTACCGTGATAAGTTCCTATAGCTTGCCCGCTATGCTCCTACAGAAGTTGCAGAGGACAGTGATAAGTAGGAGCACTTCCTGGAGGGCCTTAATGACACACTCCAGGTGCAGCTGATGAACAACACCTTCAATAATTTCAATCATCTGGTGGATTGTGCTTTACTAACTGAGCAGAAGCGCAAGGAGATTGAAGATAGAAAAAGGAAGCTCAACCCTGCTACCTCTAACAGCAACACTCATCCCCGCTACCCCCAGCAGCAGTAGTACTCTCAGCAGCAAGGTTACCAGCAGCGTCAGCAACAGCAGACAGGTCAGGGACAGCGCTATCAGACTCAGAATCAGAATCAACGCTCTACCTACCCAGCTATAAGACATGGGCCATCTGACTCCCCTACCCCTAATCAGGCAACAGTTCCAGTGGTTCGCAATTGCTTCAAGTGTGGCGAGAGCGGGCACTACGCCAACAATTACCCCCAGAAGCCGCAGTCCAACCAGCAAGGCGCCAAGCAGAATGCACCACAACAATAGCAAGGGCACCCTAATGGGAACCAGCAGACCAAGGCGCCATGGCAGGGCAAGGTGAATCACGTGACGGCAGATACTGCAGCAGAAGCTCCTAATGTCGTTCTCGGTACGTTCACAGTCAATTCCAATTCTGCTACTGTGCTTTTTGGTACTGGTGCTACGCATTCTTTCATTACAAGATCATAAGCTGAACAACACAACATACCTATAAGCCCTATGAAAAGACCCATGGTAGTTGCGTCACCGGGCGGGGAGATAACCACCAGTTCTATTTGTTCCAGAGTGGGTATAAAAATAAGGGGGGTAGAATTCAGTACCAAGTTGATAGTTATAGACTCTATGAGTATTAATATTATCTTGGGTATAGAGACCCTTACCAACTGGGGAGTCAGGATTGATTGTGCTAGCCGAACAGTTCATTTGACAGCATCAGATGGTCAGAAAGTAGAAATTAGTGCATCAAGTCCTTCTGGGTATTTACATGACATGGAAGCTAGCCCTACAGATGGTATTCAGGTAGTATGTGATTATCCAGATGTTTTTCCAGACGAGTTTCCAGGTATGCCACCTGACCGGGATATTGAGTTTTTAATAGAGCTTTTACCTGGTACTACACCCATAGCAATGAGGCAATATAGGATGGCACCTATAGAACAAGATGAGGTTAAAAAGAATATAGGTGAATTGCTAGCTAAGGGATTTATTTGTCCCAGTTCCTCTCCTTGGGCTTTTCCAGTCTTGCTTGTTGAGAAGAAGGATACGAAGGCCAAGCGAATGTGTGTGGATTATTGGGCTTTGAATAAAGTCACCATCAAGAACAAGTACCCACTTCCCCGTATTGATGACATGTTTGACCAGCTTCAAGGTGCTTGTGTTTTCTCTAAAGTTGACTTGAGATCTGGTTATCATCAGTTAAAAATTTGTCCCTCGGATATTCCTATGATAGCCTTCACCACTAAATATGGCTTGTATGAGTATATGTTGACGTCTCTTAGCGTAACAGATTTTACTCCGCAAGCGAACGGAGATTCGCTATAGTCTTTTCACTCAGAGTATTCCGAGTATCGTAAATCTCCACAGGGAAGCGATAGGCTCAAGAGTGTAATTGAATATACTCAAATCGAATAAACTATAAACTTAGATAAATTATACCAACTAGTAGTACACAGGGGTAAATGTGATAAAGATAGGTGTATGGTGGGAGAGGTAAGTCTATCCAAGATATTCGTAGAAAAGGTATAGTTGCCTAGGAGGACAACGAGTGAGAAAAAGTCACCAAACTCTAATTCTAATTGGCTGCAAAGGCTATCCGTGAATAACTAAGGAATTCAACTAACCAGCTAGGGTCTTGCGTCGAGCGAAATTCTAGAGTTTCGAGGGTACCAGTGGTAGATAGTTGGTCCCGAAGGAGAGTCTAGCTAACACCTATGGGCCTCCCGAACGACGGGCTTGGACTACACAGGCACACTATACGCTGTCACCGAGTGGGGCTACCAAGCAAAGCTGCGTGGAGAGGATGGCACGGTATAAACGTGTTAAAGCGGAGCTTGAACAAGGATAGATCGTCCTTGATTAGAGGAGAGGATCTAGCCAGAGCCTAGCATCTAAGTCTAGGGTTGAGTTATAGCACCGGCAAGATTGACAAGAATTGAATGACAAAGTTAAACACAACCTATGCCTAGCAAGTGTGCAAAAGAAAGGTACACCACACTCTCAGGAGATAGACTTAGAGTAAAATATAACTGAAATTATATTGAAGGTAATCTGAATCCAAAAGATACTAGAGTTTTACCACAGACTAGAAGAGAACTCCAGAGACTCTGAGGCAAAGCTCGACTCAACTCTAACTCCCAAAACTATCCTAACTACTAAGAGAATAGTGTAGCACTCTAAGATAGAACTTGAACTCAACTCCCCTTCACTCCATACTTTACAAATCAGCTCTCCGGGTCTATTTATAGCCTAGAAAGTGAGGGCGTTTTTGTTCGTGTGCTAGGTCAGCAAAGGGGGTAGGTCGGTGGTCGGGTGGCCAAGGTTAGTGGCCGGGCAGCCACCCTACATGGCCGGGCAGCCACTTGATACACTGCCTTTGATGATCCAACACTTGATATTGCTCCCCTAGGTCGGTTGGCAGTTGAAACGGTTGTTGCACATGAAAAATGCTCCGAGGGATGGCCGGGCGGCTACGGCACATGGCCGAGCAGCCACGTGTCTTTCACCAATTTGATGCATGTTGTTCCGCTCGGATCCTTGACATCATCAGTCCTTGTGCTAACATGTTTTGACCCTTGGATATATTGGATGCTCTCATGTTTGGTTGGATTTTCACCACTTTGTGTTTGTTTGTACGTAGGATCGATGATGTGGGAACCTGTGTAGTTAGGAGGCCAGACCACATGGTGATGTGGCTTTGCATGGCTGAGGGGTGGCCGGGCGGCCACACCCTATGGCCGGGGGCCATGCCATTGCACCAATGTTGCTCATCCTTGGTTTTTGCTGTATTTCCAACCATTTTGTGTGCATTTTGGTACCTGCATCCAAATATTCATGTACATCTTGTGGAACTCATTAGTAGCAAGGTTAGTCCATCATTATTCACTTGTTTTGCTTCATTTGGTGGATAATTGACGGTTGATATCGTGAGATTATGACCGTCAACACCCCCCCAAGCTTAAACTTTTGCTCGTCCTCGAGCAAAGCTAAGACTGAAAGTGGATCAGGAGTTGCTGCAATATCGAAGATGAAGGAAAATTCTTATATGCATCTTAATACTCAAACTTTTGCCCCAAGTAGTGAAATAATTAAAGTTTACCTCAGGTCATACCTGTGGTGCATCTTTTTGCTTACCTTACCTTGGGCGGTTGAGAGATAGAACGACTTTCTTGCAGGAGTGACCCGAACTTGTTCTTTTTGGATGGTTTTCTCAGGTGTTTTCAAGATTTTCAAAACAAAAGAAGCTTCCCCAAGGATACTCTCGATCGCTCAGAAGTGTTTCCTTATCAAGGGCCATGGTCTCGGCCAAAACTTTCCTACACTAAGGCCTTTGTGGAGCTTTAGGTGGGAGAGAATGTGGCACACTTAGAATGTTTATTTTGCTAAGTCAAAGATTGGACCAAAGAGTATACTTTATCATTTCTTCTGTTTGAACACTGGAGTATGAGTGGTGGTATAGAGTGTCTCCTTCTCTTGATTTTCATCCTTTGTAGCCTTTTGTGGATTTGGAGGGGATATGGAGCCTTTATTTATTTTTGCCATGCTTGAACTTGCATTCTTTTCATTTTGCCGTGCACTTGCACGCATTTTTCTTTTTGCCATGCTTTTGCATGCATATTTTCTGGCTCCATACCCTTTGCTCCATGAATTTTGAAGGCTTAAGGAATTTGAGAAGTATTTGGAGACTTTTTGGTGGATGCAAAGTCCGGAATGGATCACTTGCATTTTTGTACTCCAGATATCAACAGAGGATGATATTTCTACTCAAAGAGACTCAAAATTTGACAAAGCTCAAAACATTTCTAAGTAGCTCTATGTAGCGGGTTTGGAACATTAGAAGCATATTTGGCTCTGGTAGGAATTTTAGACCAAGGGGAGCTTTATTTTTCCATTTTCAAAATAAAATCCTGAGATAGTCATCTTATTAGGAACATGAAAGAATCATCCAACATTTAAGTCATGTCATATCTCTCAACAACTTAAGCTAGTTATCACAAATGGCATCCACGGAGTAAAACTTTGGTTCACTTCTTTTTATTCACCATCATGAGACTAAGCTAAGCACAAGTTGACATGCAAGAATTAAACCATTCACTTGATAGAGCAACTATTCATCATTTCCAAAATGAAACTAGCAAGTGAATTTAACAGTTAAGCATGGGAGTTATTTATTAGGATACACATTTTTTTATTTAGAAAACTAGGACTAAAAGATACATAGGCACTACTCTCATAAGTGGGCAGAAATGACGTTTGGTGCGGCACAGCTTATAGATGAGGACAGAGACGAACAAGAGGCGAGATGGGATACATACCTTATGCTTATGCAGTTCTTCCCCCCCAAGCTTCAATGAAGCTTAGTTGGGATAGAACCCTGTCCAGTTGTAGTAGCTCAGGTAAAGCTCTTGTATGCATTCCACAGTTGCTCTTGTTTCCATGAGCATGTTGTGGTCGGCCTCTTGTGTCTCCTGGATTTGGCTGATGCTGTCCATCATCCCCAAGGTGCGGTGCTCTTGGAGGTCCATTGCCCCGAAGAGGGCATTGATGTTCCTCGTGTACCCATCACCATTGTAATGGGCAGAGTGGGATGGACCTACACTTTGTTCATAAGATGGCTCACCTCCACCGTGGTAGGATGGCATCGGGTTCACTGAAGGTACAATGGAGTTCCATGAATTGTGCCATGATTCTGCCTAGCTTCCCCAAGCGGGTGTGCCTCCTGGGTTAACCTGGGAGGGTCCAGCGCCTGGATAAGCCCAAGCAGGCTCGGCACCTGGCTCTTGTGCTTCCTCGTAGGCCTTGCGAAGTCTTTCTTCGGCTTGACGTCGTTGGGCGCGAGTCATAACTCCGGCGACACTATTTCTTGCTGGTTTAGGTTCTGGTGTAGGTGCAGGTTCTAGCTGCATGGTTAGTGTCCTCACATAGTATAATTTGAACTGCGGTGCTGGGAGCGGCAGCTCAAAATCGCAACGTCTATATGTCATGTAATATTTTCCCTGTGTGTCTTTCCTCAGGAAGTGTGCATGGATGAAGTGTGAATCTTTAACCACACGTGAGGGATCATTAGGCATGAAAGTAACAGTTGCATTTGTTAGCACTCCTTACCCATTGGCAATCCTAGTCACAAATGAAGTGATAGAAATTGTAGAAACATTGGAAACTAGGCCTTGCCAATGGCGGATCATGCTAACAACAGGTGCAAACTTTTTCTTCTTCCACATGGCATAAAACACCTAATATCCTCTATTGTGACACAGCGGGTATCCTCCCGCGGGAAAATGACCATGGTAAGCCAGCGGGCAAGAAACCGCATGGTTGGGTGCGTGATGCAAGTGATGCTCTTTTTCCTAGGAGGATTAGGACCAGCTAGCTCTTTCCAAAACTCTTGTGAATTAAAGCCAGTAGGATCCTCAGCCACAGAGCACTGTGGTGAGAAGTCTAGCAAGTTGCTAAACTGGCGCAGTGTAAGCTCATAATCAGTATTGAAAAGGCGGAACCAGACAAATGTACCTTCCCTTCGAGTGTCGGTGCGGAACGTCATGAGAAATTCCTTGGTGAGAAGGATGATTCCTCCTTCTAGCACTTCTGCAAAGTTAGTCCAGCCCATGGCCTGGAACACCTCGTTGAACTCCTCCCGCATGCCGATGTCAACGAGGAGGTCCTCGTCGAAGTATTTGGTCAAGGCATAATTCTTTTGTTTCAAAAGCCTTAATGCCTTGGCCTCTTCTTGACCACGCGGCACGAGTTGCGACTCGAGGATGAGTACGGGCCGGTGGACGGATGACATCTGGATTTCTTCAGGCTCCTTTGTGCCGATGGACATCCTCTCAGAGGCAGCATGCCAGCTAGCGGGGCCAGAGCCGTCGGAAGATGACCAGCGAATGTGTTGTCCTGCCTTGCTAACGGCCTTCTTCGCCTTCTTGAGCACACTCTTCATCCTGCAAGACAGAGTAAAAACAACACACGATACCCAAAGGACAGACAACAATAAAGATTAGCGTTAGTGGGTTAGTTGTCCGAAAAAAATCAGCGTCCTTGTGGGGCAGAGCCTCCACAAAACGTTCTCATTTTTGCACAACTGAGAGAGAGTGTTGCCAGAATTTTATTTGGCTAACCAAATTTTATTCGGGCATTATTTTACTAAGCATGGACACTTAGTTAAACACTAAATGGGAGACTAAGAGAGGGAGAGGAGAGTGCAACTGTGTTGCTGGTTGGTGCACTGAGCTAGGAAGCGAAGGGGCGTATTTATAAGCGAGTGGGAGCAGCAAGGGGCAGTGCAGGTGGCCGGGCGGCCAACTGAGGTGGCCGGACGGCCAACTGAGGTGGCCGGGCGGCCAGCACCAATGGCCGGGCGGCCATGCCCATGGCCCCAATAGCTCTGCATGCTCATAGAGTGCAGAGGGGATGTGTGTGGTGCAGAATTTTTGGACGGTGGGCAGCAAAATGAGTGAGCGGGTGGCCAAATGATGGTGTTTTGTGAGCATCTTTCCTGCTTTGCATTTGGAGAAGGTAAAGGGAGGTGCAGCAGCTGCCCTACATAAAGAGAAAAAGGGAGAGAGGCATGGGGGTGGTCGGGCGGCCACTCAAAATTTTTTTTTCGGCAATGCAGCATTTTTAGGAAAAAAGACTAAATGCAAGAATTTAACTGAACCAAAATTAAACGTGCAGTGGGATGTGGGAATCAAAATTTAGCGAGAAAATTAAATATGCAGTCGATGGGTAGTGTGCCAATTTACCTTTTGGCGAGGGGAGCCCATGTCTTGCCCTTCGAAGTTTCATAGAAACTGTAGCTGGGGGCTGAGAGCCAATGGACCGGCTCCATTGCCTCTGGAGTGAAGAGTGATTGTCAACAGTAGCAAGACCCATAAGGACTTGGGCACAAGACCTCCGATGGACAGGAGGCCCTCCGATGGACTAGAGGAAGAGGGAAGTCCTCCGAAGGACTGGAGGCACACTCGGCGTCTGTCGGCCATGGGAGTTCGGTATACGGAGGAGCGGCACGGCGACGGTAGGAGTAAGTCCTCCGAAGGACTGCGAGGCTACCCCGATGGACAGGGGATGCCGGGCGCCACCGCGGTGCTCCAACCTGAATGCGTGGCGCGACGGCGTGCGAGGGAGGCTTTGGCGGTTTCGGCTCAAAACCGTCAACCAAGCTACCCAAGCCTTGGTGAGTTGGGCCATGACTCGCCAAGATAGAGAAGATGGGCCAAATCTAGCCCAGGTGGAGACTTCCTAAAGTTTCCCGGTTTCTGACTTCAAAACCGGGGGCGGATCGCGGATTGGACTACTGGCCACGTGGAGAACATCCGAGGTTTGCGTGGAACTTACGAAGATCAAGATTCCATCGTGGTCATCCGTCCCGAGATATCCTGTAATCTTTCGTTTGAGTCCTTAGGGTTTGTCTAGCTGTAGGGACCTAAGTGCAAAACTGTCTAAATAGCACTCGGGTACAAATAGGTTCAGTGTAGGTCATTAGAAGCTCTCTTGGCTGCTAGGATTAGGTGTCTCTTGGTGATTTTCGTCCTTAAGCGTTGAGCTCCATTGTTAGAGTGGTTAGAGTAGGATTTAGCCTCCTAATCTTGAGGGAAGGTGAGGGTGGTTGCTTGGGACGAATTTCTGCTTGTATGCTGAATCTTTAGACCCATCTTGGGCACTTAATCGAAGCAAATTCGTGCAGCAACCTTGTGTTCTTCTCCTCCCCCTCTCACTTTGGTTTTTGGGTTCAATCCTTACCTTTTTGGGTGTTTTTGTTGGGCAAGCTTGAATCTCTTCTCTTGCTGATGTTCTGGACTTGCTAGGACGTGGGGATCATGACTTAGTTCATCTCAATCCTGCTGGATTGCCACGAGCAAGCCTCTTTTGTGTTTTCCCCTTTCTTGTCCAAGAATGGAGGTTTCACAAGATCTGAAATTCCCGCTGTTTCCGTGGTTACCTTGAGTTGATCTGTTGGGAATAACTTTGAAATAGAGTCCAGATAACCTATGCTGAATTTCGTGAAGTTTGGACAAGGTTTGATCAAATTTGGATTTGAAAACATCTTTTCTGCGACCCTACCGGACCATCCGGCAGAGGCCACCGGACAGTCCGGTTCCACCGGATAGTCCGGCAGCGCCCACCGGACAGTCCGGCGGGAGGTGTTGTCCGGGCAGTGCCACCGGACAGTCCGGCGTGAGGTGTTGTCCGGGCCGTGCCACCGGACAGTCCGGCGTCAGGCACCGGATAGTCCGGTCCCATCGGACAATCCGGTGTTGGCCACCAAACAGTCCGGTCCTGTCAGGGAACTGCTATGTTCTTCCCAGGTTGGTTTTTCCACTGTGTTTTTGCTGTGGATTTTCGCATTCCTCCCTTCAGACCATTCTCTTTGCTTACTGAAAGTCAGTGAGACACACCTAGGTGTGGTGATTGTCTTGTGGCGGATATTGCAAAATCCGTTGCTCCGCTGTTACTCTTGTTCGGATCTTGAGTTTTCTCACACTGGTGCGTATCCTCACAGTGGACGGCACCCTTGCGCTACTAGGCACATATCTGTTCAGCGGCCAGTGCTTAGTTTCTGGTTTCACTTGGGGGTTGTGATTTTGTGATTTCAACTACTCCTATTCACCCCCCCTCTAGTCGCACGTCTCGGTCCTACAATTGGTATCAGAGCCGGTTAGGTTTCTTCATACCTTTACCGGTGAGAAACCCGTAGCGACTATGACTCATTCTGGGAAGATTCCGGTCCTTGGTTCCGATGGATACTCCTACTAGAAGGGTAGGATGAGAGCTTTCTTGCTTAGCCAGGGCCAGGACATATGGGATGCTACTCAGAGTACGAACTTTGTTGTGCTTCCAGTTGCCCAGCGCACTACCCCAGCGATTGTGGCTCAGAATGAGGCGAACGCCAAAGCTGTTAACTTTCTCTTCTCAAGACTTGGTCCAGTTGATTATGAGAAGGTGAGCCACCTTGAGACTGCCCGTCAGATCTGGTCCCTGCTGAGTGCACACCATGAGGGCACTGCTACCATCAAGGGGCGTCTCGTTGAGACTTACAGGCGCGAGTAGGAAAATTTCGTTCAGAAGCCTGGTGAGTCCATCGATGACTTGTTTGGTCATTTTCAATCGATCGTCAACAAGTTGCGCGTTAACTCTAGCCCTGAGAGGATCCCATACACCGACCATCAGCAGGCTGTCAAGTTGCTGTATGCGTTGGACAGGAAGGTATGGGAGATCAAGGTTAACTCGATCATCGAGTCTGAGGCCTATGACACAATTGGAGTGGAGACTCTTTACAGTAAGCTCAAGGCCACAGAGGTGGATTACAAGTTGAGAGACTCACTCGCTTGTACTGGCTCCAAGAGCTTGGCCTTGGCTTCTCCCTCCAGTGAGGCCATTTCTAACCCCCAGCTTCACAACTTTTCGTTTTCTGCTCTTATGTCTGTTACAGAGGAGCAGTTGGCATCACTTGGGGATGATGAGCTTTGTCTGGTGTCTAGCCGCTTTCAGCGCGCCTATGACAACCGGATGAGCAAGAAGAGGGGCGAGAGGCCCAAGTGCTTCGAGTGCGGAGAGGTCGACCACTTCATTGCCGAATGCCCAAACAAGCAGAACGACTATTACAAGAAGGGCAAGAGCCACTCCCGCGACTCCAACAAGTACCACTCCGGCAAGCGTGACCACACCAAGCACCGCTCCGGCAAGATCAAGAACTTCCGGAAGGCTTTCAAGAGCTACCAGAAGGATAACCGGAAGCGGGACAAGGCCTTCTTCGCCGAGCTTGGTGGTATGTGTGGCGGATCGTCTTCCTCCTCTTCGTCTTCGTTGAGCTCAAGCGATGAGGAGATCGTCACCAAGGGGGACAAGAGGAGGGACCAAGGCGGTCCAGCCGGACTCTGCTTCGTCTCCACCAAGTCCAAGCACAAGATGCGCCGGAGATCCTTTTGCTCCATGGCGCTTGAGGACAAGGACGACAAGGGCAACGACAACGACTCATCCGATGAAGAGGTAACTCCTGAGCAAGCAGAAATTCTTGAGATGTTGGAGTCAAATAGTCGTGAGTTGAAAGCCCAGGATAGGTTGTTGGAGAAGGTAGCCAAGAAGCTGCAGAAGCAGAAAGCCAAGTTGGCTGATGCTTTAGCTGAGATAGACAGGCTGAAGAGTGTGTCAGCCCAGCCTAGTGAGACTGAGTGTCCTACCTGTGAGACCGTGATGAGAGATCTCTGTGAGCAGAAGAGCAAGTATGCTCATCAGGTAGAGGAAATGGATAGGCTGAAGGTAGAGTTAGGCAAGCTCCAGTCTAAACTGGATGAGCCTATTTTGAGTGATGTGACTGAGTGTGAGATGTGTCCCCACCTCGTTGTTGACATAGCTGAGCTGAAGGTGAAGTGTGAGGGACAGCTCAAGGAGTTGGAGGAGCTTAGGGCTAGACCCACGCTTTTGGGTGCGTGCATGGTCTGTCCTACTTTGGAGAGTGAGCTTGTGCAGTTGAGAGCTGACCTTGAGATGCTTTTAGCATCCCCTGACACTTGTGAGAACTGTCTCACTCTGAGGTTGAGGTTGGTGGATAGGGATGCCACCATTAAGAACTTAGAGAAGTCTAGCTTTCTCTATTCCCTCTCTACACTTCCCTACTTGTGCTGATCAGACTTTAGTTCTGAAGGATCTGAGAGAGGAGAAACAGATTTTGGTTGATGAGAACAACCGTTTGAGAGAGGTGCTCAGTTGGATGTATGCTAGAGAGCCCCAACTTAGGATGATCTTGGAGAGCACCAAGAGAGCTGAGGGTGATATGAGTGGACTTGGGTTAGGAGAGAGTAGTACTTCGGGTGAGAAGAAGAGTTCCCCAATTAAGCTTAAGACTGCCTCTCCTCAGCCTAGCCCTACTGTTGATGGGGTTTACCATGAGCCTCTTAAGGCTGCCCCAAAGAAGCAGTTCTGGACACCCAAGCCCTCACAGGCTAAGCTGGACAGAGTAGTGAGTGAGATTCTCAAGCCTCCAGTGAGCAAGGAGAGAGTCCAGCAGCCTGTTCCACCCAAGGCTACTCCACCTAAGCCTAAGGCTCAGCCTAAACCCACTCCCAAGAGGCCTATCTACCACTGTGACTTTTGCCAGCGGAATGGCCACTTGGAGGAGTTTTGTTTCAGGAGGAAGCAAGTTGAGAGGCAGGAGAGAGCCTGGGGGAACCAGGATCAGTTCTACCGGGGTGGTTGGCAGGATCTTCCCCGTCGCGGTGAGCTGAGAGACCGCTTTGCTGGTGAGAGAGGAGGCAGTTTTCAGGCCCGTGTTCCTAGCGGAGAGAGACTGCTTTCCCGGTCGAGCTCCTAGTCGTTTTCAGCGCGGCTATGGTTTTTCTGACCGAGGTTTTGGAGGTAGAGGGTTTGAGAGCTCACGCTTTAGAGGTCAGTGGGTACCCAAGTAGACGTGATGCTTACTTTGACTGTGTTTACCCCACCTTTTGAGAGGATGGCTCGGCACTGGTTCAGCGATTACACTAACCCCAGTGCCGGACCATTTGCTCACTCTCGCTTTCCTTGATTTTGCAGGATCGAGGCCTGGAGGACATATGGATCATCGGCTCTGGTTGCTCTAGGCACATGACAGGGCACCGCAGATGGTTCTCCAGGCCTCAACCCCGTGAGCACCAAGGAGTACATCACATTCAGGAATAATGGTCAAGGTAAAGTGTTGGGTGTTGGTTCTGTTGCACTTTCTAGGAAGCTTTCCCTGAGAGAAGTTGCTTTGGTGAGGAATTTGGGGTTCAATTTGGTGTCCGTGTCGCAACTTCTCAAGGAAGGGTTTGAGGTTCGTTTTAAGGAGGGTTCCTCTTGTGTGCTTGATGCTAAGGAAAACCTTGTTTGTCGGATTTTGCCCTATGGGCAGGTTTTTAAGGTTGACCTTGCATCCGTTTCTGGACCTCCTCGGTGTTTGGTTGCTAGTCCTTCTGCTGATATTTGGAAGTGGCATAGGAGGCTTGGCCATTTGAGTTTTGATCTGCTAGTCAGGTTGAGCTCAATGGATCTGATCCGAGGATTGCCCAATTTGAAAGTAGAAAAGGACTTAGTATGCCACCCCTGTCGTCATGGCAAGATGGTTGCCGCTTCTCATGCACCTGTCAATCAGGTGATGACCTCTTACTCAGGTGAGCTGCTACATATGGACACGGTTGGTCCTGCTCGAGTACAGTCGGTCAGTGGGAAGTGGTATGTGCTTGTAGTTGTGGATGACTTTTCTCGCTATTCGTGGGTGTTCTTCATGGAATTCAAAGATGAAGCTTTTGGTTTTGTTCGGGATCTGGTCTTGAGGTTAAGGAATGAGAGGCATAAAGCCATGAGGGCTATCCGCAACGACAATGGCGGAGAATTTCGTAACTCTCGTTTTGAAACCTTTTGTCGTGACCTTGGTCTTGATCACCAATTCTCATCTCCTTATACCCCACTGCAGAACGGTGTTGTGGAACGAAAGAACCGCACACTTGTAGAGATGGCGCGGACGATGCTTGATGAGCATAGGACTCCGCGACGCTTTTGGGCTGAGGCTAGGAATACGGCCTGTTACATTGCCAACCGTATCTTTCTACGGGCTTTCTTGGGAAAGACTTCGTATGAGCTACGGTTTGGCAGGCAGCCTAGCGTCAAGCACCTACGTGCATTTGGCTGCAGATGCTTTGTGCTCAAAAAGGGGGGGGCATTTGGACAAATTTGAATCTCGCTACTTGGATGGTATTTTTCTTGGATACGCCTCTAGCTCTAGGGCATATAGAGTGTGGATTCTTGATACTAGACAAGTGGTTGAGACCTGTGAAGTTTCCTTTGATGAATCTATGCCTTGCACAACCCCCGCATTTGAGCTTTCAGGTGATGATGAAGAAGGCGCTCCCATCTTTGAAGATGAGGAAGGCAAAGTAGATGCTGGTGATGCAGGAGCCACTGCACCGGCTGCAACTCCTGCCCCCTCTGCTACGAGCTCTGAAGATGAAGGAGGACCCTTGCCTACGTCTTCTTCTTCACTCCCCCGACCACAAGCTCGAGCAGAGGTTGGCCCCGCTGAGGATGTAGGGGAGGTGACCTCTGAGATTGTTCCATCTCGGCAGGTCCAGCGGGATCACCCTCCAGACAGGATGATTGGAGACCTACACCAGCGAGTCACACGTTCTTCGGTTAACTCTCTGGCCTTTTTCTGTCACTCCGCATTTGTTGCTTCTTTTGAACCCCGGGATGTGTCACATGCATTATCTGATCCTAGTTGGGTGAACGTCATGCCTGAGGAGTTGGAAAACTTTGAGAGAAACCATGTCTGGGATTTAGTTGAGCCTCCACCAAACTGCCACCCTATAGGAACCAAGTGGGTTTTCAAGAACAAACAGGGTGAGGATGGGATGGTTGTGAGGAACAAAGCGAGATTGGTAGCCCAGGGTTTCTGTCAGAAGGAGGGGATAGATTATGAGGAAACCTTTGCTCCTGTAGCTCGTTTAGAGGCTATTAGGATTTTGCTTGCCTTTGCTGCCTCTAAAGGCTTCAAATTGCAGCAGATGGATGTCAAGTCAGCCTTTCTAAACGGTTACATAGAGGAGGAGGTTTATGTGAGGCAACCTCCTGGCTTTGAGAGTGCCAAGTTTCCAGACCGGGTGTATAAGTTGAGAAAAGCCTTGTATGGTCTGAAGCAAGCTCTAAGAGCTTGGTATGCTAGGTTGAAAGCCTTTCTGCTCAAGTCTGGTTTTGTGATGGGTTCAGTAGACAAGACCTTGTTTTTGTTGAGTCGTGGCGGTGACACCCTTCTAGTTCAGATATATGTTGATGACATTATCTTTGGTGGTTCATCTCATGCTTTGGTGTCTAAGTTTGCTGAACAGATGAGCAGTGAATTCGAGATGAGTCTCATGGGTGAGCTTCAGTTCTTTCTCGGGCTTCAGATTAAGCAAGGCCCAGAAGGAACCTTCGTCCATCAAGCCAAGTACACGAAGGACATCTTGAAGAAGTTTGACAAGGGAGATCTCAAGCCCATGGCGACTCCCATGTCAACACAGACGGCTCTTGATGCGGATGAAGAAGGGGAGGTGGTGGACCAAAGAGAGTATCGAGGGATGATCGGCTCACATCTGTACCTGACGGCGACCAGGCCGGACATTCAGTTCGCGGTTTGCCTTTGTGCACGTTTTCAGGCCTCACCAAGGCTATCACACCGTCAAGCGGTCAAGCGCATCTTCAGGTATCTGAAATACACTCCTGAGCTTGGACTTTGGTTCTCTTCAGCTTCGTTGCTCTCTCTAAGAGGGTATTCAGATGCTGACTTTGCGGGTTGTCGGCTGGAGCGCAAGTCTACTTCCGGCACCTGCCAGTTTCTCAGTTCTTCCCTTGTGTCTTGGTCCTCACGTAAGCAATCTAGCGTAGCCACTTCCACCACAGAAGCTGAATATATTGCTGCTGCTAGCTGCTGCTCCCAGTTGCTTTGGATGAAGTCCACCTTGAGCGACTTTGGTCTCAGTTTCAGGAAGATCCCTCTCCTAGTTGACTCTACTTCTGCTATTTCTGTAGCTAAGAATCCCGTCCTGCATTCCAGAACCAAACACATAGACGTGAGGTTTCACTTCTTGAGAGATCACTATGAGAAGGGAGATATAGACTTGATCCATGTAGAGACTGAGAACCAGTTGGCAGATATCTTTACCAAGCCCTTAGACCTGAGCGTTTTTGCTCACTTGCATGGGGAGCTTGGTGTTTGTTATCCCTTTTAGGTTGGGGTAACTTTGGTATAGTTTAGGTTTTGTTTTGCGTTTTTCTTCTTTTCCTTCTTTGTTTCTTCTTTGCTTCTCTTGCATTTTGTCCCATACCATGCATTGCATTGTAACATATGCATTTCACTTTCACTAGCACTAGAGCTCTTCTGGTATGCCAAGTTAGTACTTGCTTGTGCTAAATTGTACACTTGCTTGCATGATCATGGTTGGCTAAGCTCCTTGAATCTGTCTAATATCTTTTGTGAGCTTCGTCACTTTTGCTTCTTTCAAATCAAAAACCATGATCACCACTTGACTTGGCTACCTAGCATGTGTAGGAATGTTGAATGCTATGCTATCTTTTCATGCTTGGATATGCTAGTTGTATGCCTGGGTTGCACTGATGCCTAAGCATTTATGGCACCTTGTTCATATCCGAAATCTGAATTAATGTGATTTACAAGAGCTGTCCTATGAATTAAATTGAAAAGATTCAGGAGGGTTCACTTGTCACACTGATCTAGTTTGAGATAGCTTGCCTTTGCACCTTGGCTTGAACTTGGACTAGGCTGTGTATGACCAAAACCTTGTCTTAAGCTCCTGATGGTTTTCTGAACCTAGGCTTGGCATTGGTTGGTAAGAAGTGGCAACGACAAGTGAATAACCCCTGGCACATACTCTGATTTGCTTGAAGTTCAAAATTGCTAAATCTGAAATCTGCAAGTCTCATATTTGCTTATGGCCTGTTGTAGATGCCTTGGTTTGAGAGTAGCACACCTTGTATGTTTTGCTAGCATCTTGCTGTTCATGCCTATCTTGCTAGATGCTATTCATGTTGGTGATGCTCTTTTTTCTCAACAACTCTAAAAAACATGCTCCTGATCTGTATAAGATAGATTCAATTGAGCTTGTTTTGCATGCTACCTTGCCCTCACTTGCTCTGTATGCTAGAACTTGTATTTACTAGCTTTTCATCCCTGCTGAGCTCTTCATGGTACACTTCCTGCATTTCATGGCATATTTTGAGGGGGAGTTGTCCATTTCAGGGGGAGTTGGGTTCTATGACCCTTGATGTGTCCATTGTCAACAAGGGGGAGAGATTGTACCATGGGGGAGGACTCTGTAGAGGTCTAATTGAGGGGGAGATTGAGTTTTTAGCTTGCTCTTGCATCGGTGCGTTGAGCCTTTTTGCCTCTTTCTGGAGGAGCCGATCCTTTCGCCTTAGCATGACTGTGTTGAGCCAGTTTGCCTCTTTCTTGAGGGGTCATGCTTTAGTTTGATCGACTGCGTTGAGCGGTTTCCCTTGTCTTAGGGGGTCGATCTTTGGCTTTGTTTTTGTTGTAGTCTCAATTTGCCCTTTTCTGCCAGTATTTGGTTTTTGGGCATATTGAGCAACTTGTTCTTCTTCTTCTTTCTTTTCGGTTTTACGCTTTTCTTTTGTCTTTGTTCTATTTCAGGTTACAGGTTGAAGGTGTTGACAATGCACTCATCAAGGGGGAGATTGAGAGCCAATGGACCGGCTCCATTGCCTCTGGAGTGAAGAGTGATTGTCAACAGT
This sequence comes from Paspalum vaginatum, assembly GCA_030272315.1. Taxonomy (NCBI): domain Eukaryota; kingdom Viridiplantae; phylum Streptophyta; class Magnoliopsida; order Poales; family Poaceae; genus Paspalum; species Paspalum vaginatum. The sequence goes on along the minus strand of CM059013.1, from coordinate 29,968,415 downwards.
AGCAAGACCCAGAAGGACTTGGGCATAAGACCTCCGATGGACAGGAGGCCCTCCGATGGACTGGAGGTAGAGGGAAGTCCTCCGAAGGACTGGAGGCACACTCGGCGTCTGTCGGCCATGGGAGTTCGGTATACGGAGGAGCGGCACGGCGACGGAAGGAAGTAAGTCCTCCGAAGGACTGCGAGGCTACCCCGATGGACAGGGGATGCCGGGCGCCACCGTGGTGCTCCAATCCGAATGCGTGGCTGCGAAGGCGTGCGAGGGAGGCTTTGGCGGTTTCATGCTCAAAACCGTCAACCAAGCTACCCAAGCCTTGGTGAGTTGGGCCACGACTCGCCAAGATAGAGAAGATGGGCCAAATCCAGTCCAGGCGGAGACTTCCTAAAGTTTCCCGGTTTCTGACTTCAAAACCGGGGGCGGATCGCGGATTGGACTACTAGCCACGTGGAGAACATCCGAGGTTTGCGTGGAACTTACGAAGGTCAAGATTCCATCGTGGTCGTCCGTCCCGAAATATCCTGTAATCTTTCGTTTGAGTCCTTAGGGTTTGTCTAGCTGTAGGGACCTAAGTGCAAAACTGTCTAAATAGCACTCGGGTATAAATAGGTTCAGTGTAGGTCATTAGAAGCTCTCTTGACTGCTAGGATTAGTTGTCTCTTGGTGATTTTCGTCCTTAAGCTTTGAGCTCCATTGTTAGAGAGGTTAGAGTAGGATTTAGCCTCCTAATCTTGAGGGAAGGTGAGGGTGGTTGCTTGGGACGAATTTCTGCTTGTATGCTGAATCTTTAGACCCATCTTGGGCACTTAATCGAAGCAAATTCGTGCAGCAACCTTGTGTTCTTCTCCTCCCCCTCTAACTTTGGTTTTTGGGTTCAATCCTTGCCTTTTTGGGTGTTTTTGTTGGGCAAGCTTGAATCTCTTCTCTTGCTGGTGTTCTGGACTTGCTAGGACGTGGGGATCATGACTTAGTTCATCTCAATCCGGCTGGATTGCCACGAGCAAGCCTCTTTTGTGTTTTCCCCTTTCTTGTCCAAGAATGGAGGTTTCACAAGATCTGAAATTCCCGCTGTTTCCGTGGTTACCTTGAGTTGATCTGTTGGGAATAACTTTGAAATAGGGTCCAGATAACCTGTGCTGAATTTCGTGAAGTTTGGACAAGGTTTGATCAAGTTTGGATTCGAAAACATCTTTTCTGCGACCCTACCGGACCATCCGGCAATGGCCACCGGACAGTCCGGTTCCACCGGATAGTCCGGCAGCGCCCACCGGACAGTCCGGCAGTGAGGTGTTGTCCGGGCAGTGCCACCGGACAGTCCGGCGTCAGGCACCGGATAGTCCGGTCCCATCGGACAATCCGGTGTTGGCCACCGGACAGTCCGGTCCTCTCAAGGAACTGCTGTGTTCTTCCCATGGTTGGTTTTTCCACTGTGTTTTTGCTGTGGATTTTCGCATTCCTCCCTTAAGACCATTCTCTTTGCTTACTGAAAGTCAGTGAGACACACCTAGGTGTGGTGAGTGTCTTGTGGCGGATATTGCAAAATCCGTTGCTCCGCTGTTACTCTTGTTCGGATCTTGAGTTTTCTCGCATTGGTGCGTATCCTCACAGTGGACTGGCACCCTTGCGTTACTAGGCACATATCTGTTCAGTGGACAGTGCTTAGTTTCTGGTTTCACTTGGGGGTTGTGATTTTGTGATTTCAAGTGCTCCTATTCAACCCCCTCTAGTCGCACGTCTCGGTCCTACAGGGGCTGCCTTCCATTGTGTTCTATTTATTCTGCGTCGCCTTGGGTTAGCCACATTATCCTCGACGCCGACCTTGTTCTCGGGTGCTGATTGAGTTGGCCACTTTGGCGTAGTCAATTTGCTTTCAGCACCATATCTCTTCTCAGGAGCTTTGCCTCCTGGTACAGTTCTGGGCCTGTCTCACCTCGTCTCTCGGCTCCTCAATCTTCTACTTTGAATTGCCCTCTTATACTCCATTTGTTGAATCTCAGTCTCGATTTTCAATTTCTTCAGCATAAATGCCACGAGACTGTCTTCTTTTAAATTTGACTGATTAGTCCCGGTCTTGACCTTGGGTTCATCTTTCTTGGCCTGGCACTTGAAAGTTTTCACCTTGTTGCATTGTTCCACTTTTGGTTTGAAGGCAAATGTTTCCTTCTTGCCATTAATGTTTAGGTGAACCTTTCCTGCTCCGACGTCGATTGTTGCATCAGCGGTGCTCAAACATGGCCGCCCAAGGATGAGCGGGGTTTTTGAGTCAATCTCCATATCTAGTACCACAAAGTCTACTGGTATGAGAAAATTCCGGATTCTCATTGGAACGTTCTCAGCCTACTCCTTCAGGGTAACGGACGGATTGATCCACAAGCTGTAAACACATAGCTGTGGGAGCAAGTGCATCATGATTCAGCTTGTCGAAGATGACCATCGGCATTACGCTGACACTGGCTCCAAGGTCGCACAACGCTTGATCGAAGTGCTAGGTACCAATCGAGCATGAGATGGTAGGGCTTCCAGGGTCCTTTTTCTTGAGTATAGCTGCGCTACACTCTTCCGTTAAGTGCACAATTTCCGTTGACGGTAGGGGTTTCTTATTGTTGAGGATATCCTTTAAGTACTTGGCATATGTCGGTACCTGCATAGCATCTAGCAGGGGTATGTTGACATAAAGCTTCTTAATGATCCCAACGAACTTACTATATTGTTCGTCAGCGGCAGCCTTCTTGTTTCTTGGAGGAAATGGTAGCACCGTTGTGTCGTAGAACTCATGCGGTAGATCTTTCGATGCTAGCTTTTCCTCCTTCCCAAGTGTATCTTCCTCTGCGACCTTATCTTCAGACTCGGCAGGCTTCTCCTGCGCTTTACCTGCATGACTAGGAGACGTGGGGTCCTGTGTGGACTTTCCACCCCTAGTGGTTACTGTATTTATGTGCTCCTTGGGAGGAGCTTCAGGTTGACCAGGCAGTTTACCCGCATTTGGGTTAGGTAGAGCAGCAGCCAACTGAGCTATTTGAGTTTCAAGCATTTTATTGAAGCTAAGTTGGTTTTTCATAGCACTATTCAAAGTTTCCATTTGCAACGAAATAGATTCAAACATTCTATCATTGTCATGGAACTTTTTACTAATGCTATCAATCACAGCTTTTTGATCAAAATTATAATTATTTCTAGAAAATTGCTGTGAATTTGAAGAGTTACCTTGTCCAGAGAAAGGGAGATTTGGTCGTGAATTCCACCCTGGCTGAGGACATTTCCCATTGAAGCCAGTTGGTACTGTTACCGATGAAGTTTGCATCTTCAGGGTTGCGTCTCAGTGCAGCTGTTCCCTGAGTGTCCTGTATTCCCACAGACTTCGCAAGTCATATGAGAGTCAAGGGCTTGCACCGGAGCGGCTTCTGGAGCGTCGTTTAGCTTCTTCAGCAGCAAGTCCATCTTTGCAGCGAGCATATCGGTGCTCTCAATCTGATGGAAGGCACGGGAACGGGTACTAGACCTCTCTTCTCTCCAACCTTGATTGGTGGCCATCTTCTCAATGAGATTCTTGGCTGTCCGAGATGCTCAAGGAGAGGAAGGATCCTCTAGCGGCTGCATCCAGGTATTCTTGTGCTGACCGGTTGAGCCCATGGAAGAAACTCTGAATGATGAGCCACTCTTGCATCCCATGGTGAGGGCAGGCTGCAATGTACTCTTGCAGACGTTCCCATGCTTCAGCCACGGTTTCATCAGTGAGCTGTTGAAAACTCGATATCTTGTTCCTCAAGTGCGTTAGTTTTTCCCAGCGGGAAATACTTCGCAAGAAATGCATCGGAACATGCGTTCCAAGTTGTCAATGATGCTCGGTTGAGGTAGAACCACTGTTTTGCTTTCCCAACAAGAGAGAATGGGAAGAGATGAAGTTTGACGGTGTCTAGGTGATGCTCCTTTCATGTTGAATGTGCTGCAGATCTCTAAGAATTGCTGCAGATGATTATTGGCATCTTCCGTAGCCAGTCTGCAAAAAGGGATAGCTTGAACCATGTGAATCACTCTTGGTTTGAGCTCAAGGTTCTCCCCCACTTGAACTTCAGGTCCCGTAGGGATGTTGTTGCTCGAGGGGATGGAGAACTCACGGATAGTCTTTTCAGCCATAGTGGTAACTGGAGTGCTGGTTAAAATGCTTGGTTCTAGATCCCTTGGTACAGGTCGCTGCCCGTGGATAGTCTTTGCACGGACTCTCCTGAGTAGTGACTCTGGGTTATTGTGGTAGTTTTCCGGCAGGTCGAAACCGCTCATACACCTCTCTGTTGCAACCACAGCAAAATAACAGAGCAAAGTGAGCCTATTAACAACTAGCGGTAAAACTTATCAAGTATACAGGTTCGAAATGAGGTATCAATTATCTCTTGGCCAATTGCTTCCCCGGCAACGGCGCCAGAAAAAGCTTGTTGACGTCTCTTAGCGTAACAGATTTTACTCCGCAAGTGCATAGAGATTCGCTGTAGCCTTTTCACTCAGAGTATTCCGAGTATCGTAAATTTCCACAGGGAAGTGGTAGGCTCAAGAGTGTAATTGAATATACTCAAATCGAATAAACTGGAAACTTAGATAAATTATACCAACTAGTAGTACACAGGGGTAAATGTGATAAAGATAGGTGTATGGTGGGAGAGGTAAGTCTATCGAAGATATCCGTAGAAAAGGCATAGTTGCCTGGGAGGACAGTGAGAAAAAGTCACCAAACTCTAATTCTAATCGGCTGCAAAGGCTATCCGTGAATAACTAAGAAATTCAATTAACCAGCCAGGGTCTTGCGTCGAGCGAAATTCTAGAGTCTCGAGGGTACCAGGGGCAGATAGTTGGTCCCGAAGGAGAGTCTAGCTAACACCTACGGGCCTCCCGAATGACGGGCTTGGACTACACAGGCACACCACACGCTGTCACTGAGTGCGGCTACCAAGCAAAGCTGCGTGGAGAGGATGGCACAATATAAACGTGTTAAAGCGGAGCTTGAACAATGATAGATCGTCCTTGATCAGAGGAGAGGATCTAGCTAGAGCCTAGCGTCTAAGTCTAGGGTTGAGTTATAGCACCGGCAAGAATAACAAGAATTGAATGACAAAGTTAAACACAACCTATGCCTAGCAAGTGTGCAAAAGAAATGTACACCACAGTCTCAGGAGATAGACTTAGAGTAAAATATAACTGAAATTATATTGAAGGTAGTCTGAATCCAAAAGATACAAGAGTTTTACCACAGACTCGAAGATAACTCCGAAGACTCTGAAGCAGAGCTCGACTCAACTCTAACTCCCAGGACTATCCTAACTACTAATAGAATAGTGTAGCACTCTAAGATAGAACTTGAACTCTACTCCCCTTCACTCTACACTTTACAAATGAGCTCTCGGGGTCTATTTATAGCCTAGAAAGTGAGGGGGTATTTGTACATGTGCTAGGTCAGCAAAGGGGGTAGGTCGGTGGCCGGGCGGCCAAGGTCGGTGGCCGGGCGGCCACCCTACATGGCCGGGCAGCCACTTGATACACCGCTTTTGATGATCCAACGCTTGATATTGCTCCCCTAGGTCAGTTGGCAGTTGAAACGGTTGTTGCACGTGAAAAATGCTCCGAGGGAGGGCCGGGCGGCCACGGCTCATGGCCGGGCGGCCACGTGTCTTTCTCCAATTTGATGCATGTTGTTCCCCTCAGATCCTTGACGTCATCAGTCCTTGTGCTAAGATGTTTTGACCCTTGGATATATTGGATGCTCTCATGTATGGTTGGATTTTCACCACTTTGTTTGTTTGTACGTAGGATCGATGATGTGGCAACCTGGAAAATTAGGAGGCTAAACCACACGGTGAGGTGGCTTTGCATGGCTGAGGGGTGGCCGGGCGGCCATGCCATTGCACCAATGTTGCTCATCCTTGGTTTTTGCTGTATTTCCAACCATTTTGTCTGCATTTTGGTACATGCATCCAAATATTCATGTACATCTTGTGGAACTCATTAGTAGCAAGGTTAGTCCATCATTATTCACTTGTTTTGCTTCATTTGGTGGATAATTGACGGTTGATATCATGAGATTACGATCGTCAACAGTATACACAGTAATGTCTTTTGGTCTGACCAATGCTCCTGCCTACTTTATGCATTTGATGAACAAGGTGTTTATGGATTATCTGGACAAGTTCGTGGTCGTTTTTATTGATGACATCCTGATTTTTTCCAAGACTGAGGCAGAACATGAGGAACATTTGAAGCTAGTTCTTCAGAGATTGAGAGAACACAAACTGTACGCCAAGCTGAGCAAGTGTGAATTTTGGATTGACGAGGTGCCGTTCCTTGGTCACATCATCTCCAAAGGAGGAATTGCAGTGGATCCAAGCAAGGCATGGCTGTAACTGAATGGAAGGTGCCGCAAACATAGAAAGAGGTCCATGGATTCTTGTGTTTAGCCAGATATTATCGGAGATTCGTTGAGGGTTTCTCTAAGGTCTCGAAACCCATGACAACTTTGCTCGAAAAAGATGCAGAATTTAAATGGACAGACAAGAGGCAAGCAGCTTTTGATGAGTTAGGGAAGAGGCTGACAACAGCACCAGTGTTGACATTGCCTGATCAACAAAAGTCATTCACAGTGTATTGTGATCCTTCGAGAGAAGGTCTAGGATGTGTTTTGATGCAGGAAGGAAAGATAATCGCTTACGCCTCACGGTAGTTATGCAAGCATGAGTTGAATTATCCGACACATGATTTGGAATTAGCAGCAGTGGTTCATGCTTTAAAAATCTGACGACACTATTTATTTGGGCAGCGATGTGAGATATACACTGATCATAAGAGCCTCAAGTACATATTTACCCAGAGTGAGTTGAATGTACGACATCGCAGATGGTTAGAACTAATCAAGGATTATGACTTGGAAATACACTATCATCCTGGCAAGGCTAATGTGGTGGCAGATGCCTTGAGTCGGAAGAGTTATGCTAATATGGCTTTGGGATTCCAAATGCCGCAAGAGTTATGTGAAGAATTTGAAAGTCTGAGTCTGGGTTGCCTTTGTCATACCACAGGTGTAACATTTGAAGCTGAACCGACCTTGGAATAGGAGATAAGAAAACACCAGAAGAATGATGAGAAATTGCAGGAGATTTGTGAACTGCTCAAAGTGGGCAAGGCGCCCCACTTTAGAGAAGATGAACAGGGAACTCTATGGTACAAGGATCGGATATGCGTGCCTGATGTGGACAGCATCAGGAAGTTGATTTTGAGCGAGGCACATGATACAGCTTATTCTATTCATCCTGGAAGCACAAAAACGTATTATGATCTGAAGGAGAGATTTTGGTGGTATGGGATGAAGTGTGCCGTGGCTGAGTATGTTGCTATTTGTGGTACCTACCGGCGCGTGAAAGCCGAACATGAGAGGCCTGCAGGTTTATTGCAGCCGGTAAAAGTTCCAGAGTGGAAGTAGGAAGAAATCACTATGGACTTTACTGTGGGATTACTGCGCTAGCGTTGTCCTCCGGCGTTCTATGTTTGGCTGCTACACCGGATCTCTGCCGCCGCACCAGATCCTCTAGGATTTTCTGTGGCCAGCTCTCTGCGGCCCTCCGTGTGTCGCCGGTTCCAACCGATCAGCACCTGCCACACCACCGCAACCAGCCTGCTTTTGCAGAAAGGCCCTTGCAATTTTTGAAAATGAACCCACAGTCCATCCCAACAGTTGCAGCACCAATTTTTAGTGTTTTAAATCCCAGTTTTCGAAATATATTTATAAATAGGCCTTTGCAATCTTCGAAAGCTCATAACTTCTCCGTTTTAAATCCGTTTTTGGTGATTTTCGCGCTCACGTGTTCGTAGCGACGCGTAGAATAATTTTACAATGGTTTTACACCCTATTTTTATGTAATGGTGTATTGTTCCTTATCTTTTGCCTTGTTTGCTTGCATGTGTGATTATGTGGATCCTTGTATGGCGCTATGTTCGTGCATAGACGTTGATAAGCCTATTGACTTTGAAGAACCGCATCTAGAAGCCTCTGAGCAGCAGCAAGGAAATTTTGAGGAAGGCAAGTATAACATAAACAACAACCAGTAACACTTTTCAATCACTACATGTGCATTTAATTTTGTATGACTATAAGGATATTACCTTAGCTACTTTTATCCTGATATTCACCCTCGGGAATGCATTTGGTTATGTTGTGCTAGGTGCAAGTGCTAACTTGTGTCCTTTTGGTTAATTAATTTTGACTAATGGTTCCATGCAATTAATTGTTGGGCTTGACCTTGAAGCAGTTCATGTCCTTTTTAGCAACATGGTTTAGGGATGCCTGAGCAATGTGCTCATGTACTTTTGCGGCTTCTCTCCTTAAGGACCGGTTCACAAAGCGACCACCTGGGACAACAGTGCTACCATAATGCCAGAATGGGACGGACTTAGCTGATTAATTAGATTGTTTTAGTTTGTTGTAACTTACCTGCGGGGCAAGAGGGGAGGTTAGCTTCTATGGTCACTGCTCTGCATTAGGTTGAGTGTGCTTTACGTGATGTATGTGCTTCTCCCTTTGTGAGGCGGACACCACCGTTGCGACCCTGAATCCTTAGCGGTTACATCTTACTAAAATGATCTTTGTAAAGGCTTCGCAGTGTGCTTGCTAGTCATCTCACCTAAGGTGTGCGATGAACCACTATCGTAAAGCATGACTTGTGAGTAAAGATGTACAACCTCTCGAGAGTGTAAAACTGACAAGTCAGCTGTGCTCACAGTTATGAGCGGCCCAGACCCTTCCCAGTGATTAGCGGTGTTCAAAGGTTTTGGTTATGGTGATGGTTATATCAACTGAATGTTATTTACTTCTTTATGCAATATCTTTGGGTTAATTGTTCCTTAATCAATAATAGTAGACAGGCTTTAAATAAAGATGTTCAATTTAAAATCTCATGCAATCTGTCAGCTAAACCTAGAGCCTCATGGTTTATATTATATTGGTTGAGTACGAGTTGCTGTACTCACGCTTGCTTCTTTATATTTATTCCTTGTTGGGGGGAAAATCCAACCGCTACTCAGTTGATGGAGATGCTGAAGATTATGTGCAAGACTATGTTGAGTATTAGGCGCTTCGTTCACCAGTCGACGTCCCTGTGGCGCCCTAGTTATATTTTGTTTTACGCTTTCGTAATGCTACGCTATACTCTGAGTTAAAGACTTGTGTTACTGTGTAATAATGAGATGTTTAAATGTTGTATACGCTTTTATCTTTGACATGTGTCTGTGGTACCTATATACTTTTTCATGTATATGCGAGACTTGATCCTGGCGCATATATATTTCGCACGGTTTTGTTCGTTGGAAACTGGGCATGGAAACAACTCGACGATAACTAAACGTATTTAGGTGAGTTTTTCACACGCAAATAAAAATATGCATGTCGGCATGAATGCATCAACAAGGTTGTCCTATGATATATTTTAATCACCTACCCAAATAAAATAAATCATGACATGCAAGGCTAGGCATAATCCTTAGAAAATTAAATAAAGCATATTAATTATATTTAAACTGCTGAAAGTAAAATTCAGGGTGTTACACCAACCGACCTCACACCTGTCTCCCCTTCAACTACCTCAAGCTCCACTCCGACCTACTCCTTGTATAAATAACCCTCCTGCTCGAGTGGTTATAAATAGGCCCCTGGACCTCACTTATAGACTGTGGAATTGAGTAGTAACATACCATTGTCTTAGCCTTGTACCAATAGGATAGTCCTGGGAGTTAGAGCTGAGTCCGAGTCTTTGCCTTGGGGATTCCAGAGTTTGCATTGAGTCTTGGTAAAGCTCTTGTATTCTTAGTACCTTTGCTACTCCTGTATAATATAATTCATTGCATATACCAGTTATATTTTACTTTATTTATTACACTTGCCTAGTGTAGTGTACCTTCTTGCATACTACACCGAAGGCTTAGGTTTGTGTTGTTCTTAAGTGATTTGAGTCTTGCTAGACTTGCCGGTGCTATAAACTTAGGCTTAGATCTAAGGTTAAGTTAGTTCTCACCATCTGATCTAGGAAGAACTTTAATGATCAAGTTCCCACTTGATCACAAGTTTAGCATGCCATCTTACCCATGTAGCTCTGGTTAGTAGCCCCTATTGGTGACATCATTAGTGAGCCTCTATATTCTGATCTCGTTGTCCAGTAAGCACATAGGCATTAGCCAGTTGTCGTTCGGTTGGTCAAGTATCTACCACATTGCCACCTTGGTGTAGTCTAGAATTTCGCTCGATGCAAGACCGTAGTTCGTGTTCGGATAACTTAGCTCAACCGTGAATACTCCTATACAGTAGTTAAGAAATAGAGTTTGGATATCTAAATCTCACTCGTTGTCCTCCCAGATAGCTATATTTAGTTTGTAGAGTGCTTTACTCCCTGTTCTCTCGTCCTCCATACACTATCTTGTTTATCTTACCCCCCTTGTAAGAATAGTTGGTAGTTATTAATTTAAATACTTCTTGAAGTGACATATCATTCCACTTATTCTTCCATGCTTCCCTATGGATTTCTACAATACTCCGAATACTCTGAGTAAAAAAGCTACATCGAATCTCCATGCGCTTTCAGAGTAAAATTTGTGATGCTAAAAGACGTCAACAAGCTTTTTTTGGCGCCGTTGCTGAGGAAGCAATTGACAATAGAAGTTTGATTTTGTTCGAACCTATGTACTGTAAATTTGATAACATACCACCATCTCTTAGCAGGCTCATTTGTCTCTGTCTACTTTATTGTTGGGTGATAGAGAGGTGTATGACTGGTTTCGACCTACCAGTAAACTTTCACAACAATCCAGAGTCGCTGCTCAGGAGAGTCCGTAAGAAGACAATCCATGGGCAGAGGCATGTGCCATTATTTGAGTTTGGAACCACAAATACAACTCCACCGACACCAACTATGGCTGAGAAGACTAATCGTGAGTTCTCCGTCCCATCCAGCAACAACATCCCCACTGGGCCTGAAGTGCAAGTTGGCGACAACTTCGAGCTCAAGCCAGGTGTGATTCACATGGTCCAAGCTATCCCATTCTGTGGATTGGCGTCAGAGGATGCAAACAACCATCTCCAGCAATTCTTGGAGGTTTGCAGCACTTTTACGATCAAAGGTGCAACCCCTGATCCTGTTTGACTTTGCCTTTTCCCATTTTCACTTCTGGGAAGGTAAAATAGTGGTTCTACCTAAACCGCACAAACTTGGTGACTTCAGAGGCATGCTCGAATGACTTCCTTGCAAATTACTTCCTGCTGGCTAGTACGTCACTGAGGAACCAAATCTCGAGCTGCCAATAGCTCGCGGATGAGACTGTGGTGGAGGCATGGGAAAGACATCAAAAGTACATCGCTACCTGCCCCCACCATGGTATGGAATAGTTGCTGATCATCCAAAATTTCGTCCACGGACTGCACTGGTCCGTGCAAGAACACCTCGATGCAGCCGCTAGAGGATCCTTCCTATCCCTCGGCGTCACTACTGCCCGCGCTCTCATCGAGAAGATGGCGAGCAACCAGGGATAGACAGAGGAGAGAGTGAACAATAAGACCCGCACAGTCCATCATATTGATGGCACCGACATGCTTGCCACCATGATGGACCTCTTGCCCAAAAAGCTGGAGGATGCTCTGAAAGCTGTGCTGGTCCAAGCACTGGATTCTTGCATGACTTGTGAGAATTGCAGGAATACTGGCCACATGGAGAACAACTACCCCAGAAATAGATCGGAGGATGTCAACTTCATCAACAACAACAACTTCAACAATGGGCCTCGTCCTCAACCAGGTTGGAATTCACACCCACCTCTACCGTTCTCAGGGCAAGGTATGTCTTTTGGCATTCACAACAGTTTAATAAAAAAATCCTTTCGATCGAAATCTGTGAATTATAGTATAAGTATGAATTCCATGCAAATGATAGGGTTATTAAAACTTTGTCTCTGCAAATGGAAACTTTGAATAGTGCCATGAAGAACCAGTTGAGCTTTAATAAAATATTAGAAACTCAAGTAGCTCAGCTTGATGCCGCTTTATCTAGTCCCACTTCGAGGAAGCTCCTGGATCAGCCTGAGCCATCCCCAAACGAACATATCAATGTTGTAACCACTAGGTGTAGAAGGTCTACACAAGACCCCCATATCTTAGAAACGCAAGTAAATAGCAGGCAAATCTCACCGACACCGAGGAAGAAGAAGGGGTTAGTGAACCACAACCGGTAAAGGAAGCTCCCATGTCGGCTCTACTTGAGTTCTACGACACGATCGTGCTCCCTTTTCCTTAGCGGCAGTAAAAGATTCCTATCGATGAGCAGTTCAAAAAATTTGTTGAGGTAATTAAGAAATTATATGTCAACATCACATTGTTAGATGCGATGCACGTACCCACATATGCAAAGTACCTAAAGGACATCCTCAACAACAAGAAGCCATTGTCATCCACGCAATTCGTGCACTTAACAAAGGAGTGTAGCATTGCTATACTCCACCAGCTGCTGCAAAAGAAAAAGGATCCAGGAAATCCAACCGTCTCATGCTCAATCGGGACCCAGCACTTCGATCAAGCTCTCTATGACCTGGGAGCAAGTGTGAGCATCATTTCAAAGGTAGCCTTTGATAAACTAACGCATGCTACTCTTGCCCATACTGCTATGTGCCTATAGCTAGCAGATCAGTTGATTTGCTACCCCATCGAGATCGCCGAGGATATCCCGATCAAAATCCAGAACTTCCTCATCCAGGTGGATTTCATGGTGCTAGACAAGGAAATTGATAGCAAAGTGCCGCTCATACTTCGGCAACCGTTTCTAAGCACCGTTGAGGCCAACATCGATGTTGGAGCTGGAGAAGTCCACCTCAACATCAATGGCTGAAGGGAGTCGTTCACCTTCAGACCGAAGGTTGAACAATGCCGATTGGAGAAGTCATTCAATGGTAAGGCACCCAAGGACACATCGAGACCTAAGATCGAGCTATCACCCAGCCAGTCGAAAGTGGACTGTCTCATTCTAGCAATGGAAAGAATCCTGCTAGATGGAGAGGCCCGTAAGCTCAAAGCCGACCGCAAAGCCAAGACACTGAAACGTGCCTCAATGCCCAGATCGCTGACGAAGGAAGCAGGAGGCAAAGCTCCTGTTACAAAGGTTGCTGCTAACAACAATAACACATACAAGAAATGGCAAAAGAAAGAAGAAACACCGAAAGCCAAGTTTGAACAAAAGAAGGGAGGTAAAACTCTGAACCAGAAGGCCAAGGCAACAAAGAAAATTTACCGTGCAGAAGTTGCAGCACAGACGGCCGCAAAGTCTCCTTCACGGGCTGACTCAAAATGAAGGTATGAATTTCCCTTGCCAGGTGGTAAACTGGCATTACCCTCACTGCATATTTATTTTCCCGCTGTCTTTAAAATTTCCATTCAATTTCCATTCCAATGCATGTTTAAATTTGAGTTTTACACTAGTTTAAATTCTTGCATAAGTTCTTTCCATATTCTTCATATTTCAAAAAAACCAAAATTTGGAGCTGCCCGGCCCCACATGGACTGGCTGACCCCTCCTACCCTGTGATGTCCCCGGCATCTTAAAGGTGCTAACACAAAATTAGACACGAGCTAATGGTGAATTAAGACCTAGTCATGCTTAGAGAGAAATACAAACTAGGGGGAGAAATCACTAAGTCAAAAAAAATTCGGTTCAAAAGGAAAAGCCTCGTGACTGACCAGGTCAAGAATTTAAAAATTCACCTAACTATGAAATGAAATTTAAGCATCTAGCCCTAAAGTGACTTGGACATCATTTGGTCATTCAAAAGTTTGCAACCAGGGAGACTCTCCATAAATTGAAGCTGCAGTTTTACCAAATCATGGTAAACATTTGTGCTTGTAGTTCAAATCCTACTGTGATCTAGATCTAACTTGCTAACCCAAACTTGTAGAGGATTTAACGATGAACAACTTTGGTATTTGAATTTGTGACATGCATAGAGGTTTGAATAGGGTTTTGGGTCATTTTCTGACAACATGGGAAATCTGCCAAAACTAGGTGTGTCTAATAAATTCAAATTTCTCTAAACTAAAAGTCCTTATCATCCAAATCCTTATATATAAAAGTTATAGGTCATGAAAAACTGAACAACTTTGTTATAATTCATCACTTATGAAAATGGCCACAAAATAGACTTCTTGAATTTTCAAATTTGGAGTAAACCTTGGTCAAACCGGGATCAGTAGGTTCAATTCAAATTTAGACCAAAATTTGATATAGAAGATGGTGTCAAAGTTTTTAACAAAGTTGTAGGGTATAAAATTCTTAACAATTCTTGTATTTTGATTTTCCTCTAAATCGGCCATTAAGTCCCTCAAAAATATAAATTTCAAAAAGGGGTCTAACCAGTCAAACTGGGTTTATCCTTTTCCCTTTTTATTTTCTTGTTTATGTGTCTATGACGAGTGGGACCCACGCGTCAGCCCTCGAATCTAGCTTACCGAAAAAACGTTGTTCGCCCCCGGTATTGGGAAACCATTTATGCCTTCCTTGGACCTGGTCCATTGGACCGTGTCTCTCCATCCTCATCCCGACCCCACCCGTCATCCGCTCGGTCCTCGCAAACTCGGTCCACGGGCGCCCTTCCTCCTTCTTTCCTGCTCTAGCACACCCACGCGGCGGCCACGGCCTGCCCGTGTGCCACGCCACCGGTGGAAGCTGCCCCCACCGTACCCTCATCCTTCGGGTGGAAGTCGAGCCCGTCCCCACTCTCTCCATTCCTCTCCGTGCCTCACCCTCACTCGTCCTCCCTACCTCTTGCTCGGCGCACAGAATGCAGCCACCGGCCACCATTGGAGCTCAGCCGCGAGCTCATGCACCGGCCAGCTCAAGCCACCTCCGCTCCGTCCAACACGCGCACCGTGCTCGCCGCACCTTCCTCTACTGAATCCCTAAGGTCCCGAAGCCCATTGCTGCCCTGAGCACCCTTCTCCACGTGGGCTACCACTATGGCCACCATGGCAAGTTCCACGCCACCATGAAGGACCCCCTCTGTTCGCTTCCCCATGCCCAAGGCCTATGGCACCGGGTTTGCCACCTCCTCGCGCAGCTGAGACGTTCGTCCTCGGTCCCCTCCTCCGCCTGAGCCGCCATATCGAATGACCGCACCACCGAGTCCACGCCTCTGGTTCACCTCGAGTTCAAGTGGCGTTCCCTATCGATTCCGGGCACCCCATGCAGCGAGACCTAGTGGAAAAGGATCCTCGCCGTCGGGAACATCTTCCCAGACTAGCCTCCGGTGATCTTCCCATCCCCACGCGCGGGCACACGTGCGAGAACGCACGGGCCGTCGCGTGCCTTCGCCCTGTCCAGAGGAAGGAGAAAGAAGGTGGTTTTGCAGAAATCCCCTTGTTGTTTTCAATTGTTATGCACCTGATATCAATCACTATACACTAAGTCTTGAGTATTTTATGTGCAGGCCCCGGGAGTCTAGGTTTAATCAGAGTTAGGTCCCTGGCAGTAGGGTTTTATTCATTTAGTATTTCAAATCGAGTTTAAACTTTGAAATGCCCTAACAAATCACAGGAAAATGCTAAAAATATGATTCTTGTTTTGTTGGATTGCTCATGAGTAGATCTACACAGTGAACTTGGTATGGATGTGTGAAATGACTGTTTTGCCCTTTATTTCTTGCATGCATGATAAAATGAGATAAATAGCAAAAGTAATGTAAATGAGCTCCAAAAATTGTAAAATTTGGCCAGTGAGTATGTTTCAGAATACGTGTTCATATGTATTTCTATTGCCCGTAGCACTTGCTGCAAATGATAGATCTACCCCTATATATGTTTGTAGTGCATTTTATTCTTATGTAAATGCATGCTACGTAAAACTTATCCAGAAAAATCCATAGAAATTATATTTAACTCATTTGGTCCAGTGTAGCCTAGAAATAAAGTTTCATTTGTGTTGCTTGCTGTTTGGTAGGTGATTTGAAATAGGAAAAAGGATTGCATGGTAAATTCAATAATAGGAGGAATTTGTAACCTTTTGATGATGTTCATATACTCCTTCCATGCAATGCCTTGTATCTAGCTGATTGTAGAAATGCCAACTTGCTAGCTCATGAACGTACTTCTTGTTAAAGTAGGTTGTCAATTATGTTTTGTCTGTCCATGGAACGATTGTTTATGTGTATGCTCCTCATGCACCTCATGAGTCACATTATGCATGACATTCATATAGCAACGCTTATTGTAGATACGTGATCAAAAAGCAAGTGCGTGGAGCTACATCAAGCAACGGCGGTCCAAAAGACCAACTAAGCCCCAAGCATGACCTGGAGGGCCCATCAGTCATGTTTGGAAGGAGGAGTTGTGAGAGTGAACAAGGGGTTGCCTGGGGCAAAGCCTCACAACCCGGCAAACTAACTTTAGATTAGTTTGTTCAAGTTTTCAACAACAAAGGTAGGCCCCTTAGGCATATACACCTACTTAGGGAGTCTCACCACCCTTATATGATTGTGCATTTACGTTCAGGAGTTGTTTGAAACCCCACCTGGATAAATACCTGATATCCTATGTAGAATGGATAGATCGAAGTCTATGCTTAGCCATGTTTAGACGGTAGAAGACGAGTGAAGATATTCACTCGCGAGATGATAGGACTCAAAATATTTTACAAAAATTCAAATACGAAAGCAATATGATATGATGTGATGAAAAGATGAGACCGGGCAGAGATATGGGTATATTATGATTAAAAATGATGTGAATGGTTTTGGTGGACTCCACTGAGAGCCAATGGACTGGCTCCATTGTCTCTGGAGTGATGAGTGATTGTCAACAGTAGCAAGACCCAGAAGGACTTGGGCACAAGACCTCCGATGGACAGGAGGCCCTCCGATGGACTGGAGGTAGAGGGAAGTCCTCCGAAGGACTGGAGGCACACTCGGCGTCTGTCGGCCATGGGAGTTCAGTATACGGAGGAGCGGCACGACGACGGCAGGAGTAAATCCTCTGAAGGACTGCGAGGCTGCCCCGATGGACAGGGGATGCTGGGCGCCACCGCGGTGCTCCAACACGAATGCGTGGCGCGAAGGCGTGCGAGGGAGGCTTTGGCGGCTTCTGCTCAAAACCATCACCCAAGCTACCCAAGCCATGGTGAGTTGGGCCACGACTCACCAAGATAGAGAAGATGGGCCAAATCTGGCCCAGGCGGAGACTTCCTAAAGTTTCCCGGTTTCTGACTTCAAAACCGGGGGCGGGTCGCAGATTGGACTACTGGCCACGTGGAGAGCATCCGAGGATTACGTGGAACTAACGAAGATCAAGACTTCATCGTGGTCGTCCGTCCCGAAATATCCTGTAATCTTTCGTTTGAGTCCTTAAGGTTTGTCTAGCTGTAGGGACCTAAGTGCAAAACTGTCTAAATAGCACTCGGGTATAAATAAGTCCAAGGCAGGTAATTAGACGGGACTCTTGGCTGCTAGGATTAGTTTTCACTTGGTGATTTTCATCCTTAAGCTTTGAGCTCCATTGTTAGGGAGGTTAGAGTAGGATTTAGCCTCCTAATCTTGAGGGAAGGTGAGGGTGGTTGCTGGGAATGAATTTCTGCTTGTATGCTGAATATTTAGACCCATCTTGGGCACTTAATCGAAGCAAATTCGTGCAGCAACCTTGTGTTCTTCTCCTCCCCCTCTCTCTTTGGTTTTTGGGTTCAATCCTTGCCTTTTTGGGTGTTTTTGTTTGGCAAGCTTGAATCCCCTTCCTTGCTGATGTTTTGGACTTGCTAGGACATGGAGATCATGACTTAGTTCATCTCAATCCTGCTGGATTGCCACGAGCTAGCCTCTTTTGTGTTTTCCCCTTTCTTGCCCAAGGATGGCCATTTCAAAAGATCTGAAATTCCTACTGATTCCGCGGTTACCTTGAGTTGATCTTTTGGGGATAACTTTGAAATAGGGTCCAGATAACCTGTGCTAAATTTCGTGAAGTTTGGACAAGGTTTGATCAAGTTTGGATTTGAAAAAGTCTTTTCTGTGACCCTACCGGACCATCCGGCAGAGGCCACCGGATAGTCTGGCAGTGCCCACCAGACAGTCCGGTGAGAGGCACTGTCCAGGCAGTGCCACCGAACAGTCCAGCATCTGGTACCGGATAGTCCGGTCACACCGGACAATCCGGTGTTGGTCACCGTACAGTCCGGTCCTACCAGGGAGCTGCCAGTCCGGTCCGGTGTTTGGTTTTTCTGCTGTGATTTTGCTATGGATTTTTGCATTCCTCCCTTAATACCATTCTCTTTGCTTACTGTGAATCAGTGAGACGCACCTAGGTGCGGTGAGTGTCTTGTGGCGGTAATTGCAAAATCCGTTGCTCCGCTATCATTCTTGTTCGGATCTTGAGCTTTCTTGCATTGGTGCGTATCCTCACAGTGGACGGCACCCTTGTGTTGCTAGGCACGTATCTGTTCAGTGGACGGTGCTTAGTTTCTGTTTCCACTTAGGGGTTTGTGATTTTGTGATTTCAAATGCTCCTATTCACCCCCCCTCTAGTCGCACGTCTCGGTCCTACAATTGGTATCAGAGCCGGTTAGCTTTCTTCATACCTTTACCGGTGAGAAACCAGAAGCGACTATGACTCACTCTGGGAAGATTCTGGTCCTTGGTTCCGATGACTACTCCTACTAGAAGGGTAGGATGAGAGATTTCTTGCTTAGCCAGGGCCAGGACATATGGGATGCTACTCAGAGTGCGAACTTTCTTGTGCTTCCAGTTGCCCAGCGCACTACCCCAGCGATTGTGGCTCAGCATGAGGCGAACGCCAAAGCTGTTAACTTTCTCTTCTCAGGACTTGGTCCAGTTGATTATGAGAAAGTGAGCCACCTTGAGACTGCCCGTCAGATCTGGTCCCTGCTGAGTGCACTACTACCATCAAGGGGCGTCTCGTTGAGACTTACAGGCGTGAGTATGAAAATTTCGTTCAGAAGCCTGGTGAGTCCATCGATGGCTTATTTGGTCATTTTCAATCGATCATCAACAAGTTGCACGTTAACTCCAGTCCTGAGAGGATCCCATACACCGACCATCAGCAGGCTGTCAAGTTGCTGTATGCGTTGGACAGGAAGGTATGGGAGATCAAGGTTAACTCGATCATCGAGTCTGAGGCCTATGACACAATTGGAGTGGAGACTCTTTACAGCAAGCACAAGGCCACAGAGGTGGATTACAAGTTGAGACATTCTCTAGCTTGTACTGGCACCAAGAGCCTGGCCTTGGCTTCTCCCTCCAGTGAGGCCTTTTCTAACCCCCAGCTTCACAACTTTTCGCTTTCTGCTCTTATGTCTGTTACAGAGGAGCAGTTGGCGTCACTTGGGGATGATGAGCTTTGTCTGGTGTCTAGCCCCTTTCAGCGTGCCTATGACAACCGAATGAGCAAGAAGAGGGCCGAGAGGCCCAAGTGCTTCGAGTGCGGAGAGGTTGGTCACTTCATTGCCGAATGCCCAAACAAGCAGAACGACTACTACAAGAAGGGCAAGAACCACTCCCGCGACTCCAACAAGTACCACTCCGGCAAGCGTGACCACACCAAGCACCGCTCCGGCAAGATCAAGAACTTTCGGAAGGCTTTCAAGAGCTACCAGAAGGACAACCGGAAGCGGGACAAGGCCTTCTTCGCCGAGCTTGGTGGTATGTGTGGCGGATCGCCTTCCTCCTCTTCGTCTTCGTCGAGCTCAAGCGATGAGGAGATCGTCACGAAGCGGGACAAGAGGAGCGACCAAGGCGGTCCAGCTGGACTCTGCTTCGTCTCCATCAAGTCCAAGCGCAAGCACAAGATGCACCGGAGATCCTTTTGCTCCATGGCGCTTGAGGACAAGGACGACAAGGGCATCGACAACGACTCATCCGATGAAGAGGTAACTCCTGAGCAAGCTGAAATCCTTGAGATGTTGGAGTCAAATAGTCGTGAGTTGAAAGCCCAGGATAGGTTGTTGGAGAAGGCAGCCAAGAAGCTGCAGAAGCAGAAAGCCAAGTTGGCTGATGCTTTAGCTGAGATAGAGAGGCTGAAGAGTGTGTCAGCCCAGCCTAGTGAGACTGAGTGTCCTACCTGTGAGACTTTGATGAGAGATCTCTGTGAGCAGAAGAGCAAGTATGCTCATCAGGTAGAGGAAATGGATGGGCTGAAGGTAGAGTTTGGCAAGCTCCAGTCTAAACTGGATGAGCCTATTTTGAGTGATGTGACTGAGTGTGAGATGTGTCCCCACCTCGCTGTTGACATAGCTGAGCTGAAGGTGAAGTGTGAGGGACAGCTCAAGGAGTTGGAGGAGCTTAGGGCTAGACCCACGCTTTTGGGTGCATGCATGGTCTGTTCTACTTTGGAGAGTGAGCTTGTGCAGTTGAGAGCTGACCTTGAGATGCTTTTAGCATCCCCTTACACTTGTGAGAACTGTCTCACTCTGAGGTTGATGTTGGTGGATAGGGATGCCACCATTAAGAAGTTAGAGAAGTCTGCTTTCCCTATTCCCTCTCTAGGACTGCCCTACTTGTGCAGACCAGACTTTAGTTCTGAAGGATCTGAGAGAGGAGAAACAGACTTTGGTTGATGAGAACAACCGGCTGAGAGAGGTGCTCAGTTGGATGTATGCTAGAGAGCCCCAACTTAGGATGATCTTGGAGAGCACCAAGAGAGCTGAGGGTGATATGAGTGGACTTGGGTTAGGAGAGAGTAGTACTTCGGGTGAGAAGAGGAGTTCCCCAATTAAGCTTAAGACTGCCTCTCCTCAGCCTAGCCCTACTGTTGATGGGGTTTACCATGAGCCTCTTAAGGCTGCCCCAAAGAAGCAGTTCTGGAGACCCAAGCCCTCACAGGCTAAGCTGGATAGAGTAGTGACTGAGATTCTCAAGCCTCAAGTGAGCAAGGAGAGAGTCCAGCAGCCTGTTCCACCCAAGGCTACTCCACCTAAGCCCAAGGCTCAGCCTAAACCCACTCCCAAGAGGCCTGTCTACCACTGTGACTTTTGCCAGCGGAATGGCCACTTGGAGGAGTTTTGCTTCAGGAGGAAGCGAGTTCAGAGGTAGGAGAGAGCCTGGGGGAACCAGGATCAGTTCTACTAGGGTGGTAGGCAGGATCCTCCCCGTCGCGGTGAGATGACAGACCGCTTTGCTGGTGAGAGAGGAAGCGGCTTTCAGGCCCGTGTTCCTAGTGGAGAGAGACGCTTTCCCGGTCGAGCTCCTAGTCGTTTTCAGCGCGGCCATGGATCTTCTGACCGAGGCTTTGGAGGTAGAGGGTTTGAGAGCTCACGCTTTAGAGGTCGTGGGTACCCAGGTAGATGTGATGCTTACTTTGACCGTGTTTACCCCACTTTTGAGCAGATGGCTCAACACTAGGTTCAGCAGTTACACTAACCCCAGTGCCGGACCATTTGCTCACTCTCGCATTCCTTGATTTTGCAGGATCGAGACCTGGAGGACATATGGATTATGGACTCCGGTTGCTCTAGGCACATGACAGGGCACCGCAGATGGTTCTCCAGCCTCAACCCCATGAGCACCAAGGAGTACATCACATTCGGGGATAATGATCAAGGTAAAGTGTTGGGTGTTTGTTCTGTTGCTCTTTCTGGCAAGCTTTCCCTGAGAGAAGTTGCTTTGGTGAGGAATTTGGGGTTCAATTTGGTTTCTGTCTCGCAACTTCTCAAGGAAGGGTTTGAGGTTCGTTTTAAGGAGGGTTCCTCTTGTGTGCTTGATGCTAAGGAAAACCTTGTTTATCGGATTTTGCCCTATGGGCAGGTTTTTAAGGTTGACCTTGCATCTGTTTTTGGCCCTCCTCGGTGTTTGGTTGCTAGTCCTTCTGCTGATATTTGGAAGTGGCATAGGAGGCTTGGCCATTTTAGTTTTGATCTGCTAGTCAGGTTGTGCTCAATGGATCTGATCCGAGGATTGCCCAATTTGAAAGCAGAAAAGGACTTAGTATGCCACCCCTGTCGTCATGGCAAGATGGTTGCCTGCTTCTCATGCACTTGTCAATCAGGTGATGACCTCCTACTCGGGTGAGCTACTACATATGGACACGCTTGGTCCTGCTCGAGTATAGTCGGTCAGTGGGAAGTGGTATGTGCTTGTAGTTGTGGATGACTTTTCTCGCTATTCGTGGGTGTTCTTCATGGAATTCAAAGATGAAGCTTTTGGTTTTGTTTGGGATCTGGTCTTGAGGTTAAGGAATGAGAGTCATAAAGCCATGAGGGCTATCCGCAGCGACAATGGCGGAGAATTTCGTAACTCTTGAGAGCCAATGGACCGGCTCCATTGCCTCTGGAGTGATGAGTGATTGTCAACAGTAGCAAGACCCAGAAGGACTTGGGCACCAGACCTCCGATGGACAGGAGGCCCTCCGATGGATTGGAGGTAGAGGGAAGCCCTCCGATGGACTGGAGGCACACTCGGCGTCTGTCGGCCATGGGAGGTCGGTATACGGAGGAGCGGCACGACGACGGCAGGAGTAAGTCCTCCGAAGGACTGTGAGGCTACCCCGATGGACAGGCGATGCCGGGCGCCACCGCAGTGCTCCAACCCGAATGCGTGGCACGAAGGCGTGCGAGGGAGGCTTTGGCGGCTTCGGCTCAAAACCGTCACCCAAGCTACCCAAGCCTTGGTGAGTTGGGCCACGACTCGCCAAGATAGAGAAGATGGGCCAAATCCGGCCCAGGCGGAGACTTCCTAAAGTTTCCCGGTTTCTGACTTCAAAACCGGGGGCGGATCGCGGATTGGACTACTGGCCACGTGGAGAGCATCCGAGGATTGCGTGGAACTTACGAAGATCAAGATTCCATCGTGGTTGTCCGTCCCGAAATATCGTGTAATCTTTCGTTTGAGTCCTTAGGGTTTGTCTAGCTGTAGGGACCTCAGTGCAAAACTGTCTAAATAGCACTCGGGTATAAATAGGTTGAGTGTAGGTCATTAGAAGGCCTCTTGGCTGCTAGGATTTGTTTTCACTTGGTGATTTTCGTCCTTAAGCTTTGAGCTCCATTGTTAGAGAGGTTAGAGTAGGATTTAGCCTCCTAATCTTGAGGGAAGGTGAGGGTGGTTGCTTGGGACGAATTTCTGCTTGTATGCTGAATCTTTAGACCCATCTTGGGCACTTAATCGAAGCAAATTCGTGCAGCAACCTTGTGTTCTTCTCCTCCCCCTCTCACTTTGGTTTTTGGTTTCAATCCTTGCCTTTTTGGGTGTTTTTGTTGGGCAAGCTTGAATCCCTTTCCTTGCTGATGTTCTGGACTTGCTAGGACGTAGAGATCATGACTTAGTTCATCTCAATCCTGCTGGATTGCCACGAGCAAGCCTCTTTGATGTTTTCCCCTTTCTTGCCCAAGAATGGAGATTTCACAAGATCTGAAATTCCCGTTGATTCTGTGGTTACCTTGAGTTGATCTCTTGGGAATAACTTTGAAATAGGGTCCAGATAACCTGTGCCGAATTTCGTGAAGTTTGGACAAGGTTTGATCAAGTTTGGATTTGAAAACATCTTTTCTGCGACCCTACCGGACCATCCGGCAGAGGCCACCGGACAATCCGGTCCCACCGGATAGTCCGGCAGCGCCCACCGGACAGTCCAGCGAGAGGCACTGTCCAGGCCGTGCCACCGGACAGTCCGGCGTCAGGCACCGGATAGTCCGGTCCCATCGGACAATCCGGTGTGGGCCACCGGACTGTCCGGTCCTGTCAGGGAGCTGTTGTGTTCTTCCCAGGTTGGTTTTTCCGCTGTGTTTTTGCTGCGGATTTTCGCATTCCTCCCTTAAGACCATTCTCTTTGCTTACTGAAAGTCAGTAGGACACACCTAGGTGTGGTGAGTGTCTTGTGGCGGATATTGCAAAATCCGTTGCTCCGCTGTTACTCTTGTTCAGATCTTGAGCTTTCTTGCATTGGTGCGTATCCTCACAGTGGACGGCACCCTTGCGCTGCTAGGCACGTATCTGTTCTGTGGACGGTGCCTTAGTATCTGGTTTCATTTGGGGGTTTGTGATTTTTGTGATTTCAAGCGCTCCTATTCACCCCCCCTCTAGTCGCACGTCTCGGTCCTACAATTGGTATCAGAGCCGGTTAGGTTTCTTCATACCTTTACCGGTGAGAAACCAGTAGCGACTATGACTCACTCTGGGAAGATTCCGATCCTTGGTTCCGATGGCTACTCCTACTGGAAGGGTAGGATGAGAACTTTCTTGCTTAGCCAGGGCCAGGACATATGGGATGCTACTCAGAGTGCGAACTTTGTTGTGCTTCCAGTTGCCCAGCGCACTACCCCAGCGATTGTGGCTCAGCATGAGGCGAACGCCAAAGCTGTTAACTTTCTCTTCTCAGGACTTGGTCCAGTTGATTATGAGAAAGTGAGCCACCTCGAGACTGCCCGTCAGATCAGGTCCCTGTTGAGTGCACACCATGAGGGCACTGCTACCATCAAGGGGCGTCTCGTTGAGACTTGCAGGCGCGAGTATGAAAATTTCGTTCAGAAGCCTGGTGAGTCCATCGATGACTTGTTTGGTCATTTTCAATCGATCATCAACAAGTTGCGCGTTAACTCTAGCCCTGAGAGGATCCCATACACCGACCATCAGCAGGCTGTCAAGTTGCTGTATGTGTTGGACAGGAAGGTATGGGAGATCAAGGTTAACTCGATCATCGAGTCTGAGGCCTATGACACAATTGGAGTGGAGAAACTTTACAGTAAGCTCAAGGCCACAGAGGTGGATTACAAGTTGAGAGACTCTCTCGCTTGTACTGGCTCCAAGAGGTTGTCCTTGGCTTCTCCCTCCAGTGAGGCCATTTCTAACCCCCAGCTTCACAACTTTTCGTTTTCTGCTCTTATGTCTGTTACAGAGGAGCAGTTGGCGTCACTTGGGGATGATGAGCTTTGTCTGGTGTCTAGCCGCTTTCAGCGCGCCTATGACAACCGGATGAGCAAGAAGAGGGGCGAGAGGCCCAAGTGCTTCGAGTGCGGAGAGGTTGGTCCACTTCATTGCCGAATGCCCAAACAAGCAGAACGACTACTACAAGAAGGGCAAGAACCACTCCCGCGACTCCAACAAGTACCACTCCGGCAAGCGTGACCACACCAAGCACCGCTCCGGCAAGATCAAGAACTTTCGGAAGGCTTTCAAGAGCTACCAGAAGGACAACCGGAAGCGGGACAAGGCCTTCTTCGCCGAGCTTGGTGGTATGTGTGGCGGATCGCCTTCCTCCTCTTCGTCTTCATCGAGCTCAAGCGATGAGGAGATCGTCACCAAGCGGGACAAGAGGAGGGACCTAAGGCGGTCCAGCTAGGACTCTGCTTCGTCTCCATCAAGTCCAAGCGCAAGCACAAGATGCACCGGAGATCCTTTTGCTCCATGGCGCTTAAGGACAAGGACGACAAGGGCATCGACAATGACTCATCCGATGAAGAGGTAACTCCTGAGCAAGCTGAAATCCTTGAGATGTTGGAGTCAAATAGTCGTGAGTTGAAAGCCCAGGATAGGTTGTTGGAGAAGGCAGCCAAGAAGCTGCAGAAGCAGAAAGCCAAGTTGGCTGATGCTTTAGCTGAGATACAGAGGCTGAAAGAGTGTGTCAGCCCAGCCTAGTGAGACTGAGTGTCCTACCTGTGAGACTTTGATGAGAGATCTCTGTGAGCAGAAGAGCAAGTATGCTCATCAGGTAGAGGAAATGGATAGGCTGAAGGTAGAGTTAGGCAAGCTCCAGTCTAAACTGGATGAGCCTATTTTAAGTGATGTGACTGAGTGTGAGATGTGTCCCCACCTCGCTGTTGACATAGCTGAGCTGAAGGTGAAGTGTGAGGGACAGCTCAAGGAGTTGGAGGAGCTTAGGGCTAGAAACACGCTTTTGGGTGCGTGCATGGTCTGTTCTACTTTGGAGAGTGAGCTTGTGCAGTTGAGAGCTGACCTTGAGATGCTTTTAGCATCCCCTTACACTTGTGACAACTGTCTCACTCTGAGGTTGATGTTAGTGGATAGGGATGCCACCATTAAGAAGTTAGAGAAGTCTGCTTTCCCTATTCCCTCTCTAGACTGCCCTACTTGTGCAGACCAAACTTTAGTTCTGAAGGATCTGAGAGAGGAGAAACAGACTTTGGTTGATGAGAACAACCGGCTGAGAGAGGTGCTCAGTTGGATGTATGCTAGAGAGCCCCAACTTAGGATGATCTTGGAGAGCACCAAGAGAGCTGAGGGTGATATGAGTGGACTTGGGTTAGGAGAGAGTAGTACTTCGGGTGAGAAGAGGAGTTCCCCAATTAAGCTTAAGACTGCCTCTCCTCAGCCTAGCCCTACTATTGATGGGGTTTACCATGAGCCTCTTAAGGCTGCCCCAAAGAAGCAGTTCTGGACACCCAAGCCCTCACAGGCTAAGCTGGACAGAGTAGTGACTGAGATTCTCAAGCCTCGAGTCCAGCAGCCTGTTCCACCCAAGGCTACTCCACCTAAGCCTAAGGCTCAGCCTAAACCCACTCCCAAGAGGCCTTGTCTACCACTGTGACTTTTGCTAGCGGAATGGCCACTTGGAGGAGTTTTGCTTCAGGAGGAAGCGAGTTGAGAGGCAGGAGAGAGCCTGGGGAACCAGGATCAATTCTACTAGGGTGGTAGGCAGGATCCTTCCCCGTCGCGGTGAGATGAGAGACCGCTTTGCTAGTGAGAGAGGAAGGCAGTTTTCAGGCCGGTGTTCCTAGCTGGAGAGAGACGGCTTTCCCGGTCGAGCTCCTAGTCGTATTCAGCACGGCTATGGATTCTTCTGACCGAGGCTTTGGAGGTAGAGGGTTTGAGAGCTCACGCTTTAGAGGTCGTGGGTACCCAGGTAGACTGTGATGCTTACTTTGACCTGTGTTTACCCCACTTTTGAGCAGATGGCTCTGCACTGGTTCAGCAGTTACACTAACCCCAGTGCCTGGATCCATTTGCTCACTCTCGCTTTCCTTGATTTTGCCGGATCGAGACCTGGAGGACATATGGATTATGGACTCCGGTTGCTCTAGGCACATGACAGGGCACCGCAGATGGTTCTCCAGCCTCAACCCCATGAGCACCAAGGAGTACATCACATTCGGGGATAATGATCAAGGTAAAGTGTTGGGTGTTGGTTCTGTTGCACTTTCTAGCAAGCTTTCCCTGAGAGAACTTGCTTTGGTGAGGAATTTGGGGTTCAATTTGGTTTCTGTCTCGCAACTTCTCAAGGAAGGGTTTGAGGTTCGTTTTAAGGAGGGTTCCTCTTGTGTGCTTGATGCTAAGGAAAACCTTGTTTGTCGGATTTTGCCCTATGGGCAGGTTTTTAAGGTTGACCTTGCATCTGTTTCTGGACCTCCTCGGTGTTTGGTTGCTAGTCCTTCTGCTGATATTTTTAAGTGGCATAGGAGGCTTGGCCATTTGAGTTTTGATCTGCTAGTCAGGTTGAGCTCAATGGATCTGATCCGAGGATTGCCCAATTTGAAAGCAGAAAAGGACTTAGTATGCCACCCCTGTCGTCATGGCAAGATGGTTGCTGCTTCTCATGCACCTGTCAATCAGGTGATGACCTCTTACTCGGGTGAGCTGCAACATATGGATACGGTTGGTCCTGCTCGAGTACAGTCGGTCAGTGGGAAGTGGTATGTGCTTGTAGTTGTGGATGACTTTTCTCGCTATTCGTGGGTGTTCTTCATGGAATTCAAAGATGGAGCTTTTGGTTTTGTTCGGGATCTGGTCTTGAGGTTAAGGAATGAGAGTCATAAAGCCATGAGGGCTATCCGCAGCGACAATGGCGGAGAATTTCGTAACTCTCGTTTCGAAACCTTTTGTCGTGACCTTGGTCTTGATCACCAATTCTCATCTCCTTATACCCCACCGCAGAACGGTGTTGTGGAACGAAAGAACCGCACACTTGTAGAGATGGCGCGGACGATGCTTGATGAGCATAGGACTCCGCGACGCTTTTGGGCTGAGGCTATGAATACGGCCTGTTACATTGCCAACCGTATCTTTCTACGGGCTTTCTTGGGAAAGACTTCGTATGAGCTACGGTTTGGCAGGCAGCCTAGCGTCAAGCACCTGCGTGCATTTGGCTGCAGATGCTTTGTGCTCAAAAAGGGGGGCATTTGGACAAATTTGAATCTCGCTGCTTGGATGGTATTTTTCTTGGGTACGCCTCTAGCTCTAGGGCATATAGAGTGTGGATCCTTGATACTAGACAAGTGGTTGAGACCTGTGAAGTTTCCTTTGATGAATCTATGCCTTGCACAACCCCCGCATTTGAGCTTTCAGGTGATGATGAAGAAGGCGCTCCCATCTTTGAAGATGAGGAAGGCGAAGTAGATGCTGGGGATGCAGGAGCCACTGCACCGGCTGCAGCTCCTACCCCCTCTGCTATGAGCTCTGAAGATGAAGGAGGACCCTTGCCTACGTCTTCCTCCTCACTCCCCCAACCACAAGCTCGAGCAGAGGTTGGCCCCACTGAGGACGTAGGGGAGGTGACCTCTGAGATTGTTCCATCTCGGCAGGTCCAGCGGGATCACCCTCCAGACAGGATGATTGGAGACCTACACCAGCGTGTCACACGTTCTTCGGTTAACTCTCTGGCCTTTTTCTGTCACTCCGCATTTGTTGCATCTTACGAACCCCGGGATGTGTCACATGCATTATCTGATCCTAGTTGGATGAACGCCATGCATGAGGAGTTGGAAAACTTTGAGAGAAACCATGTCTGGGATTTAGTTGAACCTCCACCAAACTGCCACCCTATAGGAACCAAGTGGGTTTTCAAGAACAAACAGGGTGAGGATGGGATGGTTGTGAGGAACAAAGCTAGATTGGTAGCCCAGGGTTTCTGTCAGAAGGAGGGGATAGATTATGAGGAAACCTTTGCTCCTGTAGCTCATTTAGAGGCTATTAGGATTTTGCTTGCCTTTGCTGCCTCTAAAGGCTTCAAATTGCAGCAGATGGATGTCAAGTCAGCCTTTCTAAACGGTTACATAGAGGAGGAGGTTTATGTGAGACAACCTCCTGGCTTTGAGAGTGCCAAGTTTCCAGACCGGGTGTATAAGTTGAGAAAAGCCTTGTATGGTCTGAAGCAAGCCCCAAGAGCTTGGTATGCTAGGTTGAAAGCCTTTCTGCTCAAGTCTGGTTTTGTGATGGGTTCAGTAGACAAGACCTTGTTTCTGTTGAGTCGTGGCGGTGACACCCTTCTAGTTCAGATATATGTTGATGACATTATCTTTGGTGGTTCATCTCACGCTTTGGTGTCTAAGTTTGCTGAACAGATGAGCAGTGAATTCGAGATGAGTCTCATGGGTGAGCTTCAGTTCTTTCTCGGGCTTCAGATTAAGCAAGGCCCAGAAGGAACCTTCGTCCATCAAGCCAAGTACACGAAGGACATTTTGAGGAAGTTTGACAAGGGAGATCTCAAGCCCATGGCGACTCCCATGTCAACACAGACGGCTCTTGATGCGGATGAAGAAGGGGAGGTGGTGGATCAAAGAGAGTACCAAGGGATGATCGGCTCACTTCTGTACCTGATGGCGACTAGGCCAGACATTCAGTTCGCGGTCTGCCTCTGTGCGCGTTTTCAGGCCTCACCTAGGCTATCACATCGTCAAGCGGTGAGGGGCATCTTCAGGTACCTGAAATACACTCCTGAGCTTGGACTTTGGTTCTCTTCAGCTTCGTTGCTCTCTCTTAGAGGGTATTCGGATGCTGACTTTGCGGGTTGTCGGCTGGAGCGCAAGTCTACTTCCGGCACCTGCCAGTTTCTCGGTTCTTCTCTTGTCTCTTGGTCCTCACGCAAGCAATCTAGCGTAGCCACTTCCACCACAGAAGCTGAATACATTGCTGCTGCTAGTTGCTGCTCCCAGCTGCTTTGGATGAAGTACACCTTGAGCGACTTTGGTCTCAGTTTTAGGAGGATCCCTCTCCTAGTAGACTCTACTTCTGCTATTTCTGTAGCTAAGAACCCCGTCCTGCACTCCAGAACCAAACACATAGACGTGAGGTTTCACTTCTTGAGAGATCACTATGAGAAGGGAGATATAGACTTGATCCATGTAGAGACTGAGAACCAGTTGGCCGTTATCTTTACCAAGTCCTTAGACCTGAGCATATTTGCTCACTTGCGTGGGGAGCTTGGTGTTTGTTATCCCTTTTAGGTTGGGGTAACTTTGGTATAGTTTAGGTTTTGTTTTGCTTTTCTTTCTTTTCTCTCTTTGCTTCTCTTGCATTTTGTCTCATACCATGCATTGCATTGTAACATATGCATTTCACTTTCACTAGCACTAGGGCTCTTCTGGTATGCCACGTTAGTACTTGCTTGTGCTAGATTGTACAGTTGCTTGCATGATCATGGTTGGCTAAGCTCCTTGAATCTATCTAATATCTTTTGTGAGCTTAGTCACTTTTGCTTCTTCCAAATCAAAAACCATGATCACCAATTGACTTGGCTACCTAGCATGTGTAGGAATGTTGAATGCTATGCTATCTTTTCATGCTTGGATATGCTAGTCGTATGCCTGTGTTGCACTGATGCCTAAGCATTTATGGCACCTTGTTCATATCTAAAATCTGAATTAATGTGATTTACAAGTGCTGTCCTATGAGCTAAATTGAAAAGATTCAGGAGGGTTCACTTGTCACACTGATCTAGTTTGAGATAGCTTGCCTTTTCACTTTGGCTTGAACTTGGACTAGGTTGTGTATGACCAAAACCTTGTCTTAAGCTTTTGATGGTTTTCTGAACCTAGGCTTGGCATTGGTTGGTAAGAAGTGGCAACGACAAGTGAATAACCCCTGGCACATGATCTGATTTGCTTGAAGTTCAAAATTGCTAAATCTGAAATCTGCAAGTCTCTAAATTGCTTATGGCCTGTTCTAGATGCCTTGGTTGAGAGTAGCACACCTTGTATGTTTTGCTAGCATCTTGCTGTTCATGCCTATCTTGCTAGATGCTATTCATGTTGGTGATGCTCTCTTTTCAACAACTCTGAAAAACATGCTCCTGATCTGTATAAGATAGATTCAATTGAGCTTGTTTTGCATGCTACCTTGCCCTCACTTGCTCTGTATGCTAGAACTTGTATTTACTAGCTTTTCATCCCTGCTGAGCTCTTCATGGTACACTTCCTGCATTTCATGGCATATTTTGAGGGGGAGTTGTCCATTTCAGGGGGAGTTGAGTTCTATGACCCTTGATGTGTCCATTGTCAACAAGGGGGAGAGATGTTGACGCTTGAGGAGAGAGAGATATTGGACCAAGGGGGAGGACTCTGTAGAGATCTAGTTGAGGGGGAGGTTGAGCTTTTAGCATGCTCTTGCATCGGTGCGTTGAGCCTTTTGCCTCTTTCTGGAGGAGCCGATGCTTTGCCATAGCATGACTATGTTGAGCAAGTTTGCCTCTTTCTTGAGGGGTCATGCTTTAGTTTGATCGACTGCGTTGAGCGGTTTCCCTTGTCTTAGGGGGTCGATCTTTGACTTTGTTTTTGTTGTTGTCTCAATTTGCCCTTTTCTGCCAGTATTTGGTCTTTGGGCATCTTGAGCAACTTCTTCTTTTTCTTCTTTCTTTTCGGTTTTACGCTTTTCTTTTTGTCTTTGTTCTATTTCAGGTTACAGGTTGAAGATCTTGACAATGCACTCATCAAGGGGGAGATTGAGAGCCAATGGACCGGCTCCATTGTCTCTGGAGTGATGAGTGATTGTCAACAGTAGCAAGACCCAGAAGGACTTGGGCACAAGACCTCCGATGGACAGGAGGTCCCCCGATGGACTGGAGGTAGAGGGAAGTCCTTCGAAGGACTGGAGGCACACTCGGCGTCTGTCGGCCATTGGAGTTCAGTATACGGAGGAGAGGCACGACGACGGCAGGAGTAAGTCCTCCGAAGGACTGCGAGGCTGCCCCGATGGACAGGGGATGCCGGGCGCCACCGCGGTGCTCCAACCCGAAGGCGTGGCGCGAAGGCAGTGCGAGGGAGGCTTTGGCGGCTTCGGCTCAAAACCAGTCACCCAAGCTACCCAAGCCTTGGTGAGTTGGGCCCCGACTCGCCAAGATAGAGAAGATGGGCCAAATCCGGCCCAGGCGGAGACTTCCTAAAGTTTCCCGATTTCTGACTTCAAAACCGGGGGCGGGTCGCGGATTGGACTACTGGCCACGTGGAGAGCATCCGAGGATTGCGTGGAACTTACGAAGATCAAGACTTCATCGTGGTCGTCCGTCCCGAAATATCCTGTAATCTTTCGTTTGAGTCCTTAGGGTTTGTCTAGCTGTAGGGACCTAAGTGCAAAACTGTCTAAATAGCACTCGGGTATAAATAAGTCCAAGGCAGGTCATTAGAGGGGACTCTTGGCTGCTAGGATTAGTTTTCACTTGGTGATTTTCGTCCTTAAGCTTTGAGCTCTATTGTTAGGGAGGTTAGAGTAGGATTTAGCCTCCTAATCTTGAGGGAAGGTGAGGGTGGTTGCTTGGGAGGAATTTCTGCTTGTATGCTGAATATTTAGACCCATCTTGGGCACTTAATCGAAGCAAATTCGTGCAGCAACCTTGTGTTCTTCTCCTCCCCCTCTCTCTTTGGTTTTTGGGTTCAATCCTTGCCTTTTTGGGTGTTTTTGTTGGGCAAGCTTGAATCCCCTTCCTTGCTGATGTTTTGGACTTGCTAGGACAATGGAGATCATGACTTAGTTCATCTCAATCCTGCTGGATTGCCACGAGCAAGCCTCTTTTGTGTTTTCCCCTTTCTTGCCCAAGGATGGCCATTTCACAAGATCTGAAATTCCCGCTGATTGCGCGGTTACCTTGAGTTGATCTTTTGGGGATAACTTTGAAATAGGGTCCAGATAACCTGTGCTAAATTTCATGAAGTTTGGACAAGGTTTGATCAAGTTTGGATTTGAAAAAGTCTTTTCTGCGACGTTACCGAACCATCCGGCAGAGGCCACCGGACAGTCTGGTTCCACCGGATAGTCCGGCAGTGCCCACCGGACTGTTCGGTGAGAGGCACTGTCCAGGCCGTGCCACCGGACAGTCCGGCGTCAGGCACCGGATAGTCCGGTCACACCGGACAATCCGGTGTTGTTCACCGGACAGTCCGGTCCTGTCAGGGAGCTGCTATGTTCTTCCCAGTTTGGTTTTTCCGCTGTGATTTTGCTACGGATTTTTGCATTCCTTCCTTAATACCATTCTCTTTGCTTACTGTGAGTCAGTGAGACGCACCTAGGTGCGATGAGTGTCTTGTGGCGGTTATTGCAAAATCCGTTGCTTCGCTGTCATTCTTGTTCGGATCTTGAGCTTTCTTGCATTGGTGTGTATCCTCACAGTGGACGGCACCCTTGCGCTGCTAGGCACGTATCTGTTCAGTGGATGGTGCTTAGTTTCTGTTTCCACTTGGGGGTTTGTGATTTTGTGATTTCAAGTGCTCCTATTCACCCCCCCTCTAGTCGCACGTCTCGGTCCTACATCCGCCCGAGTCGTTTAAGGCCCGTCTGTTGTTCGCCTATTGGTCGGCATAACATTGCTAGAGTGCTTAACTGGGATATGGGACCGGTGAAAGTCTTACTTGAACCATCCGAAGAACAGAGACTTGGTCCTACCATGGGGCCTAGGGGCGCATGACTCATGGGAGGGCTGACCTAGGATGCCGTGGTATCGCGCCATGGGGGCTAAACCTAGGGAATGGCGGGTTGGAATCGAACTTGGGATGGAACAAGTGGAGATGGGGGCTATATGTGGGAACGCGAAGGCTAGTAAGCATATACCCCTGGCATGATAGTTATTCCCGGGAATTAAAATCGATTCAAATCGCTGATGCCTACCAGGTGTGGGAATGCCAATGCCACTGTCGTTCTAACGTAGTAATAACTTTAATATCTCATTCATTTAACCATGCTTTTTATATTACATTTCTGCAGGCTACTTTATGATGACATATATGTTGAGATGATGATATATATGAATTATGGATCATGATAATAACTATAATGAATCAAATGAGGCTTATGCTTTAAAAATGGATGATACTTGAAAGTAAGGACTCACTTTTAGTAAGCTTACACGGGTTAGAGTCAAGTCCACAAAAAGCTTTGCATACTCTCAAATGTGTTGGGTTGAAACCGCCCACGGGTAAGTCCTACGAGTACCTCATGTACTCACCCCTACGTTGTTGATATTTTTATTTCAGGAATTTCATGATCGAGAATGACAATGGTGGGCTCAGTGTCGTAGCTCGATGTTTGATTTGTGCTGCAAGAGTATATCGGTATTATGTTATGATTTCCGCTGCGAGATTATTTTGGAACTCTATTTTAGTATGATTGTACCTCATTTTGAGCAAATATTTTGTAACAAATCAATCTATGTTTGTATGAAATGATGGGTTGTTGAAATTTTTGTGGCTCTTTCGAGGGCTTAATGTGTGCGATGTCGGCATCCCTGGGTGATGGTTACATCGAGTGCCCTTTTTGGGTAGCTCGACTGGACGACCGGGTTTAGTTCGGTCTAAGTACAGTGCGAGCCAAAGGTGGTAGGTGTGCTTAGATCGGATTAAATCGGCGGTTCCGCCACATACCCACTCGGCCTAGGGTGTGCGCCGATGCCACCTAGCCCCTTCTCTTCCTGCACACCTGCCTGCCTAGGCAAAGTGCCAAGGACACTACGCCTCTAGCCACTCGGCCTCCTGCAGATGTTGCCCGGCTGGCTCCCCTGCGCCGTCAAAGTCCCATCGCCGAGCACCTCACCCACTAGCCTAAGGAGCTCGGCACCTATAGGCACCAAGCCGCCCTAGCTCAACAGTGGCCGCTCGGCCCCTCCTGCCTGTGTGCATGCTCCCCGACACAGCTATAAATATGCATGCAGCCCCCTTTAGCTCCTTTCACTGATCAGCAACGCGATCACTCCCTCTCTCTCATCTCTCCCTCAAATCACTCCATTAGATAATTAAGCACTTAGTCATTTTTAGCACTTAGCAAAAATTCTGCCAACAAAATCAGTGCTCCACTGTTGTTTTGTTGGACGGTTTGTGGTGGTTCTCACCCCACAAGGACGACAAACACCTAGACAACTGACGTCTAACAGCTAACCACCTAGCGTTTATTCTGTACCTGCTCGTGTCCTTCGAGTTTCTTTCTTGTGTTTGTGTTTTGCAGGATGCCGTCTCTTTTTAGGAGGACCAACAAAGCCCTTAGCAGTGCAGGGATGCACATTAGGTTCCCATCCTCATCGAACGAGCACTCGCGTTCTCATTCATAGAGCAGAAGTTCTAGGACTATGGCAGAGTCTGATAGGATGTCCATCAGTACTAGCAAAAACTAGGATGAGGCTAACATCACCACAGCAGCCCAACCTGCAACACTCGCTTTTGACCATCCATAGCATCGTGCCGCGCAACAATGAGGAGGCAGAGATCATGGAACATCTTGACCCCAAACAATTTGGGAGGACAAGATGTTTCTATCTCATCTTTCTCGCCAATGTAGGCATGTTGGACCAATTCGAGAAGGCGTTCAAGTATGCGAGGTGGGGCAACTTCTCGGCCATCGATGAGGAAGGCTACATCCTCCTCACCAAGGAGTTCTTGATGACTCTCTACATGGAGAGGCTCACCAC
Source organism: Paspalum vaginatum (assembly GCA_030272315.1). Taxonomy (NCBI): domain Eukaryota; kingdom Viridiplantae; phylum Streptophyta; class Magnoliopsida; order Poales; family Poaceae; genus Paspalum; species Paspalum vaginatum. Next base: position 29,932,825 of record CM059013.1, on the reverse strand, counting down.
AAGAACAGCCATACACTTTTAATTCTCAGTTTGCTATCTCCATGAGAAGTTTTAGTCAACTCCTAGGCTTCTCCTCAAGCTGCTATCGAGTAGACGAGCCAACGGGGTACAACCATCATTCGTTTTAGGCAGAAATTTGTGGTGAGGACGTCTAGGGGGAATATAGCATAACCAAAATCCATAATCCTACTTTGAGACTTCTTGCTCGTTGGGTGTCTCTTGTCATTTTCTTGTGTAGCCAAGCACATTGCACTCCTAATGAAAATTTGAAATGACTTTACACAATGTGCAAAAAAAACCGCTATGCCCCTATTGCAGATATGTTTCATCACTGGATAGACCTTTGGAAGAATAACACCCCTATTGCCATCACATATGTTTTGTCACAAGGATTGCATCTGGACTGGGCATCTCAGAAAATGCCGAATTCGCTTACATTCCTAACGATTTGTCACACTTAGTGGGTGAACACCAATTTATCCAAGGGCATTTCATTTGGTCCAACAACAAGGGTAATCTTATCATGACCTACTTTGGCTAGAATTTCAAGCTGTCACTTCCAGCGCTGCACTTTGACTTTTACACAGTAGCTAGCCTAACCATGAAGCTCAATGTGGAAGTGCCATAACATACCTATGCAGGTGTTATGACAAGTGCTCAAAGACGCAGAGCAGAGCAGCTTCACCAAGAAGCTAAAGAGGAAGCAGCAATAGACCCATCCTGGGCACCGTATACAACATCATCATTTGGGGCTGGCCAGAGTGTGGATCATTCATGGTTTCGACATGGTGTGGAAGAGCTGTGGTACAACAGCAGCGGAGGTGGCGGTGCTTCACACCACCAACCACCATTCGCATAAGAATACCACACCGCAGGTACGCCAAGTGACTTTGGCAAAAATGCAGGTCCCTCAACATCCGCATGGTTCAACACCAATAACATGGCAGGCATTGATGCCGCCATGGATGGGATGAACCTTCACAATCATTACGTCCCACGGCTATACCAGAGGTGCAAACCATCAGCCAACACACCGCTGCCATGGATGACCGGCTATGCTCCAACGCCAACGTTCTCTGGGAAATCAAGGAACAGACGTTCTATAACCACTACTACTACCAAAACCCCTAGATTCATTAAAGCTTGGGGGGAATGGTAGACTGTCATGACATGTTGGTGTTCCTTAGCCTATTAGATATAACTCCGCAAGTGCACGGAAAACTCATTGTAGCTTTTCACCCAAGAATATTCCAAGGTATCGAATCCACGAGGAATGAGGACTATAATAACACACAACACAGCCAACCGAACTAGCGAAGCTAGCAATGTTGAGGAGAAAAGGCAGAGAAGCAGGTTCTCGACAGATACTAAATCACCTTACTATACCAACCATGCAAAGTGTTATACTTGTCATGTAAACATAGACAGCAAAGCTGTAGAACCACTGCCAACCACTAGAGTGCTGAATACCGAGCTGAGAAAGGTGGGTGCTACAGGATTCGGCTATATTGTCAGCAAGTCTATCTGAAAGTATGGGATTGGAATACTGAGAACACAAAAGCTGTCACCTAGTGTGTCTACCAACCAAAGCTGCGTGGCATAGCCGACCAATCAAGGTAAACTCTAAGTATAAACACCGTCGTGTCTACTCTAGGAGTTCACTACTAAACTGGTAATGAGCCAGAAAAGCAAGCAACACTATGTAGCCAACACTATAAGGAAGCACAAGGTTCCCGTAAATAGACAAGTATAAGACTAAGTATGAAAGTAAAGTAGGACTGAAATAACAAAGGTAGAGGACAAGGAACTTTACTCAATCCTGAAATCGAATATCCTTCCTCTGAGAATACAAGTCTAAGAGAGAAGAGAATTCCCACTCCCTCTCTCTTCACCTCACTACTTTCCATGATACAAGAGGCACTCTCTCTATAAGCTAAGGGAAAGCTTCACTTCTCCAACACTGTACACTTCACACTCTCAAATTCTACTCTACCACTACACCACACCACATAGCATGACCAAATGGGTATTTATAGCTGTCGAAAGGTTGGTTGTGGTGATTTAGTTGGTGCTGAGGGGGCACGTGGCAAGAAAGGTGGCCTCCACTTGGTCAGGCAGCCTGGCTCCTAGGCCAGGTGGGCCTCTAATCCACCGACCTTGGTGATCCAATGCTGCTAGTTGCTTGGGTAAGGTGTCCCTCTGGTCCACTAACCTTGGTGATCCAATGCTGCTGGTTGCTTGGGTAAGGCAGTTAGGCCAGGTGGCCCTCTGATCCACCGACCTTGGTGATCCAATGCTGCTGGTTGCTTGGGTAAGGCGGTTGATAGTTATTCTCGTGTGTTTTTGTCTTAACCTTTGGATTCCCTTTGTATTTCTTCCTTGACCATTGGATGTCACTCTCCTAGATTGCTGACTTAACCAATCCATGGGCTAGAATTGTGAGGTGGAGCCAGGGTGTTTGTGTTTCCTCTCTCAGTTTCCAACGTGGAGTTGTGCTTGACACATCTTGTGTTGCATGTATGTCATAGGATGTAGTAATTTTGGAGAGAATGTGGGGCCGAGTGGCCCTTCATGTGGGCCAGGCGGCTTGGGACTTAGTCTCTGGTGCCAGTCCTTAGTGCTGAGGGGTTGAGGAAGCCGAGCGACCTGCCCAACTAGCCAGGGGACATGGCCGGGCGGCCAGGGCCTGGTCACCTTTTTGTCCAACCTTCCATTGTTGCACCTTGTTTCACCATGTCTTGCATGTTTTTGCAGTATGACATGTATTCCAGCAAGATCTTTGTACACAACTCATGTAACTGGTTAATATGTATGAACCTTGCATAAGAATCACCCTTGATACACGAAGTATTGGTGATCGAAATAGGTTATAATGACCGCCAACACCCCCCACACTTAGATCTTTGCTCGTCCTTGAGCAAACAAGAGTTAAGCATGGTGTAGAGGGCATATGCCAACCATAGTCTTAGCAAGCACAATAGTTACCCCTAAGTTAGTCATCTTCCCTAGGATTTCAACGGTGGATACACTTTGATTTTGGGATGTTGAGACTAAGAACAAGTTCCATGTGTCACAACAGTTTTCTTCCAACTAAGAGCAAGAGAGGTTTTCACTTTTCAAAAAGTATGGTGCTCCATTCCTTTGTTCTCGAGATCACCTCTCAATCACTCAAAGGATGAGAATCCTTGTATTTCCTCCCCTCCTAGTCTAAGTTTTGGTGGAGCTAAAAGGAGAGCAAGACTATCTCACCATGTTTGTATCACCAAGTCAAATCAAGCATCACAGCAAAAACTATGAATCAACTCGAAGATTTTGGCTATGTGCAAGTGTGGCGGAAAGTTATCGGTAACTGTGCTTTTGTATTTCCCTTTTTGATGTGAGAGAGCGCATGGTATTTTCCTTATTTTTCTTTCCCTTTTCTCTTTCTTTCTTTGTCATTTTTTTCAATTCAATCCCATGCCTCTTTTCCTCTCTTTTTGCATAACTGATGAGGGGTAATTGGAATGTTTGCATAGCACAACTTGCTGGAACTTTGTGGTATGAATGTGCATGTGATAGCCAAAAAGTCTCGAATGACTCTAACTCATTTGATGGCATAAGGTTTCAGAAGGTTCAAAACATTCAAAGATGTCTTTGATGCATAAGAATTTCAATTTTTCGCACTGGTAGGACATGTGTCTTGAGAACATTGGAGTAGAGCACATTTTTAATATTTTAGAGAAACAAAACTCTTTGCATTAGCGAGAGATTACTGCTATGTATCCATGCTACTCATATCTTATAAATCAACATCTTAAATCAAAGTGGGTCCCTAATCAACAAGTATCCATGGGCAATTTTACTTCAACATAGGGGGTAAAGTTTGTACAAGCATAGACACACGTTGACAATATGATCATGTAGAGCAGATTTTTTATCCATGTTTCATGTATATAGTGATGTGTATGGACCATATTATGAAATATTCATGATAATACCTAATCCTTGTGCATGGTCGACATGAGAGTGGGCCAGACTGACATGTCGGTTGCCCTTGTCAGGGGCCGGGCGGCCTCAAACTTTGGTCTTTCGACCTTTGCACGGAACGTCTTGTGTGGAGAAGTGCTTTAGGACATTTTTCACATTCGTGACAGGCTGGTTGACCAAGGGTGGGGGCCGACAGCAAGCTTTCGGCTCGGATCATCCTGGGTTTTTGCGCGTAGCGTGGTGGAACCTTGTACGTTAGTGTTCTCGTTTGTGTTTGGAAGGTTAGCGAAAGGAAGTTGGGGTGGCCAAGTGCCAGCCCCCACACATGAACTCAGTGCAGGAATAAATGAAACTTTATTGAACTAAGCATTAATTATGAAGTAAACAAATCAAAACAAAGACATACGTTGTTCATACAAGGAAAAAAATAAATGAAACAATCCCTAAACACTAAGAATTAGAAGGGCGCCTAAGCTAAAATTTATTCCGAAGGTATGGGCATCGATGGCATAGGTGGATCATAGATATTGGGATGTTGTAACACCCTGAATTTTACTTTCAGCAGTTTAAATAAAATTAATATGCTTTATTTAATTTTCTAAGGATTTTGTCTAGCCTTGCATGTCATGATTTATTTTATTTTGGGCAAGTGATTAAAATATATCATAGGTCAACCTTGTTGATGCATTCATGCCAACATGCATATTTTTATTTGTGTGTGAAAAACTGTTCTAAATGCGTTTAGTTATCGTCGAGTTGTTTCTGGGAATTTTCCGGATTTATCTGGAGGCTTTTCCTATTTGCCCTAAGCAAACTCCTTTTATTCGAAGTTCTTTTGATCCTTTTCTTGAGCTCTAAATATTTTATTTGAGTTCATTGGGTGCCAAAGCATTTCTAGGATTTTTCATAGAATTTTTGGAGCCATCGGAGTATTTTACGGGACATGAATAATGATTCTAGATTTTCTAGAATTATTTTATTTCCTGAAATTGAATATTCCGAAAATAAGTCGAATTCAATTCTGGCCCAAATCGGTGCATATTTATATTCATCGGAATCCTCTCGTCACGCTCTTTCCCAAACCGGTCTCTGTTTTTCAATCCCGCAACCCTAGCTCATTAGATCTAAGGAAGAAGTTCGGAAGGTGCTCCAAGTCCGGCGAACGCTCGGCGAGGATTTTCACCGCGCACGGGCGTCTCCGGTGGAATTTGAGAGTACCGCGACATTCTTCTCGTGGAGCTCTTCGTCGGAGTGATCTCCGTTTCGTGAGGAAATCTTCGGTTGTTCCTACCGTCTACGTTTTCTTCTCCAATTCCTGCGAAGAAATAAAAAACACCGGTGAGCAGTTTTGCCTTTCTTCTGCCTCTCGGGCGACCTCGTTTCTTGTGCCCCATCCTATTCCCGCCTGCCACAGCCGGGTCCCACCTGCCCCTGCTCCCGCGCCCACAAGCGCGACACACCACCTGCTCCCGCGTTGACCCTGCCCTGCCCCGCACAGCACACGCGCCAGCGCCCCTACCAGCACGTACGTGCGCGACCAGCAGCGAGCGCCCAGTGCCCACTGCTAGGGGTGTAAACGGTGTGGATAATTATCCGATCCGATCCGATCCGAATCCTAATTAGCCGGATATGGAGGAGCAGGTTGTATATCCATGCGGATATGGATAATCCGAATCCGATTTTCGTGCGGATGCGGAGTAGGATATGGTATCGTTAAAATCCGACGGATATGGAGTATCCGACATTTGAAAGCGGATTATCCGATGTTTATAATAGGATAATATCCGATTAGTTTGGTAAGTACAATAAGATCAATGATGATTGACTGCTGCCAAAAAAAGCGGATGGTAGAAATAGAAACAAAGCGCTATAGAGGGCACAAATCAATCCCCGCGCGGCACAAATCAATCACCAATTCACCGTATGTCTAGTGATGAAGAGGGTGACGAATAATCCTATTGCTGGCAACATCTTGTGGTAAAATTCTCAGTTTTATATATGCTTGTGAGTCGAAGGTTATAGTTATAGATGCTTATTTAGTACTCCTAGTTAGTACAAAAACTTATGCCATCTTTTTTTTAAAATTCCAGGGCAATGAATGGGTTGGCATCTACTATTGAAAGTGCAGAGGATTAAAGGACAGAAAATAAAGAAGCTTCTTATAGTTAATTATGAATCTATATTTTGTTTACTACTTTCATACTCTTATTAAGTGAAGATGAACTTGTATTAAGTTTTGTTTGCTACCAAGTGTGTGACGTAAGTTATTTATTATTTACATACTTAGTTATTTATGGCTATATCCAAATTATGTTGTCAATTATTAAACTTTAATTTATGATTTATTGATCGCTACAAAAAATTAGATGTAGTCATGTATTATTCGACTTTTTAAATCCGCTCCCGCTCCGACACCGCTCCGACTCCGTACCATTTCCGACATCCTAAAAAATCCATATCCATATCCGTAACCGCATAATATCCGCTCCGCTCCGAATCCGACAGAAAAAATAGGATTAGGATATGGAAAAGATGTTATCCGCTCCGATCCGATCCGTTTGCATCCCTACCCACTGCCTTTCCCCTACCACGTGTCGGCATCTCAGTAGCCACCGCTGGCGTTCTCTGTTCTACCGCCCGCACAGGATCCAGATCTTGCCACACCACGTCCTCTACGATCGGGACTTTGTGGCCATCCGTGTCTCGTCCGATCCAGCCAGTCAGAAGCTGCCATGTAGCCGATGTCGTCATCTTTTCCAAAAACAGCCCTGGGCTCTACGGGATTTAATCCGCAATCCGCTCCAGTGGTAGCAACCCTCTGTTTTATTGTTTTAAACCTTAGTTTTCGAAAAGTTTTCACATATAGACCCCTGCGACCTTCAAAACCTCATATCTTCTCCATTTTAAATCCGTTTTCGACGATTCTTGCGCTCACGAGTCCGTAGTAATGCATAGAATAGTTTTATAAATGTTTTATGCTCTGTTTTATGTAATGGTGTACTGTTTCTTATCTTTTCTTATTGTTTGCTTGCATGTGTGATTATGTGGATACTTGTATGGAGCTATGATCGTGCGTAGACGTTGATCTGCCTGTTGAGTTTGAAGAACCTCCTCCAGAAGTCTCTGAGCAGCAGCAATGAAATTTTGAAGAAGGCAAGTATAACATAAACAACACCCAATAACTGTTTTAATCACTGCATGTGCATTTATTTTTGTATGACTATAAGGATATTACCTTAGCTACTTTTATCCTGATATTCACCCTTGGGAATGCATTTGGTTATGTTGTGCTAGGTGCAAGCGCGAACTCGTGTCCTTTTGGTTAATTAATTTTGACTAATGGTTCTATGCAATTAATTATTGGGCTTGACCATGAAGCGGTTCATGTCCATTTTAATAATCTGCTTTTTAGCAACATGGTTTAGGGATGCCTGAGCAATGTGCTTGTGTGCTTTTGCGGCTTCTCTCCTTAAGGACCGATTCACATAGTGACCACTTGGGACAACAGTGCTACCATAAGGCCGGAATGGGATGGACTTAGCTGATTAATTAGATTGTTTTAGTTTTTTGTAACTTACCTGCGCGGCAAGAGGGGAGGTTAGCTTCTGTGGTCGCTGCTCTGCCTTAGGTTGAGTGTGCTTTACGGGATGTATGTGCTTCTCCCTTTGTGAGGCGGACACCATTGTTGCGACCCTGAATCCTTAGCGGTTACATCTTACTAAAATGATCTTTGTAAAGGCTTCGTAGTGTGCTTGCTAGTCATCCCACCTAAGGTGTGTGATGAACCCCTAGCATAGCGCATGACTTGTGGATAAAGATGTTAGCCGTGCTCACAGTTATGAGCGGCCCAGACCCTTCCCAGTGATTAGCGATGTTCAAAGGTTTTGGTTATGGTGATGGTTATATCAACTAAATGTTATTTAGTTCCTTATGCAATATCTTTGGGTTAAGTGTTCTTTAATGATTAATAGTAAACAGACTTTAAATAAAGAGGTTCAATTTAAAAGCTCATGCAGTCTGTCAGCTAAACCTAGAGCCTCATGGTTTATGTTATATTTGTTGAGTACGAGTTACTGTACTCACACTTGCTTCTTTATATTTATCCCTTGTTGGGGGGAAAAATCCAACCGCTGCTCAGTTGATGGAGATGCTGAAGATTATGTGCAAGACTACGACGAGCTTTAGGCGCTTCGTTCACCAGTCAACGTCCGTGTGGCGCCCTAGTTATATTTTGTTTTACGCTTCCGCAATGCTACACTATACTCTGAGTTAAAGACTCGTGTTACTGTGTAATAATGAGATGTTTAAATGTTATATACGCTTTTACCTTTGACATGTGTCTGTGGTATCTATGTAATTTGTCATGTATATGCGAGACTTGATCCTGGCGCATATATATTTTGCACTGTTTTGTTCATTGGAAACCGGGCGTGAAAGATGCCTTGTAGCATCGACATGGTGGCAGAACTTGGAGGAGAAACTCTTCCTAAGGATCTCTAACTTGTCATTAATTTCCCACTTCCAAAGTTTGCCTTCCGCGCAGCGTTCTTCAAGCCTAATGAACTTCTTCTTCATGGTTGCGACCTCTACCTTGAGAGACTCTATAGTCTCTTTCTCACCCTCCTCCGATGAATCTTCAAATTGACCTGGTGGAGTTCAGATCAGAGGGGCTTGGTTGACATGGTGAACAGTCTTCCTAAGGGAGTAAAATCAATGGACTCATCAATAGATGCGTGTTGATGGTCATAATCTCACGACTTTAGCCGTCAATTATCCACCATTTGAAACAACTGCATGTGAATAATTTGGACTAACCCTTTCTACTAATGATTCCAAAAGTTGTGTACAATAATTTGGTGGCAGTTATGAAAATACACGATAAAAGGATGAAAACAGGCCAAATAACAAAGATGGGCAAAATTGGTGCAAATGTCATGGCCGCTTGACCAAGGGTCATGGCCGGCCAGCCATCTGCTTGGTCGCCTAACCAGGTTATGATCTAGCCTCGGTCGCCTGACCATGTGGTCTGGTCGCCCAACCATACATCCTAGCCCAATTGCCACGTCTTTGATCCTACATACAGGTAAACACAATATCAAGCACATCAAACTATTAAACCAGGCATTCAATGTATCCAAGGGGCAGAAGACCACCAACACATGCATTGGTGACATCATCAGACTGAGGGAGACAACATGCATCCAACCAGAGGAAAATATGTGGTCGCCCGACCACGTACCTCGGTCACTCGACCGTGTTCTGAACACATTTTGCACATGAAGTTTCTGACTTAATTGCCACCCGACGCATGGAGTGGATCTCAGCAACTTGGACGGCCTGATCATTGACTTTTCCCTCCAGCAACCTTGGCCACCTACAAGTACCTCCTCACTCATTTGGACAATAAATAGACCCCTGGAGCTCATTTGGAAGGGTGTGGAGTGTTGACGGTTGTTATTTCACCATTTCGACCGTTAATTCCTCAGTGAATAAATGTGGTATAAATAAAGTTCTATGTATTATTTACCTAACACTATTGAATTCTATGAGTTTTGGTGGTTTTCGATGTATCACAGGGAGATGCTCAAATTCCATGCAAAAGTATATCATATGGAGCAAGTGAGAATTCATGCACAAAGGGCTTGAGAATGAATTACAAATATCATGACTAAAAAGTATCTCAAATGCCCTCAAGGACTACACCATTGCATAGAGCTCGTCGAGACGATTCCAACGGACATATTATTTGCATCAATTGGAGCTCATATGCAAAACATATCGAAAATACAAAAATATAGGACCTGCTGATGTCAGAACCCTCCGTACCGACAGCAGACGGGAAGGCACCAGAGGACGACACATGGCGGCATCCCATTTGCCGGGCAGGGGTGACACAGATCACAATCCACTCCCCAGCCGCCCGCGCCAATCAGGTGGCGACACGTGGCGGCCAGGGGAGCGACGCGAGCTCGCCCGCGCGTGGGCAGCGAAGGACCGGGCTGGCCAACGGGAGCCCGCCACGTGGCGGCCCCTGGTGGCGCACGGGCATGGAGGCGCGGTCCGCCGGGACAGGTGGCGGCCTAGGGAGTGGCTGGTGACGTCGGTTTTGACCGTTAGAGGCCTGTTGGAGCGGTTGACCACCTGTTTTGACTGGTTTTTGACTCAGATCCACTACAATGGCAGGTTCACCGCCTTAACGGCCGGTTCTTGACCGGTTTTTGATGCCTGCACGTGTGGAATAGTCCCACAGACCTTCCTATGTCAGTTGGGAGACCAGGTGGTGCCCAAGGAGCGTTTTGGGGGAAGAATCATGCATAGGATCTTTGGAATATTCTATCTCCTCCACCTATAAATAGAGAGGCACCCCCTGACTTCATTTGGTACCATTCCCATGTGAACTCTCTCTCCCTCTCTATGAGGCGCCTTACGGGTGGTGCCTCCACTCTAAAAGTAGTGTTTGGTTAGGAGTTAGAGGTAAGGCTCCGTCGTTCCGGAGCCGTCTTCAAGAGTTCTGTATGAGTTCTTCTTGTATCGTTATTTTCCTATAAGAGCCGAGATATTTAATGCATTATCTTTCTTTACTTTTGTGAGCATTTACTTTACTCTTGCTTTTGGTATTATTCATGCCTTAGCATAGTAATATCTTTTAGACTATAGTTAGAGTTGCTCTGATAGGTAACGAATATTTAGTTTGTCTTCCTTATAGATTCCTCGTATGCTCTTTATAGCATTTGACTATACGGTTGTGTATACTTCTACCTGATAGCCTCAGTAGAAGTAGTGCAAGCAAACCTAGACGTGGTGTCTACAATTGCGATCACCTTCGTTTCGCAAGTGATTAGACCCCACGTAGTTTTGTGTAGTCAGTGTGCATGTAGACTAGGCGCACTCAGCTTTTGTAGGTCCTCTTGGTGACAGCAGGAGTGTACCTTGTGTCAGTCCACCCCCGTCGTTCGGGTTGCTTGTAGCCGCATAGCTGAGTTACTGCGACACCCGCCTTTCTCATCTGGGTTATCAGCACTCTGGTGCCCAGAAGTGGTTAGCAGGATCGGCTGCTAAGTAAGTATCCTAGACAACTAGATAAGTCATTACCTCCATCAGAGCAACATGTTTGGTCTAGCTTAGTCTTTTTGGCTCACCTTAGTATAGAAGGTCCTCATCAGGAATCTGAGCTCTCACCTTGTTGTCCTCCTAGCTTTACCTGCTTTTTTGCCAACGGTGCTTGGCGTGTATCACATGGTGCTTGGTGTCGATCGTTCTTAGCTATTGATTGACGTGAATGAGTAGTAACAACTGGATGAATGATAGTTTGACATCTCTATCTCAATGCTTCCCTGTGGATAAATACGATACCTTGGAATACTCCTAGGTGAAAGGCTACAGCGGTCTCCGTGCGCTTGTGGAGTAAAATCCGGTAGGCTAAGAGCCACCAACACGCTTTTCTGGCGCCGTTGGTGGGGAAGCGCCGAGTTAGAATATCATTCTATTGTTCAACCTTTTTTTGTTGCTCTTTCGTTTTATTTGAAAACCCAAAAAAAAATTTCCATTTTTCTTCAACGATGCTTTATCCATTGTATAATTCTTGATCATGTGTGACTTTTGAGAATCTTTTTCATGCTACCCAAAGTCAAGGGATGCCAATGCAAATAGGCTATTCATGTTGGAACATAGCTTGGGCCAGATCCTAATGCGTGCCTAGAGGCTAATTTTCAAATTAAGCGTGGTGCTTAGGTTGGAATTAGTCGCTTTCTATCAAATTTGATGTAATGTCAAGTTTAGTAGATAAGGTATGGATGATTTTTGGTAGTGATGTTCCATTGTTAGTTCTTGAGCCACAATTCTTGAACTAGTTGGATCTCTCAAGTTTCAATGGAGACACAAAATCCCGGTGATGTTTCAAAAATGCACCTGTTTTTTTTAGACCATGGATTTGAGCAAAAGTTGAAGAGATGGAAGTCATGGTTTAGCAACATGGTTTGTGCTATGTTTTGATTGAGAATATTTTGCTAGCACTCAGTGAACAACGGGCCCGGCGGTTTATACTTTTTATACATATTGGACCCATGTATTTGTTGTACACTAACCTATTGCAGGAGGCATTCAATCCCCACACGAGAGGAAAGGCCTTGTGGCCTACATTCTCGTGCTCAACCTCTTGCGGATTATCTAGTACCTTTTTGGGAAATGACTAGCATCGTGATATGGGTATCAAAGTAAATGGTGATGGTGAGCAAAGGAGAAATCTTGACAATTTCTGCACTACAAGAACACACCATACCAGTAACATTCAAGGGCATATCACATTATGCTATCGTCCGTGCTTAATTTGCAAGCTTGTAGACCACTGGTCTACTGCCCCATGGGAAAGTTGCGTGCCTGATGGTGTTGTGGTGTAGATCCCAAAAGCGGCTGGCATAGATGACTCTCATTGCGGGGGAGCTCCGTCTTAAGCACCACAAAGGCAAACACAAATCAATGATCGCAAGCATGGTGGGAACGTCGATGCCATGATGTGCAGTCAATGGCTGTGTGGCACATGGACAGACAATGACTGGTGGCACATGTCATGCATGACAAGTACCAAGCCCAGGAAGGCAAATTAAACATGATACGGAGCTTAAAGGATGTCCGCTACATTGACATTCCATTGACCAACCATGGAACAAGAACCCGATGTACCTATCGTCAGTTGAGATGGAAAATTAGCATCAAGACTTCCTTTATCATGAAGGAAGAATGAAAAGGCCATCCCAAAGGAACCATTCTCAACATTTGTGAGTCTCTCATTACACCATGATTGGACAACACCCTCCATTGGAATCAAAATGAAGGACAACGCGAAACACAAAAACTTCAAACAAAAGGGTTGTTTCATCACACCACAAGAATCAAGCTTGGGGGAGGATACACCAAGTAATATCACAATTCCTCCAACCCAACCCCTGAGAGGAAGGACCTTGATATTCAACCTACAACAGTGGTTGATCGCTACAAGACATTGACCATGCTCTGCAACACTTGGGAAGCAGACATCTCTCATCCTGAGAGTTTGTCTCCAAAACCACAAGACCAGATGTCTCTACAGTATGAGGTGGCAATTGATATAAGATCTATGCAATGACATCACCCAAGTATGGAGGAATGCTACAAGTGAGCATTCCTTAATTTCCTTCCCCTAGCTAGACATACAACAAGACAAAGTGATCTATCAGAGGTCAGGTTGATCTACTCTACTCATGAATCAATGCGCCAATGAGCCACCTACGACATCACAAACATGGCGCAACATGAGTCAACATGCCAATGAGCCACCTACGACATCACAAGCATGGCGGAACATGGGTTAGCACGCCAATGAGCCACCTATGACATTATAAGCATGGCGAACAACCATCAACTAAGGTTGGTGGCAGTCAAGGATCAAAGGAGTCAACTCCAACAAACATCTAGCCTCTATCATTCCACTCAGTCTGTTTGGGAATAAACTAGCTGGCCGTGACCAAGATTGTGTCACCTGGGAGGATGTCAGACTTAAGGCAAACATGATGTTGGAGCGGGAGATCCAGCAAGAGACATTCACCCACGGGAGTAGTATCATCAGATCAGATGTGCCTAATCAGAGCTCCCAAGACTTTGCCAACGGTCCAAACAGCAGCACGAGAGAAACAACTGCTCATCAAACTATCATTTTAGAAATAGTGGAGACAAAATAAGAGTAGAGAGAGAAGGAAATTCACCTAACATAGGTGAGCAACACAAGCAGCATCGTCGTCACCCAGGGAACAAGCAAGCTTGCAGGAGGCAATGCCAGGTAATATCGAAGCTCAGTCTCTTGGCAATCACTTGCAAGAACTAAGCTTGGGGGAAGATCACTAGGTGAGTACCCCGAATGCTCTATGTTCAATTGATATCTTAAATCCTAAAAAAAGCCATGACACCAAAAATATTTCCTTCTATCATCCCAAATAAAAGAAAAGTTATAAAAATTTGCATAACTTAAAAACAACAAAAAGATTTGTCTTTTTTTACCATGAATAAACTAACTCCTATAATTCTAGAACTTTGTTTATACCCTTGCTTAAAGGAAATGATGAATAGTTGCTCTGTTAATTCCCTGTAAGTATTTCGCATACAACTTGACACTCTCCTGAAATTTGAGCTTATTGGCTTTTGTCGTGATCCTACCTTTAATCTTTAACCTTGTGGGAGCAAGTGCTTTTAAGCCAAGTCTAAGTTGTTGTGAGATGTGATATAATCAAAGTTTGAGTTTAACCCATCCTGATCCTAGTAAGGTGAATTGTCGGAGTTTTCTTTTTGAAAATTAAAATGAGAAAGTTCCTCAGTGGTTTGAATACCTATCTAGAGCCAAATGCTTTACATGTTAAACCTCTACATATGCTACCTATTGTTATGTTGAGTTTTATCAAATTTTGAGTTCTTATGAAGTAGTGACACTTCATGTCCCGATCAAAATCCCTTACATTCACCTCCATTTGCTAGCCTTTCTTTGTCTGGTCATGCTTAAATCTACACTGGATTCAAGCATCCACCTTCACTAGACATTTCTCCACCCTATCCATCATCCGCCCACCTATCCACAAATATGGTCTTCCAAATAAATACTCCAGTCATATTCCAATAAATACCCCCAAAGTTCTCATACAAGAAGGAGACATGGAGCTATCGAAAAAAAAGAAAGAGAAGAGAAAAGAAAAAGAAGAGAGAAGAAGAAAAAGGAAGAAAAAAATGATAGTTCCATGTGCTCAAAAGCTTCGAAGTTCAAGAGGGGATTCATCAAATAAGGAGTTTTCATCCATAGACCATATCCACCCACAAAACCAATCCACTGTCATTTGATCGGGATGAGAAGTATCACAAAGTTCACTAGAACCAATATTTGACTTAGCAATATACATAACATAGGTAAGCTAAACTTTATCCCTACCTTGAGCCCCACATAAGCCTTTTAGTTGATAGGGAAAAGATTGGCCTATGGCCTGGTGAGGAAAATTCAAAACCACTTGAGCGATCGAGGGTACCATTTGAGGAACTTGAGTTTTACTTTAAAAATTTTCAAAACCCTCTGAGCATGAAACTTGAAAGGAGATAGAGTTTGGTGACACTCAACTAAGATTGTTCCATCTCTCAACCGCTGAAGACAAGGTAAGAAAATGCCAGAGCCCCATAGGTACGGATAAAAAGGTTAGGGTACATTTATGCTAGTTTGTTCAGACATAAAGGTAGAGTGTTGGATTGTACACTTAATACTTACAGGATATCGACATCAATGCAACTCCTGATTCGCCAAGCCTAAGTCTTAGCTTTGCTCGAGGATGAGCAAAAGTTCAAGCTTGGGGGGTGTTGACGGTCGTTATTTTCACCATTTCGACCGTCAATTCCTTGGTGAATAAATGTGGTATAAATAAAGTTCTGTGCATTTTTACCTAAACCTAACAAATTCCACGAGTTTTGGTGGTTTTTGGTGTATCACAGGGAGATGCTCAAATTCCATGCAAAAGTATATCATATGGAGCAAGAGAGAATTCATGCACAAAGGGCTTGAGAATGAATTACAAATATCATGACTAAAAAGTATCTCAAATGCCCTCAAGGACTACACCATTGCGTAGACCTCGTCGAGACAATTCCAACAGGACATATTATTTGCATCAATTGGAGCTCATATGAAAAAGATATCGAAAATACAAAAATATAGGGCCTGCAGAAGTCATCGCTGCCATCCGTACCGACAGCAGGCGGGGAGGCACTAGAGGGCGACACGTGGCGGCATCCCATTGGCCGGGTAGGGGCGACGCAGGATCACAATTCGCCCCCAACCGCCCACGCCAATCAGGCGGCGACACGTGGCGGCCTGGGGAGCGACGCACGCTCGCCCGTGCGTGGGCAACGGCGGACCGGGCCGGCCAACTGGGAGCCCGCCACGTGGTGGCCCCTGGTGGCGTGCGGGTGTGGAGGCGTGGTCCGCCAGCCTGCCGGGACAGGTTGCAGCCTGGGAGTGGCTGGCGATGTCGGTTTTGACCGTTAGAGGCCTGTTGGAACGGTTGACCACTTGTTTTGACCGGTTTTTGTCTCAGATCCACTCCAACGGCCGGTTCACCGCCTTAATGGCCGGTTCTTGACCGGTTTTCAACGCCTGCACGTGTGGAATAGTCCAACAGACCTTCCTATGTCGATTGGGAGGCCAGGTGGCGCCCAAGGTGCGTTTTGGGGGAATAATCATGCATAGGATCTTTGGAATATTCTATCTCCTCCACCTATAAATAGAGAGGCACGACCCTCACTTCATTTGGTACCATTCCCATGTGAACTCTCTCTCCATCTCTAGGAGGCGCCCTATGAGTGGTGCCTCCACTCTAAAAGTAGTGTTTGGTTAGGAGTTAGAGGTAGGGCTCTGTTGTTCCGGAGACGTCTTCAGGAGTTCGGTATGAGTTCTTCTTGTATCTTTATTTTCCTGTAAGACTTGAGATATTTATTGCATTATCTTTCTTTACTTTTGTGAGCATTTACTTTACTCTTTCTTTTGATATTATTCATGCCTTAGCATAGTAATATCTTTTAGACTATAGTTAGAGTTGCTCTGACAGGTAACGAATATTTAGTTTGTCTTGCTTATAGATTCCTCGTATGCTCTTTATAGCATTTGACTATACGGTTGTGTATACTTCTACCTGATAGCCTCAGTAGAAGTAGTGCCAGCAAACGTAGACATGGTGTCTGCAATTGCGGTCACCTTGTTTTTGCAAGTGATTAGACCCCACGCAGTTCTAGGTAGTCGGTGTGCATAGTAGACTAGGCGCACTCCGCTTTGGTAGGTCCTCTTGGTGACAGCAGGAGTGTACCCTGTGTAGTCCACCCCCGTCGTTCGAGTTGCTTGTAGCCGCATAGCTGAATTACTGCGACACCCGCCTTTCTCGTTTGGATTATCGGCACTCTGGTGCCCGGAAGTGGTTAGCAGGCTCGGTGGCTAAGTAAGTATCCTAGACAACTAGATAAGTCATTACCTCTATCAGAACAACATGTTTGGTCTAGCTAAGTCTGTCTGGCTCACCTTAGTATAGAAAGTCCTCATCAAGAATCTGAGCTCTCACCTCGTTGTCCTCCTAGCTTTACCTGCTTTCTTGCCAACGGTGCTTGGCGTGTATGTCATCGTGCTTGGTGTCAATCGTTCTTAGCTATCGATTGACGTGAATGAGTAGTAACAACTGGATGAATGATAGTTTCACATCTCTATCTCAATGCTTCCCTATGGATAAATACGATACTTTGGAATATTCCCGGGTGAAAGGCTACAGCGGTCTCCGTGCGCTTGCGGAGTAAAATCCGGTAGGCTAAGAGCCGCCAACAAGGAGAGCAAGAGAAGTCCAGTCTTAGAGTGTTTCACTCCTTTCTTAGTAGTTAGGATAGTTTTGGGAGTTAGAGTTGAGTCGAGCTTTGCCTCGGAGTCTCCAAAGTTATCTCTGAGTCTGTGGTAAAGCCTTGTATCTTTGTACTCAGTTATCTTCAATATAATTTCAGTTATTTTACTCTAAGTTATATCTCCTGTGAGTGTGGTGTACCTTTCTTTGCATACTTGCTAGGCTTAGATTGTGTTTTACTTTGTTATTCAAATCTTGTTATTCTTGCCGGTGCTATAACTCAACCCTATACTTATATGCTAGGCTCTGGCCAGATCCTCTCCTCTGATCAAGGAAAATATATCGTTGTTCAAGCCTCGCTTCAACACATTTATAGCGTGCCATCCTCTCCATGCAGCTTTGCTTGGTAGCCCCACTCGGTGACAACTTGTGGTGTGCCTGTGTAGTCTAGGCCCATTGTTTGGGAGGCCCGTAGGTGATAGCAAAACTCTCTTTTGGGACCAACTATCTACCCCCTAGTACCCTTGAGACTCTAAAATTTTGCTTGACACAAGATCCTGACTTGTTTATTTGAATATCTTAGTTAGACATGGATAATCTTAGCAGCCTGAATAGAAATAGAGTTTGGTGACTTTATCTCACTCATTGTCCTCCCATGCAACAATAACTTTCTACTGATATCTTTGGTAGTGGACTGTCTCTCCACCATACACCTATTATTTTCACACTTACCCTGTTTAATTACTAGTTGGTACAATTTATCCAAGTTTACAGTTTATTCGATTTGAGTTTATTCAATTATACTCTCTGGCCTTTCGCTTCCCTATGGGAATTTACAATACTCGGAATACTCTGGGTGAAAGGCCACAACGGTCTCCGTACGCTTCCTGAGTAAAATCTGTTTAGGCTAAGAGACGCCAACAAGCTTTTCTGTCACCTGTTGCCGGGGAAGCAATTGGCCGAGAGATAATAGATATCTCATTTCAAATCCTATATACTTGATAAGTTTACCATTAGTTGTTAACAGGCTCACTTGGCTCTATTGTTTTGTTGTGGTTGCAATAGGGAGGTGTATGACCGGTTTTGACCTATCGAAAAACAACCACAATAACCTAGAGTCACTGCTCAGGATAGTCCGTCCAAAGACAATCCACCGGCAGAGACCTGTACTGAAGGATCTTGAACCAAGCAGCTTCAAGGACTGATCTGAACCCAACTATCATGACCGAAAAGGCAATTCACGAGTTCTCCATCCCCTCGAGCAACAACATGCCGACAAGACCTGAGGTTCAGGTGGGGGAGAACTTTGAACTAAAGCCCAATGTCATTCACATGGTTCAAGCAATCTTGTTCTGCAGGACTGACGATGGAGGATGCCAACAATCACCAATAGCAGTTCCTGAAGATCTGTAGCACATTCACATTGAAAGGAGCATCCGCCTAATGCCGTCAAACTTCATCTCTTTCCATTTTCTCTTATAAAAAAGGCGAAGCAATGGTTCTACCTCAACCGGGGCATACTGCTAACTTGGGATGCATGCTCCAATGCATTCCTCGCCATGTATTTCCCCCTGAGGAAGACCAATGCTTTGCGGAACAAGATGTCGAGCTTTCAACGGCTAAACTAATGAGACGGTGGCAGAGGCCTAGGAAAGACTCTGAGAGTACATCGCAGCCTGCCCCCACCATGGAATGCAAGAGTGGCTTATCATTCAGAGCTTCTTCCATGCGCTTCACCGCTCAGCACAAGAACACCTGGATGCAGTCGCTGGAGGATCCTTCTTATCCCTTAGCATCAGAGCTGCTAAAGGGTTGATTGAGAAAATGGCAATTAACCAAGGATGGAAAGAAGAGAGGTTGAATACCCGATCCCCTAGCGTCCATCAAATCGAGAGTACGGATATGATCGCTGCTAAGATGGACTTGCTATTGAAAAAGTTAGATGCTCTAGAAGCCACACAGATCTAGGCCCTTGACGCTCGCATGATTTGTTAAGTCTGTGGGAACATAGGGCACTCAGGGAACAGCTGCCCGGAAACTCGATCAAAGGATGTGAACTTCACTGGCAACTCCAGCAACTATAACAACGGGAATCGTCCTCAACCAGGCTGGACCTCAAGGCCCCAACTTCCTTTCTCTGGACAAGGTAACTCTTCAGGTATTTCACCATCGTTTCCAAAAAATAACTTTGATTAGAAAGCTTGTGAATGATAACATTAGTAAGAAGTTTCATGCACATGAGACTTTCCGAAGCTATTTCTCTGCAAATGGAAACTTTGAACAGTGCTATGAAAAACCAACTGAGCTTCAATAAGATGTTGGAAACCCAAATAGCTCAGTTAGTTGCTTCTTTACCTAACCCAAATGCAGGTAAACTTCAACCTGAGCAGCCTCCGAAGGAGCACATAAATGCAGTTAGCACTAGGGGTGGGAAATCCACACAGGACCCCCACTTCTTAGTCGAGCAGGAGAAGACTACCGAACCCGAGGACAAGGAAGCGCCAAAAGACACACCTAGAAA
This sequence comes from Paspalum vaginatum, assembly GCA_030272315.1. Classification (NCBI taxonomy): domain Eukaryota; kingdom Viridiplantae; phylum Streptophyta; class Magnoliopsida; order Poales; family Poaceae; genus Paspalum; species Paspalum vaginatum. The sequence goes on along the minus strand of CM059013.1, from coordinate 29,912,962 downwards.
GGAGGAGAAAGAACACCTTCCACATGAGTTCTATGACACAACAGTGCTACCTTTCCCTCAACGCAACAAGAAGGCTGCAACTTATGAGCAATATAGTAAGTTTGTTGAAGTAATTAAGAAGTTATATGTCAATATCCCCTTGCAAGGTGCTATGCAGGTGCCGACGTATGCAAAGTAGTTAAAGGACACACTCAACAACAAAAAGCCTCTGCCATCAACATAAATAGTGCATATGATAGAAGAGTGTAGCGTAGCTATACTCAAAAAGAAGGACCATGGGAGTCCTACTGTCTCATGCTCGATTGGAACCCAGCACTTTGACCATGCCTTATGTGATCTTAGAGCCAGTGGCAGTGTTATGCCCAAGGTAATATTTGATAAGTTGAATCATGCTGCACTTGCCCCTACTACCACATGTCTGCAGCTTGCGGATCAATCCATCCGATATCTCGAGGGAGTTGCCAAGAATGTTCTACTGAAAATCTGGAATTTTCTCATCCCGGTGGACTACGTGGTTTTGGATATGGAGATTGACGCAAAAACCCTGCTCATCCTTGGCAGTCATTCTTGAGCACCACGGACACAAGCATCAATGTTGGGGCTAGACAAGTCCACCTCAACATCAATGGTAGGAAGGAAATATTCACCTTCAAGCCAAAGGTCGAGTAGTGCAACAAGGTGCATACTTTGAAATGCCAAGCTCCGAAGAATGCCCCCAAAACCAAGGTCGAAGCCAACGTCGAAGCCAAAGGAGGACAGCCTCATCCAATTTATGGTGAGGAAATTGAAACATGAGGCTGCCATTTAACAAAAAGAGTAGAAGGCTGCCCTCCGACAAAGGCAGTTATCGAAAGTAGAGATGAAACGCGGCCGAACCAACCCCGCGACATAGGAAACAGGAGGCAAAGCTCCTATGAATAAGGTCAACACCAACACCGTATTGACTAGAAAAGAGTTGCGCGATTATATAAGGGCACAAAGAAAAGAAACCCAACAATATGAGGCCCGCAAAATCCGAAGATGTTAGAAATGGGTTGTCCTTGCCAACAGGTAAATTGGCATTATCACCCGACTCATATTTATTTCCCGCCACATTTAAATTTATATACCTCCATTGGATATCTAAATTTTTGTCATGCCCAAGTTTCATTTTTTGAAAATAGTTTACTTTCTTATTGCATTAAAAAAATCCATGGCCGGCCGGCCACTTGGCCTAGCCAACCGACCACCTTCCCCCTTTCATCTTACAGCAAAGTTGTAGGTGCATAATGATGGTCGCCTGGCATGCCTTCATGGCCAGGCCGACAACCCCATCCTTGCCTTTGCCTCTTTTAAGTACTCTATCGAGCCTCCTTGATGCACAAATACCCTAGGGTATGCTGGCACATGAGTGCAAAGGCCCTGCACGTGGCCACCTAGCCAAAGATGGTGGTCGCCCGCACCCTCCTGGCTTTCTCCGTCCAATCACACTTAGCCTCTCATGTCTCATCACCGCGGTGCACACTTCAATGGTCGCCTGGTCCTTTTCCCATGGCCAGCCAACCACCAATCTTGACCGCTGACCTTTTTTCTACACTCACGCTCAAGCTCTCATCATCACGCACTAGAATTAGAGCACCCAGCATGTTATCATTGTAGGCTGACCGGCTGTCATGACCACCCGACCTGACATAGTGGCCGCCCCGCCATTTCTTTCCCCATGTCAGTGCATGCTGTAGCTCTCTCTATCTCATGCACTCACTCAAACATGCCATCATGGCCGGCTGACCAGCTTCATGGCTGGCCAACCAGGGCTCTTAGCCACCCGGCCATTCAAGATAGTCACCCGACCTCCCTCTTCCTCCATTTCATCTATAAATAGCCTCCTTGCCCTCCTTGCTCAATGCACCAAGTAGCACCGAGCTGCTCTCTTCTCCCCCTCTCAAATCATCACTTAGTGTTTAAATAAGCTCTTTAGCTTAGTTAAATGATTCCTAATAAAATTCTAGCTAGACAAATAAAATTTCTGGCTACTCTCTCAAATATTTTTAGCAGGAACAAGAATGTTTTGTGGAGGCTCTGCCCCACAAGGACCTATTTTTCGGATGACTAACCCGCTAATGCTAATATTTTCTGATGTCTATCCTTCGGGTAGTTGTTTTTGCCTCTATCTTGTAGGATGAACCGAGCATTCAAGAAGGCGAAAAAAGTGCTAAGCAAGATGGGGCAACACATCCGCTTCTCCTCAAGATCATTCGCCTCGCGAAGCCGACAGTCATGGTCCACCTCCGAGGGGATGTCCATGAACACGGAGGCACCCGAAGAAATTGCAACATTGTCCACCCTTTGACCTATGCTGCTGCTCGACTCACACATGACACCCCACAACTCCGACAAAGTGGAGGCATTAAGGCTTCTCCACTAGAAACCTTACGCCTTAGCCAAGTACTTGGATGAGATTCTCCTTACTAACACAGGCATGCTAGAGCAATTTGACAAAGTGTTCCAAGCTGTTAGCTCGGAGAACTTTCGTGGACATTCTCGAAGAAGGTGTGGGGCTGCTCACCAAAGAATTTCTCATGACCCAATGAGTCATCGAGGATGAGCAGGCAGGTGACTATCCATTTTTTACTCTTCAATACTATGCACACTCTCACACTGCATCATCTCAGTAATTTTCTGGGGTTCTCCTCACGCTACTCTATAGCAGAGAACCCCGTGGCCTTCAATTTGGAAATGTTTTGGAATGAGTTAACTGGGGCGATGCTTTAGGGAAAAAGAGTATCACGAATATTAAACATCCTACCATGTGTTTTCTCGCTCGCTAGCTCACTGTTACCGTCTTCCCTTGGGATGAGACCCACTGCGCCACACTACAAGATGTGAAGTGTCTCTATGCTATGTGGTGGAAACAAAAGTTTGCTCCCGTGCTCAGCATGGTTTATCATTGGCTAAGGCTTGTTCATGATGGCAACACTATTTCGATCACGTCATTCGTGACAACGATCGCTAGTAAGTTAGGAGTTTTAACGAATGCTAGCATAGCCTTCATGCCTAATGATCCATCACGCATGATCACGGAGCATCACTTCATTTAAGCACATTTTTTAAAGAAAAATGCAGCAGGGGAACTTGTCATGACATACAGAGGATATGAGCTTGCAGTGATGCTCCCAGCGCCACAATTCAAACTCTATTCTATGAGATCTCTAACCAGGCAGCTAGAAACTGAGGCATCATAGAACATTATATTTGGAGTCATGACTCATGGCCAATGACGACGAGCCGAAGAAAGAAAGTGCAAGGCGTAGGAAGATGCAAAAGTCGCAGGAGCTAGACCCTCTTGGGTTAACCATGTGGCGGAACTGCCGATTTAATCCGAGCTAAGCGCACCTGTCACCACATGACCCACTGTGCACTTAGACCGAATCAAACCCGGTTGTCCGTCGGGTTACCCAACACGGCACTCGATGAAACCATCGCACAAGGATATGCTAGCATGGTGTTTGGACACGAAACTTTTACAACAAGAATAATATGTCATGAGCATCTTTTATAAAATCCTGTGAGCCCAATAACCAAGGTTTGTTAGCACATCTATTTTCCATATATTTATTGTACCATATTTCTCATTTAGCTCAGAATAGTAGCAATAAAATTCACAAAAATACTTTCTGGACCCTAAACTTAGCTATGAAGCACCATGATTTTTCTCATAATTTGTTTTGCAACATAAGGGCACTTTTTCCTATTATTAACTTTATCATGCAATTATTTATCTATTTCCAATGACCCAAAAATATGACATGCAAAGCTTCCCATTTCTACGATAATCTATATATATGTCAAGGAGTATGTGCAATTTATGGTAGATTATTTGGAGCATTTTTCATGGAGCAACTATTGTCCTTTTAGTATTTATCACAAAATCATACTCAAGGGTAGATCTCTATCATAACTGCTAATGCTAGGGTTACCAAAAATCACACCTTGCCTGAATAACATTATAAAGCTACTGTCCAAGTTCTATAATTTTTGGAGTCCATTTGAATCACTTTTGGCATTTATTCACTTTAAAATGCATGAAAAAATCCGAGGGCAAAACAGTCATTTCACATATCCATATCATATCTATTATGTACATCTCCTTAAGAGGAGCACAATGCAACTAAGTTTGCATTTTTAGGATTGTTAGGAGATTTATTATGTATTTTCAATGTTTACAGCCGAAATAATGAAAATAAATGGATAATCTTTAGATCGAGGGACTTAGACGTAGTAACCTATAGATCCAGGGGCTAAAACACGAAATCAGCAAGACACACTCAACACTGCGCTGGAATAAAATGAAAAATTGTTGAGACTCAAGGGCTAAAGTGAGAAACTACCGTCTTCAACCCCCGGTCATCTTCTACCTCGCGCCGGGGGAAGAAACCGGCGGCGCGCAGGCCAACCGGGGCCGCGCGAGGCCCGGGGACCTGCTGCGAGTGGCCAAGGCGATAGAGGGGAGGGTGTACAAGCTCACTCTACCAGTTTCAATGGGGAATTTGCAGAGGAGGCCGGCAACGGTGGCGAAGGAGCTCCGAGCTCCCGTGGCGTGGAGCGTTGCAGTGAGGGGAGGGCGCCGTAGACCTAGGGAAAATGGTGGAGTGGATCGAGGTGAGTGTGGTGCATGTGACGGTTGTAGGGGAAATGGCTCGAGGTGGTCGGCGTGGAGAGATTGCCACGACAACAATGGCAGCCGGCACTCTGAACTGCCGGGGAGAGAGGCAGAGAGGGAGTGAGAGCTGCGAGAGAGAGGGGAAATGAAGAGAGTGCTCTCTGCTTTAGCTTAAGGGCGAAGGGAGCCGGGACAGAGGGAGGGGACAGGGCATAGCGCCGTGGCCGGCCAGTGCCAGGCCATGGTAGCTGCATGGCGAGCATGCCCTGCGATCAGCAGGCATCGGCCCTTGTGGGCCCCACTTGTCATAGTGAGAAAGAAAGAGAAATAAAGGAAAAAATGTAAAACAATGTTTGACTGCGAGAACCTTTATTTGAATCCCACATTTTTTAAAAGACTAGAGGCCAAACAAAGACAAACTCGAAATACAAAAAGTATTCCAAATTTGTACCTCCGCAACTTTGTTATAAACTTTATTACAAGATTGTATTGAAATTTGAGTGAGATTTTTAATTCAAAGTTCTGACCGAGGTTTGACCAATGCAACAGCCAAGTTTAGAAATTCTAAAAGTCCATTTTCTGGCCATTTTAATACAAAGAGTTTTATACCAACATTGTTCAGTTTTTCATGATCCAAAACATTCATATATAAAGTTTTCTATGATAAGGACTGTTGTTTCACAAAAATTTGAATTTACTAGACAAGTCAAGTTTTGGCAGATTTGACATGTTGATAGAAATTAACTCCAAAGTTGTTCATCATGAAATTTTCTACAAGTTTGTTATATAAAGTTTCCTCTAATTCACAAAAGACATGAAGTTAAAGTAGCAAATACAAAAGCAATTTCGGTAAAACCGAGTTTAGTAGACTTAAATGACTTAGTCCATTCATGCAGTCAATATCAAATGCTCATGAAATGATGAAAATGAGTTAATGATGCTGTTGACGCAACATTTGAACGAATATTTTGTATCAATTTATGTGGTTTTTCAATGTTTTTATGCGTCAACTATATCTTTTACTAACATTTATCACAGATTATTGTAGATTTTGCAACATTGTCTTGGAATTTTGCTATACTTCATTTTTGCAGGTTTTTGACCAATTTTTCGCGAAATTCACCACAACCTACCTAGTTTGAGAAAAGGCCTCTGAGATGGCATTCTACGAAGATGATGATCAAGGAAGGCTTGGTTAACTTATGCCCATCCTCTGAGTTAATCAAGGCTTTCTAATCGGAAACTTCTTAAAGACATCATATGCTACGCTGGGAAGGGAAGCTACTAGAAGAAATCTACATGGAAGGTGTCAAGACACTTCATATCTATCCAAAACTAGAAGATTTCGTCAACTCTCAGAGAATACCAAAGATTCCAGAACCCCAAGAGTCCGAGAACCCTCGCAAATTGATTTCTTAGGCAACAAGTAATGTCCCAGCAAAAGATGGAAACAATTGGACGAAGGAAAGAGGGGGGTCGGCCTACCTTACCCCCCTAAAGTCGGCCGAGCTACCCCCTTATTGAAGCTTCTGGAGGAGATCTTCAGGGATGTACTTTGACTCAACATTATAAGGAAAGAAATGGAAGCGTTTTGCCAAAGGATCTCGGGAAATTATGAAGATATGCTCAAACATGGAAGATTTGGCATAAACCGACTTATACCGAAGATTCTGGAGCTCCTCAGCCCAAAGTCTGAACTGCAAACTTGTTTCCCAAGCAACCAGGACCGACATACTGATAGATGGAAAGCATTGGCCAAGGGAAAGTCAGGGGTCGGCTGACCCTACCCCCCTTACTAGGCCGACCCCACCCCTTCTTAAGACGGTTGAGGATTGCTTTTCTACCACGTCATCTCCGGACTATATAAAGCCAGCCTAGGCCCCGAAGTCGGGCATCCAATTCATTATGAAGGCGACAAGATGTAGAGAAGAACAACAACTAGACGAGAGTAGAGGGTCGAGTTTCTAGTCTAGGATTAGAGTTCTTCTAGTTTCTAGAGGTGATTAGAGCCCTTGCACGGTGCTCTAATTACCTAGCTCTAGAGATCTAATTGTATCATCAAAGGAAGGTATGGCCATGGTTGTAAGTATGATACAATTTATTAATGAAGCATTGATCTTGTATAATTATCATCTTCTTATTCTAATTATGCTTGTTCTAGCTCTAATTAATTTTAGGTCTAGATGCATGTTAATTAGAGCTTGTTATTTAGGGTTATATTCTTCTAGCGTTCTTGATCATTGATCTAGGTTACTAATAATATAGTTGTATATCTAGTTCTTGTAATCATGGTGATTAGAGGTTCTAGTTGTGCTAATTATGTTATTAGACTATGTGAAGTAATTACAAGTGCATTCTCTAATTATGTATGCCTATTGAGAGTTTCTCGTCGATTACCTGGTTCTAGTGACAGTAGGGCCGGGGAAAGGTTAAACTCGATCTAGGGGTTAGGTTGATTGATCTTGATTTAATCATGCTATGAAGTTTATGCTTGATCATGCTTATTTCTACCTTGAGCTGCTAGTTATCTCGTTGCTCTAATCTAGTTGTGGTGCCCTTATCATCTATGTTTTGGATCCAATTAGAGCTTGATCAGACTCTAGTTAATACCCCTTAATTGGTGTTCTAGTTCTTTTCTAATTGCTTATCTTATAATATTAGTATAGTTTAGACGTAGATTAGTCATAGTTTAGAGCTAGTTTAGAGGTAGATTAGAGCCTTATTTTATACTCTTAGTTTACCATAAACTCTTGTTAATTAGTTCTCAATTAGTTGATTTCCTGGATTGACAAAACCCATGATACTCATCCTGGGGAAAAGCTACATACGATACTGTCGCTTGCAGTATAAGGTTTGACGTGCTTAAGTGGCCGTCAACAAGCTTTTTTGGCGCTGTTGCAGGGGAACCAATTAGTCGAGTCTTAATTAACTTGAGTTTATATATATATTTAATTTTTGTCTTTTCATAATTTAGCCTTTTATTTTTAATTTTGTGTCTTTTATTTTATTTTTTTATTTTATTTTATTTACTTTCTTGCATTTAATTTTATAATTAGATAGCTTTGTTTAGAATAAGTTTTGATCTTTTATTAGTTCAATCTTTTATAAAAACTTTTAGAATATAGTTTCTCCTATATATATATTTCTTTGACTAACATTATAGAAAAAGTAGACCTCAATCCAATAAAGAAATATATATCTTTTCCAATCTAGCTCTTTAATAGTAGGTGCTAACGCTGTTAGTGGCCTATGATCTGTTATTGAGTTTTTTTACAGCTATCACGAAGGAGTAACTATGGTGTTAAAGGTATGTCTGCCGTGTCAATTATTTTTTAAGACTAATGTTCGTTGGAGCCTAGTTTGTTCTAAGCTACCGATAATGGAGGCAAAGATAATTAGCCGAGAAAGTTTCTGAAGCTAAGGATTGCTTGAGTACAAGGAAGATGAGCATACAGAAAGTTTATCTCAAGACTAATCCAAGCTACAACCTAATCTCGAGATACTCTCGGAATTCAGGACAGCAACACCTTGTGGGGCAGATTTGAAGACCTTAACAACGTCAAATGAAGAAAGTCTGAATACTAAAGTTGTAGATCCTTTCGAGATCTTCAAGATAGAGTCCAAATTTGCATTATTTGGACTTTAGATGAGGAAGTTATGGTTGAATTACTACAAGATGTAGAACAAGGGAAGCTGAATTTCGAAAAAGACACAAGCATTCCTCTCCAACACTGGATGGTGCATGCAGTCATGGTATTTCCAAAGAAGAAGATGAAGCCACCATGGAGTCAAAGATGAGATTTGAACTTCTCTTCTTCAAGATAAAGGTAATTCTTGTTTTACTCATAAGTATAATTAAAGTTTGCCTATGTTTGATTAGAACAATGTCTCATAATGATTATTAAGATGTTATTTGGTTGATTGTGATCGTATCCCTACTTAAATTTGGTTTTTCGTTTTTTATGAAACCTTTGTTCCCTTAATCGATACCATGAGAATCAATTAATAAAGTTTGTCTTTAGACTAGCTTCTTGATCCATAGCTTTGCAATGCTTAATTTCAACATGTTTACCTGGCCAGAGTTTAAACGTTTTCATATTCTTTTAGTAGATATTTTTGCTTTAATTAGTTGTTTGAATCTGCTCATGCATAGAGATGGTTAAGGTTTGCTGGTTCGTCGATTTTCAGGTTTAAGGTTTAGGGTTGGATATAAATTAAAAATTTGAGAGCCAAGGTTTGTGCAAAAGTAGAGGGGACCAACCACTAGAGCCCCCCTAGTGGTTCGGTCCAGGTTTAATTTTTGTGCAATTTGCTTTGAAAATTTTAAACATGAACATGTGCATGTTTTTCTTGATTTATTATATGTGCATAATATTATCTTTGAAAATTTGAAATTTCAAAACGTTTGGTCTCTCTACAAAAAATTCCCTTGTTAGAATTTTATCTAAGCCTAATTTTATTTTATTTATTTCAATAATCATCTCTCTAATTTGGCCAAAATCATTAAGAACCCATCGTCTTGTTTATCCCATGTTTAATTTTATGAATCAAGATAATCTATGAATTATATATGCTTTAGTGTTTTGCTAAGTGGTTTCAATTATAGTTGTCTTTATTCATGAATCAAATGTTTGTTTAAACCCCTATCAACCACGTGGCTCTACTTTTATCTCTAATCAATACCATGATGTTATTATATTATATATTGTGTGCACAATGAGCTAACCATGCAGAGAAATTCACACTTCATTTGAAACAATGAGATCAATGTGGTGAAAGAGTACAAGACAAATTCCTGATGATTGATACAAGGATTTGACAAGGATTTGAAGACATCATCAGAATTTGCAAAGGTTTGGTTGAGTTTCAAATTGAAGAGTGAGTGGACTGAATGGAGAAGGAATTGAAGACAAGAATCGAGCCTATGAAGCTTGAAGATCAACAATGGTAGACTCTAGACAATTTCCACAAAGACCTAAGGCCAGAAAGCTGAAGATTGTCAACATCTGAAGAGCTGAAAATAGGAAGCTGAAGATGTCACCAACATGGAGCTCGACCTTAGAAGGCAAAGACAGAATATTTTCTTATATTTGGAAAGCCCATGAAGTCCTCTTTCCAACACAATAAGAATCACTCAATTTGGAGATTTCTACAAGGAGCAATGTGCAAATCATTGAAGGCTGCGCGAGCTCAATTAAAGTCTGGACAGAACGCAGTGCTTGAGTAAAACGGGCATAACTCCTTCATACGGAATCAGATTTTTACGTACAAGTACTCCTTGAGTAAAACGGGCATAACTCCTTCATACGGAATTAGATTTTGACATACAAGTACTCGTTGGAAAGATAATTTCAGAAGCTATCCAATGGATCTATTGTTTAAGGTATGTTCTGTTTGAGACCAATGAGATATACCATGAAGAACGAGGTGGCAGCAACAATGGTGATATCTACTTGAGTAAGATGATGGCAACAATGATGATGAAAGCTTGGGCAATGCTTACATGGGATTTTCATGATCAAGTTCAGTTGGAAGGAGCTTCAAAGACATTGGCACATGAACAAACAAGTGGAGGATTGTGCGCACAAGTGATGCTATGATCAACACACGATAAAGCTGCACAATCAAGTTATAAAGCTGCATGGACTCTTTGGATTCTTACTTCAAGAACCATGGCTTCACTTCAACAAAGGTAAGTAAGAAGTCTAGCTTTATGACTTTAACTTAAGCGCTTTTTGGGAGGCAACTCGTTCAATCATTTCTTTTTAGTGTTAAGAGTCTTGGAGTCTTTTAATAGAGAAATGGGAAGCATGACACCACCCTTTGAATCTTTAGCTTGTGACTAGTTAACTTAGTCTAACTTTTGTTTTAGATAATTACAATCATATCACTTCATAATTGTGTTTTCCATTTTGCATTTTGTATATATCACCGTGTTGCATATAGATTAGAGTTGGATGTTTGCATTGTAATTAGCTTGGTTGTTTAATTAACTTCATGATATGTGCTTTCATGTTTATATTAAATGCTTGATCAGCGTTTTTCCTTTACAATTTTGTGTAAGCATGGTGCTTAGATTAAATTGTTGATCATCAGGATGAAGTTAATTAATCTCGCTAGTTATCCATAATTTCATGTGATTAGTTTATAAGCTTTGCAATGTGCTTTGGTTTTTTTGTTGTTATAAGTTAATAACCTTGAGAAAACATGGTGTTTTAATCTTGGTTAATTAAAATTTTTATGGCTACGGAGAGACTTAACAATCACGTTGTAAACATAGTGCTTAGAACTTGATTTAATCATTGTCTTTGTTTATATGCTTATCTCATGCATAATTACACACATACACCCATTAGGTTTTTATTTATCTTTTATTAAGTTTAATTAAGCCACAAGTTAAAAGTCATTGGGGATATTTTTAGATTATGGTAAATTGCTTCTACTCTTGACCGTTACCTCGAGAGTAGTATGTGCATTTGAATTATTTTGCAGGAAATTATTTAATGACAAGGAAATTGAAGGAATCTACGGTAACATATTTCTAACACCTTCTCTTTTCATTTTTTTGAATTCTGCAATATTTATCTATATCTATAAATTTGGTGTTCTCTTTGTGTTTTTCTTGTTTTTAGTGTGTTGGTTTAGATTTATAGTATGATTAATGCTACAACCATGATCTATGCTTAATTAATTAATGATAAGAAAAAGATGAAAGTTGCAGCTTTATCTTTATTGTGCTTTAGTTTTGATTAGTCAAATTTAGCAAGCTCTCATAATACATGTTTAATTGAATTAGCCAGCAAATTTGTGATTGATTATGATTGTTCACAAAGACCCATATGATTTAATTTTTGCAAGGTTTAATCTTTATCATGATCATCTACTTGTTTATTTTTACTGCTTATAAATGCCATGATCAACTTTATAAGATTATCTTGCAATAGCCATTCCTACCAGAGCCATATATATTTTAAACCTTAGATTTATCAAATTTGTTTTTAAATGAGTTGGATCAAGACTTTGATCTAGGGTATGAGACTTAGAAGTTGGTCATTCATTTGCGTACCCACTCTACTTATTCACTTGGGGCGCCACTACAACAGCTTTACCAAGTTGGTGGATGCTGCCATCGACATGGAGTAGCGGCTCCATGAGTCCCAGGAGGACCAGCGGAGGAAAAGACTTGCAAGCACACCTCCATCAAGTTCATTCGAGCGGCAACGGGTTGTGCATCATGCACAACTGCAAACATGTTACATTGTTGAACCCCAACGACATGAGCAACACAGTGAGGGACAACAACAACCGTCATCCTGCAGTGCACCTCCCTATCCACGCCCTACTTCAAATGTGGAAAAACCAAACATTTCAATCGTAACTGTTGTGATGCCCCCGGCATCTCGAAAGTCTTAACACGCGATTAGATTAGCGGTATTCAAGGGTTTGGCTTAATAATGTTTAGAGAAGAGCAACAACTAGGTTAGTAAATCACGAAGTCAAAAATTTTCAGTAAAACATGAAAAACCCCTGAGTGCATTTGTGACTATAGTTTAAAATATGAGGTGTTTTAGACCAAACTCTCTATAACAAACTTGTAGACAATTTTATGTAGATCAACTTTGTTATTGAATGTGGTAACATGCACAAAGGTTTAGGTGGAGTTTTGAGTCGATTAATGAAAAAGACAGAAATCTGCCTAAACTTGATCGGTAAGGAAAATTCAAATTTCAAAGGGACAAAAGTCCTTATCATGCAAAACATCATATAAGAAAGTTGTAGATAATTAAAAACCACACAACATTGGTATAATACTCTTTCTCTAAAAATGAGCATAAAATAGACTTTAGGAATTTCTAAGTTGTATTAAACCTTGGTCAAACTGGAGACAGCAGGTTAAATTTAAATTTAATCATATTTAAACTTAGAATCTGATATTACTCCTTTTGACAAAGTTGTAGATCTGGAAGAGTAGAACAACTTTTGTATTTTGGGTTTTGTCAAATTCGGCCCCTAGGATGTTCAAAAACAACAATGTCTAAAACATGTCCCAGCAGTCAAACAGCATTTTTCATTTTCCCGAATTTATTTTTCTCCGTGAGTCGCTGACGAGCGGGCCCCACCTGTCGGGCTGCCGCGCCAGCGCATTCCACCAACTCCTTTGCTCCGTGCACCCGGTCCGTAGACCCCTCACCCTCCTCTTCACCCTGACCCCACCTGTCAGCGACCTCGGGTCTATGGACCCGGTCCACAGCGCGCTCATCTTCTTCCACCTCCCCTCCCGCTCGCCCACGTGTCTGCCGCGCCGTGACGTGCCGCGCCCTGCGCGCCAGCACGCCACGCCGCCGGCCACGCGCCGTCTGCCCACGCCTTGCCCGGCCTGCCCCGCACCCGGCCTCACCTGGACGCTTTCGCGGCTTCCTCCGCGCGCTCCCTCACTCGCTCGCCCTCTCCTTTCTGCTCGTCTCTGCGCGACAGAGCGCGCCCACCATTGCCGCCGTGAAGCTCGAGCTCGGCCTCTCCGTTGGCGACCCACTCCGAGTACCTTCCCTGCTCCAAGATCGACACCATCGAGCTCGCCGTCCAGCCGCACAGCTCCTGCACCCTACGATGTCTCCGTTCCCCGCCTCCTCCACCCGCGCCGAGCGACGCGCGCAGCGCACGCCGCGCAAACCGCCGACCCGCGCCGCGGAGGGCCCCCACTGGTGCCTTACCCACACCTAGACCTACGGTGCTAGGTTCGCCATCTCCTCGCGCGACCGATGCGCCCCCAAGTTGGCCCTCCCTCCACTGGAGCCGCCGGATTTGGGCCGAAGCCATCACGCACCACCGCGCCATGACCATCCCGGTTCATCGTCGTCGCTCCGCCTCCACTGTCCATCCCGCGCGGTGAGAACTTAGGGGAAATGATCCCCATCGCCGAGAACACCTTCCCGGACCGGCACGGCTCCAAGCGCGCGCCCCCACGCGACGCGCCATACGCGGGAAGCCCGCCCGCCGCGCGCCCCTGCCCTGTCTGGAGGAAGAAGAAAGAGGTTTTGTAGAAAACCCCCTGTTCTTTCATGTAATTCTGTCTCGATTGTAGTACTATTCACTGAGTCTTGAAAATTTTGTGTACAGGCCCCTGGAAGCTAGGGATAACTACGTAAAGGTCCTGGGTCTGAGAGATTTCGAATAAAATTTCATTTTTCTAGGTCTGAAACTTTAGAAACCCATAGTAAATTGTAGAAAAATGCTAAAAATACAAACTTTGTTGCATTATGTTCATTTTTAGTATGTCTACAGAATGGCAAAAAAGTAGATCTCTGAAATGACCTTTTTGCCCCTGATTTTGTGCATGCATGAAAAACCAACATAAATAGGAAATATGGGTAAAATGAGCTTCAAAAATTATGAAATTTGGGCAGAGGCCTTGTGAACATGTGTAGGCTTTGTATAAATTTTGGTAGCCCTAGTATTTACTGTTTAATTACTATTTTGCCCTTGTCTTATATTTAAGCATGTATTTAATTTAAGAAAAAATTTGCTATAGTGAAAAATGCTCCAAGTGACTTTAAGGGCTTGATATGAGCTCTAGGTTACGACCATAACTCACTGCTAGCATAGGAGGTGGTGCATGTAAGGCTTTGGCTCTGATTTGAAAATGGTAGAAGTTTCTGGAATGCAATATAGGTCTTCACTACTGTTGAGATATGCACGCTAGGAACTCTAAGTTAGCTATGTGAAATATGGTTACTCATACGGATGCTTGACATTCAGGCATCTCATTTGCTGCATCATGCATATCATTCATATAGCGACGCTCACTGCAGATACGTGATCGAGAAGCAAGTGCGTGGAGGTACTTCGAGCAACGGTGTCCCAAAGACCAACTAAGACCCAAATACCACCTGGAGGCCCCTGAAGTGGTATTTGGAAGGAGGAGCTGTCCAAGTGATCAAGGGGTTGCCTGGGGCAAAGCCTCACAACCCGGCAAACTAACCTAGTTTAGTTTGTTGGCTGAGTAAGAATAAGCAAAGGTAGGCAGGACCATGATTTCTCCCAGCTAATGTGATAATTGATTGTCTCATTACGCATCCGCATTAGGAGTTGATTGAAAACAATTGCATTAGATCTCTTGGCCGCCCTGGCCCTAGCACCTATGTATAGAGTTCGTAGGACGAGTTGCCTAGGCTCTGCTAGGTGCGAGTAGACACGAGTGAAAGGAGTCACTCGTCGCGTAGGTGATTTCAAAGGTTACAAAACTATTGCTATTGAGGAAGTAATACTATGCTCCTGGTTTAAATGGAGACCGGGCGGAGAATAATTTTATTATATGGTGTGTGTTTGGCTCCGCCCGAGTCGCATAAGGCCCGTTCGCTGTTCGCCTGCTGATCGGCATAACATTGCTAGAGTGCTTAACCGGGAAATGGGACCGGTGAAGTCTTACCTGGGTTTGTCCGAAGTTTTCGAGGCTCCGCTCATCCACTTGCTGGAGGCCGATGGGCCCGGGGGCGCTTGTACTCGAGGGAGGGCTGACCCAGTGCGGCCGTGGTATCGCTCCTAAGGGAGGGCTGACCCGGTGCGGCCGCGGTATCGCTCCTGAGGGGGCACAACCCGGGGGTTAGGTGAGGGCGCTTTGAATCTTGGGACAAGACAGGTGGAGATGGGGGCTATATGTGGGAACGCGATGGCTAGTAAGCATATACCCCTGGCATGATAGTTATTCCCGGGAATTAAAATTGATTCGAATCGCTGATGCCCACCAGGTGTGGGAATGCTGATAATGCACACGGGCAACGTAGTAACTACTTAAACTCTCAGTGTTTAATACTCATGGTTTTTGGAATACCACATGTTTGAATTGAATTGTTTACATTACTGCAAGTTACAGTTGTGATGAAGGTTATACAAATGATGAAGTCTTACTATTTATGTTACACATGTTATTGTTTAAAACTAAAGGCTAAGGATCCACTTGCTAGTAAGCCGCTTCGCGTCAGCCGTAAGCCAATTCCATTAAGACCTACTGAGTAATTAGTACTCAGGGTTTGCCCCCACCTTTTGAGAACAGGTACAGGCGACATCCGGACAACTGCTTGGAGAAGGGTAGTACCGGTGGGCTCGGTGCTGCTCGTCTCAATCGACGTTGCACGAAGACTAGTAAAGTATTTCTTCCGCTGTAAGACGTTTTCAAATTCGCTTCCGCTAACTGATTCAAACTTGCCTTTCATATGGTAATATGTTGAAAATTATAATATTATTTCGAATCGGTTTGTAAAAGAAGTTTATATATGCTATATTCAACTGCCTGAGATGATGTATCTGTTGTGGCTCCATTGTGGGCTGGATGTGTATGATGTCGGTTCCTCTGGGAAAAAGGTAATATTGGGGGTCGAATGACTCTCGACGGACGACCGGGTTTAGTTCGGTCTAATCGCACTGCAAGCCAGAGGTGGCAGGTGTGCTTAGCCCGGATTAAATCGGCGGTTCCGCCACAGCTGGTATCAGAGCCGATCATACACAGACAACAGACATATCATCCAGTTTTAATTTACAAACCTATTTTCGAAAACCCTTTTTCGAAGTATTTGAAAAATGAGAGTATCGATATGCCCATATTAAGGATGTTAGTGAAATACCAGGTGACATCGCTAACATTCTGACCTAGATAGAACTCATATGCATATTCGGCGCTTTGGGAAGCAACATTTTGGCCATAGCTATCCCCAGTACTGGCGGAGCGGTATTGGGATTTGCGGACTGTTGCGAACCCTGCATTCATGCTGATAGGGCAGAACTCTTTAAGGGGGGTGGTCACGCCATTGGAGTGTTTCGTGACCACTTTTCCTTCAACCAAAATTATAGCTAGATCTTGTTGGCCACCGTTTCTCTCCCCAGCAATTCCCCAGTACTGGAGGAAGACTGGGTGTGTTGGGAGAAATGGCGCCACTACGTCGTCCACCAGACGTAGCCTAAAGAAAATCGTGGATGCCACTTTTAGAGTTAGAGTGGTAATGTTTGGTGATGGTGATGATGTTGATCTGAGCATGCATTTTTCTGCAGGTACACTAACTATGTGCGAAATTAAGAACGAGTAGAGAACGACTAGTTGCATTATAGAGTGCCGTGCATATATGTCACCGAATACTCGCTAGATATATAATTATACATAGGGTGTGTGATGTGAGACCGAATAGGGCGAATCATGCATCATGACATCATGTCTTATCTCATGCATTGTTTTTGTTACTTAAGAGTGACTAGGAGCATATTGCGTTGAGTGTGTTACTATTGTATTGATACGTAGCTCAAAGTACAAATAGAACTAGTAGAAACTAAGCAAGCGACTTGACTAGTACACTTGGGTTGTCGCAATTTTTCTACACCTAATTCATTCTAAATATGAAACGTTTAATAAATGCAGGTCAAATACAATAAATATGTCGATCGGTCCAAAAATCAAACCCGTCTCGAAGTTACCGATGCCACACGCGTTAGAAACATACCGTAGCCTTGTGCCATCGTTTTGCGAAAAATCACTTATCGGCATATTTTCTAAACACGTAAACGCGGAAAACACTAAGCCCACACCAAGTTTTCAAAACCCTTGAACTTACGGAAGCCTTATTTTTCCTGCCACAGATGTCGCAACCCTTTGACTTATGTCCTGATCACCCCGAGCCCACGAAGTCTAAAACACCAGCCCCGGCAAGTCTCAAGAAGAAGAGAAAAGCGGGAGAATCTTCTACTAACACGGCTTCAGTTCAACATCTGCGACCTGGCCTGGTTTTATTGAAGGGATTCGTCAAGCCTGAAGATCAAGTCAAGATAGTTCGTACATGTCGACAACTAGGTATTGGTCTAGGAGGATTCTATAATGCTAGTTTCAAAAATGGAGCCAAGATGAAGTTATGGATGATGTGTCTAGGGAAGAATTGGGATCCGACTACAGGTTTCTATGGGCCAACACGTCCATGTGATGGTGCCCAAGTCCCTGCGATACCAGAAGCTTTCAAGACAATTGCTCAAACTGCAAATTCAACTGTAAGCGAATTTCCTCAAATCAATCCTGACATATGCATTATTAACTACTACAACAACGTCGGGAAGCTCGGACTCCATCAGGATAAGGATGAATCAGGAAGAAGCATTAACCAAGGTCTACCTATCGTCTCAATCTCCCTAGGCGACACGGCAGAATTCCTGTTCAGCGATACTCGAGACAAGAATAGAGCGACTAAGATCAACCTTGAATCTGGCGATGTTCTCATACTCGGTGGAAGATCAAGACTGCTATTCCATGGCATCTCCCATGTGAAGCCTAACACTGCACCGACATGGCTAAAGGAAGAAACTGGTCTTCGTCCAGGACGCATCAATCTCACGTTTAGGCAGTACTAGCTGGGTACCAATTAGTACGATAAAGTCTGAGGGACAAACCTATGTATCAGAAGGTTTTAACATTCGTAGATCAGAAAGATCTCGGGTGTCCGGCTCTATAGAGTCAACTTGTATCTCGTTCCTATGGTTAAATGTACTCCTAAGACTTATGGTAATAGCACATGGAGCTTTGGTAACTTTTTCTTTAAAACCCTTGTCGTTCATGCGCTTCGAACCCTTGTGATCGAAGAAATCCTAGCCTAATTGCATTATATTCCACTATTCGTTAATTACTTGCTACAAGCTTTGTAAATCAAGGAACTTCTTTTACCATGGGATTCAAGCACCCTAAGCTCTTATATCACTTTGGACTTTCTCTTATTTACCAAAACTTTGTAGTGATCATGACCCTGTAGGTGGAATGATTGAGCCACCCTTGTTGTGATGTCTCCTTAGGCAGTCTTGGATGCCTCGACGGGACCTGGAGTCCTATGTGTACGGCCGTCACATGGTTGTGCTACTAGGTTCGCGCTGGCATTAAGACATGCGAAGGCATGACATCGCTTCAATCGTGGAACATTCATAAGCGGAGTTTATCATCTGATTGACCTCGAATCTTGCTACTCTTGATTCGTGGGGATGATTGATTTCATTTCCACTATCCAGTATATATCACTTCATTGCCTTGTTGCACCCTGCTTTTCCTGAGATGTGGGAGTAGCCAACCTCCACCCACTGCTTATCCACACCCTTTTTATTGCTTCTGTGGAAGTGATCCATCTCATTTCCACCATTTCATCACATTTTTCCATTGCCTTGTTTCACCTTGCTTTCTTGACCAATGGGGATGATCCGCCTCAACCCCACGACTTGTTCATATTAATTCGTATCCATGTTTGACCTTGCCTCCGAAGATTGGTGGGAACAGCCAACTTCGTTCTCACTATCTCCGTCGATAGTTTCTATCCATTTGTTGAACCTTAATTCCCGAGGGTGTACTTTACGAACATCCTCCACACTAGCTTTTGTCCTCGGCTAGTGCTCATGTCATATCGTCATTTCCCTAGGAGTGGTTTTCTTCCTCTTAGAAGGGAACTTACTAGCATTTTGGTTCGCTAGTAAGAACACATCAGCTACTGCCATATTCTTGATCACTCATGACCAACGCTAAGAACTTATACAGATCATCACTTTGTTTAGGCGAATACGGCCTATCTTCTCCCTCTTATGCCTTTCTTGTCCTAATGAGTAGAATGTGCTATGTTTCACCACATCTTACTCTTTGAAAACATGTTAACTTGGAATTTTATATGTGGACACAGTCCCTGCCAAATAAAATGAACATGTCTCTCAAAAACGCATCCGATGATACTTCCTTCAATCAAAAGACCCTGCTTTATTCAATTTCCGACTGTGTACACTGTGCTTTCATTATTTGGATAAGTCAGGTACTTACCACATTTCAAATGCTAGTATCAAAGTCAGGAAATGACTCCCTTCCTTTGCTTCAATCACAATCACTTGCTTACTGACCACATTCTCTTCATGGTTGGTTTATTCGCTCGCTTATATGGCATGACTCGTCGAGTATCTTGGAAAGACCACCCTAGCCTAATAGATGACGCTTTGTGACTACTTGTGTTAAAGAGGCACTAACCATTCACAAGCTAGTTGACAAAGCCAACGAGTGAAAAAGTGGGATATTACCATGTGCATTCGAAAAGGCACGAACCACGATGCCATACTCCTTACAATACGCGATAGGTAACACACCCGTACCTCACACAAATCTCGGGACGAGATTTCTTTAAGGGGGGTGGGTTGTGATGCCCCCGGCATCTCGAAAGTCTTAACACGCGATTAGATTAGCGGTATTCAAGGGTTTGGCTTAATAATGTTTAGAGAAGAGCAACAACTAGGTTAGTAAATCACGAAGTCAAAAATTTTCAGTAAAACATGAAAAACCCCTGAGTGCATTTGTGACTATAGTTTAAAATATGAGGTGTTTTAGACCAAACTCTCTATAACAAACTTGTAGACAATTTTATGTAGATCAACTTTGTTATTGAATGTGGTAACATGCACAAAGGTTTAGGTGGAGTTTTGAGTCGATTAATGAAAAAGACAGAAATCTGCCTAAACTTGATCGGTAAGGAAAATTCAAATTTCAAAGGGACAAAAGTCCTTATCATGCAAAACATCATATAAGAAAGTTGTAGATAATTAAAAACCACACAACATTGGTATAATACTCTTTCTCTAAAAATGAGCATAAAATAGACTTTAGGAATTTCTAAGTTGTATTAAACCTTGGTCAAACTGGAGACAGCAGGTTAAATTTAAATTTAATCATATTTAAACTTAGAATCTGATATTACTCCTTTTGACAAAGTTGTAGATCTGGAAGAGTAGAACAACTTTTGTATTTTGGGTTTTGTCAAATTCGGCCCCTAGGATGTTCAAAAACAACAATGTCTAAAACATGTCCCAGCAGTCAAACAGCATTTTTCATTTTCCCGAATTTATTTTTCTCCGTGAGTCGCTGACGAGCGGGCCCCACCTGTCGGGCTGCCGCGCCAGCGCATTCCACCAACTCCTTTGCTCCGTGCACCCGGTCCGTAGACCCCTCACCCTCCTCTTCACCCTGACCCCACCTGTCAGCGACCTCGGGTCTATGGACCCGGTCCACAGCGCGCTCATCTTCTTCCACCTCCCCTCCCGCTCGCCCACGCGTCTGCCGCGCCGTGACGTGCTGCGCCCTGCGCGCCAGCACGCCACGCCGCCGGCCACGCGCCGTCTGCCCGCGCCTTGCCCGGCCTACCCCGCACCCGGCCTCACCTGGACGCTTTCGCGGCTTCCTCCGCGCGCTCCCTCACTCGCTCGCCCTCTCCTTTCTGCTCGTCTCTGCGCGACAGAGCGCGCCCACCATTGCCGCCGTGAAGCTCGAGCTCGGCCTCTCCGTTGGCGACCCACTCCGAGTACCTTCCCTGCTCCAAGATCGACACCATCGAGCTCGCCGTCCAGCCGCACAGCTCCTGCACCCTACGATGTCTCCGTTCCCCGCCTCCTCCACCCGCGCCGAGCGACGCGCGCAGCGCACGCCGCGCAAACCGCCGACCCGCGCCGCGGAGGGCCCCCACTGGCGCCTTACCCACACCTAGACCTACGGCGCTAGGTTCGCCATCTCCTCGCGCGACCGATGCGCCCCCAAGTTGGCCCTCCCTCCACTGGAGCCGCCGGATTTGGGCCGAAGCCATCACGCACCACCGCGCCATGACCATCCCGGTTCATCGTCGTCGCTCCGCCTCCACTGTCCATCCCGCGCGGTGAGAACTTAGGGGAAATGATCCCCATCGCCGAGAACACCTTC
The DNA here is from genome assembly GCA_030272315.1 of Paspalum vaginatum. Taxonomy (NCBI): domain Eukaryota; kingdom Viridiplantae; phylum Streptophyta; class Magnoliopsida; order Poales; family Poaceae; genus Paspalum; species Paspalum vaginatum. The sequence goes on along the minus strand of CM059013.1, from coordinate 29,891,594 downwards.
CCGGACCGGCACGGCTCCAAGCGCGCGCCCCCACGCGACGCGCCATACGCGGGAAGCCCGCCCGCCGCGCGCCCCTGCCCTGTCTGGAGGAAGAAGAAAGAGGTTTTGTAGAAAACCCCCTGTTCTTTCATGTAATTCTGTCTCGATTGTAGTACTATTCACTGAGTCTTGAAAATTTTGTGTACAGGCCCCTGGAAGCTAGGGATAACTACGTAAAGGTCCTGGGTCTGAGAGATTTCGAATAAAATTTCATTTTTCTAGGTCTGAAACTTTAGAAACCCATAGTAAATTGTAGAAAAATGCTAAAAATACAAACTTTGTTGCATTATGTTCATTTTTAGTATGTCTACAGAATGGCAAAAAAGTAGATCTCTGAAATGACCTTTTTGCCCCTGATTTTGTGCATGCATGAAAAACCAACATAAATAGGAAATATGGGTAAAATGAGCTTCAAAAATTATGAAATTTGGGCAGAGGCCTTGTGAACATGTGTAGGCTTTGTATAAATTTTGGTAGCCCTAGTATTTACTGTTTAATTACTATTTTGCCCTTGTCTTATATTTAAGCATGTATTTAATTTAAGAAAAAATTTGCTATAGTGAAAAATGCTCCAAGTGACTTTAAGGGCTTGATATGAGCTCTAGGTTACGACCATAACTCACTGCTAGCATAGGAGGTGGTGCATGTAAGGCTTTGGCTCTGATTTGAAAATGGTAGAAGTTTCTGGAATGCAATATAGGTCTTCACTACTGTTGAGATATGCACGCTAGGAACTCTAAGTTAGCTATGTGAAATATGGTTACTCATACGGATGCTTGACATTCAGGCATCTCATTTGCTGCATCATGCATATCATTCATATAGCGACGCTCACTGCAGATACGTGATCGAGAAGCAAGTGCGTGGAGGTACTTCGAGCAACGGTGTCCCAAAGACCAACTAAGACCCAAATACCACCTGGAGGCCCCTGAAGTGGTATTTGGAAGGAGGAGCTGTCCAAGTGATCAAGGGGTTGCCTGGGGCAAAGCCTCACAACCCGGCAAACTAACCTAGTTTAGTTTGTTGGCTGAGTAAGAATAAGCAAAGGTAGGCAGGACCATGATTTCTCCCAGCTAATGTGATAATTGATTGTCTCATTACGCATCCGCATTAGGAGTTGATTGAAAACAATTGCATTAGATCTCCTGGCCGCCCTGGCCCTAGCACCTATGTATAGAGTTCGTAGGACGAGTTGCCTAGGCTCTGCTAGGTGCGAGTAGACACGAGTGAAAGGAGTCACTCGTCGCGTAGGTGATTTCAAAGGTTACAAAACTATTGCTATTGAGGAAGTAATACTATGCTCCTGGTTTAAATGGAGACCGGACGGAGAATAATTTTATTATATGGTGTGTGTTTGGCTCCGCCCGAGTCGCATAAGGCCCGTTCGCTGTTCGCCTGCTGATCGGCATAACATTGCTAGAGTGCTTAACCGGGAAATGGGACCGGTGAAGTCTTACCTGGGTTTGTCCGAAGTTTTCGAGGCTCCGCTCATCCACTTGCTGGAGGCCGATGGGCCCGGGGGCGCTTGTACTCGAGGGAGGGCTGACCCGGTGCGGCCGTGGTATCGCTCCTAAGGGCGGGCTGACACGGTGCGGCCGCGGTATCGCTCCTGAGGGGGCACAACCCGGGGGTTAGGTGAGGGCGCTTTGAATCTTGGGACAAGACAGGTGGAGATGGGGGCTATATGTGGGAACGCGATGGCTAGTAAGCATATACCCCTGGCATGATAGTTATTCCCGGGAATTAAAATCGATTCGAATCGCTGATGCCCACCAGGTGTGGGAATGCTGATAATGCACACGGGCAACGTAGTAACTACTTAAACTCTCAGTGTTTAATACTCATGGTTTTTGGAATACCACATGTTTGAATTGAATTGTTTACATTACTGCAAGTTACAGTTGTGATGAAGGTTATACAAATGATGAAGTCTTACTATTTATGTTACACATGTTATTGTTTAAAACTAAAGGCTAAGGATCCACTTGCTAGTAAGCCGCTTCGCGTCAGCCGTAAGCCAATTCCATTAAGACCTACTGAGTAATTAGTACTCAGGGTTTGCCCCCACCTTTTGAGAACAGGTACAGGCGACATCCGGACAACTGCTTGGAGAAGGGTAGTACCGGTGGGCTCGGTGCTGCTCGTCTCAATCGACGTTGCACGAAGACTAGTAAAGTATTTCTTCCGCTGTAAGACGTTTTCAAATTCGCTTCCGCTAACTGATTCAAACTTGCCTTTCATATGGTAATATGTTGAAAATTATAATATTATTTCGAATCGGTTTGTAAAAGAAGTTTATATATGCTATATTCAACTGCCTGAGATGATGTATCTGTTGTGGCTCCATTGTGGGCTGGATGTGTATGATGTCGGTTCCTCTGGGAAAAAGGTAATATCGGGGGTCGAATGACTCTCGACGGACGACCGGGTTTAGTTCGGTCTAATCGCACTGCAAGCCAGAGGTGGCAGGTGTGCTTAGCCCGGATTAAATCGACGGTTCCGCCACAACTGTCGCACGTACGAAAAAACTCAGGGACTAGTGCCTATTGGAGGAGAGAATAGATTAGTGACAAAGATGGGCCAATTGCACTACACATAGCTTGAGCAAGTTCCATAGGGTGAACTAGTCTTGGCAGGCACATTTCTTGTCAATGACCACCCTACTGTTGTTTTGTTTGATTCTAGAGCATCGAACACTTTCATCAGCAAAGCCAATGCAGTGAGGCGTGGCTATGAAATTGTTGAGTTGAAACAGAGGTACCAAATCATAGCAGTAGGATCATCTATAGCTACAAATCACATAGTGAGGGTCTTAAGTTTGTAGGTAGGAAATGAAAGTTTGTTCATCAGTACCATGGTACTACCACAATTGGGGATTGACATTGTTCTTGGAATGGATTAGCTGAAGTGACACAATGCAATGATACATTTTGGGAGTAGAATAGTTCAGTTACGCTCAAGAAGTGGGTCAGACGTGGTCATTCATGTACCCCTTCATAAGCACATGTGTCACACGGTAAATGTGGCAGAAGCTCAAGTTGGGGCTCAAGCACTCGCAAAGATACCCGTAGATTGTGACTATCCAGGTGTGTTTCCAGAAGAACTTCTGGGGACTCCCACCAAATAGGGATGTTGAGTTTTCCATTGAGCTTATACCTGGCAGAACACCTGTTTCTCGAAGGCCATACATGATGGCACCCAATGAGTTGAAAGACTTGAAAGTGCAACTACAAGAATAGCTTGATAAAGGGTTTTCGCCAAAGCTCATCGCCATGGGGTTGCCCAGCCCTCTTTGTTGAGAAGAAGGACCATGGTGGTAAAAGATTATGTGTGGACTACTGGCCATTGAATGCTGTCTCCGTCAAGAACATGTACCCATTGCCATACATTGATATCCTATTTGATCAACTTAGGGGTGCTTCAGTTTTCTCCAAGATTGATCTCAGGTCTGGGTACCATCAAATCAAAATCCGAGAGGAAGACATGGCAAAGACCGCTTTCTAAACGCGGTACAGGCTTTATGAGTATCTTGTCATGTCCTTCGGGTTGACCGATGCACTGGCTTTCTTGATGTACATGATGAACTCGGTGCTCATGAATGAGCTTGACAAATTCATGATAGTATTCATTGATGACATCTTGGTTTATTCTAAGAATGAGAAAGAGCATGAAGAACACTTGCGAATTGTGCTATCTCGCCTTAGAGAACATAAACTCTATGCCAAGTTTAGTAAGTGCACCTTTTGGCTAAAGGAAGTGGCATTCCTATGCCATATCTTGTCTGTAAAGGGGGTGGCTATTGATCCTAGCAAGGTGGAAGATGTGTTGAATTGGAAGCAACCACAGACTGTGATAGAGATATGGAGTTTTCTTGGTTTGGCGGGTTATTACTGCCGCTTGATCAAAGATTTCTCCAAAATTGCAAAGCCAATGACAACATTGACTCAGAAGAATGCAAAGTTTGTGTGGAGCAAAAATGCAAAGAGGCATTTCAAACATTGAAGAAACCCCTAGCTTTAGCACCTGTTCTTGCTCAACAGGACATCACCAAGCCATTTGATGTGTATTGTGATGCCTCCGGTAGTGGCCTCGGTTGTGTCCTAATCCAGGAAGGAAGAGTGATTGCCTATGCATCTTGCCAATTGAGGAAACATGAGGTGAGTTATCCTACTCATGATCTTGAGCTACTTTAGTTGTTCATGCACTGAAGAAGTAGAGGCATTACTTGTTGGGCAACACTTGCCACATATACACCGATCATAAGAGCCTGAAATACATTTTCACTCAACTAGAAATAAACATGAGGCAACGTCATTGGTTAGAATTGATCAAGGACTTCGATTTGGAAGCTCACTATCATCCTGGGAAAGCAAATGTGGTAGTAGATGCATTAAGCCATAAAGCTCATTGCAACTTCATTGAGGCTTGTCCAATAGCGAGAGTGCTATGTTGTGAAATTGGAGAGATTGAAATACCGATAGTGCAGCAATATGAACTTTACAATCTCATCATTGAACCAACAATAAAAGATCAGATCCTAGAGGCACAAAGGAAAGATAAGGGTATGGCACACGTTAGAGATGGGATCAATGAAAGGAAGAAGGCTTGTTTCAAGCTTGATGAGGAAGGAATCCTATGGTTTAAAAATCGTCTAGTGGTACCAAAGGACATGGAGTTGAGGAATAGAATACTTGATGAAGCTCACACCTCCATGTTCACTATGCACCCAGGCAGCAATAAAATGTACCAAGACCTGAAACAAAAGTACTAGTGGACACGTCTGAGTGTGATATGTGTCAGAGAGTAAAAGCTGACCACTTGAAGCCCGCCGGTATGCTTCAACCATTGGATGTCCTAGCATGGAAATGGGAGGATGTACACATGGATTTCATTATGGGTTTGCCTCGCGCTCAGAAGGGATACGATTCCATATGGGTGATTATTGATCAGCTCACCAAATCTGCTCATTTCATTCCTGTCAAAACCGAATACACCGCAGCCACATATGCTGAACTATATATCTCTCGGATTTTCTCTTTGCATGGCATTCCACAGACCATCACTTCAGATCGAGGCTCGCTGTTCGTGTCTTGCTTTTGGGAGCACTTGCAATCCGCTCTTAGGACCACTTTGATTCAGAGTTCAGCATACCACCCCCAAACCAGTGGCCAAGTTGAGAGAGAGAATCGAATATTAGAAGACATGTTGAGGGCATGTGCTTTAACTTATTCTACCAAATGGGATGAATGTCTCCCCTTGGCGGAGTTTGCTTACAACAACACCTACCAAAAGAGCTTAGAAATGGCTCCTTTCGAGGCTCTATATGGTAGATGGTGCAAAACACCACTAAACTGGTCTGAACCTAGAGAACATGTCACATTCGGTCTTGACTTGGTAACACAAGCTGAAGAACAAGTAAAATTCATACACAATAATCTGAAAAGAGCATAATCTAAACAGAAGAGTTACTCTGATAAGAGGAGACCGTCAGTCTTTGAGAATGGCGATCATGTATATCTTCGGGTATCACCAATGAAAGGTGTACATCGATTTGGTGTGAAAGGGAAGTTAGCAACAAGATATGTTGGTCCATTTCAGATCATAGAAAAATTTGGGCCAGTGGCTTATCGACTAGAGTTGCCACCACACCTTGCCACGATACATGATGTCTTCCATGTTTCCCAACTCAAGAAATGCCTTAGAGTGCCAGAGGAAGTGATTGATACAGCTCAAAATCAGATTGAACCTGACCTCACATATCAAAAACATCCCATCAAGATACTTGACCGAAAGCAAAGGGCAACACACAGGAGGGCTATCAACTTTTACGAAGTTCAATGGATTTGGGAACAAGAAGAATATCACAAACTAAATATCCTTACATCTTGCCTTCTACTCAAAATGGGTATGTCACAACCGTTTTACATGTCAAATTAAAACTTGAATTCAAACACAATGCACTCTCTTTCTCTTTTAACTTAACCACCCACATCACATCAAAATCTCGGGACGAGACTTATTTAAGGGGGTGGGTTGTGATGTCCCTGTCATCTCAAGTGCATTACATTGGCATCTGTTGACGGCACTTAAGCACGGCAAACCTTATACTGCAAGCGACAGTATCGTATGTAGCTTTTCCCCAGGATGAGTATCATGGGTTTTGTCAATTCGGGAAATCAACTAATTGAGAACTAATTAACAAGAGTTTATGGTAAACTAAGAGTATAAAATAAGGCTCTAATCTACCTCTAAACTAGCTCTAAACTATGTCTAATCTACGTCTAAACTATACTAATATTATAAGATAAGCAATTAGAACAGAACTAGAACACCAATTAAGGGGTATTAACTAGAGTCCAATGAAACTCTAATTGGATCCAAAACATGCATGATAAGGGCACCACAACTAGATTAGAGCAACGAGATAACAAGCAGCTCAAGGTAGAAATAAGCATGATCAAGCATAAACTTCATAGCATGATTAAATCAAGATCAATCAACCTAACCCCCTAGATCGAGTTTAACCTTTCCCCGGCCCTACTGTCACTAGAACCAGGTAAGCGACGAGAAACTCCCAACAGGCATACATAATTAGAGAATGAACTTCTAATTACTTCACATAGCCTAATAACATAATTAGCACAACTAGAACCTCTAATCACCATGATTACAAGAACTAGATATACAACTATATTATTAGTAAGCTAGATCAATGATCAAGAACGCTAGAAGAATATAACCCTAAATAACATGCTCTAATTAACATGCATCTAGACCTAAAGTTAATTAGAGCTAGAACAAGCATAATTAGAACAAGAAGATGATAATTAGACAAGATCAATGCTTCATTAATAAATTGTATCATACTTACAACCATGGCCATACCTTCCCTTGATGATACAATTAGACCTCTGGAGCTAGGTAATTAGAGCACCGTGCAAGGGCTCTAATCACGTCTAGGAACTAGAAGAACTCTAATCCTAGACTAGAAACTCGACCCTCTACTCTTCTCTAGTTGTTGTCCTTCTTCTCTACATCTTGTCGCCTTCATAATGAATTGGATGCCCGACTTCGGGGCCTAGGCTGGCTTTATATAGTCCGGAGATGACGTGGTAGAAAAGGAATCCTCAACCGTCTTAAGAAGGGATAGGTTCGGCCGAGTAAGGGGGGGTAGGGTCGGCCGACCCCTGCTTTCCCTTGGCCAATGCTTTCCATCTTTCAGTATGTCAGTCTTGCTTGCTTGAGAAACAAGTTTGCAGTTCGCACTTTGGGCTGAGCAGCTCCAGAATCTTCGGTATAAGTCGGTTTATGCCAAATCTTCCATGTTTGAGCATATCTTCATAATTTCCCGAGATCCTTTGGCAAAACGTTTCCACATCTTTCCTTATAATGTTGAGTCAAAGCACATCCCTGAAGATCTCCTCCAGAAGCTTCGATAAGGGGGTAGCTCGGCCGACTTTGGGGGGGTAAGGTCGGCCGACCCCCCTCTTTCTTTCGTCCAATTGTTTCCATCTTTTGCTGGGACATTACTTGTTGCCTAAGAAATCAATTTGCGAGGGTTCTCGGACTCTTGGGGTTCTGGAATCTTCGGTATTCTCTGAGAGTTGACGAAATCTTCTAGTTTTGGATAGATATGAAGTGTCTTGACACCTTCCATGTAGATTTCTTCTAGTAGCTTCCCTTCGCAGCGTAGCATATGATGTCTTTGAGAAGTTTCCGATTAAAAATCCTTGATTAACTCAGAGGATGGGCATAAGTTAACCAAGCCTTTCTTAATCATCATCTTCGTAGAATGCCATCTCTGAGGCCTTTTGTCACTCGAGGTAGATTGTGGTGAATTTCGCGAAAAATTGGTCAAAAACCTGCAAAAATGAAGTATAGCAAAATTCCAAGACAATGTTGCAAAATCCACAATAATCTGTGATAAATGTTAGTAAAAGATATAGTTGACGCATAAAAACAGTGAAAAACCACATAAAATGATACAAAATATTCGTTCAAATGTTGCGTCAACAACATCCCCACTCTTAAACCTTGCTTGTCCTTGAGTAAGTCAAGAATCAGCGTGGCCCTATATTAACTTTTTCATACTCTAATTTTTAATCAATCAAACTAACAAGCTCTCTCAAAATTTTAGTGTGAACCAGCAAATTATGAAAGAAAAGATATTCAACTAAGCTTATCCCACAACAAAAGAATTAGCAAGAGTTTAAATTTATCAATGACACATCTCCTTATTTTAACAATATGTTTTTGAAAAAGATAATCAAACCTTTAGAGATAAATTCTTGGAAAGCCAAAGAAACACACTCAACTCTCCAGTCTCTCAATATTTAAATGGTATTCAATATATATAAACATATATATATATATATATCTATATAAAGGTGGAAGCTTACGTGGAGCTTGGTATGAATCCTAATCAAAACTTGTTTTCAAAAACTCATCCCATATGACCTGGTGCCCAGCGGGTTGCATACCTAGGATAGAAGCACACAAGGCCCCTAAGGGACCATGTAGACACTGTGCCGATGAGGCAAAGCAGTAGACTGAGCTTGGACTCAATGATTCAAAGCCAGTCATCAGCATCCAAGGGATCTGTGGCGGTTGTGAAGATGGGCGGTTGTAGCGCCGCAAAGTCTGTGTAACTAATCTCTTGCGGATGATGTCATTGTTGTTCTTGAGCTAGCAAGTTGATGAGCTACCCCTGCTGAGCAACCAGAGTGGCCAACTCTAAAGGAGGTGATGCTCCGTGAGCAGCCCCTTGTGCAGACATCTCAAGTGGAGTGACCATCTGTAGGAATGAGGCCAATGGCATTTAGTCCAACAACTTTAGTGCGATAGATGTGGTGATAAAAAGATCATAGCATCTTAGACATTGTACAAATACATGAAAGCATGTAGTAAAATGGAATAATTTAATTGCACAAAAGTGTTAGCCTATATTTGGAAACTTTTGACAGCCATACGACATGACTGTACACCAACGTGCTGTTACAATACAACACCTCTGAATTTTGACAATCCGGGTGTCTAAACGACCAATGTGGGTGAAAGTCAAAATACAAAAGTTATTCAAATTTTAATTTTTTACAACTTATTTATGAAGAACTTTTATAGCTTCAGTCAGGAAAATTGTCTAAACTCCCGGTCCTTAACTAAAATCAGAATGGCGCAGCCAGCCATACAGGCCTTAAAAACTCTGTACCATCATTTCTGTACATTTCCATACCATGACACTTATAAGGAAGTTGTTCTATACCTCGTGCTCTATAACTTTGTTATATAAAGTTTTGATCAAATCTTTTTTTAAACTGGGTAAATTTCACTGTTTTCATTTATGTCATTTCTGTCTAGCACGTGCATCTACAGTTTATTTAGTCATAACTTGAATCTAGAGCACTCTCTGAGGGGACCCCGTATAGCAAAGTTATCCTATACCTCACATACTACAAGTTTGGTATATAAATCCCAGATCATTTCCTTCACTAACAGGGTGAAATATGCATTTATCTTTCAAGTGCTGCTTCAAATCAGAATTCAGGTTCAAAGGAACCTGACTATAACTCTGAAACAAAACACCTTCAGAAGAGACTTTATATACCATAGTTGTGCACCCAAAGATTCTCAACAAGTTTGGTATCAAAGTTCAACCCAAACCATTCCTGATTTCAAGTTACACTCAGTTTTAGCTGCAGCTGTATAGAATTTCTGACCACTAGCTAAATGCGAGTTGGAAGTGCAGTTTCAAATTTGATGAGATGACATTCTTTTCAGATTTGCACCTGAACATGGAATACACTTCTGATGCATATTAGAATGTTCTATTAATACCACACTCATCACATTGGCCTACTAGCAACCATAGCCAACTTAGAGGAAGTTTTAGTACACTTACTTTTAAGTGAAACTTACATGCATTGATGAAAAGATCAAGGCACCACAAATGACCTCAAAATTACATGAAAGCATGTAGTAAGATGAAGCCATCAAATTAGACCTAAAGCATAGATACTATTTTCGTCATGAAATTTTGTAGTTGTCTAGGCTTATAGAGTTTTATAGGATATGCTATGCTAGTAAGTGCGATCATTGCCTCACGTGTATGGTAGCATATTATCTCTCACATCTTTTTATCCTCACTTGATATTTGTGCATTAATACATGGGGAGAAGTGGCTTCATATACTTTAAGTTAATGAGAGTGAAAGTTTCAAATTTGGTGGGTACATTGTGAGGAGAGATATTTTCATTCTTATTCGATTTCTCTTGTGACTTTTAAATAACATAGAAAAGCAAACATAAGACATAGTATGAGAAAAGCATGAATGTCATGATGCGTGCATCACCCTATTCGGTCTCACATCACACATTCTATATAAATATATTTATCTAACGATATTTCGATGACATATATGCACGTCTGTCCCTAATGTAACTAGTAGTTCTGTATTAATTCTTACTTTCGCACATAGTTACTGTACCTGCAGAAAAAAGCATGCTCACACCATGAACATCATCATCACCATCATCATACATTACCACTCTAACCCTAAAAGTGGCATCAATGAATTTCTGTAAGCTACGCCTAGTGGGCGACGTAGTGCCGTCATTTCTCCCAAACACACCCAACGTTCTTCTAGTACTGGGGAATTGCTGGAGAGAGAAATGGTGGCCAACAAGATCTAATTCTAAACACATAGGGTTCTTTGCTGGCCCAAGCCAGCCCCAAAACAGCAAATGGAAGTTGCTGCCTCGAAGGAAGAATGATCACGAAACACTTCAAATATGTGACCACCCCCTTAAGTAGAACTACCCTACCAGCATGAATGCAGGGTTCACAACAGTTCGCAAATCCAATAGTGTTCCACCAGTACTAGGGATAGCTATGGCCGAAATGTTGCTTCCCAAAATGCCGAATATGCATATGAGTTCTATCTAGGTCAGAATGTTAGTGATGTCACGTGATATACATTAACATCCTTAATATGGGCATATCGTATACTCTCATCTTTCAATTATTTGAAAAGGGGTTTTCAAAAATAGGTTTGTAAATGAAAACCTGATGATATGATTGTTGTCTGTATATAATCGGCTCTGATACCAGCTGTGGCAAAACCGCCGATTTAATCCAAGCTAAGCACACCTATCACCACATGACCCGCAGTGCACTTAGATCGAATCAAACCCGGTTGTCCGTCGAGCTACCCAATAGGACACTCGATGAAACCATCGCCCAAGAATACCGACATCACATACATTTAGCCTCGATGGAGCCACAACAGTTACATCATCACATGCGGTTAATATTAATAATAAGATAAAGTTCTTACAAACCATGTTGAATTCAAATACAAATACAAATCAGATAGCGGAAGCGATTTCAAAAACATCTCACCGTGGAATCAAGGTACTTAAGTAGACTTCATGGAAGAATGAGCAAGGCGAGCAGCACCGAGCCCATCGGTACTACCCTCCTCTAAGCAACTGTCCAGATGCCATCGGTACCTGCACTCAAAATATGGAGGCAAACCCTAAGTACTAATTACACAGTAGGGCTTAATGGAATGGCTTACGCCTGATGCAAAGCTTGCTTACCAGCATTGGACCTTAGCCATTGACTTTATACTAGGATATATTGACATAAAATAATTAGTTCCATCATGAATATATATCATCATAATAATGGTAACTTGCAGAAATGTAAACATACAAGTACAAACAGGTGGAATTTGAAAACATGAATTATAATGTAACATATTTAGATAGTTACTACGTTGCCCGCTAGTGACATTGGCATTTTCACACCTGGTGAGCATCAACAATTCGAATCGATTTTAATTACTGGGAATATCCTGGAAATGCCAGCGGTATACGTTTACTAGCCCTCGTGTTCCCACATATATCCCCCATCTCCACTTGTCTCCTCCCAAGTTCGATTACAACTCACCATTCCCTAGGTTTAGCCCCCACAAGAGCGTTACCGCGGCGTACCGGATCAGCCCGCCCATGAGTCAAGCACCCCTAGGCCCTATGGTAGGAACAAGTATCTGTCCTTTGGATGACACAAGTAAGACTTTCACCGGTCCCATGTCCCGAATAAGCACCCAAGTCATGTTATACTGATCAGCAGATGAACAGCGAACAGGCCTTTGCGACTTGCGCAGAGTCCACTGCACAATATCATAAACAATAAATAACTTATAAAATAAATCTCCACCCGGTCTCCATTTAAATCGTGAGCATAAATAATAATTTCTAAGATTTCTGTGATTTTAAAAATCACCTACGCAATGAATGACTCCAATTCACTTGTGTCTACTCGCACCTAGCAAATTCTAGGCATACCCTTCCTACAGAATCTATGCATAGGTGCTAGGGCCAAGGCGGTCGGGGAGTCCAATGCAGTTGTTTTCAATCAACTCCTAATGCGGATGCGTAATCATCAAAACATATAATATTAGCTAGGAATTCATGGTTCTGCCTACCTTTCCCTAGCTTTATCAAAACCAATAAACTAAACTCTGTTAGTTTGGCGGGTTGTGGGGCTTCGCCCTAGGCAACCCCTTGATCACTTGGACTGCTCCTCCTTCCAAACATGACTGATGGGCCCTCCAGGTCGTGAGTGGATCTTAGTTGGTCTTTTGGACACCGTTGCTTGATGCACCTCCTTGCCGCAACTCCTCGATCATGTTGCTACAATAAGGGTCACTATATGAATGATCAAGTGCGTAATGGATGCAACAAATGCACACAATGCTTATATGGTATGATAGTCACAATGCAGCAAGTAACAAGTTGAAACCGTGCCATCTTCAAGCATTCATAGGACATACATGATCATGTCATGCAATATGTTAATTTAATGTAATAATCCACTCATGTTGAGTTCAGGTTGTTAAACAGTGGCAAATGACTTGAAACTTTTTATGGCATGTACATCTTTACTTTTTTATCAGGCCTACACCCATATTTCAGTAGCAAAGCATCTACCAATTAATTATAGAAATTCTAGCAAGTTAACTCATATTAAATTTCATTGATCTACAAAAATTCATAGGCATGGTGTCTGGACATGAAACTTTTAAAGAAAGCATAATATGTCATGAGCATCTTTTATAAAATCCAGTAAGCCCAATAACCAAGGTTGAATAGCACATATATTTTACATATATTTATTTTAACCTATTTCTCTCGAAGCTCAAAATAGTAGCAATAAAATTCACAAAAATAATTTCTGGAACCTAAACTCTGCTATGAAGCACCATGATTTTTGTCAGAATTTATTTTGCGTCATAAGGGCATCTTTTCCTATTATTAAATTTATCATACAATTATTTATCTATTTCCAATCACCCACAAAATATGACATGCACTGCTTCCCATTTTACAGTAAGCTACATATATGTCATGGAGTTATGTGCAATTTATGGTAGATTATTTGGAGCATTTTTCATGTAGCAAGTATTTTCCTTTTTGGTATTTATCACAAAATCATACCCAAGGGTAGATCTCTAGCATAACAGCTACTACTAGGGTTACCAAAAATCACACCTAGCCTAAATAACATTATAAAGCTATGGTCCAAGTTTCATAATTTTTGGAGTCAATTTGTATCACTTTTGGCAATTATTCACTTCAAAATGCATGCAAAAATCGGAGGGCAAAATTGTCATTTCACATATCCGCATCATATCTATTATGTAGATCTGCTCATGAGGAGCACAATATGTGATTTATTATGTATTTTCAAAATTTACAGCCGAAATAATGAAAATAAATGGAAAATCTTTAGATCCAGGGACTTAGACGTCATAACTTATATATCCAGGGGCTAAAACGCGAGATCAGCAAGACAAACTCAATATTGCGCTGGAATACGATGAAAATCACTGAGACTCGAGGGCTAAAGTGCAAAACTGCCATCTTCAATCCCCAGTCGTCTTCTACCTCACGCCGCGGGAAGAAATCGGTGGCGCGCAGGCCAAATCCGGCTGCGCGAGGCCCGTGGACCCGTCGCGAGTGGCCACGGAGAAATAGGGAAGGGTGTAGAAGCTCACCACTCTACCAGTTTCGATGGGCAATGTGCAGAGGAGGCCGGCAACGATGACGAAGGAGCTCCGAGCCTCACGCGGCGTGCAGCGTCGCGGTGAGGGGAGGGCGCCGTCTAGGACCTAGGGAAAATGGCGGAGTGGATTGAGGCGATTGCAATGCGCGCGGTGGTCTAGGAGAAATGGCTCGAGGCAATCGGGATGGAGAGCTTGCCACGTCAACAATGGCGGCTGGTGCTGTGAACTCCGGGGGAGAGAGACATAGAGGGAGTGAGAGCTGCAAGCGAGAGGGGAAATGAAGAGAGTTCTCTCTGCTTTAGCTTAAGGGCGAAGGGAGCTCAGACCGAGGCAGGGGACAGGGCACCGCGGCATGTCCGGTTAGTGCCAAGCCGTGGAGGCCGCATAGTGAGCACGATCTATGCTCGGCAGGTGTTCGCCCTTGTTGGCCCCATTTGTCATAGGAAGAAAGAAAGAGAAATAAAAGGAAAAATGTGAAACAATGTTTGACTGCGGGAACCTTTATTTGAATCCCACATTTTTGAATAACCTATAGGCCAAATCAAGACAAACTCGAAATACAAAAAGTGTTCCAAATTTGTAACTCTACAACTTTGTTATAAACTTTGTTGCAAGATTCTATAGAAATTTGAGTGATATTTTGAATTCAAATTTATGATCAAGGTTGGCCAATGCAACCCACCAGTTTAGAAATTCTAAAAGTCTATTTCCTTTCCATTGTCGTCAAAAGAGTTTTATACCAATATTGTTCAGTTTTCCATGGTATAAAACTTTCATATATAAAGTTTTGTATGATAAGGAATATTGTTTCACAAAATATTGAATTTACTAGACAAGTCAAGTTTTGGCAGATTTGACAGGTTGATAGAAATTGCCTCCAAACACTATGCAAAACTTTGTGCATGTCAATACACAAAATATCAAAGTTGTTCATCATAAAATTGTCTACAAGTTTGTTATATAAAGTGTCCTCTAATTCACAATAGATTTGATGTTACAGTAGCAAATACAAAAGCAATTTTACTAAAACTGAGTTTAGTTGAATCAAATGGCTTAGTCCATTCATGCACTCAATATGAAATGCTCATGAAATGATAAAAATAAGTCAATGATGCCAATGTAATGCGCTTGAGATGCCAGGGCATCACAAACCAAGGTGCTAGAGCCTACTAGGAACCCTAGGAAGGAGCACCCGCTTGGGAAACCGCCGGAAAATCCTAACACAGCTCATGGAACACCGACTCCGGTGTGCCTTCGGCACAGCCCACATAGTTGGACCACTACAGCGTAGTTGAGCAATGTTATGGCCATGGTGTAGGTCCATCCGATTCTGCTCGCTGCACTAGCGAGGGGCTTGCGGGGAACCTGAACACCCTCTTCGAGGCCTTGGACCTCCAAGAGCACTGCACTTTGGGGATGGTGGACAACCTCAACCAGATCAACCAATGCACCATCGACATCCAGCTGTTGCACCCACATACCGGTGGAGAGGTTTGGGCGCAGAGCACGCAGGAGCTGGGGATCGCACTGCTGCTGCACTCGTCTTCCTGTTGTGCGGTTCCGATCGGCTTTCAGTAGGGAAGCTGACCTAGGTCGTGCGTAGTGATGCGGGCGTGCCACCTGGTTTGACTTTGCAGCCAGGAACGTCGGATGGTTGCGATTGTTGGCTCATGTTCTCCCTGTAAAGCATACACAATAGATGTAAATGTTAAGTTCTACCAGTTCGCTAGGATTAGCAACCACGAGATGTCGGGTACTCTAGTCGGCCGATGCAGAAACATCAGGTGGTCCATCGAGTGTGGATGAATAAATGGAATAAAAGCCAAAACCGCATACAAAGATGAACAAATATAAAGCCCAAACTAAAAACATGATATAACAGATCTGCATAATCAAATCGGCTTCAAACAAGGGCCTCCAAAGAAGTCCATTCTAACCAAATAGATACATATTACGACATGTATAGCTAGGGTGCTTGAGGTACACTGATCTATCGGCAGGTCACGTGCACACACTGCAGCGGCATGTCGTGGATTGTATCAAACGATAAGGTTGTGTAACACGAGCTGCATGAGAATCAATCTACTACATGAAGCATAGGTACATAAACAGATAAATAAACATGCAAAGGTAAAAGACGGATGTCATGACAAGCAAAGCTCGCCGTCAGATTCATCGAGGTAACTAATGGGTCTCGTCTCGACCTAGGCTCAGTACGAGATACATCGGGATAACTAGCGAACTGTGCCATAAAAAAATGCTTCAATACACGGTTCACCATATGGCACATGCCCTAATGGATCTAAGAACATTAGAGCAGCATGACGATTACCTTGAAAAACCCAAGTTGTTAGGGGTGGCGATGCATCGAGACAGATTGGAGTCACGAGTTGCTAGGAATGTATGTCGTCAATTCATTACATAGAACATGGGTACATATTTATAGTCCGTGGACTTGGACAACACATCCGACTCTTTCTGCTCTTTTTATAAAAAGGCCCTACCTTAAACTGAACTATGCCTACTTCGAATCAAAAAATAAAAGATACATGGCCCGCTAGCCGATCCGGCTCAAATACCGATCGACTAAATTTTGGTGATAACACATGCCCCCTAGCTTTGGCAATAATAATTATTTGAAAGTTATCAGTAGTCATAAACCTCACCAGATCTTGTTCCGTGCTTCGTCCACCAATTTTGATTTGTATCGTGCTTGGCTCCTCCTCTGCAACGCCGAAGTCACGGGTGCTTGTTTTTAGTTCAGATGTATACAAGGACAACCACTATTTCAAACTTGTCTTCACCTTCTCCACATGTGCTGGTGTAGTCATTTTGCTCAAAAGCCGCCTTAGGAACAACTATCTTCGCTTTTTATGCACACAGATTCCTTATGCCGGTGGAAATTATTGTAGAGGTTTTTTGCAGTTTTGTCCTTCATTTTCCCTGAATCGGTGGACCATCCCTTATTGGATGTATAAATAGCCCCTCTTGGCCGATGTCTCCTTCATGGATACAGAAAGAACCCAATCTACTACTACTTTCGCCGACTCTTCACAAGAGTTCCACAATGCTCTGCCAGAAACCTTTAGTAGGGTGTGGCCGGAATATCCTCTCCCTTTCAAACCTAATTGGCCTTCTAAGATCAGGGCTTACCACGCCGAACTTGATGCTACCATGGAGACCAGGCGAAAGGAGCA
Organism: Paspalum vaginatum; assembly: GCA_030272315.1. Lineage (NCBI taxonomy): Eukaryota > Viridiplantae > Streptophyta > Magnoliopsida > Poales > Poaceae > Paspalum > Paspalum vaginatum. Next base: position 29,874,290 of record CM059013.1, on the reverse strand, counting down.
GGCTCGAGTCGGCATCTTTCTAGTTCAAGGTTATACTAACATTCATCATGTAACCTTCCCTCCAAATATGCTTGATCTTCCAAGCGATGGCTCGTTCACCAGATTCGACAAAGAACTTTGCCGTTCGATCTACCTTGTGAGCCTTGGGATTAAACTAGAACCTTAGATGATCCCCAAGGTATCGGCTAAAAAGCCGATTGTAATTTCAGAGTACAAATGAATCCTCATATTTCTTGCGCGGTCGGTAGCGTAGGGTGCCAGAGTATAAATAAATCCTCAAGAAGTCTGCCCTTTGAGTGTGTTGAGGTTATTCTCCATGGTATGGGCAGGTGTCCTAGTCTGGCAACTTGACCACGTAAGCTTCAATCCACATTCAATGCTTCCGACCACTAGCAAGAAACTCCTAGGTGAATCCTGCTTGCTGAGCAGGATATCCCCCATGGTTTTACCCTCACTATCACCCTGTTGGCCATTGAGTTGAGTTGATGGGCCGACATGGTTATATTCTCTGAGGATGTGGGGGATACTAGGTAAATTTGTATTTTGAGTTGCTTCAATGCAAATGTATGGGTTACTAAATTCAATAAAGACTCACCATTTGGATGTGAATATCACCTTGTCGTCCTTTTGTGGATCAATTGCCTTCCTAAGGGCGATGGCAACTGCATCGGCTCTCATCTCTTCTTTTTCTATGTGGCCGATGGCAATGCATCAGCCGTTGGCAAATCATACAGATGTCCCCCAGCATGCAAGATCTAAGAACCAACCCACATACTTGGATGGTACTTTTTCAAGTCCTTCTTGTTAAATTTCCTGTTAAACTTTTCTCCTTCAAGTGTCTCCATATGGTATGAATTTCTAGGAGCTATTTCAATTATGTGATATGGACCATGCCAATTGGGCGACCACTTACCGTACACCGGGTCCTTTGTTCAAACAGGCAACACCAGCTCCCAGACCAGATCACCAACCTGGAACTCCTTTGGCTTGACTCTCTTGTTATAGGCTTTTGCCACCTTTGCTTAATTTGTTTTCCCGTATCTTTTCCAGAGCCCAAAGCTGAACTTTCGTCAAATCTTCTGTATTAATGTTCATGAGAGATGTGTATTCATCGGCTATCAAGTTATTTTGGAATTTAACCCATCTTGAGCAGATATTGACCTCCCACGACATCACTGCTTCTTGACCATAGACGAGCTGATAAGGCGTGCACATGATGGCTCCATGACAAGACATACGGTAAGCCTAGAGTGCCTCTACTAGCCGATCATGCCACTATTTTGGTTACTCAACAATTTTGCAGTTTGATCAATTTGTCAGGCTTTTGTTGGATGCTTCAGCTTGCCTATTGGCCTGAGCATTATATGGTGATGACTGGATCAAAGTGATGCCCATCTCCTTAGCAAAATTCTTGAATTCTGCTATATAAATAGAACCCTTATCCATCGTGATGGTCTGAGGTACACCAAATCTGTATATGATATGCTCTCTAACAAAATTAATTACATCCTTGGCCATAACATTCTTCATTGGTATAGCCTCCATCCATTTGGTAAAGTAATCTAGTGGCTGCTAAGATCCATTTGTGCCCTTTACAGGTTGGCGGGTTAATTTGGTTGATCATATCCATACCCCAGCCTCTAAAGGGCTAGGTTTTTATGATTGAGTGTAATAGATCGGCCGATGCCATCTGTATGGCTCCAAAATTCTGACACTCTTGGCAGCCTCTATAGTACTTGAAACAGTCTTCCAGCAAAGTCGGTCAATAAAACCCAGATCTCCTAATTAACCATTTCATTTTGTGAGCTGACTAATGAGTCCTGCAAGTACCTTCATGTACACCATGCATGATTTTCAAAGCTTCATCTGGACCAAGACATTTGAGCAATAGACCTTCAATGGTCCTAAAACACAAATCATCTCCAATCAACACATACTGCATAGTCTTATGCCGTATTCTCTTGTCTGCTCCCCGAGCCGGGTCCTTTAAATAATTCACGAGATCGGATCTCCAATCTGTCTCAGACAATTGCAGAATCTTGACACAAGAGTCATCGGCCTGAGGCAAATAGCCAGAAGCTGTTTGCACCAATTTGTTTGCCTCATCATTTTGTTCCATGGGAATCCAAGGGAGTGTAATCACGTGGAACTTGGTCATTAATTCTTGACACTTGACAAAGTAATGATACAAAGAGTCACTATTGCAATCAAAATCTTCCGTCAGCTGACAGATAAAAACCTCAGAATCTCCAAAGAGTTGAATTTCTTTGGCTCAAACTTCATATAAAATTTCCAAGCCCTTACAAATGGCCTCGTACTCAGTCTGATTGTTTGTATACTTCTTTGGCAGTGGAACCGAGAATTCATACATCACCCCCCCCCTGAGGGAAAACAATGTAAAAGTCCAATGCCTGCAGCCTGGCTCACACGTAGATGCATCAAAGAATAGAACCCATGGCTTGACGTCTACAAACTGAACCGATGGTGCGACCCTTTCCGTAATTAAGTCGACCAGAGCTTGCCCTTTTACAGCTTTGGCAAGCTGATATCGAGTGTCAAATTCAAAAAGAGCATACATCCATTTGCTGATTCTTCCTTTAAGAATAGGAGCCGACAACATATGCTTGATAACATCGGCTTTGCAAATTACTCTAGTTTCGGCATTAAGAAGATAATGACATAGCTTGGTGCAAGTAATATATAAACAAAGACAGAGGCATTCCATCTCAGTATACTTGGTCTCTGTGTCCAAAAGATGCCTGCTGAGATATGACACCACTCTTTCCTTACCTTCAAATTCCTGAATCAACACAGAGCCGATGGAAGTTTCATCGGCCAACACATAGATGATGAATGGTTCATTTAACTGAGGCGGCACTAACACAAGAGGTGATGTTAAATACTGTTTAATATCATCAAATGCTTTCTATTGCTCCGGTCCCCATATAAAATCATTATCCTTTTTTATTCTGACAAGAGGCATAAACGGTCCAATACGTCTAGAAAGATTTGATATAAACCTCCTAATGTAATTTATCTTGCCGATCAAACTCTATAATTCAGTCTTGTTTATTGGAGGCACCATTGTTGCAATAGCATCCTTGCTCTTGTCACCGATTTCAATTCCCCACTCGTGAATCATGAACCTAAGGAATTGTCCCGTAGTTACCCCAAATGCACACTTCTTAGGATTCATCTTCAATTAGTGGAGTCTCATACGTTCCAAGACTTGTCGTAAATCGGCCAAATGTGATGTTTGTAGTACCGATTTCACAACCACATCATCAATGTAGATCTCAACCAGTCGACCACTGAGATCATGAAAAATGTAATTCATGGCTCATTGGTAAGTAACTCTAGCGTTCTTAAATCCAAAGGTCATGACAACCCATTCAAACAAACCAATGTTTCCTGGCCACTGAAAGGCGGTCTTGTAAATATCTTCTTTAGCCATAAAAATTCGATTATAGCCTGTGTTGCCGTCCAAAAATCTCGTCATCTTATGTCCTGCAGTAGCATCCACTAAAATATCAGTGACTGGCATTGGATATTCATCCTTGGGAGTTGCCCTATTGAGATCTCTGAAATCGACGCAGACTCGCAGCTGCCCACTCTTCTTGCGGACAGGCACAATATTTTAGATCCACATAGCATACCTACACAGCCTAATAAACCCAGCTTCCGTCATTTTTTGTATTTCGTCTTTGATCTCAGGGAGGAGCTTAGGGTTGTATCTTCTAGGGTGCTGGGCGTAAGGTTGAAACCCTAGGTTTGATTGGAAGCCGATGTTCATAAATGAAATGATCTAGGCCGGGCATCTCGTGATATTCCCATGTGAAACAATCAAAAAAATTCCTTCAAGAGATTTACTAATTGCGATTTAAAATCTGGGTCCAACTTCTTGCTAACATATGTCGGCCTTGGTCAATGGCCTGACCTAATATTGACTGCTTCTAGTTCATCGATTGCTATGAAGCCGAATCCCAACTTCCCTTTGTCTGCGAATTCAACACCATCGCTCTTAGAAGGCGGGATTTGAATGAAGTCTTTACTAAGAAGGACATCATCAGTCAACGTCATCATCTCCTCAGTCGGATTTAACATTTTTCGGGGCCGATCAATTAGATCAGCAGTACCACTGATGTTGCATCCTCTAAGATTTGGTCGATCGTTATCTGGGTCGGCAGAATCAGCACCCACTGTGTTGATAGTTAAATAAAAAGGGCTCGGTTACTTCTTGTTGATGACCCTACCATTTTCAATAGTATTCTGGATCCGTTGCAGGAACTTAGATGATTCATTCAATGTGGCAATCTTGATTCGGGTCCATCAGCTCTTTCTACTAATGAAAAACAGATGTTGCACTAACCATATTGACGTCAGGGAATGGGGTGTTGTTTATCTTCATCTGGCTCTTGGGGTGACCAACCTCTCTTGCTCAATTGCGGTCTGGATCTGCTGGCACAACACTTTGCAGTCAATTGTATTGTGAGAATCGTAAGTGTTATGCCACTTGCAGTACTTGTGTCCCTTCAGTTCTTCCGCCGTTGCAATCCTGTGACCCAGCATCAATTCCAATCACTTTTCCTTGAGTAAGAGGTCAAAGATTTGCTTAGTCTTGGTCACATCAAAGTCACAACTAGCAGGTGCTTCTAGATGCTTGAGCCATTGACAAGGCAATGACTACTTTGATTTGCCCCACTGCACAAACGCCATATCGGCCTCTTCATCGGCCGATTCTTCATCTTGTAAGAAGTTGACGGCCCTACACGGCCTCTCCTGGTATTGTTCTGCATGAGTGAACTTGTAAACTTTGGATAATAAATGGCCAACAGAATTGAAATCAGTCGGCCCATAAGCAGATCTTGTGTGTCGAAGCAATCCATTAGTACGCCATTTCAGCCAAGTATTTTTTTTTGACTAATGGAGAGAATAGCACCTATTCCTGGCTTCTCTGAACCGCTAAATGTATTGATTAACAGTCTCCCCTGAGCATTGACGGATTGCCATTAGATCTAAAAAGAAGCATCCTCTGAACCTGAGAAGAATTGTGCATGAAATAGTTCTTCCAGCTGCATCCACATCATGACAGATCATGGTGCCAATAAAGTGTACCATCCAAAAGCTAGGCCTGTGAGAGAAAAAGAGAAAAGCTAAATCTCCATATGTTCAGCTGACTCTGCAATCTCCAGCTATGCCAAGTATCAGCTGACGTGCTCCACAGTGCTAATATTATCGTTGCCACTGAGTTTGGAAAATTTTGAAACTTTAAACTTTGGTGGAGGTGGCAACTGATCATATACTTCAGGATACGGCTTGGCATAGGTGATGATACCCTTCACTAGCATCAACCCAAATCAGTTCTTGAAGTACTCATCTAGTTCGGCTTGAGTAGCCGATCCATTAGGAATAGGAAAACTAGCCTGTTTGTTAAAAATTGGCCCTGATCCGAATTGAACTTGCCAATCAGCAACCTCGTTATCATTGGTCTTGTCTTTACCACTGCCCACATGTCCTGTATGGTGATGTTGCTTGCTTGACGAAGGCTTGAGTGGAGGTTCTTCTCCCTCACTATAGCAGCATGTACATGAGTTGCAGAAGAACCCTTTTGGTATGAATGCTGGTGGTTCGTCATAGCATGTAGGAAGATCTCCAAAATGTTTTGGTGCATGCATAATGAACTCAGCCTTAGGTAATTTCATATGCCTTGATAGGAGGTATGTAAATCAGCCGAGTGTAGAACTTGGTCTCTCCAAAGGAAGTGCCGATCTGTGGTCCGGTTTCTTGGTATTCATCGGCCAAGACTTCTCTAATGACTCGCGCTACCAGGCTTTCCATGGAATTAAACACAACTTCAGACTAACGGAGCATAGCTTTGCCTACCATCTCATTCATCTCCACTCGCAGTGCCCTGGTGCACTCTTCAGATTGCGTTGAGATATCCACGCCATCCAACAAATTTTTCTAGATACCCTGTGCACTTGACGTGACCGCTCCGAGTCTAGGTGAAGTGGTCAAGAACTTCTTCGGCTAATCCAATAGCTATGTGATCATAAACTTCTCTATGTTCAGTTCGAAGTTGATCAAGCTTGGGTGGTGCATCTTTATCTTTCGGCCACATACTCGGATGATGTGTGGCCGAAATCTTCATTGGACCCTTCCTGGAAGGTTCCGGCACCATTGCTTGACAATAGTGTTGATGAAGGTGAGGTCCTCTCGGGCATGCCAAAAGTGTGTTGGACCCAAATATCGGCAGAGAGGTTCGAGCACAGAGCATACGAGAGCCAGGGATCACGCTGCTGCTACACACATCTCCCTGTCGTGTGGCTCTGATCGGCTTTCAGCAAGGAAGCTGATCCTGGTCGTGCGTGGTAATGTGGGCATGCCACCTGGTTTGACTGTGCAGTTAGGAAGGTCGGATGGTTGCGGTTATTGGCTCTTGTTCTCCCTATAAAGTGTATACAACAGATGTAAACGTCAAGTTCTGCCTGATCGCTAGGATCAGCAACCACGAGATGTCGTGTACTCTAGTCGACCGATGCAGAAACATCGGGTGGTCCATCGAGCGTGCATGAATAAAGGAATAAAAGCCAAAACCGCATCCAAATATGAATAAATATAAAACCCTAACTAAAAACATGATATAACAGATCTGCATAATCAAATCGGCTTCAAACTAGGACATACAAAGAAGTCCATCTAACCAAACAGATACATATTATGACATGTATAGCTAGGGTGTTCGAGCTACGCTGATCTATCGGTAGGTCGCGTGCACACGCTGTAGCGGCATGTCGTGGATTGTAACAAACGATTAAGTAGCGTAACATGAGCAGCATGAGAATCGATCTACAACGTGAAGCACATGTACAGAAATAGATCGATAAACATGCAAAGGTAAAGACAGATCTCGTGAAAAGCAAAGCACGCCGCCAGATTCATCGAGGTAACTAATGGGTCTCGTGTCGAGCTAGGCTCGGTACTGTACGATGAGATTTTGTTACAATTTTATTACATGTGGCTTTGGAATTAATGCCCACATATTGATAAAGGATTATTCAGATGGATGTTTATTCTGGTATATGTCTAAGATTAATGATTAATGCAATACCAAGTCAGATGGCTTTACAGATCGTGACATCCAAATAATTCATTGCAACATCATATCATTTGGTCAATCAGGCTTTAAAAATATATACTAGTAATCGGCCCGTGCGTTGCAACGGGAGATACACAATTTCAAAGCGACATATACATTGCCATGTAACAATATCTGAAAGAGCAATTCTCTTGCATAACCATAAAGCACATGTTTAAAGGTGCACGTTGAAAATATTAAATCCATGACAAATTACGAACAACACCTATTCAAGAAATTAAATCTTACAACATTTCATCTTTGACATAGCGTCTAAGATATCTTCATAGCTCTTCAGGAATACAGCTTTCACATCCATCACCCTTATTGGCTTTGTTATTTCATCAATTTCGTATTTTGTCTTAGTCTTCAAAAAATAAAAAATTTCCAATCTTTTCATCATGGGTATGTCATATATGTGGCTTTGTTACTTCATCAATTTCATATTTTGTGTAAGTCTTAAAATAATCAAATATTTTAGCTTAGGATTGAGACTCAAAAATTCGACAACTTGCATGGACCACGGTTCCGATGGGTACTCATCGAAAGTTTATATACAAATCCAGAAAAGACACAAATCTAGATGTCATATCTAAACACAATGTCGAGCCCAATTGCCAATCAATGCATAGTATCTGCACAAATCAAAAAAATATTGTCATGTGATGGTATGTGCGCAAATAACAAAAAAAATCAACTTGTATATTGATTTGATACCTTAGCTATTGTGTAAGAAATTCCTTATAAAAGATGTTCTTAGTATACGTCCCACTCTACTTGTGGTTTTTTTGGTCTTACCTTGCCTTGATTTTTTGTTTTTCTTATCTTTATCATCAGGTGCAGCTAGGACCTTGATGTTACTCCTAGTGGTGGCTCTAGACAATGCCACATAAAGTTGGCCATGGGAAAACACAGGCTCAGGTAAGTACACACCAGCATGTGGAATTGTCTGTCCTTGTGCTTTATTTATCGTCATAGCAAAGCTGAGCCTGATAGGAAATTGCTTCCTCTTAAACCGAAAAGGGAACATCTCATCGTCTGAGGGGCACAATGGGATTCAGGGTAGGAGGACCCTCTTCTGAGCATGCTGCCCCAACATGATCTCTGCATCGATAGCAATTTTCTGGAAACCCCGGACGATGAGCCTTGTCCCATTGCAGAGCCCATTAGCAGGATCAATGTTTCTTAGCAATATAATAGGACAATTTATCTTGAGCCTTAGAACATGGGGAGGCAGCCCGTTAGGGGTCAAAGAGTTGAGAAACTCTGGTGGATAATAGTTATGGGGATCATCATCCGCCCGATCGAAACTATGATACACCATCTTCTCCCATCGGAAACGATGGATCATCCACATATTGATCCTGTCCACACAGTCATTCCGCGTGGACAAGATGGCTCTTGATGTGATATAGTCTAGGATCCGTCATATTATCATCAAGCATCGGAAACACATCCTCTATTAGTTTATGCAGGTCTGTATCCTCTCCTGTGTAAAGCACACATATTTCATCAGGCAAATGTATGCGCCCATGACCATCGTCCTCCTCGGTCCCATTACAGACTCGCCGTAGGTATTCTGCGAACCATGGGTCGCTATGCGCCCTCATGTTGCGTACCAACTTTAGGTGACGCATGCAACCCCAAAGGTGTGACCTACGTAGGGATGCATCGACTATCTACGCCCTCGACCCCTTTCTGATAATTGGGAGGACTTGCCTAAAATCTCTTCCAAACACAAGTTGTCTTCCCACCGAAGGTCCGATCCGACACGTTCATTATGTCCCTCATACTATTGTCGAGTGCCTCCACCACTTGTCTCCTAGTCATAGTGGCTTCATCCCATATGATCAAGGATGCTTCCTTAAGAAGCTTAGCTGTCCTGCTCTGTTTCGTGAAACTACATGACAACCCATCATAGATAGTTAAAGGTATCTTAAACCGTGAGTGTGTAGTCCTTCCTCCGGGCATTATGGAAGCAGCAACACCGGATGTAGCTGTTGCCATGGCAATGTTACCCATGCCTCGAACCGTGGCCAATAATGCCTTGTATAGGAAAGTCTTGCCTGTGCCACCGGGGCCATCAACGAAAAACACACCTCCTTCGCCGCTGTCCACAGAAGCTAGAATCTCATCATAGGCGGACCTCTGCTCCGCATTGAGTAAGGCCGCTAGTGTTTCATGGTCAGGGTCCACCTCAAGAATCGATTCCTCGTATATCTCTCTATCGACACCGTGAGACGAGTCATGTTCCTCATCGATATCAGGAAGAGGGTAAGATCTAATGCCCTTGCCCATTGATTGCAGCATGTTCCTTATGTCTATCAAAACCATATTCTGGACTGCTTGCACGGACAACCTTGTGCGGCAGTAGTCCTCTGACATTGCCTCTCAGTGTTTGTTCCACAGGCCTCGCACATCGGAAGCCTCACAATGCACAAGTATCATCACAAATAGCCTTCTGAGTGCCGATGGCATTTGGAATGTCTTAGTCTCAATGAGGCAGTCATCTAGAGTGGTGTCCGCCTCAATTAGACCCCTTCTTTCTGCGGCTTTACGGAATGAGGGCACTGATCTCACCATCAATGGTCCTAAGGTCCTCGAACGATGTAGTGCCCGCCACATGGTTTAGAAGAACCCTGAGGAAGTAGCATTCCCCCTCGGCTGGATGGGCAGATATGATTCTACCAATCTGTTTCATACCCTCCCATTTCCTCTTTTGCCAGAATTTTGCCTTCTTGCACTTCTGCCAAGTGAAGAACTCTGGAAATTGACGGTAAAGGATACCTCGTGCTTCAAGATTTTTACTCTGTTAGCATTGACTTTTCTGCTCCTTCCCGATTAAGTATTTCCTAGATATCTTGACCCTCTTCATATGTAACCATGTGCATACTAGGGAGATGAAGTTGCAGTTGCATCACGGGTGGACTGTTCTTGCTTAGCTCAAATCCGTATATCCTCCACAATGCTTCTGGAGGAGTCACCCACCTAGCTTCCTTATACATCTTGATCTCATCGACTGTTCCCCTGACCATCCGCCTCATTCACAGATACAGACACACGGTCGTGGCCCTTGTATAGGTACTTGTAGAGGTATTTGACAGCCTTGATGCTCGAGCAAACCTCGACGTTGATGTGGTAATTGAAATACCTCAAAAGGAAAGGGTTGTAAGGAACAACCCATCTATTGTCTAGTTCGTGCCCTCAAACCTTTCGCTTACTCCCATCTTCATGCCTCCTATACACCGGATAGGAGTCCTTTCCTTGTAAAGTGGCCATGTTGAAAGGACATAGGTAATGGTTCCTGCATTTGCCACTTTCCTTTGTACAAGGGCACTTAGGATTCAATATACCGCAAGGGCCATGCATCATATGCTTGACAATCATTTTGTATAGCTCTGGGTACTTGCATTTGTCAGGTAGTTCGGTGGAGATTATAGAGTCGTACTGCTCTGGGCACGTGAGTTTATACTTTCCCTGCATGATCAATAGGAAGTGGGCATGTGGTAGGCCTCTTTTTTGGAACTCCACCACATAAACATATGCCTGCACCTTGCCAAGAATTCCCTCCTCTAGTAGTAGTCTTTTCATTTCCTCTAGCTTTGCTCTAAAAACATGCACGGCAAGGTCTGGACGATCTTGGGGTATCTATCCAACCTCAAGCTCACGCTTGATCTCCTCCCAGCTAGGGTTGCATGTCATTGTTAAGAAAACATGCAGGCTTCCCATATTTTCTTACTAACGTCATGGCATCGAGGTACCGACGCCTCATATCTCGAGGCCTCCCAATGAATGACCCTGGTAGAATGGTCCGCCTACCGACTGCGTCAGCTCGTGTTTCCCCCAGTATGAAGGCAATCCATTAAGCCCTGGTACAAATCCGCCCGTATCTCTTTTTGATGAGACCATATGTAGTCTAATCGTGAGCTCTCAATCTTTATGTATGTGTTGACCATGAATTGTTGAAAAAGACTCTTGCCGAATAGCATTGGGTTGAATATCCCCGGTTGCATTTGGAACTTGTAGCAGTAGTAGTCCCACATGGATACACATAGACAGTTAGCACTATCTGAGTAGTACATGATATCAAAGGTCAAGGCATCCTTTAAGTGAGAGAAGCATGGAAAATCACACTTTTTATGTATTCAAGAATATAACCTGGGTTTCCTTGACTATTGTCACGTGAAGCACGAGTGGCATTGACCGCATCGATGGAGACATGCTTTTTAGGTATATGTTGATGCAAGATTTAGACGAAAATTATGCTCTTTTTTTTATACAATTTTATATCTCTTCAAGAATTAATCTTATGATTTAGTCTTATTTTGCTAACAAATAACCCCGTTTTCGAGAATGCTCTTTGTTTTTGTGCAATATTGATTTTTGCAGGAAAATAGGGAATAATTGATATAATTTTGAAGATTTCTCGAAGATAGGATTTATGCTAATATGAGCAAGCTTTGGAATAAGAGTTAATTGAAGCCCAATTGAAGGATAAAAGCCCAATAATAAGAAGTTTCTAGAAGATGGAGATTACTTGGAGGACTAAATTCGGAAATATACTCGGAATTCATGACAGCAGCAACTTGTGGGCCCAATTAGGAGACCTTAACGACGTCAAATGAAGAAAGTTTGAATACCAAAGTCTGAGTTTGCCTTATTTGGACTTCAGATGAGGGAGTTATGGTCGAAATACTACAGGCTGCAGAATATGGAGAATCCTATTTCGGGAAGGACAAGGAAGGAAACTTCATCGCCAAGCAAAGGAGTATATGGACGACCGGGACTCTTCTAGAAGCTTGTATGTACTTGGAAACTAGTTGTTTAGGTGTTTTACGACTCTTAGAACCGACCTAATAGCTTCCATGTATAGGACTCTCTCCGGAGTATAAATATAGAGCCTCCAAAGGGGAGAGGCAACAATTGTTCTCCACAATTCATTGTAAGTCAAGAGTCTAGGGCAGAGTTCGGGAGCTACGATCAAGTAACTCGGCGAGAAGGACATCTCGGCGAAAGGAGGAAGCAAGAGGAGGCAGGAGGCCTGGTGGTCAGCCAACCCCTAGGGGTTTGGTCAGCCGACCAGGGGCCCTCCCGAGGAGTATCGAGTTCATCTTTCGACATGTTCTTCGTCGAGTTCATACCGAAGACTATGCTTCAAAGTTCTTGATGTATCTCGAGTAAATCCTCGTACTTCTTATGTTACTTTGATAAAACCTTGATGTTTGATCAATAAAGTTTGTCTTTTAGACTTAGCTTCTTGTTTATGCATGTTCTATGATCCATACCTTTGCAATGCTTAATGCCAACATGAATCTACCTAGCTAGGTATTTTAGCGCTTTCATGTTCTTTTAGTAGATCGTTTTACTTTCATCAGTTGATTGAATCTGCTCATGCTTAGAGATGGTTAGGGTTTACTAGTTCATCGATTACCTGGTTACTAGTGACAGTAGAGCCTGGGGAAAGGTTCGAGTAAGTCCTTGACATTCATGTTCATGCTTAATCTATACTTGTTGATTAGATCTTATATCAAGGTGGTTCTTAGTTCATAAGTTGTTTGTCTCATATCTCTTGTGGATCCTTTTGCCATGTTGATCATATCGTTCTCATGTTTTAATCCAGTTCTTGATCTATCATTTTATGCGTAGTTTAGAGTATAGATTAGAGAATAGATTAGAGTATAATTAGAGTAGTTCTAATCCTCTTTTAAAGCTTGTTTAGATCTATTAGAATTAGCTAGTAATTAAGTTAATATTAGATTAATAGTAGTATAAACGTAATTATCCTTGCATTGACAAAACCCAAGATACTCATCCTGGGGAAAAGCTACCACTGATACTGTGCGCTTGCAGTATAAGGTTTGGCATGCTTAAGTGCCGTCAACAAGCTTTTCTGGCGCCATTGCCGGGGATAATTATTGTTTAAGATATTATAAATCTTTTATTAACTGTTTTACTACTAGTTTTAATAGTTAGTTAGTTTGTGTTGACGGTCGTTATCTCACGATATCAACCGTCAATTATCCACCAAATGATGCAAAACAAGTGAATAATAATGAACTAACCTTGCTACTAATGAGTTCCACAAGATGTACATGAATATTTGGATGCAGGTACCAAAATGCACACAAAATGGTTGAAAATACAGCAAGGATCAAAGATGAGCAATAATGGTGCAAGAGCATGGCTGCCCGGCCACGTGCCATGGCCGCCCGGCCATAGGGTGTGGCCGCCTAGCCATAGGGTGTGGCCGCCCGGCCACCCCTCAGGCCATGCAAGGCCACCTCAGCATGTGCCACATCAATAAGAGTGCCCAAGTTGCCACATCATCGATCCTACGTACAAACAAACACAAAGTGGTGAAGATCCAACCATACATGAGAGCATCCAATATATCCAAGGGTCAAAATGTGTTAGCACAAGGATTGATGATGTCAAGGATCCAAGGGGAACAACATGCATCCAATCGGAGGAAAACACGTGGCTGCCCAACCACATTCCTTGGCCGCCTGGCCACCCCTCGGCGCATTTTCCACGTGCAAGAACTGTTTCAACCGCCAACCGACCTAGGGGAGCAATATCAAGCATTGGATCATCGATGTCGGTGTATCAAGTGGCCGCCCGGCCACCGACTTTGGCCACTCGGCCACCGACCTACCCCCTTTACTGACCTAGTGCACCTACAAATACCCCCCTCACTTTCTAGGCTATAAATAGACCCCGACAGCTCATTTGTAAGGTGTGGAGAAAGTGAGAGAGCTACATTCTACCTTAGAGAGTCCCATTTCCACATCTTAGTAGTTAGGATAGTCCTGGGAGTTAGAGTGAGTCGAGCTTTGCCTCGGAGTTCTCGGAGATCCCTCTGAGTTTGTGGTAAAGTTCTTGTATCTTTGTACTCTTTTTATCTCCAGTATAATTTATCTACTTTACTTTATTTCTATCTCCTGCAAGTGTGGTGTACCTTTCTTTGCATACTTGCTAGGCTTAGACTGTGGTTACCTTAGTTATTCAAGTCTTGTTATTCTTGTCGGTGCTATAATCCAACCTGTACGCCAGGCTCTGGTTAGCTCTCACCCTCTAATTAAGGGCGAGCTTTAGTGCTCAATCACTTTTGTGGTGAAAGCGTTTGAGCACTAGTATAGCGTGCCATCCTACCCACGCAGATTTGCTTGGTAGCCCCACTCGACGATAGCGTGTGGTGTGCCTGTGTAGTCTAGGCCCGTTCGTTCGGTAGGCCCGTAGGTGATAGCCGGGTTCTCTTTCGGTGGTCTACTATCTACCCCCTGACCCCTCGAGGGTGCCGGAATTTTGCTCAACGCGAGACCCTGACTTGTTTACTTGAGTTTCTTTAGTTAACCACGACATAGTCTTTGCAGCCGAATAGAATAGAGTTTGGGAACTTTATCTCACCCGTTGTCCTCCCTGGCAACTATACCTTTCTATGTGTATCTTAGGTAGTTTATTTTACTTTTCCACCATACACCTATCTTTATTTGATTTACCCCTGTCTATTTACTAGTCGGTACTTTTATTTAAGTTTACGGATCTTTCGGTTTGAGTTTATCCAATTATACTCTCTTGCCTGCAGCTTCCCTGTGGACAAATACGATACTCGGAATACTCTGGGTGAAAGGCTACAGCGGTCTCCGTGCGCTTGCGGAGTAAAACCAGTTAAGGCTAAGAGACGCCAACAAGCTTTTCTGGCGCCGTTTTCGGGGAAGAAATAGGCAGAGATATAATTGATAATCTCATTTCGAACCCCGTACACTTTATAAATGTACCACTAGTTTTTAGCAGGCTTACTTTGCTCTGTTGTTTTTGTTGTGGATGCAACAGAGAGGTGTATGACCTGTTTCGACCTACCGGTAAACTTCCACAATAATCCAGAGTCTCTGCTTAGGAGAGTCCATTCAAAGACTGTTCACGGGCAGATACCTGTACCAACGGAACTTGAATCAACTGCATCAACAAGTTGCACTCCGTTTATCAACATCATGGCTGAAAAGTCCATCCGTGAGTTCTCCGTCCCATCTAGCAACAATGTCCCAACAGGACCGGAAGTGCAAGTAGGAGAGAATTTTGAGCTCAAACCCAGAGTCATTCATATGGTTCAAGCTATCCCTTTTTGCTGGCTAGCAACGGAGGATGCCAAGAGTCACCTGCAGCAATTCCTGGAAATCTGCAGCACATTCACAATAAAAGGCGCGTCCGCTGATGCCGTCAAACTACGCCTCTTTCCATTTTCACTTGTTGGAAAGGCGAAGCAGTGGTTCTACCTCAACCGTGCAACATTCAATACATGGGATGCGTGCTCCAACGCATTCCTTGCCAAGTACTTCCCTATGGGAAAGACCAATGCACTGAGGAACAAGATCTCGACCTTCCAACAACTCACAGATGAAACGGTGGCAGAGGCTTGGGAAAGACTACAAGAGTATATCGCAGCCTATCCCCACCATGGAATGGAACAATGGCTCATCATCCAGAATTTCTTTCATGGCTTAAATCGTGCTGCACAAGAGCACCTAGATGCAGCCGCAGGAGGATCCTTCTTATCCTTGAGTGTGAGAGCTGCCAAGGAACTCATTGACAAGATGACCACTAATCAAGGATGGAAAGAAGAGAGGTCTAGCACCCGATCCCATGGTGTCCATCACATCGACAACACCGACATGCTTGCCGCCAAGATGGACCTTATATTGAAAAAGTTAGGAGATACTCTAGAGACCACACCGGTTCAGGCTCTTGACTCTCACGTAGTCTGCGAGAGCATAGGGCATTCAGGGAACGACCACTCTGAAACTCAACCAGAGGACACAAACTTCATCGGCAATAATGCTAACTTCAACAACGGGAATCGTCCTCAACCCGGCTGGAATTCAAGGCCACACATCCCTTTCTCCGGACAAGGTAACCCTTCCAGTAGTTCACAGCAATTTGATAAATTTAATCAGTTTGACCAAAGAGCTGTGAATGATAGCATTAGCAAAAAGCTCCATGCGAATGATAAGCTTTTTGAAACAATTTCTATTCAAATGGAAACTTTTAATAGTGCTATGAAAAACCAACTGAGTTTTAACAAAATGCTTGAGACTCAAATAGCTCAATTGACTGCCTCTTTACCAAATGTTAATGCGGGTAAACTGCTAGGACAGCCTAAACCTCCTCCTAAGGAGCACATAAACGCAGTCACCACTAGGGGTGGGAAATCCACACAGGACCCCCACATCCTCGTAGTACCCCTAACAATGCAGTAAAAGAGCAGAAGAAGAAGACTACCGAACCCGAAGAGAAGGATGACACTGACATTAGACCTGGAACAGTGGAGAAAACAGCATAGGAGACGCTTCTGCATGAGTTCTATGACACTACGGTGCTGCCTTTTCCTCCTTGCAACAAGAAGGCTACCGCTGATGAACAATACCGTAAGTTTATTGAGGTTATAAAGAAATTATATGTCAACATACCTCTGCTAGATGCTATGCAGGTACCGACATATGTGAAATACTTGAAAGATATCCTCAACAACAAGAAGCCCTTACCATCAACGGAAATTGTGCACATGACGCAAGAGTGTAGCGCAGCTATACTCAACCAGCCCCCACAAAAGAAAAAGGACCCTGGAAGTCCTACCATTCCATGTTCAATTGGGAACCAAGTCTTCAGTCAAGCCTTATGTGATCTCGGAGCAAGCGTCAGTGTTATGCCCAAAGTGGTCTTTCGCAAACTCAATCACGCTGCACTCGCTCCCACTACCATGTGCCTGCAGCTCGCGGATCAATCCATACGACACCCTGTAGGGATCGCTGAGGATGTCCCGGTGAAAATCTGGAATTTCCTCATACCGGTGGACTTCATGATGTTGGATATGGACATAGATGCAAAGATGCCGCTCATCCTTGGGTGGCCATTCCTGAGTACTGCAGACGCAAGTATTGATGTTGGGGCTGGAGAAGTCCACCTCAACATCAACGGCATGAAGGAGACATTCACCTTCAAGCCGAAAGTGGAGAAGTGCAACCAAGTGAAGTCATTCCGATGTCAACCACAGAGATATATGCCAAAGACCTATACCCATGAAGACGTTTTCGAGCAAAAGATGGACAGTCTCATCACACATTTGAAATCAGACCAGGACGCGGCCATCCGGCAAAAAGAAGAATCTGAAAGGAGAGAGGCGAAATTCAAAAAGGCTAGTTCCAAGCCCCAGGAAACAGGAGGCAAAGCTCCTGGAAAGATGGTTGAGGCCAGTATACAAGTCCTGAAAACAGAAGAATGGCGTGCAAAATACTACGAAAGAAATCCCACCTACCTGCATCCTCTTGATATCCCGAAAGGTAGAGTGTGGATGACCCTTGCCAACAGGTAAATTGGCATTATCTTTCGACGGCATATTTATTTTTCCACCATAGCTTTAACTACCCCATTGCATATCTAAGGTTTTGTTTTGCACAAATTTTAATTTTTGCAAACAGTTTACTTCCTTCCTGCAATAAAAAAAACTCTGCAAGGTCGGCCGACCACCACACCTGGCCGGCCGACGAACCCATTTTCTTTTTCCATCTCTTATTTTCAGCAGAACCGTCAGCTCTTCAACTACCAAAGGTTTTATTCTGACTAAGCTTCATTGAAGCTTGGGGGGAGAAACCCGGCTAATGAACAGGTATGTGCGATGAGAAGTTTGGAAAGCTGTATTTTTTTTTGTAGTTACCAAAAAAAAAGTTAGTTACCACAAAAAAAAGTGTGTATCCTAAAAAATAACTCACATGCTTAATTGTTAAATTCACTTGTTAGCTTCATTTTGGAAAATATGAATAGTTGCTCTATCAAGTGAATGGTTTCTTTCTTGCATGACAACTTATGCTTAGCTTAGTCCTATGTTGGTGAATAAAGAAAAGTGAACCTAAGCTTTACCTTGTGGATGCCATTTGTGATAACAAGCCTAAGTTGTTGGGAGATGATGATATGACTTAAGTGGGATGATTCTTTCATGTTCCTAGTAAGATGAATATCTCAGGTCTTTATCTTTGAAAATAACAAAATAAAGCACCCCTTGGTTGAATATTCCTACCAGAGCCAAAAATGCTTCAAATATTTGAAACTGTTAGAAAGAGCTACTTAGAGATGTTTTGAGCTTTGTCAAATTTTGAGTCTCTTGGAGTAGAAATATCATCTTCTACTGATAGCTGGAGTACAATAATGCAAGTGATCCATCCCGAACCTTGCATCCACCAAAAAGTCTCCAAATACTTCTCATATTCCTTAAGCCTTCAAAATTCAAGGAGTAAGGGTGTGGAGCAAAAAAATGCATGCAAAAGCATGGCAAAAAGAAAGAAAAAAATGCATGCAAGTGCACGGCAAAATGAAAAGCATGCAAGTTCAAGCATGGCAAAAACAAATAAAGGCTCCATAATCCCTCCAATCCATAAAAGGCTACAGAGGATGAAAATCAAGAGGAGACATTCTATGACACCACTCATACTCCAGTGTTCAATTAGAAGAAATGATAGAGTATACTCTTTGGTCCAATCTTTGGCTTAGCAAAATAAATATTCTAAGTGTGCCACATTCTCCCCCACCTAAAGCTCCACAAAGGCCTTATGTAGGAATATGTTGGCCAACTCATGACCCTTGGTGAGGAAACACTTCTGAGCGATTAAGAGTATCCTTGGGGAAGCTTCTTTTGTTTTCAAAATCTTGAAAACACCTAAGAAGGACATCCAAACAGAACCAGTTAGAATTACTCCTGTAATAAAGTTGTTCTATCTCTCAACCGCCCAAGGCAAGGTAAGCAAAAAGAAGCACCACAGGTATTGCATATGGTGAGCTTCGATTATTTCACTACTTTGGGCAAGAGTTTGAGTATTGAGTTGCATATAAGACTTTTCCTTCATCTTTGATATTGTAGCAACTCATGATCTGCTTTCAGTCTTAGCTTTGCTCGAGGACGAGCAAAAGTTTAAGCTTGGGGGGGTGTTGACGGTCGTTATCTCACGATATCAACCGTCAATTATCCACCAAATGAAGCAAAACAAGTGAATAATAATGGACTAACCTTGCTACTAATGAGTTCCACAAGATGTACATGAATACTTGGATGCAGGTACCAAAATGCACACAAATTGGTTGAAAATACAGCAAGGATCAAAGATGAGCAATAATGGTGCAAGAGCATGGCCGCCAGGCCATAGGGTGTGGCCGCCCGGCTACCCCTCAAGCCATGCAAGGCCACCTCAACATGTGCCACATCCCTAAGAGTGCTCAAGTTGCCACGTCATCGATCCTAAATACAAACAAACACAAAGTGGTGAAGATCCGACCATACATGAGAGCATCCAATATATATAAGGGTCAAAATGTGTTAGCACAAGGATTGATAATGTCAAGGATCCGAGGGGAACAACATGCATCCAATCGGAGGAAAACACATGGCCACCCGGCCACCCCTCGACGCATTTTCCATGTGCAACAACTGTTTCAACCGCCAACCGACCCAGGGGAGCAATATCAAGCATTCAATCGTCAAAGTCAGTGTATCAAGTGGCCGCTCGGCCATATAGGGTGGCCGCCCGGCCACCGACTTTGGCCGCTCAGCCACCAACCTACCCCCTTTACCGACCTAGTGCACCTACAAATACCCCCCTCACTTTCTAGGCTACAAATAGACCCCGACAGCTCATTTGTAAGGTGTGGAGAAAGTGAGAGAGCTACATTCTACCTTAGAGAGTCCCATTTCCACATCTTAGTAGTTAGGATAGTCCTGGGAGTTAGAGTGAGTCGAGCTTTGCCTCGGACTTCTCGGAGATCCCTCTGAGTTTGTGGTAAAGTTCTTGTATCTTTGTACTCTTTTTATTTCCAATATAATTTTTCTACTTTACTTTATTTCTATCTCCTGCAAGTGTGGTGTACCTTTCTTTGCATACTTGCTAGGCTTAGACTGTGGTTACCTTAGTTATTCAAGTCTTGTTATTCTTGCCGGTGCTATAATCCAACCTATACGCCAGGCTCTGGTTAGCTCTCACCCTCTAATTAAGGGCGAGCTTTAGTGCTCAATCACTTTCGTGGTGAAAGCGTTTGAGCACTAGTATAGCGTGCCATCCTACCCACGCAGATTTGCTTGGTAGCCCCACTCGGCGACAGCTTGTGGTGTGCCTGTGTAGTCTAGGCCCGTTCGTTCGGTAGGCCCGTAGGTGATAGCCGGGTTCTCTTTCGGTGGTCTACTATCTACCCCCTGACCCCTCGAGGGCGCTGGAATTTCGCTCGACGCGAGACCCTGACTTGTTTACTTGAGTTTCTTTAGTTAACCATGACATAGTCTTTGCAGCCGAATAGAATAGAGTTTGGGAACTTTATCTCACTCGTTGTCCTCCCAGGCAACTATACCTTTCTACGTGTATCTTAGGTAGTTTATTTTACTTTTCCACCATACACCTATCTTTATTTGATTTACCCCTGTCTAGTTACTAGTCGGTACTTTTATTTAAGTTTACGGATCTTTCGGTTTGAGTTTATCCAATTATACTCTCTTGCCTGCCGCTTCCCTGCGGACAAATACGATACTCGGAATACTCTGGGTGAAAGGCTATAGCGGTCTCCGTGCGCTTGCGGATTTAAACCTGTTAAGGCTAAGAGACGCCAACAGTTTGCTAATAGTGTGTTAATCTCTTTCTAGTTGTTTGCTTATAGCCTTTCTAATAGTGTGTTAGTTTCTATCTAGTGTTTA
This sequence comes from Paspalum vaginatum, assembly GCA_030272315.1. Classification (NCBI taxonomy): domain Eukaryota; kingdom Viridiplantae; phylum Streptophyta; class Magnoliopsida; order Poales; family Poaceae; genus Paspalum; species Paspalum vaginatum. The sequence goes on along the minus strand of CM059013.1, from coordinate 29,853,432 downwards.
GTTTTGTTTGTTTCTCTAATTTAGTTTTTTGTGTTCTTCGTTCATTCTTAATTCAAACTAACCCAGCAACTTTGCTGTCATAGATATTTTATTTTCTGTTTTGTTTTTGTTTTTGTGTCAGATATGACGACACTGCTTGAAGATCTGGAGCTTTTGACACTTAGAGAGTACTTGACTCCAAAAGCTGCAGATCTGAAGTTTCAAGAATCAAATAAGAAGCCGGAGTCAGGATCCTACGAGCTGAAGCCAGGAATCATCCGGATCGCTGTTGTAGACCCGTTCAGTGGAGAAGACGGTGAAAATCCATACAAGCACTTGGAGAAGCTCAAGCAAGTGTGCCACACTTTCCACCAAGACGGAGTCCCAGTGGAATGGGTTAAGTGGAACCTCTTTCCATTTACCCTTGTTGATAAAGCCAACTCAATCGAAGCCAAAGGAGATTGGGACGTTCTTGAGCGGAAGTTCCTCACAAGATTCTTCTCTGCTGTCACACCCGGTTTTCAATGATCCAAAACCGTGCATACTATACATGCGCCAGGAACGAGTCTCACATGTATAGGACAAATTGTCATCACAGAACATGTCATAATATAACGTTTAACGATTACATCATAAGTATTATAACAGACACTTGTCTTTAACATAAAGTACGTAAAAGCGGAAGCGTAAACGGAAAGCAACTAGAGCCGCCACAGGGACGTCCACTGGAAGAGCGAAGAGCCTAGACTTCTTGATAATCCTCCGTATCTCCATTGACTGAGCAGCGGTTGGATTTGTCCCCCCAACAAGGAGTAAACGGAAAAGAACAAGCGTGAGCACACAACTCGTACTCAACAAGTATAACAGAACCATGAGGCTCTAAGGTTAGCTGACTCCACTGCATTGCTTTTAATTGGTCAAATTTTATTAAAGCTATTTACTAAAGTGAGTAGAGAAACTTTTATCTCAAAGATATTGCATAGAAGAAATTAAGCATCATGATTAACCAGGATTTTACCAAAAACCATCCATAACCCAACTAATCACATAAAGGATCTGGGCCGCTCATAACCGTGAGCACGGCTGATGCATCAGTTTTACACTCTCGAGAGGTTGCACATCTTTACCCACAAGTCGTGAGCTACGCTAGTGGTTCATCACATACCTTAGATGAGATGACTAGCGAGCCACACTACGAAGCCTTTACAAAGATTATGTTAGTAAGGTGTAACCGCTAAGGTTTCAGGTTATGCAACGGTGGAGCAAGCCTCAAGGGGAGAAGAACACATCACACTCAACCCAAGCAGCGCGAGGGCCACAGAAGCACACCTCCCCTCTTGCCCCGCAGGTAAGTTACTCCCAAACTAAAACAATCTAATTAATCAGCTAAGACCGTCCCATACCAGTCTTATGGTAGTGCTGTTGTCCCAGGTTGTCGCTTTGCGAACCGGTCCTTATGGAAAGTGGCTATGAGCAAAACCACTAAGCACAATGCTCATGCCCCCTAAACCAAGTTGCTAAAAAAAAACAAATTTTAAATGAGACATGCACCACTCAAGCACACGGCACAGAGGGTCACGCTCAAACAATTAATTGCATAGATCCATTAATCAACATTAATTAAAAACATAGCATAGGTGTATGTTGGCGCAGCACCTAGCAAAAACTTAACCACATGCAACCCAAAAGGTTCACATTGAGATCAAAGTGGCTAATGTATCGTCATTATAGGCATACAAGATCAACACATGCATATGCAATGAATTAAAGGTGATAGGTGTTGCTCATGTTATACTTGCCTTCCTCAAGGTGCTCTTGCTGCTGCTCACAAATGTCAAAAGGTGGCTCCTCGTTCACCTCAGACAGATCAACGTCTACTTACGTCCAAACGTCACACAAGCATCCATATACGAGCATACATGCAAACAATGGACAAAAGATAAGAAACAGTACACCAATAAATCAAAACAGAACACAAAACTAGTTTAGAACTGTTCTACATATTACCACGGTCACGTGAGCGCAAGAATCGCCCAAAACGGAGTTAAAACGGAAAAGTTATGGCCAAAACAAGGTTCTAGGGACCTATTTATGAAGAAAACTCAAAATCTGGGCTGTTTTGGAAAAACTAGGGACCAATTCTGTAATTTCAGGAAAGATCCGAGGTCTAAAGCACAAAAACACAGCCTCTGGACTGCGGGTTCTATTTTTCAATAGCGCAGGGGCTAAAACATTAAAAACTGGGCCGATCTGTAATTAGTTTTGAACTGGCGTGGACCGCGGGTTGATTTAGGAAAAACCGAGGGTCTCTTTAACAAAAAGGCGGCGACGACCGCGGTTGACCGGTCACCATCTGGTCCGGACGGTCGGATCTAGATCTAACGGCTGAGATGAGATCGGATCACGTTATAATCTCGTGCATCCGTTCTGGATCGGACGGCTGAGGTTGAAAGGCGAGGTTTCGCCGGCGGCGACCATCGGGGACGGCGGCGCATCGCCGGAGCTCGCGATGCCCGGTGTTCCGGGGCGCGATTCGGGACCGGACCTAGCTAGAAAGCAAGACGGGACCACGGCGAAGCTCACCGTGGGGTTGTCGACGACCGGGAGCTGCCGGAGGATGGTCGGCGACGAGCGGAGGCGGCGGAGCGGCTCGGGGCTTCGCGGAGAGCTCGGTCGGAGCGTCCACGGGCGTCGAGAGCTAGCGGAACGGGGTCGCGAGGTCCTGCAGAGCACGGCGGAGGGGTTAGGGCGGCGGAAGCGCGACCCCAGAGGGCGAATTGCACCTCGCCGGCGTTACTCACCTCGGACGGTGGCGGCGGAATTGAGCGGCTCGCGACGGCTAGGGCTCGATTGCGGCTGCTGGCGAGGTTGAGGGGGAAAGGGCGAAGCCCGGCGTGCTATTTATAGGACCGGAGCGGCTCGGAAGGGGGCGGCGCAGTAAGGAAGGCGGCGGCCGGAGCTTCCTTCGGCGCGCGCTCTCGGGAAGGAAGGGAATCCTTCGATTCCTTTGGGGATTCGGTGCGCAGGAGAGCGAGGAACACGGGGAAGGCGGCGGAGGGAGCTCTCCTCCTCGGAGTCGGCCGGCGTAGAGAAGGAAAGAAATCGGCCGAAAAAGGAAAGTCGCCGTCGCCGAAAAAGGAAAGGCGAGAGGTCGGGGATGACAGGTGGGTCCCGCCTGTCAGCGGCTCGACGGGCGCGGGTCCGCCTGTCAGTGGCGCGAGGGAGAGAGACGGCGCGCGCGGGAGGCCGGCCGGGCCGCCTCGCCTGGGCCGGCTCGGGTGAGGGCGCGGGTGGGCCGAGCGGGTGAGGTGGGCCGGTTTCTCCTTTTTCTTTTTCCTGCATTTTCCCTCTCTTTTCTATTTCTCTCCTTTTCTTTTAAACTCAAAAACAAACTACAAATTCAAATAAATTTGAATTCCAACCTTATGCCATTCATCAAATAAAAAATATGCTCCAGCATGAATGCACAAACATGTTGACCTTAGGATATATTGCAATATTTAGTTCAAAAGATAATGAAAAATGCATACTAGGCACAATAAATCCTAGAAAATAAATAAAGCATATTGAATTTATTATAAAATGCTGGAAATTAAATTTAGGGTGTTACAGACCTACCCCCCTTGCAAGGAATCTCGCCCCGAGATTCACATAGGCTGGTTAGCAAAGAGATCAGGGTATGCTGCCCTCAACTCATCCTCCCTTTCCCAAGTAGCTTCCTCCTCTGTGTGGTATTTCCATTGCACTCGGCACATCTTGGTCCTCTTATTCCGGGTCACCCTCTCAGATATTTCCAGAATCTTTATAGGGTGCTCAGTGTAGGTCAAGTCCTCCTGCACTTCCAACCCTTCTAAAGGCGCCCGCTCCTCTGGTATTCTCAAGCACTTCTTCAGCTGCGAGACATGGAATACATCGTGCACACCTGGAAGACTAGAAGGTAATTCTAAGCGATAAGCCACTTCTCCTCTCTTTTCTAGTACCTTGAAGGGTCCAACGTATCTGGGTGCTAGTTTTCCCTTCATGTTGAATCTGCGTACTCCCCGCATAGGTGACACCTTCAGATACACAAAGTCACCTTCCTTGAACGTGAGATCTCTCCGTCTGACATCTGCATAGCTTTTCTGCCTAGACTGAGCAATTCTCAAGTTCTCTCGAACTATCCGTACTTGTTCCTCCGCATCCTTGATAATGTCTGGGCCAAACACTTGCTTCTCTCCTTTCTGATCCCAGAGCAAAGGAGTCCTACACCTTCTACCATACAAAGCTTCAAATGGTGATTTCTTGATACTGACCTGATAACTGTTGTTGTAGGAGAACTCGGCATAAGGTAAGCACTTGTCCCAACTTGTGCCATATTGGATGACACACGCTCGCAACATATCTTCCAGTATTTGATTGGTCCTTTCTGTCTGACCGTCTGTCTGCGGATGGTAAGCTGTGCTGAAACGAAGCTTGGTATCCAGTGAATCATGCAATTGCTCCCAAAAGCGAGAAGTGAACTGTGATCCCCTATCGGATATAATCCTCTTAGGAACCCCATGCAAACACACAATCCTAGAGATGTATAGTTCTGCCAACCTTGCCCCGGAGTAGGTAGTATTCACAGGTATGAAGTGGGCGACCTTGGTCAGACGATCCACTACTACCCATATGGAGTTGTAACCTTTCTGGGTGCGAGGTAACCCAACAATAAAGTCCATGCTGATTTCCTCCCACTTCCATTCTGGAATTTTCAACGGTTGCAATAGTCCTGCTGGCCTCTGATGTTCTGCCTTGACCCTCTGACAAGTGTCACAAATTGCCACATACTCTGCTACGGCACGTTTCATTCCAAACCACCAGAATCTCTCCTTGAGGTCATAATACATCTTAGTACTCCCGGGATGGATAGAGTAAGCTGTATCATGGGCCTCACTCAGGATCAACTTCTTGATTCTGTCCACATCTGGCACACAAATCCGGTTCTTGTACCATACTGTACCTTGCTCATCTTCCCTGAAGTTGGGCGCTTTGCCTATCTGGATCTGCTCGCGTATCTCCTGGATCTTCTCGTCCTGGGCTTGATGTCTTCGAATTTCTTGTTCCAGAGTTGGTTCGGCTTCAAAGGTAGCTGCAGTATGATGCACAAAACCCAAACTCAAACTTTCGAACTCCTCACATAACTCACGTGGCATCTGGAATGCTATGGCCATGTTGACGTAGCTTCTTCTGCTCAAAGCATCAGCCACCACGTTGGCTTTCCCTGGATGATAATGTATCTCCAAGTCGTAGTCCTTGATCAGTTCTAACCATCTACGCTGCCTCATGTTCAGCTCATTCTGAGTGAAGATATACTTAAGACTCTTGTGATCCGTGTATATCTCACATCTTTGCCCAAAAAGATAGTGACGCCATATCTTAAGTGCATGGACAACTGCTGCTAACTCCAAGTCATGTGTAGGATAATTTACCTCATGCTTGCGTAGCTGTCGGGAGGCATAGGCAATCACCTTTCCTTCTTGCATCAGCACACAACCCAGACCGTCGCCTGAAGCATCACAATATACTGTGAACCTTTTCTGCAGATCTGGCAATGTCAGCACGGGTGCGGTGGTCAGCTTCTTCTTCAACTCTTCAAAAGCTGCTTGCCTCTCCTTGTTCCAGATGAACTCAGCCTCCTTCTCAAGCAACGTGGTCATCGGCTTCGCAATCTTCGAGAAATTCTCTATGAATCTCCGGTAATATCCTGCTAAGCCCAAAAATCCACGTACTTCCTTGACAGTCTGTGGCACCTTCCAATCCAACACTGATATGACCTTGCCAGGGTCCACTGAGATCCCCCCCTTAGAGATGATATGACCAAGGAATGGTACCTCGTCAATCCAGAACTCACACTTGCTCAACTTTGCATATAGCTTGTGATCCCTCAATCTCTGCAGAACTAGCCTCAAGTGCTCCTCATGTTCCTCCTCGGTTTTGGAGTAGATCAGGATATCATCAATGAATACCACCACGAACTTGTCCAAATAATCCATGAACACCTTATTCATTAAACTCATGAAGAAAGCAGGGGCATTAGTCAGACCAAAAGACACCACAGTATACTCATAGAGACCATACTTTGTGATGAAAGCAGTCTTAGGAATATCTGAGGGACGGATCTTCAACTGGTGGTAGCCAGATCTCAGGTCTACTTTGGAGAATACACAGGCACCTTGCAACTGATCAAACAAATCATCAATGCGTGGCAGAGGATACTTGTTCTTAATAGTCACCTCGTTCAATGCACGATAATCCACACACATCCGTCGAGCAGGCCCTTCCTTCTTATCAACAAACAGAACAGGAAAAGCCCACGGAGAGGTACTATGGCGAATAAATCCCTTTGCTAGCAGCTCATCTATGTTTTGTTTAACTTCCTCATGTTCTGGGGGTGCCATTCTATATGGTCTTTTAGATATAGGAGCAGTACCAGGTAAAAGGTCTATAGAAAACTCAATGTCTCGGTCAGGCGGCATACCTGGTAACTCTTCCGGGAAGACATCAGGATATTCACACACTACTCGAATGCCATCTGTAGGTTGGACCTCCATCCGATGCAGATAACCGGAGGGTTTGGATGCGCCGACTCTTACTTCCTGGCCATCTGGCGTTGTCATATGAACAGTCCTCTTGGCACAGTCAATTCTGACTCCCCATTTGGTCAATGTTTCCATTCCTAGGATGACGTCGATGCCCATCGGTTCTATGACTAACAGACTAGTATGAAACTCTAACCCCCTTATGTTAATCCCGACTCTGGTACAGATCACATGGGTTCTTATTTCCCCTCCAGGCGAAGTAATTATCATATCCTTTTTCAACATGCTAATGGGTATTTTATGTTGTTCAGCAAAGGATTTGGTAATAAAGGAGTGGGTGGCACCAGTATCAAATAGTACGGTAGCAGGATGAGAGTTGACCAAGAACGTACCGATCATGACGTTTGGGGCCTCAGCTGCAGTTTCTGCCGTCACATGGTTCACCTTTCCTTGCCACGGCGCCTTGGCGTTCCCATTGTTGCGCCCCTGAGCTTGCGGCTGCTGGACCGGTCCTGGTCTCTACGGGTTGGGGACTGTCTTCTGAGGGCAGACATTGGCATAGTGCCCCGGGTCACCGCACTTATAGCAACTTCTGCCAATGACAGGAGCCTGGGCTGGTGCAGGGGGGTTAGGCTGCCCCTGACGCTGAGCTTGATATGCAGGGCGAGGAGGCTGATTCTGGTAGCGTTGCCCCTGGGCCATCTGCTGCCCTTGGTGGTTCTGCGGGTATCCTGGCCGCGGTGGCTGCTGCTGTTGTTGGTAGCGGGGGCGGGTGTTGCTCCCGGACGGTGCAGGTATGAGCTTCCTCTTCCTTTCCTCCATCTCCCGATGTTTGCGTTCTGTAAGGAGCGCACGATCTACCAGGTGATTGAAGCTGGGGAAGGTGAAGTTCATGAGGTGGAACTGCAGGGTGTCATTGAGCCCTTCCATGAAGTGCTCCTGTTTATCGCCATCCTCAGCGACCTCTGCTGTGGCGTACCTTGCAAGCTGCAGGAACTTGTCACGATACTCAGTGACGGACATGCTCCCTTGCTTGAGCGAGAGGAACTCCTTCTTCTTCATCTTCATGGTCCCAGCCGGTACGTGGTGACTCCTGAAGTTCTCTCTAAACTGAGCCCAGGTGAAGGCATCGCGATCCTGCTGGCGGTACGACTCCCACCAATCCAAAGCAGCACCACGAAGTTGTCCTGCAGCATACAGGACTCTCTCTCGGTCATCGCACTGGGCGATCTCCAGCTGTCTCTCCACAGCACGAAGCCAGTCATCAGCCTGTAGTGGATCTGCAGCGTGGGAGAAGGTTGGGGGATGCCCCTTCATGAAATCGCCACGCCTGTCCCTAGGCGGAGGAGGTGGTGGTGGCGCCTGCACCTGAGCTTGTTGTAGGGCCAAGATGGCATTGTTCACTGTGGCCATCATCTGCGTTTGCATGGCAAAGAACTGCTCGGCCGTCAGTGGTGGTGGATTGGGCAACGGGTGGTCGGGATGGTCGTGGCCCTGGTTACTTCCTTGGGCGCCCCTAGCACCACGTCCTCTAGTTCCAACCATCTGTAGCAACAAAAGAAAGTCCATAAGGATTTATATCCCTCTCACAAGGTGAAGTAGATTTTGAGATTGCAGGTTGGTCATTAGCCCATGATGAACGAGCGTCAGCTAGATGAGGTAGAGAGGAGTAATAGAGTAGTTGTTCATCCCAACTGACTATTTTTATTAAACTCAACTCAAACTGGTTTGACTATGGACAATCCCCATAGTTGGACATGATCAAGCAACCAAAATGCCAACTCAAACATAGTTCACAAGCACAAACAACCAAACACTGAACTAGACTCAAAGCGTTTATAGACCAACTCGACTCAACGTACTAGCGATGTGAAGCAAAGATAAGGGTAATCCTAATCCTCATGGAAAAGAATCCTAGTGGCACCATTTAGTTCCCCCTTGCGGGTCCTCTTGCGGGATTTGCACTGGGACGGAGTCACGTCTGGCACTCGAGGCTTTGGTCCTTGGAGGCCGGCAAGTGTAGCTTCAAGTTCTGCCACCCTCTTGGTCTTGCGGTGAAGCTCGTCCAACACTATGTCGTGGGCGGAGTTGAGGGCCGCGATGTACCGTGCCATCTTCCTTACCCTCTGGTCATCCTCCAACACCATCGAAGCGATCTCGTGCCCAGCTTGGCCTTCTATGCGGCGAGGGAAGTAGCGAAAACAGGTCTGGCTCAACGAGGTACGGTGGTCGTAGCAGATGGCTCCTAGAGCTTGGCGTGCAGCATCTTCAATGGCAGCTTCCATCGTCTCATGGATCGTCACGCTGCAGTAATCACCCACAATGGTCTTCCCTCCGTGGATGAGGTTGTAGCGTTCGATCAACGCATTGGCCACCCATCTGTCAGGTAGAATCGGGTGCGTACTCTGAGTGGCGAAGTAGGAGGTGGTGAAGTTGTTGAGGCCGATTTCCTGGAGGCACTCCCGAAGCAGTCCGGGAAAGTTGAGACCGTTGCCTGGGTGGGTATGGTCGATGTTGACCCAGGTGGCGATCACCCTCTCTCTTTTGACAGCAGGTCCTTGATTATCGTCTATCTGAACGGCAATGTGATGTGACCACTCAGGTGCTTCTACCTCTGGTTCAGGGGCTGGATTCTCCTCTGGATCCTCTTCTGTGTTCTCAGTGAAAGAGCTGGCTTCACTGGGGTCTTCAGAGTCATCTCCCACTATGATGGGTTCCTGCAGAGGCGGGGGTGGCACTAGATCTTCTGGTTCTGGGTTCCGTGGTGCCAAGGGAACATGGTAGCCTTGCGGGGGTGCACCGGTTTGCTTGCGGGCGGTCAGTCTGGTACGGGCCATCTACAAAGAAAACGACCAAGATTGAGTTAAGATCAGTTCTAAAAAAGGAGTTAAGAGAATTGAAAATAATGTAGGAACATAGGGTTGTAGTGTAATCTTAAAGAAAAGAAAACTTTTAAAAACAGGAGGAAGAGAAGGAGGAAATCCTTAAATTTCGACCCGCACTAACTAGGCTTCCGTCCTACAGTCGACACGGCTCTGATACCAATCTGTCACACCCGGTTTTCAATGATCCAAAACCGTGCATACTATACATGCGCCAGGAACGAGTCTCACATGTATAGGACAAATTGTCATCACAGAACATGTCATAATATAACGTTTAACGATTACATCATAAGTATTATAACAGACACTTGTCTTTAACATAAAGTACGTAAAAGCGGAAGCGTAAACGGAAAGCAACTAGAGCCGCCACAGGGACGTCCACTGGAAGAGCGAAGAGCCTAGACTTCTTGATAATCCTCCGTATCTCCATTGACTGAGCAGCGGTTGGATTTGTCCCCCCAACAAGGAGTAAACGGAAAAGAACAAGCGTGAGCACACAACTCGTACTCAACAAGTATAACAGAACCATGAGGCTCTAAGGTTAGCTGACTCCACTGCATTGCTTTTAATTGGTCAAATTTTATTAAAGCTATTTACTAAAGTGAGTAGAGAAACTTTTATCTCAAAGATATTGCATAGAAGAAATTAAGCATCATGATTAACCAGGATTTTACCAAAAACCATCCATAACCCAACTAATCACATAAAGGATCTGGGCCGCTCATAACCGTGAGCACGGCTGATGCATCAGTTTTACACTCTCGAGAGGTTGCACATCTTTACCCACAAGTCGTGAGCTACGCTAGTGGTTCATCACATACCTTAGATGAGATGACTAGCGAGCCACACTACGAAGCCTTTACAAAGATTATGTTAGTAAGGTGTAACCGCTAAGGTTTCAGGTTATGCAACGGTGGAGCAAGCCTCAAGGGGAGAAGAACACATCACACTCAACCCAAGCAGCGTGAGGGCCACAGAAGCACACCTCCCCTCTTGCCCCGCAGGTAAGTTACTCCCAAACTAAAACAATCTAATTAATCAGCTAAGACCGTCCCATACCAGTCTTATGGTAGTGCTGTTGTCCCAGGTTGTCGCTTTGCGAACCGGTCCTTATGGAAAGTGGCTATGAGCAAAACCACTAAGCACAATGCTCATGCCCCCTAAACCAAGTTGCTAAAAAAAACAAATTTTAAATGAGACATGCACCACTCAAGCACACGGCACAGAGGGTCACGCTCAAACAATTAATTGCATAGATCCATTAATCAACATTAATTAAAAACATAGCATAGGTGTATGTTGGCGCAGCACCTAGCAAAAACTTAACCACATGCAACCCAAAAGGTTCACATTGAGATCAAAGTGGCTAATGTATCGTCCTTATAGGCATACAAGATCAACACATGCATATGCAATGAATTAAAGGTGATAGGTGTTGCTCATGTTATACTTGCCTTCCTCAAGGTGCTCTTGCTGCTGCTCACAAATGTCAAAAGGTGGCTCCTCGTTCACCTCAGACAGATCAACGTCTACTTACGTCCAAACGTCACACAAGCATCCATATACGAGCATACATGCAAACAATGGACAAAAGATAAGAAACAGTACACCAATACATCAAAACAGAACACAAAACTAGTTTAGAACTGTTCTACATATTACCACGGTCACGTGAGCGCAAGAATCGCCCAAAACGGAGTTAAAACGGAAAAGTTATGGCCAAAACAAGGTTCTAGGGACCTATTTATGAAGAAAACTCAAAATCTGGGCTGTTTTGGAAAAACTAGGGACCAATTCTGTAATTTCAGGAAAGATCCGAGGTCTAAAGCACAAAAACACAGCCTCTGGACTGCGGGTTCTATTTTTCAATAGCGCAGGGGCTAAAACATTAAAAACTGGGCCGATCTGTAATTAGTTTTGAACTGGCGTGGACCGCGGGTTGATTTAGGAAAAACCGAGGGTCTCTTTAACAAAAAGGCGGCGACGACCGCGGTTGACCGGTCACCATCTGGTCCGGACGGTCGGATCTAGATCTAACGGCTGAGATGAGATCGGATCACGTTATAATCTCGTGCATCCGTTCTGGATCGGACGGCTGAGGTTGAAAGGCGAGGTTTCGCCGGCGGCGACCATCGGGGACGGCGGCGCATCGCCGGAGCTCGCGATGCCCGGTGTTCCGGGGCGTGATTCGGGACCGGACCTAGCTAGAAAGCAAGACGGGACCACGGCGAAGCTCACCGTGGGGTTGTCGACGACCGGGAGCTGCCGGAGGATGGTCGGCGACGAGCGGAGGCGGCGGAGCGGCTCGGGGCTTCGCGGAGAGCTCGGTCGGAGCGTCCACGGGCGTCGAGAGCTAGCGGAACGGGGTCGCGAGGTCCTGCAGAGCACGGCGGAGGGGTTAGGGCGGCGGAAGCGTGACCCCAGAGGGCGAATTGCACCTCGCCGGCGTTACTCACCTCGGACGGTGGCGGCGGAATTGAGCGGCTCGCGACGGCTAGGGCTCGATTGCGGCTGCTGGCGAGGTTGAGGGGGAAAGGGCGAAGCCCGGCGTGCTATTTATAGGACCGGAGCGGCTCGGAAGGGGGCGGCGCAGTAAGGAAGGCGGTGGCCGGAGCTTCCTTCGGCGCGCGCTCTCGGGAAGGAAGGGAATCCTTCGATTCCTTTGGGGATTCGGTGCGCAGGAGAGCGAGGAACACGGGGAAGGCGGCGGAGGGAGCTCTCCTCCTCGGAGTCGGCCGGCGTAGAGAAGGAAAGAAATCGGCCGAAAAAGGAAAGTCGCCGTCGCCGAAAAAGGAAAGGCGAGAGGTCGGGGATGACAGGTGGGTCCCGCCTGTCAGCGGCTCGACGGGCGCGGGTCCGCCTGTCAGTGGCGCGAGGGAGAGAGACGGCGCGCGCGGGAGGCCGGCTGGGCCGCCTCGCTTGGGCCGGCTCGGGTGAGGGCGCGGGTGGGCCGAGCGGGTGAGGTGGGCCGGTTTCTCCTTTTTCTTTTTCCTGCATTTTCCCTCTCTTTTCTATTTCTCTCCTTTTCTTTTAAACTCAAAAACAAACTACAAATTCAAATAAATTTGAATTCCAACCTTATGCCATTCATCAAATAAAAAATATGCTCCAGCATGAATGCACAAACATGTTGACCTTAGGATATATTGCAATATTTAGTTCAAAAGATAATGAAAAATGCATACTAGGCACAATAAATCCTAGAAAATAAATAAAGCATATTGAATTTATTATAAAATGCTGGAAATTAAATTTAGGGTGTTACATCTGCACTTCGAGTGCACAAGTTAAGGAAGGAAATTTGGGCATTCAAGCAGAGGGAGAATGAAGACATCAGTGAAGCCTGGGATAGACTCCAAGAAATGATGATGCAAGGACCATCACTCGGATTCATGCCAGAAATGTACACGCAGATCTTCTACAACGAATTAACATCAGAATCTTTTATGTATGTGAAGACATGCGCAGGAGGATCACTGATCACTAGAACATGGAGTGAAGCCAACAAGATCTTGTCAGATGTCTGCATGACTTGCAAGGAGAACAAAGAGAGACAAGACAGTGAAGTGAAGGAGCCAGCAGAGGAGCACATGGCGCCTACACCAGCTATTTTTGAATATCAACTACCTATCAAGAAGACTCCAGTGTCATATGCATTTGACGAGGAAGAGTTTGGAAGTTTTGCACCTCAAGAGGAGATCAAGAGTACAGATTATAGAAGTCTTGCTAGGGCGAAGCCTCTGATAGCGTTCGAGAGAATGAGCTGGATGCCAGTGGATTTTGGAGATACACTCAGGTGTGCAGGACCACTCCCGCCAGAAGATTTAGTGGAGGAAGAAGAGCTATTTCCACCAGAAATACCACTAAGGAAGAATTCTGATAGCCAAGATACAGGAGAGATGCTGCAAAAATTATTCCAAGAAGAGGAGCTAGATAGTGACTTCGTCTCTGAAGTGAAGCGAGTAATCGGAGTCAAGCCGGAGTCATCACTTACTAAAGAGGTTATCGTCCAGCTACCGACGGAGGAATCTTCAACTGGTATTTCATGCTCCATCAACAAAGAAGACTTCAACAATATACACTGCTCTATGGAAGCCCAGGTAAGTACGATGAGCTATGAAGTTTATTCTAAGTTATGTGATAAACCATGCTTAGTTTCTACTAATCTTAAGATTAAACTTTCTAGTGATGAAATAATTAAACCTGTAGGCTTAATTAAAAATTTTGAAGTTAACTTTGCTAATAATATTATACCAACTGATTTTTATGTAATTAATGTCTATGATGATAATGTTAATTTAATCATTGGTAGACGTTTTCTTAAGTTGGTTAATGCTGTAGTTAATAATGAAAAAGGAAAAGTAACACTTAACATTAATGGTTTAAAATATGACTTTGATTTCTTACCGGCATCTAAAGTGCCCATTAATCTCACTCCCGATATAGAGGAGATAGAGAGTATTTATATAAATGCTTTTAGAGAGCCTTTAAATCTAGTCTTAGAAGGAGAAGATGAAGGTTGCTTCTCCGAAGAAACAACCATTGCCACTAATCAACTTGAACAAAATATTAAAGAAACCCAAGACATTCCAGTAGAGCCACTAGGTGACCTTAATCAACATGAGGTACCAGATGTAGAGTTAAAACCACTACCTGATGGACTAAAGTATGAATTCTTGGGAGAAGATAAAACTTACCCAGTAATCGTTAGTGATGAGCTTAGTCCAGAAGAAGTGAAGAGGCTGCTGGTAGTGTTAAGGAAGCACAAGAAGGCAATTGGTTATTCTCTAGCAGATCTAAAAGGAATCAGCCCAGCATTTTGTACTCACCGGATCCCAATGGAGGAAGATCACAAACCAGTGGTTGACAATCAAAGGAGGTTCTGTAACGAGATGAGGTCTATAGTGAAAAAGGAAGTAATCAAGCTCTTAAACGCCAGAATTATCTACCCAGTACCGACCAGTGAGTGGGTGAGTCCAGTCCATTGTGTGCCTAAGAAAGGAGGTTTAACCGTAGTTAAAAATGAGAAAAATGAGTTAATCCCACAAAGGACAGTGACTGGTTGGAGGATGTGCATCGATTACCGGAAGCTTAACTAAGCCACTAAGAAAGATCACTTCCCTCTACCCTTTATAGATGAGATGCTAGAGAGACTTGCGAAGAATACCCATTTTTGCTATTTAGATGGATATTCTGGTTTCTTTCAAACCCCTATTCATCCAGACGATGAACACAAGACCCTTTTACTTGTCCATACGGAACCTTTGCTTATAGGAGAATGCCTTTCGGTCTATGTAATGCACCAGCTTCTTTCCAAAGGTGTATGATGGCAATCTTCTCAGATTTTATCGAGGATATTATGGAAGTTTTTATGAATGATTTCTCAGTTCATGGCACAAGTTTTGACCACTGTTTAAGGAATCTAGAGAAAGTACTTAAGAGGTGTGAAGAAGTTGATTTAGTGCTAAACTAGGAGAAGTGTCATTTTATGGTTAGAAGAGGACTTGTGTTAGGACACGTCATATCCGAGAAAGGAATTGAAGTAGACAAAGCCAAAATAGAGACGGTAGAAAAGTTGCCACCACCCACTGATATTAAGTCTCTAAGAAGCTTTCTTGGACATGCTGGATTCTATAGGAGATTCATTAAGGATTTTTCAAAAATAGCTAAGCCACTTACTTATCTGCTTCAGAAGGATATTCCATTTGAGTTCACCGAAGAATGTGAGGTTGCCTTTACAAAGATTAAGGAATTGCTTATCAATGCACCGATCATTCAACCACCATACTGGAATCTTCCTTTTGAAATCATGTGTGATGCAAGTGACTGTGCTGGGGTAGAGAAAAAACGGAAAAGTACATGCCATTTATTATGCCAGCAAAACTCTTAATGAGGCCCAAGTAAATTATGCTACTACAGAGAAGGAGTTGCTAGCGGTAGTTTTTGCCTTTGAGAAATTTAGATCCTATATAGTTAATTCAAAGGTTATAGTCTACACTGATCATGCTGCTATCAAGTACCTACTTACCAAAAAGGATGCAAAGCCTCGTCTGATTAGATGGATATTAATGCTACAAGAGTTCGATGTAGAAATCAGAGACAAGAAGGGAGTTGAGAATGTAGTGGCAGATCATTTATCTAGAATGAACCATGAGAAGGGTGGCCCACCAATTGAAGATGCCTTAAGAGACGACACTCTTTATGCGGTTCTAGATAAGGATTCATGGATGAGAGACGTTATAAGAGCCATAAGAGGAGAACCACTACAGCATCTCAACTATAATTCTAAAAGAAAAGTTCTGGCTGAGGCGAAGAAGTATTATTGGAATGCTCCTTACTTATATAGATTTGGATCTGATGGAGTGCTTTGAAGATGCGTTCCAGCAGAGGAAAGAGAGGAAATTTTAAGAAAATGCCACTCTGCGGAATATGGGGGACATCATGGACATTTCAGAACCCAAGCTAAGATATGGGGGAGTGGGTTTTATTGGCCAGGAATGCATGAAGATGCAAGGAAATTTGTCGCTTCTTGTCCTGAGTGTCAGAGGTCTGGAAATATAACTTCTAGAAATTCGATGCCTCTCACATATAATCTACAAATTGATTTATTTGATGTCTGGGGAATGGATTTTATGGGACCATTTGAGAATTCACATGGATATGAGTATATTTTGGTGACTGTGGATTATGTTTCGAAATGGGTAGAAGCTATACCATGTAGAAAAGCATCTATGTAAGAATCCATTGAAATGGTTAGGGATAATATCTTTCCAAGATATGGAGTCCCTAGAGTAATTATCTCAGATGGAGGATCACATTTTATTGGCAAAGAATTTACCAATTATTTGGAAAAGATAGGAATCGAGCATAGGGTTTCTACAGCCTATCATCCACAAACGAATGGTCAAGCAGAGACGTCAAATAAAAAATTAAAAAATATTCTTAAAAAGATAGTGATTAAAGGTGGTAAAAATTGGTCAAAGAAGCTTGATGATGCTCTTTGGGCATACAGGACAGCATTTAAAGCCCCTATTGGAATGACACCCTATCAGCTTGTTTATGGAAAGACTGGTCATTTGCTAGTAGAGAAGGAGCACAAAGCTTATTGGGCAATTGAGGAATTAAACCTAGATTTAGACGCCGCCTTAATCAAGAGAAGGATTTAGCTTAGTACCCTTGATGAAGCAAGATTACAAGCTTATCATAATGCCAGTATTTATAAGGAAAGGGTTAAGAGATGGTTTGATAAGAGAATCCAGAAGAAAGAGTTTAAGGAAGGTGATAAGGTTCTTCTTTACAATTCAAGATTCAAATTATTTGGAAAAGGAAAGTTACAAAGTAAATGGGATGGACCTTATATAGTACATGATGTATCACCTACCGGAGCAGTCACTGTTATGGATTTGGAAGGGAATCGATTTATGGTCAATGGTCAAAGACTCAAGGTATTCATTGAAGAGGACAGATTTGAGATTAATTATATTGATACATATGAGTTCAAGGAGGTAAAAGTCCGTTACCATGACCATCATCCCTAGTTATCCATAGCCTTCGTACCCTTGTATATAGGTCATCGCGGTTAGTTTTGTGTTTTTCAAAAAAAATGTCTTTATATATATTTTTTAAATTAGGAAATAAAATCACCGGCAAAACCTGGGGCCCATAGGCCAGAGGGGAGGCCCAGGTTAGCCGACCAGAGAGCCTAGGCTCGGCCGACTAGGGAGTTTTCTGAGTCGGTTTCTGTTCAAATTTTGCTAGCGAAGTCTCCGAAGATTTCCATACCAGATTGAGGTAGAGTTCGGATCAGAATCCTCGTTTTGTTTCCTAATCCTATCGAATCTCCGGAGTATAAAGCCAAGGGCAGACCCTAGCCTTGAGACATCAACTCCAAACATAACCAATCCAAGCCACAACAAGTTCTGAAGCAATGGAGAGCCAGCTCATGAAGAGGGAGGACGAGTCGAGGCAAGAAGAGGCTTGGTCGGCCGACCAAGATGCGTAGGCTCAGCCGACCAGCCCCCTGTTTCACGGATCTCATCGCAATTTTTCACAAGTTGTCTTCTCTGATGACGAGGAAGAGGCGAGGGTGCGTAGTTTCGTCAGAAAGCATGGAATTTCAGGGAATTTAGCGAAGCTATCTATTCAACCGAAGGAGATGAAGAATAGGAGGTCCAGAAGAATTAGAGGGATGCCAAAAGTCGACTATCAGGAGTCATCAGTAAGCTCGGGAGGTACGATCAACTCTAGTCAAGATCAATCCATGGAGAGCAACCATAGAGAAAGCCCAAGATTAGAGGAAGTAAGCTCCGTCTATCTCATTCCTCGTTTCAACACCTATCACATAGGAGGAACAGATGAAGTGAACTGCTGCCCCATGTGTAGAGAAGCCATTTATGCCAACATGGTTAAAAGCACCAACATAGTTGAAATGATTGAAGACTTAGAGGGAAGACTTGAGGAAAGAATAGAGAAAACTCGCAAGGATGTCACTGAATTTATCATCAACCTGAAGGAGCAAGTTGAGTCTCTTCAAGCTACATGTACGAGGCAAAACGACACTCTCTATTCTATCTGGGACCACGTGACAAAACAAGAAGGAGGAGGATATCAACCAGATCCAACTGGGACAAAGAGGAGGATCCATATGAAGTTTATCGTGCAATTAGAAATGATCCTCTTGATGATCCAGTGGATGAGGAGCACTGGTATGATGATGAGGATTAGGAGTCTTTGCTTAGTCTAAGTGTGGGGAAGTTAGTAGAATTTCCCCATTCATAAATAAAGCGTCTTATAAAACGTCTAGAATAAATAAGTTATATATATATATAGTCTTTATTAACGAGTTTTTATTTAGAGCTTTTATATTCGTGTCTCAATTGAGTCTATGTAACGTCTTTAAAATATATATATTAATAAAGTGTGAGATTGAGTAAGTGTCTCGCTTTATTTAAGTTTGTTCTTTATTTTTACTTTGATATTTAATCCTATTTTAGTTTTCATGATTTGATTAATGTGGAGATTACTAGATTAATTAGTAATGCATAACCCATATCTTTATTAGAGGATTATGTTTCATAGCTTTGCCAAAGTTTTTGATTAAGAAAAAGATTAGAGGTGTATTTAATTTTTCTTAAAACCTGTCTTCATTGATCAAGTTTTACACCCCTTTGTTAAGAGAGAGTCAAAATTCCTAGTAAAGCTTAGTTTATAAAAGCCAGTCTATAAGGAAGTTATCTCATGTGAGTTTAGTTAAGTTTGATCCCTTTAGAAATTCTGATCTCTTGAATAATCTTGGTCATCTACATTTCATCTTTTGCTAGCCTATATTATTTTCCAATTGCTTATATCATTAGAGCAATTTCTTTTATCCAATAAACCCTTTTATCTCGTTATTTATCTTTACCTATATAAGTAAAGTTTTTGCTCATTAGTTTATTGAGTAAGTTTATAAAATTATAAATAGGAGAGAAAGGAGGGTGAGGTTATGGCGCCAAATAAAAAAACAGAGAGAGAAAGAAAGAAAAAAATAATATATATATATAGGTGTGGCGCCAAGTTAAAAAAAATATAGAATAAAAACAAGAGAAAAAGAAGAGAGATGGAGAAAAAAATGACCAAGTGGTCGAAAAAAGAGAGATAGTAGAATTAGGAAAAGGAGAAAGGGGAAGGAAGAGAAAAAAGTAGAATTAGGAAAGTTTTGGAAAAGTGGAAAGGAAATCTTATCGTCTTATTAGTGTAATGAGCAAAAACTTTCACTTTTCCAACCATGTGCAAATTCCGGAATTTATTCCAATTCATTTATTATTGCACATGTCTACTATCTATATCTTCTTTTTCCTTGTCTCTTTATATAAATATTTATTCTCTTATTTCGATGACCAAGATAATTTAAGTTGATTGAATGATCTTTAGAGAGATATCTTAATTAGACAATAAAATGAGTAGCTTTGCTAAACCTTTAACAAGCTCCTCATATATTCCTATGAGATGAGAGAAAGAGAGTGGAATTTTATATAATAGCCACTTATAAAGAGTGCCTTTTTTTTGAGAGCTTGACAAAAGGGATAAGTAATTTCTTGATCTTTTGAAGTTTCATTATTTTTCAAAAACCCTCTCTAATAATTTCGAAAGAAAACTTTGGTATTGCTATGATTCGTTTGACTTTGATAATTTTTGTGGGGATCTCTATGCGTGAAAGTTAGTTTAAAGTTCCATATTATGATTTGAGTGATTTCTAAGGTTAGATTATTTTTGAGAAGTAATGATTTAGAATTTGCTTAAATTTAGTTGAGTTCTCTTTCGATCTTTTTGCTCAAGGACTAGCAAGATCTAAGTGTGGGGATGTTGTTGACGCAAGATTTAGACGAAAATTATGCTCTTTTTTATATAATTTTATATCTCTTCAAGAATTAATCTTATGATTTTGTCTTATTTTGCTAACAAATAACCCCGTTTTCGAGAATGCTCTCTGTTTTTGTGCAATATTGATTTTTGCAGAAAAATAGGGAATAATTGATATAATTTTGAAGATTTCTCGGAGATAGGATTTATGCTAATATGAGCAAGCTTTGGAATAAGAATTAATTGAAGCCCAATTGAAGGATAAAAGCCCAATAATAAGAAGTTTTTAGAAGATGGAGATTACTTGGAGGACTAAATCCTGAAATATTCTCGGAATTCATTATAGCAGCAACTTGTGGGCCCAATTCGGAGATATTAACGACGTCAAATGAAGAAAGTTTGAATACCAAAGTTGTAGATCTCTTCGAGCTCTACAATTTAGAGTCCGAGTTTGCCTTATTTAGACTTCAGATGAGGGAGTTATGGTCGAAATACTACAGGCTGCAGAATATGGAGAATCCTATTTCGGGAAGGACAAGGAAGGAAACTTCATCGCTTAGCAAAGGAGTATATTGACGACCGGGACTCTTCTAGAAGCTTGTATATACTTGGAAATAGTTGTTTTAGGTGTTTTACGACTCTTAGAACCGACCTAATAGCTTCCATGTATAGGACTCTCTCCGGAGTATAAATATAGAGCCTCCAATGGGGAGAGGCAACAATTGTTCTCCACAATTCATTATAAGTCAAGAGTCTAGGGAAGAGTTTGGGGGCTACGATCAAGTAACTCGGCGAGAAGGACATCTCGGCGAAAGGAGGAAGCAACAGGAGGCAGGAGGCCTGGTGGTCGCCGACCCCTAGGGGTCTGGTCGGCCGACCAAGGGCCCTCCCGAGGAGTATCGAGTTCATCTTTCGACATGTTCTTCGTTGAGTTCATCCCGACGACTATGCTTCGAAGTTCTTAATGTATCTCGAGTAAATCCTCGTACTTCTTCTGTTACTTGATAAAACCTTATGTTTGATCAATAAAGTTTGTCTTTTAGACTTAGCTTCTTGTTTATGCATGTTCTATGATCCATAGCTTTGCAATGCTTAATGCCAACATGAATCTACCTAGCCAGGTGTTTTAGCGCTTTCATGTTCTTTTAGTAGATCTTTTTACTTTAACTAGTTGATTGAATCTGCTCATGCTTAGAGATGGTTACGGTTTACTAGTTCGTCGATTACCTGGTTACTAGTGACAGTAGAGCCCAGGGAAAGGTTCGAGTAAGGCCTTGACATTCATGTTCATGCTTAATCTATACTTGTTGATTAGATCTTATATCAAGGTGGTTCTTAGTTCACAAGTTGTCTGTCTCATATCTCTTGTGGATCCTTTTGCCATGTTGATCATATCGTTCTCGTGTTTTAATCTAGTTCTTGATCTATCATTTTAGGCTTAGTTTAGAGTATATATTAGAGAATAGATTAGAGTATAATTAGAGTACTTCTAATCCTCTTTTAAAGCTTGTTTAGATCTATTAGAATTAGCTAGTAATTAAGTTAATATTAGATTAATAGTAGTTTAAACGTAATTATCCTTGGATTGACAAAACCCAAGATACTCATCCTGGGGAAAAGCTACCACGATACTGTGCGCTTGCAGTATAAGGTTTGGCATGCTTAAGTGCCGTCAACAGTATACCAGAATGCCAACCGCTTTCACCTCTAGGGAAGAATAGAGGGTTTGCCAATGGATCATAGGATGCATGGTAGGACTGGATTCCATACTCTTGTTTGTTGTTCCCATACAGTACGACACCACAGTCAAATTTCCTACGTTGCTCAGTCCCCTCAACCCACACTGCAGCCACCTCTGAAGTGAGAGGCATATTATGTGTCCTCTGGTCCATGTGATGATCAAGGTTGAACATAATACGATAGTCCGCTAGGTCCTCAATCTGTCCCATCTGTTTGAGCTGCTGAGAGTATGGGCTGTCTTTTAATATACGAACCAGTTACCAAATGACTTGTTGATCTTTTTGTTTCTTATTTTCGCGGCAGTGGCGGTACCGATGTTCTAGACTTGGATCATCATCATAAAAGTACTTCTCCAGAGGATTTCCGACCTTATGATTTGCAGCAAGATCAGCTATGGTATGGTACATTTGCCCATGCGCTCGAAATGTGTACACTCCACTTTTCCTAACGTCTATGGTGTCCCGATCGAGTTTGCAGTGGAGGGATGTGAGCGAGAAATGGCCATTGAAAAACCTAATGCTGTCACGAAAATGCCGAGCGTCAGAGTCCGTGCTTGTCCATAGCCGCATGAGCTCAGGTGGCGTTTCGATGTTCGACAAACTAATATTGCCATCTCGACAGCAAAAACCCTTAGGCTCTTTGTGGAACCTCTTCGCACCACAATGCTTGCAATTTGGAACATCCTCCAACATATGTGTATTTTCAGGTATGTTACTATATACGTGGTCATGTGGGTCTTCGACGCTAGAGCTCATGGTAGAGGCATCATCGTTTACATCAATTGCAATTTCGTCATCATTCTCGTCATCTGAGAAGTTTAGGTTTACAAGGTCAATCAATATATGAAATGGTAAAGGTAAGTGAGACAATGGCAAAGTCACTTTACCTTGGCCTGCAAACATGTAGCCCTCCTCACTTTGATCTTCTTCAAATATGATTCCATCGTCACACTCATCATGAACATGTGACTGTGTTGGAGACACCGTATCATTACAACTTGTACATCTAGAGTAGAATTAGTGAGTTGTATTGTAGGTTCTACAGGACTTGTGTCCTGTGAGATTGATGTAGGATCCCCTGATGCACTTTTACACCTCTGAGCAATCGTCTTAGCAAATGTGTCATTACGACGAGCTATAAGCATAGCCCTTTGCCCCACTGGTATATTATTTATTCGCTTCCTTTTAAGAGTTCTTCCAACGCCAATATCACAATCTGTTAAGTATTAAAAATAATTTTTTACAATATTTGATTAGTGCTAAGCATAATTTGAGACTAATACACATCTGTTAGTTATGGCACTTGCCTCTATCATTATCAGTGGGAGCTGAAAAATCAACGGTGATCGCAGAACCAACCGGGATGGATGAGCTATAAGGAAATACCACATCTGATGTACTGTAACGCGGGTTTGCCATTGCTATAGAACGTTGACTCCGAGCATTGCGTCGCAAAGCACGGAGCACAGATCCACGGTTTATCTTGGCATGCTTGGTATTAGAACTCATACTTGCATAACGTGCCCTATCTTTCTCATGCATAGCATCTTTATTTTGTTGATGGTATTCACGTTGATTTTGTAGTAGTTCATCTTTTGCACATGGAGACATTTGCGCATATCGGTTCCTATTATATTGCCTTTTCCGATTGATGGGAGTTGTGAGTGGGGTATGCAAATTTGACATCGAAGGTCCACTAACATTGGTGGCATCAGCACTACCTAAAACACACATGCATTTAGTTATTGATTAGTAGTACCTTGCGATAGCTAGAATATTCATCCACTGTTCTTCAAATACTATAAGTTAGTACCAGGAAATTGCATAACAGAATCAGTTTCCTAAGTACCAGCCACAATGTTTTCTGATTGCCTCTGGTATTTGTTATTTCGATACAACCAATCATTGTTGTCATTAGGAGATACCCTCTCATGGCACCACCCATCTTTTGGTTAGAAATTGTAATACGTAATTTTTGAATCGTGGATCGGTATGCTAACAAGTAAAATGGTGATTGCTTAGCTCAAGAACCTTTTGTCGACGTGTTAGTCATTTGAGAGCACCCGCCATGCACCTCTTGCATACAACCATTAGTAATAGTATCCTGTTGAGGATGACATGTGCGCATGCGCCTGCAACTTTCTTCTGCCGACGATATTCGGCCCGCCTATTAAGTAGAATTTGCTTTTGATCTTTAGGCATTTTCGCATACCTCTCTCTATCATGTTGCCTCTTGCGTTCTCTAGGATCATCAATTGGTGACAATTCCACAGAGGTATTGGTTACATCTTTAAGTTGAGGGTGATCCATATGCTTAGGGGGTGCCATATGCAAGAATGGTATGAGTAGTTTTAATTACTTGTGTAATTGCTTCATTGAATAGACGTGCATGTCCTGTTGATACCCTACAACACAACCATCCACCAAAAAACCAATAGTAAATAACCTACAACCTTGCACCACATACTCTACTTTTGAACCATGTGGTTTGGTAAGTCATGGATGACTTATTTGGTTCACACAGATACAAGAACAACCAGACACACAAATATAAATAAAAATCAGTGATATAAGTATAAGGCAACAAAGTGACTTCTTTTAGTCCACACATACGATGTAGCCTATTTAGCTTAAACAAAATGTTTAGCTTCTGTAAGAGACATGATCTGACCCATCTCCAGTCAAAACAAAATAGGAAATAGAGAAGCACTCGAATAAAATGTACCCTTGGAAGATACAGCTACCCCGTGTATTAGTAGCACTGTGTAGAATTAATCATTAGAAGGCGTCAAAGAGGCCTTGCAATTAGCATTCGACGTCCATTTCTCAAAGGTACTGCATGAACAAAGACCAATTAGTGTGCTCAGAACGGTTGCCACACTGCAAAGACAACGAGCTCAGGATAAAAGAAAAGGCAGTAGTAGTTCAAATGAACCCAAAGTAACTATTACCCACTGTTTCTTGCCATTGTAAAAACAACCAAAAAATAGATATTCTAGTAGTTTTTCAACCAATATTATCTTGCATCAAGCAAAGCAAAGAATAACACATGCCCTTAAGCCCAAATAAGACAACCCCTGGATATTAGTCAATGCTCAGATAGGCAAAAGCTGCACA
This sequence comes from Paspalum vaginatum, assembly GCA_030272315.1. Classification (NCBI taxonomy): domain Eukaryota; kingdom Viridiplantae; phylum Streptophyta; class Magnoliopsida; order Poales; family Poaceae; genus Paspalum; species Paspalum vaginatum. The sequence goes on along the minus strand of CM059013.1, from coordinate 29,828,811 downwards.
TGGTGGTGGGTCATCTATGTGCAATGTGTAAATCTATGTGCAAAGGCTGCTTGCATATTCTTTGATAGGTTTAAGTATGAGCTATTTACATGAAAAATCTAAACAGAAGTTAGCATTGTTATGAGGAAGATCATTGGCACAGCAACACATATGACGCACATATGATTGTCTTCTCATATTATCATTCACTTTCTAGGATATCACTTTCTGGAAAAAAAACAGTAACCATCCTACCTAACAAATCCTAACAACTTCATTGCAGGGGCCATCTAGGCTAGTACGCACTGTCGCTAGCTTCTATCAGATTGCTCAAATGGAACCAAGACAGAGTGCCCACATGCAACAAACTCTATCTTTTTAGCATGGCACCAAAGTCACATGTTTAATTTCCATATATTTTAATCTAGTAATCTAGTAACATTCATGAATAAAACTAATGTCTTGCTCTTAATTGGTCTTTTTAAAGTTATAGCTAAACATTACCAATGCCTGGAAACATTACCAAAGTCATTTGAATGGTGTACCTTTTCCACAGCACGTCCCGCTTCTCTGGTCTTGGTGGAGGGCTTCAATCTCCTTTTTCAACTCAGTTGCTTCCTGCAGGGTCCATATTTAACATTCAATTCCCATATTTAAGTTTTATCAAAAGTGGAGTAATATCCTTTATGACAAAAATTATGGAGAACATATTAGATATAACTGAATCTGGTATCTGCTAATCTGCTAACTGAATTTAGTACACCTAGAGTTGAATTGGTGTCGACTCTAGGCTCATAATTGTATCCAGTGGTCCATAGTTCTCAGTTTCTCACAATGTACTGTATCAAAAATCTAATTACTAATTACAGATTCACAAGACGAACTACTGAACAAGGCAAGCCGCACTGAAAAAGTTGAGGAGGAAATCCCTGTCGAGGCAAGAGAGATAGCACTTTTTCACTAAAATGTGAAACAAATTGCATTCTTTTTTAGTAGAACCTTTACCAGCTCAAGTGAATTCAAGCAGAACAAACAGTAGTTGCTTAGAGCTATCCATGCATGACAGGAAACAACATCTGAACAATAATAAGGAATTGAAGGTACTGGGTTGGCATCCGTCATCAGAAATAGAAGTGAGTTTAGCTATCGTGGTTATTGGCACTACTATCACCACCAGTGCGCAAGAAAGCAGCAACAAATCATTGGGTCAGATGAGCGAGCAGCAAGCCAACAGATCTGGACGGAAGGCAGGCCTGACGAGGGAGGCAGGTGCTGGCACAGGCCAGATGAAAGAGGCGGCGCGGGATCGCGTGGGGGGCCAACCAGCGCAGGAGGCGGGGCCGGCGGCGTCATTGGCAACCAGCCATGGAGATCCGGTGCGGGAGTTGAGTTGAGATGGATTGGAGAGGAAAGGGGAGATAAGAGTCACGTACCGGACACCGCTCGGGACGGGAGACAGCGGCGATGAGCCTCCGCTTGCGACACTCGGTCGCCGAATCCGGGAGTGGCGCGGAGGACTGGCAGACCCCGCCCAGGACCGTCCCGGAGACGGCGGATTCGTTCCTGACCGGGCCGGAGGAGTGGTGCCGGCGGGTGGTGAGGAGCCCGGCGAGGCAGCGAGGTGGCAACGGGCGGCGCCCCGGGCAGCCGTCGCCTGCGCCGGGGAGGCGCGCGCTGGCGTCGAGGCGGCGGTGGCGGATCTTGCCGCGTGCGGATGCGCGGCTGGGCGTGGAAGAGGAGGTCTGCGGCGGGCCGGCGGTGGGGAGGAAAGGAGGCGCCGGCGGGACGGTTGGATCCGGGGCAGCGGCGTCGACGAGGCCCGCGGCGCGCCGGCGGCGAGGTGGAGAGGCTGGCGCGGAGGAGCTCCGAAGGAGGCGACCCGCGGGGAGCTCGAGGCGCGCCGGTAGGGAGGAGGAGGATGCGGCGACCGCGGGCAAGGCGACGTGGGTCGAGAGGAGAGGAGCGCTCCACCTTTTGAAATAGCGGAGAGGCGGTGCAGGCCGAGAGGAGAGGAGCGAAGTGGAGTAGCAGAGTGGAAAGCACACCGTATTTTCAGAGAGGAGGAGAGATATATTAAAAATATATAGTGAAGTATTATTTACATAAAAATTTATGGTTGCTCTAATTATGTCAGATCATTGCTCGCTACTACGACGGCCCAAAACCAATCCATTTAAATGGCCGATCTTTGGCCCATGACAATGTATGCGTACAAAATACGCGGCCGTATCTCTCGGCATGTAGCGTCTCTTCACCTAAGCATACATGCAAATGGCAGAGATAAGTACGTATCTGAAAATTAATCAGTTGTAGGCCCACAAGCCATGTATCACATAGGCGCTAATTTTTGGCCCAATGAACAAATACGCGCGCGTATTCATACCGTATATACGCGGCCGTATTTCATCCACCGTGTGTGCATGCATGCTGTTGTACACACGTGCTTCTCTCAGCTTGCGACTCACCCGTGTTGCAGCATCAACGAGGATGTGATCGTTGCACGAGAAACAAGGAGAATTTGAACGTGGGACGCCGCTCGCTGCCCACCGCTCACCGCGTGGGACGCCGCTCGATGCCCACCGCTCACCGCTCAGTCGTCCATTATTCTCGGATCCGCCCGCGAGAAGCGTTCGCTCACCAACGACAGCGCGGCGGCGCTGCGCTTCCAAGAGGTCCTCGACTGCCAGCCCTAGGCCTCGCCTATAAAAGGAGCAACAGGCCATCGCTGCAGGACACACACGCCCATCCTTGCCACGCCGCCAGGCTGCCGTTCGTCGCCATCGCCAAACCCATATATACCAGAGCCGCCGGGCTGCTCGCCTCCAACCTCTGCCACGTTCACCACCTCCCCGCCGCCGCGCACACAAAAGCATCATACCAATCCACACCGAGAAGAAGACTCCGCAGCCCCGCTGCCGGGATCGTCATGGCCATGATGAAAGGTGAGATCCCACTTCGGTGGATTTGAATCTTATGATGACAGGTACTCCATGCCGGTCGGTGGTAGAGAGGCAGTAGAAGAACTGGCCGTGGTGTGTTAGTATAGGGATGGTGCAAGAGTTCAGTATATGCAGAAGATAAAGAGTGAGAAGGGAGAGGCCGATCGAAGAACTCCAGCAGGGAGCAATCTGATAGTTGTTTTGTTCTCGTCTCCCAAATCATGGCCTTGTGCCCTATTGATTTTGGAAGGCGACATGTTCAGTTCATTGGTTGCAGAAATTCAGATATAAAAGGTAGTTGTGTCTGTAGGCATTCCGATGAGAAGGTGGGGAGTGCATGTATGATTCAGCATTTGGCAAGGCTGGGTGATGTTGAGTGAATAACAGAGAGCCTCGCGAATATGTGTGTAGATGCAGATGCAGGTGCAGATTCAGATTAAAAGGGTCTCTGTCAGTTAGTAGATGTAGTTTCAGAAGAAGAAAGTCATGAGTGCAATGCCAAGGATCTGTTGATTCAGACAACAAGAGAGGAAAGGGCAGATTGGAAAATCGTAGATGCATGCAAGTAGTAGATTAGATGTGCCTGCACTATGGCGATGTGCAGTGACAAGAAGTAGTGAGAATGGCCCTGTCAAGCTGTAGAATTGCTACTGAATATTCAGAAAGAAAAAGAGCAGCACGCCGAAATATTCAGTGTAAGATTGGTATGCAGAAATTGAGAGAAAACAAAGAGCTGGCTGTAGTGTGTTGTTCATGGGTAGCTAGCCAGATGAAACATGAAAGGATGGAAGTGCAGTCCTATGTAGAGCCACCGAATGAATTTTTGGTGCAAGACTTGCCATATGAAGACTCCAATGTTCAGCTAGCTTGTGCTGTAGCAAAGTTGTTTAGTGAGCTTAAAGCCGAGATTGTTCCTTGGCAGAGGATAATATAGCCCATGTTTACGCAAGATACGTTAGCCTTGTTGTGATGAATTTCAGAGAAGAAAAGAGTCTCGCTCAGAGTATGTTGGCACTGAATAGAACAGCCATTTGGTTCTGAACTGCGGTCCTTGTAATCAATCATGATGTTATATCAGGGAAGTCTTGTGTAAAATAATGTCCCTGGCACATAGGTGCAGCTGTTCGATTGATGTAAACCTGAGTAAAACTATTCTCAGTATAGTTACAGGACAACGGCATGGGAATTTTAGTAAAGCCCCGAATTTCAGAGCAGATCATCAATCGGTGTCATTAGAACAATCATGCAGTAATTTTGTGCTTCACATTCTGTAGAGAAGCCGATTAGCATGTACCGTGTATTCAGTCTTCATTGGGCATCTATTGAATTTGCGCCACGCCAGGATACACTTGCTGATAGTGTGAGTTTTGAGTTGATTTGATCGGCGTCAAGAGGGGCTGATATCGTCTAGTGGGCACTTTGGTGGGAAAGAACATGGCTCAGCAAGAGGAAGTACAGTAAGGTGCCGCCGTTTAATTAAGATGAAATATGGTGGTCTTCACGTGCGTTTAGCCGTTCACAACTGAGAGTCAGTAATAGTCAATCATGTCGCTGGGGTTTGTAGAAAATCACAATCACACTCCTTGACCGGACAAGGTTAGGAGAATACTGTCATCATTGTTTTCCGCGACCGACGAGGCCGGAAATGTTTTGTCCTGACCGACGAGGCCGAACATTCCGATCAACTTTGTTCAAACCCCATAGCCAGCAAGGCGTTGACATTTTTACTGTTGCTTTATTGTGTCCATACATACTTGGAGACCACTTTACTTAAGATTTGAAGAAACGACCACCAAGCATAGCTTAATCGAAGGTTTTCTGTGGCTCAACGCCACAGATAAAATTAACCGGCGGCCTCACGAGGCCACGGGAACCAAGAACATGACAATCAAATCGCCTGCTTATTAGTCAGATGTACTAGGTGCAATGCAATATATTTCCAATGGGAACGTGTACTTTGTAATTCTCTAAAGAATCAATAAAGATCTGAGTTCCCTAAACTTATTGTCTTTTTATTATTTATTTTGTATACTTTTATGTATACCGGTACGTCCGCGCATATATTTTCTAGGTACGCATTAGGAAGACCTAAGAGACGTTTCCTTTTGGTGAAACAAGATGGCACGCCCGGTGGGATATGGTTCTCCTCCCATCTTCGCTGTGCTCTGATGGTCGTTTCAATGGTCTTTGAGTTCTCCATGGCATATAAAAAAATTGGGGCAAATGACTGATCAGCGGTATTCTCCCTGTAGGTGAGATCGTTCCTGCTGCCACAACTTGGGTGTTCCAGTTTGGGACCCAAACTCCCGTAGCTGTTTGCCAGCATAATGGCAAGGTTTATGCACACCAATTGCACCAAGAGCTAGCTCAGCCAGCCCGCTCAAAGAATGCCCAGAAAAGGTCATTCACTGAAGTTGATAGTGAACGTCGCAGCCTTGTAGTGGAGGCTAGCACTCTGCTGAAGAGTCCTAAGATGCAAGGCAAGAAAGATGGACCGCTGTTACTCGCAGCTTTGAGTGCGTCATGTGAGAACATGCGCCAGAGCATGGCTGCCGCTCGCCAAACACACAGTCATCACGCATACCGTAATTGCCGAAGAGAATACATGCAAGCAAAGAAGCTCCAGCAACAGGTGGCGTCCCATATTGCTCCACCCAGTAATTCAGAGGAAATCTTATAGTCCAGAGTATATACATGATGGGGCAAAAACTTCGGTGAAATTCACTCAAAAGAAAGCACCTAGTGAGGTGGTGTTCCAGTCCTTAGCTAGCACTAAACTTCCAGCTCGAGATGCTATTGTTCAAGAATATTTGATGCAGCGTCTAGGGAAGAGGTTCCGCCCCTCCGGCCTGAACCACACCATCGTGAACTGCTATGCACCTTGCATGCACACGGGTGTTACAAATGGTCCTGCTCCATCCAGTACCAACAACCAGTTCGCTGTCCTCCCAAGTGAAGTGCCAGCTCCTCGCCCTGATGAGTTGCAGCAACAATTACAAAGACTCCAAGCCCAAATGAGTGGCCTCGAGAGGCAGCTTCGAGGTCGTGAAGCTCCTAAAAATTCACACCAAGAGGGAGGGTTTAGACATCCTATTGCAAATTGGCGGCCTCAACAGAACTGACAGACTTGGGCCCCTCAACAACGCAGGTCATTCGTACCTCAATTCCGGCCAAGACAACCAACACAGTGGAACCGATGGAATCACCACCAAAGGTTCCAGCAGTATCAGGGGCGAGCTAGTGTTCCTGCAATGGCACCCCCGAGTGCCACAGCAAGGAATAGTCTCACCTCAGTGTCCAGCGCACCAGTCACCTCAGCATCATGTGCATCAATTACCACAGCACACGACCCATCAGCCGGCACCAGCACCCCGTGTGCGTCACCAAACTCCACAATCGTTGTCAAACACAGGCATGCGGCCAAGGGCCCAGTATATGTTCAATGAGAACCAGAGAAGGCGTGAGCGAAGGAGACGCGCCCGTTGTGCAATGTACCAGGAGTTACAGGACCTTGTCCTTAGGTATGTACAAGTCCGTGTCCGAGCTGATGGTCGAATTTACCCAGATAATGAGAGAGTTACAGTTCGTGTGGCACCGGCACTTGAACAAAATCCAAGGTACAATTTTCTGGTTGAGCAATTGGCCCCTAGGCCACGTCAAGTTGAGCCTATCAATCCTACAATTGCAGATAGACCAACCACAGCTCCTCAGTCGCAAGCAACGCCTGCTGTCGTAATTCAGAACAAATAGAATGAGAAGGTCGTGGCAGATGGCAAGCCTGTAGCTTCTGATCATGTTGCAAAATCACCGGCTACTAGTGTTCCTCAAGTTTCTATTGAACATAACGCCAACACTTCAACAGAATATGAGACTACATCTGAAGGATCAGAAAAGAAGTCATCCGGAGAAGATATCGTAATGTGCGGGACAATAGAAGTTTCTCTAGGTTCAGAGTCAGACTCTGACCGGGAACCCCCACTGGCTACACAGGAGTTGATGTACTCTTCTAAGGATGAAATTGTGCCAAATCCCAAGGCATGCTTTGTACCACGATCAGATGTACAAGGAGGACACCGAGTTCAAGGAACCATAGTAGCGCCTTGTTTCCTGTGAGTGGCAAATTCAAAACTGGGAGAGCTACACCATATGACCGTCCCAGAGTGTACAGAAGTATTTCTTCACATCTGTCTACAGACAGTGGCAACACGCCTTGGCGCAAATACTCGTCTAAAAATGAGTGCCCACCAATGGGTGGAACGACAACCTAGTGTATCAGATGAAGAGGGGCATTATAGCTCGGGTTCTGAATCTTCAAGCTCCTTGGAGGCCCGTTCCAACTCCCCTCAGTACTGCATCTTGGCACACTCCCTTTTGTTAGGAGAAGAGGGTGAACAGATAGGTATTGATGTTGCTCCAGTGAACATGACCAACGAAAATAAGCTAGGGGGTGATGGCAAAACTAATGAGAAACAACCGGTCAATCCTAGTGGCACTCCTCAAATCCAGCTTCCACCTGGCAACACAAATGAACATCCGTCAACGTCAAAAATACCTGCTGAATGTGAGAAAACGCGAGATAGGGAGATAGATGAGTTGAAAGGACATATGAATCAGCTCATGTCAATGATGGCCAAGTTGACAGCAGGTCAATTTCAAGCACCACCTCCAAATCCACCACCACAAGAAGACCCGCAAATAGAAGAGATAGAAGGAGCACCATATGTAATCCCACGCTTCCCATATATGGTGCCAGATACCTCGAAAGGAGTCACTGTGAATGCTATAAAGATTCCTCTAGTTCTTGATGCAAACAGGCCACCAGTTGCAACACTCAAAGATTACCAAGATATTGCAGAAGATATAATTAATAAGGAAGATGAGGCAAATAGCGGCTGAACAAAGCCCTATGTTGCAAGAAGATGAGCTTCAGAAGCCGTATGAGTCATGGCATGACAAAGTCCCATTCCCTGTTGGGTGGCACCCACCAAAGTTCCACCAATTCGATGGTACTGATGATGCCACAGAACATCTTGTGTATTTTGAGTCAGTATGTGGCGACACAGCAAACAACCCATCCCTGTTACTTCGTTAGTTTTCTGCTTCTCTGACCGGCGCTGCCTTTCATTGGTATAGCCGTATACCGGTAGGGTCTGTGTCTAGTTGGATGGCAATGAAAGAGCTTTTCAAGTCACACTTCATCACCATGAGGAAAGGTATATCTATCTTGGAATTATTAAAAATTCATCAGAGGAGAGATGAGAAGATAGAAGATTATATGATCCATTTTAGAAATATTATGTATGTCTTGCAAGGGAAATGCACCCGGAGGATGCCATACAGATGTGCATTCATGGCATGCATCAACATTGGCTAGTTGGCGTGTCAAGACGTGACCCCAAGACCTTCAGTGCATTGGGCGATGCTGTTGCTGCCACTAAGCTCAAATTTGAGAAGGTGCCACACATAATGGAGATGTATAAAAATGCTGGTTTCAATGACAATATGAGAAGATTTAATTCTTCTAATAGGCCAAGTAATAATAATGGGGGCAATGCTAAGTTGCCTGTTGAGTCTAATACTACCAACTACCATGCCTATTTTGGTCTTGAGGAATGAACACCCAAGACCAATGGGTCGTCCAAACATCAGAGAGCTTCTAAACAAGCAGTATGTTTTCCGTCGGGACCTCGTGAAGAGCCTTTTCGAGCAGATGAACGAGCAGAAACTTTTGAAGCTCCCCAACCCGGCCAGACCCGATCAAGTTGCAATGACTGATAATCCATTGTACTGCCCGTACCATAGATATGTTGGCCATAAAATTGAGGATTGTATCGCCTTTAAGGAGTGGTTACAAAGGGCTATTGATGAGAAGAAATTAGCCCTTAAACCTGAGGCTTTGAATCCTAATTACCACACAACAAATATGGTGTTTGTGCAACAGAAGAATGGTTCTCTAGACCACATCAATGAAGAGGAAGAATATTGTGTGCCATTCTCCCAGGTAGAGTAGCAGCTAGAAAGGCTCCATCTTACTGCCAGTGAAACAAGATGTCAGCTCAGGACCATGGAGACAAGTATAGCAAAAGCGTTCTACAGGAAGGCGCTATGTGTATCAGCCACTCCCACACTCAACTCCTACACCAATAAAAAAGATATCATACATGACAACGGCGTATGTCTCCTCGGTTTGTCCCAAAATCTGAAGGGGACGAATCTTTCCCTCGAGTGCCTCGTATTCTCCCAACACTAGGAGAGTTTTTCCCTAAGGCTTGCCTAGATGTGTCAGAAGATGAGAAAGTAGCACATGAGTCAATGCAATCATCAAATATTACAATGTGCAATGTTATAGTCGTAGATGAGGAGGGAGAGAAGGCAGAATCAGACACAACAGTCACACCCGAAGAATGTGCAGCCATAAAAGAAGCTGCTGCAGTAGATGGGGCAATTGAAATAGAAGAAGTGAATATGAATTTGCGAGGGGGCAAGAATTTACCTGAGCCACTGATGTCCCGATTGCTAGCTGCAGATAAAGCTAAGGCTGCACAATGCCCTGAGGCTCCCAATCAAGACCCAGTATTATCAGCATCAAATAAACAGATAAAAGATGACGATGTTGAGTATAACATTATTGCTCACTTAAAGTGCATCCCAGCTTTACTTAGTGTGTATGATGCATTGATGTTAATGCCTGAACTACGAGAGGCTTTGATTAAAGCGCTGTAGAGCCCTCAATTATATGAGACGGCCATGGCCAAGCATAGATTGCTCACTAGTTTTTCTGAGGTTAATGAGATTGCATTCCCAGAAGAAGACAAGATGGTGGAGAGTAACAATCATAATCGCCCATTGTACATAGAAGGAAATATTGGAAGTGTGCATCTTCGACGGGTTCTCATAGACCCCGGCTCGGCCATGAATCTCCTACCAATTCGTAGTCTGACTCGAGCAGGTTACACAATGGATGATCTGGAACCTACTAGCAGTGGTGATATGTGGGTATGAGAGCAATGGCAGCCAGGGGCTAGGGGCAATTACTTTGAAGCTTCAGATGTCGACTTTCGTCTTCAAAGTGAAGTTTTTTGTGATTGAATTTGTCACGTCTTATCCAGCATTATTGGGGAGGCCGTGGATACACAAATATCAAGTGATTCCGTCCACACTCCACCAGTGCTTCAAGTTTGTTGATGGTAAAGGAGAGCAGCAACTGAGTAATTGGGAACCTCTCTCCATATACAATTCAAGAAGTACACCATGCAGGATGCTAAGTATTTCTTCCCCAATAAGGGTGAAGAGGGTTAGTTGGGTCGCTCTACACCAGCCATGGATGCGTTGATCACACAACACCCGGCTTCGTTCTCTGTCACTTCGGAAATGGAATTTTTAGTCACGCCATCCTCAAGCCATGCTAGAAAGGGATCATTCCCGCATCTCCATGGAGGAAGAAATAGGGGCAGGCCACGGTCTTATGCACCCATGACTCGAGAATCAATGAGGGTAAATAATGCAGAAGCATTATGGAGTTGGAACCTCGTTCCTTCCCCATCAGTAGCAGCCACTGATATCAGAAAACACTGTGTCATCATCATCATCGGCCGCCACTAAGAGGTCAGAAACTAAGCCTTTGACAAAGGCGTCTACTATTGAAACGGCAAATGTGCCATTGTCAGTACTCTTCCGATTTTAATGCTAATTCCAGCAAGCTTTTCACAGCAGCACATGAGGGCCACACCTGCCCCACTCTGGCTATGCCGCAAGCAGAGTTGACCGCTGATAAAGAGGACGATTCCATAAGACCGATCCAATGGGAATGGCGAGTAAAGAAGATGGTGGTAAAGTTAGAAAAGGTGTCCTCAACTTCTCATGTCTTCCAGCCTGCCTCATTATATACTTCTATTACTGTGCCTTTAGAGGTCTGGGCCATCCCTGACTCCCAGGGATGTTATTGCCTGACACTCCTTTATAAAGTTCCACAAACTCACCCTTGTGATGCGTTATTGAATTTTCCAGATAGTGAGACAGATGAAGAAGAAGCCTTGGCAGCATCAAAGGTTGAACCACACATGGTTCCCTTGCTAGAAAAGGCTGGAATTAAGTTGAGAAAAAAATCAATGACTACCTGCTCCACCGAGCATATGTGAAGAGTGGTGGAATCAATTATAATGTCTTGTAAAGAAAGGGTGTCAAGTACGCACCAGGTATGGCCTTGGTTACCGTAATATTGACTCATCTGATAGTGATAATGAAGAAGAGGAAAAGATTTTGAATGTGTGTCTTGTAATGTAATTCATGTAGGCGACTATTGGGGGCAGGAAGATGATGAAGATTCAAGCTCTAATGAAGAGGGCTTGGTGCCAATTTATGAAGTCCCTCACTGCCCTCGCTCAGTCAATGTTGCTGCTAGTGCGCGACAAGGCTTGAGAGATGATCAATACCTTCTCTCTAGAGTGCATGAAGCCATGCCAGTCCACCATGGAGAAGTACTTAATGATGTCCCTGCACCACCTCAGTTGGAAGATGGCGGGCAGCCAACTATTGATGAGCTCGTGGAAATAAATTTAGGGAGTGAGGATGACCCTCGCCCAACATTTGTAAGTGCTACACTCATGCCAGAGGAGCGTGAAGATTATAGAAATTTTCTAATGAAATACAGGGATTGTTTTGCATGGTTATACAAAGAAATGCCAGGGCTCGATCCTCATGTAGCCATACACAAATTAGCAATAGATCCACAATATCGCCCTGTCAAGCAACCTCCACGTCGTTTTCATCCTGAGTTGCAAGATGATATTATTGCTGAAGTAGATAAGTTGATTAAAGTGGGGTTCATAAAAGAGGTACAATATCCACGATGGCTCGCCAATATTGTTCCCGTAATTAAAGAAAAGACCGGAAAAGTACCGAGTGTGTGTAGATTTTCGTGATCTGAACCGCACCTGCCCAAAGGATGATTTTCCTATCCCAATAACAGAAATGGTAATTGATGCTACTACAGGTTATGAAGCCCTCTCATTTATGGATGGGTTTTCAGGCTATAATCAGATCAAAATGGATGAAAATGATGCCATTGATACAGCTTTCCGAACTCCAAGAGGAAACTTCTATTATACAGTGATGCCATTTGGGATAAAAAATGCCGGCGCCACATATCAGCGAGCCATGACGGTCATATTTGGTGACCTCATCCATCAATCCATAGAATGTTATATCGATGACTTAGTTGTTAAAACCCTGAGATCGAAAACATCACCAGGATGATCTCTGTATAGTGTTCAAGAGGTTACGCAAGTACAAACTTAAGATGAACCCGCTCAAGTGCGCATTCGCAGTACAATCTGGTGTATTTCTAGGCTTCATAGTTCGCCATCGAGGCATTGAGATCTAGCCGAAGAGCATAAAGGCGATCCTCAAAATGCCACCACCCGAGAACTTGAAAGAGCTGAAGTCTTTTCAAGGAAAGCTAGCGTACATAAGGCGTTTCATTTCCAACCTCTCAGGTCGTATACAACCTTTCTCTAGGTTGATGAAGAAGGGTGCACCATTTGTATGGGATGAACAATGTCAGACTGCCTTTGAGAGTATCAAACAATATTTACTCAACCCACCTGTCCTAATGGCCCCTATTAAAGGGCGGCCTCTTATTCTTTACAACGCTACCCAAACTAATTCCGTGGGTGCACTGCTAGGTCAAATAATGATGAAGGAAAAGAGGTAGCATGCTATTACCTCAGTCGCACCATGGTCGGCGCGGAATGTAATTATTCCCCCATTGAAAAGCTATGTTTGGCATTAATATTTGCACTCAAGAAACTCTGACACTATTTGCTTGCACATGAGGTCCAGCTCATTGCAAGAGCTGAACCTCTGAAGTACGTGCTTAGCCAGCCAACTGCTCATAGGCAGAATTGGGAAATGGGCGCTACTCATGATGGAGTATGACACTACATATGTTTCGCAGAAGGCCGTGAAAGGACAAGCATTAGCTGATTTCTTAGCAGCGCATCCTGTGCCTAATGATTCTCCTCTCATCACAGATTTGCCTGACGAGGAAGTATTTACTGTCGACACAGAAGCCCCATGGGAGTTGTACTTTGATGGTGCGTCCCGCTCAGAGTCGGACCCCGATGGAACCCCTCGTAGAAGGGCTAGGTGCAGGTATAGTATTTAGGAGCTCTCAGGGAGAAACAATATATCATTCCTTCTCGTTGTTCAAGGAGGAATGCTCAAAAAATGAAGCTGAGTATGAGTCCTTAATTTTTGGACTACTGCTAGCACTTTCTATGGGGATTCAAAACCTGCATGCTTATGGAGACTCTCAGCTCATTGTGAGACAAATCAATGGGGTATATGAAGTAGGCAAGCCCAAGCTGATATCATATTGGGAAGCCGCTCACAAGCTCATGGAAAGATTTGAACACATACAAATAGATCACGTTCCTAGAAGCAAAAATGCATCAGCAGATGTGCTTGCAAAATTAGCTGCAGCCCTCTCCCTGCCTGATGGCGAGGCAAATGTCAAAGTTGAGGAGAGGTGGCTCCTACCAGCAGTGCTTGAACTCATTCCAGAAAATTGTGAAGTTAATATGGTCGTGAACGGAGACGCTAATAAGGATGATTGGCGCAGACCCTTTTTAGATTACATCAAACATGGTAGGCTGCCAGATGATCTGGTCGAGAGGCGCCAATTACAGAGGCGACTCCCTTCTTATATGTTCAAGGCTGGGGTGCTATATCGACGGACACATGGCCATGAATTACCTCTCCGATGCCTGTCTAGAAGTGAGGCTGACAAAGCCCTAGAGGAAGTACATTCTAGAGTTTGTGGCGGTCATCAGAGCGGGCCAAAAATGTATCATAGCATTAAACTGGCAGGGGGCTATTGGCCCGGTATGATGACCGATTGTATTAAGATAGCTCGAGCTTGCCATGATTGCCAAATGCATGGAGATTTCAAGCACCGACCACCGGTACCCCTTCACCCTACAGTACCTTGATGGCCTGTTTGATGCATGGGGAATTGACGTCATAGGGTCCATTGAGCCACCCTCTTCTAAAGGGCAGCAATTTATTCTAGCAGCCACAGATTATTTTTCTAGGTGGGCTGAAGCTGTTCCGTTAAGAGAAGTCAAAGCTGACAACGTAATTAATTTCCTTGAGCGTAGCATCATTTATCGCTTTGGGATACCTCATCGCATAACATCAGACAATGGGCCCGCTTTTAGATCAAATAAGGTCATCAGTTTTGCTGAAAAATATAAGATCAAGTGGAACTATTCTACAGGGTATTATCCTCAGGCTAATGGTTTGGTTGAGGCATTCAATAAAACACTTGCAAAAATTCTGAAGAAAACAGTCGCAAAACACAAAAGAGATTGGCATGATCATCTCTTTGAAGAATTGTGGGCATATCGTGTTACTGTATGCACGCCCACTCAGTCAACGCCTTACTCCCTTGTCTTCGGTACCGAAGCTGTTCTCCCACTGGAAATAGAGCTTCCGGCACTGCAAGTTACTGTACATGATCAACTTACAGAGGATGAACAAGTTCACCTTCGTTTCCAGGAATTAGATGCTCTTGAGGAAGGGCGCCTTGCTGCCCTGCAAAATTTGCAATACTACCGACAAAACATGGTCAAGGCCTATGACGAACTTGTGAGGCCTCGTGTGTTTAGAAAGGGTGAGCTAGTCCTCGCTATGAGGCGTCCCATTATTCTCTCCAGCAAGGGTAAAGGAAAATTTGAACCTAAATGGGAGGGTCCTTATGTAGTAGAACAAGTATATGATGGAGGCGCTTATCAGCTTATTAATCGGGAGGGCGTTCGTCCAATGCCCCAAATCAGTGGCCGGTTTCTCAAGAAGTATTTCTTGTAAAATCCTCTCCCCCTTTTCAGGTGTTCTCCTTGGATCAACATTGAAAAAGAAGAACACCTTTGCTTTCAAAATGTTTTATCAAGTTTTCTTTCAAAATAAAGGGTGTTAATTCACCCGACAATAATACTAAGGGCTTTTCTATTATGCTCCCAGCTCATGGTTTCGAGTATGGCTGCCTGAGATCTTGTCAACAGAGAAAAGCGAATGGCTATGAGCAACAATAACAAACAACAACAACAACACGCACTGCACCTGAGGCATATGGAACTCGTTTGTGATTGAATGTTGAAGCCGACCTAATTTGGATCCAAGGCGACAAGCCATTGTACAGCCGCACTTCTTCCAGCAGAAATAAAAACCATCGGGGAAGACTATAGGAAGAAGAGCAAGAGAGGGCTACCTACTCAACACAAGTTGAAGTCTAGTGTGCTGCTTCTGGCCACCCCAGCATGGTAGAAACAAGGGTAAAAAAAAAAAGAAAGAAAGATCATATTGCCCGTGAGGTTTAGATCCACAGAGCGTGAAAGGTGAGATCTCAAAGGTACAAAGTGTTTTCAAGCAAGTCTTAATATCTCTAAAGGCCAAGAGTCCAAGCAAAAAAAAAAGAAAAAAAGAGAGAAAAGAAAGACGGCCATAAATCAATCACAAGTCAAGCGATGAAAACTCAGCGTGCCAGAGAGGGATCACCTTTCACCACCCTTGCAAGAAAATTGAGGCAATTCCTTGTATAGCCATTCTCCCACTCAAATAATCTCAGCGTTAACCACTCCCGCTGAAGTATGCCGGTTTATCAGTGTGCTCTAGCCAAGGAGACAATACTGGGAGGTTTTCAGCGTCTCAAGAGCACTCGTGGGACATATGACCTCTACACACGAACACCAGGAAGCAAAGAACCTAAATACAGTTCTTACTATCATTCACTGATCTCCGAAAGGCAAGTCTTTTGCAGCCATACTTCAAGCCGCCTTATAGCTCGGCAGCGATGAAAAGCCCACATTAAAAAAATACACCCAAATTTTTTTTGTTTTTTGGCATTACATTGTTTTATCATTTTTCTTTGCAGTTTCCCATGCATTGATACATTTTGGGAGCAGTGAAATACCCCAATGCGGGCGTGTATGGATCTGTGAAACCCTTCAATCCTATTGGCTGGCACCCGTGGCAGCTATACGGTCGCAATAGAATTGATAAAATTCCTTTGAGATGTGGTATGGGTTTTCGCCGCAAATCGAAGAAGATCACTGATAGCTTCATTGGTTGGCTCCCTTCATTGGCAAGGCGGTCGCAATGAAGATTAGTGGTAGTTAGTTCAGGGCATGGTCTTTCGCCGTGGCTTCTGTCTCTACGCATGTTTGGTCGTAGAGAAAATATATATCACTTCTGTGGTATGGACATTCGCCGCAATGTTTCAGTAAGTAGCATGGCCTTTCGCTACGATATAATCTTATCAAGTGATGGCACGGACATTCGCCTCAAAAGTTTTTAGCAGTAGCATGGACTTCCGCTACATCTTAATTGTTGGCAAGTCGTAGTATGGGTGTTTATTGCAACACGACTCATTTCCTAGCATGGACATTCGCTAGGATATGTTCATGAGGTGGTAACCGGTGATGTTTTTGCTTTTGCCGAGTCAAGCCCGTGTCGCTTCGCACGCACGCTTAACTTGGCAGGGGGCATTTGTATAATGAGATTTTGTTACAAGTTTTATTACGTGTGGCTTTGGAATTAATGCCCACGTATTGATAAAGGATTATTCACATGGATGTTTATTCTGGTATATGTCTAAGATTAATGATTAATGCAATACAAGTTCAGATGGCTCTACAGATGGTGACATCCAAATAATTCATTGCAACATCATATCATTTGGTCAATCAAGTTTTAAAAATATATAGTGGAGTATTATTTAAATAAAGGATCATGGTTGCTCTAATTATGTCAGCCAGATCATTGCTTGCTAGTACGACGGCCCAATAGCAATCCATTTAAATGGCTGATCTTTGGCCCATGACAATGTATGCGTACAAAATACGCGTCCGTATCTCTCGGCATGTAGCGTATCATCACCTAAGCATACATGCAAATGGCAGAGATAAGTACGTATCTGAAAATTAATCAGTTGTAGGCCCACAAGCCATGTATCACATAGGCGCTAATTTTTGGCCCAATGAACAAATACGCGCGCGTATTCATACCGTATATACGCGGCCGTATTTCATCGACCGTGTGTGCATGCATGCTGTTGTACACACGTGCTTCTCTCGGCTTGCGACTCACTCGTGTTGCAGCCAGTATCAACGAGTATGTGATCGTTGCATGAGAAACAAGGAGATAAGAACGGAATTGAAATTTGAACGTGGGACGCCGCTCGCTGCCCACCGCTCACCGCTCAGTCGTCCATTATTCTCGGATCCGCCCGCGAGAAGCGTTCGCTCACCAACGACAGCGCGGCGGCGCTGCGCTTCCAAGAGGTCCTCGACTGCCAGCCCTAGGCCTCGCCTATAAAAGGAGCAACAGGCCATCGCTGCAGGACACACACACGCCCATCCTTGCCACTCCGCCAGTCTGCCGTTCCTCGCCATCGCCAAACCTATATATACCAGAGCCGCCGGACTGCTCGCCTCCAACCTCTGCCACGTTCACCACCTCGCCGCCGCCGCGCACACACAAGCATCATACCAATCCACACCGAGAAGAAGACTCTGCTGCGCCGCTGCCGGGACCGTCATGGCCATGATGAAATGTGAGATCCCACTTCGGTGGATTTGAATCGTATGATGACAGGTACTCCATGCCGGTCGGTGGTAGAGAGGCAGTAGAAGAACTGGCCGTGGTGTGTTAGTATAGGGATGGTGCAAGAGTTCAGTATATGCAGAAGATAAAGAGTGAGAAGGGAGAGGCCGATCGAAGAACTCCAGCAGGGAGCAATCTGATAGTTGTTTTGTTCTCGTCTCCCAAATCATGGCCTTGTGCCCAGTTGATTTTGGAAGGCGACATGTTCAGTTCATTGGTTGCAGAAATTCAGATATAAAAGGTGTTGTGTCTGTAGGCATTCAGATGAGAAGGTGGGGAGTGCATGTATGCTTCAGCATTTGGCAAGGCTGGGTGATGTAGAGTGAATAACAGAGAGCCTCGCGAATATGTGTGTAGAAGCAGATGCAGGTGCAGATTCAGATTAAAAGGGTCTCTGTAAGTTAGTAGATGTAGTTTCAGAAGAAGAAAGTCATGAGTGCAATGCCAAGGATCTGTTGATTCAGGCAACGAGAGAGGAAAGGGCAGATTGGAAAATCGTAGATGCATGCAAGTAGTAGATTAGATGTGCCTGCACTATGGCGATGTGCAGTGACAAGAAGTAGTGAGAATGGCCCTGTCAAGCTGTAGAATCGCTACTGAATATTCAGAAAGAAAAAGAGCAGCACGCCGAAATATTCAGTGTAAGATTGGTATGCAGAAATTGAGAGAAAACAAAGAGCTGGCTGTAGTGTGTTGTTTATGGGTAGCTAGCCAGATGAAACATGAAAGGATGGAAGTGCAGTCCTATGTAGAGCCACCGAATGAATTTTTGGTGCAAGACTTGCCATATGAAGACTCCAATGTCCAGCTAGCTTGTACTGTAGCAAAGTTGTTTAGTGAGCTTAAAGCCGAGATTGTTCCTTGGCAGAGGATAATATAGCCCATGTTTAGGCAAGATACGTTAGCCTTGTTGTGATGAATTTCAGAGAAGAAAAGAGTCTCGTTCAGAGTATGTTGGCACTGAATAGAACAGCCATTTGGTTCTGAACTACGGTCCTTGTAATCAATCATGATGTTATATCAGGGAAGTCTTGTGTAAAATAATGTCCCTGGCACATAGGTGCAGCTATTCAATTGATGTAAGCTTGAGTAAAACTATTCTCAGTATAGTTACAGGACAACGGCATGAGAATTTTAGTAAAGCCCCGAATTTCAGAGCAGATCATCAATCAGTGTCATTAGAACAGTCATGCAGTAATTTTGTGCTTCACATTCTGTAGAGAAGCCGAGTAGCATGTACCGTGTATTCAGTCCTTACTGGGCATATATTGAATTTGCGCCCCGCCAGGATACACTTGCTGATAGTGTGAGTTTTGAGTTGATTTGATCGGCGTCAAGAGGGGCTGATATCGTCTAGTGGGCACTTTGGTGGGAAAGAACATGGCTCAGCAAGAGGAAGTACAGTAAGGTGCCGCCGTTTAATTAAAATGAAATATGGTGGTCTTCATGTGCGTTTAGCCGTTCACAACTGAGTGTCAGTAATAGTCAATCATGTCGCTAGGGTTTGTAGAAAATCACAACCACACTCCTTGACCGACAAGGCTAGGACAATACTATCACCATTGCTTTCTGCGACCGACGAGGCCGGAAATGTTTTGTCCTGACCGACGAGGCTAGATGTTACTTTGTTCGTGACCGACAAGGCCGGAAACTTTGTTCAAACCCCATAGCCAACAAGGCGTTGACATTTTTACTGTTGCTTTATTGTGTCCATACATACTTGGAGACCACTTTTCTCAAGATTTGAAGAAACGACATTAAGCATAGCTTAATCAGAGGTTTTCTGTGTTTCAATGCCACAGATTTAATTAACCGGCGGCCTCACGAGGCTACGGGAACCAAGAACATAACAATCAGATCGCCTACTTATTAGTCAGATGTAGTAGACGCAATGCAATATATTTCCAGTAGAAACGTGTACTTTGTAATTCTCCGAAGAATCATTAAAGATCTGAGTTCTCTAAACTTATTGTTTTTTATTTATTTTGTATACTTTTATGTATACTGGTATATTTTCTAGGTACGCATTAAGAAGAACTCTCCCTAAGAGACATTTCCTTTTGGCGAAACAGGTACGAGATCCACCGGGATAACTAGCGAACCTAGCCATCAAAAACGGTTCAGTACACGGTTCACCATATGGCTCACGCCCTAATGCCCTTACGGATCTAAGGACCATTACCTTGAAAAACCTTAGTTGTTAGGGGTGGCAATGTGCCGAGAGAGATTGGAGACACGAGTTGCTGTGAACGTGTGTCGTCAATTCATTACGTAGAATATGGGTACAAATTTATAGTCCATAGACTTGGACAACAAGTCCGACTCTTTCTAATCTTTCTATAAAAAGGCCCTACCTTAAACTTAACTATGCCTACTTGGAATTGAAACAATAAAAGATACATGGCCCATTGGCCTCTAGAATCTCCTCTTCCCTAGGCGACCAAATTCAACCCATCAGCCGATCCGGCCCAAATAAACAACAAGATGTTGACCACAACATACTCTTGGAGACAAGAGCGACTATTGATGGCATGTATGAGCAAAACCCTCATGTACTACAACTACCGAGGGTTCTGTCCCGACTGAGCTTCGTTAAAGCTTAGGGGGAAAGACCCAGCAAACAGAAGGTTTATGTGCCACACCACTGCTTCGTGTGTCCCTATGTTTTACTGAAATTTGCCAAAGTACTGCCTGAATGATCGTTTTTGTCCCACCATAAGAGTATTCTTGTATATTTAATTTCAACATGTTTAATTTTAGTTCGCTTAGTTTACTTAAAAAAGTGTGTATCATAATAAATAACTCGCATGATTAAATTCACATGCTAGCTTCATTTTGGAAATGATGAATAGTTGCTCTATCAAGAGAATGTTTTAATTCTTGCATGTCAAGCTATGCTTAGCTTAGTCCCATGTTGGTGAATAAAGAGAAGTGAACCAGAAGTTTTACCTTGTGGATGCCATTTGTGATAACAAGTCTAAGTTATTGGGAGACAATGATGTGATTTAAGGACAGATGATTCTTTCATGTTTCTAGTAAGATGGATATCTCAGGTTCTTATTTTGAAAATGACAAAAATAAGCTCCCCTTGGATAAAATTCGTACCAGCCAAAAATACCTCTAATGTTCTAACCACTACAAAGAGCTACTTAGAAATGTTTTGAGCTTTGCCAAATTTTGAGTCTTACTGAGTTGAAATATCACCTTCTATTAGCTGGAGTATAAAAGAAATAAATGCAAGTGATCCATTCTAGACATTGCATACACCAAAAAGTCTCCATGTACTTCTCAACTTCCCAAAGCCTTCAAATCTTAAGGAGTAAAGGTATGGAGTAAAAAATGCGTGCAAGTCACGGCAAAAGGAAAGAAAAATGCTTGCAAAAGCATGAAAAATGAAAACCATGCAAGTTCAAGCATGGCAAAAACAAATAAATGCTCTATATCCCCTCCAAATCTATAGAAGGCTACAAGGGATCAAAATTTAGAGAAGGAGACACTTTGTTCCACCACTCATACTCCAGTGATCAAATAGAAGAAGTGATAGAGTACATTCTTTGGTCCAATCTTTGGCTTAGCAAAATATACATTCTAAGTGTGCCATCACATTCTCCCCCACCTAAACTCTACAAAGTTCTTAGTGTAGGAAAATGTTGGCCAAGATCATGGCCCTTAGTGAGGAAATACTTCTGAGCGACCGAGAGTATCTAGGGGTAGCCTCTTTTGTTTTGAAAATATTGAAAACACCTGAGAAGGACATCCAAAAAGAACGAATTAGAATTACTTCTGCAATAAAGTCATTCTATCTCTCAACTGTCTAAGGCAAGGTAAGCAAAAAGATGCACCACAGGTATTACACAAGGTGAGCTTTGATTATTTCACTGATTGGGGCAAGAGTTTGAGTGTTGAGTTGTATATAAGAATTTTCCATCATCTTCGATATCGAAGCAACTCCTAATCCACTTTAAGTCTTAGCTTTGCTCGAGGACGAGCAAAAGTTTAAGCTTGGGGGGTGTTGATGGTCAAAATCTCACGATTTCAACCGTCAATTATCCATCATTTGAAGCAACACATGTGAATAAATGGGACTAACCCTACATGTTGTGTACAATTATTCGGTTGCAGGTATGAAAATACACGATAAAAGGATGAAAATATGCCAAATATCAAAGATGGACAACATTGGTGAAAATGTCATGGCCGCCCGACCATAAGTCATGGCCGGCCGGCCATCTGCCTGGCCACCTGACCAAGGTTAGGACCTAACCTCGGTCGCCCGACCAGGTCAGGATCGAGCCTCGGTAGCCCAACCATGTGGTCTAGTCGCCCGATCATACATCTGAGCCCAATTGCCACTTCTTCGATTCTACATGCAGAGAAACACAATATCAAGCACATTCAACCATTAAACCAAGCATCTAATGTATCCAAAGGGCGGAAGACCACCAACACATGGATCAGTGATGTCATCAATCCGAGGGAGACAACATGCATCCAACCAGAGGAAAACATGTGGTGGCCCAACCTTGTACCTCGGTCGCCCGACCGCCTTTCGGTCACATTTTGCACATGAAGTCACTGACTTAACCGCCAACTCATATATGGAGTCGATCTTAGCCAAAGGATTGCCAATGCAAGGTCGGCAAATCCTATGGTCACGCGACCATAGGGTTGGGTCAGCTGGCCACCGACTTGGTCGGCCGACCACTGACCTTGGCCACTTACAAGTACCCCCTCACTCATTTGGACTACAAATAGACCCCTAGAGCTCACTTGGAATGGTGTGGAGAGCAAGAGAAGTCCTATCTTAGAGTGTTTCACTCCTTTCTTATTAGTTAGGATAGTCCTAGGAGTTAAAGTTGAGTCGAGCTTTGCCTCGGAGTCTCCAGAGTTATCTTCAAGTCTGTGGTAAAGCCTTGTATCTTTGTACTCAGTTATCTTGAATATAATTTCAGTTATATTTTACTCTAAGTTCTATCTCCTGCGAGTATGGTGTACCTTTCTTTGCATACTTGCTAGGCTTAGATTGTGTTTTACTTTGTTATTCAAATCTTTTTATTCTTGTCGGTGCTATAACTCAACCCTAGACTTAGATGCTAGGCTCTGGCTAGATCCTTTTCTCTGACCAAGGAATATCTATTTAAACATGTTTATAGCGTGCCATCCTCTCCACGTAGCTTTGCTTGGTAGCCCCACTCGGTGACAGCATGTGGTGTGCCTATGTAGTCTAGGCCCGTCATTCGGAAGGCCCATAGATGATAGCTAGACTCTCTTTCAGGACCAAATATCTACCCCCTGGTACCCGTCATTCGGAAGGCCCATAGATTTTAGCTAGACTCTCTTTCAGGACCAACTATCTACCCCCTGGTACCCGTGAGACTTTAGAATTTTGCACGACCCAAGACCCTAACTTGTTTATTTGAATATATTTGTTAGACACGGATAATCTTTGCAGCCAAATAAAAATAGAGTTTGGTGACTTTATCTCACTCGTTGTCCTCCCAAGCAACTATACCTTTCTACTGATATCTTTGGTAGTCGACTGTCTCTCCACCATACACCTGTTACTTTCACGCTTACCCCTGTTTAATTACAAGTCAGTACAATCTATCCAAGTTTACATTTTATTCGATTTGAGTTTTTTAAATTACTCTCTCTAGCCTACCGCTTTCCTATGGAAATTTACGATAGTTCTAATACTCTGGGTGAAATGCTACAACGGTCTTCGTGTGCTTACGAAGTAAAATCTATATGATGCCTTGGCATCTCAAAAGCCCTGACGCACAGTTAGATGAACATTAATGATGAATTAGGACTTAATCACGCATGGAGAGGAGTGAGAAATAGGTGGAGAAATCACTAAGTCAAAATTTTCTAGTTGAATATGCAAAACCTTGTGCTGTTTAGTTGAGTAGTTAAAAATCTATACGCTTTCATGCAAAACATCAAATACAAAAGTTTTAGTTTAATATATTGCCTTCAACTTTGATATTTAGATCTTCCTAAAATCAGATGTTAAGGGGCTCAAAAGTTCAAACCAAACCAAGTCAGCGTACACTTAGGAAATTCTACTATGTCTAAGGTTGACACTTTTTCCCAAATTTCATTCTGAAATTACTTTCAATTTCACTATACAATGTGAAAATCTTTCTTTCTATGAAATGAAATTAAACTTGTCACCATTCAAAAGCACTAGACCTTGATCTGATTGAACTTCATTTGATACTCCAAAATTTGAAAGCAATAAAGACTCTACATAAAGTAAGCTGTTTTACCAATCCTCTAAATATGTTTGAACTTGTATTCCAAAATCTGTGGTCTATTGGATGAAACTTTATATACCAAACTTGTAAATAATTTCATGCTGGACAACTTTGGTAATTGGTGCTTTGTCATACATTAAGTCTTGCATAGTGTTTTCGGTCTTTTCCTGTCAGCGTATGAAATCTGTACAAACCTCACCTGCTTAGTAAATTCAATTTTTCTTTGGCCTACAGCCATTTTCATGCAAAACCTTAGATGAGAAAGTTGTAGCTCATGAAATTCTGATCAACATTAGAAAAAAACTTCTTCAGTGAATGTGAACAGAAACTAGACTTTTAGAATTTTTAATCTAGTGTGCTGGGTGAATCAAACCTCAGTTAGAAAGTTAAATTCAAATTTAAACAATATTTCCACACCGAACATGGTATCAAGGCTTTTGGCAAAGTTGTAGATCATGAAGAGTACAACCGTTCTTCTAATTAGAGCTTCTCCAAATTCGGATTCTAAATTGGTCAAATAGGCGAAGTTTGAAGGGGTAGAAAACCAGTCAATATGAGCTTCTTCTTTTTCCCCCAAGCGGCAGACGCCGCGGCCTGACCGCACGCGCCACGTGGACGACGGGCACCAGCGCCGCTGCCCTCTGCTTCCCGCTGCCCGCGCCCACTGGCTTCAAGTCGAGGCCAAACCCGCTGCCCGTGCCCACTGGCTTCAAGTCGAGGCCAAACTCGCCTCTCCCTTCCCTGCCTCTCCCTCTCGGTCCCTCTCTGTTTTTCCACAGCAGGCCGCTATAGGAGCTTGGCCGCGAGCTCACATCCTGGCCAACCCAAGCCGTCTCCCCTCCATCCATTGTGCGCCCCATGTTTGCCTCGGTCCACTCCACCATTTCCCCCAAGCCTAGACCGCTGCCATCGCCTCCAACCTCTGTTCCCGTGTCCGCCATTGTACGCCGCCTCCACACCGTCGACCTCGTCGTGGAGGACCCCCACCAGCGTCCTCCCATGCCTCCAGGACCTTTCCTCCGGGTTTGCCACAGCCCCGCGCAGGTGGTGCGCCTAACCACAGCCCCTATCATCTCCTACACCGCCGGATCGAGCTGTGGCCGTCGCGTGGATGTCGCTGCGGTTCATCCCCGTTCACGCCCGTTCCCCGTCGGTCCTGACTACTCCGCGCGATGAGACTTAGGGGAAAAGAAGACCCACGGCCCGGAACACCTTCCCAAAGCCGCAGCCGGTGACCTAGCCGCCTCTACGCGCCGCGCGCGGGAACGCGCGCTGCCGCGCACACCATGTCCCCGTCCAAAGGGAGAAGAAGATGGGTCATCTTGCCAAAATCCCCCTACCATTTCTGATTTTCACATATTGTGTTTCTACTACTATTCAATGAGTCTTGCACATCTTACGATCTAGCCCTGGAAGATTTCACTATTTGTGTATGGGGCCTTGGACTGTGTGGATCTAGATTTATGTGCATTTACATGGGCTTTGAACTTTGAAAATGCACTATAAATCAAAGAAAAATGCTAAAAATGCAAACTTAATTTCTTTGTGTGTCCTATGAGTAGATCTACATAATGGAACAGAAGTTGATCCATGAAATGACAATTTTGCCCCTGATTTAGTGCATGCTTGTTAAAACAAGATAAATGCCAAATGTGGCTCAAATAAGCTCTAAAAATCTTGAAACTTGGATAGTAGCTCTATAACGATATTTAGGCTTTGTGTAAATTTTGGTAGCCCTAGTACTCACTAGTTAATTACTGTTCTACTCTCATTCATGTAATTTGTGTATTTTATGAACATGAAAAATAATTGCTATGTTAAAAGTGCTCTAAATGCCTCATTAGAAATTGTAGATGCCCTCTGTTACATAGGAAGATCACTCATGGAATATGAAGCCCTGCATGTTAAACTTTGTTGGTGATTTGAAATAGATAAATAATTGCATGTTGAAATGAATAATAGGAAAAAGTGGTACTATATTGCAAAATAAATTCTGAGAAAAATCATGGTGCTTAATAGATAAGTCTAGGTAACGAAAAGTATTTTTGTTGATTTTATTGTTACTGTTGTAAGCTACATATGATGAGGGCTAAAATAAATATATGGAAAATAGATGTCCTATCAAACCTTAGTTATTTTGTATGCTGATTTTTGTACATCATATGTATGATCTGTGTTGCTTGCTGAATAAATTTCTTGGTCAGAAACATTTTATATAATTTATAATAAACCTGAGAACATAAATGTCAAGTAATCTTGCTGGAATTTCTGTAATTAAATTATGAGTCTTTTGTAGCTGAAATTTGGTTGACAGGTTTGTACAGTAGCAATCTGCATGACATAAATAGTTGAGCTCATTTAACACTGTCTAACATCCTGAACTTAATGGGGTACTTTAATTTGTTATGTGAACATGATGCAAAATATGAATATGATGGTGCTCATTAAATCATAAGTCATCATGTGCATACTAGCTGATCTACTTGCTGTCTAATTAGTTACTCCACACCTTGGGTGTGTGTGTCATAGACTAAACAAATAACTAGTGCTAAGTATAAGGTTCAAAACTAGTAGTTCATTTACATATCTAGATACTAGACATGATCTAGGCCTTGCATGTATGTGACATGGTAAGAGAACTATAAACTTGACACATTTTTATATACTCTTTCCATGCTTTGCTTGTGCATAGTCGATTGTAGAATTGTAAACTTGCTATGTTATTAAAATACTTCTCGTAGGTATCTTATCAATCATCCTTCTGTCTGTCCATGAAACGATTTGTTACTTGTGTACTTTATCTCCATGCATCTACTGCATCGCATCAATGCATGACATTCATATAACGACGCTTATTGCAGATACGTGATCAATAAGCAATTGCGTGGAGCTACATCAAGCAATGGTGGTCCGATCCAGAAGACCAACTACGCCCCAAGCACGACCTGGAGGGCCCATCGGTCGTGTTTGGATGGAGGAGTTATTCAAGTGATCAAGGGGTTACTGGGGCCCCACAACCTAGCAAACTAACATAATTTAGTTTATTGATTCTGATAAAAATAAGCAAAGGTAGGCAGGACCATGCTACTCCTAGCTAATATAAACTTGATTGATCGATGATTATGCATCTGCATTTGGAGTTGATTGAAAACAATTGCATTAGACTCCTTGACCGCCCTGGCCTTAGCATATATATAGAGTTCGTAGGAGATGAGTTGCTTAGAATTTGCTAGGTACAAGTAGATACGAGTGAATGGAGTCACCCGTCGCGTAGGTGGTTTCAAAAATCACAGAATTTTTACTATTGAGAAAGTGATATTATGTTGATGATTTAAATGAAGACTGGGCGGAGAATAATTTTATTTTGAGGTGTGTGTTGTTGTACTATTCGGCTCCGCCTGAGTCGCTTAACGCTCGTCCGTTGTCCGCCTGTTGGTTGGCATAATGTTGCTAGAATGCTTATCCGGGTCATGGGACTGGTGAAAGTCTTTCCTGGGCTCGTCCGAAGTTTTCGAGGTGCCACCCATCCACTTGTAGGAGGCTGATGGACCAGGGGGCGCTTGTACTCGAGGGAGGGTTGACCCGGTACGCCGTGGTATCGCTCCTAAGAGGGCACAACTGGGGATTAAGTGGGGCTGCTTTGAATATTGGGACGAGACAGGATAAGATGGGGGATATATGTGGGAATGCTACGGTTGGTAAGCATATACCCCTGGCATGATAATTATTCTCGGGAATTAAAATCGATTCAAATCGCTGATGCCCACCAGGTGTGGGAATGCTGATATTGCACACGGGCAACGTTGTAACTACTTGAATATATTATATCTATCACTAATGTTTTTAAATACTACATGCTTGTACTACTGTGTTGCTTACATTTCTGCAAGTTATTATTATGTTTTTACATGCAAATGATGAAACCTGTTACTTTATGGTATCATACCACTGCTTAAAAATAAATGCCTAAGGATCCACTGGTTAGCAAGCAACCTTTGCATCAGCCGCAAGCCACTCCATTAAGTTTACTGAGTAATTAGTACTCAGGGTTTGCCTCCACCTTTTGAGTGTAGGTACCGATGACATCTGAACAATTTCTTGAAGAAGGATAGTACTAGTGGGCTCGGTGCTGCTCGTCTCATTCATCATTGTAGGAAGACTACTAAAGTATTTTGTTTCCGCTACGAAAGGTTTTTGAAATCACTTCCGCTATCTATTTTGTACTTGCCTTTCGTATGGCACTATGTTGTAATAGGGATGGAGGGTTCCCGATCTTTTGAGAGGTATGGATAAGTCGGTTTAGGGGTGGAGATCTCGACGTTGGTGAAGAAAGCTCCGAGCGGAATAGTCGAATCCTTGCAATCACTACACCACTGCTCCGATGGTTATCGACCGCGTGACACGCGCAATCAACCTTGCCAAGAAGGCTATCGTTCCTGCAATGCAACCGAGAAAACACAAGCAAGAAAGAGGAATAAACGCAAGATTAATCTTGTGTACAAGTTGGGGTTTAACAAACCAGTGACGGCGAAACTGTTCACGATAGAATAATCTAAGCAAAACCCATCTACTCTAATGACGGCTACATACTATATACAAAAGAGAGGTCTAGGGGGCGGCCAAGGAGGTGGCCGAGCAACCCTAGGGCGTACAAGGCTAACGGGCCCAAAAACCGGTCCAGCAGCACCCTGGCATCTTGTTTTGTTGATCCCGTTGACTCCGAGCATATTTTGATATGGGACTACCTAGGTTGGAAAGCTTATCTCCTTAGCTTTCCGTCGATACGTAGAACGTCCAAAACGGAGCTCGTATGTTGCCTGGGCATCCGTTTTCGTGAGGCCTGCTCCTGTAGTCCGAACCGGCCTTGCGAGTAAATTGGACCTTAACTCGGATTGGGCTTCAAAATCTATCTTCTCTTGGGCCTTATGCCTATACATCCTTGACATGTTCACACAAAACTTATATTTTATTTCGAACTGGTCGGTAAACTAAGTCTACTTATGCAATATTCCACTGCATGTGATGATGTAACTGGCTCCATTGAGGGCTGGATGTGCATGATATCGGTTCCTTTGGGATTGGGTAATACCAAGAGCCGAATCACTCTCAACGGACGACCGGGTTTAGTTTGGTCTAAACGCACTGCGAGCCACGTGGTAGCAGATGTACTTTAGTTCAGATTAAATTGGCGGTTCCACCACAATCTCTTTAGGCTAAGAGACACCAACAAGCTTTTCTTACACCGTTGCCGGGAAAGCAATTGGCCGAAAGATAATTGATATATCATTTCAAACCCTGTATAATTGCTAAATTTACTACAATGGATGTGTCTTTCTGTTTTCAACATTGCACTAGGAAGGAAAAAAAAGGAATATGTCTCATCAAATGGTGAGACCCACGTTCTTTCAAATTCATTTATCTCATTCACAAAACATCACTATGGGAAAACAAATAAATCATGTCTCGTCAGAAGGCGAGACTCTCATTCTCATCATTACGATGAATAATGAACTCAGGATTCCTAAAATTGCAATGAGTGTTCTTATTTTCTATCATATAATTTGAAATCATGTTTCTTCCCAAGAAGGAAACATATAAAATACCTGTTACATACAAAACCGTCATCTAATTCTCACCAATTTCTAGAAAAAATTATCTATGGCTTTGACTTGACATTCTTTTGCATAAGCAAAAAATTCATTTATTGTTGCTAATCTTAGCAACATCTTTTTTTCACAGAATCTTTTCTTATTGAAGCACATACAAGTGCATACATGAATTATAAAATATACCAACTTCCTCTTGTTGTCTATCTTGGAGCTATTGTTCTATGATGCCATGTCTAGCTCACTTAGAGCAAACACCATATCTTCTTTCTCATCCAATTGGGCAGTTCTGTGATCGTCAAATCTCTGAGAATCATAATATCATTCGAGCCTTCATAAGAAAACAAATAATTTCTTAGATCAAAACAGGTTCAAAACAATTGTCCCTAAAACAAGTATCTTGCATGAATTAAAATTAACATTGGTCAAGATTGAAACACACGTGTCTCTAAGACAAAATATCTTGCATGAGTTAAACCTAATGGTCAAGCTTAAAACATGCTAACAAAATTTTCATTTTCAATTTTTAGAGACAAGTGTCTTTCCATTTCAGAATCAAGTATCTCTTACATGAATTAAATTCAACGTTGGTCAAAAATTAAACATGCTTGAAACAATTCTAAAATCAATTCTATATTCTACTTTCATCGTTGGACGAAATTGGATTGCAGAATCAAAATCTAATCAAGGTTCATAATTAAAATCATGACGCATCATCGAAAATAACGTCGGTTAAAATCCAAGACCACACCATAAATCTATTGTCAACATGCATTTCTCTAATAATTTTCCATGTTGGCTTCAAATTCCTCAGAGAAAAGCATATTCATCTTTGAAGCGGAAACATAAGCTAAATTTTTGTATCATATTCTCAACTCCAAGAGATATTAATCCAAAATATATTCTTAGAATACATGTATAACATCAAAATATACAAGCATAAATTCATGAAAAATGCACAGGAAAACAATTCTTTTGCGCATTGTTTACTGGCCAAAACAAGTCAACAATTGGCCCATGGCCTCCCGCGCTAGTGGCCTGTCTGGAATCCCAGGCTGTAACATGGGCCTGGGTCAGGGAATCTCCCCCCTCTGGCCCATTCCAACACCGTCTGCATCTCCACCATCCATTGAGATCTGATGGCAAGCACCGTTTCTTTCACGGTGTAAATACTAGAAAATTTGGAGGGGGAAACCCTAGCCATTTCATTTGTCTCCCCGGCCACTGCTTCTATGCTCTCTGTCGGTGGCACGAGGTCACGGTGCAGTTGGCGCTGCTAGAGCGGTGGGCGCCCCCGCCACAGCCCATCGCCGGCGAGTGGATCCCCCGGCCAGCTCTCTTCTTCCCCTCCCCCACCTCACCCTTCTTCTTCCTCTAGGCTCCCCCAACCTCGAACGGGAGAGGGAGGTGCCGCCGGTGTCTGGCGCCACCGCGTGGCCCCTCACCGGCGTGCGCGCAACCTCAAGGGTGAGCGCGCCACCATCGAGTTGCCTCGCGGTGGTGCTCCTTGGCACCACGCAGCTCGCTCCCTGACTTCTGGGTTCAAGCAGCGGCCAACGCCGGGCGGCGAGCGCCGCGCCACCTACTAGCGGCGATGACGCAATGACCAGATGAGCTCCATTCTCCCCTCTACGGGGTTCTTCAGGTGGGCTGAGGTGTTCTAGGGTTAGGGTTTCGTCTTTGATCCCCTTTTCCTTTCTTTTCTGTTCTTATCTATGATCCAAGGATCCTATTCTTTTCTTGATTTCTTCACTGATCTGAGCCTTGGGATTGTGGCGGAACTGCCGATTTAATCCGGACTAAGCACACCTGCCACCTCTGGCTCGCAGTGCACTTAGTCCAAACTAAACCCGGTCGTCCGTCGAGAGTCATTCGACCCCCGATAATACCGTTTCCTAGAAGAACCGACATCATACACATCCGACCCACGATGGAGCCACAACAGATACATCATCACATGCAGTTGAAATAGCATAATAATAGACTTAGTTACAAACCGGGTTCAAATATAGTACAAATCCAACACAGAGTTATAAAGTAGCAAGTTCAAAAGTTTCTCGCAGCGGAATGATAAAGTTCAGAGGTCACCATGACATCACAAAATATTTGCATTAAAAGTAACAACATCGAGCCCACCGATGTTGCCCTTGTGCCACTCATGCAGGATCATCCTAGATGGGGGCATGCACCACCTCCAACACAGGTGCAAACCATGAACTCCATACCTGCACTCAAAATGTGGGGGCAAACCCTGAGTACTAATAATTACTCAGTAGGTCTTAATGGATTGGCTTACGGCTGACGCGAAGCCGCTTACTAGCAAGTGGATCCTTAGCCATTGTTTTTAAGCAGTATCATGATCAACATAAGGTAATAAGTCTTTATCATTTGCATATTCATCAACAGAATAGTAAATTGCAGTAAGGTAAACAACTCAATACAAACATGTGATATTCAAAAATCATGAGCAATTAAATACAGAGTGTTTAAGTAGTTACTACGATGAACGTCAAAGGTATTGGCATTCCCACACCAAGTAGGCATCAACGATTCGAATCGATTTTTAATTCTCAGGAATAACTATCATGCTAGGGGTATATGCTTACTAGCTATCGCGTTCCCACATATAGACCCAATCTCCACCTGTCTTGTCCCAAGATTCAAAGCGCCCCCACCTAACCCCCAGGTTGTGCCCCCTTAGGAGCGTTACCACAGCGCACTGGGTCAGCCTTCCCTCGAGTACAAGCGCCCCAGGCCCAACGGCCTCCAGCAAGTGGATGGGCGGCACCTCGAAAAATCCGGACGAGGCTAGGTAAGACTTCACCGGTCCCATATCCCAGTTAAGCAATCTAGCAATGTTATGCCGACCAATAGGCGAACAGCGGACGGGCCTTAAACGACACGGGCGGAGCCAAATGGTACAACAACGCACACCACAAAAATAAGATTATTCTCCGCCCGGTCTCCATTTAAATCATGAGCATAATATTACCTTCTCAATAGTAAAAGTTTTGGAATTTTTGAAACCACCTACGCGACGAGTGACTCCTTTCACTCGTGTCTACTCGCACCTAGCAATTCTAGGCAACTTGTCCTACGAACTCTAGGTATAGGTGCTAGGGCCAGGGCGGCCAGGGAGTCCAATGCAAGGGTTTTCAACCAACTCCTAATGCGGATGCGTAATCATCAATCAAGATAATATTAGCTGAGAAATTCATGGTCCTGCCTACCTTTGCTTACAACAAACTAAACTACGTTAGTTTGCCGGGTTGTGAGGCTTTGCCCCAGGCAACCCCTTGATCACTTGGACAACTCCACCTTCCAAACACGACTGATGGGCTCTCCAGGTCATGTTTGGGGCTTAGTTGATCTTCTGGACACCATTGCTCGAAGTAGCTCCCACACTTGTTTCTCGATCACGTATCTGCATTAAGCGTTACTATATGAATTCTATGCATGATGCTTATAAGTGAAAGGCATGAATGTCAAGCGCACGTTGGAACAATCATTTCATGGATAGGCAGAAAGGTGATCGATAAATCACTTAAACCAAAGTACTTTTGTGAATAAGGAGCAAACGTTCACTCATACCATCAGGTGTTCATGAGCAACATGTAGACCCATCATATGTTCAAGTATCAATTTGATTTGCCCTTTATGCAAGCAAAGCATCGGACAAGCATATATTTATACCTGAAAAGGGCTGCTAGTTTAAACATCACCGCTAACACTAGTTGCTTAGTTGTTTAATATGAAGCTAAAATGTTTATGTTGAAGGTGTGGGCTTTATGGTGATACCACCAATGCACTGTGACTAGTAGAGCACACAAGAAATCACGAGTTCACATCCAATCACACGTTAGCACTCCCAATTCATACCTTTCCTTTTTAACCCTATTCAAATAAGCATTTTCATATTCCTCCTATAACAACAACAAAAGACACATGGCGACTTCTTACAATCATATTTATGCAGTATCACAGCTACCTAAACTTTGGTGGAGCTTTTGGAGTGAATTAAGTAACACTTCTCTATTTTATGGTTTAAATCCTTATAGAAATTGCCATTTTTGAATCACGTAGTAAACAGCAATTTAGGCACATGGAACTTTGTTTCCTGACTATACTGGACAAAATGAGAGCAATATAATTACTAGGGGCTTATTTGAGCACAATTCATAAAGCATGTATTTTATTATTCAATAAATACCTGAAAGTGGACCTTAGGGTAGATCTGTCATTTTACCAACAAAACTAGGTCTACCAAAAATACTAGTGCATAATACATAACATAGATAGCACATAGTCCAAGTTTCATGATTTTTGGAACCCATTTAATCTATTTTTGCCATTTATTCATTTTTAGCATGCATGCAATAATCCAAGGGTAAAACAGTATTTTCATGCCCAACCATCATACCCATTTTGTAGATCTATATAAGAGGAGTACAATGCAACAAGGTTTGTATTTTTCTGATTTTTATTTGATTTATTATGAATTTTCAAAGTTTCAGCCAAATTAATAATTATTTAAATGAAAAACCACAGATCTAGGGACCTTTTCGTTATTACTGTAAACTTCAGTGGCTAATTTGTGAAATAACCAAGACTCGTACCACTGTTCGCTAGGACTTAAATGTAAAAATGAAAAGCTGAGGGGCTGGATCTAAAAGTTGCCAACCCCTTCTTCTACCTCTGGACAGGGAGGGGACGCGGCGCGGCCTCGCGTTCCGGCGGCGGTGCCGGCGCGTGGAGGTGGGAACTTGGAGCCGTGTCGGCCACGGGACGTGTTCCCGGCACTGGGGAAGCTTTCCCCCAAGACGGCGTCGCGTGGGGAGGTGCGGACGAGCGGCTCGAGGCGGTGAACCGGGCGGCGATGGATGGCGGTGCGTTCCTCGATCCAGCGCTGTCGGCGGGGTAGGGGGCTCCGGTTAGGCGCGCGAGCTACGCGGTGGCGAGGCAAGCTCGGAGCAGGCGGTTCGAGGTGTGGGGGGTGGCTGGTCGGGGCCCTCCACGGCGAGGTCGGCTCGGCGGGTATGGCGCGTGGCGGCCGCGCGTGGACAGGGAGGAAGGCGGCGTTCGGAGGGCCAAGATCAAGGGGAAACTATGGAGGGAGGTGTGGCGAGCACGGCGCGCACACTAGTGGGGTGAGGGGAGGTCGACGGAGGGTAGGGCGCGAGCTCCAGGAGCTCCAGTCATGGCGGCCATGGCGGGCGGAGCACACAGGCACTCTGCGCAAAGGGAAAGGAGAGGAGCTCGGGTGAGAGGGCGTGAGGGCGGAGGAAGCAGAGGGGAGGAGGCGCTTTTCCGTTTTAAGGCCGAGGCACCGGTCGGGGAGCCGGGAGGCGCCGGTGGCCTCGGCCGGTTGGCCGACGTGCTGCGTGGGCAGGCGCTATCCGCCGCGTGGGCGCGGTCGAGCGGGGAAGAAGAGAGAGGGCGCGCGGGTGGACCGGGTCCGTAGACCAGGCGAGGCCGACAGGTGGGTCCAGTGCAAGGGAAAGGGAGAGGGGTCTATAGACTGGGTCTGTGTGGAGCGAAACCGGTTTTTCAATACCGGGTACGGATGGTGGTTTTCGGTTCGCGGGGATCCGAGGTCCGACAGGTGGGGCCCGCGCGTCACTGAGACAAGGAAAAAGGAAAATTCGGAAAAAGGAAAAGGGCCATTTGACCGGCTGGAGACATGTTTTAAATTCGCATTTTTGATGACCCTAGAGGCCGAATTAGATGAAACTCGAAATACATAAAGTATTGGAAACATGTATCTCTACAAATTTGCTATAGACACGTATACCAAGTTCTAAAGTAAAATTTGGTTTAAATTTGAATTAACCGAACTGACCCCAGTTTGACCAACATCATTCATTATTTTAGAAATTCCAAAAGTATACCTTATGCTAATTCCCATACAAAGAGTTTTATACCAAGGTTGCTTAGAATTTCAGGATCTATAACTTTCTTATATACAGTTTTGCATGATAATGGCTTTTGGCTGCTCAAAATTTGAATTTTCCACTCAGGCCTAGTTTGACAGATTTCCCTAAAAGACAAAAAATGAGCTAAAACACCATCCAAACCTTTATGCATGTCAACACATAAAATACTAAAGTTGTAAAGCATGAAATTGTATACAAGTTTCCTATATAAAGTTTCATCCAATTCACCACAGATTTTGAAATACAGGTCCAAACATATTCAGTAGGTTTGGTAAAACAGCAGGTTTACTTCATGTAGAGTCTTTCTTGTTTTCAAATTTTGGAGCATCAAATGAAGTCCAATCAGGTCAAGGTCTAGTGCATTTGAAAGGTAATAAACCCAATTTCATTTCCTACAAAGGAAGATTTTGAAGTTGTATAGTTAAATCAAAATTAATTCCAGAATGAAATTTGAGAAAGAGCTGAAAATCTAGACTTATGAATCCTTTTCTAAGTATAGACCAACTTGGTTTCGTTGAACTTTTGAACCTCTTAACATCTGATTTTGAAAATGGTCAAATTAGTAAGTTTGAAGGTAACTTCCTAAACTAAAACTTTTGTATTTAATGTCTTGCATGAAAATGTATAAATGTTTAACTACTTAGCTAAGTAACGCAAAGTTTTGCATATTCAACTTGAAAATTTTTTGACTTGGTGGATTACTAGCCTAGTTGTTGTTCTTCTCTAAGCATGATTAAGTCCAAATCCTTGATTAACATTAACCTAATTGCGTTTCAAGGCTTTTGAGATGCCGGGGGCATCACAGGGATCTTGTTGATGTCTCTTAGCGTAACAAATTTTACTCCTCAAGCGCACGGAGATTCGATGTAGCTTTTTCACTCAGAGTATTCTAACTATCATAAAAATCCACAGGGAAGCAAAGGGGGATAGGTGGAATGATATGTCAAACTTTCAACGGTACTATATAACTTAGATAAATACAACTACTCTTACAACGGGGGTAAGATAAACAAGATAGTGTATGGTAGTATGAGAGAATAGGGACCAAAGATCTAGCAAACTAGGTATAGTTGCTTGGGAGGACAATGAGCGAGATTAAGATGTGCAAACTCTATTCCTTAACTACAGCATATGAATATTCGTGGTTGAATTAAGCTGATCTAGGAATATTCGTGGTTGAATTAAGCCGATCGAATACGAAGAGGATATTGCGTCGAGCGAAATTCCAGACTACACCGAGGAGGCACAAGGGTAGATAGTTGGCCAACCAAACGGCAACTGGCTAACACCTACAGGCATACCAAACGATGGGGTTGGATTACACAGGCTACCTAATGTTGTCACCAACAGGGGCTACCAACCAGATCTGCGTCGGTAAGATGGCACACTAAACTAATGATCAAGTGTGAACTTGATCACTAAACCTCGTCTGTGATTAGAGGGTGAGAGCAAACTTGACCTTAGATCAGAACCTAAGGCAAGTTTATAGCACCAGCAAGTCTAGCAAGATTCAAAGAACTTAAAGACAACACAAACCTAAGCCATGGTCTAGTATGCAAAAAAGTACACCACACTAGGCAAGTGTAAGAAATAAAGTAAAGTATAACTGAAAGATAGAGCAATGACTTGTATTATACTGGAGTAAGAATAGTACAAAAGGGGTAATAGTGGTAAAGTCGGTGCTGGAGTGGACACATGGCAGGTCGGGAAGCCTCCTAGGGGCCGGGTGGCCTAGTCCTGAGGCCAGGCGGCCAGGTGGCTGGCCGGGCAGCCGCTTGATCCACTGACTAAGCCATCCAACGCTCCTGGTTGCCTCCCGAATTCGGTTTGGCAGTTATACTTATGCTTTTCTCTAGAATATTGGATCTTCACTTGTGTTTCTTCCTTAGCTGTAGGATTGAAGTGCCCTAGATCACTGACTTCACCCATCCAAGTGCTCGATCGATGAGGTGGCAGGTCTTCCAGTGCTTTGCATGTTGCTTTCGCGGTTTACACCTTGGAATTGTGTTGACATGTCACTTGTGTGTATGCCGGTCAAAGATGAGATGTTTTGGCCACTTTCACTGGCCGGGCGGCCAGCGTCTTTCCTGACTTAGCCAAATTTTGCCTGTTTTCAGCTGTTCTTACACATGCAATCAAATATTCAACACACCTCGTGGAAATATGTTAGTAGAAAGGGTTTAGTCTACACTTTGATACATTTTCCTTCATGTCATGGATAGTTGACGGTTGAAGATAGTGCAATAATGACCATCAACAGCTCTCGATCCGGATGATTCTCATCTTATTCTTCTCAGTTCTTGACCCGAGGGTCAATCTAGGGCAAGGGTGGGCACAACCTAGCTCTTATACCAATTGTTGGTTCTTGTGTACGGGAGTCTCCGTGCGGGCACCTTAGGGCTGATCATCCTGACCTTAGGCTGAAGGGAATCTGCCATGTACACCTTCTTCGCGATGGGGCTGCCTCGCTCCTAGCCGACCGAACTGCCCTGAGGCTGGGTAGCCTGAGATGGTGGCCAAGCGGATACTAGTGCGACGTCCAGCACCATCGTGTCGTCCTTGATTGGGATGACCCCTCTCAGAAGGAGAACATCGTCGGAAGCCAGCGAGTGTGTTGCCATGGTGCCTGAGGTGAGGGCTACGCTCCTGGGAGAGGTGTTGTTGGAGGACATGACTTAGGTTTTCGAGGTGGAGACGAGATGGAAGTGATGAGAGTGGCCGAAAAAAAAGGAAACTCTAATCTTTAAGAGATGGCGGAGCGATCTCATCCACTCAACAAGTGCTGGCAGCTTAGGGAACAACTCGACATTGAAAATTTGAAGGGAGGCGGCTGGGCGGCTTGAGTGGGGCCGAGCAGCTACACCAGGGGGCTGGGCGGCCTGACCTAAGGTCGGCCAGCCTCACCGACCTTGGTTTGGCAGACCAGGGTTTGACCCTTCTAGGTGCACTGAAACCCTTTTTTCATCTTGTAAGCTCAGGACTTTTGTTGAGATTTTGGTGATGTGGAAGCAAAAGGTGAGATAAAACAAAAAAGTGAGGAGCGTGGTAGTGTACATGGCTCATTTTATGTTAGAGATAGACCATGGCTATGTGATCATGCCTGTTATTCCAGCTCGTAGACGTCCACTTCTTCGAGCTGTGGCATTTCGGGCTCTAGTAAGACTTTCAAGCGTTGCCCGTTCGCTTTATGAATCTACCCATCATCGTCTTGGAGGGTGATGGCACCATGATCGGCGCCATCAAGGACCACAAAAGGTCCTTACCACTTACTTATAAGCTTACAATGACCAAACAAATGAACGCGATAATTAAAGAGTAGTACCTTGTCTCCCGGTCTAAATGTTTTGATCTTGATGCACTTATCATGCCATCTTTTTGTTTGCTCCTTGAAAAGCTTTGGCACTGTGGTAGGCCTTCTCCCTCCATTCCTCCAGTTCAGCGAGTTGAATCTAACGTCGAACTCCTGATGATTGGAGATCCATGTTCCACTTCCTTATCACCCAGTGAGACTTAAACTCAAGTTCTACTGGTAGATGACAAGTCTTGTCGTACACCATCTGATATGGTGTCATGCCAATGGGAGTTTTGTATGCAGTGCGATATGCCAGAGAGCATCGGGTAGCTTGGTTGCCCAGTCTTTTCCCGTAGCTGTGACAATTTTCTGCAAGATGTTCTTTATCTTCTTGTTTGATGTTTTAACTTGGCCACTTATCTGCGGGTGGTAAGGAGTGGCGACACAGTGGTCCACACCGAGTTCTGTGAGTCACCTCTTAAATCTTTTATCTATGAAGTGTGGTCCTCCATCACTGATGATGACCCTTGGCATACCAAATCGAAGAAATATGGTGTCATAGAACATTCTAATTGAATGCCTTGAGTCTACTGTGGGAACATGGCAGCGCCTCTATCCATTTTGATACATAGTCCATTGTAATCAGGATGTACTCTTTGTCTCCACACTTGCGAAAGGGTCCCATGAAATCTATGCACCACACATCAAATATATCGAGTTGAAGGTTGCTAGTGAGTGGCATGACATCCCTTAGATTAATGTTTCCTTGGCATTGGCACCTTAGACACCTTCGTACGAACTCCTTGGCATCATCATACATATTTGGCCAGTAGAATCCACTTTGCCAAATTTTTGCATGAGTTCAATAGGCTCCATAGGACCTCCGTAGGAAGATGGGTGACATATATCAAGGATCTAGGGGGACTTCGCAAGCAGGAATGCAGCGACGTAAGAGTTCGTCTGCGTAGAGTTTATATAGGTAGGGGTCATCCTAGAGATAGAACCGGCTGTCATGAACCAGTTTCCACTTATCAACGTCCTTAGGCACATATTCAGTGACCAGCTAGTTGACCAGATCTGCATACCATGGTTGGAATATTGTAACCTTAAGGAGGGTATCGTCTCTCATGTAGTCATCAATCGGCAAGGATGATGTTTCTTTGAATTGCATTCGTGAGAGGTGATCTGCAACTGAATTCTCGACTTCCTTTTTGTCAATGATTTCAATGTCAAATTCTTGGAATAGTAGGACCCATCATATCAGTCGTAGCTTTCCATCTTTCTTGGTGAGGAGATATTTGAGAGTTACATGGTCTGTATATATGATGACTTTGGCTTCCACCAAGTATGATATGAATTTGTCAATGGCAAAGATAACGACCAAAAGCTCTTTCTCGGTGGTGAAGTAATTCAACTACGGTCCAGTGAGCGCCTTGCGTGCATAGGATATGACATGATGTTTTCTATCCTTGCTCTGGCCTAGCATTGCTCGTACAGCATAATCGCTGGCTTTGCACATGATTTCAAATGGAGCATTCCAGTCTGGTGGTTGGATGATGGGTGCTGTGACAAGTGCCTTCTTGAGTGTATGGAATGCTTCTAGGCATGCATTATCGAACACGAAGGGTGTATCCTTGGCCAGGAGATTGGTCAGAGGCCGAGCTATCAAGGAGAAGTTTTTAATGCATCTCCTGTAGAACCCTGCATGACCAAGGAATCTTTAGAGTGCCTTGATGTTTGACGGAGGTGGTAGCTGCTCAATAACTTCAATCTTTGCACGGTCCACCTCTACGCCTCACTGCAAGAAACAAGATTGTTTGGCCAAAAGCTGTTTTCGTCGGTTTTTGGCCGACGAAAGATACTTGATGAAAAATAACTAACTTTCGTAGGCAACCGACTAAAAATAATTAATTTTCGCCGGCCAACACCAGCCACGAAAACTAGTGCTGGCCTAGGCGCGCCGGCCAGTGCGGGCCAATTTTCGTCGGCCATGGAGACCGAGGAAAACAACTAGCATCATTTTTTGTCGGTTTTTATAGGCCGATGAAAATTACGAATTAATTTTCGTAGGTATTTTTAGTTCCACGAAAATTATAATTTTTGTTAAAAAAATAAATATGCCACTTCAGTTTCATTCAGATTGGAGATAAGTAAGCAAGGTGAAGCATAGTTTTAATCTACTAATCTAAGTCCATGTACCAGTGATCTACTAATCTAATTTTATACAACAATAATTATTCAGTCGCGGGAGATATCTTGCCAAAATAATACCTGAAGTACAGTTTTACAGGATAAACAAAGCTTGCATGGCCAGATCTCTAATTCACACAAGAATGTAGGGAGCAGAACGCTGTAGTGATTGATCTGTTCAGCTATCATTCAGTTCAGACTAGGTTTCTTATACCAAGCTCTTAAATCGTAAGCTCTTGTTCAACAGCAAGGTTAGTCTGATTTTATCTCTTCGTCCATACACTACGGCAGTTACAAGTAAGAAGATAAGATGCTTACACGTTTATTATTTTGGTAGAGTTTTTCAAATTCCTCGTTCTATTCTTCTTTACCCAAGTCAAAAAGATCCCTGCAAACACAATAAGAGCATAAATTAAAAATGGATCATCCAATCATCCTAAATTCAATGTTTCATAAAGGAACATCAACATGTATATAAGGCCTCATGATTTGAAAGGAACCTGTATACAATAGCAACCATCCCACATGTTTCCTGGTGCATTTGAAAGCACTTCACAATTTGAAAGCACAATAACAGAGCAACGAGGCAGGTTGTCATCAAAACATGAAGGGAAAATTGTATCCATACCGAAGACATGCACCATTTTGGGATGGCATGACATCCTTCATGGTGACAATAACAAATTCAGATTTATATTTCCTAGGAGAGACTATAACATGTTCAAATTTAGACTATAACATTAATCATGGAAACATACCTTCGCAAAGCTATATCAAGTGAAAGGCAATTTCATCTTATTGCACCTTCCAGAACAGTCATAAGCTGCGAGTGGAAAAGACCATCTCAGGTGGCAAGCATCACAGCATATATATGAAACAAGTACTAACCCATCAGTGTACATGTGGCTCATAAATAATTACAGAACAGACTTGACAACCACAAAAGTAGTATGCCTTGAACTAAAGGGAAATTGCAACTAAAGGGAAATTACAGATAGATTATTTCAGAATGGAGGTAATAATCCCAATGATGCATTACTGAACTAAAGAACACAAGTCCATGCTTTATAGAGATGTATCAGATTAGAAAAAGGAAACATCAGCAGAATATGCATATACCACATGTAAATGTGGAGAATTGATGCTGTTTTGCTTTGGTCATACATATGCAGCTAACCACACTAAAAGTCCATACGCAGCTAAGCACATAGATGCTAAAGATGGCTTACCATCACACTAACCTCACTCCGACAATCTTCTGAAGCTCCTCTTCCATTGAACATATCATGTAATTGTGGAAATCATATGTTGGCGAAAGATTGTGTGTCTGCAGCAATCATAAGTAAGTCAAACAAGACTACAAGGGTTCATAACTAATACGTAGCAGCATCATTGAAACTATGATGTGTCTTTCTAATGGGTTACAGATAGCAACGCTCAATGAACCAACATAAAGAGAATATTAGGTAAGGCCCAACACCATCTATGAGAATAAACATACTGAAGAGCAAGTGTCGAAGAGTTCGACTTAGGATGGAAGAGCATGGAACTGGCATACCATTATGAAACCCTTGCGAGGATAAGGTAGTCTGCTCGAACAACAGACTGGCCAAATTGTGCGATAAAGCAAACCTGCATCGCAACAGAATCAAAATTGTAGGTGCAACTACGACAATGAAATAAGAACAGCAATACTTCTTGACCCTATGTATGAAAGAGAACTTTATGCTTCAGATGAAACACTTCACTTAGGAAAACATGATTAATATTATTGCATTACAACAAGGGATGGTTTGTTTGCATTGCGAGGATGGGTTTTAGGTAGAACAGAAACACAAGTTCAAGAGATCCTGCAAGTCATTTAGCAATGCTAAGTTTCTTACAGCAGACAGTGAATCTTAGAAGTAGCATCTGAATCTGCAGGTAGCCGAATCAGAATGGATAAAAATGAATTGGGTAAAGTTCTAGTGTGGTGAAATTGAAAAGGCAGATTGTTTTAAGCAGGGCCAAAACTATACATTCTGTTCACAAATGATCTTATCCATGTGAATAGAGAAATCTACAAGGAATACACAGGGCAAAAGTGAGGCTTAAGTCAACTGATATACCTGGCCCAGTTTTACATCACCTCGCTTTGGATTAAATAAAACATGAATATTCCCGTGAACTAATTTGTATGTTCCGTTAAGCTGAAAAGCAAACAGGTATAGAAATTACGCCCAATATAACAGCAATAGAAAACTGATTACTTGGCTGTAAATTAACAAAGAGAGCTACAAATAAGACCATGTTTTAATTTTGCGGCTTACGGCAATTAGTAATTAGTAGACAGTTTCTGTAATTTACAATAGACAGGTCTGTTTGATGATTCCATTAGCAAATGTACAATCATGAGTCAAATTGGGAGTCACTGGAGTTGAAACACGCAACTATTCGATGAATTCACTAAAATCAATACTATCTTCCTCTAGCAGACGTAACCTACATTTGGAATAACAGAGGGCAAGTGCATAATTTATACATCTTTAACATCCAAAACATGGCACATCCATCTCTATTGTCTCCAGTTCGCCTCTGATGATCAAGCAGTTGTCGCATAAGAACAAACACAGTAATATTTGGAAAGCATTTGTGTTGAAGTGATGTACCTAAAATATACCTTCATACTCTCTGCTCTTCATTCCTGCAGCAATGTCCTGAAACCTATCCACCTCCTAATTTCCAAATAACAACGTGTTATGGAATATAGTACGAGAATGCCATAGCTAGCACAAGGCTAAGCTCATATGTCATACCTGAAGACACAGTAGGTCAGGGTCCCGGTGCCTAATTTCACGGATAATAAGCCGCCTTCTTGAATCCCACCTCATTGTATCCGAAGGGACATCCCAGTAAAGGGCAGGATGGTTCCACGCATTGTAATCAGCCAAGATATTATAGGACATGATTGTGCAGGCATCTAGCAAAACAAAGTATGAGCAGTGAACCAACCGTGAAAGAACTTCGACCATCTGACAAGAATGCTACATATCAGGGGTGAAAACTGATACATCCTCATGGCAAAGGATTGACAAAGGTCACAACTTTTTGGTGGTTCGACAAAATTGCACAGGTTCACTTGCCTGAGTTCAAAGATCTAGAACAATGGAGCCCTCACTGCAACACAAAAAACAACAAGAACTGGTATTAATCCTT
The DNA here is from genome assembly GCA_030272315.1 of Paspalum vaginatum. Classification (NCBI taxonomy): domain Eukaryota; kingdom Viridiplantae; phylum Streptophyta; class Magnoliopsida; order Poales; family Poaceae; genus Paspalum; species Paspalum vaginatum. Next base: position 29,784,756 of record CM059013.1, on the reverse strand, counting down.
GCACAAATCAACACGAACAGAAGGGGATTGGGAGAAACACTTGCGCGAGGGGGAGGTACCGCCGGCCTAGGAGTGTGGCGCCGGCTACACCCTGCACCCTCGGGCCCCCTCCGCTCCAGCGCTCAAAACTCGCTGCCTCCACGGGCTCTGGCGACGCCCCACCGCAGCAGGCCTCCAACGCTGGGGCTTCGGTCGCGCGGTGGGCGGGTGGGCATACTGGGGGCTGAGAGCTGTGGCGTGGGGCGAGGCAAGGCAGGGCGAGGTGAGGCGGGGCGGCGGCATGGGATGAGGCGAGGCGGGGCAGCGGTGTCGGGCGAAACAAGGGCGGAGGCGTGGGAGGCTAAGGCTAAAACTAACGCCTCCCCTATCCTCCCATCCCCTGTCATTATTTCAACTGTCCCTCTCTCTGTTTATCACTATTCCATTCGAACTATCCCTCTCTCTGTCTACAGTGCAGTGATAAATTTTAGGGGATTCCTTTGGTACCCTCCCTCTGTCTATAGTGTGCCCTCTCTCCCTCTGTCTATAGTGTGTCCTCTCTGTCACAGTGCAGAACAGTGCTATAGTGTGCAGTGATAAATTTTAGAAGATTCCTTTGTGGAAAACGTAAACGGATATTATCCGTGTATCCAACCGTCCGAAGATGCAAATTACCTGAATGAATAGTTTTTTCTGGATATCCGCCTAATTTTCAGATACAAATATGGATAGTGTAGTAGTGTAGTTCGGACAGCGGATACAAATATGATACAGCTGATATCCGTCGGATACCGGATATTTTCACGGATATATCCGGCATCCGATTATCATCCGACAGCAACACAATTTTACTAGTCCACTCCAAGTCGCAAGCCCACAAGGTCCAATGGCAACAGCAGGCGGCGCACTCCTCAGCTGCCCCCTAGGTTCTGTTATATAGAGCCATCTTGCCGTGCCCGCGCTTTAGATAGGCGAGGTGGGACAATAGGGACACTGCAGCAGGCGCACTGCGCGTGTGCCACGCCAGACTAGCAGCGCATGGGCCAGCTGCTAGCATGTTGGGCCGTGCGGCAACAGGGCGTACTTGCCGTCCTGGCATCCACCTCGGCAGATCAACACAGGACGGTGCTTAAGCAACCTGCCACGTCTATTAGCATTACACAGGTTCTAAGAGGATTAGAAAAAGAAAATAAGTATCTAAAATATGCAGAGAACGCAGATACAATGCATGCCAGGTGCCATTACATAAGTAAAAAAAATTGTTCGCTCTCACGGCCATTCCACACAAGCACGTAACAATTGCGTTGAAATTTTGATGGCTCTGTGACAACTGACAATGAATGGGCACAAATTTAATCATGCTATTATGCTATTATTTATTTATGCACAATATATTTAGAATTCGGACTCGTGGAGTGTCCGAAAGATTACACCAAGTGTTTTAGATATTAATGATGTCTTTACTCGTTATCCGAATCAAATATTCGTTACCGACATTATCCGCATCCAGCTCGTTCCGTATTCGACGGGTTACTATCCACATCCGTAACCGAGACAATCCGTATTCGTATCTGGATCCGAAGCCATTCGTATTCGAATCCGAATCTGAAGAAAAATATGAAAACAAATATGAAACCGATGATATCCGTCCGTATTCGATCCGATTACACCCCTAGCAGGCGGCATGGGGTGAGGAAGGGGCGGCGGTGCGGGCTCTCAGCGGAGGCGGCAGAAATGTGAGAAGAGAGGAACAAAGAATAGGACATAGCCCATCTGCAATGGGACTCCAAAGAGGTTCCAAAACACTGTTTTGCACGGTTTGACATAAATGTTGTAGTGTAGGCAGAAAGAAGTAGTTGGAATAGTGATAGGGAGTGGGATTTGAGGAGTGCCATTGGAGATGGCCTTAGGGCACTAGCCGGGAATGTGGGCTAGTGGGCCGCTAATTTTCGTGGGCCATTCGGGCCGATGAAAGTAGAAGCTTTAGCCGACGAAAACCAATGCGAGAAAACCTACCAGCGGTTCGTTCTGTGAAATCTTTCATCGGCTACCCTCGGACCTACGAAAACTACTCAAGTTTTCATCAGCTCGAACATTTAGCCAATGAAAACTAAGTTTTCTTTCGTCGGCCAATTCTAGCCTACAGGAAATTACTGTTTTTTCGACTGTTGTCACTTTGGCCAACGAAAATGTTTCCGTTTCTTGTCGTCTCTCTCTAATACTCTATATTCTAGCACAATCCCTTCTCTGACCATAAAGTGATATTTCTCCCAATTGAGGACAAGGTCGACCTCTTTGCATCTCTAGAGAACCTTTTCTATGTTCTTCAGACATCCATCGAATGATTTGACATAGATAGAGAAATCGTCAATGAATACTTCCACTATATTTTCTATCAGGTCGGAGAATATGGCCATCATACATCACTAGAATGATGCTAGAGCATTGCATAGCCCAAACGACATCCGCCGATAGGCAAAGGTATCATAGGGACAAGTGAACGTGGTCTTACTCTGGTCATCTGGGTGAACGGGGATTTGGCGATAACCGGAGTAGCCATTGAGATAGCAGAACAAGGAGTGGTTGGCTAGTCTTTCGAGCATCTCATCAATGAAGCGAAGAAGGAAATGATCCTTCGGGGTGGCAGAGTTGAGTTTTCTATAATCAATGCACATTCGCCATCCGGTGATAATATGTTGAGGGATTAACTCATTGTTCTAGTTCTTGACGATTGTCATTCCTCCCTTCATGGGTTTGACTTGGACCGGACTGACCCATTCACTATATTGTATGGGGTACCTCCTTCTTGACTATCTCTCTTATTGCATTATTGAGTCTCCGTTGAGGTTCCTTTGTAGGTCGGTGTTTAGTCTCCATGGGGATGCGATGTGTGCATAGGTTCAGACTGATTCCCTTTAGATCTTTGAGTCAGTACCCAAGCACTAATCTATACTTCTCCAAAACTGAGATCAATCATCGGCTTTCATTCTCGATCAGCTTGTCACTGATGATCACCGGTGTGTCCGGATTCCTATTGAGGAAGGCATACTTCAGGCCAGGTGGTAGCTGTTTAAGCTCTATTTGGGGGGGTCAGGCCATAGAGATTCATCCATTTCTTTGAACTCGAGCGGCTCTTCTACTGCATTGAAGTCGCTAGCCTCTTCCACTAGGTTGTGTTGATCCTCCTCTTCCTCAAGTGAAATACCCATCACTTCTTCTAGGGGGTCAACCTCTGGCTTAGACTCTGTTTTGGTATTCGGTGCTGGACTCATGCCAATTTCTAGCACCTTGTGGGGGATATATACCCCCTGGGTCCTCATGGTGTGGATTCTATACGTGGGCCATTAGAGGGCCCAAGGAGGCTGGACGGATTATTTCATGGGCCGACCGACCGGCTTAGGTACGAGGATAGCAAGAAGAACTTGGCAGTCAAGATAAGGAAGCGGTAATTTAGTTAAGGAAAGCTGCGAAGATATGCACGACTAAGAAGTAGACTCCAATGGACATGGGACTCGTAAGATAGGAAAGAAATCGACTTGTAACCCTAGGACCTGTCGGCCTATATAAGGCAGGTTAGGGACCCCTACGTTTTATATTGAACATCATAGTTCTAGCCAGCTAAGCCCTCATTGTAATCTTGAGAACTCAAAGCAATACAACTCACCGCAAACATGACATAGGGTTTTATGCACATCGCGGCCCGAACTAGTATAAATCTTGTTCTTCATCCTGTTTCACAGGAACCATTGAGCTACAGTTGATCACGATGACAAAAAGCACCTCATGATACATCCCGTAGTGCATTGTCGGTACCAAACACCGACAGTTGGCACGCCGGGTAGAGAGGCGACATCGACGTCACCGTTACCTCCATGGCAGTCACCAACGCTGCCAAGTTCGCTCCCGGTGAGATGTTCCACTTTGGATCTATCTCATTCATCGCCGACAAGGGCGGAGACCTACATCGCATCTACTGCATGATGGAGGAGATGCAGGGTCAAAAGGCTGCCGCACTAACTCAGAAGCATCCTTCGTTCATGCCTGTGGCTAGATCTACCTCGCCTATGGCAAAACTTCAGTCGACCACTTTTGACGTCTCTTAACAGAACCAATTTTACTCCACAAGCGCACGGAGATTCGCTGTAGCTTTTTCACTTAGAGTATTCAGAGTATCGTAAAAATACACAGGGAAGCAAGGGCTAATAGGTGGAATGATATGTTCGAACTTCAAATAGTACTATAACTTAGATAAACACCAGCTATTCTTACAACAGGGGTAAGATATATCAAGATAGTGTATTGTGGGAAGAGTAAACAGGGACCAAAGCTAGAAAACAACTAGGTAGTTGCCTGGGAGGACAACAAGTGAGATTAAGATATCCAAACTATATTCCTTAACTACTACAAAGGAGTATTCGCGGTCGAACTGAGTTAAACAAACATGAAATAGGATTTTGCATCGAGCGAAATTTCAGACTACACCAAGGAGGCACGGGGGTAGATAGTTGGCCAACCGAACGACAACTGGCTAATGCATACGGGCTTACTGAACAACGGGGTCGGACTACATAGGCTCCCTAATGCTGTCACCAAGAGGGGCTACCAACCAGATCTGCGTGGGTAAGATGGCACGCTAAACTAGTGATCAAGCGAGAACTAGGATCAATAAATTCCATCCTTGATCCGAGGGTTAGGACTGACTTAGCCTTAGATCAGGAGCCTAAGGAAAACCAATAGCACCGGCAAGTCTAGCAAGATTCAGATAACTCAAAGAACAACACAAGCCTAAGCCTTGGTCTAGTATGCAATAAGGTACACCACACTAGGCAAGTGTAAGAAATAAAGTAAAGTATAGCTGAAAGATAGATCAATAAAGTATGTTATACTGAAGTAGCAAGAGTACAAAGATAAAAAGATACAAGGGCTTTACCAGACTCAAAGCTAACTCCGGAATCCCTGAGGCAAAGACACAGACTCAACTCTAACTCACAGGACTATCCTAGTGCTACTAACTAGGCAATGGTGTGTTCCACTCAACTTCCACACTTTACAAGTGAGAGCTCAGGGGTATTTATAGCGACTAAGGGAGTGAGGGGTCTCATAGGGTCGGTATGGCGGTTGTGGAGGCAGTTACCTAGGCCGGGTGGCCTAGGTGGGAGGCCAAGCGGCCCTACTCTAGGCCGAGCGGCCTGGGGAACCATCGGATCCACCGCCCTTCTTCATCTTCTGGTCCATTTTCAATCCCCAAGTCGGTTGCATGGCGGTTGGCGATTAAAATGTGTGCTTTCTCCCGAGCCATTGGATCCCACTTGTGTTTCTTCCTTAGCTGCAGGATTCAAGTCCCACAGATTGCTGACTTCACCAATCCAAGTGCTGGATCGATGAGGTGGCAAGCCTTCCGGTACTTAACATGTTGGGTTGTCGGCTTGGGCCCTGGAATTGTGTCGACACGTCTTTAGTGTGCATGCAGGTCGAAGATGGGCTCATTTGGGCACATTCACAGGCCGGGTGGCCTAGGGGGAGGCCAGACAGCCTGGCCCCTTGGTCAGTGACCTTCCTGACTTAGCCATATTTGACATGTTTTTGGCTGATCTTGCACCTGGAATCAAATATTCAACACAACTTGTGGAACTATGTTAGTAGCAAGGGTTAGTCTACACTTTGATGTATTTTCCTTCATGTTCATGGATAGTTGATGGTCGTAGGTAGTGCAATAATGATCGTCAACACCCCCCCAAGCTTAGACCTTTGCTCATCCTCGAGTAAAGCCAAGATGGGTTATGGATCAGGAGTTGTTGCAAATATCAATGTCCAAGAATAGAAGCTAAACATAACTAATACTCATGCTTTGGTCTCAAACCATAGTGTATGCAATGATCACTTTTTTCCATACCTGTGGTGCATCTTTTTGACTTACCATGTCTTGAGGGGTTGAGAGAAAGAATGACTTTGTTGTAGGCTTCAGCTCAAAACATCTCTTTTTGGATTTCTATCTCAGGTGTTTTTGAAGATTTTCAAAATAAAATAAGTTCCCTAGAGGTACTCTCGATCGCCCACAAGTGTATCCTCACCATTAAGGCCAAGAGCACGGCCAAGAACTTCCTGTACTAAGGCTTATGTGGAGCTCAGGGTATGGAAGAACTTAGCTTACTTAGGTTATTTATTTTGCAAAGCCAAAGATTGGACCAAAGAAATGTACTACATCAACTAATCTTGTTCATCCTTGGAGCTTATTTGGTGGCTGGATGGATGGATCTCCTTCATTTCCTTTCCTTTCCCTCCTTTTCTATGTTAGGTATGAATGTGGAGCCTTTTTGTATTTTCTCTCTTTTTGCCAAGCTTGACTAGTATGCTTTTCTTTTTCATACTTTTGCCATGCTTTGATTAGCATGCTTTTATTTTTGCTCATTTTGATGGCTCCACATCCTACCTCGTTTTGATTTGGAAGGAGTAAGGGTGAGGATATTTGCTAGGAGATAAAATGGATGCACACCCGGAGTGGATGAATGCATATGTGATGGTGGATTTTGCGCCAATGACTCATTGGATAGAGATAATTCCATTCTATGAGACTCAAAATTTGACAAAGCTCAAAACAACATTAAGTAGCTTAAACAAGCGGCTCAGATATATTCGGTGTATTTGGCTCTGTTAGGTGTTTAAAACCAACGGGGGAACTTTATTTTCAGTTTTCAAAAAAAGAATAACCTGAGATGTTCATCTTACTAAGAAAATGTAGAGCTGGACTTATTACTTAGTCATATCATTTCTCACAACAACTCAGACAAGTTTTGTGCAAAATGGCATCCACAAGGTAAAAGATCAGGTTCTCATGTTATACACACAAGCTTGAAATTAAGCTAAGCATAGTTTGTATAGACAACTAATCAAGAAATGATAGAGAAACTATTCATCATTTCCATATGAAGGTAATATATCAAAGTTGGGAGTTGATTTTGTTGACACTTTTTTTAAGAAATAAGCAAAGCATAAGGAACAAATAGTTAAATATTATTATTGCTGACTTACTCTCGGGTGTTGCTGATGGACTGCTGCTGGAAGCACTGGTACTGTCGGACTAGTAAGACTGGTACTGCTGCTGCTGGGGGCTGATGCTGCAAAACAAGGACGGGAATCGGGAGGCCTTACTTTGTGATGGGATGTGAGGAAGCATGCTCATGTCGATCTACTATCCCCCCCAAGCTTCAATGAAGCTAGTAGTTTTGGTAGTAATAGCTGTGGAAGTCCTGAGCATTGATGAAGCTGGCTTCGACCATTTCATTTAGGTTCTGGAGCATGGTGCTGTTCACCTGGAGCCATTGGTCCATTGCTTCGGTACATCGGTAGATGTCGTCCACTTGCTGGTACAACCTCTGGTTATACTGGCCCAAGTTTATCCTCTCCATTGCGGAGTTGATGCTGGCCATGTTGTCGGTGTGGAATCGGGCTGATGCAGAGGGACCTTGGTTTCTGTAGATGTGGTGCGACGCACTCTCATCCCCATGGTACTGGTATGAACTATCGCCACCACTGCTGGTAGGGTACCATGGCTCGGGCTGGGCGTACCGACGAAGCCGTGATAGCTCTGAGTCAGCACGTGTAGATGGTGTGGCATTATGGTGTGCCCAGGATGAGCCTATTCCTGCTTCCTCTTGTTCTTCTCTTATGCGTTCTTCCGCTCGGTGTCATTGGCCTCTAGTCATGACGCCTCCAATGCTTTGGCGTGGTGCTTCCGTGTTTAGCTGCATGGTTAGGCTCCAAACTTTGTAAAGGTCGTACTGCGACGCTGGAAGCGGCAGTTAAAAATTATGCCCAAACCAAATCATGACTAGATTCCTATTCTCATCCCGTTTCATGAAGTGTGCCTGGATGAAGTGCTGCTCCCCAATTATATGTGATGTGTCATCAGGAATGTACTCAATCTGGGCGTTCTCTAGGAGGCCCTGGTTGGATGCAATCCTAGTGACTAGTGATGTGATGTTAATGGGGGTGTTGGTCCTCAACATTTCCGTTCAATGACGGACTATGTCGATGACTGGGGCGTAGCGCTTCTTTCTACACATGGCATAGAGGCACTTAAGATCTTCGTTTGGTGCACAACATACTTCACTACATGGGAAAACGACGAGCGAGACCCAGCGAGCTAGAAGTCTCAGAGTAGGTTTGTGGATTTTTGTGGCACTATGCTTCCTCCTCACATACTCTCCGCAGATTTCCCTCCAAAAAGTTTTCATGCTATACCTCGTAGGCTCCTCTACTAAAGAGCAGTTTGGATGGAAGCCTAGGAGAGTGCTAAACCTCCTCGGGGTAACAGAATAATCAGTATTGAACAGACAGAAATGGATGGCGGCTTGTACCTGAGTGCTTCTCCATGCGAAGAGTCATCAGGAACTCCATAGTGAGAAGGATGGATCCTTCTTCTATGATGTTCGAGAAGTCCAATCATCCCACATAGTCGAATGCCTACGTAAACGAGTCCAGCATACCTATAGCGATGAGAAAGAAAGCATCGAAGTACCTTGTCTGTCCAAAGGTCTTGGTGGTGAGACATTGCAACTTCTGTGCCTTAGTGTCATTCTGTATGGTGATGTCTTGGAGCATCAACAGTCAGCGTTGCGGTAGAGCTTGTGATGATGTTCCGTCGTCTTGTTCCTGGCCTCGGGCTTCACTGATGGACATCCCGTCGGACACACCAGGTGTCCTTGAACTTCCACTCCGCGAATGAGAGAGTGAATGCTCATCCGACGAGGATGGAAACTTGAGGTGCAGGCCCTTCCCTGTGTTGCTCAGGGCTCCTTTTGCCTTCCTAAAAAATGATGACATCTGCAAAACAAATATGCAAGATAACAGAATTCCCGAAGGATAGAGCAGTTACAGATATTATCATTAGGCGTTAGCAGTCCAAAAGTTAGTCGTCCAGAGGTTAGTCATCCTTGTGGGGCAGAACCTCCACAAACCAGTTCAACAAACGAGAGTGTAGCACTTATTTTATTGGGCAGAATTTTTCTACGTGCTGAAAATTAAACTAAGTGCTTAGACTAAGAGTGATTAGGAGGAGGAGAAAGAGCTCACGTTGCTGAGCAGTGTGAAGAGCTAAAGGGAGCTTGCATGCGTATTTATAGAGGCGGGATCATGCATGCATGAGCAGCAGGGGGCCGGGCGGCCTGAGCAGGGGGCCGGGCGGCCAGAGCTAGATGCCGAGCATCCTAAGCCTATGTTCTTAGGCTGGTGGGTGCATGCAGGTGGAGATAGGACATGAACGGTGCAAAGACGAGGCCGGACGGCGTTGGTGGGAGGCCGGGCGGCCAGTGCCTTGGCACGTTGTGATTAGTGCGTTTGGCACTTTTTCATGCATGCACTAAGTGGAGAGCAAGGGGGCCAGGCAGGCCTTGGTAGAGGTTGGGTGGCCTGGTGCAGCGCGCAGGGGTCGGCCGGCCCCAGGTGGGGCTGGGCTACCTCAAATTTTTATATGAAATATTTATGCATAAATCAAACATGTAGTGGTATAAAAGAAACTTAGAAACTTCAAATGCATATAGGAAATTTAAGCGCGTGGGAATAAAATATGTAGTGGAGATAATACCATTTTACCTCCTAGCAAGGGCAAGTCATACCTTTTATGTGGAGTCAGTGCTTGACGGAGACTTAGCGGCCGTCTGTGCTGCAACTTTTGCTCGCCGTACCTTCTTGGTTGCCACAGCCTTTTGTTTTTGAGTTTTATTCTGGGTCCTATCTAGCTTGGCTTTTGGCGCTTCTTCTTCTTTCTTCCTCCACTCTTTGGGTGTGTTCATTGTTGTGGTGGCGACCTTTGTGACAGGAGTCTTGCCTCCTGCTTCCTTTGTCGGCGGCCTGGACCACTCAGGACACGTCTTTGCGAATCGGCTCTGCGATCGGCTTTGAGCTTTCAAGCTTCTCCATTTAGCAGGATCTTCTCCATTGCTAGGATGAGAGAGTCCACTTTCAACTAACTTGGCGAGAGCTCGATCTTCTCTCTGGGTGTCTCCCGGGGTGCTTGACATTTGTGTTTAAACATTTTTAACTATCGGCTTGAAGGCGAACGTCTCCCGTCTGCCGTTGATGTTGAGGTGGACTTGTCCAGCTCCAATGTCAATAGTGGCCTCAGCGGTGCTTAAGAACAGGACGCCCAAGGATAAGCGGCATTTCGCTATCAATCTCCATGTCGAGCGCCACGAATTCAAACGGGACAATAAAGTTTCGGATTTTGACCGGAATGTCCTTAGCAATCCCGTTGGTGTAGCGAATCGACTGCTCCGCTAACTGTGGGCACATAGCAGTAGGGACAAGTGTAGCATGCATGAGTTTATCAAAGACTACCTTTGGCATGACGTTCACACTTGCTCCTAGATCGTAGAGAGCTTGATCAAAGTGCTAGGTCCTGATTGAGCATGATATGGTTGGATTCCCTGGATCCTTCTTCTTTTGTGGCGGCTGGTTGAGTATAGAAGCGCTACACTCTTCCGTGAGGTGCAAGACTTCTATGGACGGTAGTGGCTTTTTATTGTTGAGGATGTCCTTCAGGTACTTAGCGTACGTAGGCACCTGCATCGCATCTAGCAATGGGATTTTGACATATAATTTCTTTATTACCTCCACAAACTTGCCAAACTTGTCGCCGACAGAGGCCTTTTTCTGCCTTTCAGGAAAAGGGAGCACGGTGGTGTCGTAGAACTCATGTGGAGCCGACTTTGGTGCTTCCTTAACCGTTTATGGTTCAGCCACTTGATCTTCCTTCTCTGGTTCGGTTGGCTTCTCCTGTTCCTTCCCTGCATTCCTAGGATGTGGGGGTTCTTGTGTAGACCTTCCACTCCTAGTTGTTACAGCATTGATATGTTCCTTCGAGGGTGGCTCAGGCTGACCCAGGAGCTTACCCGAAGTTGGACTAGGCAAAGCAGGCAGCAAGCTTGAGCTATTTGAGTTTCTAACATTTTATTAAAACTCAGCTGGTTCTTTATGGTGCTATTATGAGTTTCCATTTGAAGCAACATGTTTTCTAGAATTCTATCGTTCGGAAGGAATTTCTTACTTATGCTATCGTTCACAGATTTTTGATCGAAAGGATTTTTATTAAACTGCTGGGAACTGCCAGAAGACGTACCTTGACCAGAGAATGGTAAGTGTGGTCTCGAGTTCCAACCTGGTTGAGGACGAGGCCCGTTGTTGAAGCTATTGCTGTTGATGAAGTTCATGTCCTCCAATCCATTTCTGGGGCAGCTGTTCCCCGTATGGCCGGTATTCCTGCAATGCTCGCAAGTCATTCGAGAATCCAGTGCCTGGACTGGCACAGCTTCAGGAGCATCCTCCAGCTTCTTTATCAAGAGGTCCATCTTGGCAGCCAACATCTCGGTGCTGTCAATATGGTGGACTCCATGGGGCTTATTGTTCGCCATCTTATGTCTCCATCCTTGGTTGCTTGCCATCTTCTCTATGAGAGTGCGTGCGGCAGCAACACTCAAGGACAGAAAGGATCCTCCAGCGGCTGCATCGAGGTGTTCTTGCATGGTCCGGTGTACGACCATGGAAGAAGTTCTGGATGATCAGCCACTCTTCCATACCAGTGGTGGGGGCAGGCGGCGATGTACTCTTGAAGTCTTTCCCATGCCTCCGCCACCGTCTCATCAGTGAGCTATTGGAAGCTCGAGATTCGGTTCCTCATTGAGTTTGTCTTCCCCAAGGGGAAGTACTTTACAAGGAAAGCATTTGAGGATTCCTCCCAAGTTGCCAAGTTTGCGCGGTTCAGATAGAACCACTGTTTTGCCTTCCCGATCAGTGAGAACGGAAAAAGACGAAGTCGAACAGTATCGACGGTTGCACCCTTGATGGTGAATGTACTGCATATCTCCAGGAATTGTTGGAGATGGCTGTTTACATCCTCCGACGCCAATCCACAGAATGGACTAGCTTGGACCATATGAATGACACTTGGCTTGAGCTCAAATCCTTCTCCAACTTGCACATCACGCCTAGTGGTGATGTTGTTGCTGGATGGGATGGAAAAGTCACAGATGGTCTTCTCAGGCACAGCCATTGTTGGTGTCGGTTGCTTTGTGCTTGTGGATCCAAACTCAAGTAATAATGGCACAGGCCTCTGCCCGTGGATTGTCTTTTGACTGGACACTCCTTCTGAGCAGCGACTCCGGATTATTGTGAAAGTTTGCCGGTATGTCAAAACCGGTCATACACCTCTCTGTCAACCCAACAATAAAGTAGGCAGAGGCAAATGAGCCTGCTAAGAAATAGCGGTATGTTATCAAGTTATAAGTACCTAGGTTCGAACAAATCAAGCTTCAATTGCCAATTGCTTCCCTGGCAATGGCACCTAGAAAAAGCTTGTTGACGTCTATTAGCGTAACAGATTTTACTCCGCAAGCGCAAGGAGATTCGCTGTAGCTTTTTCACTTAGAGTATTCTGAGTATCGTAAAAATCCACAGGGATGCAAGGGCTAATAGGTGGAATGATATGTTCGAACTTTAAACAGTACTATAACTTAGATAAATACTAGCTATTCTTACAACGGGGGTAAGAGATAACAGGATAGTGTATGGTGGGAAGAGTAAACAGGGACCGAAGCAGTAAACAACTAGGTAGTTGCCTCGGAGGACAACGAGTGAGATTAAGATATCCAAACTATATTCCTTAACTACTGCAAAGGATTATTCGCTGTTGAACTGAGTTAAACAAACATGAACTAGGATATTGCGTCAAGCGAAATTCCAGACTTACACTGAGGAGGCACGGGGGTAGATAGTTGGCCAACCGAACGACAACTAGCTAATGCCTACGGGCTTACCGAACGACTGGGTCGGACTACAAAGGCTCCCTAATGGTGTCACCAAGAGGAGCTACGAACCAGATCTGCGTGGGTAAGATGGCATGCTAAACTAGTGATCAAGCGAGAACTTGATCACTAAAGTCCGTCCTTGATCAGAGGGTTAGGACTGACTTATCCTTAGATCAGAGCTTAAAGGAAACCTATAGCAACGGCAAGTCTTGCAAGATTCAGATAACTCAAGAACAACACAAACCTAAGCCTTGGTCTAGTATGCAATAAGGTATACCTACACTTGGCAAGTGTAAGAAATAAAGTAAAGTATAGCTGAAAGATAGATCAATAAAGTATATTATACTGAAGTAGCAAGAGTACAAAGATAGAAAGATACAAGAGCTTTACTAGACTTGAAACTAACTCCAGAATCCCTGAGGCAAAGACTCTGACTCAACTCTAACTCCCAGGACTATCCTAGTGCTGCTAACTAGACAATGGTGTGTTCCACTCAACTTCCACACTTTAGAAGTGAGAGCTTGGGGGTATTTATAGCTACTAAGGGAGTGAGGGGTCTTATAGGGTTCGGTATGGCGGTTGTGGAGGCGGTTACCAAGCCGGGCGGCCTAGTGGGAGGCCGAGCGGCCCCACCCTAGGCCAAGCGGCCTGGGGAACCGTTGGATCCATCGCCTTTCTACATCTTGTGGTCCATTTTCAGCTCCCCAAGTCAGTTGCATGGCGGTGGACGGTTAAAATGTGTGGTTTCTCCCGAGCCTTTGGATCCCACTTGTGTTTCTTCCATAGCCACAGGATTGAAGTCCCACAGATTGCTGACTTCACCAATCCAAGTGCTGGATCGATGAGGTGGCAAGCCTTCCAGTACTTAACATGTTGGGTTCTCGTCTTGGGCCTTGAATTGTGTTGACACGTCTTTAATGTGCATGCAGGTCGAAGATGGGCTCAGTTGGGCACATTCACGGGCCGAGCGGCCTAGTGGAAGGCCGAGCGGCCTGTCCCCTTGGTCAGTGATCTTCCTGACTTAGCCATATTTGACATGTTTTCAGTTGATCTTGCACCTGCAATCAAATATTCAACACAACTCGTGGAACTATGTTAGTAGCAACGGTTAGTCTACACTTTGATGTATTTTCCTTCATGTTCATGGATAGCTGATGGTCGTAGGTAGTGCAATAATGACTATCAACAACCATCTTATTGGCACATGCTGCGCCGACTCATCCTCAAGTTTTGGCGGTCCTCCCTACTGCCAGGGTCACCCCAACCCCTATCTGTTTCATCATGGGGCGGGCCATCGAAGAGTATTTCGGGCCAACCAGGCTCGGGCTCACAACGGTCCACCACAATGTTGGCTAGACGTAGATCTACATCCACTCCTTCACCACGATCGACCACTACGACTTCTCTGACTTTGCACACCCCACTCCCTATCTTCTCGACCCAGACCTAGACACAGGTCAATCTAGGGGAAAGGGAGACATCAGTCAGAGGCTCTCCAGCTGCGAAGGTGCTGCGGGGATCATCGTAATAAGTGTCCTTGGGTTCCTCAAGTTTTGGCACTTGCGGCTACTGCAGATCGGGCGGCCCTATCCTCATCCTCATCTCGGGGTTAGCCGTATCCTGACTCAAGCTCTGGGAGGGGTCAGGCCCCATGCAGAATCCCATATGGACTTCACAATGCTGTCGTAACGTACCAGGGGCTCCTCTCCCATGCCTTGGCTCCCCTCAAAGATAACAAGGGTGCACGAGGGGCGCCCACTCTAGATCAACACCAGCAGCGGTCTTGGGAGGACAGGGAAGAAGATGCCCCATGACTGGGCTCCAACTAGGCTCGTCGTGACCTCCAGTCCTAGAAGGACACTCGGCTAGATGGTGGAGCATCATTAGTATTAGGGACGCTACGAAACACGAGGATCCATGCCCTCGCATGGTCTGCCACGTCGGGTCTCCCGACCTAGCCGATGCTAGGCCATCAGCTACTACAATCATGGAGCCTACGGCGTCGGCCTCTGATCACCGCTCAGAGGAACTATCCATGACCCTCGATGATCAGGTTGATTCGATCCTAAACTCATCCTCTTGTTTCTCTGAGGTCCTCTGTATTGATGGTAGGATCGAGGAACACCAAGTACCTAACGATGATCCGACTGAGGAAGGGTAAGACCCGCCAAGGCGCGATGTGCACCGGCATAGGAACCGGAGCCATAACATCTGATGCCACCACAATGCTGGTGAGCCGGATCCAACTCAACCGGTCTCGCTTGATGAAGAATCCATGACCAGTGAGACCACAGAAGAATAGGAGTTTCACTTCCAAAGAAACACTCGATGGAGGGATCGCTGGAATGCCCAGGACCACAAGCCAGGATGCGCGATTCATGCATGAATGCAAGGCCACACATGATCGTGAGCATGCTGGGTGGGATCGCGGACAGCTCCTGCGGTCCACTACCTGTGGGGCGCAACTTGCTGCTGGAGTTCATCAGAGCCATGCAGACACTGAGTCAAGCTGGAGGCATACTAGCCCAGCTCACGGAGGTCCTCCCGAACTCGCTGGATGGGGAAGTCTATCGACAGATCCTTACTCAGGCAGCGAACCACCTCTAGCCAGTGGCTCCTATTGTTCCTGCTGCTAGCGACACCCACCATGACATCAGCAATCGGTGCGACGCGCATTGCAACATCAAAGAATCACGCGCGCACCAACATGACGAGGAGCTGAGGCACCAGGCTAAGTACGATCGGAATCATAGCACCACTCAGCAATACGCTGGTGTCCGAGCCCACTCGACCGCGGCTTCTGTGAACAGTCCAACAGCTCATCGCCCGATGTATGAATGACAGGGGAGTCTCCGCCCCCGGTCGCTGCAATGCCAACCAGAGCCCCATCAACCGCGGGGGACCCTAGAATGTTCAGGACGGTGGCCCATGGCTCACCGGTCCTTCGAGGCGTGTTAGGTGTTCCCACCTTCACCCACTGGCTTTGCACGGTCGTGTGGCCACCAAACTTCAAGGTCTCCAACGTCGACAAATACAAGGCCAAGCAATACCTGAGAGGCTAGCTAGCTGTGTACTCTACTACAAATAGTGCCGCTGGAGCAAGCGAAGATGTGGTGACGGCCTACCTCCCAATCGTACTGGGGCAGGACACGCTTCAATGGCTCCACCACCTCCCCTGTGGCTGCATCGACAACTATAACAACTTCTGTGCACATTCATCACCAACTTCCTGTCCCTCTCCAATAGGCCGGTGTAGCCTTGGGATCTCAAGTTCATCAAGGGAAAGGATGGCGAGTCCCTTCGATCCTACCTGAATTGGTTCCAGTCGATGTAGAACCGCATCCCTAACATCACTGAGGCAGCAGTGATAGAAGCTTTCTACTGAGGCTCTCATGATGAAACGTTCGTGAGGAGCATCCTTCATAAAGCCCCGACCACCTCTGAGCAGCTCTTCTGTGAGGCCGACCAGTACATCATCCTGGATGAGTGAGCTCAGACCTGGTCGATCGATGCCGAGATGACTGAGGCAAGGACAAGTAGGAGAAGCGTGAGGATCACCTATGGTAGGTGCTTCGCTGGGACAAGAGGCCTCAGGAGGAGGAGGTCCATGCCATGGGACCACCACCCACGCGGTCCTGAGGCAACCCTCACGCCAACAACATAGGCTCGCTGGACGGCATCCTCGATGGGCTGTGCCCTTATCACAAGGACATGCACCACACCTTGCGTCAATGCCAGGACTTCAAGAACTTGATCAGTCAAGGGCAGCCCTTCTATTAGGTGCTTCCGCCGCCGCCTCCGTAGAGAGACCGGGGCCCACTGTAGTAGCAGAATGGGGGCAATGACCCTGATTTCCCTAACATCAACAGGGAGGTCAACGTCATCTTCGACGGACATGGCTCTCAAGAGAGCAAAAGGCAGCAAAAGCTATCTGATCGTCAAGTCATGGTGGCCACGCGCGGAGTCTCCAAAGCCATATAGATGGTTGGAGACTCCCATCTCCTTCAGTCTGGTGGATCAATGGCTCAACTTTGACCACTCAGGAAAGTACTTGCTACTCGTGAGCCCGGTGGTCCACGAAAGCCAAGTCAAGAAGGTGCTGATCGACAGTAGGAGCAACATCAACATCATTCCCCAAGACCCTGCTGGCTCTGGGGATCCCCGTTAGGGATCTCCAGGAGTCGAACAACCCTTTCTTTGGGATCATGCCGACAGACGGAGAGTACCCGCAGGGGCACATCTACCTACCGATCACCTTTGGCACGCCGAAGAACTTCTACACCGAGCTTCTTCGCTTCGAGGTAGCGAGCTTCAACTGTGCCTACATCGCTATCATCGTCTGCCTTGTGCTGACCAAATTCATGGCTGCCCCTCACTACTGGTACCTGGTCTTCAAGATGATGGCCCCGCAAGGTGTCATCTCTTTGAGGGCGGACTTCAAGGGTGCGACAGACTACAATCGAGAGGCACTCCAGATGGCTCTCATGGCAAGCACATTGAGAGCCAATGGACTGGCTCCATGGCCTCTGATGTGATGAGCGATTATCCACAGAAGTCAAGACCTAGAAGGACTTGGGCACTGAGAGCCAACGGACCGGCTCCATTGCCTTTGGAGTGATGAGTGATTGTCAACAGTAGCAAGACCCAGAAGGACTTGGGCACAAGACCTCCGAAGGACAAGAGGCCCTCCGATGGACTGCAGGTAGAGGGAAGTCCTCCGAAGGACTGGAGGCACACTCGGCGTCTGTCGGCCACGGGAGTTCGGTATACGGAGGAGTGGCACGACGACGGCAGGAGTAAGTCCTCCGAAGGACTGCGAGGCTGCCCCGATGGATAGGGGATGCCGGCCGCCACCGCGGTGCTCCAACCCGAATGCATGGCGCGAAGGCGTGCGAGGGAGGCTTTGGCAGCTTCGGCTCAAAACCGTCACCCAAGCTACACAAGCCTTGGTGAGTTGGGCCACGACTCGCCAAGATAGAGAAGATGGGCCAAATCCGGCCTAGGCGGAGACTTCCTAAAGTTTCCCGGTTTCATGACTTCAAAACCGGGGGCGGATCGTGGATTGGACTACTGGCCACGTGGAGAGCATCCGAGGATTGCGTGGAACTTACGAAGATCAAGACTTCATCGTGGTCGTCCGTCCCTGAAATATCCTGTAATCTTTCGTTTGAGTCCTTAGGGTTTGTCTAGCTGTAGGGACCTAAGTGCAAAACTGTCTAAATAGCACTCGGGTATAAATAGGTCCAAGGCAGGTCATTAGAGGGTCTCTTGGCTGCTAGGATTAGTCTTCACTTGGTGATTTTCGTCCTTAAGCTTTGAGCTCCATTGTGAGGGAGGTTAGAGTAGGATTTAGCCTCCTAATGTTGAGGGAAGGTGAGGGTGGTTGCTTGGGACGAATTTCTGCTTGTATGCTGAATCTTTAGACCCATCTTGGGCACTTAATCGAAGCAAATTCAGTGCAACAACCTTGTGTTCTTCTCCTCCACCTCTCTCTTTGGTTTTTGGGTTCAATCCTTGCCTTTTTGGGTGTTTTTTTGGGCAAGCTTGAATCCCTTTCCTTGCTGATGTTCTGGACTTGCTAGGACATGGAGATCATGACTTAGTTCATCTCAATCCTACTGGATTGCCACGAGCAAGCCTCTTTTGTGTTTTCCCCTTTCTTGCCCAAGAATGGCCATTTCACTTGATCTGAAATTCCCGCTGATTCCACGGTTACCTTGAGTTGATCTGTTGGGAATAACTTTGAAATAGGGTCCAGATAACCTGTGCTAAATTTTGTGAAGTTTGGACAAGGTCTATCAAGTTAGGATTTGTAAATGATCTTTTCTGCGACCCTACCGGACCATCTGCCAGAGGCCACCGGACAGTCCGGTTCCACCGGATAGTCCGGCAGTGCCCACCGGACAGTCCGGTGAGAGGCACTGTCCAGGCCGTGCCACCGGACAGTCCGGCGTCAGGCACCGGATAGTCTGGTCCCACCGGACAATCCGGTGTTGGCCACCGAACAGTCCGGTCCTGCTAGGGAGCTGCTGTGTTCTTCCCAGTTTGGTTTTTCCGCTGTGATTTTGCTACAGAGTTTCGCATTCCTCCCTTAAGACCATTGTCTTTGCTTACTGTGAGTCAGTGAGATGCACCTAGGTGTGGTGAGTGTCTTGTGGCGGTTATTGCAAAATCCGTTGCTCCGCCGTCATTCTTGTTCGGATCTTGAGCTTTCTTGCATTGGTGCGTATCCTCACAGTGGACGGCACCCTTGCGCTGCTAGGCACGTATCTGTTCAGTGGACGGTGCTTAGTTTCGGTTTCCACTTGGGGGTTTGTGATTTTGTGATTTCAAGTGCTCCTATTCACCCCCCCTCTAGTCGCACGTCTCGGTCCTACAATTGGTATCAGAGCCGGTTAGGTTTCTTCATACCTTTACAAGTGAGTAACCAGTAGCGGCTATGACTCACTCTGGGAAGATTCCGGTCCTTGGTTCCGATGGCTACTCCGACTGGAAGGGTAGGATGAGAGCTTTCTTGCTTAGCTAGGGCCAGGACATATGGGATGCTACTCAGAGTGCGAACTTTGTTGTGCTTCCAGTTGCCCAGCGCACCACCCCAGCGATTGTGGCTCAGCATCAGGCGAACGCCAAAGCTGTTAACTTTCTCTTCTCAGGACTTGGTCCAGTTGATTATGAGAAAGTGAGCCACCTTGAGACTACCCGTCAGATCTGTTCCCTGCTGAGTGCACACCATGAGGGCACTGCTACCATCAAGGGGCGTCTCATTGAGACTTACAGGCGCGAGTATGAAAATTTCATTCAGAAGCCTGGTGAGTCCATCGATGACTTGTGTGGTCGTTTTCAATCGATCATCAACAAGTTGCGCATTTAACTCCAGCCCTGAGATGATCCCATACACCGACCATCAGCAGGCTGTCAAGTTGCTGTATGTGTTGGACAGGAAGGTATGGGAGATCAAGGTTAACTCAATCATCGAGTCTGAGGCCTATGACACAATTGGAGTGGAGACTCTTTACAGCAAGCTCAAGGCCACAGAGGTGGATTACAAGTTGAGAGATTCTCTCGCTTGTACTGGCTCCAAGAGCCTGGCCTTGGCTTCTCCCTCCAGTGAGGCCGTTTCTAATGCCCAGCTTCACAACTTTTCGTTTTCTGCTCTTATGTTTGTTACAGAGGAGCAGTTGGCGTCACTTGGGGATGATGAGCTTTGTCTGGTGTCTAGCCCCTTTCAGCGCGCCTATGACAACCGGATGAGCAAGAAGAGGGGCGAGAGGCCCAAGTGCTTCGAGTGCGGAGAAGTCGGCCACTTTATCGCCGAATGCCCAAACAAGCAGAACGACTACTACAAGAAGGGCAAGAACCACTCCCGCAACTCCAACAAGTACCACTCCGGCAAGCGTGACCACACCAAGCACCGCTCCGGCAAGATCAAGAACTTCCGAAAGGCTTTCAAGAGCTACCAGAAGGACAACCGAAAGCGGGACAAGGCCTTCTTCGCCGAGCTTGGTGGTCTGTGTGGCGGATCGTCTTCCTCGTCCTCGTCTTCGTCGAGCTCAAGCGATGAGGAGATTGTCACCAAGTGGGATAAGAGGAGGGACCAAGGCGGTCCAGCTGGACTCTGCTTCATCTCCACTAAGTCCAAGCGCAAGCACAAGATGCACCGGAGATCTTTTTGCTCCATGGTGCTTGAGGACAAGGATGACAAGGGCAACGACAATGACTCCTCCGATGATGGGGTAACTCCTGAGCAAGCTGAAATTCTTGAGATGTTGGAGTCAAATAGTCGTGAGTTGAAAGCCTAGGATAGGTTGTTGGAGAAGGCAGCCAAGAAGCTGCAGAAGCAGAAAGCCAAGTTAGCTGATGCTTTAGCTGAGATAGAAAGGCAGAAGAGTGTGTCAGCCTAGCCTAGTGAGACTGAGTGTCCTACCTGTGAGACCTTGATGAGAGATCTCTGTGAGCAGAAGAGCAAGTATGCTCATCACGTAGAGGAGATGGATAGGCTGAAGGTAGAGTTAGGCAAGCTCCAGTCTAAACTGGATGAGCCTATTTTGAGTGATGTGACTGAGTGTGAGATGTGCCCCCACCTAGCTGTTGACAAAGATGAGCTGAAAGTGAGGTGTGAGGGACAACTCAAAGAGTTAGAAGAGCTTGGGGCTAGACCCACGCTTTTGGGTGCGTGCATGGTCTGTCCTACTTTGGAGAGTGAGCTTGTGCAGTTGAGAGCTGACCTTGAGATGCTTTTAGCATCCCCTGACACTTGTGAGAACTGTCTCACTCTGAGGTTGATGTTGGTGGATAGGGATGCCGCCATTAAGAAGTTAGAGAAGTCTGCTTTCCCTATTCCCTCTCTAGACTACCCTACTTGTGCTGACCAGACTTTAGTTCTGAAGGATCTGAGAGAGGAGAAACATACTTTGGTTGATGAGAACAACTGGTTGAGAGAGGTGCTTAGTTGGATGTATGCTAGAGAGCCCCAACTTAGGATGATCTTGGAGAGCACCAAGAGAGTTGAGGGTGATATGAGTGGACTTGGGTTAGGAGAGAGTAGTACTTCGAGTGAGAAGAGGAGTTCCCCAATTAAGCTTAAGACTGCCTCTCCTCAGCCTAGCCCTATTGTTGATGGGGTTTAGCATGAGCCTCTTAAGGCTGCCCCAAAGAAGCAGTTCTGGACACCCAAGCCCACACAGGCTAAGTTGGACAGAGTAGTGACTGAGATTCTCAAGCCTCCAGTGAGCAAGGAGAGAGTCCAACAGCCTGTTCCACCCAAGGCTACTCCACCTAAGCCCAAGGCTCAGCCTAAACCCACTCCCAAGGGGATTGTCTACCACTGTGACTTTTGCCAGCGGAATGGCCACTTGGAGGAGTTTTGCTTCAGGAGGAAGCGAGTTGAGAGGCAGGAGAGAGCTTGGGGGAACTAGGATCATTTCTACCAGGGTGGTAGGCAGGATCCTCCCCGTCACGGTGAGATGAGAGACCGCTTTGCTGGTGAGAGAGGAGGCGGCTTTCAGGCCCGTGCTCCTAGTGGAGAGAGACACTTTCTCGGTCGAGCTCCTAGTCATTTTCAGCGCGGCCATGGATCTTCTGACCGAGGCTTTGGAGGTAGAGGGTTTGAGAGCTCACGCTTTAGAGGTCGTGGGTACCTAGGTAGACGTGATGCTTACTTTGACTGTGTTTACCCCACTTTTGAGCAGATGGCTCGGCACTGGTTCAGCAGTTACACTAACCCGAGTGCCGGACCATTTGCTCACTCTCGCTTTCCTTGATTTTGCAGGATCGAGGCCTGGAGGACATATGGATCATGGACTCCGGTTGCTCTAGGCACATGACAGGGCACCGCAGATGGTTCTCCAGCCTCAACCCCGTGAGCACCAAGGAGTACATCACATTCGGGGATAATGGTCAAGGTAAAGTGTTGGGTGTTGGTTCTGTTGCTCTTTCTGGCAAGCTTTCCCTGATAGAAGTTGCTTTGGTGAGGAATTTGGGGTTCAATTTGGTTTTTGTCTCACAACTTCTCAAGGAAGGGTTTGAGGTTCGTTTTAAGGAGGGTTCCTCTTGTGTGCTTGATGCTAAGGAAAACCTTGTTTGTCGGATTTTGCCCTATGGGCAGGTTTTTAAGGTTGACCTTGCATCTGTCTCTGGACCTCCTCGGTGTTTGGTTGCTAGTCCTTCTGCTGATATTTGGAAGTGGCATAGGAGGCTTGGCCATTTGAGTTTTGATCTGCTTGTCAGGTTGAGCTCAATGGATCTGATCCGAGGATTGCCCAATTTGAAAGCAGAAAAGGACTTAGTATGCCACCCCTATCGTCATGGCAAGATGGTTGCCGCTTCTCATGCACCTGTCAATCAGGTGATGACCTCCTACACGGGTGAGCTGCTACATATGGACACGGTTGGTCCTGCTCGAGCACAGTCGGTCAGTGGGAAGTGGTATGTGCTTGTAGTTGTGGATGACTTTTCTCGCTATTCGAGGGTGTTCTTCATGGAATTCAAAGATGAAGCTTTTGGTTTTGTTCGGGATCTGGTCTTGAGGTTAAGGAATGAGAGTCATAAAGCCATGAGGGCTATCCGCAGTGACAATGGCGGAGAATTTCGTAACTCTCGTTTCGAAACTTTTTGTCGTGACCTTGGTCTTGATCACCAATTCTCATCTCCTTATACCCTACTGCAGAACGGTGTTGTGGAACAAAAGAACCGCACACTTGTAGATTTGGCGCGGACGATGCTTGATGAGCATAGGACTCCGCGACGCTTTTGGGCTGAGGCTATGAATACGGCCTGTTACATTGCCAACCGTATCTTTCTACAGGCCTTCTTGGGAAAGACTTCGTACGAGCTACGGTTTGGTAGGCAGCCTAGCGTCAAGCACCTGCGTGCATTTGGTAGCCGATGCTTTGTACTCAAAAAGGGGGGCATTTGCACAAATTTGAATCTCGCTGCTTTGATGGTATTTTTCTTGGGTACGCCTCTAGCTCTAGGGCAGATAGAGTGTGGATCCTTGATACTAGACAAGTGGTTGAGACCTGTGAAGTTTCCTTTGATGAATCTATGCCTTGCACAACCCCTGCATTTGAGCTTTCAGGTGATGATGAAGAAGGCGCTCCCATCTTTGAAGATGAGGAAGGCGAAGTAGATGCTGGTGATGCAGGAGCCACTGCACCGTCTGTAGCTCCTGCCCCCTCTGCTACGAGCTCTGAAGATGAAGGAGGACCCTTGCCTATGGCTTCCTCCTCACTCCCCTGACAACAAGCTCGAGCAGATGTTGGCCCCGCTAAGGACGCAGGGGAGGTGACCTCTGAGATTGTTCCATCTCGGCAGGTCCAGCGGGATCACCCTCCAGACAGGATGATTGGAGACCTACACCAGCATGTCACACGTTCTTCGGTTAACTCTCTGGCCTTTTTCTGTCACTCCACATTTGTTGCTTCTTTCGAACCCCGGGATGTGTCACATGCATTATCTGATCCTAGTTGGGTGAACGCCATGCATGAGGAGTTGGAAAACTTTGAGAGAAACCATGTCTAGGATTTAGTTGAACCTCCACCAAACTGCCACCCTATAGGAACCAAGTGGGTTTTCAAGAACAAACAGGGTGAGGATGGGATGGTTGTGAGGAACAAAGCGAGATTGGTAGCCCAGGGTTTCTGTCAGAAGGAGGGGATAGATTATGAGGAAACCTTTGCTCCTGTAGCTCTTTTAGAGGCTATTAGGATTTTGCTTGCCTTTGCTGCCTCTAAAGGCTTCAAATTGCAGCAGATGGATGTTAAGTCAGCCTTTCTAAACGGTTACATAAAGGAGGAAGTTTATGTGAGACAACCTCCTGGCTTTGAGAGTGCCAAGTTTCCAGACCAGGTGTATAAGTTGAGAAAAGCCGCGTATGGTCTGAAGCAAGCTCCAAGAGCTTGGTATGCTAAGTTGAAAGCCTTTCTGCTCAAGTCTGGTTTTGTGATGGGTTCAGTAGACAAGACTTTGTTTCTGTTGAGTCATGGCAGTGACACCCTTCCAGTTCAGATATATGTTGATGACATTATCTTTGGTGGTTCATCTCACACTTTGGTGTCTATGTTTGCTGAACAGATGAGCAGTGAATTCGAGATGAGTCTCATGGGTGAGCTTCAGCTCTTTCTCGGGCTTCAAATTAAGCAAGGCCCAGAAGGAACATTCGTCCATCAAGCCAAGTACACGAAGGACATTTTGAGGAAGTTTGACAAGGGAGATCTCAAGCCCATGGCAACTCCCATGTCAACTCAGACAGCTCTTGATGGGGATGAAGAAGGGGAGGTGGTGGACCAAAGAGAGTATCGAGGGATGATCGGCTCACTTCTGTACCTGACGGCGACCAGGCCGGACATTCAATTCGCAGTCTGCCTCTGTGCGTGTTTTCAGGCCTCACCAAGGCTATCACATCATCAAGCGGTGAAGCGCATCTTCAGGTACCTAAAATACACTCCTGAGCTTGGACTTTGGTTCTCTTCAGCTTCGTTGCTCTCTCTTAGAGGTTATTCGGATGCTGACTTTGCGGGTTGTCGGCTAGAGCGCAAGTCTACTTTCGGCACCTGCCAGTTTCTCGGTTCTTCTCTTGTCTCTTGGTCCTCACGCAAGCAATCTAGCGTAGCCACTTCCACCACAGAAGCTGAATACATTGCTGCTGCTAGTTGCTGCTCCTAGCTGCTTTGGATGAAGTCCACCTTGAGCGACTTTGGTCTCAGTTTTAGGAAGCTCCCTCTCCTAGTAGACTCTACTTCTGCTATTTTTGTAGCTAAGAACCCCGTCCTGCACTCCAGAACCAAACACATAGACGTGAGGTTTCACTTCTTGAGAGATCACTGTGAGAAGGGTGATATAGACTTGATCCATGTAGAGACTGAGAACCAGTTGGCCGATATCTTTACCAAGCCCTTAGACCTGAGCATATTTGCTCACTTGCGTGGGGAGCTTGGTGTTTGTTATCCCTTTTAGGTTGGGGTAACTTTGGTATAGTTTAGGTTTTGCTTTGCTTTTTCTTACTTTTCTCTCTTTGCTTCTCTTGCATTTTGTCTCATACCATGCATTGCATTGTAACATATGCATTTCACTTTCACTAGCACTAGAGCTCTTCTGGTATGCCAAGTTAGTACTTGCTTGTGCTAGATTGTACAGTTGCTTGCATGATCATGGTTGGCTAAGCTCCTTGAATCTGTCTAATATCTTTTGTGAACTCAGTCACTTTTGCTTCTTCCAAATCAAAAACCATGATCACCACTTGACTTGGCTACCTAGCATGTGTAGGAATGTTGAATGCGATGCTATCTTTTCATGCTTGGATATGCTAGTCGTATGCCTGTGTTGCACTGATGCCTAAGCATTTATGGCACCTTGTTCATATCTAAAATCTGAATTAATGTGATTTACAAGTGCTGTCCTATGAGCTAAATTGAAAAGATTCAGGAGGGTTCACTTGTCACACTGATCTAGTTTGAGAAAGCTTGCCTTTGCACTTTGGCTTGAACTTGGACTAGGCTGTGTATGACCAAAACCTTGTCTTAAGCTTCTGATGGTTTTCTGAACCTAGACTTGGCATTGGTTGGTAAGAAGTGGCAACGACAAGTGAATAACCCCTGGCACATGATCTGATTTGCTTGAAGTTCAAATTGCTAAATCTGAAATCTGCAAGTCTCTAAATTGCTTATGGCCTGTTGTAGATGCCTTGGTTGAGAGTAGCACACCTTGTATGTTTTGCTAGCATCTTGCTGTTCATGCCTATCTTGCTAGATGCTATTCATGTTGGTGATGCTCTCTTTTCAACAACTCTGAAAAACATGCTCCTGATCTGTATAAGATAGATTCAATTGAGCTTGTTTTGCATGCTACCTTGCCCTCACTTGCTCTGTATGCTAGAGCTTGTATTTACTAGCTTTTCATCCCTGCTGAGCTCTTCGTGGTACACTTCCTGCATTTCATGGCATATTTTGTGGGGAAGTTGTCCATTTCAGGGGGAGTTGAGTTCTATGACCCTTGATGTGTCCATTGTCAACAAGGGGGAGAGATCTTGACCCTTGAGGAGAGAGAGATATTGGACCAAGGGGGAGGACTCTGTAGAGATCTAGTTGAGGGGGAGGTTGAGCTTTTAGCATGCTCTTGCATCGGTGCGTTGAGCCTTTTGCCTCTTTCTGGGGGAGCCGATGCTTTGCCTTAGCATGACTGTGTTGAGCCGTTTTGCCTCTTTCTTGAGGGGTCATGCTTTAGTTTGATCGACTGCGTTGAGCGGTTTCCCTTGTCTTAGGGGGTCGATCTTTGACTTTGTTTTTGTTGTTGTCTGAATTTGCCCTTTTCTGCCAGTATTTGGTCTTTGGGCATCTTGAGCAACTTCTTCTTTTTCTTCTTTCTTTTCGGTTTTACAGTTTTTCTTTTTGTCTTTGTTCTATTTCAGGTTACAGGTTGAAGGTGTTGACAATGCACTCATCAAGGGGGAGATTGAGAGCCAATGGACCGGCTCCATTGCCTCTGGAGTGATGAGTGATTGTCAACAATAGCAAGACCCAGAAGGACTTGGGCACAATGACCTCCGATGGACAGGAGGCCCTCCGATGGACTGGAGGTAGAGGGAAGTCCTCCGAAGGACTGGAGGCACACTCGGCGTCTGTCGGCCATGGGAGTTCGGTATACGGAGGAGCGGCACGACGACGGCAAGGAGTAAGTCCTCCGAAGGACTGCGAGGCTGCCCCGATGGATAGGGGATGCCGGCCGCCACCTGCGGTGCTCCAACCCGAATGCGTTGCGCGAAGGCATGCGAGGGAGGCTTTGGCGGCTTCGGCTCAAAATCGTCACCCAAGCTACACAAGCCTTGGTGAGTTGGGCCACGACTCGCCAAGATAGAGAAGATGGGCCAAATCTGGCCCAGGCGGAGACTTCCTAAAGTTTCCCGGTTTCTGACTTCAAAACCTGGGGGCAGATCGTGGATTGGACTACTGGCCACGTGGAGAGCATCCGAGGATTGCGTGGAACTTACGAAGATCAGGACTTCATCGTGGTCGTCCATCCCGAAATATCCAGTAATCTTTCGTTTGAGTCCTTAGGGTTTGTCTAGCTGTAGGGACCTAAGTGCAAAACTGTCTAAATAGCACTCGGGTATAAATAGGTCGAAGGAGGTCATTAGAGGGTCTCTTGGCTACTAGGATTAGTCTTCACTTGGTGATTTTCGTCCTTAAGCTTTGAGCTCCGTTGTGAGGGAGGTTAGAGTAGGATTTAGCCTCCTAATCTTGAGGGAAGGTGAGGGTGGTTGCTTGGGACGAATTTCTGCTTGTATGCTGAATCTTTAGACCCATCTTGGGCACTTAATCGAAGCAAATTCGTGCAACAACCTTGTGTTCTTCTCCTCCACCTCTCTCTTTGGTTTTTGGGTTCAATCCTTGCCTTTTTGGGTGTTTTTTTGGGCAAGCTTGAATCCCTTTCCTTGCTGATGTTCTGGACTTGCTAGGACATGGAGATCATGACTTAGTTCATCTCAATCCTACTGGATTGCCACGAGCAAGCCTCTTTTGTGTTTTCCCCTTTCTTGCCCAAGAATGGCCATTTCACTTGATCTGAAATTCCCGCTGATTCCACGGTTACCTTGAGTTGATCTGTTGGGAATAACTTTGAAATAGGGTCTAGATAACCTGTGCTAAATTTTGTGAAGTTTGGACAAGGTCTGATCAAGTTAGGATTTGAAATCATCTTTTCTGCGACCCTACCGGACCATCCGCCAGAGGCCACCGGACAGTCCGGTTCCACCGGATAGTCCGGCAGTGCCCACCGAATAGTCCGGTGAGAGGCACTGTCCAGGCCGTGCCACCGGACAGTCCGGCATCAGGCACCGGATAGTCCGGTCCCACCGGACAATCCGGTGTTGGCCACGGGACAGTCCGGTCCTGCCAGGGAGCTGCTGTGTTCTTCCCAGTTTGGTTTTTCCGCTGTGATTTTGCTACGGATTTTGGCATTCCTCCCTTAAGACCATTCTCTTTGCTTACTGTGAGTTAGTGAGACGCACCTAGGTGCGGTGAGTGTCTTGTGGCGGTTATTGCAAAATCCGTTGCTCCGCCGACATTCTTGTTTGGATCTTGAGCTTTCTTGCATTGGTGCGTATCCTCACAGTGGACGGCACCCTTGCGCTGCTAGGCACGTATGTGTTCAGTGGACGGTGCTTAGTTTCGGTTTCCACTTGGGGGTTTGTGATTTTGTGATTTCAAGTGCTCCTATTCACCCCCCTCTAGTCGCACGTCTCGGTCCTACAGGCACAAGCCCTCCGATGGACTGGAGGCCCTCCGATGGACTGGAGGTAGATGGAGAAAAAAGTCCTCTGAAGGATAGGAGGCATGCTCGGCGTCAGTTGGCCAAGGGAGTTTAGTACACGGAGGAGCGGCACGATGACGGCAAGTGTAAGACCTTTCAAGGACTACAAGGTGACCCTGATGGACAAGGGATGTTGGGTGCCACCGCGGTGCTCCAAACCTAGTGCATGGCGCGAAGACATGCGAGGGCGATGGCGGATTCGCTCAAATCCGCCACCCTACCACCAAGTTACCCAGACTCGGCGAATGGGCTCAATTCTCGCCGAGATAGAGTGGAGTGGGCTGTTCTTGGCCTAGGTAGGAAACCGTATAGTTTCCTGGTTTCTGATTTCAAAATCAGGGATTGATCGGCGGATTTAGACTACTGACCATGTGGACATCATCTAGAAGAAGATCAAGACTCCATCGTGGTCGTCCATCCCTGAGAAAGTTGGGTCTTTTCCAGTTTAGCCCTTACGGGCGTTTCTGTAATATAGGGGTCTTAGTGTAAACTGAGTCAGTTAGGCCTGGACTATAAATACCTAAGTGGCTTGTCATTTAGGTGACTCTTCCACCTCTAGAAACCCTAGGCTTTGCTTTCGAACCAGCCAAGTGCTTAGAGTGAAAACTAGGTTGTAATCTAGAATTTGGAGTCCCCGAGAGCTTGTACTTTGCATTAGTAGGATGATGAAGTGTGGTAGGATATGAGGAACCTAGTAAGAACTGATTTTCCTCTCTAATCCAAGCAAGATTCATCCCCAAATCGAGTGCATGTGTACAACCATCTCCTTCCCCCCTTTCTAGTTTGGATTTTGGATGAAACTCAAAGTCTTTTGGTGATTTGTGTTCCCCATGAGTTAATTGTGTTTTTTTGGCTGTTTTGGACTTGCTAGGACATGGAGATTATGTCTTAGAACATCTCAATCCCGCAGGATTGCCACGCGCAAGTTGTTCTTGAGTTTTCCCCTTTCTTGCCCAAATGTCTCCTCTTCACGAGATCTGAAATTCTCGCTAATCCCTTGATATTTTTGAGTAGATCTTTTGGGAATAGCTTTGTAATAGTGGTAGGATAACCTGTACAAAATTTCATGAAGATCGGAGAAGTTTTAGTCAAGTTTAAGGTTTGCAAACTCAAGAACCTAGTCAGTTTTCTAGGTACACCGGACAGTTCGGTGCCACTTCACCGGATAGTCCGATGGACCAAACTATCTCCAAATGGGATGATTTATTAATATGTTGTTCCCTATGTTTTCCTAAGCCTGCGGTTAAAATTTCATGATTTTTGGAGCCCGTTTGACAGGGTTTTAGCAATTCTCTTTGCAACTAGGTCTATTTGAAAATAGGCTGTCGGACTGTCTGGTAGAAGGTGGCGGATAGTGTGGTGGTTGCAGTGGTTTTGCCCCCGGATTTGGTTTTGGTTGTTCCTAGAGCTTGTGGCTTGTTCTAAGAGCCAATGGACTGTCTCCATTGCCTCTGGAGTGAGAGTGATTGTCAACGGAAGCCAAGACCCAGAAGGACTTGGGCACAAGACCTCTGATGGACGGGAGGTAAATGAAAGTCCTCCGAAGGACAGGAGGCATGCTCCGCGTCAGTCGGCCATGGGAGTTCGGTACATGGAGGAGTGGCATGGCGATGGCAAATATATGACCTCTGAAGGACTGCAAGGCGACCCCGA
Organism: Paspalum vaginatum; assembly: GCA_030272315.1. Classification (NCBI taxonomy): domain Eukaryota; kingdom Viridiplantae; phylum Streptophyta; class Magnoliopsida; order Poales; family Poaceae; genus Paspalum; species Paspalum vaginatum. Next base: position 29,754,520 of record CM059013.1, on the reverse strand, counting down.
TGGACAGGAGATGCTAGGTGCCACTGCGATGCTCCAACCCGAGTACATGGCGCGAAGACGGGCGAGGCATTGGCGGATTCGCTCAAATCCACCACCCTACCACCAAGTTACCAAGACTTGGTGAATGAGCTCATTTCTCATCGAGATACAGTGGAGTCAGCCATTCTAGGCCCAGGTGGAGACTTCCTAAAGTTTCCCGGTTTCTGACTTCAAAACCGGGGGCGGATCACGGATTGGACTACTGGCCACGTGGAGAACATCTGAGGATTGCGTGAAACTTACGAAGATCAAGACTTCATCGTGATCGTCCGTCCCAAAATATCTTGTACTCTTTCATTTTAGCCCCTCAGGGCATTTATTATTGTAGGGACCTAAGTGCAAAACTGTCAATAGGCTAAGGACTGGTCATTAGAACCTCTCTTGGCTACTAGGGTTAGTTTTTGTCTTGTGTTTTTCATCCTCAAGCCTTGAGCTCCATTTCTAGAGAGGTTAGAGTGGGATTTAGCCTCCAAATCAGGAGAGAAGGTGAGGGTGGTTGAAATCCTTAGTGTAATCTCAATCTTGAGACCTTTTTGGGCCATTTAATCTATGTGATTTTGTGCAGCAAGCTTGTGTGCTTCTCCTCCCCTTTTTCCCTTTGGTTTTTGGCTGTAATCCTTGGCTTTTTGGGTGTTTGCTTTGTCAAAGCTTGGATCCTTTCTATTGCTGGTGTTTTGGACTTACTAGGACGTGGAGATTATGTCTTAAAACTTCTCAATCACGCAGGATTGCCACGAGCAAGTTGTTCTTGAGTTTTCCCCTTTTCTTGCCCAATGGTTCGCTCTTCACGAGATCTGAAATTCCTGCTAATCATGTGTTCTTTTTACATAGATATTTTGGAAATCGCTTTGGAATGGTGCTAGTATAGCTTGTGCAAAATCTTGTGAAGATTGGGGAAGGTTCGGTCAAGATTTTGGTTTGAGAACTCGAGAATCGGGCTATTTTCTGCTATCTAGTTTTCCTACAGTTTCTATCAGTACTCTAGCCTTGATCAGTTCTTTGCCTGCAAAATTTGGGCTGAAATTTTATGGAGCTCTTGTCCTATGAATCATAAAGCTCTCATACAAATTTCAGAATTTTTGGAGGTGTTTTGACCAGGTTTTTGTATTTTTCTCTTGGGGTTTGTCTGTCTGTTTCTGAGCATCGGACAGTCCCATGGTCAGACCATCGGAAGGTCTGATGTGTGCTAGATTTTTGTTTCTTGGTCAATTGAGCTGAAATTTTGTGGAGTTGTTCCTCAACATCTCCACATCCTTTAGTAAAAATTTCATAATTTTTTGAGCTGGTTTGTAGGGGTTTGATCCAATCTTTTTAGAGTGTCTTGTCTGTCGACATCAGATGGTCTGACCTCAGACTGTCCGATGGTCTAAAATTTCTCCAATTGCTCTGAATTTTTAAGGAGTTGTTATTGATTGTCTTTTGTGGGTGTGTTAATTTTTGGAGTATTTTTGGAGCTCCTCTTGAAGGGCTTTTGGCAATTTTCTTTGCAGCCCTGTCTGGTTGATTTCTGCTGTCTTCTCAAGGTTGCTTGTTTTGCGTCTTCTCTCTTCGGCATTTGAGATTGTGCTTCTGTTTTGTGTTTGGTATGTATCTGTTCAGTGGACGGTACCAAGCACTTGTTGTGAGTTAGATACGTATCCTCTCAGTGGATGGTATCTTGCTTTGTTTGGTGAAGTTTCGAAGTCGGGGTTTGAATTTGAGTTTTTAGCTGCTCCTATTCACCCTCCCCTCTAGTCGCAGTCTTCGGTCCTACAAGTGGTGTCAGAGCCGGTTAGGTTTCTTCATACCTTTACTGGTGAGAAACAAGTAGCGACTATGGCGCACTCAGGGAAGGTTTCGGTTCTCGGCTCGGATGGCTATCCCTACTGGAAGGGTAGGATGAGAGCTTTCTTGCTTAGCTAGAGCGAGGACATACGGAATGCTACTCAGAGTATGACTTTTACGGTGCTCCCCGTTGCTGAGCGTACCACACCGGTGCTTGTTGCTCAGTACGAGGCGAATTACATGGCGGTGAACTTTCTCTTCTCTAGACTTAGTCCGGCAGACTATGAGAGGGTGGGCCACCTTGATACCGCCTGTGAGATCTGGTCCCTGCTCAGTGCACACCATGACAGGACAGTGACAGTTAAGGATTGACTTGTAGAGACTTACCGGCGCGAATATGAGAATTTTGCTCAGAAGCCGGGAGAGTCTGTGGGTGCCTTGTTTGGTCGTTTTTAGTCGATCATCAACAAGCTCCGTGTCAACTCTGCCCCCGCTGCTCTTCCATACTCTGACCATCACCAGGCTATTAAGTTGCAGTATTCCTTAGACAGGAAAGTGTGGGAGATCAAGAAGAACTCCACTCTTGAGTCCGCAGGGTATGATACCATGTGAGTAGAGGAGCTTTATAACAAGCTTAAGGCCACAGAGGTTGATTACCAATAGCGAGACCTTAGCTTCCACCTCCAAGGAAGTTGCTGTTAACCCCTCGCATTCACGGTTTTTCGTTCTCTGCCTTGATGTCTGTGACAGAGGAGTTGTTGGTGTCACTTGGGGATGATAAGCTTTGTTTGGTGTCTAGTGGCTTTTAGCGCGCCTATGATAACCGGATGAGGAAGAAGAGGGGCGAGAGGCCCAAATGCTTTGAGTGTGGAGAGGTCGGCCACTTCATTGCCGAGTGCCAGAACAAGCAGAATGACTACTACAAGACGGGCAAGAGCCACTCCCATGACTCCAACAAGCACCGCTCCGGCAAGCATGACTACAGCAAGCGCGACCACACCAAGCACCGCTCCGGCAAGATCAAGAACTTCAGGAGGGCTTTTAAGGGCTACGAGAAGGACAATCGAAAGCGGTACAAGGCCTTCTTCGCCGAGCTTGGTGGTCTTTGCAGCAGATCATCCTCCTCCTCCTCCTCCTCATCTTCGTCTAAGCTCAAGCGATGAGGAGATCGTCACCAAGCAGGCAAGAGGAGAGATCAAGGCGGTCCAGCTGGCCTCTACTTCGTCTCCACCAAGTCCAAGTGCAAGCACAAGATGAACCGGAGATCCTTTTGCTCCATGGTACTTGAGGACAAGGATGACAAGGGCAACGACAATGACTCCTCCAATGAAGAGGTAACTCCTGAGCAAGCTGAGATCCTTGATATGCTGGAGAGGAATAACCAGTGGGTTGAAAGCCCAAGATAAGTTGTTGGAGAAGGCAGTCAAGAAGCTACAGAAGCAGAAAGCCAAGCTTGATGATGCTTTGGCTGAGATTGAGAGGCTGAAGAGTGTGGAAGCCCAGCCTAGTGAGTTTGAGTGCCCTACCCGTGAGTCTCTGATGAGTGACCTTTGTGAGCAAAAGAGCAAGTATGCTCATTAGGTTGAGGAGATGGAAAGGCTGAAGGTTGAGTTAGGCAAGCTCTACTCTAAACTGGATGAGCCTACTTTGAGTGAAGTGCCCAAGTGTGAGTCTTGCTCTTACCAAGCTATTGACATAGCTGAGCTGAAGGTGAAGTGTGAGGGGCAGCTCAAGGAGTTGGAGGAGCTTAGAGCTAGACCTACACTTTTGGGTGCGTGCATGGTCTGTCCTACCTTGAGGAGTGAGCTTGAGCAGGTGAGAGCTGACTTAGAGGTTCTTTCAGCACCTCTTGATACGTGTGAGAACTGTCTCACTTCGAGGTTGTAGTTGGTGGAGAAGGATGCCACCATTAGGAAGCTTGAGAAGTCTGCTCCCTCCATTCCCTCCCTAGACTGTCACACTTTTGCTGCTCGGACCTTGGTTCTTGAGGATCTGAGAGAGGAGAAGTTGATCCTTGAAGAGGACAATTGTAGGTTGAGAGAGGTGCTAAGCTGGATGTATGCTAGGGAACCTCAGCTTAGGATGATCATAGAGGCAAGCAAGCATGGTGAGGGTGACACTAGAGGACTTGGGTTGATGGGGTTTACCATGAGCCTCCCAAGGTTGCCCCAAGGAAGTCATACTGGACACCCAAGCCACACAAGCCAAGCTAGACAAGATTGTAGAAGAAGTGCTTAAGCCTTCTGGCAAGAAGCAATTCCAGCAGCTAGCACCACCTAAGGCTTCACCACCACACCAGAAGCATAAGGTTCAGCCCCAACCTATGCCCAAGAGACCTGTCTACCACTATGAGTTTTGCTAGCAGAATGGTCACTTGGAGGAGTTTTGCTTCAGAAGGAAGTGTGTTGAGAGGCAGGAGAGAGTCTGGGGGAACCAAGATCAGTTCTACTAGGGTGGTAGGCAGGATCCTCCCCGTCGTGGTAAGATGAGAAACCACTTTGCTGGCGGTGAGAGAGGAGGCAGCTTTCAAGCCTGTGTTCCTGGTGGTGAGAGATGCTTTGCCGGCCAAGCTCCTTGCCATTTTCAGCGCAGCTATAGACCTCATGACCAAGCCTTTGGAGGTAGATGGTTTGTGAGTCCACGCTTTGGAGTGTAGGACCGAGACGTGCGACTAGAGGGGGGTGAATAGGAGCACTTGAAAACTCAGAATCACCGTCCACTGAACAGATACGTGTCTAGTAGCACAAGGTGCCGTCCACTGAGAGGATACACACCAAGCAAGCGAAAGCACTCAACTCAACGATCACAAAGACCGCAAGTGAAGTGGAGCAACAAATCACGCTAAAGTGTCTCGCCAGCCACTCAATGCACCAAGATGCGTCTCACTGATACACATCAAGAAAAAGAGTATAGGCACACAACGAGAACCACCAAAGCGAGGTTGAGGCCAACACACGGAAGCAAACAAACACAAACCAACCAAAATGAACACGCCTAGTGATCACCAAGATCTCTTAGCAAATGAGGTGCTAAAGACCTTAGGAATGACCCTAGGCAACCCCAAAACCACTCGGAACAAGCCACAAACAATAGGAACAACTCAAACCAAATCTGGGGCCAAAAACCCTATCCACACCGGACAATCCGATAGGCTCTATCTAATAGTCAGACAGGACTTTTTAAGGCAGACTAGGTTGCAAAGAAAAATGCCAAAACCTAGTGAAACAGACTCCAAAAATCATGAAATTTTAACCATAGGCTGAGGAAAACAAGGGGAACAACATACCAAAAATTCAGCCCATTTGGAGACTGTTGATGCTGTAGGACCGAGACGTGCGACTAGAGGGGGAGGGGGGTGAATAGGAGCCACTTGAAATCACAAAATCACAAACCCTCAAGTGAAACCAGAAACTAAGAACTGTCCACTGAACAGATATGTGCCTAGTAGCGCAAGGGTGCCAGTCCACTGTGTGGATACGCACCAATGCAAGAAAGCTCAAGATCCGAACAAGAGTGACAGCGGAGCAACGGATTTTGCAATATCCGCCACAAGACACTCACCACACCTAGGTGTGTCTCACTGACTTACAGTAAGCAAAGAGAATGGTCTTAAGGGAGGAATGCGAAAATCCGCAGCAAAATCACAGCGAAAAAACCAACCTGGGAAGAACACAGCAGCTCCCTGACAGGACCGGACTATCCGGTGGCCAACACCGGATTGTCCGGTTGGACCGGACTATCCGGTACCTAGTTGCCGGACTGTCCGGACAACGCGTCACTGCCGGACTGTCCGGTGGGCGCTGTCGGACTATCCGGTGGAACCGGACTGTCCGATGGCCTCTGCCGGATGGTCCGGTAGGGTCGCAGAAAATATGATTTCAAATCATAACTTGATCATACCTTGCCCAAACTTCACGAAATTTAGCTCAGGTTATCTAGACCCTATTTCAAAGTTATTCCCAACAGATCAACTCACCAAGGCTTGGGTAACTTGGGTGACGGTTTTGAGCCGAAGCCGCCAAAGCCTCCCTCGCACGCCTTCGCGCCACGCATTCGGGGTGGAGCACCGCGGTGGCGCCTGGCATCCCCTGTCCATCGGGGTAGCCTCGCAGTCCTTCGGAGGACTTACTCCTGCCGTCGTCGTGCCGCTCCTCTGTATACCGAACTCCCATGGCCGACGGACGTCGAGTGTGCCTCCAGTCCTTCAGGAGGACTTCACTCTACCTCCAGTCCATCGGAGGGCCTCCTGTCCATCGGAGGTCTTGTGCCCAAGTCCTTCTGGGTCTTGCTTCTGTTGACAATCACTCATCACTCCAGAGGCAATGGAGCTGGTCCATTGGCTCTCAGATGCCACCAGACTGTCCGATGAAGTTGCACCGGATTGTCCGGTGTGCCCAGAAATCAGCCTCGAACTTTGAGTTTGCAAACCTCAAACTTGACCAAATCTTCTCAGATCTTCACAAAATTTTGCACAGGCCATCCTAGCACTATTCCAAAGCTATTCCCAAAATCAAAAAGATCAAGGGATTAGCGGGAATTTCAGATCTCGTGAAGAGGGTATAATTTGGGCAAGAAAGGTATGGTTGCCTGGGAGGACAACGAGTGAGATAAAGTTCCCAAACTATATTCTATTCGGCTGCAAAGACTATGTTGTGGTTAACTAAAGAAACTCAAGTAAACAAGTCAGGGTCGCACGTCGAGCGAAATTCTGGTGCCCTCGAGGGGTCAGGGGGTAGAGAGTAGACCACTGAAAGACAACCCGGCTATCACCTACAGGCCAACCAAACGAACGGGCCTTTACTACACAGGCACACCACACGCTGTCACCGAGTGGGGCTACCAAGCAAATCTATGTGGGTAGGATGGCACGCTATACTAGTGCTCAAACACTTTCACCACGAAAGTGATTGAGCACTAAAGCTCGCCCTTAATTAGAGGGTGAAAGCTAACCAGAGCCTGGCGTACAAGGTTGGATTATAGCACCGGCAAGAATAAGAAGACTTGAATAACTAAGGTAACCACAGTCTAAGCCTAGCAAAGTTTGCAAAGAAAGGTACACCACACTTGCAGGAGATACGAATAAAGTAGAGTAAATAAATTATACTGGAGATAAAAAGAGTACTAAGATACAAGAAGCTTTACCACAAACTCAGAGGGATCTCAGAGAACTCCGAGGCAAAGCTCGACTCACTCTAACTCCTAAGACTATCCTAACTACTAAGATGTGGAAATGGGACTCTCTAAAGTAGAATGTAGCTCTCTCACTTTCTCCACACCTGACAAATGAGCTCTCAGGGTCTATTTATAGCCTAGAAAGTGAGGGGGGTATTTGTAGGTGCACTTAGGTCAGTAAAGGGGGTAGGTCGGTGGCCGGGTGACCAAAGTCGGTGGCCGGGCGGCCACCCTACATGGCCGGGTGGCCCCTTGATACACCGACTTCGATGATCCAACTTTTGATATTGCTCCCCTAGGTCGGTTGGTGGTTGAAACAGTTGTTGCACATGGAAAATGCACCGAGGGGTGGCCGGGTGGCCACGTGTTTTCCTTCGATTGGATGCATGTTGTTCCCCTCGGATCCTTGACATCATCAATCCTTGTGCTAACACATTTTGACCCTTGGATATGTTGGATGCTCCCATGTATGGTTGGATCTTCACCACTTTGTGTTTGTTTGTACGTAGGATCGATGATGTGGCAACTTGGGCACTCTTAGGGATGTGGCACATGCTGAGGTGGCCTTGCATGGCCTGAGGGTTGGCCGGGCAGGCCACACCCTATGGCCGGGCGGCCATGCCCTTGCACCATTATTGCTCATCTTTGATCCTTGCTGTATTTTCAACCATTTTGTGTGCATTTTGGTACCTACATCCAAATATTCATGTACATCTTGTGGAACTCATTAGTAGCAAGGTTAGTCCATTATTATTCACTTGTTTTGCTTCATTTGGTGGATAATTGACGGTGGATATCGTGAGATAACGACCGTCAACACCCCCCCAAGCTTAAACTTTTGCTCATCCTCGAGCAAAGCAAAGACTGAAAGCAGATCAGGACTTGCTGCAATTTCAAAGATGAAGGAAAAGTCTTATATGCAACTCAATACTCAAACTCTTGCCCAAAGTAGTGAAATAATCGAAGCTCACCATATGCAATACTTGTGGTGCATCTTTTTGCTTACCTTGCCTTGGGCGGTTGAGAGATAGAACAACTTTATTGCAGGAGTAATTCTAACTGGTTCTGTTTGGATGTCGTTATCAGGTGTTTTCAAGATTTTCAAAATAAAAGAAGCTTCCCCAAGGATACTCTTAATCTCTCAAAAGTGTTTCCTCGCCAAGGGCCATGAGTTGTGCAACATATTCCTACATAAGGCCTTTGTGGAGCTTTAGGTGGGGGAGAATGTGGCACACTTAGAATGTTTATTTTGCTAAGCCAAAGATGGACCAAAGAGTATACTCTATCATTTCTTCTAATTGAACACTGGAGTATGAGTGGTGGATGTCTCCTTCTCTTGATTTTCATCCTTTGTAGTCTTTTGTGGATTGGAGGGGTTATGGAGCCTTTATTTGTTTTTGCCATGCTTGAACTTGCATGCTTTTCATTTTGTTGTGCATTTGCACGCATTTTTTTCTTTCTTTTTGCCATGCTTTTGCTTGCTTTTTTTTTGCTCCATACCCTTACTCCTTAAATTTTGAAGGCTTAAGGAATATGAGAAGTATTTGGAGACTTTTTGGTGGATGCAAGGTCTGGGATGGATCACTTGCATTATTGTACTCCAGCTATCAGTAGAAGATGATATTTCTACTCCAAGAGACTCAAAATTTGACAAAGCTCAAAACATCTCTAAGCAGCTCTTTCTAACAATTTCAAATATTTGAAGCATTTTTGGCTCTGGTAGGAATTTTCAACCAAGGGGAGCTTTATTTTGTTATTTTCAAAGATAAAGACCTGAGATATTCATCTTACTAGGAACATGAAAGAATCATCCCACTTAAGTCATATCATCATCTCCCAACAACTTAGGCTTGTTATCACAAATGGCATCCACAAGGTAAAGCTTAGGTTCACTTTTCTTTATTCACCAACATAGGACTAAGCTAAGCATAAGTTGTCATGCAAGAATGAAACCATTCACTTGATAGAGCGACTATTCATCTTTTCCAAAATGAAGCTAACAAGTGAATTTAACAATTAAGCGTGGGAGTTATTTATTAGGATATACACTTTTTTTTATTGGTAACTAAATTTTTTTTGGTAACTAACTTAAACTAAACTACAAAAAAAATACAGCTTTCCAAACTTCTCATCGCACATACCTGTTCATTTGCCGGGTTTCTCCCCCCAAACTTCAATGAAGCTCAGTCAGAATAAAACCTTTGGTAGTTGAAGAGCTGATGGTTCCGCTGAAAATGAGAGATGGAAAAAGAAAAGGGGTTCGTCGGCCGGCCAGGTGTCGTGGTCGGCCGACCTTGCTTTTTTTTTCTTTTTTTTTGCAGTAAGGAAGTAAACTGTTTGCAAAAATTAAAATTTGTGCAAAACAAAACCTTAGATATGCAATGGGGTAGTTAAAGCTATGGTGGAAAATAAATATGCCGTCGAAAGATAATGCCAATTTACCTGTTGGCAAGGGTCTTCCACACTCTACCTTTCGGGATATCAAGAGGATGCAGGTAGGTGGGATTTCTTTCGTAGTATTTTGCACGCTGTTCTTTTGTTGTCAGGACTTGTATACCGGCGTCGACCATCTTTCCAGGAGCTTTGCCTCCTATTTCCTGGGGCTTGGAACTAGCCTTTTTGAATTTCGACTCTCTCCGTTCAGATTCTTCTTTTTGCCGGATGGTAGCCTCCTGGTCTGATTTCAAATGTGTGACGAGACTATCCATCTTTTGCTCGGAAACATCTTCATGGGTATAGGTCTTTGGCATATATCTCTGTGGTTGACATCGGAATATCTTCACTTGGTTGCACTTCTCCACTTTCGGCTTGAAGGTGAATGTCTCCTTCATGCCGTTGATGTTGAGGTGGACTTCTCTTGCCCCAACATCAATACTTGCATCTACAGTACTCAGGAATGGCTACCCAAGGATAAGCGGCGTCCTTTGCATCTATGTCCATATCCAACACCACGAAGTCCACCGGTATGAGGAAATTTTGGATTTTCACCGGGACATCCTCAACGATCCCTACAGGGTGTCGTATGGATTGATCCGCGAGCTGCAGGCACATGGTAGTGGGAGTGAGTGCAGCGTGATTGAGTTTGTCAAAGAACACTTTGGGCATAACACTGACGCTTGCTCCGAGATCACATAAGGCTTGACTGAAGACTTGGTTCCCAATTGAACATGGAATGGTAGGACTTCCAGGGTCCTTTTTCTTTTGTGGGGGCTGGTTGAGTATAGCTGCGCTACACTCTTGCGTCATGTGCACAATTTTCGTTGATGGTAAGGGCTTCTTGTTGTTGAGGATATCTTTCAAGTATTTCGCATATGTCGGTACCAGCATAGCATCTAGCAGAGGTATGTTGACATATAATTTCTTTATAACCTCAACAAACTTACGGTATTGTTCATCAGCGGCAGCCTTCTTGTTGCGAGGAAAAAGCAGCACCGTAGTGTCATAGAACTCATGCGGAAGCGTCTCCGGTGTTGTTTTCTCCACTGTTCCAGGTCTACTGTCAGTGTCATCCTTCTCTTCGGGTTCGGTAGTCTTCTTCTTCTACTCTTTTCCTGCATTGTTAGGGGTACTATGAGGATGTGGGGGGTCCTGTGTGGATTTCCCACCCCTAGTGGTGACTGACGTTTATGTGCTCCTTAGGAGGAGGTTCAGGCTGTCCCGGCAGTTTACCCACATTAACATTAGGTAAAGAGGCAGTCAACTGAGCTATTTGAGTCTCAAGCATTTTGTTAAAACTCAGTTGGTTTTTCATAGCACTATTAAAAGTTTCCATTTGAATAGAAATTGTTTCAAAAAGCTTATCATTCGCATGGAGCTTTTTGCTAATGCTATCATTCACAACTCTTTGGTCAAACTGATTAAATTTATCAAACTGCTGTGAACTACTGGAAGGGTTACCTTGTCCGGAGAAAGGGATGTGTGGCCTTGAATTCCAGCCTGGTTGAGGACTGATTCCCATTGTTGAAGTTAGTATTATTGCCGATGAAGTTTGCGTCCTCTGGTTGAGTTTCAGAGCGGCCGTTCCCTGAATGCCCCGTGCTCTCATAGACTACGCGAGAGTCGAGAGCCTGAACCGGTGCGGTCTCTAGAGTATCTCCTAACTTTTTCAATATAAGGTCTATCTTTTAGGCAAGCATGTCGGTGCTGTCGATGTGATGGACACCACGGGATCGAGTGCTAGACCTCTCTTCTTTCCATCCTTGATTAGTGGTCATCTTGTCAATGAGTTCCTTGGCAGCTCTCACACTCAAGGATACTGAAGGATCCTCCTGCGGCTGCATCTAGGTGCTCTTGTGCAGCACGATTTAAGCCATGAAAGAAATTCTGGATGATGAGCCATTGTTCCATTCCATGGTGGGGACTAGGCTGCGATATAGTCTTGTAGTCTTTCCCAAGCCTCTGCCACCATTTCATCTGTGAGCTGTTGGAAGCTCGAGATCTTGTTCCTCAGTGCATTGGTCTTTCCTAGAGGGAAGTACTTGGCAAGGAATGCATTGGAGCACGCATCCCATGTATTGAATGTTGCATAGTTGAGGTAGAACCACTGCTTCGCCTTTCCGACAAGTGAAAATGGAAAGCGGCATAGTTTGACGGCATCAGCGGACGCGCCTTTTATTGTGAATGTGCTGCAGATTTCTAGGAATTGCTGCTAGGTGACTGTTGGCATCCTCCGTTGCTAGCCCGCAAAAAGGGATAGCTTGAACCATATGAATGACTTCGGGTTTGAGCTCAAAATTCTCTCCTACTTGCACTTCCGGTCCTGTTGGGACATTGTTGCTAGATGGGACGGAGAAGTCACGGATGGACTTTTCAGCCATGATGTTGATAAACGGAGTGCGACTTGTTGATGCAGTTGATTCAAGTTTCGTCGGTACAGGTATCTTCCCGTGAACAGTCTTTGAACGGACTCACCTAAGCAGAGACTCTGGATTATTGTGGAAGTTTACCTGGTAGGTCGAAACCGGTCATACACCTCTCTGTTGCATCCACAACAGAAACAACAGAGCAAAGTAAGCCTACTAAAACCAGTGGTAAATTTATAAATTGTACAGGGTTCGAAATGAGATTATCAATTATATCTCTGCCTATTGCTTCCCCGGCAACGGCACCAGAAAAGCTTGTTGGCATCTCTTAGCCTTAATAGGTTTTACTCCGCAAGTGCACGGAGACCGCTGTAGCCTTTCACCCAGAGTATTCCGAGTATTGTATTTGTCCACAGGGAAGCGGCAGGCAAGAGTGTATAATTGGATAAACTCGAACCGAACGATCCGTAAACTTAAATAAAGGTACCGACTAGTAACTAGACAGGGGTAAATCAAATAAAGATAGGTGTATGGTGGAAAAGTAAAATAAACTACCTAAGATACACGTAGAAAGGTATAGTTGCCTGGAAGGACAACAAGTGAGATAAAGTTCCCAAACTCTATTCTATTCGGCTGCAAAGACTATTTCATGGTTAACTAAAGAAACTCAAGTAAAGAAGTCAAGGTCTCGTGTCGAGCGAAATTCCGACGCCCTCGAGGGGTCAGGGGGTAGATAGTAGACCACCGAAAGAGAACCCGGCTATCACCTATGGGCCTACCGAATGAACGGGCCTGGACTACACAGGCACACCACACACTGTCACCGAGTGGGGCTACCAAGCAAATCTGTGTCGGTAGGATGGCACGCTATACTAGTGCTCAAACGCTTTCACCACGAAAGTGATTGAGCACTAAAGCTCGCCCTTAATTAGAGGGTGAGAGCTAACCAGAGCCTGGCGTATAGGTTGGATTATAGCACTGGCAAGAATAACAAGACATGAATAACTAAGGTAACCACAGTCTAAGCCTAGCAAGTATGGAAAGAAAGGTACACCACACATGCAGGAGATAGAAATAAAGTAGAGTAAATAAATTATACTGGAGATAAAAAAAGAGTACAAAGATTCAAGAACTTTACCACAAACTTAGAGGGATCTCCGAGAACTCCGAGGCAAAGCTCGACTCACTCTAACTCCCAAGACTATCCTAACTACTAAGATGTGAAAATGGGACTCTCTAAAGTAGAATGTAGCTCTCTCACTTTCTCCACACGTTACAAATGAGCTCTCGGGGTCTATTTATAGCCTAGAATGTGAGAAGGGTATTTGTAGGTGCACTAGGTCAGTAAAGGGGGTAGGTCGGTGGCCGAGCGACCACCGTACATGGCCGGGCGGCCACTTGATACACTGACTTCGACGATCCAACGCTTGATATTGCTCCCCTAGGTCGGTTGGCGGTTGAAACAGTTGTTGCATGTCGAAAATGCGCCGAGGGGTGGCCGGGCGGCCAAAGAATGTGGACGGACGGCCACGTGTTTTCCTCCGATTGGATGCATGTTGTTCCCCTCGGATCCTTGATATCATCAATCCTTGTGCTAACACATTTTGACCCTTGGATATATTGGATGCCCTCATGTATGGTTGGATCTTCACCACTTTGTGTTTGTTTGCACTCTTAGGGATGTGGCACAAGCTGAGGTGGCCTTGCATGGCCTGAGGGGTGGCCGGGCGGCCATGCTCTTGCACCATTATTGCTCATCTTTTATCCTTGCTGTATTTTCAACCATTTTGTGTGCATTTTGGTACCTGCATCCAAATATTCATGTACATCTTGTGGAACTCATTAGTAGCAAGGTTAGTCCATTATTATTCACTTGTTTTGCTTCATTTGATGGATAATTGATAGTTGATATCGTGAGATAACGACCATCAACACCGCCAAAGCCTCCCTCGCACGTCTTCGTGTCACGCACTCGGATTGGAGCACCGCGATGGCGCTCAGCTTCCCCTATCCATCGGGGCAGCCTCGCAGTCCTTTGGAGGACTTACTCCTGCCGTCGCCATGCCGCTCCTCCGTGTACCGAACTCCCATGGCCGATAGACGCTGAGCATGCCTCCAGGCCTTCGGAGGACTTTCTTATCCATTTACCTCTAGTCCATCGGAGGGCCTCCCGTCCATCGGAGGTCTTGTGCCCAAGTCCTTCTGGGTCATGCTACTGTTGAAAATCACTCATCACTCCAGAGGCAATGGAGCTGGTCCATTGGCTCTCATGGAGGTCGTGGTTACCCAAATCGTCGCGATGCTTACTTTGACTGTGCTTACCCAACCCTTGAGCTGATGGCTCGGCACTAGTTCAGCAGTTCTACTAACCCTAGTGCCAGACCATTTGCTCACTCTCGCTTTCCTTGATTTTGTAGAATCGAGGCCTGGAGGACATATGGAACATGGACTCCGGCTGCTCTAGGCACATGACAGGGCACCACAGATGGTTCTCCAGCCTCAACGCCATGACCACCAAGGAGTACATCACATTCGGGGATAATGGTCAAGGTAAAGTTTTGGGTGTTGGCTCTGTTGCGCTTTCTGGCAAGCTTTCCCTAAGAGAAGTTGCTTTGGTGATAAATTTGGGGTTCAATTTGGTTTTTGTCTCACAACTTCTCAAGGAAGGGTTTGAGGTTCGCTTTAAGGTGGGTTCTTCTTGTGTGCTTGATGCTAAGGAAAACCTTGTTTATCGGATTTTGCCCTATGGGTAGGTTTTAAAGGTTGACCTTGCATCTGTTTCTAGCCCTCCTTGCTGTTTGGTAGTTGGTCCTTCTGCTGATATCTAGATGTGGCATAGGAGGCTAGGCCATTTAAGTTATGATCTGCTAGCCTGGTTGAGCTCGATGCGTCTGATTCGAGGATTGCCCAATTTGAAAGCAGAAAAGGACTTAGGGTGCCACCCTTGTCATCATGGCAAGATGATTGCTGCTCCTCATGCTCCTGTTAATCAGGGTATGACCTCTTACCCCGGCGAGTTGTTGCATATGGACACGGTTGGTCCAGCTCGGGTACAGTTGGTCAGTGGGAAGTGGGATATGCTTGTCATGGTAGATGACTTTTCTCGCTTTTTGAGGGTGTTCTTCATGGAGTTCAAATATGAGGCTTTCGGTTTTGTTCAGGAGCTAGTGTTAAGATTAAGAAATGAGAGTCATAAGGCAGTGAGGGCTATCCGCAGCGACAATGGCGGAGAATTTCACAACTCTCATTTCGAAACCTTCTATCGTGACCTAGGCCTCGAACACCAATTCTTGTCTTCTTATACCCCACCTCAGAAAGGTGTCGTGGAACGAAAGAACCGCACACTTGTTGAGATGGCGCGGATGATGCTCGATGAGCATAGGACTCCACGATGCTTTTGGGCTGAGGCTATGAATACTGCCTGTTACATTGCCAACCGCATCTTCCTACGAGCTTTCTTAGGGAAGACTTCATACGAACTATGGTTTGATAGGCAGCCCAGCATTAAGCACCTGCGAGCATTTGGCTGTAGATGCTTTGTGCTCAAAAAGGGGGGGCATTTGGACAAATTTGAATCTCACTGCTTGGATGGTATTTTCCTTGGTTACGTGTGGCGGAACCGCCGATTTAATCCGGGCTAAGCACACCTGCCACCTCTGGCTTGCAGTGCGATTAGACCGAACTAAACCCGGTCGTCCGTCGAGAGTCATTCGACTCCCGATATTACCTTTTCCCAGAGGAACCGACATCATACACATCCGACTCACGATGGAGCCACAACAGAAACATCATCACAGGCAGTTAAATAGCATAAAAGTAGATTTATTTACAAACCAGTTTTTTACATAAAATACCAGTCCAACATAATATTATACGGTAGTAAGTTTGAAAGTTTCTCGCAGCGGAAAATATAAGTTTAGGTCACATGTTATCACCAAAAGTTTTGCATTGGAGGCACAACATCGAGCCCACCGATGTTGTCCTCGTGCCACTTAGTCACTTCATCCTACATGAGGGCATGCCCCGCCTCCAACACAGGTGCACACCATGAATTCCATACCTGCGCTCAAAAGGTGGGGGCAAACCCTGAGTACTAATTACTCAGTAGGTCTTAATGGACTTGGCTTACGGCTGACGTGAAGCAGCTTACTAGCAAGTTGATCCTTAGCCTTTAGTTTTTAACAGCTACTTAATTAACTTAAACAACAAGTTTCATTGTCTGCATGATTACCAACGTAAAAGTAAGTCTTTGCAAGATAACAACTCAGCTCAAACATGTAGTATTCCAAAAACCATGAGTATTGCATAGAATCTCATGAACTACAACTTTGGTATTCAAGACATGGCAAGATTTTGAATTTTGTTTCACAAAATTTTGAATTTACCAAACAGGACTGAATTTGGCAGAAATCACATTTTTACATAAAATGCCCCAAAACTAGGTTTCAACATTCATGCATGCCATGACACAAAATATCAAAGTCATTCCTTATGGGATTGCCTACAAGTTTGGTATATAAAGTTTTATACAATTCACAACTGTATTGAAGTTATAACTGCCACATAAGCACCGCTTTTCTGTAAACTGAGTTTAGTTGCTTAAATGACTCAACTTATACATGCTCTCAAGGCAAAATGCCTTTGAAATGATGCCATTATGCTAATGATATAAGTGTAATGCAATTGAGATGCCTAGGGCATCACAACCCACCCCCCTTAAAGAAATCTCGTCCCGAGATTTTTGATGTGACGTGGGTGGTTTAGTTGGTTGTAGCCAATGTTGTGTGCATGTAATGAGTTTAGATCCTAAAGTTAAGCTTGTTGTGACATACCGATTTGAAGTGGATGGTAGAAACCCAGGATACTTAGTGTGCAGGTATTCTTCTTGCTCCCAAGTGGCTTCTTCTTCGGAGTGATTACTCCATTGAACTTTGTAAAAGTTGATTGTTTTCTGACGAGTTGATCTTTGTTTTTGATCAAGGATTTTTATAGGATGTTCTTCGTATGTGAGATCTGGTTCAATTTGAACTTGAGAGTTATCTACCACTTTCTCTGGCACTCTTAAGCACTTCTTTAGTTGTGAGACGTGAAACACATCATGAACTGCAGCCAGATGTGGTGGTAGTTCTAACCGATAAGCGACGGCTCCGCACTTTTCAAGGATCTTGAATGGACCGACGTACCTTGGTGCTAACTTTCCTTTCACCCCAAACCGTTGTATCCCTTTCATCGGAGATACTTTGAGATACACATGATCTCCCTCCTCAAAGACTAGTGGCCTCCTCCTTTTATCCGAGTAACTTTTCTGTCTGGACTGTGCTCTTTGGAGATGGTGGTGTATAAGTTTCACTTGTTCTTCGGCTTCCCTCACTAAATCAGGGCCAAAGGTAACACGTTCTCCTGGTTCGGACCAGTTTAGTGGTGTTCTGCATCTCCTACCATAAAGAGCTTCGAAAGGAGCCATTTCTAAGCTCTTTTGGTAGCTATTGTTGTAAGCAAACTCTGCCCAGGGTAGACACTCATCCCACTTGGTGGAGTAAGTTAGTGCACAGGCCCTTAACATGTCCTCTAGGATTTGATTTATTCTTTCTACTTGACCACTGGTTTGAGGGTGATATGCTGAACTTCGAATCACAGTGGTTCCAAGAGCGGATTGTAAATGTTCCCAAAAGCGGGACACAAATATCGAACCTCGATCGGAAGTGATGGTCTTGGGTACCCCATGTAGGGAAATAACCCGTGCAATATATAGCTCTGCATAGGTAGCGGCAGTATAATGAGTCTTGACGGGTAAGAAGTGTGCCGACTTGGTGAGCCGATCGACAATCACCCATATAGAATCATATCCTTTTTGGGTACGAGGCAAACCCACAACAAAATCCATGTGTATATCCTCCCATTTCCATGCTGGAATATCCAGCGGCTGAAGCATTCCAGCGGATTTTAAGTGATCAGCTTTTACTTTCTTGCACACGTCGCACTCAGACACATACTTGGCGATTTCTCGTTTCATACGGGTCCACCAAAACTTTTGCTTCAAGTCTTGGTACATCTTATTGCTGCCTGGATGTATCGTGAGTATTGAAGTGTGCGCTTCGTCCAGTATCTTCTTCCTCAACTCCATGTCCTTGGGTACCACTAGACGATTCTTGAACCACAGGACGCCTTGATCATCAAGTGTGAAACATGCCTTCTTCTCTTCACTAATACCTTCACGGATATATGCCATACCCTTATCTTGCTTCTGCGCTTCTATGATTTGTGACCTGATTGTGGGCTCAATAATGACATTATAGAGTTCCGCATGCTGTCCTGAAGATGTTTCAATGTCACTCATCTCACAGCAGATTATTCTTGCTGTAGGTCGGACTTCTATCATATTGCAATGGGCTTTTCGGCTTAGTGCATCTGCTACCACATTGGCCTTGCCTGGGTGGTAGTGTATCTCCAGATCATAATCTTTTATCAACTCTAGCCATCGTCTCTGCCTCATATTGATTTCAGGTTGAGTGAAAATATATTTGAGACTCTTATGGTCAGTGTAAATGTGACATGTGTTGCCTAACAGATAGTGTCTCCAAATTTTTAGTGCATGAACGACTGCAGCTAACTCAAGGTCATGTGTTGGATAGTTGGCTTCATGTTTCCTCAGTTGGCGGGAGGCATAAGCAATTACTCTTCCTTCTTGCATCAAGACACAACCAAGTCCATTACCGGAGGCATCACAGTACACCTCAAAAGGCTTGGTAATATCTGGTTGAGCTAGCACTGGTGCTGAGGTTAACAATTTCTTCAAGGTCTGAAAAGCTTCTTCACATTTCGGATTCCAAATGAACTTGGCATTTTTCTTGGTTAAGGAGGTCATAGGTTTTGCAATTTTGGAGAAATCTTTGATAAAGCGGCGGTAGTAGCCCGCTAAACCAAGAAAACTCCGGATTTCAGTCACAGTCTCTGGTTGCTTCCAATTTAGCACATCTTCTACTTTATTAGGGTCAACTGCTACTCCCTTTTCAGATAGCACATGGCCCAAGAAACTCACTTCTTTCAGCCAGAATGCACACTTGCTAAACTTGGCATAAAGCTTATGCTCTCTGAGCCGAGTAAGCACGATCCTCAAGTGTTCTTCATGTTCTTTTTCATTTTTGGAGTAGATTAGTATGTCATCTATGAATACCACCACGAACTTATCGAGTTCATTCATGAACACCGAGTTCATCATATACATGAAGAAAGCCGGTGCGTTGGTTAGTCCAAATGACATGACCAAGTACTCATACAAGCCGTATCTGGTAGAGAATGCTGTCTTGGGTATATCCTCTTCTCTAATCTTCATCTGATAGTAGCCAGACCTTAGGTCAATTTTAGAAAAGACCTTAGCCCCGGCTAACTGATCAAATAGAATGTCGATGTGTGGCAGTGGGTATTTGTTTTTGACGGTCACTGCATTCAGTGGCCGATAGTCAACGCACAATCTTTTCCCACCATGATCCTTTTTCTCAACAAAGAGAGCTGGACAACCCCACGGTGATGAACTAGGCCTAATGAACCCTTTGTCTAATTGTTCTTGTAGCTGTACTTTCAATTCCTTCAAATCATCAGGTGGCATCCTGTATGGTCTTTTTGACACAGGTGCCGTGCCTGGAACGAGTTCAATGGCAAATTCTACGTCCCGTTTTGGTGGTAGTCCCGGAAGTTCTTCTGGAAATACGTCCGGGAATTCACACACTACTGGTATCTTTTTAACCTCTTGTAGTTCAGTCGCATTGACCGTGGGGCTCATGTGTTTTTGGTTTGGCATGTGTATCTGTATAGCCTTACCACTTACGCCTGACTTTAATTGTATTGTCCTGCTGCTAACATCCAGGACTGCATCGTGTTCTTTCATCCAATTCATACCTAAAATAATATCAATCCCCTGGTGTGGTAGTACCACGGGGTTGATGATAAAATTTTCTGTGCCAATGCTCAGCTTAAGCTGTCTAACCCCCAAACTGGTTTCAATAGGTGATCCCGGTGCTGTAATTTGATAATTTTCTTTCAACTTGTACATTTTTATCCTATGCCTCAAAGCAAACCGCCGATTTAATCCGGGCTAAGCACACCTGCCACCTCTGGCTTGCAGTGCGATTAGACCGAACTAAACCCGGTCGTCCGTCGAGAGTCATTCGACTCCCGATATTACCTTTTCCCAGAGGAACCGACATCATACACATCCGACTCACGATGGAGCCACAACAGAAACATCATCACAGGCAGTTAAATAGCATAAAAGTAGATTTATTTACAAACCAGTTTTTTACATAAAATACCAGTCCAACATAATATTATACGGTAGTAAGTTTGAAAGTTTCTCGCAGCGGAAAATATAAGTTTAGGTCACATGTTATCACCAAAAGTTTTGCATTGGAGGCACAACATCGAGCCCACCGATGTTGTCCTCGTGCCACTTAGTCACTTCATCCTACATGAGGGCATGCCCCGCCTCCAACACAGGTGCACACCATGAATTCCATACCTGCGCTCAAAAGGTGGGGGCAAACCCTGAGTACTAATTACTCAGTAGGTCTTAATGGACTTGGCTTACGGCTGACGTGAAGCAGCTTACTAGCAAGTTGATCCTTAGCCTTTAGTTTTTAACAGCTACTTAATTAACTTAAACAACAAGTTTCATTGTCTGCATGATTACCAACGTAAAAGTAAGTCTTTGCAAGATAACAACTCAGCTCAAACATGTAGTATTCCAAAAACCATGAGTATTAAGGTACCGAGAGTTTAAGTAATTACTACGTTGCCCGACAGTGATATTGGCATTCCCACACCTGGTGGGCATCAGCGATTCGAATCGATTTTAATTCCCGGGAATAACTATCATGCCAGGGGTATATGCTTACTAGCCATCGCGTTCCCACATATAGCCCCAATCTTAACCTGCCTCGTCCCAAGTTCGATTCACTCCCGCCTAGCCCCCGGGTTGTGCCCCCATGACGAGCCTGCCGACATCTCGGTCTCCCCGTCATGAGTACCAAGCTCCCCCGGGCCACCTTCCTCTCAACCAGCGGGTAGGAACGTGTCTCTGTGCTTCGGACGAGCCCAGGAAAGACTTTTCCGGTCCCATTCCCCGGATAAGCACTTTAGCAATGTTATGCCGATCAGCAGACGAACAGCGGACCTTGTTTGTCGGATTTTGCCCTATGGGCAGGTTTTTAAGATTGACCTTGCATCTGTCTCTGGACCTCCTCGGTGTTTGGTTGCTAGTTCTTCTGCTGATATTTGGATGTGGCATAGGAGGCTTGGCCATTTGAGTTTTGATCTGCTAGTCAGGTTGAGCTCAATGGATCTGATCCGAGGATTGCCCAATTTGAAAGCAGAAAAGGACTTAGTATGCCACCCCTGTCGTCATGGCAAGATGGTTGCCGCTTCTCATGCACCTGTCAATCAGGTGATGACCTCTTACTCGGGTGAGCTGCTACATATGGACACGGTTGGTCCTGCTCGAGTACAGTCGGTCAGTGGGAAGTGGTATGTGCTTGTAGTTGTGGATGACTTTTCTCGCTATTCGTGGGTGTTCTTCATGGAATTCAAAGATGAAGCTTTTGGTTTTGTTCGGGATCTGGTCTTGAGGTTAAGGAATGAGAGTCATAAAGCCATGAGGGCTATCCGCAGCGACAATGGCGGAGAATTTCGTAACTCTCGTTTCGAAACCTTTTGTCGTGACCTTGGTCTTGATCACCAATTCTCATCTCCTTATACCCCACCGCAGAACGGTGTTGTGGAACGAAAGAACCGCACACTTGTAGAGATGGCGCGGACGATGCTTGATGAGCATAGGACTCCGCGACGCTTTTGGGCTGAGGCTATGAATACGGCCTGTTACATTGCCAACCGTATCTTTCTACGGGCTTTCTTGGGAAAGACTTCGTATGAGCTACGGTTTGGCTGGCAGCCTAGCGTCAAGCACCTGCGTGCATTTGGCTGCAGATGCTTTGTGCTCAAAAAGGGGGGGCATTTGGTCAAATTTGAATCTCGCTGCTTGGATGGTATTTTTCTTGGGTACGCCTCTAGCTCTAGGGCATATAGAGTGTGGATCCTTGATACTAGACAAGTGGTTGAGACCTGTGAAGTTTCCTTTGATGAATCTATGCCTTGCACAACCCCCGCATTTGAGCTTTCAGGTGATGATGAAGAAGGCGCTCCCATCTTTGAAGATGAGGAAGGCGAAGTAGATGCTGGTGATGCCGGAGCCACTGCACCGGCTGCAGCTCCTGCCCCCTCTGCTACGAGCTCTGAAGATGAAGGAGGACCCTTGCCTACGTCTTCCTCCTCACTCCCCCGACCACAAGCTCGAGCAGAGGTAGGCCCCGCTGAGGACGTAGGAGAGGTGACCTCTGAGATTGTTCCATCTCGGCAGGTCCAGCGGGATCACCCTCCAGACAGGATGATTGGAGACCTACACCAGCGTGTCACACGTTCTTCGGTTAACTCTCTGGCCTTTTTCTGTCACTCCGCATTTGTTGCTTCTTTCGAACCCCGGGATGTGTCACATGCATTATCTGATCCTAGTTGGGTGAACGCCATGCATGAGGAGTTGGAAAACTTTGAGAGAAACCATGTCTGGGATTTAGTTGAACCTCCACCAAACTGCCACCCTATAGGAACCAAGTGGGTTTTCAAGAACAAACAGGGTGAGGATGGGATGGTTGTGAGGAACAAAGCGAGATTGTTAGCCCAGGGTTTCTGTCAGAAGGAGGGGATAGATTATGAGGAAACCTTTGCTCCTGTAGCTCGTTTAGAGGCTATTAGGATTTTGCTTGCCTTTGCTGCCACTAAAGACTTCAAATTGCAGTAGATGGATGTCAAGTCAGCCTTTCTAAACGGTTACATAGAGGAGGAGGTTTATGTGAGACAACCTCCTGGCTTTGAGAGTGCCAAGTTTCCAGACCGGGTGTATAAGTTGAGAAAAGCCTTGTATGGTCTGAAGCAAGCCCCAAGAGCTTGGTATGCTAGGTTGAAAGCCTTTCTGCTCAAGTCTGGTTTTGTGATGGGTTCAGTAGACAAGACCTTGTTTCTGTTGAGTCGTGGCGGTGACACCCTTCTAGTTCAGATATATGTTGATGACATTATCTTTGGTGGTTCATCTCACGCTTTGGTGTCTAAGTTTGCTGAACAGATGAGCAGTGAATTCGAGATGAGTCTCATGGGTGAGCTTCAGTTCTTTCTCGGGCTTCAGATTAAGCAAGGCCCAGAAGGAACCTTCGTCCATCAAGCCAAGTACACGAAGGACATTTTGAGGAAGTTTGACAAGGGAGATCTCAAGCCCATGGCGACTCCCATGTCAACACAGACGGCTCTTGATGCGGATGAAAAAGGGGAGGTGGTGGACCAAAGAGAGTATCGAGGAATGATCGGCTCACTTCTGTACCTGACGGCGACCAGGCCGGACATTCAGTTCGCGGTTTGCCTCTGTGCACGTTTTCAGGCCTCACCAAGGCTATCACATCGTCAAGCGGTGAAGCACATCTTTCGGTACCTAAAATACACTCCTGAGCTTGGACTTTGGTTCTCTTCAGCTTCGTTGCTCTCTCTTAGAGGGTATTCGGATGCTGACTTTGCGGGTTGTCGGCTGGAGCGCAAGTCTACTTCTGGCACCTGCCAGTTTCTCGGTTCTTCCCTTGTTTCTTGGTCCTCACGCAAGCAATCTAGCGTAGCCACTTCCACCACAGAAGCTGAATACATTGCTGCTGCTAGCTGCTGCTCCCAGCTGCTTTGGTTGAAGTCCACCTTGAGCGACTTCGGTCTCAGTTTTAGGAAGATCCCTCTCCTAGTTGACTCTACTTCTGCTATTTCTGTAGCTAAGAACCCCGTCCTGCACTCCAGAACCAAACACATAGACGTGAGGTTTCACTTCTTGAGAGATCACTATGAGAAGGGAGATATAGACTTGATCCATGTAGAGACTGAGAACCAGTTGGCCGATATCTTTACCAAGCCCTTAGACCTGAGCATATTTGCTCACTTGCGTGGGGAGCTTGGTGTTTGTTATCCCTTTTAGGTTGGGGTAACTTTGGTATAGTTTAGGTTTTGCTTTGCTTTTTCTTTCTTTTCTTCCTTTGTTTCTCTTTGCTTCTCTTGCATTTTGTCCCATACCATGCATTGCATTGTAACATATGCATTTCACTTTCACTAGCACTAGAGCTCTTCTGGTATGCCAAGTTAGTACTTCCTTGTGCTAGATTGTACAGTTGCTTGCATGATCATGGTTGGCTAAGCTCCTTGAATCTGTATAATATCTTTTGTGAGCTTAGTCACTTTTGCTTCTTCCAAATCAAAAACCATGATCACCACATGACTTGGCTACCTAGCATGTGTAGGAATGTTGAATGCTATGCTATCTTTTCATGCTTGGATATGCTAGTTGTATGCCTAGGTTGCACTGATGCCTAAGCAGTTATGACACCTTGTTCATATCTAAAATCTGAATTAATGTGATTTACAAGTGCTGTCCTATGAGTTAAATTGAAAAGATTCAGGAGGGTTCACTTGTCACACTGATCCAGTTTGAGATAGCTTGCCTTTGCACAGTGGCTTGAACTTAGACTAGGCTGTGTATGACCAAAACCTTGTCTTAAGCTCCTGATGGTTTTCTGAACCTAGGCATGGCATTGGTTGGTAAGAAGTGGCAACCACAAGTGAATAACCCCTGGCACATGATCTGATTTGCTTGAAGTTCAAAATTGCTAAATCTGAAATCTGCAAGTCTCTAAATTGCTTATGGTCTGTTGTAGATGCCTTGGTTGAGAGTAGCACACCTTGTATGTTTTGCTAGCATCTTGCTGTTCATGCCTATCTTGCTAGATGCTATTCATGTTGGTGATGCACTTTTTTTTCAACAACTCTGAAAAACATGCTCCTAGCTCTGTATAAGATAGATTCAATTGAGCTTGTTTTGCATGCTACCTTGCCCTCACTTGCTCTGTATGCTAGAACTTGTATTTACTAGCTTTTCATCCCTGCTGAGCTCTTCATGGAACACTTCCTGCATTTCATGGCATATTTTGAGGGGGAGTTGTCCACTTCAGGGGGAGTTGAGTTCTATGACCCTTGATGTGTCCATTGTCAACAAGGGGGAGAGATTGGACCATGGGGGAGGACTCTGTAGAGGTCTAGTTGAGGGGGAGGTTGAGCTTTTAGCATGCTCTTGCATCGGTGTGTAGGGACCCTCTTATTCTAATCTCACAAAGGATTGAACCCGAACCATGGCTATCAAGCTGGGACGTAGCTGATAGCCATCTGTGATGATGGGTGTGGATGGTGGTGGAGGCTCCAAAAAATCGCCTTTCGGAGCAGATAACATGCAGATAGGCGTGAGATCCATTGGGTGGTATGATGGAATGATGGTTGTGGTGGTATAGTGAAAGATAGGATGACCTTGGTTCTATGTTAAAATAGCTACTGTTCCCCGGCAACGGTGCTAGAAAAGTTTGTTGGCATTCCTTAGCCTATTAGATATAACTCCGCAAGTGCACAGAAAATGTGTTGCAGCCTTTCACCCAAAAGTATTCCAGGGTATCGAATCCACGAGGAATGAGGAGTATGATAACACACAAAACAACCAATCAAACTAGCGAAGCTACCAATGTAGAGGATAAAAGGTAGAGAAGCAGGTTCTCGATAGATGCTAAATCACCTCACTATACCAAGCATGCAAAGTGCTATACTTGTCATGTAAACAAAGATACCAAAGTTGTAGAACCACTACCAGGCACCAGAGTGCTGAATTCCCAACCGAGAAAGCCGTGTGCTATAGGATTCGGCTATATCATCAGCGAGCCTATCCGAACGTACGGGATTGGAATACCGAGACCACAAAAGCTATCACCTAGTGTGTCTACCAACCAGAGCTGCATCAGATAGCTGACCAACCAAGGTAAACTCTAAGTATATACACCGTCGTGTCTACTCTAGGAGTTAACTACTAAACTAGTAATGAGCCAGAAAAGCAAGCAACACTATATAGCCAACACTATAAGCATGCACAAGGTTCCCGTAAATAGACAAGTATAAGACTAAGTTTGAAAGTAAAGTAAGACTGAAATGACAAAGGTAGAGGACAAGGAACTTTACTCAATCCTAGAACAAATATCTTTCCTATGAGAATACAAGTTTAGGAGAGAAGAGAATTCCCACTGCATAACCCTTTCACCTCACTACTCTCCTTGATACAAAGGCCACTCTCTCTATAAGCTAAGGCAAAGCTTCACTTCTCCAACACTATACACTTCACTCTCAAGTGCTACTCTACCACTACAACACACCACATACCATGACCTCAAGGGTATTTATAGCTATCCAAAGGTCGGTTGTGGTGGTTAAGTCAGTGCTGAGGGGGCACATGGTAGGTTAGCTAGCCTCCACTTGGCCGGGCGGCCTGGTCCTTAGTCATCCAATGCTTTTGGTTGGTTGGGTAAGGCAGTTGATAGTTATCCTCATGTGTTTTTGTCTTATCCTTTGGATTCCCTTTGTGTTTATTCCTTGACCCTTGGATGTCACTCTCCTAGATTGTTGACTTTAACCAATCCATGGGCTGGATTGGTGAGGTGGAGGCCTTCCAGGGTGTTTGTGTTTCCTCACTCGGTTTCCAACATGGAGTTGTGCTTGACACGCCTTGTGTTGCATGTAGGTCGAAGGACATGGTATTTGGAGAGAATGTGGGGTCGGGCGGCCTGGGACTTAGTCCCTGGTGCCAGTCCTTAGTGCTGAGAGGTTGAGGAAGCTGGGTGACCTGCCCAACTGGCTAGGCAAATGGAAGAAAAATAGACATATGGAGTGGTCTCCTCCACACGTCCATGATCTAATAAAGAAACTATCGGGTCTATGAACAAGATTTAAAAAAGTCCAATCTTAATATCCTTGAGGCCTTGCGTACAAGCCTATTTATTATCCTATCGGTATGCCTATGTGACCCATATGTGCTAAGCCGGTACTTATTACTTACTTCTATCTATTAAATGTCCGAGAGCGGTTACCCCAACCATCCACACACCTCTTACCAAAGTTGAAATGCAGGACTTGCTTGGGTAGGCATATGATCATCAGTGTCGAGCGAGGCTTGAACTACACTTTTCATTTTCATATTTACTTGAATTAGGGAATTTCCTCGTACCGTACGTACACATGGATTCAAGGATTGACCATTATAACTAGATGTTAGGTTATTAATTACTCCAAAGTGGGTAGGCTTTCATAAGCGAGTCAGTTCATTGACTCGCATGCATTGTGTGGTGGAAGACCAGCTGCGGAACTCGCGACTCTATTAGAAAGTAGAATGACCAACTTTTACACAAATTTTCAAGTGGATGAGATCGGTCGAGTGGTCTCAGTTGGAGAAAAGAACATAGGAAGGGCGGTTGATCTTCTTTCGACTTATCCTTAAAAGTCTATAAACAGCTCGCAAAATCCAACCACTTCAGCTACTTTATTGCCCCCAACTGTTTCCCTTACCTCTTTAGAAACAGAAGGGTCAAACTATTGGAAGCAAATGGAAAAGGAACACCGAGTGGAATCAAAGAAACTAGCGGACTGATCACTAAATTGCTCACGGAGTGGCATACCGAGAACCGGTTTATGGACCACTGTAGTCCTGTTTTCCTGGTCTAGTAATTGTAGTAGTCCGGTCAAGTCAGTCAGGTAGTACTGGTCAAGTCTCATTTCCCTTACAGTAGGGTAGTCCAACCAGCAACAACAATCCTACTAGTAGCACTCCTACCAGGAACACCGGTCCGACTAGCAAGAGTAAGTAGCACCAACAATAAAAAAATAATGTTTAATTTATCTTATTTTTATTTTTACTTTGTTAAAAAAAGAGTGTCGATAAAAGCAACTCCCAACTTTGATATAATACCTTCACTATGGAAATGATGAATAGTTGCTCTATTATGTTCTTACTTAGTTGTCTTTGAAAATACCATACTTAGCTTAATTTTGAGCTTGTGTGTATAAAAGTGCGTTTTGCATAACTACGTCTAAATTGTTGTGAGAAATGATATGACTAAGTAATAAGCCAGCTCTTACATTCTATTAGTAAGATGAACATCTCAAGGTATTCTTTTGAAAAATGGAAATGAAGTTCCCCCTATTGGTTTTGAACACCTACTAGAGCCAAATACACTGGAAATATCTGAGCCTAGCTTATTAAGCTACTTACTGTTGTTTTGAGCTTTGTCGAATTTTAAGTGTCATTGAATGGAATCATCACTACCATGCTAGTTATTATTGTAAAATCCACCCTTAAATATGCATTTACCTACCCTGGGTATGCATCCATATATCTTCAAAACGATACCTTTTTCCTTACACCTTTCAAATCAAAACAAGGTAGGATGTGGAGCCATCAAAAAGAAAAATAAAAGCATTCTAGTTAAAGCATGGCAAAATGATGAAAAAGAAAATCATGCTAGTCAGGCATGGCAAAAAGAGAGAAAATACAAAAAGGCTTCCGCATTCATACCCATCACACAAAAGAAGGAGAAGGAAATGAAATAAGGAAATCCATCCATCTAGCCACCAAATAAGCTCCAATGATGAACAAGACAAGTTGATGTAGTATATCTCATTGGTCTTATCTTTGGCTTTGCAAAATAAAAAACCTAAGTAAGCTAAGTCTTTCCATCACCTTGAGCTCCACAAAAGCTTTAGTACAGGAAATTCTTGGCTGTGCTCTTGGCCTTTGTTGGCGGTTCTTAGCCTTACAGATTTTACTCCTGAAGCGCATGGAGACCGTTGTATCTTTCACCCAGGAGTATTCTAGGTATTGTATTTATTTCCATGGGGAAGCATCGAGAAAGAATACAAAGTCATCGATCACCTAGCTGCTACCAACTCATTCGTTCCAAAAGATAACAAGTAAGTGTAAAGATCAAATACCTTGGGATACAAACCAAACACCATTTGCATGTACTCATGTTTAAGGTAGGAGGACAACAAGTCGAGGGCCAAGGTTCGGTCTTCCATCTCTACTAGCATACAAGAGCTATCCATACTAAGGTTGAAAGGATTGAGATAGAGCAATGGTTTGTGTCGAGCGAAATTCTAGACTACACCGAGGAGGCAGGGGGTAGATAGTTGGCCAACCGAACGACAACTGCTAATGCCTACGGGCTTACCGAACGACAGGATTGGAATACTGAGACCTCTAATGCTATCACCAAGAGAGGCTACCAACGAGAGCAGCATGGGTAAGATGGCACGCTATACTAGTGCTTAAGTGCTATCACCACAATAGTGATTGAGCACTAAAACTCATCCTTGATTCCAAGGGTTAGAGCTAACCAGATTCCTAGATCTTAGTCTAGGAAAGGCTTATAGCACTGGCAAGTATAACAAAGCTCAATCAACTCTAACTTAGCACAACTTAGGTCTCGAACTTGACATGTCGAAAAGGAAAAGGTGCTAGCAAATAAATGCAGCCGCATACATACCAAATACGAGTAACTAACTAGAGCAAAAGATAAGTGCACAAAGTAGGAAAGTAATGTACTCGCACTTGTCATATATCGGAAAGTAATGCATAAGATAGGAAAAATAAAGTATATTATCGAAGGTTCCAACTGACTCTGAAATAGTAGAGTTTGCTTTAACTCCCAGCTAAACAATGAATTCAGAGTGGAGGCACCACCTGAGGGGCGCCTCCTAGAGAGGGAGAGAGTGAGTTACATGGTGAGGTGCAAGTTTGGAGTGGGGGAGTGGCCCTCTATTTATAGGAGGCTAGAGGTCGGCAAAATGGCTAAGTCTGCAGGCCGAGCGGCTAGGTGGCAGGCTGGGTGGCCAAGTAGGAGGTCGGGCGGCCTGGTCTTGTGGCCTTCCAGCCCTTCGATGCACCGACCTTGATTTGCACGGCTAGATCTTCCATCTTTGAGGCTTTGGTGGTTGTTTCGGTTAAAGCACGTGCCGAAAGGCCTAAGTCAAAGGCTAGGCAGCCAGGTTACTAGGCCGGGCGGCTAGAGACTTAGCCTGTGGTTGACACTTGGATGTTCCTCATTGGTTGGAGAGTGAGTCTCGTGGATCCATCCATCATGCATGCCTTTGGTTCTTTAATCGACGATAGATTTGTGTCCAACTTGTGATTCTTTGGATGAATGTGTTGTTGGAAGGCCGAATGACCAAGTGGGAGGCTAGACAGCCAAAGTAATAGGCCGGGTGGCCTGAGTACTAGGTCGGGCAGCCAAAGTACTAGGCCGAACGGCCAGGCCTTCCAGCACTTAGTTATTTTGTGATCCATATGGTAGCCTTCCGACCTTTATCTTCACTTGGGCTTGATCCCTTAGGTGTATATGGGTCCTTGGTGAGTTACTTGGTTGATTCCCATGAAGATTGAGGCATTTGGAGAGGGTGGTTGGTCGGCCAGCATCCCCTTAGGCCACCCGGCCACTGTCCTTGCAGCCAGAGTTGTCAACTTACAACGGCCGTAACTTTCACATTCGGACTCCAAATTGAGTGAACCAAAACTCCATTTCGATTATTTCGACGAGATCTTTGAAATGGTTTGGTTTTTGTGGGCATTTGAGATAATTCATAATGATGTTATTTGTAATCCATTCTCAAGCCCTTTGGTGCCCACTATGTGCTTGCTTCTTATGATGTTGTTTTGCATGGAATTTGAGCATCTCCCTATAAAACATCGAAAACCACCAAAACTCTTGGAATTCGTTAGTTCAAGGTAAATAATGCATAGACTTTGGCCTATACCCTATTTATTCATCGAGGAATTGGCGGTTGAAATAGGTAAATAACGATCGCCAACAGCCTTAATGTTGAGGATACACTTTTGGGTGATCGGGAGTACCTCTAGAGAAACTTACCTTTATTTACAAAATCTTCAAAAATACCTTAGATTGGAATCAAAAAAGAAATGTTCTGAGCGAAAGCCTACAACCAAGTCATTCTTTCTCTCAACCATCCAAGACATGGTAAGTTAAAAAGATGCACCACAGGTAGGAGACAAGGTAATCATTGCATACACTATGATTCAAGATGAAAGCATGGGTGTCGATTATACATAGCCTCTATCCTTGAACATTGATATTGCAGCAACTCCTGATCCATAACCCATATTGGCTTTACTCAAGGATGAGCAAAGGACTAAGTTTGAGCGGTGGTGACTGGTCATTTTTGCACCACCTTGACCGTCAACTATCCATGTTTATGAAAGGAAATGTATCAAAGTGTAGACTAAACCTTTGCTACTAACATAATTCCACGAGTTGTGTTGAGTATTTGATTGCAGGTGCAAGACTAGCTGAAAATATACAAGTTTGGCTAAGTCAGGAAGACTCAGGCCACCCGTCCTGTGGGTCTAGGCCTTCTGGCCTGTGATTAGTGCCAAATCACTCCATCTTCGACCAGCATGCACATGAGAGACGTGTCAACACAATTACAAGGTACAACCCGAGAAGCCAAAGTGCTAAGCACCGAAAGGCTTGCCACCTCATTGATCCAACCCCTAGGGTGAAATCAGCAATCTGAGGGACTCCAGTCCTATGGCTAAGGATGAAACACAAGTGAAATCTAATGATCCAGAAGAAAGCATATGTTTGTAACCGCCAACTGACTTCTAACCGACTTTGGGAGGCAATATTGATCGTTGGATGAAGAGAGGCAGTGGATCCAAGGGTGTTTAGACTGCCTAGCCTTGGGTGGGTTTGCCTGGCCTCCCTACTAGGCTGCTCGGCCTGACACCTATCCCCGCTTCAATCGCCTCAACCTCCAAATTGACCTACTCCATGTATAAATACCCTTCCTGCTCGAGTGGGTATAAATAGGCCCCTAGACATCACTTGTAGAGTGTGAAATTGAGTAGTAACATACCATTGTCTTAGTATTGTAGCAATAGGATAGTCCAAAGAGGTATAGTTGAGTCCAAGTCTTTGCCTCAGGGATTCCAGAGTTAGCTTTGAGTCTTGGTAAAGCTCTTGTATCTTTACCTTTGCTGCTCTAGTATAATACAATTCATTCTTATACTTCAGTTATACTTTACTTTATTTCTTACACTAGCCCTAGTGTGGTGTACCTTCTTTCATACTAGACCAAGGCTTAGGCTCGTGTTGTTCTTAAATTATTTGAATCTTGCTAGACTTGCCGGTTCTATAAACTTTCCTTAGGCTTAGATCTAAGATTAAGTCTGTTCTCATCCTCTTATCTAGCAAAAACTTTAGTGATCAAGTTCCCACTTGATCACTAGTTTAGCATGCCATCTTACCACGCAGCTCTAGTTGGTAGCCCTTATTGGTGATAGAATTAGGGAGCCTCTATATTCGCATCATGTCGTTCGGTATGCCCGTAGGCAGTTAGCCAGTTGTCGTTCGGTTGGCAAACTATCTACCCCCAGGCCACCTCGGTGTAGCCTAGAATTTTGCTCGATGCAAGACCCTAGTTCGTGTTCATATTACTAGGCTCTACTGTGAATACTCCTATGCAGTAATTAAGAAATAGAGTTTGGATATCTAAATCTCACCCATTGTCCTCCCACATAGCTATACCAAGTTTGCTAACTGCTTTGGTCCCTGTGCTCTTATCCACCATACACTATCTTGTTTATCTTACCCCTATTGTAAGAATAGTTGGTAGTTATTAATTGAGTACTGCTTGAAGTTCGATCATATCATTCCATCTATTCACCCTTGCTTCCTTATGTATTTTTACGATACTCGGAATACTCTGGGTGAAAAAGCTACCTCGAATCTTCGTGCGCTTGTGGAGTAAGATATGTTACGCTAAGAGGCAGCAATAGTAGCTCCGCCTCGCGGGCCCTTTGGTCCCTTGCGCATTGCTTATCGACATTGCAGGCACGATGGTCCTGAGCTGCACCCAATGTTTCTCCTTGAAAGCAGGGTAGGATGGATTGGAAACTCATGCTCGCAGACCTCGGCCAAGAAGACCTCTCGCGAGGGATCATGCACGAGGGTCAACGGGGTTGTTGCCATGGGAGGAGGCATTGGAGGCCTCCTCGGCTGAGTGCTTCACCTAGTGAGTAATCCTGCCGGCCAGGGTACAGTCAATGGTGAGCCACAGCTAGAGTCTGGTGAGAGGTATCAACACGTCCTCAGCATACAAGATATTGAAGTCCTCCAGCGTGGAGTGTCATTGGCAGAGTGCCGATGCGGCGATGTCGCAGTACATGGCCAGTGATGCCGATTGGTCAGGGGCTTGCTGGCCGGGCTTCGGTGGGGTGGACGGTAGGTAGAATGGCCACTGAGCTGGGCGGTGAGTGCCTAGTGATGCATCAAGGTAGTCTGGCCCGAGTCTCCTCGCATAGCTGATCGGATCTGCTCTGACACAGGTTGGGGCCACGCCAAGGCAGTCGGGGCCGAGTTGGCCCTTGTAACGGCTTGAACCCGCTCTACCCCCGGGAGACTGCTCGTGTGGAAGTGTAGCCGCGATGATTAGTGGTTGTTCAGATGGGCTGCTGGTGGAGTGGCTTAGATGACTTCAGGACCCATCCTAGTAGAGATCGGATCTCAACGGTGGGCGAGCTGTAGGAGATATGCTGGTACCGCTTGGCCGAGGACGAGGACTTGGCGCCTAGTGGTTCATCGATGTGGTCGCCGTGGGGTGGTTCAGCTGGGCCTGGGATCTTATCACTGAGCATCTTGATGCAATAGTCTGCCACGTCTAGATTTGATCTAGGAGCCGAGAAGTTCGCTGGGAGGGTCGCTTGAGGTCCACCCAGGCACCGATCGGATCTCGGCGCCGAGTGGTTGATAGATGTTGGGGCTCTAGAGATCAGATCTGCTTCACCCTTGCAGTTGATGGAGTCATCGGAGCCGCTAGTGTGGATGTGGTAGTTGTGTTCAGGGGGCCCCTGGCCTCCGCGCAAGTCATGTACCATGTGCATGTCACTGAATTTGTCAACGACAGAGGTTAGTGTGCTGAAGGTGATGATTTCCCCCAGCTGAAACTTGACACATCTGTGGAAAGAAATTCCATTCGTAATCTATGGATCTCACACATCAGCCCCTATCTGGCGTGCTAGCTGTCGTCATTCTATACCTGCAGCCCAACATAGGGTTGTTCCTGCGAGGCTTTTGAGATCAAGGGGGTGATGTGGAGATTTCCAATGGTACATAGAACGCAAAGACACAACTATTATACAGGTTTGTGCCACTGAGATGGTTTGTAGCTTGTATTGCTGAGAATTCGAGAGCGTTTTCCTGAAGCCCTACTTCCCATTATATAGGCTGAGGAGCTAGGGTTACAAGGCGCATTCCTTGGGGATTGCTTGCCGATTAGTTCATAAGATAACATGCCAAAAATATAGGATAAGATCCTAAGATTCGATTCTAACTAATCCGAGTGGGTTTACTTGGGTACCATGCCGTCATCTCCAACCTTGCGCTATGGGTGAAGCCACTCGGCCCACCTGCAAAATGATCCAATCAGTCATCATAAGGCACCCGGGGGCATATGACTCCCACAAAGGATAACTATGTTAAATCACTATAATCTAGTATGAATCGATTACTAGCTATCCTTAAAAGATCTAAACAAGCTTAAAGATAAGGATGATAATCTACTCTCTAATTACCTTGATATCTATACAATACCATAAACTATATCAAGATCAAAGGTCAACTTAAGACAAGATCAGATAAGGGCTTAAACAGCGAAGGGATTTGTAAGAGATATGAGACAAACTTCCTATATACTAAGGGCCACCTTGAGAATAGATCTAGCATGCAAAACAGGATAAACATGATTAAATGTCATAAACTTTCTCGAACCTTTCTCCCACACATATGTCACATATAACGAGTTAATCGATGAACTAGCAAGTCTAAACCACGTTTAAACATGACCAGATTCAATCAACGAACTAAGGTAAAAAGATGTACTAAAAGACATGCAGAATTCTATCTTGGCCAATAACATGTAGAGATAAAGCATTGCACGTATAGACATGGATCATGGATCATGTATAAACAAAGAACTCATAGTCAAAAGACAGTTTCATAGATAAAACTCAAGGCTTTATCAAAGTAATAATAAAGAACAGAGAGTTACTCAAGGTACATCATGAACTTGAAGTGCAAATTCATTGAATTCGACAACATACAACTCATATCAAAAGATGAACTCGAGACTCACCATGAACACCTAGGGTCGGCTGAGCCAGACCACTCAGGGTCGGTCGACCCCTAGGGTTTCTGCCTCCTCTTGCTTCCTCCTTTCGCTGAGATTGACTTCTAGGTGATTCTTGCGAATATGGACCCTTAACCCTAGCGTTGGAACTCTGTTACAATGAATTTCGATGCCTCTCTATTGATGGTCGTTATTTCACTACCTACGATCATCAACTATCCATGAACATGAAGGAAAATACACCAAAGTGTAGACTAACCCTTGCTACTAACATAGTTCCACGAGTTGTGTTGAATATTTGATTGCAGGTGCAAGACTAGCCGAAAACATGTCAAATATGGCAAAGTTAGGAAGGTCACTAACTAAGGGGCCAGGCTACCTGACCTGTGAATGTCACCAAATGAGCCCATCTTCGACTTGCATGCACACTAAAGACGTGTCAACACAATTCGAAGGCCCAAGCCGAGAACCCAACATGTTAAGTACCGGAAGGCTTGCCACCTCATCGATCCAGCACTTGGATTGGTGAAGTCAGCAATCCATGGGACTTCAATCCAGCGGCTAAGGAAGAAACACAAGTGGGATCCAATGGCTCGGGAGAAAGCACACATTTTAACCGCCAACCGACCTGCAACCGACTTGGGGAGTGAAGATGGACCACAAGATGAAGAAAGGCAGTGGATCCGGCCTAGGGTGGGGCCGCCCAGCCTCCCACCAGGCCGCCCGCCTTGGTAACTACCTCCACAACCGCCATACCGACCCTATAAGACCCCTCACTCCCTTAGTAGCTATAAATACCCCCGAGCTCTCACTTGTAAAGTGCGGAAGTTGAGTGGAACAAACCATTGTCAAGTTAGAAGCACTTGGATAGTCCTGAGAGTTAGAGTTGAGTCTGAGTCTTTGCCTTAGGGATTCCGGAGTTAGCATCGAGTCTGGTAAAGCTCTTGTATCATTCTATCTTTGTACTCTTGCTACTTCAGCATAATATACTTTATTGATCTATTTTTCAGCTATACTTTACTTTATTTCTTACACTTGCCTAATGTGGTGTACCTTACTGCATACTAGACCAAGGCTTAGGTTTGTGTTGTTCTTGAGTTATCTAAATCTTGCTAGACTCACCGGTGCTATAGGCTTTCGATAGGCTCTGATCTAAGGCTAAGTCAGTTCTAACCCTCTAATCAAGG
This sequence comes from Paspalum vaginatum, assembly GCA_030272315.1. Classification (NCBI taxonomy): domain Eukaryota; kingdom Viridiplantae; phylum Streptophyta; class Magnoliopsida; order Poales; family Poaceae; genus Paspalum; species Paspalum vaginatum. Next base: position 29,718,426 of record CM059013.1, on the reverse strand, counting down.
ACGGACTTTAGTGATCAAGTTCTCACTTGATCACTAGTTTAGCGTGCCATCTTACCCACATAGATCTGGTTCGTAGCCCCTCTTGGTGACAACATTAGGGAGCGTCTGTAATCCGACCCCATCGTTTGGTAAGCCCGTAGGCGTTAGCCAGTTGTCGTTCCGTTGGCCAACTATCTACCCCCGTGCCTCCTCGGTGTAGTCTAGAATTTCGCTCGATGCAAGATCCTAGTTCGTGTTTGCTTAACTCAGTTCAACCGCGAATACTCCTTTGCAGTCGTTAAGAAATAGAGTTTGGATATCTTAATCTGACTCGTTGTCCTCCCAAGCAACTACCTAGTTGTTTATTGCATTGGTCCCTCTTTACTCTTCCCACCATACACTATCTTGTTATATCTTAGCCCCGTTTTAAAAATAGCTAGTGTTTATCTAAGTTATAGTACTGTTTAAAGTTCGAACATATCATTCCACCTATTAGCCCTTGCCTCCCTATGGATTTTTACAATACTCGGAATACTCTGAGTGAAAAAGCTACACCGAATCTCCGTGTGCTTGTGGAGTTTGATTTGTTCAAACCTAGGTACTTATAACTTGATAACATACCGCTATTTCTTAGCGGGCTTATTTGCCTCTGTCTACTTTATTGTTGGGTTGACAGAGACGTGTATGACCGGTTTCGACCTACCGTCAAACTTTCACAACAATCCGGAGTCGTTGCTCAGAAGGAGAGTCCGTCAAAAGACAATCCACGAGTAGAGGACTGTGCCATTATCATTTGAGTTTGGATCCACAAGCACAAAGCAATCGACACCAACAATGGCTGTGCCTGAGAAGACCATCCGTGACTTTTCCATCCCTTCCAGCAACAACATCCCCACTGGGCCTAATGTGCAAGTTGGAGAAGGATTCAAGCTGAAGTCAGGTGTCATTCATATGGTCCAAGCTAGTCCATTCTGCGGATTGGCGTCGGAGGATGCAAAAAGCCATCTCCAGCAATTCCTGGAGATATTCAGTACATTCACCATCAAGGGAGCAAGCGCCGATGTTGTTTGACTTCCCCTTTTTCTGTTCTCACTGATCGGGAAGGAAAAATGGTGGTTCTATCTGATCCGCGCAAACTTGGCAACTTGGGAGGCATGCTGAAATGCTTTCCTTGCAAAGTACTTCCCCTTGGGGAAGACAAGCTCACTGAGGAACCGAATCTCAAGCTTCCAACAGCTCACTGATGAGACAGTGTCAGAGGCATGGGAGAGACTTCAAGAGTACATCGCCGCCTGCCCCAACCATGGTATGGAAGAGTGGCTGATCATCTCGAACTTCTTCCATGGTCTGCACCGAATCGCGCAAGAACACCTCGATGTAGCCGGTGGAGGATCCTTTCTGTCCTTGAGTGTTGCTATTGCACGCACTCTCATAGAAAAGATGGCAAGCAACCAAGGATGCAGATAAGAGAGGCGAACAATAAGCCCTGCGGAGTCCACTGTGGCGGAACCGCCGATTTAATCCGGGCTAAGCACACCTGCCACCTCTGGCTTGCAGTGCGATTAGACCGAACTAAACCCGGTCGTCCGTCGAGAGTCATTCGACTCCCGATATTACCTTTTCCCAGAGGAACCGACATCATACACATTCGACTCACGATGGAGCCACAACAGAAACATCATCACAGGCAGTTAAATAGCATAAAAGTAGATTTATTTACAAACCAGTTTTTACATAAAATACCGGTCCAACATAATATTATACGGTAGCAAGTTTGAAAGTTTCTCGCAGCGGAAAATATAAGTTTAGGTCACCATGTTATCACCAAAAGTTTTGCATTGGAGGTACAACATCGAGCCCACCGATGTTGTCCTCGTGCCACTTAGTCACTTCATCCTACATGAGGGCATGCCCCACCTCCGACACAGGTGCACACCCTGAATTCCATACCTGCGCTCAAAAAGTGGGGGCAAACCCTGAGTACTAATTACTCAGTAAGTCTTAATGGATTTGGCTTACGGCTGACGCGAAGCAGCTTACTAACGAGTAGATCCTTAGCTTTTAGTTTTTAACAGCAACTTAATTAACATAAATAACAAGTTTCATTGTCTCTATGATTGCCAACATAACAGTAAGTCTTTGCAAGATAACAACTCAGCTCAAACATGTAGTATTACAAAAACCATGAATATTAAGGTACCGGGAGTTTAAGTAATTACTACGTTGCCCGTGTGCACTATCAGCATTCCCACACCTGGTGGGCATCAGCGATTCGAATCGATTTTTAATTCCCGGGAATAACTATCATGCCAGGGGTATATGCTTACTAGCCATCGCGTTCCCACATATAGCCCCAATCTTAACCTGCCTCGTCCCAAGTTCGATTCACTCCCGCCTAGCCCCCGGGTTGTGCCCTCATGACGAGCCTGCCGACATCTCGGTCTCCCCGTCATGAGTACCAAGCTCCCCCGGGCCACCTTCCTCTCAACCAGCGGGTAGGAACGTGTCTCTGTGCTTCGGACGAGCCCAGGAAAGACTTCTCCGGTCCCATATCCCGGATAAGCACTCTAGCAATGTTATGCTGATCAGCAGGCGAACAGCGAACGGGCCTTAAACGACTCGGGCGGAGTCCGGGTGCGACATCATGAAAACGTAAATACTGAAATAAATCTCCGCCCGGTCTCCATTTAACTTCATAAGCAACAATAATAAATGATATGACTGTAAGCTTTTGTAACTTTGAAAACACCTACGTGACGAGTACACACACTCGTGTCTACTCGTACCTAGCAATTTCTAGGCATACTCGTCCTACGAACTCTATGTATAGGTGCTAGGGCCAGGGCGGCCAGGAAGTCTAATGCAATTGGTTTCAAAACAACTCCTAATGCATATGCGTAATCATCAAGTATAATTTATTTGCTGGGTAGAGTATGATCCTGCCTACCTTCTTCACTAGGGTCAGTAGCTTCCTCCGGAGCGTAGTCGGGTTCCTGCTGCTGGTCCTCTGACTCTGGGTGCAGTTCCTCTTCCGGCTCCGTCACGATCGGTTGGTCCGATGGTGGTTCTTCGTTCGCGGAATCTATATGTATGACATGATGCAGTTAAAGCATGTATTAGTGCAAAGCTTGCCTCATTATGCGGGTGTAATGCAGTAGATCAGTGAACTTATGATTCGTGGTACAAAGTTATGCATATTGAGGTGAAAGTCGTTTCATACTAAGAAATCGTACAAGCCATCATCTACGACAGCTTAGCTTGTCACATAAAATAACGTGGTGTGTGACTGAGTTGCATCGATTTATGCGAAAAGACCGATGTCTACTACCATCTAGAACTCTTTTATGCTATAAGGAGCACAATAAACTAGGTATAACCATTTAGAACCTAATTTTTATATAAACAACATTTCTGCATTTATTTTTCATGCTAAAAACACATGTAGGGGCAAAATGGTAATTAGCAGTGGTCATTTGAGCTACCAAAATTTTCATAGAGCCTACACAGAATATAAAGGTCTCTGCCCAAATTTCACAATTTTTGGAAATCATTTTAGCCATATTTTCCATTTATCAAGGTTTTTCATGCTTGCACAAAAACAGGGGCAAAACTGTCTTTTCCTACTCAACCATCATACCCATTCTGTAGATCTATATATTAGGAACAAAATGCAACAAAGTTTGCTATTTTTGGATTTTTATACACTTTACTATGATTTTTCAAAGTTTCAGCCTTTTTTAAAGCATTTTAATCGAAATTAAACAGATCCAGGACCTATCTGTAAATATCTATAGCTTCTGAGGGTTCCTGTGCAAGATTTACAAGACTCAGTACACAGTGCTCGGTATGGAAACGTAAAACTGTTAAACCCGAAGGGCGATAGCGCAAAATGTGCGTCTTCCTCCTCCCGTCGTCTTCCTCCTCGCGACGGGAGGGGAGCTCCGGCGGCGCGCGGTCAATCCCGGCCCTGCGGGGCTCGGGAGCTCGCCGCGGAGTGCCGGGGAGAGAGAGGAGAAGACGGGAAGCTTTACCCACTACCTCAGACGGCGGGGGAGATCGCGGGGAGGGTCGGCGACGAGTGCCCCTGGCCGGCGAGGTCCGGCGGTGCAATACGCCGAAGTGGGAGGGTCTCGGGCGACGCGGTCTAGACGGAAAGGTAGAGTCGAGGGCGGCGAAGCTCGGTGCGGTGACGGTTGAGCTCGGGAGTGGGCGGAGATGGCTGGGGGCGAGCTCGCGCGGTTTCCGGCAATGGCGGACGCGCGAGGTCGGAAGGGAAAAGCAGAAAACTCGAGTTCGGGAAGGAGAACCCGAGATATAGGGCCGGCCTCGCCCTCGCCCCGGTGGCGCGTCGCGCGCGCGCTGTCCGCGCGCGGCAGTGGCGCGTGGCCGCGGCGGCCGGGACGGCCGGCGCGTGGCCACGGCCGCTCGGCGCGCAGCGCCGCGTGGGCGCGCGCGGGCGGGGAGAGAAAAGAGAAGCGCGTGGGTGGACCCGGTCTATGGACCACGGTGGCTGACAGGTGGGGCCAATTCCAGAATTTGTGAGTACGGTGTATAGACTCGGTGCATCGAGCGAGGGAGCGGGTCCGTGCGCTGGCGCGGTCGGGGCTGACAGGTGGGTCCCGCCTGTCATACAGACGAGAAATAAAAGAAAATCGTAAAAAGATAAACTCCCTTTGACCAGCTGATTAGGTTTCTGAAATTTGCAAATTTGACCAATTTAGGAGCCGAATTTGAAAAAGACCCAATTGAATGAAATGTTGTACATTTTGAAATCTACAACTTTGTCAAAAGGACCTATACCAGATTCCAAATACAAAATGATTTAAATTTGAAAATAACTTGCTGACTCCTGTTTGACCAATTAAAACCTCCAACTTGAAAATTATAAAAGTCCATTTTAGGTGCATTTTCATGAAAGGTGAACTATACCAAAGTTGCATAGAATCTCATGATCTACAACTTTGGTATTCATGACATGGCAAGATTTTGAATTTTGTTTCACAAAATTTTGAATTTACCAAACAGGGCTGAATTTGGCAAAATCACATTTTCCCACAAAATGACCCAAAACTTGATTTCAACATTCATGCATGCCAAAGCACAAAATACCAAAGTAATTCCTTATGGGATTACCTACAAGTTTGGTATGTAAGGTTTTATGAAAAACACAATGGCCTTAAAGTTATATCCACAATTCAAACACAGCTTTTTCTGAAAACTAGGTTTAGTTGCTCAATTGGCCTAGTTTATGCATGCTTTTCAAGATAAGAGGCCTTGGAAAAGATGTCATTATGCTAATGATTTTAGTGTAAGGCATTTGAGATGCCTAGGGCATCACAACCCACCCCCCTTAAAGAAATCTCGTCCCGAGATTTTTGAAGTGTCGAGGGTGGTTAAACTGGTTGTAGTTAGTGTTGGGTGTACGTATTGAGTTTAGACCCAGAAGCTAAGCTGCTGTAACGTACCGAGTTGAGGTGGATGGCAGAAAACCAGGGTACTTAGTGTGTAGGAATTCTTCCTGCTCCCAAGTGGCTTCTTCTTCGGAGTGATTACTCCATTGAACTTTGTAGAAGTTAATTGTTTTCCGACGGGTTGATCTTTGCTTTTGATCGAGGATTTTTATGGGACGTTCTTCGTATGTGAGATCTGGTTCAATCTGAATTTGAGAGGTATCTACCACTTTCTCCGGCACTCTTAAGCACTTCTTTAGTTGGGAGACGTGAAACACATCATGAACTGCAGCTAGATGTGGTGGTAGCTCTAACCGATAAGCGACGGCTCCGCACTTTTCAATGATCTTGAATGGACCGACGTACCTTGGTGCTAACTTTCCTTTCACCCCAAACCGTTGTACCCCTTTCATCGGAGATACTTTGAGATACACATGATCCCCTTCATCAAAGACTAATGGCCTCCTCCTTTTATCCGAGTAACTTTTCTGTCTGGACTGTGCTCTTTTGAGATGGTGGTGTATGAGTTTCACTTGTTCTTCGGCTTCTACCACTAAATCAGGGCCAAAGGTAACACGCTCTCCTGGTTCAGACCAGTTTAGTGGTGTTCTGCATCTCCTTCCATAAAGAGCTTCGAAAGGAGCCATTTCCAAGCTCTTTTGATAGCTATTGTTATAAGCGAACTCTGCCAGGGGAAGGCATTCATCCCACTTGGTGGAATATGTCAGTGCACAAGCCCTTAACATATCTTCTAGAATTTGATTCACCCTTTCTACTTGACCACTGGTTTGAGGATGGTAAGCAGAACTGCGTACAAGAGTGGTGTTTAAGGCAGTCTGCAGTTGCTCCCAGAAGCGGGAAACGAACAGAGAACCCCTATCTGAGGTGATAGTTAGCGGGACCCCGTGTAAGGATAGGATCTTGGAAAGGTACAACTCAGCGTACTGCTTTGCTCGATAGGTGGTCTTGACTGGAATGAAATGAGCAGATTTCGTGAACCTATCGATAATTACCCATATGGAATCATATCCTTTTTGGGTACGCGGTAAGCCCACAATGAAATCCATGTGTATATCCTCCCATTTCCATGCTGGGACATCTAGTGGTTGAAGCATTCCAGCGGACTTTAAGTGATCAGCTTTTACTTTCTTACACACGTCGCACTCAGATACGTACTTGGCGATCTCTCGTTTCATGCGGGTCCACCAAAACTTTTGCTTCAAATCTTGGTACATCTTATTGCTGCCTGGATGTATCGTGAGTATTGAAGTGTGCGCTTCGTCCAGTATCTTCTTCCTCAACTCCATGTCCTTGGGTACCACTAGACGATTCTTGAACCACAGGACGCCTTGGTCATCCAGCGTGAAACACGCCTTCTTCTCTTCGCTAATACCTTCACGGATATGTGCCATACCCTTATCTTGCTTCTGAGCTTCTATGATTTGTGACTTGATTGTGGGCTCAATAACGACATTATAGAGTTCCACATGCTGTCCTGAAGGTGTTTCAATGTCACTCATCTCACAGCAGATTACTCTTGCTGTAGGTCGGACCTCTATCACATTGCAATGAGCTTTTCGGCTTAGTGCATCTGCTACCACATTGGCCTTGCCTGGGTGGTAGTGTATCTCCAGATCATAATCTTTTATCAACTCTAACCATCGCCTCTGCCTCATATTGATTTCGGGTTGGGTGAAAATATATTTGAGACTCTTATGGTCAGTGTAGATGTGACATGTGTTGCCTAACAGATAGTGTCTCCAAATTTTTAGTGCATGAACGACTGCAGCCAACTCAAGGTCATGTGTTGGGTAGTTGGCTTCATGTTTCCTCAGTTGGCGGGAGGCATAAGCAATTACTCTTCCTTCTTGCATCAAGACACAACCAAGTCCATTACCGGAGGCATCACAGTACACTTCAAAAGACTTGGTAATATCTGGTTGAGCTAGCACTGGTGCTGAGGTTAACAATTTCTTCAAAGTTTGGAAAGCTTCTTCACATTTCGGATTCCAAAGGAACTTGGCATTTTTCTTGGTCAAAGAGGTCATAGGTTTTGCAATTTTGGAGAAATCTTTGATAAAGCGGCGGTAGTAGCCCGCTAAACCAAGAAAACTCCGTATTTCAGTCACGGTCTCTGGTTGTTTCCAATTTAGCACATCTTCTACTTTGTTAGGGTCAACTGCGACTCCCTTTTCAGATAGTACGTGACCCAAGAAACTCACTTCTTTCAGCCAGAATGCACACTTGCTAAACTTGGCATAAAGCTTATGCTCTCTGAGCCGAGTGAGCACGACCCTCAAATGTTCTTCATGTTCTTTTTCATTTTTGGAGTAGATTAGTATGTCATCTATGAATACCACCACGAACTTATCGAGTTCATTCATGAACACCGAGTTCATCATATACATGAAGAAAGCCGGTGCGTTGGTTAACCCAAATGACATGACCAAATATTCATATAAACCATATCTGGTAGAGAATGCTGTCTTGGGTACGTCCTCCTCTCTAATCTTCATCTGATAGTAGCCAGACCTTAGGTCAATTTTAGAAAAGACCTTAGCCCCGGCTAACTGATCAAATAGAATGTCGATGTGTGGCAGTGGATATTTGTTTTTGACGGTCACTGCATTCAGTGGCCGATAGTCAACGCACAATCTTTTCCCACCATGATCCTTTTTCTCAACAAAGAGAGCTGGACAACCCCACGGTGATGAACTAGGCCTAATGAACCCTTTGTCTAATTGTTCTTGTAGCTGTACTTTCAATTCCTTTAAATCATCAGGTGGCATCCTGTATGGTCTTTTTGACACAGGTGCCGTACCTGGAACGAGCTCAATGACAAATTCTACATCCCGTTTTGGTGGTAGTCCCGGAAGTTCTTCTGGAAACACGTCCGGGAATTCACACACTACTGGTATCTTTTTAACCTCTTGTAGTTCAGTCGCATTGACCGTGGGGGTCATGTGTTTTTGGTTTGGCATGTGTATCTGTATAGCCTTACCACTTACGCCTGACTTTAATTGTATTGTCCTGCTGCTAACATCCAGGACTGCATCGTGTTCTTTCATCCAATTCATACCTAAAATAATATCAATCCCCTGGTGTGGTAGTACCACGGGGTTGATGATAAAATTTTCTGTGCCAATGCTCAGCTTAAGCTGTCTAACCCCCAAACTGGTTTCAATAGGTGATCCCGGTGCTGTAATTTGATAATTTTCTTTCAACTTGTACATTTTTATCCCATGCCTCAATGCATATGTTTTACTGATAAAAGTATGTGTGGCCCCAGAATCAAATAACACGACGGTCGGTTGACCGTTGATTATGAACGTACCAGCAAGCACCGGTTCTCCGGCGGAAATCTGATCCATGTGCACATAGTGCACGCGACCCATCTTGGGCATGGGTCCCTTCGGCTTGCTCTGTTGACTTCCACCAGCTGGGGTAGGACCCTGTATCTTACGGGGTGCCCTACAGTCACGACTGAAGTGACCTATTTTGCCACAATTGAAGCATGGAGCACCCGGCCCTGGGACGATGGGAGCACGGGGAGCTGGCAACTGTGCGGGTGCTCGATAAATGGGGTACTGTTGCGGCGGTGCTGCCCGATGAATCCACCTTGGTTGGTTGGATCGGACCACATAGCGAGACTGCTGAAAATTTTGCTGTTGAGGTTTGTATGCGGTCTTCTGCTTCTGTGAAGGGCCAGTCGCTGAGGTGTTGGCTATCCTTTTGCGCTTCTGATCCTCATTAGCAGCACGGAGACGATTCTCCATGTCGAGAGCAGTGTCTACTAGTTCAGTGAAGCTCTGGTAACGCCGTGCCAAGTGAGTCCGGAGGGTAGGGTCAAGGCCCTCGAGGAGTCTCTCGGCCCGTTCCGGCTCAGTAGCAACATCCCTTGGAGCATACTGTGAGAGGTGGATAAAGATCTGCACATATTGCATGACGGTCCTGCTACCCTGCTTGAGGTCTCGGAACTCACGTCGCTTTTGTTCCATCAAACTTGCCGGGATATAGTGGGCCCGGAAAGCCTGACGGAACTCTTCCCATGTGGGCTCATGGCCCTCTTCTTGCATGGCGAGGAAAGTGGCGTACCACGCTCCCGCAGGCCCATGAAGAAGCTGAGCAGCAAATCGAGCCTTCTCTCGCTCATTGATCCCTGGCAGAAGGGTAAACTTGGACTGGACAGTGCGAAGCCAGTCGTCTGCCGCCAGTGGCTCTGGGCAGTTGGTGAAAACCGGAGGTCGCAGCCCCTCGAAGTCCTGGTAAGTAATGCCACGTGGCCTGTACTCCCGCGGCTGTTGTTGCCCACGGGCTTGACGGTCTTCTGCTAATAGCCGAATCAGCTCAGCTTGTTGGACCACCAAAGTGGCCAGCTCCGGCGGGGGTGGAGCGCCTTGCGCTGACTGCCCTGATGACTGCCCCGTGCGAGTGTTCACCATCTGCAAAATGGAATCATATGGGTTCAGCCCAATAGCCCATGTGCAGAAGTATGGTGACAGCAAGATCATAGGACTATAGGCAATTTGTGAGCACAGGTAAATTTGTAACAAAATAGTTAGACTTTATCTCTCAAGGCCAAGCTTAACGACATCGCATCATTCACATTATCCATGCGCACTCAACAGTTACTGCAACCATACTTATAGAGTCTTAATAAACTAAAGGTTTACTTAGTACACACATGGGCCATCTCATCCATCACACCGGAACACTAACTTAAGGTTCTACATTAGGTTACATGACGTACATCAGTGAGTTCTCTCAACCTCACCACTGTTTAGTACAGTCATGGCAAACTGCACGGAGCGATATGGTACAAAACATCGCTCACAACGTGCACCATTTACAAAAGGCTTCATCACACAGTGCCATTGCCAAACTCTCTAACGCCCGTTACGCGCGTCAAACACCATGCTGCCCTCATCCTCCACCACAGGGGCAACTGAAGGATCCGGCTCGTACTGCGCCAGGCGCTGCTGTGCCTCAGCCAACTCTGCCTCCAGCTCCTCAATACGGTCCTGTGCATACATGTGCTGGTCACGGTAGTGAGCGACACGGTCCTCGGCACGGAGGTACATCCCGTGTACGCTGTGAGCAAACTGCATGGTCGCAGCATAGGGCCTGGTGTCAATCCGCTCCTCCAGCATGTTGTGACGACGGAGCCACTCGTCGTCGTAGCCGTCGGTGGGGAGGTAGCGAAGCACTGACATCCCTGCTGCTCCCGAGGAACTGAGTGAGGTGATGGCTGCTAGGGTGACCTTGTCGTAAGCGTCCTCCTCATTGGCCCCGTAGACGGTGAGCGTCTGCCGGACCGCGGTGTGGCTCGAAGGAAGGACGACACTGGCCATGCAGTGTCCCTCCGCGTGCACCGTCTGCACTGAGAAGAAAGGGCACGGCCTGCGCCTCATCTCACGCAGAGCCCGACAAAGGATCTGCGCAAGGCCGTTCTCCTCACGGCAACGAGTGTGAACCATCCCATTCTCAAGCTGAGGAGGGGTATGGGTCACTGGTGGGAGGGGAGCAGCCCTTCCCTCCTGTATGCGAAGTCCCCTCGCACTGGTGGCCTTACGAGCGGTTTGCTTGGTCCTGGCCATCTGTTTTTAAAAGAGATTTTAATCAGTGATAAGCATAGGTTGCATATAAGTTTAACGGTTAAGTGGGTGATGGGTGCAGAAAACATCATTGGACCTTCATTTTACTTATTTGTCTTTTAGCGATAAACCCCTAAATATGAACAAGTAAAAGTAAACATGATGCATGACTCGTCCTATCCGTTCTCGCATCACACACCTTATATATAATGTATATATCTAACGAGTATCCGGTGACATATATGCACGGCACTCTCTAATGCAACTAGTCGTTCTCTATTCGTTCTTAATTTCGCACGTGGTTAGTGTACCTGCAGAAAAATGCATGCTCATACCATCATCATTACCATGACCAATCATTACCACTCTAACCCTAGAAGTGGCACCCACGAATTTCTTTAGGCTACGTCTGGTGGACGACGTAGTGGCGCCATTTCTCCCAACACACCCAGTCTTCCTCCAGTACTGGGGAATTGCTGGGGAGAGAAACGGTGGCCAACAAGATCTAGCTATAATTTTTGGTTGAAGGAATAGTGGTCACGAAACACTCCAATAGCGTGACCACCCCCCTTAAAGAGTTCTGCCCTATCAGCATGAATGCAGGGTACGCAACAGTCCGCAAATCCCAATAGCGCTCCGCCAGTACTGGGGATGGCTATGGCCGAAATGTTGCTTCCCAAAGCGCCGGATATGCACATGACTTCTATCTAGGTCAGAATGTTAGCGATGTCACCTGGTATTTCACTAACATCCTTAATAGGGCATATCGATACTCTCACTTTTCAAATACTTCGAAAAGGGTTTTCGAAAATAGGTTTGCAAATCAAGACTGGATGATATGTCTGTTGTCTGTGTATGATCGGCTCTGATACCAGCTGTGGCGGAACCGCCGATTTAATCCGGGCTAAGCACACCTGCCACCTCTGGCTTGCAGTGCGATTAGACCGAACTAAACCCGGTCGTCCGTCGAGAGTCATTCGACTCCCGATATTACCTTTTCCCAGAGGAACCGACATCATACACATTCGACTCACGATGGAGCCACAACAGAAACATCATCACAGGCAGTTAAATAGCATAAAAGTAGATTTATTTACAAACCAGTTTTTACATAAAATACCGGTCCAACATAATATTATACGGTAGCAAGTTTGAAAGTTTCTCGCAGCGGAAAATATAAGTTTAGGTCACCATGTTATCACCAAAAGTTTTGCATTGGAGGTACAACATCGAGCCCACCGATGTTGTCCTCGTGCCACTTAGTCACTTCATCCTACATGAGGGCATGCCCCACCTCCGACACAGGTGCACACCCTGAATTCCATACCTGCGCTCAAAAAGTGGGGGCAAACCCTGAGTACTAATTACTCAGTAAGTCTTAATGGATTTGGCTTACGGCTGACGCGAAGCAGCTTACTAACGAGTAGATCCTTAGCTTTTAGTTTTTAACAGCAACTTAATTAACATAAATAACAAGTTTCATTGTCTCTATGATTGCCAACATAACAGTAAGTCTTTGCAAGATAACAACTCAGCTCAAACATGTAGTATTACAAAAACCATGAATATTAAGGTACCGGGAGTTTAAGTAATTACTACGTTGCCCGTGTGCACTATCAGCATTCCCACACCTGGTGGGCATCAGCGATTCGAATCGATTTTTAATTCCCGGGAATAACTATCATGCCAGGGGTATATGCTTACTAGCCATCGCGTTCCCACATATAGCCCCAATCTTAACCTGCCTCGTCCCAAGTTCGATTCACTCCCGCCTAGCCCCCGGGTTGTGCCCTCATGACGAGCCTGCCGACATCTCGGTCTCCCCGTCATGAGTACCAAGCTCCCCCGGGCCACCTTCCTCTCAACCAGCGGGTAGGAACGTGTCTCTGTGCTTCGGACGAGCCCAGGAAAGACTTCTCCGGTCCCATATCCCGGATAAGCACTCTAGCAATGTTATGCTGATCAGCAGGCGAACAGCGAACGGGCCTTAAACGACTCGGGCGGAGTCCGGGTGCGACATCATGAAAACGTAAATACTGAAATAAATCTCCGCCCGGTCTCCATTTAACTTCATAAGCAACAATAATAAATGATATGACTGTAAGCTTTTGTAACTTTGAAAACACCTACGTGACGAGTACACACACTCGTGTCTACTCGTACCTAGCAATTTCTAGGCATACTCGTCCTACGAACTCTATGTATAGGTGCTAGGGCCAGGGCGGCCAGGAAGTCTAATGCAATTGGTTTCAAAACAACTCCTAATGCATATGCGTAATCATCAAGTATAATTTATTTGCTGGGTAGAGTATGATCCTGCCTACCTTCTTCACTAGGGTCAATAGCTTCCTCCGGAGCGTAGTCGGGTTCCTGCTGCTGGTCCTCTGACTCTGGGTGCAGTTCCTCTTCCGGCTCCGTCACGATCGGTTGGTCCGATGGTGGTTCTTCGTTCGCGGAATCTATATGTATGACATGATGCAGTTAAAGCATGTATTAGTGCAAAGCTTGCCTCATTATGCGGGTGTAATGCAGTAGATCAGTGAACTTATGATTCGTGGTACAAAGTTATGCATATTGAGGTGAAAGTCGTTTCATACTAAGAAATCGTACAAGCCATCATCTACGACAGCTTAGCTTGTCACATAAAATAACGTGGTGTGTGACTGAGTTGCATCGATTTATGCGAAAAGACCGATGTCTACTACCATCTAGAACTCTTTTATGCTATAAGGAGCACAATAAACTAGGTATAACCATTTAGAACCTAATTTTTATATAAACAACATTTCTGCATTTATTTTTCATGCTAAAAACACATGTAGGGGCAAAATGGTAATTAGCAGTGGTCATTTGAGCTACCAAAATTTTCATAGAGCCTACACAGAATATAAAGGTCTCTGCCCAAATTTCACAATTTTTGGAAATCATTTTAGCCATATTTTCCATTTATCAAGGTTTTTCATGCTTGCACAAAAACAGGGGCAAAACTGTCTTTTCCTACTCAACCATCATACCCATTCTGTAGATCTATATATTAGGAACAAAATGCAACAAAGTTTGCTATTTTTGGATTTTTATACACTTTACTATGATTTTTCAAAGTTTCAGCCTTTTTTAAAGCATTTTAATCGAAATTAAACAGATCCAGGACCTATCTGTAAATATCTATAGCTTCTGAGGGTTCCTGTGCAAGATTTACAAGACTCAGTACACAGTGCTCGGTATGGAAACGTAAAACTGTTAAACCCGAAGGGCGATAGCGCAAAATGTGCGTCTTCCTCCTCCCGTCGTCTTCCTCCTCGCGACGGGAGGGGAGCTCCGGCGGCGCGCGGTCAATCCCGGCCCTGCGGGGCTCGGGAGCTCGCCGCGGAGTGCCGGGGAGAGAGAGGAGAAGACGGGAAGCTTTACCCACTACCTCAGACGGCGGGGGAGATCGCGGGGAGGGTCGGCGACGAGTGCCCCTGGCCGGCGAGGTCCGGCGGTGCAATACGCCGAAGTGGGAGGGTCTCGGGCGACGCGGTCTAGACGGAAAGGTAGAGTCGAGGGCGGCGAAGCTCGGCGCGGTGACGGTTGAGCTCGGGAGTGGGCGGAGATGGCTGGGGGCGAGCTCGCGCGGTTTCCGGCAATGGCGGACGCGCGAGGTCGGAAGGGAAAAGCAGAAAACTCGAGTTCGGGAAGGAGAACCCGAGATATAGGGCCGGCCTCGCCCTCGCCCCGGTGGCGCGTCGCGCGCGCGCTGTCCGCGCGCGGCAGTGGCGCGTGGCCGCGGCGGCCGGGACGGCCGGCGCGTGGCCACGGCCGCTCGGCGCGCAGCGCCGCGTGGGCGCGCGCGGGCGGGGAGAGAAAAGAGAAGCGCGTGGGTGGACCCGGTCTATGGACCACGGTGGCTGACAGGTGGGGCCAATTCCAGAATTTGTGAGTACGGTGTATAGACTCGGTGCATCGAGCGAGGGAGCGGGTCCGTGCGCTGGCGCGGTCGGGGCTGACAGGTGGGTCCCGCCTGTCATACAGACGAGAAATAAAAGAAAATCGTAAAAAGATAAACTCCCTTTGACCAGCTGATTAGGTTTCTGAAATTTGCAAATTTGACCAATTTAGGAGCCGAATTTGAAAAAGACCCAATTGAATGAAATGTTGTACATTTTGAAATCTACAACTTTGTCAAAAGGACCTATACCAGATTCCAAATACAAAATGATTTAAATTTGAAAATAACTTGCTGACTCCTGTTTGACCAATTAAAACCTCCAACTTGAAAATTATAAAAGTCCATTTTAGGTGCATTTTCATGAAAGGTGAACTATACCAAAGTTGCATAGAATCTCATGATCTACAACTTTGGTATTCATGACATGGCAAGATTTTGAATTTTGTTTCACAAAATTTTGAATTTACCAAACAGGGCTGAATTTGGCAAAATCACATTTTCCCACAAAATGACCCAAAACTTGATTTCAACATTCATGCATGCCAAAGCACAAAATACCAAAGTAATTCCTTATGGGATTACCTACAAGTTTGGTATGTAAGGTTTTATGAAAAACACAATGGCCTTAAAGTTATATCCACAATTCAAACACAGCTTTTTCTGAAAACTAGGTTTAGTTGCTCAATTGGCCTAGTTTATGCATGCTTTTCAAGATAAGAGGCCTTGGAAAAGATGTCATTATGCTAATGATTTTAGTGTAAGGCATTTGAGATGCCTAGGGCATCACATCCACCATATTGATAGCACCAACATGTTGGCTGCCAAGATGGACATCTTGTTAAAGAAGCTGGAGGATGCTCCTGAAGCTGTGCCGATCCTGGCACAAGATTCTCGAATGACTTGGAAGCATTGCGGGAATACCGGCCATACGGGGAACAGCTGCCCCGGAAATGGATCGAAAGACGTAAACTTCATCATCAATAATAGCTTCAACAACGGGACTTGTCCTCAACCAGATTGGAACTCGCGACCACACTTACCATTCTCTGGTCAAGTTACGTCTTCTGGCGGTTCCCAGTAGTTTAATAAAAATCCTTTCGATCAAAAAGCTATGAACGATAGCATAAGTAAGAAATTCCGCATGAACGATAGAATTCTAGAAAATCTATCGCTTCAAATGGAAACTCTTAATAGCACCATGAAGAACCAGCTGAGTTTTAAAATGTTAGAAACTCAAATACCTCAGCTTGCTGCCGCTTTGCCTAGTCCAACTTCAGGTAAGCTCTCGGGTCAGCCCGAGCCACCCCCGAAGGAGCATATCAATGCTGTAACAACTAGGGGTGGAAGGTCTACACAAGACCCCCCACATCCTAGGGATGCAGGGAAGGAATAGGAGAAGCCAGCTGAACCAGAGAAGGAAGATCAAGTGGCTGAACCACAACCGGTTAAGGAAGCACCAAAGTCAGCTCCACACGAGTTCTATGACACCACCATGCTCCCTTTTCCTCAAAGGAAGAACAAGACCTCTGTGGACGACAAGTTTGGCAAGTTTGTGGAGGTAATAAAGAAATTATATGTCAATATCCCATTGCTAGATTCGATGCAGGTGCCTACGTACGCTAAACACCTAAAGGACATCCTCAACAATAAAAAGCCGCTGACGTCCACAGAAGTCGTGCATCTCACGGAATAGTGTAGCGCTGCTGTACTCAACCAGCCGCCACAAAAGAAGAAGGATCCAAGGGATCCAACCATCTCATGCTCAATCGAGACCCAGCACTTTGATCAAGCTCTCTGCGATCTAAGAGCAAGTGTGAGCGTCATGCCAAAGGTAGTCTTTGATAAACTCACGCATGCTACACTTGTCCCTACTGCTATGTGCCTACAGCTAGCAAATCAGTCAATTCGCTACCCCGATGGGATCGCTGAGGACATACCGGTCAAAATCTGAAACTTTATTGTCCCGGTGGATTTCGTGGTGCTCGATATGGATATTGATAGCAAAACGCCGCTCATCCTTGGGCGACCATTCTTAAGCATCACTGAGGCCACTATTGACGTTGGAGCTGGACAAGTCCACCTCAACATCAATGGCAGTCCTGAGACGTTCGCCTTCAAGCCGAAGGTAGAACAGTGGTGACAGGTTAAAATGTTTAAACTCAAATGTCAGGCACCCCGAGAGACGCCTAGAGAGAAGATCGAGCCCTTTCCAAGTCAGTCAAAAGTGGACTCTCTCATCCTAGCATTGGAGAAGATCCCGCTAGATGCAGAAGCTCAAAAGCTCAAAGCCGATCGCAGAACCGAGTCACAAAGACGTGCCTCAATGGCAAAGCCGCCGACAAAGGAAGCAGGATGCAAGACTCCTAGCACAAAGGTTGTCGCCACAACAACGAACACACCTAAAGAGTGGTGGAAGAAAGAAGAAGAAGCGCCAAAAGCCAAGCCAGAAAGGACCCAGAATAAAACTCAAAAACAATAGGCTGTGGCAACCAAGAAGGTATGGCGAGCAAAAGTTGCAGCGCAGACGGCCACTAAGTCTCCGTCAGGCACAGACTCCACATAAAAGGTATGACTTGTCCTCGCCAGGAGGTAAACTGGTATTATCTCCACTGCATATTTTATTCCCGCGCGTTTAAATTTCCTTTATGCATTTGAAGTTTCAAAATTTCTTTTATACCACTTCATGTTTGATTTATGCATAAGTTATTTATTTTCATCTCCTATATTTAAAAAAAATTTGAGGCCGCCCAGCCCCACCTGGGACGGCCGACCACTGCGCGTTGCACCAAGCCGCCCGGCCTCTGCCAAGGCTGCCCGACCCCCCTTGCTCTCCACTAAGTGCATGCATGCACAAGTGCCAAATGCACTAATCACAAGGGGCCAAGGCACTAGCCGCCCGTCCTCCCATCGATGCCGTCCGGCCTCATCTTTGCACCGTTCGCGTCCTATCTCCACCTGCATGCACCCACCAGCGTAAGGGGCATAGGCTCAGGCCACCCCGCCTCCAGCCTAGGCTGCTCGGCCCCCTGCTCTGGCCGCCCGGCCCCTTGCTGCTCATGCATGCACGATGTCGCGCCTATAAATACGCATGCATGCTCCCTTCAGGTCCTTGCACCGCTCAACAGCGTGAGCTCTTTCTCCTTCTCCCCCTAATGACTCTTAGTCTAAGCACTTAGTTTAATTTTCAGCACTTAGAAAAATTCTGCCCAATAAAATAAGTGCTACACTCTCGTTCGTTGAACGGTTTGTGGAGGCTCTGCCCCACAAGAACGAGTACCCTCTGGACGACTGACTTTTGGACTGCTAACGCCTAATGATATTATCTGTAACTGCTCTATCCTTTGAGTATTCTCTTGTCTTGCATATTTGTTTTGCAGATGTCATCATTTTTCAGGAAGGCAAAGAGAGCCCTGGGCAACATAGGGAAGGGCCTGCACCTCAACTTCCCATCCTCATCGAATGAGCATTCGCGCTCTCATTCGCGGAGCGGGAGTTCTAGGACACCTGCTATGTCCGATAGGATATCCATAAGTGAAACTCAAGGCCAGGAACAAGATGACGGAACATCATCACAAGCTCTACCGCAGCGCCGGCTGTTGACGCTTCAAAACAACACCATACAGAACAACCCTAAGGCACAGAAGTTGCAATGTCTCACCACCAAGTCCTTTGGACAGACAAGGTCCTTTGATGCTTTTTTTCTCATCTCTATAGGTATGCTGGACTCGTTTACGTAGGCATTCGACTATGTGGGATGCTTGGACTGGTCAAACATCACAGAAGAAGGATCCATCCTTCTCACTATGGAGTTCCTGATGACTCTTCGCATGGAGAAGCGCTCAGGTACAACCACCATCCATTTCCTTCTATTCAATGTTGATTATTCTGTTAACCCGAGGAGGTTTTGCACTCTGCTAGGCTTCCATCCAAACTGCTCTTTAGCAGAGGAGCCTGCGGGGTATAGCATGAAAACTTTTTGGATGGAAATCTGTGGAGAGTACGTGAGGGTGAAGCATAGTACCAAAAAAATCCACAACCCTACTCTGAGACTTCTAGCTCGCCGGGTCCCGCTCGTCATTTTCCCACCTAGTGAAGTATGTTGTGCACCAAACGAAGATCTTAAGTGCCTCTATGCCATATGTAGAAAGAAGCACTACACCCCGGTCATCGACATAGTCCGTCATTGGATGGAAACGTTGAGGACCAACACCCCCATTAATATCACATCACTAGTCACCAGGATTGCATCCAACCTGGGCCTCCTAGAGAATGCCCAGATTGAGTACATTCCTGATAACACGTCACACATGATTGGGGAGCAGTACTCCATCCAGGTACATGTTCACAGTCATAATCTCACGATTTCTACCATCAATTATCCACCAAATGAAGTAAAGCATGTGAATAAAATGGACTAACCCCTACTACTAATGAGTTCCACAAGTTGTACATGAATATTTGGATGCAGCTGCCAAAATACATATAAAACAGCTGAAA
The DNA here is from genome assembly GCA_030272315.1 of Paspalum vaginatum. Taxonomy (NCBI): domain Eukaryota; kingdom Viridiplantae; phylum Streptophyta; class Magnoliopsida; order Poales; family Poaceae; genus Paspalum; species Paspalum vaginatum. The sequence continues at coordinate 29,698,978 of CM059013.1, read as the reverse complement.
ATGTGTCAAGGATCAAACACGAACATTACAGGTAAAAGTGGCAGGGTCGGCCGACCGGGGCCATGGTCGACCGACCACCTGCTGGGTCGTCCGACCCAGAGGCAGGGTCGGCCGACCATGCACCCTGGCCGCCCAACCAGCCAGCCAAGCCCACATGCCATGTCATTGATCCAAACCTGCAAAGAAACACAAAGGCAGTTTAATCCAACCGTCAAACCATGCATCCAATGTATCCAAGGGCCGAAGGACCACCAAACCACGGATCGGTAATGTCACTAATCCAAGAGAAGGGCCATGCAGCAAATCAGAGCAGGACACGTGGTCGCCCGATCTCATGCATGGTTGGCCGAGCATTCAAGGCCCTCATTTTACACATGCACCAACTGTTTCAACTACCAACCGACGTGGGGAATCAAGATCAAGCCGTTGGATGGCTAAGTCGGTGGATCGGGCGGTCGCCCGACCATGGGGCAAGGTCGGCCGTCCCCCTACATGGTCGGCCGACCACTGCCTTACCCCCCAAACCGACGTAAGCTACCTATAAATACCCTCCTCACTTGCTGGACTATAAATAGGCCCCGAGAGCTCATTTGTAAAAGTGTGGAGAAGTTGAGAGCTACATTCTACCTTAGAGAGTGCCATTTCCACATCTTAGTAGTTAGGACAGTCCTGCGAGTTAGAGTGAGTCAAGCTTTGCCTCAGAGTTCTCAGAGATAGCTCTGAGTCTGGGGTAAAGTTCTTGTATCTTTGTACTCTTATCTTCAGTATAATATATTTATGCTTTACTTTATTTCTATCTCTTGCAAGTGTGGTGTACCATTCTTTGCAAGCTTGCTAGGCTTAGGCTATGGTTATCTTGGTTAGTCAGGTCCTGTTATTCTTGCCGGTGCTATAATCCAACCTGTAGGCCAGGCTCTGGTTAGGTCCTCTCCTCTGATTAAGGACAATCTATTGTTACTCAAGCTTTTCTTGAGTAAGTTTATAGCGTGCCATCCTCTCCACATAGATTTGCTTAGTAGGCCCACTCAATGACAGCGTGTGGTGTGGCTCTGTAGTCTAGGCCCATTCGTTCGGGAGGCTCGTAGGTGATAGCTGTAACTATCTACCCCCTGACCCCTCGAGAGCGCTGGAATTTCGCTCGACACGGGACCTTGATTTGTTTACTTGAGTTCCTTTAGTTAACCACAACATAGTCTTTGCAGCCGAATAGAATAAAGTTTGGGAACTTTATCTCACTCATTGTCCTCCCAGGCAACTATACCTCTCTACGTGTATCTTAGGTAGTTTATTTGCTTCTTCACCATACACCTATCTTTATCAGACTTACCCCTGTCTAGATACTAGTTGGTACATTTATTAAAGTACGATGACTTCGATTTGAGTTTATCCAATTATACTCTCTCGCCTGCCGCTTCCCTGTGGATAAATACGATACTCAGAATACTCTAGGTGAAAAGCTACAGCGGTCTCCGTGCGCTTGCGGAGTAAAACCTGTTAAGGCTAAGAGACGCCAACAAGCTTTTCTGGCGCCGTTGCAGGGGAAGCAATAGGCAGAGATATAATTGATAATCTCTCTTCAAACCCCGTGTCTTTATAAAAATACCAACTAGTCTTTAGCAGGCTCACTTGTCTCTATTGTTTTTATTGTGGATGCAACAGAGGGGTGTATGACCGGTTATGACCTACCGATAAACTTCCACAATAATCCAGAGTCCTTGCTCAGGAGAGTCCGTTCAAAGACTTTCCACGGGTAGAGACCTGTATCGACGAAACTTGAATCAATTGCATCAACGAGTCACACTCCATTCACCAACATCATGGCCGAGAAGACCATCCGCAAATTCTCCATCCCGTCCAGCAACAATGTCCCTATGGGACCAGCTGTTCAGGCCGAGGAGAACTTTGACCTCAAGCTTGGAGTGATCCATATGGTTCAAGCAATCCCATTCTTTGGACTAGCAATGGAGGATGCCAATAACCACCTGCAACAATTCCTAGAAATCTGCAGCACGTTCACAATGAAAGGTGCATCCCCCGACGCTGTCAAGTTACGCCTCTTCCCATTGTCGGAAAGGCAAAGCAATGGTTCTACCTCAACCATGCAACATTCAATACATGGGATGCGTGCTCCAATGCATTCCTCACTAAATATTTTCCTCTAGGGAAGACCAATGCATTGAGGAACAAGTTCTCGAGCTTTCAACAACTCATACATCAAATAGTGGTGGAGGCATGGGAACGATTACAAGAGTACATCGCGGCTTGCCCCCACCATGGAATGGAATAATGGCTTATCATCCAGAGCTTCTTTCATGGATTGAACTGCTCAGCACAAGAGCACTTGGATGCAGACGCCAGAGGATCCTTCTTATCGCAGAGTGTGAGAGCCGCCAAGGATCTCATTGAAAAGATAGCCACAAATCAGGGATAGAAAGAAGAGAGGTCTAGTACCTGATCCCGTGGAGTCCATCACATCGACAGCACCGACATGCTCGCCGCCCAAATGAACCTGCTCTTAAAGAAGCTAGAAGACAGTCCTGAGACCACTCCAGTCCAGGCCCTCGACACTCGCATGACTTGTGAAGTCTGCGGGAATACAGGGCACTCGGGGAACAGCTGCCCCGAAACTCGACCGGAGGATGCCAATTTCATCGGTAATTCTAGCAACTTCAACAACGGGAGTCGTCCTCAACCAGGCTGGAATTCAAGACCGTACATTCCTTTCTTCGGACAAGGTAACTCCTCAGGCAATTCACAGCAATTTAATAAGCCTAGCTCGTTTGATCAAAAGCTGTGAATGACAGCATTAGTAAGAAATTTCATGCTAATGATAGGCTTTTTGAGTCTATCTCTCTTCAAATGGAGACTCTTAATGGTGCTATGAAAAATCAACTGAGTTTTAACAAAATGTTAAAAACACAGATAGCTCAGTTAGCTGCCTTTTTACCTAATGCTAAGACGGGTAAGCTTCCGGGACAACCGGAACCTCCTCCCAAAGAGCATATCAATGCAGTCACCACCAGGGGTGGTAAGTCCACTCAGGACCCTCCACACCCTAGTAGTGAACCACGCACTCACAATGCAGGTGAAGAATAGGAGAAGGCCGCTAACACAGAGGAGAAGGATGATCATGAGACCAGACCTAAAATAGCGGAGGACAAGGCGCTACCGAAATCATGTCCACATGAATTCTATGACACAACGGTGCTACCTTTCCCCCAGCGCAACAAGAAGGCTGCCGCTGATGAACAATGCAGTAAGTTCATTGAGGTCATTAAGAAATTATATGTCAATATACCCTTGCTAGATGCTATGCAGGTACCAACATATGCCAAGTACTTAAAAGATATCCTCAACAACAAGAAGCCTTTACCATCAGCGGAAATTGTCCACATGACAGAAGAGTGTAGCGCAGCTATACTCAATCAGCCTCCACTGAAGAAAAAGGACCCTGGGAGTCCTACCATTCCACACTCAATTGGGAACCAAGTCTTCAATCAAGCCTTATGTGACCTCGGAGCAAGCGTTAGTGTTATGCCCAAAGTCGTCTTCGACAAACTCAACCATGTTGCACTCGTTCCTACCACCATGTGCCTACAGTTGGTAGACCAATCCATACATCACCCCGCAGGGATCACCGAGGATGTTTCGGTGAAGATCCGGAATTTTCTCATCCTAGTGGACTTCGTGGTGTTGGATATGGAAATTGATGCAAAGACACCGCTCATTCTTGGGTGGCCATTTCTGAGTACTGTAGAGGCAAGCATCGATGTTGGAGCTGGAGAAGTCCACCTCAACATCAATGGAATGAGGGAGACATTCTCTTTCAAACCAAAGGCGGAGCAATGCAGCCAAGTGAAGGTATTTAAGTGCCAGAAATATGTACCGAAGCCACCAGTCATCAACACCTCCGGAAAAGAGATGGACAGTCTCGTAGCATTCATGAAACGGAAGTTAGCCAACGAGGCTGCCATCCGACAATAGGAAGAATAGGAATGGGAGAAGGCAAAAGCAACCAAGGCTAGTCCCAAGACCTAGGAAACAGGAGGCAAAGATCCTGTGCAGAAGGTCGGCGCCCATGATTCAACCACATCATTCACTCAAGGGCGCAGCAAAGATCAACATACCCATGATGCAACCAAGACAAATGATCTAGGGCATGTTGAAAATAAGCGTGTTGAAGCTTCGTCCACGACTAATCCGAAGTGGCGCGTGAAAATACAAGTCACCATCCAAAACGTACGCCCATGCGATATCCCGAAGGGTGGTAAATGGTGCACCCTCGCCAAAAGGTAAATTTGGCATTACCCATCGACGGCATATTTATTTTCCCGCCAAATTTGAATTTTTGACACTTCACTGCATGTTTAAATTTTCGCTTTGCATAAATTTAGTTTTCATGCATTTATTTCTTACATTTCTACAATTTTCGAAAAAAAAACCATGGCCGGCCGGCCACAGGGCTTGGCTGGCCGACCACCCTGTGCACAATGGTAAGGAGGGGTAAAGTCTGGGTCGACCGACCAGGTTGCTTGCCGCCCGACCACCCCCTCCTCTTTCTTCTTACTCTCTTTTTCTTTCCCTTTCTCTTTCACTCTCTCCTCTTTCCTTTTGCTTTTCCTTTTTACTTTCTCTTTTCCTTTACTTTTCTTTTTCTTTCTCCGACTTTCCAAAAAAAAAGGGTGGCCGGCCGACCGCCATCATGGCCGACAACCGACCGTCTCATCTCCTCTCTTCCTTTTTCCTTTCCCCCTCGCAAAGCAAATACACCACAAGCATACGCATGGCCGGCCGACCACCATCATTGGTCGCCCGACCAGCTACTCCTTTCTCTCTTTTGCTTTCACCTTTGCTTTCCACTCTCTCACAATACAAAGGTGCATGCTTGCACCAGGCACTCAAGTGGTCGCCTGACACACTCACAAGGCCAGCCGACCTGGCCTTTCCTCTTTTCGGTGCGCGCAACATGCATCCCCTCTACCTCACTCACCCGATCACAAAACAAGGGCAACTGGTAGGCCATCATGGCTGGCCGACCACAGCCAAGGTCAGCCGACCAGCTTCCTTGGCCGCCTGACCTCGTGCTACTGCCCCTTGCCTATAAAAGGCACCCTCAGCCTCCTTGCTCGATGCACCAAGCAACAGCTCCTTTCTCCGCCCCCCAAAACTCTCTTGTTCAGTGTTTAATTAAGCCCTAGTGCTTAGTTAAATAAGTTCCAAATAAAATCATGTTAGCCAAATAAATTTCAGCTCCTAAATATCCCTCTCTCCCTTGGCAAGCATGAGAATGGGTTGTGGTGGTGTCATGCCCCACAAGAACAACTAACAACTAACGCTAATATTATTCTGTAATCTTGTAGTTCTTCTTGTGTCCGTTTTGCGCATAATGAAGCGCGCATTGAAGAGGACTAGGAATGCATTCAGCAGGGCGGCACATCGTCTCACGTCCTCTGATTCGCAGGGACACAGAGCCCGAATGGCATCCGATAGGGGCTCCTCAAGTGCTGGACCGCTAGAGGAAGAAGCAACCTCGTCAAATACTAGGTCGGTACTGCTGCTGGACTCCCACATCTAGATACGAAACCAAGACAAAGCCGACCTGCTGAGGTGACTCCACACAAAGCCCATCAGCCTCACGAAATGCTTCGACGAAATGCTCATGACAAGCACAGGTATGTCCGATGAATTCGAAGAAATTTTCACTACAGTGGGCTGGCAAAAATTTGCTGACTTCTATGAAGGAGGCATAGCGCTCCTCACCAAGGAGTTTCTGATGACCCTCTGAGTAGAAACACTGCAGCCCAACACGTCTGTGCACTTCAGACTCTGTAACACTGAGCACGAACAGACACTTCATCTGTTCAGCGATGCTCTTAGGTTCTCACCACGCTGCTCTTTAGTAGCCGAACCCGCAGGTTTTAATTCACAAGAGTTCTGGAGAGAGTTAGCTGGACCTGACGACAAGGGGAAGAAAAGCATCACACACATTAAGCACCCCACCATGCGTTTTGTGGCCCATTGGATTACCATGATAGTCCTTCCCCGTGATGACACACGCTGTGTGACCGTGGAGGACCTAAAAATCCTCTACGCCATGTGGCGTAAGCAAAAGTATGCACCAGTTGTAGGTATGCTCACTCATTGGATGAAACTAGCTTGGGATGAAAACTCCATTACAATCACGTCCTTTGTGATGAGGATTGCATTTGAGCTAGGGGTGTTAGCAATGCCCAGGTGGCGTTTCTACCCCCAGATACACCGAACTTAATTACAGAGAGACACTTTATCCGAGGACACTTCCTGCTCAAGGAGCCTAGCACTGAGACCTATGTAATGATTTACAAGGGGTACGACTTTGAAGTGCCTCTGCCTGCACCACACTTCAAACTCTACTCCATGGAAACTCTTTCTATGCTAGTAGAGGGACCCTCTATACCTTTAGAGGAGCCACGACACTGTGTTACAGGAGTCATGACTAGGGCACAGAGGAGAGCAACAGAGGAACACATGCGAGAGCAAGCACAGGAGGCGCAAGCCGCAGGGACGGGACCAACTTGGTTCCATACCGCAACAGGCGCATCCTGGCAAACTCAAGAAGAAGACCACACTTGGCAATCCCAAGGAGGATCTGCACACACATCATGGCGATATGATTCTAGTGCTACACATTCTCAGCAGTTTAGTGGAGGAGGAACCTACTATGGATCCGGGTCAGGGCCATACGGAGTAGGACCATCTGCGTCAGCACGCTTTGCAGAGGATCCTTTGGCCGCCATTTTTGGGACCCTGATCGTCCAAGACAAACGCACTGCTGGGATGGCGCAGCAACTTAACCATGTTGATGAGCACACTTAGGTTATCCACCAGACACAGAACGAGCACTACAACTGTCTCCAAGAAATAAAAGCGACAGCCCAGCACACCTTCGACGAGTCCTAACGTTTCTTCCAGTACCACGGGTACTACCCCCAGTAGCTTCATTGAAGCTTGGGGGGAACCCAATTGACAGCTGGGTATGTCAATCCCCTTGCTCACTGCACCACCCATGTATCTGCCTTGGGAGAGATCACTAGTAATAATTAGTTTAATTTAGCTTGTTTCATTTCAGTTATATTTATGCTTTACTTTAAAAAAACTGGACCATAATAACTCCCATGCTCGAATGATAGATTCACATGCTAGCATCATTTTGGAGATGATGAATAGTTGCTCTATCAAGTGAATGATTTAATTATTGCATGTGATTTATGCTTAGTGTGGATGCCATTTGTGATAACAAGCCTAAGTTGTTGCGAGATGATGATATGACTTAAATGTGGGATGATTCTTTCATATTCCTAGTAGGATGAACATCTCAGGTTCTTTATCTTTGAAAATGACAAAATATAGCTCCCCTCAGTCATGAATGCCTACCAGAGCCAAAAGTACTTCAAATAGTTGAAACCGCTACAAAGAGCTACTGAGAGATGTTTTGAGCTTTGTCAAATTCTGAGTCTCTTTGAGTAGAAATATCACCTTATGTTGATAGCTGGAGTACAAAAGCACAAATGCAAGTGATCCATTTCGGACTTTGCATCCACCAAAAAAAAGTCTCCAAATACTTCTCATAATCCCTGAGCCTTCAATTCTAAAGGAGTAAGGTTATGGAGCTAAAAAAAAGGGCATGCAAAAGCATGGCAAAATGAAAAGAAAAGTGCGTGCAAATGCACGGCAAAATGAAAAGCATGCAAGTTCAAGCATGGCAAAAATAAATAAAAGCTCCATATCCCCTCCAAATTCATAAAAGGCTACAAGGGATGAAAATCAAGAGAAGGAGACGCCCACCATTCATACTTCAACAATCATATAGAAGAAGCGATAGAGTACACTCTTTGGTCCAATCTTTGGCTTAGCAAAATAAACATCCTAAGTGTGCCACATTCTTCCCACCTAAAGCTCCACAAAGGCCTTAGTGTAGGAAAATGTTGGCTAACTCATGGCCCTTGGTGAGGAAACACATTTGAGCGACCGAGAGTACCTTGGGGAAGCTTCTTTGTTTTGAAAATTTAGAAAACACCTGAGAAGGACATCCAAAAAGTGCAAGTCAGAAGTACTCCTACAATAAAGTCATTCCATCTCTGAACTGCCCAAGGCGAGGTAAGCAAAAAGATGCACCACAGGTATTACACAAGGTGAACTTCAATTATTTCACTACTTGGAACAAAAGTTTGAGTATTGAATCATGTATAAGAATTCCTCTTTATCTTCGATATTGCAGCAACTCCTGATCCACTTTTAGTCTTATCACGAGCAAAGGTTTAAGCTTGGGGGGGTGTTGACGGTCGTAATCTCAAGATATCTACCGTCAATTATCCACCAAATGAAGCAAAGCATGTGAATAAAATGGACTAACCCCTACTACTAATGAGTTCCAAAAGTTGTACATGAATATTTGGATGCAGGTACCAAAATGCACATAAAACACCTAAAAATGTGTCAAGGATCAACGACGAACATTACAAGTAAAAGTGGCAGGGTTGGCCGACCGGGGCCATGGTCGCCCGACCACCTGTTGGGTCGCCCGACCCAGAGGCAGGGTCGGCCGACCATGCACCCTGGCTGCCCAACCAACTAGCCAAGCCCACATGCCATGTCATTGATCGAAACCTACAAAGAAACACAAAGGCTATTTAATCCAACTGTCAAACCAAGCATCCAATGTATCCAAGGGCCGAAGGACCAACAAACCACGGATCGGTGACGTCACTAATCCAAGAGAAGGGCCATGCAGCCAATCAGAGCAGGACACGTGGTCGCCCGACCTCATGCATGGTCAGCCGACCATGCAAGGCCTTGATTTTACACGTGCACCAACCGTTTCAACTACTAACCGATGTGGGGAATCAAGATCAAGCCATTGGATGGCTAAGTCGGTGGATCGGCTGTCGCCCGACCTTGGGGCAAGGTCGGCCGACCCCCTACATGGTCGGCCGAGCGCCGCCTTACCGCCCAAACCGACCTAAGCCACCTATAAATACCCTCCTCACTTGCTGGACTATAAATAGGCCCTGAGAGCTCATTTGTAAAAGTGTGGAGAAGTTGAGAGCTACATTCTACCTTAGAGAGTGCAATTTCCACATCTTAGTAGTTAGGATAGTCTTGGGAGTTAGAATGAGTCAAGCTTTGCCCCGGAGTTCTCAGCGATAGCTCTGAGTCTGTGGTAAAGTTCTTGTATCTTTGTACTCTTATCTTCAGTATAATATATTTATGCTTTACTTTATTTCTATCTCTTGCAAGTGTGGTGTACCATTCTTTGCATGCTTGCTAGGCTTAGGCTGTGGTTATTTTGGTTAGTCAAGTCTTGTTATTCTTGATGGTGCTATAATCCAACCTGTACGCCAGGCTCTGGTTAGGTCCTCTTCTCTGATCAAGGACGATCTATTGTTACTCAAGCTTTGCTTGAGTAAGTTTATAGCGTGCCATCCTCTCCACGCAGATTTGCTTGGAAGCCCCACTTGGTGACAGCGTGTGGTGTGCCTCTGTAGTTCAGGCCCGTTCATCCGGGAGGCCCATAGCTGATAGCTGGGTTCTCTTTCGGGTGTCAACTATCTACCCCGTGACCCCTCGAGAGCGCCAGAATTTCGCTCGACGTGAGACCCTGACTTGTTTACTTGAGTTCCTTTAGTTAACCACAACATAGTCTTTGCTGCCGAATAGAATAGAGTTTGGAAACTTTATCTCACTCGTTGTCCTCCCAGGCAACTATACCTCTCTACGTGTATCTTAGGTAGTTTATTTGCTTCTTCACCATACACCTATCTTTATCAGACTTACCCCTGTCTAGATACTAGTTGGTACATTTATTAAAGTACGGTGACTTCGATTTTAGTTTATCCAATTATACTCTCTCGCCTGCCGCTTCCCTATGGATAAATACGATACTTGGAATACTCTGGGTGAAAAGCTACGGTGGTCTCCGTGCGCTTGCGGAGTAAAACCTGTTAAGGCTAAGAGTGGGAATTTAGTCCTGACTTGGTTTGGGCATAATTTCGAACTACCTCTTCTAGCGCCGCAGTACGACCTATACAAAGTTAGGAGCCTAACCATGCAGCTAAATATGGAAGCACGACGCCAAAGCATTGGAGGCGTCATCACTAGAGGCCAACGACGCCAAGCGGAAGAATGCATAAGGGAAGAACAAGAGGAAGCAGGAATAGGCTCATCCTAGGCACATTATAATGCCACACCATCTACATGTGCTGACTCTGAGCTATCACGGCTCCGTCGGTACGCCCAGCCCAAGCCATGGTACCCTACCAACAGTGGTGGCGATAGTTCATACCAGCCATCGCATGGTACCCAGTACCATGGGGATGAGAGTGCGTCGCACCACATCAGCAGAAACCAAGGTCCCTCTGCATCAGCTCGATTCCACACCGATAACATGGCCAGCATCAACTCCACAATGGAGGGGATGAACCTGGGCTAGTATAACCAGAAGTTGTACCAGCAAGTGGACCACATCTACCGACGCACCGAAGCAATGGACCAACGGCTCTATGAGAACAACACCATGCTCCAGAACCATGCTCAGGACTTTCACTGCTATTACTACCAAAACTCCTAGCTTCATTGAAGCTTGGGGGGAATGGTAGACCGACATGAACATACTTCCTCACGTCCCATCACAGAGTAAGGCCCCCCGATTCCCGTCCTTGTTTTGCAGCAACAGCTCCCAACAGCAGCAGCAGTAGTACCCATCCTACCAGCCCGATAGTACCAGTCCTTCCAGCAGCAGTCCTTTAGCAACACTCGTCCTACCCGAGAGTAAGTCAGCAATAATAATGTTTAATTATTTGTTCTTTTATGCTTTGCTTATAAAAAAAACCGTCAATAAAATCAACTCCCAACTTTAATATATTACCTTCATATGGAAATGATGAATAGTTGCTCTATCATATCTTGATTAGTTGTCTATGCAAACTATGCTTAGCTTAATTTCGAGCTTGTGTGTATAACATGAGAACCTGATCTTTTACCTTGTGGATGCCATTTTGCACAAAACTTGTCTAAGTTGTTGTGAGAAATGATATAACTAAGTAATAAGGCCAGCTCCACATTTTTCTTAGTAAGATGAACATCTCAGGTTATTCTTTTTGAAAACTAAAAAAATAAAGTTCCCCCATTGGTTTTAAACACCTACCAGAGCTAAATACACTGAATATATCTGAGCCGCTTGGTTAAGCTACTTAATGTTATTTTGAGCTTTGTCAAATTTTGAGTCTCATATAATGGAATCATCTCTATCCTGTGAGTCATTGGAGCAAAATCCACCATCACATATGTATTCATCCACTCTGATATCCTCACCCTTACTCCTTCCAAATCAAAACGAGGTAGGATGTGGAGCCATCAAAAAGAGAAAAATAAAAGCATGCTAATCAAAGCATGCAAAAGTATGAAGAAAAAAACATGCTAGTCAAACATGGCAAAAAGAGAGAAAATACAAAAAGGATCCACATTCATATCTAACATGCAAAAGGAGGAAAAGGAAAGGAAATAAGTAGATCCATCCACCAGCCACCAAATAAGCTCTAGTGATGAACAAGATTAGTTAATGTAGTACATTTCTTTGGTCCAATCTTTGACATTGCAAAATAAACAATCTAAGTAAGCTAAGTTCTTCTATACCCTGACCTCCACATAAGCGTTAGTACAGAAAGTTCTTGGCCATGCTATTGGCCTTAATGGTGAGGATACAGTTGTGAGTGATCGAGAATACCTCTGGGGAAATTTATTTTATTTTGAAAATCTTCAAAAACACGGGAGATAGAAATCCAAAAAGAGACGTTTTGAGCTGAAGCCTACAACAAAGTCATTCTTTCTCTCAACCGCTCAAGAGATGGCAAGTCAAAAAGATGCACCACAGGTAAGGGGAAAAGTGATCATTGCATACACTATGGTTCGAGACCAAAGCATGAGTATTAGTTATGTTCAGCTTCTATTCTTGGACATTGATATTTGTAGCAACTCCTAATTCATAACCCATCTTGGCTTTACACAAGGACAAGCAAAGGTCTAAGCTTGGGGGGGTGTTGACGGTCGTTATTGCACTGCCTACGACCATCAACTATCCACGAACATGAAGGAAAATACACCAAAGTGTAGACTAACCCTTGCTACTAACATAGTTCCATGAGTTGTGTTGAATATTTGATTGCAGGTGCAAGATCAACCGAAAACATGTCAAATATGGCTAAGTCAGGAAGGTCACTGACCAAGGGGCCAGGCCGCCTGGCCTGTGAATGTGCCCAAATGAGCCCATCTCTGACCTGCATGCACACTAAAGGCGTGTCAACACAATTCCATGGCCCAAGCTGAGAACCCAACATGTTAAGTACCAGAAGGCTTGCCACCTCATCGATCCAGCACTTGGATTAGTGAAGTCAGCAATCCATGGGACTTCAATCCTACGGCTAAGGAAGAAACACAAGTGGGATCCAATGGCTCAGCAGAAAGCACACATTTTAACCGCCAACCGCCATGCAACAGACTTGGGGGGTGAAGATGGACCACAAATGAAGAAAGGTGGTGGATCCGATGGCTCTCCAGGCTGCCCGGCCTGGTGTAGGGCCGCTCGGCCTCCCACCAGGCCGCCCGGCCAGGTAACCGCCTCCACAACCACCATGCCGACCCTATAAGACCCCTCACTCCCTTAATAGCTATAAATCCCCCCGAGCTCTCACTTGTAAAGTGTGGAAGTTGAGTGGAACACACCATTGTCAAGTTAGTAGGACTAGGATAGTCCTGAGAGTTAGAGTTGAGTCTGAGTCTTTGCCTTAGGGATTCCGGAGTTCGCTTCGAGTCTGGTAAAGCTCTTGTATCATTCTATCTTTGTACTCTTGCTACTTCAGTATAATATACTTTATTGATCTATCTTTCAGCTATACTTTACTTTATTTCTTACACTTGCCTAGTGTGGTGTACCATATTGCATACTAGACCAAGGCTCAGGTTTGTGTTGTTCTTGAGTTATCTGAATCTTGCTAGACTTACCGGTGCTATAGGCTTTCGATAGGCTCTGATCTAAGGCTAAGTCAGTCCTAACCCTCTAATCAAGGACGGACTTTAGTGATCAAGTTATCACTTGATCACTAGTTTAGCGTGCCATCTTACCCACTTAGATCTGGTTCGTAGCCCCTCTTGGTGACAACATTAGGGAGCGTCTGTAATCCGACCCCATCGTTTGGTAAGCCCGTAGGCGTTAGCCAGTTGTCGTTCGGTTGGCCAACTATCTACCCCCGTGCCTCCTCGGTGTAGTCTGGAATTTCACTCGATGCAAGATCCTAGTTTGTGTTTGCTTAACTCAGTTCAACCGCGAATACTCCTTTGCAGTAGTTAAGAAATAGAGTTTGGATATCTTAATCTGACTCGTTGTCCTCCCAAGCAACTACCTAGTTGTTTATTGCATTGGTCCCTCTTTACTCCTCCCACCATACACTATCTTGTTATATCTTAGCCCCGTTTTAAAAATAGCTAGTGTTTATCTAAGTTATAGAACTGTTTAAAGTTCGAACATATCATTCCACCTATTAGCCCTTGCCTCCCTATGGATTTTTACTATACTCGGAATACTCTGAGTGAAAAAGCTACAGCGAATCTCCGTTCGCTTGCAGAGTTTGATTTGTTCAAACCGAGGTATTATAACTTGATAACATACCGCTATTTCTTAGTGGGCTCATTTGTCTCTGTCTACTTTATTGTTGGGTTGACAGAGAGGTGTATGACCGGTTTCGACCTACCGGCAAACTTTGACAACAATCGGGAGTCGCTGCTCGGAAGGAGTGTCCGTTAAAAGACAATCCACGAGTAGAGGACTGTGCCATTATCATTTGAGTTTGGATCCACAAGCACAAAGCAATCGACACGAACAATGGCTATGCCTGAGAAGACCATCCGTGACTTTTCCATCCCATCCAGCAACAACATCCCCACTGGGCCTGATGTGCAAGTTGGAGAAGGATTCGAGCTCAAGTCAGGTGTCATTCATATGGTCCAAGCTAGTCCCTTCTCCGGATTGGCGTCGGAGGGTGCAAACAGCCATCTCCAGCAATTCCTAGAGATATTTAGTACATTCACCATCAAGGGTGCAACGCCGATGCTGTTCGACTTCCCCTTTTTCCGTTCTCACTGATCGGGAAGGCAAAATGATGGTTCTATCTAAACCGCGCAAACTTGGCAACTTGGGAGGCATGCTCAAATGCTTTCCTTGCAAAGTACTTCCCCTTGGGGAAGACAAGCTCACTGAGGAACCGAATCTCGAGCTTCCAACAGCTCACTGATGAGACAGAGGCAAAGGCATGGGAAAGACTTCAAGAGTACATCACCGCCTGCCCCAACCATGGTATGGAAGAGTGGCTAATCATCTCGAACTTCTTCCACGGTCTGCACCGAACCGCGCAAGAACACCTCGATGCAGCGGGTGGAGGATCCTTTCTGTCCTTGAGTGTTGCTGCCGCACGCACTCTCATAGAGAAGATGGCAAGCAACCAAGGATGCAGATAGGAGAGGGCGAACAATAAGCCCTGCGGAGTCCACCATATTGATAGCAGCGACATCTTGGCTACCAAGATGGACCTCTTGCTAAAGATGCTGGAGGATGCTCCTGAAGCTGTGTCGATCCTGGCACTAGATTCTCGAATGACTTGCGAGCATTGCGGGAATACCGGCCATACGGGGAACAGCTGCCCCAGAAATGGATTGGAAGTCGTAAACTTCAACATCAACAAAAGCATCAACAATGGGCCTTGTCCTCAACCAGTTTGGAACTCGCGACCACACTTACCATTCTCTGGTCAAGGTACGTCTTCTGGCAGTTCCCAGCAGTTTAATAAAAATCCTTTCGATCAAAAAGCTGTGAACGATAGCATAAGTAAGGAATTCCTCATGAATGATAGAATTCTAGAAAATATGTCGCTTCAAATGGAAACTCTTAATAGCACCATGAAGAACCAGCTGAGTTTTAAAATGTTAGAAACTCAGATAGCTCAGCTTGCTGCCGCTTTGCCTAGTCCAACTTCAGGTAAGCTCTAGGGTCAGCCCGAGCTACCCCCGAAGGAGCATATCAATGCTGTAACAACTAGGGGTGGAAGGTCTACACAAGACCCCCTACATCCTAGGGATGCAGGGAAGGAACAGGAGAAGACAGCTGAACCAAAGAAGGAAGATCAAGTGGCTGAACCACAACCGGTTAAGGAAGCACCAAAGTCTGATCCACACGAGTTCTACGGCACCACCGTGCTCCCTTTTCCTCAAAGGCAGAAAAAGACCTCTGTCGACAACCAGTTTGGCAAGTTTGTCGAGGTAATCAAGAAATTATATGTCAATATTCCATTGCTAGATGCGATGCAGGTGCCTACGTACGCTAAATACCTAAAGGACATTCTCAACAATGAAAAGCCGCTGACGTCCACAGAAGTCGTGCACCTCACGGAAGAGTGTAGCACTGCTATACTCAACCAGCCACCACAAAAGAAGAAGGATCTAGGGAATCCAACCATCTCATGCTCAATTGGGACCCAGCAGTTTGATCAAGCTCTCTACGATCTAGGAGCAAGTGTGAGCATCATGCCAAAGCTAGTCTTTGATAACCACACGCATGCTGCACTTGTCCCTACTTCTATGTGCCTGCAGCTAGCGGATCAGTCGATTCGCTACCCCGACGGGATCACTGAGGACATTCCGGTCAAAATCCGGAACTTTATTGTCCTGGTGTATTTCGTGGTGCTTGATATGGAGATTGATAGCAAAACGCCGCTCATCCTTGGGCGACCGTTCTTAAGCACCGCTGAGGCCACTATTGACATTGGAGTTGGACAAGTCCACCTCAACATCAATGGCAGACCTGAGACGTTCGCCTTCAAGCCGAAGGTAGAACAGTGCTGACAGGTAAAAACATTTAAACTCAAATGTCAGGCACCCCGGGAGACGCCCAGACAGAAGACCGAGCTCTTGCCAAGTCAGTCAAAAGTGGACTCTCTCATCCTAGTAATGGAGAAGATCCCGCTAGATAGAGAAGCTCGAAAGCTCAAAGATGATCACAGAGCCGAGTCACAAAGATGTGCCTCAATGGCCAAGCCGTCGACAAAGGAAGCAGGATGCAAGACTCTTGGCACAAAGGTCGCCGCCACAACAACGAACACACCTAAAGAGTGGTGGAAGAAAGAAGAAGAAGCACCAAAAGCCAAGCCTGAAAGGACCCAGAATAAAACTCAAAAACAAATGGTTGTTGCAACCAAGAAGGTATGGCGAGCAAAAGTTGCAGCGCAGAAGGCCACTAAGTCTCCGTCAAGCACTGACTCCACGTAAAAGGTATGACTTGTCCTCGCCAGGAGGTAAACTGGTATTATCTCCGCTGCATATTTTATTCCCGCGCGTTTAAATTTCCTTTATGCATTTGAAGTTTCTAAATTTATTTTATACCACTGCATGTTTGATTTATGCATAAGTTATTTATTTTCGTCTCCTATATTTACAAAAAATTGAGGCCGCCCAACCCCACCTGGGGACGGCCAACCCCTGCGCACTGCACCAGGCCGCCCGGCCTCTGCCAAGGCCGCCCGGCCCCTCTTGCTCTCCACTAAGTGCATGCATGCACAAGTGCGAAATGCACTAATCACATGGTACCAAGGCATTGGCCGCCCGGCCTCCCATTGACGCCGTCCGGCCTCATCTTTGAACCGTTCGAGTCCCATCTCCACCTGCATGCACACACTAGCCTAAGGGGCATAGGCTCAGGCCGCCCGGCCTCTAGCTCAGGCCGCCCGGCCCCCTGCTCAGGCCGCTCAGCCCCTTGCTGCTAATGCATGCAGGATATCGCGCCTATAAATACGCATGCATGCTCCATTCAGGTCCTTGCACCTCTCAACAGCGTGAGCTCTTTCTCCTTCTCCCCCTAATCACTCTTAGTCTAAGCACTTAGTTTAATTTTCAGCACTTAGAAAAATTATGCCGAATAAAATAAGTGCTACACTCTTGTTCGTTGAACGGTTTGTGGAGGCTCTGCCTCACAAGAATGACTAACCTCTAGATGACTGACTTTTGGACTGCTAACGCCTAATGATATTATCTGTAACTGCTCTATCCTTCGGGTATACTCTTGTCTTGCATATTTGTTTTGCAGATGTCGTCATTTCTCAGGAAGGTTCTAAAGTTCTCACTTTCCATCCTTATCGGATGAGCATTCGCACTCTCATTCATAGAGCGGGAGTTCTAGGACACTAGATCTTGAGTTATCTGAATTTTGATAGACTTGCCAGTGCTATAGGCTTTCCATAGGCTCTGATCTAAGGCTAAGTTAGTCCTAACCCTCTAATCAAGGACGGACTTTAGTGATCAAGTTCTCACTTGATCACTAGTTTAGCGTGTCATCTTACCCACGAAGATCTGGTTGGTAGCCCCTCTTGTTGATAGCATTATGGAGCCTCTATAATTCGACCCCGTCATTTGGTAAGCCCGTAGGCGTTAGCTAGTTGTCGTTTGGTTGGCCAACTATTTACCCCCGTGCCTCCTCGGTGTAGTTTGGAATTTCGCTCGACGCAAGATCCTAGTTCGTGTTTGTTTAACTTAGTTCAACCGCGAATACTCCTTTGCAGTAGTTAAGAAATAGAGTTTGGATATCTTAATCTCACTCGTTGTCCTCCCAGGCAACTACCTAGTTGTTTATTGCTTTGGTCCCCGTTTACACTTCCCACCATACACTATATTGTTATATCTTACCCCCGTTGTAAGAATAGCTAGTGTTTCTCTAAGTTATAGTACTGTTTAAAGTTCGAACATATCATTCCACCTATTAGCCCTTGCTTCCCTGTGGATTTTTACGATACTCGGAATACTCCTAGTGAAAAAGCTACAGCGAATCTCTGTGCACTCGCGGAGCAAAATCTGTTACGCTAAGAGACGTCAACACTCTTTGTAAGGAAAATGGCCTCAAGTGCCATATTTCTATAGTTGTGTTTTGGTGATTGATGGACAAGCCACAGTTGGACTAATGAATAGATGCATATTCTCAGGTATTTAGGTCCAAGGGATGAAAAGAAGAAAAGCCAAAGGCGAGGCCCGAAGGGCCGCCCCAACGGGGGTTTCGCTCAAAAAGAAGGGGTGAAGAAACTAGAAGCCAGGCTAAATGTGAAACCTCACAACACTGTGAGGACCGGATAGTCCGTTCTGTGAGACCAGACAAAGCTCCGGACCAAGTTTCCTGGAGGGGTGAAGAAAATAGAAGCCAGGCTAAATGTTAAGACTGGATAGTTTGAAATTAGGCCAAGTGAACTGACCGGACAATTCCAGCAGAGGGTGGTTGTAGTGACCAAGAAAACAACAGACCAGATGGTCTACTCCATAAGACCGAACAAAGGTCCAGACAAAGAAACCCGAGGCTATGCACTGTTGAAGAATTCCAGTGGACAATAGACCGGGCAGTCCGATGAGTGAAGACTGGACAAACCTCCAGACATTACAACGGCTAGTTCAATGGCCGGTGCAACGGCTAGTGGGTAGTTAGATGGACCGGACAGTCCAAAGTTGAAGACCGGACAAAAGTACAATGATGTCTGAGTTCAGTGACTGTTGGAAAAGTTAATGGACCAGATTGTCCGAAGTTAGGAAAATGTATAGACCGGACAATCAGAAGTACACTGCGTCAGCAGCTCGTTGGAGCAATGGCTAGTTCTTGTTTGGGTCTATATAAGCCACCCCACCTAGCCATTTTAAGTGAGTTGGAGATCCTAAAGTTGAGAGGAAGTGTAGAGCTGTATTCCAAGATTATCCATCACTCCAACCACAATTGAGAGCTTAGTGCACATTCAAGCTACGTTAGAGCTTAAAGATAGTGAGTTTGCGAGTTCTTCTTGAGACTAGCTCCTGCGTGAGCTAGAGGAGAAGCCTTGGCTGCAGCCAAGCCACATGTATTCAATGCTAGAACCTCCTTCTTGGTGTGGAGTGGAGGCGACAACTTGTGCGGGGACAAAAAGATGCTACAAAATCCGTAGTGAAGCATATGGTGCCTTGTTACCAAGGTAGACGGTGGCGGTGGCCAAGCCTTGGTGGTTTGGTGGCATTTAGCCTTTATTTGTCGAGAGCCTTCGTGGCGAGCGCAAGACAGTGGACGGGAGAGTCTTGGTGCCCATGGACATAGCCCTTAGTGGTGAACCACGTTAAATCTCCGTGTCTCTCCGAGAGTTTGCATCCCCCTTCCTTACTCTCTTTACTTACTGCATTTACGTTTCCATATTTACTCTCTTGTGTGCCTTTAGGTTTCCTTGTTAGTTGGATTAGGTTTGGCTCTAGGTTGAGTCTTTAGGGTAAGTTAGAGAGCGCATAGATAAATCTTAGACATAACTAGCATGTGTAGGGCGAAATAGGTTTACGTTATGCATTAGATGGCCCTAGGTTTTAGATGAGCGATTAGCGACCCAATTCACTCCCACCACTTCTTGGGTCGTATATCCCAGCACGTTCCTTTCACTCTCCCCCCTAGGAAGGCCCTCGTTTTATACCCCGAATGGTGCCCTATACATAAAAAGTCTAATGTCAATTTGAGATGGCTTCTATGATCTATTTTCATGTATATACAATCATCTTGAAGGTTCTCAACTTACCAAATATGCTCCTCGCTTGAAGGTGATGCTAAACCTTTAACCTTCCCGAAATCCAACTTATTTTATTCTGCAGCTTTTAGTAATTCAATCATAACTTCCTCATGTGAACTCAAAATTCAGATTGTAGAGCTCGAAGAAATCTACAACTTTGGTATTCAAACATTCTTTATTTGATGTTGTTAAGGTATTCGAATTCGACCGACAAGTTGTTGTTGTCCTGAATTCCGAGAATATTTCAGGACTTGGTTGGAGCTTGGATTGTTCATGTGATAACCCTTCCTTTCTTCCCTTCCTTTCTTGTACTTCAAGCAACCAAAGTTTCTAGAACCTTCTCAATATGGGCTTTAATCCTCAATTACGCTTCAATTATCTCATATTTCTGAGGTCCAATTATTTCTAGCTCAAAACCTCCCTCGAGCAGCTTTTACAATTAGTGCATTTATTCGTCATTTTCATGCAATATTTAAGAAAGTCCAAAAACAAAAAGCATACTAAAAAACAGGGTTAATTGTTAGCAAAATACAATTTGATCATAAGATTTATTTCTGAAAACACAAAATTTTTTGCAAAAATATAGCTAAAAATCTATCATAATAGAGCGCCGAAATCGACCCAGTACTAATTGCTCCTAGGGCTCCCGACCGTTGCACTCGGGGCTCCAAACTTTTGTACCAGGCGCTAATGTTAGGTATCAGTATCGGATGCAGTGTTGCTGGTTTCTATGTAAAATTAGAATTTATTCGAAGCTCTGTGCTCTATTTTAGCGTGCATGCCCCTTTTATGCTATAGTCACGGGTATACCAAGGCTCGCCTGGAAACACCTAGTGAGCACCTACATGAGATAACTGGTTTGGCGTAACTCAGCTGGTTAGTTTTTTGTAGTGGAATTCTCTGACGTGGAACCTGTTCACTCGGGTTCAAGTTCTCGACTTGGTATGGATGTTCGCATGATTTAATGGTTTTATTTTTTTGATAGGCTACATTTCTATCGACAGGCAAGGCGTCTGTGATGCGTTCGTCAGTTTTGCGTCTGCCTTGTAACGTGCTCCTAAAAGAAAATGATAGTTGTCTTAACAGTTGCACCAACCTTCGCTGCCACCCAGGCGGCAGCGTGTCGTTCGCAATATCCCTGATTTTTCATGCATGTCCCCGTTTTTTTTTTTTTTTTGTTATAGGCTTCCTGAGTGAACAACCCGTTTATTCTTTCTACTGTCCAAGTCGTCTGGGCCGTGTTCTTTTAGGATCCTCTCCTATGAGTTCTTTCTGCTGTCATCCTACTCAATCCTGCTGGCTGGTTCAATCGTTTTTCCGTTTTGTTTTTTCCTTTAATTCATTGTTATATATTATTTGTTTGTTGTATTTCATATTTTCCTTAATTTTCTTTCTTCTATTTTTATATTATAGTGATGCTAGAATGTTTCTTCTAAATCTATATTGATTTTCTCAAATCAGTACAATTTTTTGTTCTATCAGTACTTTTTGTTTCACCATAAATTGAAACCATCGTTACCAATATGTAAAGTGTGTTCCATATTGAAAATTGTTTGACTTGCCTATGGCTATTTGTTTGCCAAGCTAATAATTAAAACCTAATGATTGGATACATGGGCTGGGAGCACTACAAGAAAATTATATTTTTTTGGTGGGTCTAACAAATTTCGTAGGCCGGCCCATGAAATTATAGATTTTATATTCGTCGGCTGCTACTGGCCCATGAAATTAATATAATTTCGTCGGCTACGGTGAAGGCCTACGAAAATAATACTTCAATTTCGCCGGCCCATGGTTTGGCCCATGAAATTGTGCCGCCCTAGATGTAACCCACCTCGCATCTTGTACATCCCCACGTGCACACATATTCCGCACACACGCACGCGCACGCAGACCGTGCAGCCCACCGCCTCCCATCCCCGGTCCGGCGCTGCCGCGCTGCCTCCTGGCCGGGCCCCGATACCAGGCGCGTCCCTGCCGGCCCGGGTTGATGCCGCCTGCAGCCTCCAGGCCCCGCGACGGCCACCGCATCCCGGCCACGCCGCTCCCCGGCCACGCGCCGCCCCCTGCCTCCACGCCCGGCACTGCCCGCCACCGCCCCGACCCGGCATCGCAGAGCTCTAGTCCCGCTCACCGCCACGTCTTGGGGCCGTGCGCCGCCGCTACACTGCGGTGGCCCGGCCCCACATGACACCGCTGCCTCTGCTGGCTCGGCAAATCCGCGAGGCCCCTTGTAACGCCCTAAAATTTAGCCCCGGATATTTTCTTCTAAACTCCACCTTAACTCAAAATCATATTTTCAAAAACTTGGGTTGTTGCTTGCTTTGAGTGTATTAATATGGGCTCAACAAAGTCCCCAATAATACACATTACCTCCCGAAAAAATATTCCCCAAAAATTTCTCCAATCCCTTCGAATTCCTATCCAAATTCAAATTCAAAATCCAGAAAAAAAAAAGAAGAAACCTTCCCCTCCTCTTTCGGCCCAGGCCTGTCCCGGCCCATCTCCCCAGGCCGCCCCCCTTTCCCTCCATCTTGGGCCGCCACTCGCCCCATCTCCCTTTGCGGCCCAGCTCTGCTCAGCCCAACTCTATCCTAGCCCAAGCCGCCACCCCACCCGCCGCCACCCTCACTACCTTCTGGGCCCCACGGGTCAGGTCCATCCCCTACCTCGCGCACGCCCGCACTGTCCCGGCCCCAGGCGCGCCGCGCTGGGACACGTCACACCGCAACCCCCGCCAACCCCCTCCGGCCCCACTGCGCCGCGTGCCGCGCTTGGCCTCTCCGCACCCCCGCGCCGCTCTGCCTTCTGGCACCCCCGCCGCGCCTCCAGTTGGCCTTAGCACCGGCTCGCGACGCCTCGCCCACAGAACTCCATGGCTGCCCCCCTCACTACAAATAACCCCGCCATCGTCGCGCCTTCCTCGCTACCCATAGCACGCCGCGATCGGCCCGGGGACTCCCGACGTCGCTAGCCGTACCCCTCCACCGTGCTAAGCTCCTTCCCCCAACACTCGAGCTCAGTTAACCACACTGCGCTGCCAAATTCCACCCTTCACCGGCCACCCGAGCTCAATTACTCCTACCTCGAGCTCCGTCGCCTCACTCCCTACCACCCTAGCACCTCACTGCCTCCACTCAGCCGCCACGGAGCGCGTCTCTCGCGCCGCCGTGTGCACCCGCACCACCCCGCCGTGGGCACCTCCCCTCCACCTACCAATCCACAACCCTGGTACCCCAACAAGGTTCCCCACTAGTCCCTAGTGCTTGCACCAGCAGCCTCGCCACAGAAACCTTCGCCGCCGATGAGGAACACCGGCGAGCCGGAAGAAGCCTCTGCCAAACTGGTTCCACCGAGCCGCCCGGCTCAATCGGCTAGACCGCCGTTCGCCCTCCACTAACGACGTCACCCTCACCTACCACTGCCATGTGGGCCAGCCCCTACGGCGTCTGAGCCACACCGTCACCCCTTTCCCCACTGGACCGGGCAGGCCCACCAGGCCAGTGGGCTACCCGCCCACCCGGCGCACGTGGGCTAAGTAGGCCAGACACTCACAGGATGAGCAAGCCGCTTGGGCCGAATTCAGCCCGGCCCAAGTTTCCCTGCCCATAGGGCCAAAAGTAGTAGTTCACCTGAAAAAGGTCCAAATCCACCCTGCAACTTCGAGAAAAGTCTAAATCTACCCCTAGCCGCTATATACTCCATATTTTCTCCATTTTAACACCGATTTAGGTGATTCTTGTGCCTAAATTCATCTAAAATCAAGCTCTATCCATCCATGCACTCCACATAATCTTTACTCCTGGCCAGAAGCTACCGTCATGCCACAATGACGCCATTCTACACCCAGTCTACGCTTCACACTGGTCCCACAAGTTTCGTGTGCCAGGTGATTGAGGCCATTATCTACCTGCTCCACTTAAATCCTCGAGGCTCCTGCCTTGGACCTTCCGGGCTTTGAGTTCAAATGATGACAACACCAAAAATCATCTGAAAATCATCGCTCCCTTCTTTGCCCCACTCAAACTCTAGACATCACCATCAGGCCACCCTCTCACTATTCTCATTCCCGCCGCTCGAGTTCGCTACCCTGGCACTACCTCCATAACCGTTACCATGCCCACCAGCGAGGCCGACACCATCCCACTCCACCTTGCTACCTACCCGAGCCGCCGCCTCTGGTAAGATTAAACTCTCCAAATAAACACTAAACCTCCAACTCACTCCATCGCACCTAACGTCAGTGTTGAGCTCAAGTTATATTCGTAGTGTGTATGCTTTTCCCTGTTTTTACACGTAGGTGGTACCAACCATCCTAGTCGGAATACGGCTACGTGCCGAAACAGCCATAAGGGCAGGGTATGAACGGGTAACTTAGCTACCTGCGGTTACCCCTTGTCCCGGGATTCGTGGAGAATACCGGGTAGTTGTATTGCTCGCGCTGTCGAGTATTGAAAAGTTGGAATGGTTCTACCTGAGCTCTCCGTAAGGGCCGTTATGATTTTCATCTTGCCTAACTCTTTTAGTACAACCACTCGCTCTGTATGAGGCATTGGCCAGGCCCGAGCCGGAGTGGATAGTATAGTAGCTTCTGTGCTGGCGCACAAGGGGCAAGGGGATGGGTGGTGTGCCAACGGGACTACCGTGGGTTACTGGAGTGGCTCGGATGCCCGAACCCCGAAAGTTCTGCTAGGTGATGAAACAAAGGCAACGACTTGGTTTGGAATTTGGGCAGTTACGACGGTAACGTGCCGCTGAGTCCAGCTTGTCGGAATTAGTACAGCCTCTGATCAGAGTAAAACCTATTCGAATAGTCTGTGTCCACTGGTATGGATGAGTTACGGCTTGGTTCTTCAGTTAGCAGTTTTCATAAAATAAAATGGAATTGGTTTGGGATTGGATAAAAATGGTTTTTGGTTTAGCAGAGGATGCTGGATGTATGGAAAATGTATTGGCTGGAAAGCTATAGGCCACTTTGGACCGAAATGTCCAATGGCAAACTTTTTGGGAAAAACTCAGTTTTCAGAAAGATTAAAACTGGACAACTATTTCAAACCCTCCATACAATTACTTTTCTGCAAAACTATCTTAAGCTCCAGATATATACTTGCATATAGATTTTTCAGGGCCGTGCCCCTTGTTGTCCTACCCGTTTAGGGCGGATCTGTATCACTGTGATGTAAGAATGTGATTACCAAACCCTGGGATGGTAATAAAGCACATTTTAGTCCCATTATGGAAACTGGGGCACTTGAAGTGGTATCGGAGCCGTAGTTGGCCGTAGGATGTAACCCTAAGGTTGGAAAAATGTTTTGAGTCCAAAATCAGCTTGAAAAACACTTCTGCACCTCATCTTACTCTATTTTCAAAAAGTTTTGGCCCTTTTCTACCCCAACGGCCGTCACCAAGGAGTCGAGCTTCTAATAGAGGAAAGCTGGTAGCTTGAACGAGACATCAATAAAGCCAGGATACATGAACGGACGTGATGGATCAATGTTAAAAGAACTGGTGCCCGCCGTAAGACACATCACCATCACAAAGACACATGGCTCAATCTCAAGATATGGACCACCCTGGTCAAGCACATGACCCGAGGAATAGCTAGATGGCGTGCAACATAAAATAAGGAAATAGTATCCACAGTTAATCCTGAACCCTTCGCCATAAGTGGCTGCTCAGTATGGCACAATCGACAAGAGACCTATCAATGGCGCCAGACACTAAAGGACACACCAACTAAGCTATTTAAAGGGGATGTCATAGGGCTCAAAGGACCCAGGGCCGCTCCATTGCAAAGCAGCAATGGCAGAAGAAAAACCCATCCTCGACGGTCGCCTTGTGCCCCTTAAAAAAGAAAGCGCCTAGACCTCTCAGTGGAAGTCCTAGTACTGGAGGACATACCAGTTACCTTCCTCGAGCCTGAGAGCCAGCCAAACCTGCCAGAGTCCCACCCAAATTCACCGCCAGAGCTAACAGAACATCCCACCCTAGGAAGTATCCCCGTCCCAAATCTCCTGTGCTTGCAAGAAGAGCTACCTAGAGCCCCACCTCCAAGTCCTATCCCCTTGAGCAAGTCGAAGCCTCCACCGACAACCTCGCCAACAAAAGCAAGGCTAGAACCCTCAGGCATTGCTTCGCCCAGGGGACTAACTGAAGAAGATGACGCAGTCATCGCAACTCAGCCACCGCCCGAGGACATCATCGACATCAGCTCAAATGAGTCAGAATGAGGTCCCCGAGCCTGACACGGAGTGAAGTCGCATGGTCCGAAGCTAGCTGTGTCCAGTGTCCCTCTTACAGTTGGGTAGTGAAGTTTTTCCTTCACTTTGGTTAGCACCCTTGTAAGAGTTACCGTGTAGAACTCGTGCGTTGTAGACGTTGTCTTGCTTGTTTGTGTGTGCTGTAGAGTAGTCTTATTCTAGGACCGAGTCTTATGAGTCTCGTTCAGATGGCAACTGTCGGATGTGTCAGCCTATGTGAGGATGTACAAGGTTTTCCAGAGCCCCTAAGGGATACCATACGGTACCTTAGGATTTCTAGATACCCTGAGTACCTAGACAGAGAAATCATCGAGAGTGGAGAACATAAATGGATGGTATCGCAGTACATCAAGGACAACCGTGCCCTCACAGGATGGCACTCCACAGCTACCAGTCATCGGTTTGTGGATGCATGTCACATTACAACGCGTGACACAATTAGAAAGATGTGCTCAACCTATCATAGGGCAATCCAGGACACCCCTATGAGGTTCTTCCCACCCTCCAACAAGATGACCACAAACTGGCCCAAAAAAGTTGAAGTTTTGAGGATCATGAAGGAAAACGAGGATCCAATCTTAGCCTATCTTGCTCTTCATCTACAAGCCTTGGATGATGCGTACGACAAGCTGAGCCTCATGCATGATAGGTTGGAAGCTTGCAACCAGATAACAGAAGACCTTCTGTCCTAGTACACAGCTAGGTCGCTGCGCCAAAGGCAAGAAACCAACCTAGATCCAAGCAGCACGACAACACGGAGTCTGTTTGACCTCCGTTACCCATTGGGAATGCGGTACGGAGGAATATCAAACCCTCCTAGGCAATCGGAACCAAGCCACCAAGCTAGTTTCCAGTATTCTCTGCTTGAGCAACAGCATAATCAGGGAAAAGCCCCAGCAACCATCCACCAAGAGGAAGATAGATAAAGCTTAGGCACCCTCCTAACACTCTCGCTTCCAAGAAAGGGACCCAGTGTCCAGGAACCATCACCAAACAGAGCCTCCGGCAGTCAGAAGTGGAAGTCAGTTATGCATGAGTAGTCGTGTTAATGTGTTTGTTTTTGTTCTTGTGTTTTGTTGTTGTGGCTTGTCTCTTGCTATGTCAGCAGAAACAAGTGTTGCCTTGTTTGGGTGCTAATAAAGTAACCATTAGAACTTGCTCTCACCTATGCTATCTCTTCTCACCTTAAAACCCATTAGTTTGAAGAGTATGTACCGGTTAAAAGGGGCGACCAGAACAAGCCCTAGTCAAAATAAAGGACGGTCAGCAGCTAACAAAGCTCTGCATAAGGAAAGCACAGCTAAAGGAAATAGCGCCTTGGGAAAATGGATAAGATCGAAGGAAACATCCCGTACCATAGCCCCTGCAAACAGTATCCACCATAATCCCCCGCCGCTCGCATCTCTCCTTTTCCACTACACCCACTCCATGTGATGCCCCGGCCCCCACCACACACTCACCCCTGCCGCCGCATGCACGCCGCCTACCACCACCTGCTGCCTTTGGGAGTGCACCCACGCACCCACTGCCGGCCAAAGATGGCCCCTACGCCGCCATCCCTGACCGGCTGCCACGTGCCCCCACTCCGGCGTCCAGTGATGCCCGGTCCCCCACTCAACCCTGACTCGCATGTCACCGCATACCCTCGCTCCACCTCCACCGCTTGTGTCACCTCGGTGCACGGTATGCCGCACTCCAACCACCGTCCTCGTGCGCCGATAAAACGACCGCCCTTGAGCTCAATTCCTCACTCAGCTCGTAGAGCAAACCCACCACCGCTTCTCTCCCACCAGCTAAACCAGCCACAACTCCTCCCATGTTCTGTGATTCTTGGGTAGGACAGTTCCTCCTAAGTTACTACACTATCGCCGCCGTCACTCTCCCACTTTGCCACCTTTTCCTCTGGGAAATCCACCACCGTCTCCCCTGGGAAGAATGACTCAGAAACCCACCCAAACCGCTTGCCAACTCCACCGCCAGATGATAAACATAGCAATACTTCTACTCTTCCTTATCCATTGCGTACTCCTCTCCAAAATCCTAAAAGTCCTCATCCACCTTGTGAGAAGAGGAATCATCTGTGAGATCCACATCCCACCCCCACCCAGAATATGAACCCAGAACCCAGAGTTTGCATCCCCCTCCACTAAATATTCTTCACCATACTTCTTGTCCTATGCCTCCTAATCATTCTCCGGTTGATCACCCTTCCCCGAGCCACACCGAAGCAAGAATGAGCTTCCTGCTAGCAAAGCTGTGCCAAGGTCAAGAAGCCCAAAGCAGGGCAGAAGATAGGCAAGAAGAAAGGAAAAGAAATGCTTGGGGCAACAAGAAGTGTAACGGGGAGAAGGCTATCGTAGATAGCCGTTTCTTCTCCAGCCTGCCCTCCGTCTGCTGATACAACAGCAACAGCTGGAAAATGCAGCAGGTCCCCGCTTACAGAGGAGTGCCTAGCCTACTCAAGTAGGGGTATCCACCCTGTTTAAGTAGGGTAGCCCCCCTTCTGTTAGCGCTGGTGCAGGATAATCCAGAACCTATACGTTGACAAATCCATCCCTTTGGATGAGTCGCCCGGATTATGCCACCGTCTAGAGAGCAGAAAGTGCCTTGCTGAATTTCTGCCGCTTTCTAGAAAAGCCCCTGCCTGAAGCCGCCAGGCAATGGAACAACCTTCCATGTTCATGAAGTGAATGATCCAGCTTGTATGTGGAAGGCTTGTACGAACAGCTCCAATAAAGAAGAAAAGAGAAATGAAGAAAAAGAGGAATCGAGTTGGACATGTAGTTGTTATTAAAATTCCACCTTCCATTCCGTGTGAAGAATCAGGAAGTAGCTAGCCGAAGTAAAGCAAACCCTGTAAACCTTCTAAGCTGAATCTCGAGGACAAGATTCATTTTAAGTGGGGTAGATTTGTAACGCCCTAAAATTTAGCCCCGGATATTTTCTTCTAAACTCCACCTTAACTTAAAATCATATTTTCAAAAACTTGGGTTGTTGCTTGCTTTGAGTGTATTAATATGGGCTCAACAAAGTCCCCAATAATACACATTACCTCCCGCAAAATATTCCCCAAACATTTCTCCAATCCCTTCGAATTCCTATCCAAATTCAAATTCAAAATCCAGAAAAAAAAGAAGAAACCTTCCCCTCCTCTTTCAGCCCGGGCCTGTCTTGGCCCATCTCCCCAGGCCGCCCCCTTTCCCTCCATCTTTGGTCGCCACCCGCACCATCTCCCTTTGCAGCCCAGCTCTGCTCAGCCCAACACTATCCTAGCACAAGTCGCCCCCAACCCGCCGCACCCTCACTGCCTTGTGGGCCCCACGGTTCAGGTCCATCCCCCACCTCGCGCACGCCCGCAACGTCCCAGCCCCAGGCGCACCGCGCTGGGACCCGTCACGTCACAACCCCCGCTGGCCCCCCCTCTGGCCCCCACCGCACCGCGCGACGCTTGGCCTCTTCGCACCCCCGCGCCGCTCTGTGATCTGGCACCCCCGCCGCGCCTCCATTTGGCCTTGGCACCGGCTCGCCACGCCTCGCCCACAGAACTCCATGGCTGCCCCCCCTCTCTACAAATAACCCCACCACCACCGTGCCTTCCCCGAGACTCCCAGCGTCGCTAGCCGCACCCTCCACCGTGCTAAGCTCCTTCCCCCAACGCCCGAGCTCGCTTAACCACACTGCGCTCCCAAATTCCACCCTTCACCGGCCACCTGAGCTCAATTACTCCAGCCTCGAGCTCCGTCGCCTCACTCCCTACCACCCCGGCACCTCACCGCCTCCACTCAGCCGTCGCGGTGCGTGTCTCCTGCGCCGCTGTGCGCACCCGCACCACCCCGCCATGGGCACCTCCCCTCCACCTAACAATCCACAACCCCGGTACCTGATGGGGACCAAGGGGTTCCCGATCTTCCGTCAGGTCGAGGATAAGTCGATTTGGTGGCACGAGACACTCACAATCCGGCTCCCGATCGGCACGATCAAGCCCCTGCAATCGCAGCACCACGCGTCCTCTGGTTATCAACCGTACGCTGCCCGGTTGACCTCACCACGAAGGCTAATCCCTGCCAGTGAATCAAGAACACGAGCAAGAACAAGAAAGATGCAACGAAAATTGCTGATGAATGATTAAGTTCACAAGTGGGGTCTCACAAAGAGCCGGAGTATTCTCCAAACGTCGACACTGTTCGATGACAGATATAACTAAGCAAAACCCAAAACCCTAACTTGGGCAGCGGCTAAGTTTTTATAGACCTTAGGGTCGACCAAGGACTCCTAGTCACGGACTCAATAGACTCTCACATGATACGTGGCCCAATGGCCAAAAGTGGGAGCGCAGCACCCTGACAGATTCTGTCCGTCGACTTCCAACGTGATTTCCCATCGATTCCGAAATCCAATAGGCCTGAAACTGGTGGCATTGGAAAGCTTATGTTTTTATCTTTCCTATTTCTGGCCTCGGCGATGTTTTTGGTGCAGACTGTTCCTAGAGGCCGAGGTGTCCGACTTCGAGATGAATTGGGCCTCCAACTTGACTTGGATGCCCTCTTTGCTTCCCTCCTCGGCCTTGCTGGTTCCCAAGGCCTTCTTGTTCCTCTCCCAAGTTCCTAAGTACAATTAAATCAATAGCACCATTAAGTAGTATACCATCGTCACACAAATACACACTAGAACATAAGAACGAGCTCACCTGTTGATTTAGTTGCCGTGCTCTTGCTCTTGTGAGAGGGCCTTGCATCACAATTGGAGGAGTGCCGGTCATAGGCATAGGAGAGATGTCCTCATTAGTACCCCAACAAGGTTCCCCACCACCCCCTGGTGCTTGCACTAGCAGCCTCGCCTCCGAAACCACCGCCGCCGGTGAGGAACACCGGTGAGCCGGAAGAAGCCTCCACCAAACCGGTTCCACCGAGCCGCCCGGCTCAACCGGCTAGATCGCCATTCGCCCTCCACTAATGACGTCACCCTCGCCTACCACTGCCATGTGGGCCATCCCCTACGGCATCTGAGCCACACCGTCACCCTTTTCCCCACCGAACCGAGCCGGCCCACCAGGCCAGTGGGCTACCCCCGCCCACCCGGCGCACGTGGGCTAAGTTGGCCATACGCTCACGGGCTGAGCAGGCCGCTTGGGCCGAATTCACCACGGCCCAGGTTTCCCTGCCCATAGGGCCAAAAGCAGTAGTTCACCCAAAAAAGGTCCAAATCCACCCTCCAACTTCGAGAAAAGTCTAAGTCTACCCCTAGCCACTATATACTACATATTTTCTCCGTTTTAACTCCGATTTAGGTGATTCTTGCGCCTAAATTCATCTAAAATCAAGCTCTATCCATCCATGCACTCCACATAATCTTTACTCCTGGCCAGAAGCCGCCATCATGCCACCATGACGCCGTTCTACACCCAGTCTACGCTTCACACTGGTCCCACGAGTTTCGTGTGCCTGGTGATTGAGGCCATTATCTACATGCTCCACTTAAAACCTCGAGGCTCCTGCCTTGGTCCTTCTGGGCTTTGAGTTCGGATGATGACGACACCAAAAATCATCTGAAAATCATCGCTCCCTTCTTTGCCCCACTCAAACTCTAGACTTCACCATGAGGCCACCCTCTCACCATTCTCACTCCCGCCACTTGAGTTTGCTACCTTGGCACTACCTCCATAACCGTTACCATGCCCATCAACGAGGCTGACACCATCCCACTCCACCTTGCTACCTGCCCGAACCGCCGCCTCTGGTAAGAATAAACCCTCCAAATAAACACTAAACCTCCTACTCACTCCATCGCACCTAATGTCAGTGTTGAGCTCATGTTATATTCGTTGTGTGTATGCTTTTCCCTATTTATACACGTAGGTGGTACCAACGATCCTAGTCAGTACGCCTCTCGCAAGGGCCTTCGCCACGCTTGAAGAAAGCAACCGGTGCCTGCAGCAGATGTTGTACCAACATGCAATATGGATGGCACACCATTGCACCCAGCGATTGGTATACCAACGTGCCAGGCGGATGATGGTACACCAACGCCTTCGGTAGACGATACACCTGCGTCACCAGCGACCAATGCATCGTCTGTATCAACAAAACGATAGGCAAGCCCACTGTAATCCCCACTTGATGCATAAATTTTCTATGTTTTACAAACACAACCCTTGGCCTGATAATCACATAAAAACTTGCATGTTTTGCTTGCTAAGGTAACCCAGCAAAATATACAGCCACCTAAGCCTATTTTAGATATAGCGCGCATAGGTGGGATCGCTCATTTAATTATCTATCATAATCTTGATGCTAATAATGTGGAATATGAAGGGTATGGGAAAGTGGATGTATGTGGTTTTGAAATAAAATGGGGAAGAACCCCGGCAACCGACCTTGTCGGAATACGGCTACGCGCTGAAACAACCATAAGGGCAGGGTATGAACGGGTAACTTAGCCACCAGCGGTTACCCCTTGTCCCAAGATTCGTAGAGAATATCGGGTAGTTGGATTGCTCGCACTGTCGAGTATTGAAAAGTTGGAATGGTTCTACCTAAGCTCTATGTAAGGACCGTTATGATTTTCATCTTGCCTAACTCTTTTCATACAACCACTCGCTCTGTATGAGGCATTGGCCAGACCTGAGCCGGAGTGGATAGCCTAGTAGCTTCTGTGCTGGTGCACAAGGGGCAAGGGGATGGGTGGTGTGCCAACGGGAGTACCGCGGGGTACTGGAGTGGCTTGGATGCCCGAACCCCTAAAGTTCTGCTAGGTGATGAAACAAAGGCAACGACTTGGTTTGGAATTCGGGCCGTTACGATAGTAACGTGCCGCTGAGTCCAACCTGTGGGAATTAGTATTACCTCTGATCAGAGTAAAATCTATTCGAATAGTCCGTGTCCACTGGTATGGATGAGTTACGGCTTGGTTCTTCAGTTAGCAGTTTTCATAAAATAAAATGGAATTGGTTTGAGATTGGATAAAAATGGTTTTTGGTTCAGCAGAGGATGCTAGATGTATGGAAAATGTATTGGCTGGAAAGCTTAGGCCACTTTGGACCGAAAAGTCCAATGGCAAAATTTTTGGGAAAAACTGAGTTTTCAGAAAGATTAAAACTGGATAACTCTCTCAAACCTTCCATACAAATACTTTTCTGCAAAACTATCTTAAGCTCCAGATATATCCTTGCACATAGTGTTAGCTTCCCCAAATTCCTTTGGAGGAAGGTGGGCTGCTGAGTACATATGCACTCACCCTTGTTTTGTTGTTGTTTTTGTCAGTGCGATGGGCATATATTGGTCCGAGAACAAGTAAGGGTTACGACCTGCTTCCCAACTGTGGCGTGAGGAAGATGGGTCTATGTTTTATATTCCGCTGCTTAGATTTTTCAGGGCTGCGCCCCTTGTTTTCCGACCCGTTTAGGGTGGATCTGTATCACTCTGATGTAAGAATGTGATTACCAAACCCTGTAATGGTAATAAAGCACATTTTAGTCCCATTATGGAAACTGGGGCACTTCACCCCTCCATCTCAAGCACTCCACTCCTAAACCTAACCCCACCACGGCAGCTGGATCCAAGAGGAGGAGGTCATTGGTGGGCAGATCCACGAGGAAAGCAGGCTCTAGTTCCACCACGTCAGTCGGCTGCGACCTTGCAGCTCCCTGGATCGGGCGCGCCGCGCTGTGACACCAACGGCTAGGTAATACCCTCTCCCTGGTGATGACCAACCCCACCCCAAATCCATCCTCTAAATCATCTCTAGATCTATATGAGGACATTGCTCTCTTCCTAGGTCTTAATGATTGCGCACTAATCAACTACTAGACGAATTTTGTTCACTAGATTTATATTAGTTATGGTTTGCAAAAAAAAAAATTGTCCCAGCCCCTCTAAATCAGCATCATGGTTGTTTATATTTGACTTATAACTTAACCTTCAAGATTGTCAATTTTATATACCGATTGGTGAATTGATTTCTTGTTTTGTGTTGAATTACATTTGGTCAGTATGTCACCCTCAAATTCTTGTCAGATGTCACTCTTGATTGTGTAGTAGTGACCATGCAGCAGCATATAAAATATTCATCATGCAATAGCATCTCTCTGGTTGTTGGCTGGCAATTTGGAATCTGAATGGTGCATAATGAATGATCAATTTACTTTACTTTGCAAAGTCTAATTATAAACATTGTTCAGACAATTATCGACCCTTCTGTAGGATTCGATGTTCAAAACTTACATGCTTGTTTGCTGCAGGCCTTTGAGCATCTTTTGGATCGCGAGTTAATCAGTTTTGGGTTATGCAGTCACTTATCTAGGACACAACTGTATATACTGTTTGTAATACTGTCTAATTCGTTTTGGGTTAGGTTCAAAGTGTTGTATTTTCTTCGTGCAACTGCCTGGCATCTAAAATATTGGATAGCAATTGTGTAGCCTTTCTAGCAGTCACTTATCTTCTGCTTAGATGTATGATCAATGTTTGCTCTTGTTGGGCTGTGTATGTAGTTATCACCTGTGCATCGCTTTCTGTTCTTTTTGTGCTCCCTCCTAATCTTGTCTCTTGTTTGTCTATTGTAGGGTTGTGATTCAGGAAGCTTCTGTGCCTGATGATAGCTGCTGGGATGTAAAGACTGGTAGGGCTTTTTTCACTTCCTACTTTTGCAGTTGGAGACGGTATGCTCTTGCCTCTTTGAGACGTCATTTTAGTTTAATCCATATTATTCATTCTGCAGTTATTTGGTCATACTGGCAGATCTTGGTCCATGGACCTTGTGCCTTCTAGCATCCAGATTACTAACTTTTGTCACTCCCCGGCTTGCTGATGACGTCCCATATTATTCTTTCTCCCTTGCAAATATGTACAGTATTAGCGACTTCGACAGTCTACCACTGCTAGAAAATTACAATGATCTCACTGCATCTCATTTTTGGTATTGAAGAGGCTTTGATTGTCTAATTTTAAAATGGTAGTAGGCTTGTAGGTTGTAGCCCCACAGTTCTATGTGCCACTATTTCAAATGGCTTATGTGTCTTTCATGATTATCTGCTATAGGCCATGATGCAGCCTTCCAACCCAGTGTATCACTACCGGTAGTGAATCAGTCAGCTTCATCTCATTTTGGCAATTTTCCTCAAATGATTTGGAGTTATGAATGATGAACCCAACATTGCATCACTTAATGCATGTGTTTCCAGGCATAATCTGAAACAATCATGATTTGTAGTTCTGCTTCATGTCTGAATTCACTATTCAGTTGCATTTTAACTAACTGTTCTTGGCGTAATCCGAAACAATCATGGTTGTTTGCCAAATCTTGTTGCAACAATTGGAATGGTTATAGCTGCTGCAATTGGAATGTTAGGAGTTCTTTTAGATCAAAGCTGCCTGCCCAGCTCTAAATTCTTCATATTTAATATGAAGTAGTGTGAATTGGAGAACTATTCGCATATCAATAAATAATTGATGTTGATATTATCCTGTCGTAAACTTGAAAACATTCTTTCTGTGCCAAGTTATATTGTTTAGTGATTGAGGTGTAACAAGGTGTTGTACTTATGGCTATTCTCTATTTTGTAGCTGCGGATGTATTCCTGTCCCTGCTGGAGTACTTGGGGGCGCCACAGCAATTTGGATCCTATTTGAAATGGCAGTGAAACTTGCTGTGAGTACTAGCAATTTCAAATGCAGTGAAAATTGCTGTTTCAATGGATAATAGTGTTGCTTCATTTTTTTTTCAGATATACATAAGTTCTTAGGAAACAGATAACTCAACTTTCTATCTATTATGTGATGTCGAACCTTGTGTATATGGTTGACCCTTGTGTATATATTATTCTCATTTATGTGATGTTGATTTGGTGGATTGTGTGATTCCACTATGTTGTATAACTTTTCCCAAATTTTTTCTGAATTTTTTGTGATTTTTTGAAATTTTCTGAATTATTTTTTTAACAAAAAAATGCAGTAAATTTGTCAGCCCACATGGCCGACGAAATTAGATGACATGGCACTTGATAAATTTGTCGGCCAAAAGTGGCCGATGAAATTACAGTGCCACGTGGCGAATAATTTCGTCGGCCAGTGTAAAACTGACGAAATTATGTTAATTTCGTGGGGGCCGATGAAATTACTTCTACAAATCCATCCGACTTAATTTTGTCAAACAATTTTGTCGGCATACCGACCAAAATAGGTTATTTTTGTGGGTATTAGCCTATTTTCATGGGTTTTTGGACTACGAAAAAAATACTGTTTTCCTATAGTGGAGGGCCTTGATTCCAAGTCCAAGTAGAGAGAAAAGTTCTGTTTGTCTATTATTTAACTCAATTAGCCCAAATTAGCTCCCTCAAACCGGTTAGTCTTAGTTTGGGTATCGAGGAGGATTGGAGTGTTTTGGGAGACATTTAGACAGATTTCGATTTATTATGGATTTAAACACACCACAGTCCCTCCAAACCACTCCAATGTAAGAGGATCTAGACTATGCCTTAAACATAACAACTAGTATCGTAGCAACAAGACCACATCAATCCTCCTTTATTTGCACAAAAGAAAAGGGAGCACTAAAGCCCAGATGGTTGGCGCCGAAGATGCACCACATTCTCCCTTCCTCCTTGATTCTCGCATTAGCATCATAGTGCTCAAGTACAGCAACACGAAAATTCTCATGTTTTTCTCGTTCCAAAGCTCCTAGGCCACGAGTAGCATCAAAGATCAAATTGCTCGCACTTGCACTCATTATGTTGTCTCCGCCGCTTCAGCCAATCCAAAACTAATTAATTTGAATTTGGTCTAATGTACCATTTCATGTCCAATTATGAACACTAGCTTAACATGAGTTCCAATTTGACATAGAAAACCACCAACATCTGCACCCGATACAAATGTATTTAACACCGGGTCGAAAGCTGCTGGCCCTCGAGAGCCATTAATATTGGTTGGCAATAGAAACCCATACTAAAAGTTTTCTTTAGGTACCAGGTAGAAAGGTACTGGCCTCTGTAGAGACATTAGTACCAGTTAGCAACATGAACTCATACTAAAAAGTACTTTTAGTACCGGGTGGAAAGATACACATAAACTAATATTTGTGAATACTTTTAGTATCAGTTGTTGTTATCAACTGGTACTTAAAAGTACCATTTAGTATTGGTTCTTAACACCAACCCATACTATAGCCATACCAACTGGTACTAAAGCCTTCCAGATATATACAATAAAAAAAAGCATCCACTGTATAGTCAGATATGATTGTGTGGTGTAGTGGTTGGTTGGTTCGCGTACAATGCTATTGGTCTCGATGATGATGAGGACCGAAAAGCGATCTAGTGGGGGGTGAATAGGTCGACGCCTAAAACTTGCAACCCTAAATCCCTCTCTTCTCTGATGTGCATAGTCGCATAGCTATGACAAGCTACCAACGCTAAGACACTGAGAGGAAAGCCACGTGGAAGCACACGAAGGCACTCACTC
Source organism: Paspalum vaginatum (assembly GCA_030272315.1). Taxonomy (NCBI): domain Eukaryota; kingdom Viridiplantae; phylum Streptophyta; class Magnoliopsida; order Poales; family Poaceae; genus Paspalum; species Paspalum vaginatum. Next base: position 29,661,634 of record CM059013.1, on the reverse strand, counting down.
AAAGGCCGACCAAAAACGACGCAACACGAGTCTGGAACAGCAGGCAAAAGCCACCGGATGGTCCGACGCTGAGGCACCGGATAATCTGACGCTGAGGCATTGGACGGTCCGATGGTGACCCAACGGATGGTCTGGGTGCTAGGCACCGGACGATCTGGCAAGCCGCTGGATGTTATGGGCCCAGGGCTGGTCCTTTTTGCCCGAGCACCACCGAACGGTCGGGTGCACCACCACCGGATGGTCCGGTGCTCGCACAAGGCATTTTGAGGCCGAACATCGGTGACAGACAGTTTGATGCCTCGCCACCATTTTGAGGCCGAACATCGGTGACAGACAGTTTGATGCCTCGCCACTAGACGGTCCTGGTGGTACGAAATAGGGCAGCCCGAGAAAAGAAAACAGCCCGTGAATCCTCAAGAATCGTTCCAAACCTTGACCAAATGGACTCCAAACTTCACTAATTTTCACAAGACTTTGTCTAGGCCATGGAGGAGCTATTTCCAATTGATCAAGGCAAAGCCTCAAGATTTCCTCCTCGGATTTGACTCGTCCCCAAAGTGAAGTCCACAAGGCAAGAACGAAAATCGCAGGGCTGCTCATGGAACTGAGATTTGGCAGACCAAAACTACAATCTCTCCACATCCAAGTAGTCCAAAACACCGGCAAGAGAAATATCTTGGGCTTGGTCAAGCACAAACACACTAAAATACCAAGGAACCAAGATCAAAAGCCAATCAAGAGAGGCGAAGAATAAGCACACACAAGGCTGCACAAAATCCATCTATTGATTGCCTTAAAGAGGTCTTAGATCCAGATTACAAGATGAAGATTCATACACCAAGCTTCCTCGCACTCCTACCCTCTGACTTTGGGCTAGATCTCTCCAAAAGCTACTAGAAATTGATGCTCTTGCTTGGTGACAAAAATGGAGCTCTAATTCTAGCTCTAAATAAGTCTGACCAGCCAAGAGGGGTGGCTTAGAGCAACCAACCTCTTATTTATACTACACTTCTATTGCCCTAAGGTAGTTTGCACTTAACCCCCTATATTACAGAATTGTTACACTAAAATGCCTCTAGAGGTTACAAAAGACCATAATAACTCAAATGAATGGCCACGATGGAGTCCTTGCAACTTTGGTTTCTCCGCCTTGTCCCGATGTAGTCCACATATCCAGTAGCTCATCCCTTAGGGGTAACTCCGGTTTTGGAATACCAGCAACCAAGCCCCTAGTTTTGACGCTAGAACTAGGAACCGATAGATGGGCCTCTAGTATTGAGTGATTTTACGCCTCACAACAACTGTTCCGGACCCATGGTCGCTCTTATGGGCTGAGCCTAACATGGGCCTCAACCCAAGCCACCTGCTGGTCCACTTGGTAGGGATTTCATCACGCCTCGGTCACACTCAGGCCCCTGCCACCAGGTGACACTTAGGTGGACTTTTGCTTGCTCTTGCTTTATCAAGACTTCAGTGTTGACAAGCGCTCATCACAGCCAAGACGAAGGACCGGACTCGGTACACTTGAGTCCCTCAATATCCCCCTTGATGTGTGCCTTGTCAACACCCTCACCAACCACCTGAAGTCATAGACAAAGAAAGAAAAGCATAACAAAGAACAACAGAAGAGAGAAAAAACAAAGAAAATCCACTCATGCGCCCAAAAGCCAAAGAAAGGCAGAAACGAGAGCACTAGAAGTGAACAAAAGCAAAGCCAAAAGATCGGCCCCCAAAGACAAGGGTAACTGCTCAACACAGCAGATCAACAAAGCACTGACCCCTCAAGAAAGAGGTAGGGCTCAACATAGTCATGCTAGAAACAAAGGACCAGCTCCTCCAGAAAGAGGCAAAGGCTTGACACGGTTGGTCAAAAGAGCATGCTAAAACTCCAACTTCCCCTGCATTTCAGCCCATCTCACATTGCAAGCTCTACCCCTAGAATGATGCACTCTCCCAACTCTCCAAGAGGTTACCTCTCCTCCTTGGTTGGTGACTCCACTCTCCCCCTTATTGAGAATGCACGCATCAAGTCCCATGAGAAAAATGTTGTGCAAATGCAACTATGTGAAACAAAGAGCTCAAAAGGGATGGAAAGCTAGCAGATACAAGTTCTAGCATACAGAGCATGTGAGGGCAACGCGGCATGCAACAAGCTCAAGAGAACCTATCTACTCAGGTCAAGAGCAAAGCATGATTTTTAGGTTTGGTTCAAAAGAAAGCATCACCAACATGAATGGCATCTAGCAAGATAGGCCTGAACAGCAAAAAGCTAGCAATACATATAAGGTGTGCTAATCCTAACTTGAGCATATCCAACAAGCCATAAGCAAATCAAAGAATTGCAATTTCAGATTTAGCATTTTCATTTCAAGCAATTTCAAAACATGTGCCAGAGGTTATTTTCTTGCCATGCCACTTCTTACCAACCAATGCCAAGCCTACCCCTAGGAAGACCATTAGAAACTTAAGACATGGTTTTAGTCATTTACAGCTAGGTCCGAGTTCTCACACAAGTGCAAAAGTGAGCTATCTCAAACCAAGTCAGTGAGATAAAGCAAATCCACATGTATCTATTCATTTCAGCTCAAACAGATACCAATTGGCAACATGATTTAATTTCAATTTCAGATTAAGAAAGGTATCACAAATGCTTAGGCATCAACTAGCAAAGGTAGATAACTAGAACAACCAAGCATGAAAAGATAGCACAAGCATTCAACTTCCTACACATGCTAGGTTGCCAAGTCAAGTGGTGATCAAGTTTATTATTTTTAGAAAAACAAAAGTGACTAGGCTCTCACATAGTATGCAATAGATCTAAATGAACTCTAGCCAACCATGATCAAGCATACAACTGTACATCATAGCACGAGCAAAAGCTAGCAAGTCATTCCAATCGAGTTCAATTGCAAGTGTATCCTACAAATGTACATGTATGGTACAAAAAATGCATAAAGAAGCAAAAGAAAGCCAAGCAAAAGAACCTCGAATCAAAACCTTAAAGCTAACAAAACTTCGTCGACTAAAAGGGAAAGCAAACCCCCAACTCCCCTCTCAAACTAGTGAAGTCATCTAGGTCTAGGGGTTTAGTTAGGGATGTCAGCCACTTGGTTCTCACTCATGACATGCATTACATCAATGAGGCTATTCTCATAAAGTGATATCTCACATCTATGTGTTTGGTTCTAGAATGGAGCACTGGATTCTTAGCAACACAAATGGCACTAGAACTGTCACACAAGAGTGGTATCCTCCCATTGGTTAGGCCATAATCTTTCAGGGTAGCAAGCATCCATATGATCTGGGAACAACAACTAGTAGCAGCTACATATTCAACCTCACAAGTAGATTGAGCTACACTAGATTATTTGTGAGGGGACTAGGAGACAAAGAGGTACCCAAGAACTGGCAGGTACCGAAAGTCGACTTGCGATCCAACAGGCACCCAGCAAAATCGACATCAGAGCCGAGGAGGGAAAGCGACGAATCCGTGGAGTACCACAGACCATACTCTGGGGTGAACTTGACATACCTCAGGATCCGCTTCACAGTGGTGCGGTGTGACACCCTTGGAGATGCTTGAAAATGATCACACAAACCTACAACGAACTGTATATCTGGCCTCGTGGTAGTCAGGTACATCAATGACCCGATCATCCCTCGGTACACCTTCTGATCAACCTCGCCATCTTCATCCTTGTCCAGCATGGTGGATTTACTCATCAAAGTCATCTAAGGGGAAGCATCCGCCATCTCAAACTTCTAGAGTAGATCCCTCGTGTACTTGCTCTAGTGGACGAAGGTATCCTGTGAAGTCTGCCTAATCTGGAAGCCTAGGAAGAACTGAAGTTCCCCCATCATGCTCATCTCAAACTCCTTCCTCATTTGCTCTAAAAACTTGCTCACAAGTGCATGAGAAGAGCAACCAAAGATGATATCATCCACATATATCTGAACAACCAAAAGGTCATTGCCATGGTTTTGCAAAAATAGAGTCTTGTCCACACTCCCCATCTCAAAACCCTGGGCAACTAAGAATTTCCTAAGTCTCTCATACCAAGCCCGTGGAGCTTGCTTCAGGCCATACAAAGACTTCTGCAACTTGAACACTGAGTTAGGATACTTGGGATGCTCAAAGCCTAGGGGCTGCCTCACATAGACCTCTTCCTGTATATACCAATTCAGGAATGCACTCTTCATATCTATTTGGTATAGCTTGAACCCTTTCGAAGCTGCCAAAGCTAAAAGAATGCGAATGGCTTCTAATCTGGCTAAAGGAGCAAAAGTCTCTTCATAATCTATCCTCTCATTCTGGCAATAACCTTGAGAAACTAGCCTAGCCTTGTTTCTTACCACAACTCCATCCTCTCCCTGCTTGTTCTTAAACACCCACTTGGTACCTATAGGATTGCATTGTGGTGGAGGCGAGGCTCGACTAAAACCCAAACTTGGTTCCTCTAAAAATTTTCTTGCTCCTCATGCATGACATTGACCAAATTTGGATTAAATATAGCATTCATGGGGCTCGAAATAAGTAACATAGCAGAGTGTGCAAAGACAGAAAGAGAAGTGGACCTGGTTGTTGTCACATGTTCATTCAGGCCACCAATGATGTTCGTCGAAGGGTGATCCCACTGGACCATCCAAGATGGATGTGGCTCGGAGGTCACCTCCCCTGCGTCCTCAGCTGGCCCTGCTGCATGTATTGGTGGATCTTGTGGAGGTAGCTCCCAAGTAGTCGAAGGAGAAGGTTTTGGAGCTCCCTCCTCATCCTCTGAAAGCAAAGCAGTAGGTTTTGGAGCTGCAGCAGGCGCAGTATCACCAGAAACACCTTCATCTTCTTCCTCATCTTCTTCAAAGATGGTAGTACCTAACTTAGCATCTCCTGCAAGCTCAAAGCTAGGGGTTGTGCAAGGCATGGTTTCATCAAAGGTACCTTCACAAGTCTCAACAATCCTATTGTAGTCCAATAGCCAAACACCGTATGCACGTGAATGCATGGCATAGACAAGAAAAACTCCATCAGAATGGTGAGATTCGAATTTGTCCAAGTTCCCCTACTTGAGTACAAAGCACCTACAGCCAAACACCCGTAGGTGGCTCAGTTTTGGCTACTGCCCAAACCACAACTCATACGAGGTCTTATGAAGAAGAGCTCAAAGAAAATGTGGTTGGAAATGTAGCATACGGTGTTAATCGCCTCGGCCCTGAATTTTCTAGGAGTCCTATGCTCATTGAGCATCGTCCTAGCCATCTCGACAAGGGTCCTATTCTTACGTTCTACCACACTGTTCTGCTAGGGGACATATGAGGACGAAAACTGGTGTTCATGACCTTGGCTATGGCAAAAGGATTTGAAACAACCATTCTTGAATTCTGAGCCATTGTCACTGCGTATAGCTCTGATGGCATGATTTGATTCATTTCTCAACCTCAAAATCATGTCATGAACAACTCAAAAGTCTTATCCTTTGATTCCATGAAATTCACCCAAGACTAGCGAGAAAAATCGTCCACGATCACAAGAACATACCACTTCCCACCAACAGACCGCACCCGAGTAGGACCAACTGTGTCCGATATGAAGAAGCCCTCTGGGGTGAGCTGTCATCACCTGCTTCACTAGGTGTGTGAGAACCAGCAACCATCTTTCGATGGTGAAAAGGATGGCAAACAAGGTCACGCTCACTCTTCAACATGGGCAATCCTCAGATCAGGTCAAGTGAGCTAAGCTTTGCAAGCAAATCAAAACTCAAATGGCCTACCCTCTTGTGCCATCTCCACAAATCAAAGGAGGGACTAGCCACCAAACAGCAAGAAGGACCAGGGGAGCTCGAGAAATCAACACGAAAAACCTTCCGAAAAGGCAACATAGGGCAAACAAGATTTTTTGAAGAATCCAAAACTCACGAACAACCTTTCTTGAAACTAACCTTAAAGTCTTCATCGAGAAGTTGCGAAATAGAGAGAATGTTGTAACCAAGGTTAGCAACCAAAGCCACATCCCTCAGAACAAAATCCTTAGAAACTGGAACAATGCCAGCACCTTTCACCTTACCTGTACCTTTATCCCCAAAAATGATGTGCTCACTGGAGATCACTGTGGTGAGACTGGAGAACCATCTGTGATTACTTGTAATGTGGCACGAACAATCGGAATCCATGAGCCATATGTTCTCCAGGCCTCCGTCCTGCATCAATAACGGTTCTTGGGGTGAGCATATGGTCCAACACTAGGTTAGTCTGAAAGGAAGCAAACCAGTGTCGAACTATCTGCTCACAAGAAGGGTTAGCAATATCACAATCAAACATCCCAAAACCCCTGTCTCGCTCAAACTGTGATAGCCGGTCACCACGTCTAGAAAAATGTGGTCCGTCGTAGCTCTCAAAGGCTCAGTGAAGAGGACCAAAGTCGTACTGCACACGACCCGGTGCCCTGCCGGCAAAGTGTCCACCCTTAGAGCACTGCGAGGGAAGCAGTCTCCTCTACCTCCACCTACATGACATGGTCAACGGTCTCGCCTATCCCCACACTAGGATTCCTCATCACGCCTACCACCCTAATAGTGCGTTCCTCAACTCAACCTCTCTATGCTCAGCTCTCTTCCTGCGGTAGCAAAAATCCACCAAGTGACCCTCCCTATGACAGTAGTCACACACCTACCTTTTGGGTGGAGCACCCTTAGGTTGGCTCTGGGTCTTAGGCTGAGGAATGGGCTTAGGAGGAGCATTCATCTTAGCCCCTTTCTTAGAGCTCTCAGGAGGTGAGTCAACTGAATTCCTCATAGGTAGAGTGTCAAGTGGGTTCCTAACAAAGTTTGGCTTGGGAGTCAACACTTGTTTCTTGGGTGGCTCCCTTGATTTCTCTACCCACACCCCATCCTTAGGATTTCCATGCTCGGAATAGGGCTTGTCATGGGTAATAGGAAACTTCTCACCAATAGGAGTCCCACTTAAGTCACCTATCTTCCCATACGACTGATCAAAATCAGCCTGGGTGTAGTAGTAGCCAACTCCCAACTTGTCACGCAACTTGAAAGAGGAAATAATCATGCTAAGATGTGGCTCGTTAGGTGAAATCCAACTGAGAATGGGCCTAAGATAGGTATTCTCATCTTCTAACTGGACTTTCTCAATGGCCAAATCATTAAGCCTACCTCTAAGGCCATCACACTTAGGACAACCAGCACTAATAGGGATACCAGTCTTTTAGACTTCCTCAAAGTAGCCCTAGTCACTTCCAGCTCCATCCTAAGAGTGGGACAAACAGCACAAGCACTAAGCAAAGTCGGCGTAGCTTTCAACTCCTCTAACGCTGCAGTAGTAGTGAAAAGAAAATATACATTACTAGCAACCTTGGAGCGTAACTTAGTCAATTCAATAGCTAAGACCTGACAATCAATGCACTCTATCTCATCAGCAATAGCACAAGCTTGCTTAGCCATAGCAATATCATCCAAACCACATGTAAGTTTAGACTTAATAGTCTCAAGCTCAGCCTCTAAAGTAGCAGCCTTAGCATTTGCAAACCTGAGGTCCTTAGCAGCCACTCTAAGCAAGCGATACTGATTTTTCAAAGTACTGTACATGGAATCATCCTCATCATCGCTCACCTGAGGCTCGGTGTTGGACTTGTTGCAGACATCTAAGTCAGTGGAGCCGTCTTGATCTCCTGCAAGTGCCATGGTGCAGTAGCCGAACTCGTCACCGAAGAAGCAAAGTCCAACGTGCCCGACAATCTTCTTCACATCATTGTCAGTCGCTATCGAAGCCGGAGTCGCTTGAGCTGCCATCACAGTCGTAGTGGTTGGTGAGGAAAGCACGGTCAAGCTCCAGAGCGTGCTTTTGTTGCTGCTTGATGAACTCCTTTTTCTTGAAGAACGGTTGCTTCTTCTTGTCGCCCGTGTACTTGCCCTTCTTCTTGTCGGAGACATACTCACCCTTGTGCTTGCTGACGGAGTACATCTCTTGTGTTCTCCTCTAGGGGCAATTGGCGATGAAGTGGTAGACTTCCCACACTCATAGCACTAGAGCTTGTCACCTCTTTTGCGGCTCATCCTGTTAGAGTAGAGGCATTAGAACTAGTTGGACAGCAGGCATAGCTTCTAATCATCTAGTCCTTCAAGCTCCTCCACTGTAGCCGAAATCAGAGAGAAAGCATAGCCAACAAGGTTAGGGTTAGTAGCACCACCATAGTTGGGGCCAGACATAAGAGCTAGGCTCTTGGGAGTTGTTCCACTCATCTTGGCATAAGCCTGAGAGTCAACCTCCGAAGCCTTCAGCTTGCTATAAAGGTCGTCTGTGGAAAGGGTCTCATAGCCAGCTGACTCGACTATAGACTCTTTCTTGAGTTGCCAAATACTCCGATCTAGAGCATACAGAAGTTCGCAAGCTTGCTCTTGGTCATCGTAAGGCAACACCCCATTTCTTGCATTCGCATGGATCTTGTTCACAATAAATTGAAAATGACTGAACATTCCGTCGATGCTCTCACTAGGTTGCTGGGAGAAGTTCTCATACTCTCTCTTGTGCACCTCAAACAACCTATCCTTGACCTGACTAGTACCCACATGGAAGTTACTGAGGGTAGTCTAGATCTTATGTGCCGTCTTCAAGTGCACAACCCTATCAAACTCAAGGCAGTACAAGGCAGTAAGCAGAAAGTTTCTTGCCTATTTGTTTGCTTCATGTTCCCAATGTTGCTATTGGGTAACATAGTTCTCTACTACTTGTAAGCTAGCATCCTGACAAATATCCCAGATGGACGAATATTGGCTCTGGAGAAATGCAAACATGCATTGCTTCCAATATGGGAAATCTGAGCCATCAAACCCTAGAATCTTGCCAACGGACTGATCCATGGTCGCCTCTCTATGGATCTAGAACCGGTTAAGGTATAGAAGACTCTAACTTGGCTCAGATACCAATTGAGGACAAAAAAGAGACCTAGAGGGGGGTGAATAGGTCGATGCCTAAAACATGCAACCCCAATCCCTCTCTTCTGTGATGTGAAAAGTCATGTAGCTATGACAAGCTACCAACCCTAGGACACTCAGAGGAAAGCCACGCAAAAGCACATGTAAGCACTCATTCAAACGCTGATAAAAAATGACGCAAGACGAGTGTAGAACAGCCGGCAGAAGCCACCGGACGGTCTGACGCCGAGGCACCGGATGATACGATGGTGACCCACAGGACGGTCTTGTGGCTAGGCACCAGACGATCTTGCAAGCACTGGATGTTCTAGACCGAGGGCTGATCCCTTTGCTCGAGCACCACCGGACAGTCCGGTGCACTAGGACTAGATCGTCCGGTGTTCGCAAAAGGCCCTTTGAGGCCGAGCCTAGGCAAATACCCTGGGCACCGGACGGTTCCGGTGCCACACCACCGGACGGTCTGGTCGTATGAAACATGGCATCCTGAGAAGAGAAAACAGCCCGCGAATCCTCAAGAATCGATCCAAACCTTGACCAAATGGACTCCAAACTTCACCAAATTTCACAAGGAATTTCTCTAGGCCATGGATGAGCTATTACCAATAGATCAAGGCAACACCTTAAGATTTCCTCCATGGATTTGACTTGTCCCCAAAGTGAAGTCCACAAGGCAAGAATGAAAATCACAGGGCTGCTCAGTGGAACTGAGATTTAACACACCAAAACCATAATCTCTCCACATCCTAGAAGTCCAAAACACCAGAAAGACAAAAATCTTGGGCTTGGTCAAGCACAAACAGACCAAAAGACCAAGGAACCAAGATCAAAAGCCAATCAAGAGAGGGGAAGAATAAGGCACACACAAGGTGCATGAAATCCATCTATTGATTCCCTCAAAGAGGTATTAGATCTAGATTACAAGATGAAGATTCATACACCAAGCTTCTTCCCACTCCTACCCTCTTACTTCAAGGCTAGATCTCTCCAAAACTCACTAGAAATTGATGCTCTTGCTTCGTGATGAAAATGGAGCTCTAACCCTAGCTCTAAACAAGTCTAACCAGCCAAGTGAGGTGGCTTCGAGCAACCAACCTCTTATTTATACTACACCTCTATTGCCCTAAGACTGTTTGCACTTGACCCCCTATATTACAGACTCGTTACACTAAAAGGCCTATAGAGGCTAGAAAAGACCGCAATAACTCGGATGAATAGCCACGATGGAGTCCTTGCAACTTCGGTTTCTCCGCCTTGTCCCAATGTCCTCCACATGTCTAGTAGCTCATCCCTTGTGGGTAACTCCGGTTTTGGAATACCGACAACAAAGCCCCTAGTTTCTACACTCGAACCAGGAAACGATAGATGGGCCTCCAGTCTCGAGAGATTTTATGGCTCATGACACTGTCCCACACCCAAGGTCACTCTTATGGGCTGAGCCTAACTTGGCAGGGATTTCGCCATGCCTCGGTCACACTCAGGCCCCAGCCACCAGGTCATACTTAGGTGTGATAGAGATGTGCCCACGCGGCAATTTCTAGGTCCGACTCTAAGTCGTATCAGCTCTAGTATGAGCCGATGCTGAGTCCAATCGGGACTTGACACATCGGGTCTAACTCGGACGCTCGCATATGGTATGCGCAGTTAGACCTCTATCGGGACTCGGATACTTGATCTGCAAGCAATTTGGATCCTGATGGGCCTTTACGTGGCAAAAGCCCATTTGTGGAGACAATATATATGCATGAAAGGGCACGGCTTAGGGTACGGTGTGTGCACGTGAGCCTATCGCAGAAAAGGTTTCCGAGAAACCCTAGGTGTGCCCTAGTCCAATCTCTTAAGATCCTCTGCCAAGTTCGTGGTGCTAGCATGCCAGAACTAGGTGTCGCCTTCCCGTATGTGTGGATACAATAGAGACGTTGCTACGACTGCTACGCTTGATCAACCGACTGATCTCAAGGCTGGCCGAGTGGTTTCTGATCGAGTTTCGCTGGGTGACTCGGCATCGGTTCTTCCCGCACATCCACTCGGCACGCATGACTCAGCACCCGACTGCCTTGAATCGGCACTCAGCTGCATCGACTCGTCTTCCGCTGCTCTGCGCGTCTAGTGGTAACGATCAATGATCTCTTGCTTGTACGTGTTCCTATTTCTTACGCGGTAGTAGAAAATAGTTTTCATGCTATGATAGCCTACCCTGTAACCCTACAGTGGTATCAGAGCCGATCGTACATAGCTTTATGATCTAGATCGCTTTAATAGATTAGATCTATTACCGTAGTAGATTGGATCTAATGTAGCTCCATGATGACAGATTTGATCTGTTATAGGCTCTATGCATCGATTCATTGGATGGATTGGTGGTAATAGATTGGATCTGTTACAGGCTATCTGCACTGGCACATTGGATGAGCCGATGCAATGTATATGGATGAAACTTGTACTCGGCTTGATTGGATCAACCTGATGAGTTTTCATAGATTGGATCTATGGTCCATAGTTTTGTTATCCACTGCCTATTTTTTCTTGCATTTGATGTGTTAGAGTAGATTCCCTTGGAAAAATTCAAGAATTCTTGATGCCCTTCCAACTGCTACACCTATAAGAATTTCGATCGTTGTTTGGTGGGTCTGCCAAAGTAGGGTACCATCAACTATCTTAATCAAATATGGCAGATGTTGGACATCCTCGTGTATAGGGTTGGTTTGCTTGACAAGGTTATCAAATCGGATTTGGACCTTGGGCATGATGTTGGATGTCTTGACATGTGATGTCGCCTAGCAAACGAGAGTCACATAGGATGTGATTGACAATGGTTGTCTACTGGTTTCGCTAAGTTTCTAGCAGTGATGCCAAAGCTCACTAGGACTTAGACAAACACAGATCTCGTCCACTATGTGTCGTGAAAGGGAATATGATTGCAAACATATAGTGGGAGTATCTTTTGTTAAATTGTTTAATAAAAGATCTACATAAAACATTGTGCTGAAACTTTGCATATTTACTTCCCGTGGTAGTTGATCATGGCCGCTAATCCCGCTCTGAGTTCTGGCTTTAATTTACGATCTATTCTTGATAAAGAGAAGTTGCCTGGAACAAATTTTACAAACTAGTATTGAAACTTGAGAATTGTTCTCAAGCAAGAGAAAAAGGACTATGTTCTTGAGCAGCCCTATCCTAAGGATCTTGCGACTGATGCTACTGCTACTGAACACAGAGCTCATGAGAAGCACTGCAATGACTCGCTTGACGTTGGTTGTCTCATGCTTGCTACAATGTCCCCTGAGCTTCAGAAGAAATATGAGGACTCGGATGCCTTCAATATGATGGAAGGGCTCCATGGCATGTTTGAGAGCCAAGCAAGGGTCAAGAGGTATAACACCTCAAAGGCCTTGTTTGGTAGTAAGCTAGCTGAAGGGAGTATAGTTAGCCCTCATGTGATCAAGATGATTGGTCACATCGAGGCACTCGACAGACTTTGTATTGAGCTTGAGCCAGAGATTGCGACGGATGTGATCCTCCAATCTCTCCCTCCTAGTTTTGAGTCATTCAATATGAATTATCATATGAATAGCTTGGATAAGACTCTGACTGAGTTGCATGGGATGCTTAAAATTGCCGAGGATAGCATCAAAAAGACCACAACTCATGTGATGATGATCCAAAGGGATAGCAAGAAAATGAAGCTCAAGGGCAAGGGCAAAGGTAAGGCTGAGGATAGGATCCAAAATCCTATTACTGATGCTAAGCCTAAGGCAAGTCCCTCTCTCTTCGACAAGTGCTTCCACTGTGGGGACTACGGGCATTGGTCGAGGAACTGCCAGAAGTGCCTGGAAGAGAAGAAGAAGAAGGGAAGTGAGACTTCCACTTTAGGTATTAATGTCATTGAAATTAATCTTGCAACTTCTTCTAGTGAATCATGGGTATTTGATATTGGGTCGGTGATTCATACCTGCAAATCGTTGCAGGGACTAAAACAGACTAGAAGTTTTGTGAAGGGCGAGTTGGATGTGCGTGTCGGCAATGGAGCAAAGGTTGCTGTGTTGGCTGTCGGCACAAATCACTTGTCGCTTCCCTCAGCATTAGTGATGGAGTTAAATAATTGTTATTTTATTCCAGCATTGAGGAAAAACATTATATCCTCTTCATGTTTAGAGGAGGATGGTGGTTATGAGATAATAATAAAGAACAAGTGTTGTTCTATTTATTTGAATAGCATGCTCTATGCACATTATCCATTAGTGAATTGATTGTATATTCTTGATCTTGAGGATGAGCCAATTCTTAACATTAATGCTAAACAACTTCAGCCAAGTGGTTTGAACCCTGCCTATGTCTGGCATTGTCACCTTGGCCATATTAACAAGAAACGTGTAGAGAAGCTCCATAAAGATGGACTACTTGACTCATCTGATTATGGATCATTTGAGACATGTGAGTCTTGTTTACTTGGCTAGATGACAAAAGCACCCTTCACTACTCAGGGTGAGAGGGCATCAGAGTTATTGGCTCTTGTACATACTGATGTATGCGGTCCAATGAGCTTAGTGGCCTAGAGGCGGTTTTCAGTATTTCATAACTTTTACTGATGACTTTAGTAGGTATGGCTATATCTACTTAATGTGACATAAGTCTGAGTCATTTGAAAGGTTCAAATAGTATCAGAATGAAGTACAGAATCACTTGGGCAAGATGATAAAATTCCTGCGATCAGATCAGTGGTGGGGAATATTTGAGCCAAGAGTTTCATGACCATCTGAAGAGTTGTGGAATCGTTCCACAGCTGACTCCACCCAGAATGCCACAATGGAATGGTGTGTCCAAGAGGAGGAACCAAACCTTGTTGGACATAGTGAGGTCAATGATGAGTCAGACTGATCTTCCATTGCTCTTTTGGGGTTACACTCAAGAAACTGCTACATTCACATTGAACTGAGTTCCATTGACGTCTATGGAGAAGACACCATATGAGATATGGACTGGGAAGAGTCCCTAGGTTGTCCTTCCTTAAGATTTGGAGCTGTGACGCTTAAGTCAAATGTTTGATGTCTGACAAGCTCCATCCTAAGTTGGACAAATGCTACTTTGTGGGCTATCCTAGGGAAACCAAAGGATATTATTTTTATAACCTGGGAGGAAGCAAAAGTGTTTGTTGCCCGAAATGGTGTCTTTTTGGAGAAAGAGTTTCTCTTGAATGATAAAACCAGTCGGAACCAGGTGCAACTCAAAGAGGTTCGAGAAACATTGGAGAATGGTTCTGATCCGATTGATTTCCAATAGGATGAGTCAAGCGTTGAGCACTCTGTTGAAACACCATTAGCCCCACGTAGGTCATAGAGGGCATATCGTGCACCCGACCAATACATGTTCCTCACCATGGGTCAGCATGATGTATTGTTGTTGGGCAACGATAAGCCTAAGACTTATGAAGAAGCTGTGATGGGACCTGACTCTGAGAAATGGCTGGAGGCCATGAGATCCAAGTTGAAATCCATGGCTGACAATCAAGTTTGGAACTTGGTTGAGCCACTTAATGAGGTACAACCTATCGAGTGCAAGTGGGTTTTCAAGAAAAAGATAGACGCTGATGGAAATGTTCACATCTATAAGGCACAGCTTGTGGCAAAAGGGTTTTGTCAGATTCAAGGTGTTGATTATGATGAAATGTTTTCACCGGTAGCCATGCTAAAGTCTATCCGGATCCTCCTAGCGATTGCCACATATCATGACTATGAGTTGTGGCAAATGGATGTCAAAACGGCTTTCCTTAACGGAAACCTAAGTGAGGATGTGTACAGGACACAACTTGAAGGTTTTGTCGATCCAAAGAATACTGGGAAGGTATGCAAGCTTTTGAAGTCTATTTATGGACTCAAGCAAGCATCTCAGGAGTTGGAATAAAAAATGTAGAAGAACCTTGTGTATACAAGAAGGTTAGTGGGAGTGCACTCGTCTTTCTGGTCTTATATGTAGATGACATATTGTTGATCGGAAATGACATTCCTATGTTGGAAGCTATGAAGGATTCATTGAGAAAAAGTTTCTCAATGAAGGACTTGGAAGAAGCAGCTTACATCTTGGGCATAAAGATCTATAGAGATAGATCCAAGCACTTAATTGGATTAAGCCAAAGTACAGTATATTGACAAGGTGTTGAAACGGTTCAACATGCATGATTCAAAGAAAGGTTTCTTGCCTATGTCTCCTGGCACGATCTTGAGAAAAACTCAATGTCTGTTGAGTACTGATGAGCAAAAGAGAATGAGTGAGATCCCATATGCCTCCGCAATCGGATCCATCATGTATACCATGATATGTACTTGCCCTAATGTTTCCTTTGCTCTGAGTGTCACGAGCAGATACCAATCATGTCCAGGTGAAGGTCACTGGATTGCTGTAAAGAATATCCTTAAGTACTTGAGAAGGACTAAGGATGCGTTCCTAGTGTTTGGAGGTAAGGAAGAGCTCGTTGTAAAGGATTACAACGATGCCAGTTTCCAAATAGACAAAGATGACAGTAGATCGCAAGCCGGAGTCATATTGTGCCTCAATGGTGGAGCTGTTCGTTGGAAGAGTTCCAAGCAAGATACAGTAGCCAATTCTACAACAGAGGCTGAGTACATTGTAGCTTTGGAAGCTGCAAAGGAGGCAGTTTGGATCAGAAAGTTTGTTTCTGAGTTGGGTGTTGTTCCGAGTGCTTCGTGCCCATTGGACCTTTACTGTGATAATATCGATGCCATTACACAAGCTAAGGAACCTAGGCCATATCACCTGATCAAAGAGATTGTTGATAGAGCTGACGTGAAGATATGTAAAGTGCACATAGATCTAAATGTAGCTGATCCGTTAATGAAGCCTCTCCCACAATCCAAGTTTGTGGCACTGTTGGCGGTTCTTAGCCTAACAAATTTTACTCTGCAACCGTACGGAGACCGCTGTAGTTTTACCCAGGAGTATTCCCAGGTATCGTATTTATCCATTGGAAACCATTGAGAAAGAATACAAACTCATCAATCACCTAGCTACTATCAACTGATTCATTCCAACCTAGCTCATTTATTGTACACGCCGTGCACAGATCTGATAAAAGAGTCTAATTCCAACCTAAGCAACATGCTTAATTTGGAAATTAGTCTCTGGATAAGTCATTGGATTCTAATCCAAGCTATGCTTTCATGGTAAACTTTGTAGCATGAACAAGCATGATCAAGATTTACTCAAAGCATAGAGCAAAAAGATTAAAGGATAGGGTTTTCAAAATTGTATACTTTTTTTGTTTTTAAATGAATGAAAAAGGTAACAATAACCAGACGAAAGATAAAAGGGTATTTTGACTCACTGCTTCCACTGCAACGGCACCAGAAAGCTTGTTGATGGTTCTTAGCCTAACAGATTTTACTTCGCAAGCGTACGGAGACCGCTGTAGCTTTCACCCGGGAGTATTCCAAGGTATCGTATTTATCCACAGGGAAGCATCGAGAAAGAATACAAACTCTTCGATCACCTAGCTACTATCAACTCATTCATTCCAAAAGATAACAAGAAAAGGGTAAAGACCAAACACCATGGGATACAAACCAAACACCGTTGGCGCGAACTCATGCTCAAACTAGGAGGACAATGAGTCGAGGGCTAAGGGTCGGTCTTCTATCTCTATTAGCGTACAAGAGTTGTACATACTAAGGTCAAAAGGATTGAGACAGAGCTATGGTCTTGCGTCAAACGAAATTCCAGACTACACCGAGGAGGCACTGGGGGTACACAGTTGCCCAACCGAACGGCAACTGGCTAACGCCTATAGGCTTACCGAACGATGGGATTAGAATACTGAGACCCATAATGCTGTCACAAAGATGGGCTACCAACCAGAGCTATGTAGGTCAGATGGCAGGCTATACTAGTGCTTAAGCGATGTGTTGCATCTGTCTCCACGAAAGAGCTTGAGCACTAAAGCTCGCCCTTGACCAAACTCCTAGATGTAAGTCTAGGAGAGGATTATAGCACTGGCAAGTATAACAAAGCTCAATCAAATCTAACTTAGCACAACTCAGGCCTCGAACATGGCATGCCCAAATGGAAAAGGTGCTAGCATATAAATGCAGCCGCATACATACCAAGCACTGATGAGTAACTAAATAGAGATGAAGATAAATGAAATAAAGTAGAAAGGTAAAGTACTCGCACGGTCATCAATCAGAAAGTAATGCTTAAGATAAGAAAATAAAGTACATTACCAAAGGTTCTGATCGACTCCGACAGAAGAGCCTGCTCTAACTCCTAGCTAAACAATGAATTCAGAGTGGACGCACCACCCGAGGGGCGCCTTCTAGAGAGGGAGAGAGTGAATTACATGGTGCGGTGCGCATTTTGGAGTTGGGGAGTGACCCTCTATTTATAGGAGGTTGTAGGTCGGTGAAATGGCTAAGTCTGCAGGCTGGGTAGCCTACCCTCTAGGCTGGGCGGCCTAGGCATTGTGGCCTTTTGACCCTTCGATGCACCGACGTTGTTTTGGACTGGCTTGATCTTCAATCTTTGAGGAGGTGGCGGTTGTTTCGATTAGAGCACGTGCCGGAAGGCCTAAGTCCTTGTCTGGGTGGCCTGGGATTTAGCATCTGGCTACCACTTTGAGGTTCCTCATTGGTTGGAAAGTGTGTCTCAAGGATCCATCCATCATGCATGACTTTGGTCCTTTGATTGATAGTTGATTTGTGTCCTAGTTGTGCTTCTTTGCATGCATGTGTTGTGGGATGGTCGGGTGACCAAGTGGGAGGCTGGGCGACCAAACTAATAGGCCAGGCGGCTTGAGTACTAGGCTGGGCGGCCAACCCTTTTAGCACTTAGTCACTTCTTAGTCCATATGTTGGCCTTCCAACCATTATCTTCACTTGGGCTTGATCCCCTAGGTGTATATGTGTCCTTGGTGAGTTCCTTGGTTGCTTCCAATGACGATTGAGGCATTTGGAGGGAGTTCATGGCCGCCCGACCAATGTGCTGGCCGCCTGGCCACTTTCTTCATGGCTGATATTGTTGAACTTGCAACGGCCGTAACTTTCACATCCAGACTCCAAATTGAGTGAACCAAAACTCTATTATGATTATTTCAATGAGCTCTTTGAAGTGGTTTGGTTCTTGAGGGCATTTGAGATACTTCATAATGATGTTATTTGTAATCCAATCTCAAACCCTTTTGTGCCCACTCTGTGCTTGCTCCTTATGATGTTATTTTCCAGGGAATTTGAGCATCTCTCTGTGAAATACCGAAAACCACCAAAACTCGTGGAATCGTCAGTGTCAGGTAAATAATGCATAGAACTTTATCCACACCCCATTTATTCACAAAGGAATTGGTGGTCGAAATAGGTGAATAACGACCGCCAACATGCCCCCAAGCTTGAACCTCGAGCAAAGTTAAGACTTAGGCTCGGCGGATCAGGAGTTGCATCAATGTGAATATCCTGCAAGTATTAAGTGCACAACCCAACATTCTACCTTTATGATTGAACAAAATGGCATAAGTGTACCTCAACCTTTTTATCGCTACTTGTGGGGCTTTCGGCTTCTTACCTGTGTCTTTAGCAGTTGAGAGATGGAACAATCACCGTAGAGTGTCACCAAACTCTATCTCCTTTCAAGTTTCATACTCAGAGGGTTTTGAAAATTTTGAAATCAAAGCACCAAGTTCCTCAAATGGTACCCTTGATCACTCAAGCAGTTTTTTATTCCTCACCAGGCCATAGGCCAAACCTTTCCCTATCAACTAAAAGGTTTATGTGGAGCTTAAGGTAGGGATAAAGCTAGCTTACCTATGTCATGTATTTTGTTAAGTCAAAGATTGGTCCTAGCGAAGTTTGTGATACATCTCATCCCGATCAAAAGAGAATTGGCTTGTTTTGTGAATGGATATGGTCTGTGAATGAAAACTCCTTTATTTGAAGAATCCCCTATTGAAACTTTGAAGCCTTTGAGTGCATGGAGCTATCATTTTCTTCTCTTCATTTTTTTCTCTTTTTTTTTCTCTTTTTCTCCTTTCACTTTTTTTTTTGATAGCTCCATGCCTCCTTCTTGTATAGGAACATTGGGGATATTTCTAGAATATGACTGGAGCATTTATTTGGAGACCATGTATATGTAGATGGGTAAGTGGATTACGGATATGGTGGAGAAAAATCTGGTGAAGGTGGATGCTTGAGTCTAGTGTAGATATAAGCATGACCAGACATGGAAAGGCTAGCAAATGGATGTGGATGTGGGGGATTTGATCGGGAGTTGAAGCGCCACTACTTCATAAGAACTCAAATTTTGACAAAACTCAACACAACAATAGGTAGCATATGTAAAGGTTTCATCATGTAAAGCATTTGTCTTTGGATAGGTATTTCAAACCACTGAGGAACTTTCTCATTTTAATTTTCAAAAAGAAAACTCCGAGAACTCACCTTGCAAGGATCAAGATGGGTTAAACTCAGACTTCGATTATATCACATCTCACAACAACTTAGACTTAGTTTGAAAGCACTTGCTCCCACAAGGTTAAAGATTAAAGATAGGATCACGACAAATTCCAATAAGTTCAAATTTTCAGGAGAGAGTCAAGTTGTAAACAAAATACTTACAAGGAATTAATAGAGCAGCTATTCATCATTTCCTTTAAGCAAGGGTATAAACAAAATTCTAGCATTATAGCTTGGAGTGAGCTTATTCATGATAGAAGCAAATCTTTTTGTTATTTTTGAATTAAGCAAATTTTTATAGTTTTTCTTTTATTTGGGGTAACATGAAAGAAATATATATATTGTTTGGATGTCATGGCAATTTTCAGGATTAAAGATATGGAAGTGGAATGCTGAGCATTCAGGGTGCTTACCTGGTGGTCTTCCCCCAAGCTTAGTTATTGCAAGTGATTGCCAAGAACTGAGCTTCAATATTACCTGGCATTGCCTCCCCCAAGCTCGCTTGCTCCATGGGTGATGACGATGCTGCCTGACCTCTGTTTATACTCACCTATGTTAGGCGGATTTCCTCTCTACTCTTGCCTTGCCTCTATTTGAGGCTTTCCGTCATATCTCCAGTGCTGCTATCCGGACATTCTTCTCAGTGTTGGGAGAAAAATCAGAGTTGATAGTACTGCTCTCTTTTGGGTGAATGTCTCCTTGTGTTGATGTTGGGTCTCCCACTCCAACATCACATTTGCCTTCAGCTGACATTCTTTTCCCAAGTGACACTAGGTGGTCGCGGTGCATTCTTGTTCGCATGAAATGGAAGTACACCCATGGCCCCTTTCGTACCATCTAGCAAGGGGATGGACTATGGGCACCCAGATCCATCATAGAATTGATCCGATATTGACCTTATGGACTCCTATCCTTGGGTTTGAGTGTTGAGACTCCTGCGTGGTGATCATGAAGAGCTTTTGCTCGATGAGATGAGCCTATCTTCCATTTGCTAACAGGACAAGTAGCATGGCACTTCTGGAGAGGTGCTCCTCTGCCTCTGCTACTGCCATATCACAGGCTATTGAGGCTTGAGATCTTGTTCACACAGCTTTGGTCCTTCCAAGAACGTGTACCTGAGCAGGCTTCAGTGATGACTATGCCTTCATAGATATCACTTGCCTTTATTCCCAAACAAATATGGGTGGAGACAGATGTTGTTGGGATTGAATCCACTGTCATTTGTACTTGCCAACAATCTCTGGTTGATGGCGTTTCGCATCTGACGGGCAAATTAGATCATTGACCTTGGCAAATCTTGTTGCACCATTGGCCAAGGAAATTAAGGAACGCTCTCTAGTCTCATTCCTAGGTGATGTCTCTTCATATAACTCATGTTATCCAAAACCATGTGTTGCCTTCAATGAAGCAGTGACCAATGGTCTTCTGGTTGCAACCTCTCATGGCACTGACATTTGCATCCCAAGTGATTCAGAGCATAGTTGAAGTCTTGCAGCGATAAACCACTTTGGGTTGAATATCGAGGTCCTTCCTCTCAGGGGTTGGGTTAGAGGATGGGTGCCTCTTGGCATATCATCCCCAAGCTTGACTCTTGTGCTGTGATGAAACAAACCTTCTATGATTAAGAGCACAGCTTCGTCTCTGCTTGACAAAGTTTTCCTTTGTTCCGCTTTGACTTTTGTTGTGTTTCCAGTGGAAGGCTTGTCCAATCATGGTGTGAAGAGACACCCAGGATGTCGAGAATGGATTTCTTCGTGATGGCACTTTCGTTCTTCCTTCGTGATCTCTAGAAAACCACCTTCTATCTTTCCCTGCATGTTAGGATTCGACATGTGCAATGTCTACCTAGCATTCTACCTCGTCTTCTGTTATTTCAAGATTTTTCTGAGGTTACGGGTGGTAGAGAGATAGCTAGCTGTTTGTGAAGCAGCTAGCTTAAGATAGCACCTGCTGAAAGATCCTAACGTCTTAGGATGTTAGCATGTCAAAGGCTTGGTTTCTAGTGCTACCACTAACAGGCTTACAATTTAAAGCAACCTCTTAAAAAGAGAAATGCTGAAAATAGCTGTTAGAGAGGTTTACCTTCATCAATGCTATTGAAGGTGTATCGATGCTAAATCTCCATCTCAACTGAAGATGTACCTATGAAGGGGTCCAACGGGTTTGGGTGTCGCGGAGGATGTGATTCAAGAAAAATCTGGTCCTCCTTCTTGTTCCATGGCTGGTCAATGGAATGTTGTTGTAGCGGACACATTTGAGCCCTGCTTCGTTGGCTCAGCAGTTTAGGTTGTTTCTCATTGCCACAAATTGCTTGTTAAATGCCAGACAATCTTCTCCCCCAAGCTTGGATTATGTATTGAATGTTGATTCCAAACTTGCTCCCTATCATGCTCACTGCTCTTCTTCTTGGGCTCGATACTTGTCAAACATGACATGTGCCACCAGTCATTGACTGCCCATGTGCCACACAGTCATCGACTGCATGTCATTGTTGTTCTCACCCTGCTTATGGACGTTCATTTATCTATGTTTGCCTTTGTGGTGCTTTAGACGGAGCTCTCCCACAATGAGAGACGTCTACGCCCATGCTTTTGGGGTTTACGCCACAACTCCATCGGGTATGCAGATTTCCCACAGGGCAGAATACCTATGGTCTACTAGCTGCAAATTCGAGCATAGGAAATAGCATAGTGTGATATGGAATTGCATGTCACCTTGGAATGATGCCGATTCTTGTGTGGTGCTAAAGATAGTCATCGATGTCTATGTCAACCACCACAACTTCATCAGGCATGATGCTATCATTTTCTCAAGAAGAGCGAAACAGATCGCAAGAGGTCTTGAGCACTGAGAATGTCGAGAACCAGATCTCTTTTCTCACGTGGGGATGAATGCCTCCTACAACAGGTTAGTGTACAACATATACAATGGTCCAATGTATGTAGAGAGTGTTGACACCTGGCCCATTGTACACAATGTGCTAGCAAAAAGTTTCTCATTAAAACATAGCACAAACCATGTTGTTAAACCATGATTTCCATCTTACAAACCTTTTACTCAAATCCACGGTCTTGAAAAAAAACGGGTTGAATTTTCAAAACATTACTGGGATTTTGCGTCTCCTTTGAACATGAGAGAACCGACTAGCTCAAGAATTGCGGCTCATGAACTAGAAACAGAACATCACTACTAAAGTCTACACATAGCTCATTTATTGTACACGCCGTGCACAGATCTGATAAAAGAGTCTAATTCCAACCTAAGCACCATGCTTAATTTGGAAATTAGTCTCTGGATAAGTCATTGGATTCTAATCCAAGCTATGCTTTCATGGTAAACTTTGTAGCATGAACAAGCATGATCAAGATTTACTCAAAGCATAGAGCAAAAAGATTAAAGGATAGGGTTTTCAAAATTGTATACTTTTTTTGTTTTTAAATGAATGAAAAAGGTAACAATAACCAGACGAAAGATAAAAGGGTATTTTGACTCACTGCTTCCACTGCAACGGCACCAGAAAGCTTGTTGATGGTTCTTAGCCTAACAGATTTTACTCCGCAAGCGTACGGAGACCGCTGTACCTTTCACCCGGGAGTATTCCTTATCCACAGGGAAGCATCGAGAAAGAATACAAACTCTTCGATCACCTAGCTACTATCAACTCATTCATTCCAAAAGATAACAAGAAAAGGGTAAAGACCAAACACCATGTGATACAAACCAAACACCGTTGGCATGAACTCATGCTTAAACTAGGAGGTCAACGAGTCGAGGGCTAAGGGTCGGTCTTCTATCTATATTAGCATACAAGAGCTGTCCGTACTAAGGTCAAAAGGATTGAGACAGAGCTATGGTCGTGCATCGAGCGAAATTCTAGACTACACCGAGGAGGCACAAGGGTAGATAGTTGGCCAACCGAACGGCAACTGGCTAACGCCTACGGGCTTACCGAACGACGGGATTGGAATACTGAGACCCATAATGCTGTCACCAAGATGGGCTACCAACCAGAGCTGCGTGGGTAAGATGGCACGCTATACGAGTGCTCAAGCGATGTGTTGCATCTCTCGCCATGAAAGAGCTTGAGCACTAAAGCTCACCCTTGGCCAAAGGGTTAGAGCTAACTAAACTCTTAGATCTAAGTCTAGGAGAGGATTATAGCACCGGCAAGTATAACAAAGCTCAATCAAATCTAACTTAGCACAACTCAGGCCTCGAACTTGGCATGCCCATATGGAAAAGGTGCTAGCAAATAAATGCAGCCGCATACATACCAAGCACGATGAGTAACTAAATAGAGATCAAGATAAATGACATAAAGTAGAAAGATAAAGTACTTGCACTGTCATAAATTGAAAAGTAATGCTTAAGATAAGAAAACAAAGTACATTACCAAAGGTTCCAACTAACTCCGACAGAAGAGTCTGCTCTAACTCCTAGCTAAACAATGAATTCAGAGTGTAGGCACCACCCATGGGGTGCCTCCTAGAGAGGGAGAGAGTGAATTACACGGTGAGGTGCTGCATTTTGGAGTGGGGGAGTGACCCTCCATTTATAGGAGGATGTATCTAATATTCCGTATTTAAAACACCTAAGTGCATTGCATATTACCTTAATTTTCTTTTAAAAATTTGATTCAAATTTAAATTTGAGGCCTTTTCAAAAATTTGAGGCCCGCCCCCCCGCCACCCGCACCCCTTGTCAGGCGGCGCTGACAGGTGGGACCCGCGGTGGGGCGGGGTCTTCTTCTCTGCCCCGCCGAGCAGGGGGGAGCACTCCGCTCCCCGCGTCCGCGCCCCGACCGCGCCGTCGATGCCGCGCCACCCCGCCGCTTCTCCGCCACGCCACCTCGCCGCTCCGCTCCGTGCCGCTCACCGCTATCCCGCGCCGCGCCTCCCCGTGCTCCGCCGGCGTCACCGAGGTGAGCGCCGCGCCTTTCCTCCCATCTCCCACCCCTCCGGGCTCCCAAAGCCCCGGCTAGGAGGAGCATCGGGTGCGCAACACCCACGCGCACGTCGCGCGGGGGAGGGTTGGCCCCGATGGCCCTTGTCGCCGCCGCGGGGCAGCCTCGCCGCCGTGGCGCGGGCGAACGCCTTGGCCGCTCCGTCCGCGGCGGCCGGCTGTGGGGCAGTGAGAGAGAGGGAAGAAGGGAAAAAGGGGGGGAAAGGAAGAGGGACGCGCGCCGCGCCGGATGGACGCCGGTGCTGCCGGCGCGGCGATGCGCAGAGCGCGTCGCGCTTGCGCGGCGCGCCGAGCGCCGGGCGGCCGGGCGAGGCCGGTCCGCTGGGCCGCCTGCCCGGCAGGCCGGCATGTCGGCCCGCGCGGCCGCTAGGCCGAGCCGGAAAGCGGGGGAGTTGGGCCGCGCCTGGGGAAAAAGGCCGCCGGCCCACTCGTGGGCTGGGCCAGGCCGAAAGGGAGCCCATGTGATTTTTGGAGGGGGAAATCAGAACTTTTTATTTTGTTTCTTTAGTGGCCTGGGCCGAATTTCAATTTCTAATTCTGTTTTCTTTTTCTTATTAATTTAAATTGATTATTTGTTTTACTTTAATATTAATCTGTTTATATTAATTATTAAAATTATTTATTAATTCATATAAATATTTTGGGTATTTCTAAAAAGAAATTAAATTAAAGTTTATATAATTTTAAAAAAGTTAGCCTTTAATTAAAAATGCAGAAAAATTCATAAAATGTATTAAAAATATAGAATTAATTCTAAAATCCATTTAAATTATTCAAAAATTTCCAGAAAATTCATTTAAGCTTTTAAAAATATTTAAAAATACCATGTAATTCATTTGAACCCTAGGGCAATCAACTACACCTGAGAATACAGATGTTTAACCCCAACCACCCTTTTTTTTAGAAAATTGTGCATTTTACTTTTTCAACAGGTTGATCATCCTCATACTTTTAAAACTCCTGCATGTCATCAATCTAGGCACGTTGGTCCCGCCACTTCCAGTTGAAGAGTCTTCCACCGCAGCGGAAACTCCGGAAGCCGGTGTGGCCGAGACGTCCTTCACACCAGCAGGAGGAGACTCTGAGTCACCGACAGAGACAGACCCCGTGACCCAAGGCAAGCCCTTGGTGCATGTACCCATTTTTCTATGAGTCCTTAAATTAAATCAGAGTTATGCTTGTGCATTAGAGTTAGGAATTGATTGAAACCCTAGAGCATGATTAATCAGTATCCAGCATAAAATCCTATACTCAGTAGATGGCTTAGGTGGCATAGGCCTAGAACGGAATTCTTTTACAGCAATTTATTGGTTAAGAATAAGAAGGATGTTAATAATTGACAGGCATGCGGCGGGATCAGTTTCGCTTTCGTACTTTACATGTTATGATTATTTGCTATGGACCCTGATCCTGCCTGTGTCGCATAAGGCCGTCCGATGTGTGGCCTGGTTGGGCCTGAACGCGCCTCATTCACTTGCCGTCCTTAACGGGCTCCGGTAAGCCTCTCGTCCTGTTGTACCTAATCGCGGAACTAGACGAGACCAACTAGAAGGAGGAGGTTGGGCGGGTGTCGAAGGACTGACACCCGGGTTCGGTGAGGATGGTTCCGGCTAGGTGGCACTGGATGTTGGGTTGTCGTATGTGGGGTCGGTGTACACACATATGACGGGTGTCTGAGTATCCCTCTCGAGAGGTGGAAAAATCGATTCGAATCGTCTGTGGCTTGCTGGTTGTAAGCTGCCTGATCGCGACCAACATCGTAGTAAGAGAACTGATCCTGTTAATAAAGAATGCTTTGACAAAATGTTTGTTCTTGTTGGTTAGTAGATTAAGAATAACTTAGTCTGGTCAGGTAATAACTAAAAGATGAACCAAATTCTAAGAGCTAAGGATTCACTAATTAGGCTTGCCGCAGTGTGAGTTGACCTAACCACGCCGGCTATAGGGTAGAAAGTCGGGTTTCGACCCAGTAGTCGGGTAAGTCTTGCTGAGTAATTAGTACTCAGGCTTCTTGCCTATTCTTTTTACAGGAGCAGAATATACTTGGTTCGAATGGGATCCTTACCTTACTCCTCCCTTCTTCTGAAACAAGCTTTCCTACGCCTTGAGCAGAGTAAGATGTTTGTTGGAGAAAAACTTGTGATCTATGTTAACTTTTGTTAAAATGGCTGAAGAACTTATCAGCCGGGATGTAATAATTACCAAACTCTATATGTAATATTTCAACTCTATGTAATAAATGTGGCTGTGTATGTTGTAACCTGTGGACTCCTTCGAGAGTCGCCCCAAAAATCAAGCTCGATCCGGATGGGAAGTCCAAGTCAGGATACTTACATCCTGAAGGACAACCAAGGTTAGTTCGGATCTGGTGATTACGCACTAAATCTGGGTTAATCTGGGCTGTTCTGCCACAGCTGGTATCAGAGCTGAGCTTGAGGGATGGGTTACTATTTTAGAAACTATTTTTCAATTTATATTAAGTATGCCCGCATAAGGGTTTATTTAAAGGTATTAACTAATGAAACCATCTTTAAAATGAGCGTGTAGAGAACATTAAAAGGTCTGGTCTTAAAACATGTCATGCATCATAATTGCATTGGAGTTATTTTTCTGTCCTTAGGAGCAAGTAGATCAATTCAAAATATTTTATTATTAACAAAAGTTTTTGTTGTTCTGGTCCAGATGCCGTACACTTTCATCCCTTATGAGGATGCCAGGGGTTGTTGGCACCAGGAGTGTCCAGAAAACTATCCCTTAGCTATGACTCTCCACCACCATCTTCAAGGGTTGGGTTATCTTAGTTGCCCCCGTTACATTATTCGTCATGCTGATCTGGGTCTCATGGGTGAGACAAGGGTGCGAGTGCGTATGCCTCAACACCCTAGGTTTCCGGAGGAGGAAATATGGGAAGTTGAGGGTAGTGGGATATCCCCTGGAGAGGCTTTTTCTGATGCCGCTTATAGTGCTCTAACTGAGCTCTGTACGAGGCATCTAGGTGAGTTGGAAGGGTCTGAAGTTATGTTTCTTCCTCCCAATGACCAATCTCAGCCCGAGTGGGAAAGGAGATTGGGGAATCTGAACCGTAGTGCACGAGACTTGCGAAGGCGCCAAATGCGTGAGCAAGTCCACTATACTTCCCAGTTGGCGGATCTTTATGATCAGCGCCACCAAACCTATAAGAGTATCAGAGAGGGTTTCTTGGGACTAAGGGCACAGAATGAGCAAATGTTAGAACAACAGCATAGGGATTCTTCTGAGATCATCAGTTTGGGTCTTCGTCAATACGAGGATCAGCGTACCATGAGAGACTTAAGAAATCAGTTGCACACTGCTAACCTAACCATCCAGGATCAAACCACACATATCGAACTTGACCACACTATCATAGATGACCTTAATGAGCAGGTGATTGCACTACAAATGCAAAATGATCAGCTTCAGGCAGAACTAGAAGAGAGTTCTTCAGAGGAGGAGCCCATGGAGTTAGTTCTTGAGGGGTCAGGGACTACTCAGGGATCCTCAGGGATTGTTTTCGGTTCCGTTGGACCACCTGCCCCTGCTCCTGGTATAGGGTACGATTCAGATGCGGACGAAAATTCAGTGGGCCAGAGCGGCATTTGAAGGATGAGTTGTTGTGGGTCCGGTGTTTGGGGCGTTTGAAGTTGTAAATTTTGTAAAATTTTTGTAAAATAGTTGCCAGTGTGCGTTGTTGTTTGAATTAGTTAGTGGGGATGGTATGGCTGTATAATAGTATCAACTAAGTGTGGTTGAAACAGTTATGTAAGCTGTTGTGTGTCTTTGTTTTTCAATAAAAGAATGTAGATCTTTTGTACCTGTCTCTTCTCAGCTGTTAAGCGTCATGGTAAGCTTACGGTTGTCTCCACTCTATGCTCCGCAGATGTCGAGCGATCATTCCGGTGAAATCCCTCCACCACCCCCAGCTCATCCCACCATGGCAGATGTCTTGGATCGCCATGATCATTTAATTGAGCTCTTAGCTCAAAGCCAACTTGCTCAGCACCACTAAATGCAAGATAACCCGGGCCGTGGGCGAGAGGCTGGAGTGACTTTACTGGACTTTGAAGCTCTCCATCCACCGACTTTTCAGTCTGCACTAGATCCAATGGATGCCAAGCATTGGGTACGGACCATAGAGGGTATGTTTGAACTTCTGCCAAATCTTTCAGATCAACAAAAGGTTTTGTTTACTGCTCGGAAGTTACAAGGACCCGCTGGAACCTGGTGGGCAACCTACCAAGCTTCCTTGCAACCCAACCAACAACTTACTTGGCAAGAATTCCGCAAGGCTTTCGAGGACCATCATATCCCCGAAGGTCTAGTGGAAATGAAAATGCAGGAATTCTTGAGCCTGCAACAAGGTAACAAAACAGTCCTGGAGCATCTTCAAGCCTTCAACCATCTAGCTCAATATGCTCCTACCTTGATTACTGGGGATGAATCCAAAAGGATATATTTTTCATGAGGCTTATCTCCTCTTATGAGGGCAAAGATGAATATGTCCTACCCCAGTTTTCATCAGATGGTGAATGACGCTATCCAATTGGAAGAAAGACTCCGGGTGTATGGAGAAGAGAAGAAACAGAAGAGAGCTACTGAGGGAGCGAGCAGTTGGCCATGGGTGGTTTATCAACCGCCCAGGTATGCCTTCCCTACTCGCCCCTCATGGATGGTTCGGTCAGCTCCACAGCCGAATTAGCTCCCACGACAGTGGATTACGAGGCCACAGTCATAGCCCCCTCGTCCTCCGGCACTTGGTCCCCCTGCCCCTCGTGCTTCACTGCCGGGCAATACCTGTTATAATTGTGGACGACCTAACCATTTTGCGAAGGACTACCCATATCCTCGTCAAGGTCAAGGATTCCACCCATCTGCCCCAACCTCCGGTGGAAATCTCCAACATACCTTTAAGAAGAAGGGCCCTGCCCTGAAAGTGGGCAAGGTACACTATATGCAGATGGAAGAGTTGCTAGATGGAGAAGCAGTCATGACTGGTACGTTTTTAATCAATGATCTGCCTACTCAAGTTTTATTTGATATGGGAGCATCGCATACTTTTATCAGTCATGCATATGCATATCGTCGGGGTTTTTCTATATCCCCCGTTAAACAAGGGTACCTCATCACGGCTCCCGGTCAGCAATTGCTAACTAACCAAGTGGTTAGGGATTTGCAATTGGAGTTGGGTGGAAAGCCTTTCAAGATCCAACCCATTGTGCTACCAGGGCGCGGTATACCAGTCATCCTGGGGATGAACTGGATGAATGCTCATCGAGCAATTATGGATATCACTGCTCGCACCATACGGGTTATTTCCCCCGATAATACCCCGATGCAAGTTTCGCTTCCCCGAATAGAAAAAGAGATGCCAATAGTAAATGCGGTTGTCAACCCTGAGTTAGCATCTATTCATGTGGTGCGGGATTTTCCAGATGTGTTTCCCGAAGATCTTCCGGGACTACCACCAGATAGGGAAATTGAGTTCTCCATAGAGCAAGTCCCAGGCACAGCACCTATTTACCGGAAACCTTATAAAATAGCTCCGAGGGAGATGGCTGAAATGAAAGTACAGCTCGAAGACCTTCTTAAAAAGTTTTTTATCCGTCCCAGTACTTCTTCTTGGGGTTGCCCAACTCTTTTTGTAGAGAAAAAGAGGGACAAATCTCTAAGAATGTGTGTGGATTACCGCCCCCTCAATGCGGTGACCATTAAGAACAAGTATCCCCTCCCTCGAATTGATGTGTTGTTTGATCAGCTATTGGGAGCCAAGATCTTCTCAAAGATCGATCTGAGATCAGGGTACCACCAGATTAAGGTCAAAAAGGAAGATAAACCCAAAACTGCCTTCTCAACCAGATATGGTCTTTATGAGTATCTGGTAATGTCCTTTGGGCTAACTAATGCCCCGGCATATTTCATGTACCTGATGAACTCCATCTTTATGCCGGAGTTGGATAAATTTGTAGTGGTCTTTATCGATGACATTTTGATCTACTCTAAGTCCAAGGAAGAACATGAACACCATTTACATGTGGTGTTATCCCGGTTGCGGGAACATAAGCTATATGCCAAGTTCAGCAAATGTGCCTTTTGGCTAAATAAAATCTCCTTCTTGGGTCATATCCTTTCTGGCGATGGGATAGAAGTCGACCCCGAGAAGATAGAAGAGGTTTTAAACTAGAAAACCCCAAGTACTGTTACTGAAGTTAGAAGTTTTCTAGGCTTGGCTGGCTATTACCGTCGATTCATTCAGGACTTCTCCAGAATAGCCAAACCAATGACCAAGCTGTTATAGAAAAATGTGAAGTTTGTTTGGGGACCCGAGTGTGATCGGGCTTTCCAAAGCTTAAAGAAATTACTTACTTCTACCCCGGTATTAATCCAGCAGGACGTCACCAAACCTTTTGAAGTATATTGTGACGCTTCGGGCATTGGATTGGGATGTGTGTTAATGCAAGAAAGAAAAGTCATAGCTTATGCATCCCGTCAGCTGAAGAAGCATGAAGAAAACTACCCCACCCATGATCTAGAACTAGCAGCAGTGGTTCATGCCTTAAAAATTTGGCGCCACTACCTGCTAGGGAACACTTGTCATATCTATACAGATCATAAGAGTTTGAAGTATATCTTTACTCAAAGCGAGTTGAATATGCGGCAACGCCGCTGGTTAGAGTTGATCAAGGATTATGATTTGGAAATCCATTATCATCCTGGAAAGGCCAATGTGGTTGCGGACGCTCTGAGTCATAAGGCTCATTGCCATTGTCTTACTTTATCTCCTTCCACATAATCCCTTTGTGAGCAAATGGAAAAGATGAATTTAGAAATGATACAACCTGGAGCAAGGATGGCTCTTCAATTGGAACCCAATCTTAAGGACCAAGTGATTCAATCCCAGAAGGTGGACAAAGGGGTCCAACATTTAAAACGAAGGCTTGCTGAAGGCGAGGAGTTACCTTTTGAGGTTAAAGAAGGAGATATACTCTGGTTTAAAAATCGTTTGGTAGTGCCCAAAGACACCGATCTTAGAAGGAAGATTATGGAAGAGGCTCATACCTCACGGTACACTATTCATCCGGGCAGTACCAAGATGTATCAAGATTTAAAGCAACGTTTCTGGTGGACCCGAATGAAAAGAGAAATAGGAAGATATGTGTCGGAATGTGATGTATGCCAAAGAATAAAGGCAGATCACTTACGACCCGTGGGACCTTTACAACCTTTGCCAGTTCCAAGTTGGAAGTGGGAAGATATCCACATGGATTTCATTGTGGGTTAACCTAAAACTCGCAAAAAGAAGTATTCCATTTGGGTAATCGTGGACCGGTTAACAAAAACGGCCCACTTTATTCCTGTAAGTGTACAAAATTCAGTCCCACAACTGGCAAAGTTATACCTGCAACGCATAGTGGCGTTACATGGGGTGCCTAAAACTATTGTTTCCGATCGCGGTCCGCAATTTGTTGCCCGCTTTTGGGAACAGTTACAAGCAGCCCTAGGTACGACTCTTATTCATAGCTCGGCCTACCATCCTCAAACCAGTGGCCAAGTGAAGAGAATTAACCAGATCTTGGAGGATATGCTTCGAGCATGTGCATTGACTTATGGTTCAGATTGGGAGTCCTGTTTACCTTTAGCAGAGTTCACTTATAATAACAGTTATCAAAAGTGTTTGGAGATGGCTCCTTTTGAGGCTCTTTATGGACGGCGGTGCCGAACCCCTTTGAATTGGTCGGAACCGGGAGTAAGAGTAACTTTTGGCCCCGAGTTAGTAATGACTGCCGAGAAGCAAGTCTGGTTTATCCAAGCTAAGTTGAAAGCTGCACAAGCTCGCCAACAAAGCTATGCGGATAAACGAAGAAGACCATTGGTATTTGAAATAGGGGATTTTATATACCTTAAAGTATCCCCGATGAAGGGAGTTCATCGATTCGGTGTCACTGGTAAGTTAGCCCCTCGGTATATTGGACCTTTTCCAATTATCGAGAGGTGCGGTCTAGTGGCTTATCGAATCGAACTACCCCCTCACTTGACGGCAGTCCACAATGTTTTTCATGTATCTCAGCTTAAGAAATGCCTGAGGATACCTTCAGAAGAGGTAGATCATACAGAACTACAAGTGGAACCCAATCTAGCATACAAGGAGTACCCAAGTAAGATTTTGGATGTTATGGAGAGAGCTACCCGCAGACGGGCAATCAAGTTTTACAAAGTACAGTGGCGACATCATACATCAGAAGAGGCTACATGGGAGCCTGAACAACTCCTACAAAAGGAATATCCAGACTTCTGGCAACAGTTTCAGAGGGGCCAAGCCAGTAAGTTCTTTCCTCGTCTCAAAACGTTTCTTTCCTACCCTCAAGTTACTTTTAAATCTCGGGACGAGATTTTCTTAAGGGGGGAGGGCTGTAATATTCCGTATTTAAAACACCTAAGTGCATTGCATATTACCTTAATTTTCTTTTAAAAAATTTGATTCAAATTTAAATTTGAGGCCTTTTCAAAAATTTGGAGTTTTCTAGGGGCAAAAATGTGAAAGGATAGTTTAAATTAAGCCCTTTCACTTTTATATTTGGACCCTGTTGAAAAAGGTCAAAATCCAGGGTTAAAAATGAAAATGGTAAAAGTAAAAAAAAAGGGAAAGGGGAAAACTCCCCGCGGGCCCGCTGGGCGAAGCCCAGCCGGGGGCGGCGGCCTGCCCGCCTGCCACCCGTGCCCCCTGTCAGGCGGCGCTGATAGGTAGGACCCGCGGGGGGGGGGTCTTCTTCTCCGCCCCGCCGAGCAGGGGGGAGCACTCCGCTCCCCGCGTCCGCGCCCGCGCCCCGACCACGCCGTCGCTGCCGCGCCACCCCCCCGCTTCGCTCCGTGCCCCCACGCCGCTTCTCCGCCACGCCACCTCACCGCTTCGCTCCGCGCCGCTCACCGCTATCCCGCGCCGCGCCTCCCCGTGCTCCGCCGGCGTCACCAAGGTGAGCGCCGCGCCTTTCCTCCCGTCCCCACCCCTCCGGGCTCCCCAATCCCCTGCTAGCAGGAGCATCGGGTGCGCAACAGCCGCGCGCACGTCGCGCGGGGGAGGGTTGGCCCCGATGGCCCTTGTCGCCGCCGTGGGACAGCCTCGCCGCCGTGGCGCGGGCGAACGCCTTGGCCGCTCCGTCCGCGGCGGCCGGCGTGTGGCAGTGAGAGAGAGGGAAGAAGGGAAAAAGGGGGGGGAAAGGAAGAGGGACGCGCGCCGCGCCCGAGGCTACCGCCGGCGAGGCCTTTCGGCCTCCGCCGCGCCGGATGGACGCCGGCGCTGCCGGCGCGGCAACGCGCAGAGCGCGTCGCGCGTGCGCGGCGCGCCGAGCGCCGGGCGGCCGGGCGAGGCCGGTCCGCTGGGCCGCCCGCCCTGCAGGCCGGCTTGCCGTCCCGCACGGCCGCTAGGCCGAGCCGGAAAGCGGGGGAGTTGGGCCGCGCCTGGGAAAAAGGCCGCCGGCCCACTCGTGGGCTGGGCCAGGCCGAAAGGGAGCCCATGCGATTTTTGGAGGGGGAAATCAGAACTTTTTATTTTGTTTTTTTACTGGGCTGGGCCGAATTTCAATTTCTAATTCTGTTTTCTTTTTCTTATTAATTTAAATTGATTATTTGTTTTACTTTAATAATAATCTGTTTATATTAATTATTAAAATTATTTATTAATTCATATAAAAATTTTGGGTATTTCTAGAAAGAAATTAAATTAAAGTTTATATAATTTTAAAAAATTAGCCTTTAATTAAAAATGCAGAAAAATTCATAAAATTTATTAAAAATATAGAATTAATTCTAAAATCAATTTAAATTATCCAAAAATTTACAGAAAATTCATTTAAGCTTTTAAGAATATTTAAAAATACCATGTAATTCATTTGAACCCTAGGGCAATCAAGTACACCCGAAAATATAGATGTTTAACCCCAACCACCTTTTTTCTTTAGAAAATTGTGCATTTTACTTTTTCGATAGGTTGATCATCCGCATACTTTTAAAACTCCTGCATGTCATCAACCTAGGCATGTTGGTTCCGCCACTTCCAGTTGAAGAGTCTTCCACCGCAGCGGAAACTCTGGAAGCCGGTGTGGCCGAGACGTCCTTCATACTAGCAGGAGGAGACTCCGAGTCACCGACAGAGACAAACCCCGTGACGCAAGGCAAGCCCCGATGCATGTACCCATTTTTCTATGAGTCCTTAAATTAAATCAGAGTTATACTTGTGCATTAGAGTTAGGAATTGATTGAAACCCTAGAGCATGATTAAGCAGTATCCAGCATAAAATCCTATAGTCAGTAGATGGCTTAGGTGGCATAGGCCTAGAACGGAATTCTTTTACAGCAATTTATTGGTTAAGAATAAGAAGGATGTTAATAATTGACAGGCATGCGGCGGGATCAGTTTCGCTTTCGTACTTTACATGTTATGATTATTTGCTATGGACCCTGATCCTGCCTGTGTCGCATAAGGCCGTCCGATGTGTGGCCTGGTTGGGCCGAACGCGCCTCATTCACTTGCCGTCCTTAACGGGCTCCAGTAAGCCTCTCGTCCTGTTGTACCTAAGCGAGGAACTAGACGAGACCAACTGGAAGGAGGAGGTTGGGCGGGTGTCGAAGGACTGACACCCGGGTTCGGTGAGGATGGTTCCGGCTAGGTGGCACTGGATGTTGGGTTGTCGTATGTGGGGTCGGTGTACACACATATGACGGGTGTCTGAGTATCCCTCTCGAGAGGTGGAAGAATCGATTCGAACCGTCTGTGGCTTGCCGGTTGTAAGCTGCCTGATCGCGACCAACATCGTAGTAAGAGAACTGATCCTGTTAATAAAGAATGCTTTGACAAAATGTTTGTTCTTGTTGGTTAGTAGATTAAGAATAACTTAGTCTGGTCAGGTAATAACTAAAAGATGAACCAAATTCTAAGAGCTAAGGATTCACTATTAGGCCTGCCGCAGTGTGAGTTGACCTAACCACCCCGGCTATAGGGTAGAAAGTCGGGTTTCGACCCAGTAGTCGGGTAAGTCTTGCTGAGTAATTAGTACTCAGGCTTCTTGCCTATTCTTTTTACAGGAGCAGAATATACTTGGTTCGAATGGGATCCTTACCTTACTCCTCCCTTCTTCTGGAACAAGCTTTCCTATGCCTTGAGTAGAGTAAGATGTTTGTTGGAGAAAAACTTGTGATCTATGTTAACTTTTGTTAAAATGGCTGAAGAACTTATCAGCCGGGATGTGATAATTACCAAACTCTATATGTAATATTTCAACTCTATGTAATAAATGTGGCTTTGTATGTTGTAACCTGTGGACTCCTTCGAGAGTCGCCCCAAAAATCAAGCTCGATCCGGATGGGAAGGCCAAGTCAGGATACTTACATCCTGAAGGACTACCAAGGTTAGTTCGGATCTGGTGATTACGCACTAAATCCGGGTAATCTGGGCAGTTCTGCCACACTGTAGGTAGATGAAATGGCTAAGTCTGCAGGCCGGGCTGCCCACCCTCCAAGCTAGACGGCCTAGCATTGTGGCCTTTCGACCCTTCGATGCACCGACGTTGTTTTGGACAGCTTGATCTTCAATCTTTGAGGCGGTGGCGATTGTTTCAGTTTGAGCACGTGCCGGAAGGCCTAAGTCCTTGGTCGGGTGGCCTGGGACTTAGTCTCTGGCTGCCACTTGGATCTTCCTCATTGTTTGGAAAGTGTGTCCGAAGGATCCATCCATCATGCATGCCTTTGGTCCTTTGATCGATGGTTGATTTGTGTCGTAGTTGTTCTTCTTTGCATGCATGTGTTGTGGGATGGTCGAGTGACCAAGTGGGAGGCTGGGCGGCCAAAGTAACAGGCCAGGCAGCATGAGTACTAGGCCGGGCGGCTAGCCCTTCCAACACTTAGTCACTTCATGGTCCATATGTTGGCCTTTTGACCATTATCTTCACTTGGTCTTGATCCCCTAGGTGTATATGGGTCCTTGGTGAGTTCATTGGTTGCTTCCAATGAAGATTGAGGCATTTGGAGGGAGTTCATGGCTGGCTAGCCTACCCTTAGGCCGGCCGGCCTAAGTGCTGGCACTCGGCCACTTTCCTCGTGACTGGTGTTGTTGAACTTGCAACGGCCGTAACGTTCACATCCGGACTCCAAATTGAGTGAACCAAAAATCCATTATGATTATTTCAACGAGCTCTTTGCAATGGTTTGGTTCTTGAGGGCATTTGAGATACTTCATAATGATGTTATTTGTAATCCAATCTCAAGCCCTTTTGTGCCCACTCTGTGGTTGCTCCTTATGATGTTATTTTCCATGGAATTTGAGCATCTCTCTGTGAAACACCGAAAACCACCAAAACTCGTGGAATTCGTCAGTGTTTGGTAAATAACGCATAGAACTTTATCTATACCCTACTTATTCACCGAGGAATTGGCGGTCGAAATAGGTGAATAACGACCACCAACAGGCACACACGAAAGCAGTGGGTATTGGATACCTGAGTTGTCTCTAGTGTATGTGGGATGAGAATTTGTTATGTTTTATTTTGAATAAATGTTATTCATACTTGTTCCATGAACATGCTGCTGTAAACAATGGATCAATGAGTGCGTGACTTGTTCGTGAGACTCTTGTTTAAATGCCGTGTTTTGAATGGTCCCTAGCCTAAAATTTTTACATGGGATAGTAATGATTCAAGGGCTAGCACATGGATTGATTGTTGATCATGTTTCACGGGTCATAGATATTGGATATCGAATCAATGATGTGGATAGATGTTAGAGAACATGGTGTCAGATTGACTCACTCTGAGACATTGCTGGAATTGTTATGCTTATACCCACTAAATCCTTTGACTTGAGATCACCATTGTTTCTCACTATGCGTAGTGGTGTATTTAGAGGTTACCAAACGCTACTCCATAACTGGGTAGTTAGAAAAGTAACTTTCGGGTGCATTGCAAAACATGGATTGGGATGTGAGTGGATCAAGATGGAATTTGCCCCTCCTACATAATGGGAGAGATTGCCTCTGGGCCCCTTGAGGTTGCTGGATTAGAAAATGCATGGCCGTGCTATGTGATTAATGGTTAATCACATTTGGACTAATGGTTAGTCCAGTAATCCACCATTGACGACTGAAATAAGTCAGACTATTCAACAAGGGTAGCTCAAATCTCGCCTTGGGTCTGACTGGTGTCGTGTGGCAAAAGGATATAGGATGAGTTGTATATCAAGGTTTGGTTGATATGATCATTGTGCTTTCCGGGGTCAACATGTGTTGCTAGGCGTTGCTATTGATCGATTGGCTTGAGAAAGGGTTTTCATGCATGTATGTGTTCCTGTGTCTTACGCGGTAGTAAAAAATCATTTTCATGCTATGGTATCCTACCCCGTAACCCTACAAGGTGGACTTCTGCTTGCTCTTCCTTTAGCAAGACTTCGGTGTTGACAAGCGCTCATCACAGCCAGGACAAAAGACCGCACTCAGTACACTTGAGTCCCTCAGATGATGAGCCCATGACTCCTTAAATTAATTCTATTGGATGTTCTCACGCTAGTCTCCAATTCGGTGCCTTTACATTTGATGAAAAATATTGTCAAAAGAATAAATCGTTTAATCATACTGGGCTGTCATCAAAGATATATTTGGGAGGCCTAACATGTTGGGGAATTAGATAATATCCAAAATAAATTCCGAAAGAAACTCATGCAAAACATGGCACAGACTAGCATGTACTCATCTAACATACTAGATAGAACGGACACAACAAAGATCTCACAGATCATAATTATCAGACAGATTAGATCGATCTTGTTATACCTGTCGGCAGCTAGAGCCGACTCCGTACTGACGACGTCGATGATGACCGTGTTGTGGATGTCACGGGTACTGTAGTTGACGCAGCGAAGGAAACCGTGGAGAAGTCACCGGCGATGACCTCCGGCAGCGGAAGCAGATGGACGACCCAGGTGAAGACAGTGAGCAGTCGCTTGTGCGCTTCCGAAAAACCTTATTAGCCCTCTCCTGGTGCAGGAGCTCGAAGGTGAAGGGTTCTGAAGACCTACTCTCCTGATCAGTGATGCACGTCGGTGCTCAGGATGAAGGAGGCTACAAAGGGGGCGCAGGAGCGAGAGGTGGCAAAACCCTAGGTTTTTCGGTGGTTCTTTTGCCGATGCCGGAAGGATGTTTATATAGGAGCCTGTGATCCGATCTCATGTCACGATCACGATCTCGATCGAATAAGGACTCCATAACTTAAGGCTCAAGTCAAGACTCTAAGACTTAACACCCAAGTCACCAAAAATAAAAACAGCAAAAGGGAGTCGCACTCCCGCAAGTTCAAGAACCGGATTTCAGTAGACCATTTACATAGGTGTCGCGTGCCTGCACCCATCGCCCCGCCGTGCCCCGCCCCGCCCCGTGCCCGTGCCCGAGCCCGAGCCCAGCCCGACGAGTCGAGGCAAGGCGAGCGCACTCGTGTGGGCTCTTCCTTCTCACTCCACACCATGACTTAGTAGGAGGGGAGAGTCTCCACTTTTATGTAGGTGAAACTCCCCTTCCACTATCAAGGTGGGACTAAAGGTTCCACACTCTCCACTTGCTAACACATGGGCCTTTGAGATTTTCTAGGATTTAATAGATGGGCCAAGCCCATATATTCAACAATCCCCCACCAGATCTCAAATGCCCATTTAGAGATTTGTCAATACTCGCTACTGTTTTTATATACTAGTGTTTCAGCAGAGACTGTGAAGTTGAACTTCTGCCTAGAACTTCAAGTTACACTCATTCACAACTTGAACAATGGACTATGCCTTGAATTGTAAGTTTCGTGCAAACAAGTTTTACTTTAATTCATAACTTGTACCTAGCTGCCAGTAGCCCTCTCCACGGTTGGAGCATATGCATCATACTCCTTGGTCTCTTCATGAGCTTACTAGAGATCACCCAAGTCTCATAGACTATGATGTTTTATAATCGAGCTCATATAGGTGTGTTTATCCAAGAATGCTCTGTAGGATAGAATCTTCACTTAGTTAAAAGCCAATAGAAACACATTAAGACATAAAGTCATCCTACCATACAATTTTTTAGAGTGATGCATCTTCACATAGAGAGGGTCATTCATTACTCTCCTCAGTTCACCCATAGCTTGTTATTACCCAGTACCTAATTCATGGGATCTCCTATCACGAAGGCTTGGTTACCACTATGGCAACTCATACGGGTCTCATACCCATCCCTCTTGATGCAATGTCTATCACAATCCGTGATTGTCCCTTCGTAATGGGATCTGCTAGGTTTTCGTCAGTTTAAATATAAGTCACACTTATTACTCCAGAGTGTCTCATCTTCTTGACAAACATAACTCGTCTTCTCATGTGTCTTAATGACTTTGCATTATCCTTATCAATGTTCAGTTTAGCAATCGTAGTTTGATTGTCATAGTTCATAAGAATAGCCTGTATTGGTTTCTCAACCATCGGCAAGTCCATCAAGAGCTCATGTAGCCAATCTGCTTCTACAGTAGCCGTATCTAAAGCAGATAGCCCTGCCTCCATGGTTGACCTCATCAAAATAGTCTATTCGCAAGACCTCCATGACACGGCACCACCACCAAATCTAAACACATATCCACTGGTGGCATATAGCTCATCATCAGATATCCAATTCGCATCACTATATCCTTCAAGCATAGCAGGGTGCCCTGAATAGTGAATCACATACACATTGTTCCCTTTAAATAGCACATAACTCTTTCACGTTCATGCCAATGATCTGAACCTAGGTTGGACATGAACCTACTCAATTTGCTCATCGAAAATGATATGTCGGTCTGGTAGCGCTAGCGAGATACATGAGTGAACCAATGATATAAGACTATTTCAAATGGTTGACACCAATTCTATAATTCTTTCTCAATATCACACTGGGATCATAAGGAGTGGGAGAAGGCTTGCTATCTATATAGCCGAACTGACTGTTGCACCCGAATACCAGCGGAGAGGCTCAGGCGCGGAGCACATGGGAGCTGGGGATCACGCTGTTGCTGCACTCATCTCCCATTCTTGTAGCTCTGAATGGCTTTCAGTGGGGAAACCGGTCATGTGTGGTGATGCAGGCGTGCCACCTGGGTTGACCTTGCAGCCAGGAAGGTTGTGTGGTCATAGTTGTTGGCTTCTTTTCTCCCTGTAAAGCGTACACAGCAGATGCAAAAGTCAAGTTCCTGCCTGATCACTAGGATCGGCAACTAGAAGATGTCTTGTACTCCAGTCGGCCGATGTACAAGCATCAGATGGTCTATCGAGTGTGCATGAATAGATATAGAGCACACGGGAGCCGGGGATCGCGCTGCTGCTGCACTCATCTCCCATTCATGTGGCTCTGATCAGCTCTCAGCAAGGAAGCCGATCCTGGTCGTGCCTGGTGATGCAGTCGTGCCACCTGGCTTGACCTTGCAACCAGGAAGGTTGTGTGGTCACAGTTGTTTGCTCATGTTCTCC
Source organism: Paspalum vaginatum (assembly GCA_030272315.1). NCBI lineage: Eukaryota > Viridiplantae > Streptophyta > Magnoliopsida > Poales > Poaceae > Paspalum > Paspalum vaginatum. The sequence continues at coordinate 29,620,776 of CM059013.1, read as the reverse complement.
CTATAAAGCGTACACAACAGATGCAAACATCAAGTTCCTGCCTGATCGCTAGGATCGGCAACCACGAGATGTTGTGTACTCTAGTCGACCGATGTAGAAGCATCAGATGGTCCATCGAGTGTGCATGAATAGATATAATAAAGGCCAAAACCATGTCCAAAGATAAGTAAATGTAAAACCCTAACTAAAAACATGATGTAACAGATCTGCATAATCAAATCGGCTTCAAACCCAGACGTCCAAAGAAGTCCATCTAACTAGATAGATACAAATTACGACGTGTATAGCTTGGGTGCTCGAGCTATGCTGATCTACCGCCAGGTCGCTTGCACACGCTGCAGCGGCATGTCGTGTATTGTAACAAGCGATTAGGTAGCGTAACACGAGCTACATGAAGATCGATCTACTACATGAAGCATAGGTACATAAACATATTGAAAAACATGCAGAATTGAAGACACATCTTGCGCCAAGCAAAGCTTGCTTGAGATTCGTCGAGACAACTAATGAGTCTCGTGGTCGGGCTAGGCTCGACACGAGATCCATCGGGGTAGCTAGCGAACCGTGCCATCAAAAAAGCTTTAGTACACGGTTCACCATATGGCTCTTGCCCCAATTCCTGGACGGATCTAAGAACCATTAGAGCTGCATGACAATTACCTTGAAAAACCCTAATTGTTAGGGGTGGCGATGCGCCGAGAGATATTGGAGACATAGTTGCTGGGAACATATGTCGTGAATTCATTACGTAGAACATGGGTACATATTTATAGTCCGTAGACTTGGACAACAAGTTTGACTCTTTCCATAACTCTTTCTATAGGTAAAAATTCTATTTCTGACGGGCTAGACCCAACTCGACTCAAACTAGGGTAGATACATAGACATAAAATAAAGATGCATGGCCCATTGGCCCTTGGGATCACCTCTTCCTTGGACGACCATATTTAGCCCATCAGCTGATCCGGCCCAAATATCTATTGGCTAAATTTTGGTGATAATACATGCCCCTAGCTTTGGCAATAATAGTTATTTCAAAGCCAAGAATAATCATAAAATTCACAAAATCTTGCCCGGTCCATGAACTTCGGCATGTATCCTTCTTGACTCTTCCTCCGCAAAGCCGAAGTCATGGGCACTTCTTTTCATCCTAAGCATATACAAGGACAACTACTGTTAAACTTATCTTCATCTTCTTTGAGCATGCCGGTGTAGTCACTTCGCTCAAGAAATCTGCCTCGGGAATAGTCACCTTTGCTTTTCCTTCATGCACATACATTCTCCATGCCGGCAGAAATTATTGCAGGAGTTCTTACAGTTTCGCCCTTCACTTTCCTTGAATCGGTCGATCATCCGTTATCAGGTGTATAAATAGCTCCTCTTGGTCGATGTCTCCTTCATGGATCCAGAAAGTCCTCAATCAACTACTACTTCCGCTCATCCCAAGAATTCCACTATGCTCCGCCAGAAACCATTAGCAGAGTGTGGCCGGAATATCCTCTCCCTTCTGAACCTGACTAGCCTTCAAAGATCAAGGCTTACCTGGTCGAACTTGATGCTGCCAAGGAGACCAGGCAGAAGGAGCAGGCTTGAGTCAGTATCTTCCAAGTTGAAGGTTATACCAATATTCCTCATGTGACCTTCCCTCCAGATATGCTTGACCTACTAGGCGATGGCTCGTTCACCAGATCCGACAAAGAACGTCATCGTTTGATCTACCTCACAAGCCTTGGGATTAAGCCAGAACCCTAGATGATTTCCAAGGTATCGGCTGTAAAGCCGATTATGATTCTAGAGTACTAATGAATCCACATATTTCTTGGGTGGTCGGTAGCATAGGGTGCCAGAGTATAAATATATCCTCAAGAAGTCCACCCTTTGAGTGTGCTGGGGTTATTCTCCATGGAACGGTCAGGCATCTCGATTTGACCATTTGACCATGTGAGCCTCCATCCATACTCAATGTTCCAACCATAGCAAGAAATTCCAAGGGGAATCATGTCTGTTGCATAGGATATCCCCCTGGTTTTGCCCTCACAATCGCCCTATCGGCCGTTGAGTTGAGTTGTTGGGCCGACGGGGTTATATTTTCCCAGGAAGTGGGGAATACTAGGTAAATTTGTATTTTGAGCTCGCTTTAATCCAAATGATGTATGGGTTATCAAATTCAATAATGACTCACCATTTGGATGTAAATATCCTCTTGTCCTCCTTGTGGATCAGTTGTTTTCCTGAAGGTGGTAGCAGTCGGCTTTCATTTTTTCTTTTTCTATGTGGCCGATGGCAATGCATCGGCCTTCAGCAAACCATATAGATGCCCCCCAGCATGCAAGATCTAAGAGCTGACCAACAAACTTGGATAATACTTTTTCAAATATTTCCCATTAATGTTCCTGCAAAACTTTTCCCCTTTGAGTGTCTCCATATGGTATGAATTTCCATGAACTATTTCAATTATGCGATACGGGCCACGCCAATTGGGCGACCACTTTGTAGGACCGAGACGTGCGACTAGAGGGCGATATGAATAGGTGCACTTTAAAACTCAAACTCACAACCCCCGTAACCAGTGCTTGAGAGAAGATACGTGTCTAGCAGCGCAAGGTGCCATCCACTGAAAGGATATGCACCAAGCGAGAAAACTGCGAGCCAACTCAACAAAGCACGGACGCAACGGATCTTGCTAATCCACCACACGACACTCATCGCACCAAAGTGCCTCACTGTCTTACAGCAAGTAAAGAGAATGGTTTGAAAGTGGAGGATGTAAAAGTCCGAAGCAAAAACACAGCGGAAGAAACAAACAGCAGAGAGATAGCTCCTGCCCTGGACATGCCGGATAGTCCAGTGTCAGGGGCCAGACAGTCCAGTTTTACCGGACAGTCCGACAGGGGCTACCAGAGTGTCCGGTACAGTCCATGCCTGGGCACACGATGCCCAAGTCCTTCTGGGTCTTTGGCTTATGTTGACAATCACTCCTCACTCCAGAGGCAATGGAGCCGTTCCGTTGGCTCTCAATCTCCCCCTTGATGAGTGCATTATCAACACCTTCTACCTGTAACCTGAAATAGAACAAAGACAAGAAAAACAAGCGTAAAACCGAAAATAAAGAAGAACAGAAGAAAGTTGCTCATGATGCCCAAAAACCAAACACAAGCTAAGAAGGGCAAATTGAAGCAACCAAAAAAAACAAAAGATCGACCCCCTAAGACAAGGTAAACCGCTCAATGCAGTCGATCAAACTAAAGCATGACCCCTCAAGAAAGAGGCAAACCGACTCAACACAGTCATGCTTAGGCAAAGCATCAGCTCCTCCAAAAAGAGGCAAAAGGCTCAACGCACCGATGCAAGAGAATGCTAAAAGTTCAAACTCCTTGAATGCACAGCTCCCCCTCAACTAGATCTCTCCAAAATTCTCCCCCTTGGTCCATGAACACTGCTATAGGTCAACATCTCTCCCCCTTGTTGACAATGGACACATCAAGGGTTCATAGAATCCGACTCCCCCTGAACTAGACAACTCCCCCTCAAAATATGCCATGAAATGCAGGAAGTGTACCTTGAAGAGTTCAGCAGGGATGAAAAGCTAGTAAATACAAGTTCTAGCATAGAGAGCATGTGAGGGCAAGGAAGCATGCAACCAGCTCAATTGAATCTATCTTATACAGATCAGGAGCATGTTTTTCAGCGTTGTTGAAAAGAAAGCATCACCAACATGAATAGCATCTAGCAAGATAGGCATGAACAACAAGATGCTAACAAAACATACAAGGTGTGCTACTCTCAACCAAAGCATATACAACAGGCCATAAGCAATTTAGAGACTTGCAGATTTCAAATATAGCAATTTGTAACTTCAAGCAAATCAGATCATATGCCAGGGGTTATTCACTTGTCTGTGCCACTTCTTACTAACCAATGCCAAGCCTAGTTTCAGAAAACCATCAGAAGCCTAAGACAAGGTTTTGGTCATACATAGCCTAGTCCAAGCTTATGCCAAAGTGCAAAGGCAAGCTATCTCAAACAAGAATAGTGTGATAAGCGAACCCACCTAGATCTTTTCATTTCCGCTCATAAGACACACAAAGTGCACAATTTTAATTTAGATATCAGGTTTAGGCAAGATGTCATAAATACTAAGGCAGGATCTTAACAAAGGCATGCAACTAGCATATCCAAGCATGAGAAGATAGCATAGCATTCAACAATCCTACACATGCTAGGTAGCCAAGTGGTGATCATGGTTTTTGATTTTCAAGAAGCAAAAATGACTTAGCTCACAAATGATAGTAGACAGATTCAAGGAGCTTAGCCAACCATGATCAAGCAAGCAACTGTACCATCTAGCACAAGCAAGTACTAACTAGTCATTCCAGAAGAGTTCTAGTGCTAGTGAAAGTGAAAATGCATATAATACAATGCAATGCATGATATGATACAAAATGCAAGGAAAACAACGTAAAGCAAAGAATAGGCAAATCAAAACCTAAGCTACAGCAAAGTTACCCGAACCTAAAAGTGGTAACAAACACCAAGCTCCCCATGCAAGTGAGCAAACGCGTTAAGCTCTAAGGGCTTGGTGAAGATATCGGCCAACTAGTTCTCGGTCTCCACATGGATCAAGTCTATATCTCCCTTCTCATAGTGATCTCTCAGAAAGTGAAACCTCACATCTATGTGTTTGGTTTGGGAGTGCAAGATGGGATTCCTAGCTACATAAATAGTAGAAGTGGAGACTACTAGGAGAGGGATCTTACTAAAGCTAAGGCCAAAGTCACTCAAGGTAGCTCTCATCCAAAGCAGCTAGGAGCAGCAACTAGCAGCAGCAATGTATTTGGCTTCTGTGGTAGAAGTGGCTACACTAGATTGCTTGCGTGAGGACCAAGAGACAAGAGAAGAACCGAGAAACTGACAGGTACCGAAAGTCGACTTACGCTCCAACTGACAACCCCCAAAGTCAGCATCTGAGTACCCTTTGAGAGAGTGTCGAAGCAGAAGAGAACCAAAGACCGAGCTCAGGAGTGTATTTCAGGTACCTAAAGCTGCACTTCACCGCTTGACGGTGTGATGTCCTCGGTGAGGCCTGAAAATGCGCACAAAGGCAAACCGTGAACTGGATGTCCGGCCTAGTCGCCATCAGGTACAGAAGTGAGCCAATCATCCCTCGGTACTCTCTCTGGTCCACAACCTCCCCTTCTTCATCTGCATCAAGCGCCGTCTGCATTGACATGGGAGTTGCCATGGGCTTAGAGTCTCCCATATCAAAGTTCCACAGAATGTCCTTCTTGTACTTGGCTTGATGGATGAAAGTTCCTTTACGCCCTTGCTTGATTTGTAGTCCAAGAAAAACTGCAACTCTCCCATCATGCTCATCTCAAACTCCTTCGACATCTGCTCAGAAAACTTGGTAACAAGAGAGTGAGATGAGCCACCAAAGATGATATCATCCATGTATATCTGGACAATAAGAAGATCACTACCATGCTTGGAGAAACAAGGTCTTATCCACACTCCCCATTTTGAAACCCTGGTTTAGCAAAAAGGTTTTCAACCTCTCGTACTAGGCTCTAGGGGCTTGTTTCAAACCATACAAGGCTTTTTGCAATTTGTAAACATGGTTAGGGTATTTAGCATTTTCAAATCCAGGGGGTTATTTGACATAGACCTCTTCTTGAATGAAACCATTTAGAAAAGCAGACTTCACATCCATTTGAAAAAGCTTGAAACCCATGGAAGCTGCAAAGGCTAAGAGAATATGTATAACTTCCAGGCGTGCAACTGGAGCAAATGTTTCCTCATAGTCTATCCCCTTTTTTTGACAAAAACCGTTAGCCACAAGTCTAGCCTTGTTCCGCACAACAATGCCATCCTCCCCTTGCTTATTTTTGAAAACCCATTTTATACTAATAGGATTGCATTGTGGCGGTGGCTCTACCAAAACCCAAACCTCATTCATCTCAAAGTTTTCTAACTCCTCATGCATGGCATTAACCCAATTACCATCAGAAAGTGTGTGTCCAACATCCTTTGGCTCAAAGGAGGCAACAAATGCAGCATGAGCAAAGAAGGCGATAAAACCTATCTGGGACCTCAAGGTCCTCGCATGCAAATCACTAATGATCTCATGTGGAGGGTGATCCCGCCGGACAAGCCGAGATGGAACAATCTCGGAGGTCACCTCCCCTGCGTGGTCAGCGGGGCCAGCCTCTGCTCGAGCTTGCAGTTGGGAGAGTGAGGAGGAAGCCGTTGGCAAGGGTCCTCCTTTGTCTCCAGAGCTCGTAACCGAGGGGGCAGGAGGTGCAGCCGGTGTAGTGGCTTCTGCATCACCAGCATCTTCATGTACTTCCTCATCTTGAAAGACGGGAGCTCGTTCTTCGTTATCACTTGAAAGCTCAAATGCAGGGGTTGTGCAAGGCAAAGATTCATCAAAGGAAACTTCACAAGTCTCAATCACTTGTTTGGTATCGAGGATCCACACTCTATATGCCCTAGAGCTAGAGGTGTACACAAGGAAAATACCATCCAAGCAGTGAGATGCAAATTTGTCCAAATGCCCCCTTTTTTGAGCACAAAGCATCTGCAGCCAAAAGCACACAGGTGCTTGACGCTGAGCTGCCTACAAAACCGTAGCTCATACGAAGTCTTCCCTAAGAAAGATCATAGGAAGATGCGGTTGGCAATGTAACAGGCCATATTCATAGCCTCAGCCCAAAAGCGTCGTAGAGTCCTATGCTCATCAAGCATCATCCGCGCCATCTCTACAAGTATGCGGTTCTTTCATTCCACAAAACCATTTTGAGGTAGGGTATAAGGCGATGAGAATTGGTGATCCAGACCTAGGTCACGACAGAAGGTTTCGAAATGAGAGTTACGAAATTCTCCGCCATTGTCACTGCGGATAGCCCTCATGGCCTTATGACTCTCATTTCTTAACCTCAAGACCAAATCCCAAACAAAACCGAAAGCCTCACCTTTGAATTCCATGAAGAACACCCACGAAAAGCGAGAAAAGTCATCTACAACGACAAGCACATACCACTTCCCACTGACCGACTGCACCCGAGCTGGACCAACAGTGTCCTTATGCAGCAAGTCACCCCGATAAGAGGTCATCACCTGATTGACAGGTGCATGAGAAGCGGCAACCATCTTCACATGACAATAGGGCTGGCACACTAAGTCCTTTTCTACTTTCAAATTGGGCAATCCTCGGATCAGACCCATCGAGCTCAACCTGGGAAGCAGATCAAAACTCAAATGGCCTAGCCTCCTATGCCACTTCCAAATATGAGTAGAAGGACCAGCTACCAAACACCGAGGAGGGCCAGAAACAGATTTAAGGTCAACCTTAAAAACGTACTCATAGGACAAAATCCGACAAACAAGGTTTTCCTTAGCATCAAGCACATGAGAAGAACCCTCCTTAAAGCGAACCTTATACCCTTCCTTGAGAAGTTGCGAGACAAAAACCAAATGGAACCCCAAATTCCTCACCAAAGCAACTTCTCTTAAGGAAAGCTTGCCCGAAAGCGCAAGTGAGCCAACACCCAACACTTTACCTTGACCATTATCCCCAAATGTGATGTACTCCATGGTGCTCATGGGATTAAGGCTAGAGAACCATCTGCAGTGCCCTGTCATATCCCTAGAGCAGCCGGAGTCCATGATCCATATGTCCTCCAGGCCTCGATCCTGCAAAATCAAGGAAAGCGAGAGTGAGCAAATGGTCCGGCCCTGGGGTAAGTGAAACTGCTGAACCAGTGCCGAGCCATCTGCTCAAAGGTAGGAAAAGCACAGTCAAGGTAAGCATCACGATGATCTAGGTACCCACGACCTCCAAAACATGAGCTCTCAAACCCTCTACCAAAGCCTCGGTCATGAGGTCCATGGCCGCACTGAAAACGACTAGGAGCTCGGTCGGCTAAGTGTCTCTCACCACCTGGAGCACGTGCCCGAAAGCCGCCTTCTCTCTCACCAAGTGGTCTTTCATCTCATCGCTACGGGGAGGATCCTACCTACCACCCCGATAGAACTGATCCTGGTTTCCCCAGTCTCTCTCCTGCCTCTCAGCCTGCTTCCTCCTGAAGCAAAACTCCTTCAAGTGACCATTACGCTGGCAAAAGTCACAGTGGTCGACTGGTCTCTTGGGCATAGGCTCAGGCTAGGTCTTCGGCTTCTGGTGAGGTAGTGATGCCTTAGGTGGTGCTGGCTGCTGGACTTGCTTCTTGCCTAAAGGCTTAAGCACTTCTTCTACTATCTTGTCCAGCTTGCCTTATGGTGGCTTCGGTGTCCAATATGACTTCCTTGGGGCAGCCTTGGGAGGCTTATAGTAAACCCCATCAATAGTAGAGTAAGGCTCGGAAGAGGCAGTGTTAGGCTTGATCAGGGCACTCTTCTTCTTACCCGAGGTACTACATTCTCCAAACCCAAGTCCACTGGTGTCACCCTCACCACGCTTCTTCGCATCTATGATCATCCTAAGCTGAGGTTCCCTCGCATACATCCACCTCAGCACCTCTCTCGACCTACAGTTGTCCTCTTCTAGGATCAACCTCTCCTCTCTCAGATCATCCAGAATCAAAGTCTGGACAGCATGAGTGGGACAGTCTAGAGACGGTATCACAGGAGCAGACTTCTCAAGCTTCCTAATAGTGGCATCCTTCTCCACAAACTGCAATCTCAAAGTGAGACAGTTCTTACATGTATCAGGGGGTGATGAAAGCAACTCAAGGTCAGCTCTCAGCTGGTCAAGCTCACTCCTCAAGGTAGAACAGGCCATGCACGCACCCAAAAGCGTGGGTCTAGCCCTAAGCTCCTCCAACTCCTTGAGCTGCCCCTCACACTTCACCTTCAGCTCAGCTATGTCAACAGTTAGGTGGGGGCAAGACTCACAGTCAGGCACCTCACTGAAAGTAGGCTCATCCAGTTTAGACTGGACCTTGCCTAACTCAACCTTCAGCCTATCCAACTCCTCTACCTGATGAGCATAATTGCTCTTCTGCTCACAAACGTCACTCATCAGAGACTCACAGGGAGGGCACTCAAACACATTAGGCTAGGCTTCACACTCTTCAGCCTCTCAATCTCTGCCAAAGCCTCAACAAGCTTGGCTTTCTGCTTCTGCAGCTTCTTGGCTACCTTCTCCAATAACTTATCTTAGGCTTTCAACTCACGACTGTTCCTCTCCAGCATATCAAGGATCTTAGCTTGCTCAGGAGTTACCTCTTCATCGGAGGAGTCGTTGTCGTTGCCCTTGTCGTCCTTGTCCTCAAGCGCCATGGAGCAAAACGATATCTGGTTCACCTTGTGCTTATGCTTGGACTTGGTGGAGACGAAGCAGAGGCCAGCTGGACTGCCTTGTTCTCTCCTCTTGTCCTGCTTGGTGACGATCTCCTCATCGCTTGAGCTTGACGAAGATGAAGAGGAGGAGGAGGACAATCCGCTGCAAAGACCACCAAGCTTGGCGAAGAAGGCCTTATCCCGCTTCCGGTTGTCCTTCTGGTAGCTCTTGAAAGCCTTCCTAAAGGTCTTGATCCTGTCGGAGTGGTGCTTGGTGTGGTCGCGCTTGCTGTTGTTGTGCTTGCCGGAGCGGTGCTTGCTGATGTCGCGGGAGTGATTCTTGCCCTTCTTGTAGCAGTCGTTCTGCTAGTTCGGGCACTCGGCGATGAAGTGGCCGACCTCTCCGCACTCAAAGCACTTGGGCCTCTTGCCCCTCTTCTTGCTCATCCGGTTGTCATAGGCACATTGAAAGCGACTAGACACCAGACAAAGCTCATCATCCCCATGTGACACCAACTACTCCTCTGTCACAGACATCAAAGCAGAGAACAAAAAACCGTGAAGTGGGGGGGGGGGTTAGTAGCAACTTTCTTGGAGCTGGAAGCCAAGGCTAGGCTCTTGGAGCCGGTACCATTGAGCATATCTGTCATCTGGTAATCAACCTCGCCTTGAGCTTGCTGTAAAGCTCCTCAACTCCCAAGGTGTCATACCCTGCCGAATCAAGAATGGTGTTCTTCTTGATCTCCCACATATTCCTATTCAAGAAATACAGTAGCTTGAGAGCTTGCTGATGGTCAGTGTATGGGAGAGCAGCGGGGGCAGAGTTGACATGGAGCTTGTTGATGATCAACTGAAAATGACCAATCAAGGCATCCATAGACTCTCCCGGCTTCTGGGCGAAGTTCTCATACTCGCGCCGGTAAGTCTCAACAAGTCGACCCTTAATTGTCACTGTCCCCTCATGAGGTGCATTGAGCAGGGACCAGATCTCTTGGGTGGTATCAAGGTGGCTCACCCTCTCATATTCCACTGGACTAAGTCCAAAGAAGGATAAAGTTCACCGCCTTGTAGTTTGCCTCGTGTTGACCAATGAGCACCGGTGTGGTACGTTCGGCAACGGGGAGCACCGTGAAAGTCGTACACTGTGTAGCATTCCATATGTCTAAGCTCTGGCTAAGCAAGAAAGCCCTCACCCTACCCTTCCAGTAGGGATAGCCATCTGAGCCAAGAATCAGAACCTTCCTAGAGTGCGCCATAGTCGCTACTGGTTTCTCACCAGTAAAGGTATGAAGAAACCTTACCGACTTTGATACCAATTGTAGGACCGAGACGTGCGACTAGAGGGGGGCGAACAGGAGCACTTTAAAACTCAAACTCACAACCCCCATAACCGGTGCTTGAGAGAAGAACTAGACACCATCCACTGAACAGATACGTGTCTAGTAGCGCAAGGTGCCATCCACTGAAAGGATACGCACCAAGCGAGAAAACCGCGAGCCAACTCAACAAAGGCACGGAGGCAACGAATCTTGCTAATCCACCACACGACACTCACCACATGACACTCACTGCACCAAAGTGCATCTCACTGTCTTACAGCAAGTAAAGAGAATGGTCTGAAAGTGGAGGCTGCAAAAGTCTGAAGCAAAAACACAGCGAAAGAAACAAATAGCAAAGTGATAGCTCCTGCCCTAGACACGCCGAATAGTCCGGTGTCAGGGGCTGGACAGTCTGGTTCCCCCTTATAGTCTAGCAGGGGCTATTGGATTGTCCGGTATAGTCCCTGCCTAGGCACCCAACACCAGACAGTCCGGTGAGGGCTACCGGATATCCGCTGGCTCTACCGGATAGTGCGATAAAGTCACAGGATTGGGGGTTTCCACACCCAAATCTGTCCAAATCTTGTCCAATCTTAACAAAATTTTGCACAGGCTATCTGGACCCTATTCCAAAGATTTTCCCAAAAGATCAACTCAAAATGACCCTCGGATCAGTGGGAATTTCAGATCTCGTGAGGTGGCAATCTTTGGGCAAGAAAGGGGGAGTCAAGGGGGACTTGCTCCTGGCAATCTAGCAAGATTGAGATGATCTAAGTCATAATCTCCACGTCCTAGCAAGTCCAAAAGAGCCAAAAGAATGGGATTAACTCGTGGGCAAAGAAAATCACCAAAAGCCTTTGAGTTTCATCCAAAATCCAACTAGAAAAGAGGGAGGGAGATGGCTGCACACATGAGCATGATTTGGAGACGAATCTTGCCTTGATTAGATGTGGAAATCAGTGCTTACAGGGTTCCACATAGCCTACCACCCTTCGTCCTCCTACTAATGCAAAGTACTAGCCTATGGGACTCTCAAATCCTAAGCTAAGCACCCGGTTTAATCTTAAGCCCTTGGCTGGTTGGAAACTAAGCCAAGGGTTTTTGAGGTGGAAGAGTCATCTAAATGACCATCCACTTAGGTATATACAGCCCAGGCCTAATCGACACATTTTACACTAAGACCCCTATATTACAGAAACGCGCGTAGGGGCCAAAATAAAAAAGACTCGACTTTCTCGGGGATGGACGACCGCGATGGAGTTTTGATCTTCTTCCTTTGCAAGCTATCTCCTGGATGATGTCCACACGGCCAGTAGTCCAAATCCGTCGATCGACCCCCGGTTTTGAAGTCAGAAACCAAGAAACTTTAGGGTGACGGATTTGAGCGAATCCGCCAACGCCCTCGTACGTCTTCGCGCCATGTACTCGGGTTGGAACACCATGGTGGCACCTGGCATCCCCTGTCCATCGAGATCACCTCACAATCCTTTGGAGGTCTTACTCATGCCGTCGCTGTGCTGCTCCTCCATGTACCGAACTCCCATGGCCGACCGACGTCGAGCATGCCTCTAGTCCTTCGGAGGGCTTCCATCTACCTCTTGTCCATTGGAGGGCCTCCTGTCCGTCGTAGGTCTTGTGCTCAAGTCTTTTTGGGTCTTTGGCTTCTGTTGACAATCACTAATCACTCCAGAGGCAATGGAGCCAGTCCATTGGCCCTCACACTTACCGTACATCAGGTCCTTCTTTCCAACTAGCAATACTAGCTCCCAAACCAGATCGTCAACCTAGAATTCTTTCGGCTTAGCTTTCTTGTTGTAGGCTTTTGCCACCTTTGCTTTATTCTCCCGTATCTTTTCCAGTGCCCAAAGCCAAAGTTCCGTCAAATCTTCTATGTTAATATTCATGAGAGAGGTGTATTCATCGGCTATCAAGCTATTTTGGAATATAACTCACCTTGAGTCGATATTGATCGCCTAGGGCATTACTGCTTCTTGACCATAAATGAGTTGATAAGGCATACACTTGATGGCCCCATGACAAGACATTCGATAAGCCCAGAGTGATTCTGTTAGCCGATCATGCCACTATTTAGGATACTCATCAACTTTGCGTTTGATCAGTATGATCAGGCTTTTGTTGGATGCTTCAGCCTGCCCATTGGCCTGAGCGTAATATGGTGATGACTGAATTAAAGTGATGCCCATATACTTGGCAAAATTCTTGAATTCTTCTGCTATAAAAATAGACCCTTGATCCGTCGTGATGGTCTAGGGTTCACCAAATCTGTATATGATGTGCTCCTTAATAAAATTAATTACATCATTGGCTGTAATGTTTTTCATTGGTACAACCTCCAACCATTTGGTAAAATAATCTGTGGCTGCCAAGATCCATTTGTGTCCTTTACTGGTGGGTGGGGTAATTTGGCCGATCATATCCATACCCCAACCTCTAAAGGGCTAGGTTTTTAAGATTAGGTGTAATAGATCGGCCGGTGCCATTTTTACGGCTCCAAACTTCCGACACTCTCGGTAGCCCCTGTAGTACTTGAAACAGTCTTCCAGCATAGTCGGCCAATAAAAACCAGCCCTCCTGATTAACCATTTCATTTTGTGAGCCGATTAATGAGTCCCGCAAGTGCCTTCGTGTACATCATGCATGATTTTCAAAGCATCATCTGGACCAAGACATCTGAGCAATAGACCTTCAATGGTCCTAAAACATAAATCATCTCCAATCAACACATACCGCAGAGCTTTCGTCGTATTCTCTTCTCTGCTTCCCAAGCTGGATCCTTTAAATAATTCAAAAGATCGGCTATTCAATTTGCGTTAGACAATTGTAGAATTTTGATACAAGCGTCGTCGGCCTGAGGCAAATGTCCAGAAGCTGTTTGCGCCAATTTGTTTGCCTCGTCATTTTGTTCCCTGGGGATCCAAGAGAGCGTAATCATGCGGAACTTGGTCATTAGTTCTTGGCACTTGATGAAGTAACGATACAAAGAGTCACTATTGCAATCAAAGTCTTCCATTAGCTAACAAATAATCACCTCAGAATCTCCAATGACATGAATTGCTTTGGCTCCAATTTGATATAAAATTTCCAAGCCCTTAAAAATGGCTTTGTACTTGGTTTGATTGTTTGTATACTTCTTCGGCAGTCGAATCAAGAATTCATATATTGCCCCCCAAGGGGAAATAATATAAAGCCATTGCCACAGCCTGCTTCGCATGTAGATCCATCAAAGAACAAAACCCATGGCTTGACACCTATAAATAGAAGTGATGGCGCGACCTTTTCCATGACTGATTCGGCCAGAACTTGCCCTTTTACAGCTTTGGCTGGCAGATATCGAATATCAAATTTAGAAAGAGCATACATCCATTTACCGAGCCTTCCTTTAAGAATAGGAGATGACAACATGTGCTTGATAACATCGGCTTTGCAAATTACTCTAGTTTTGGCATTAAGGAGATAATGACGTAGCTTGGTGCAAGTAAAATATAAAAAAAGACAAAGGTGTTCCATCTCAGTATACTTGGTCTCAGTGTCCAGAAGGCGCATACTGAGATACGACACCACTCTTTCCTTGCCTTAAAATTCCAGAATCAACACAGAGCCGATGGAAGTTTCGTTGGCCAATAGATAGATAATGAATGGTTCATCTAACTGAGGCGATACCAATACATGAGGCGATGTTAAAAAATCATCAAACGCTTTTTGTTGCTCTGGTCCCCATATAAAATCATCATCCTTTTTGAATCCAACACGAGGCATAAATGGTCCAATACATCTAGAAAGGTATGATATAAACCGCCTAATGTAATTTATTTTGCCGATCAAACTTTGTAGTTCAGTCTTAGTTGTTGGAGGCACCATCGTTGTTGTAGCATCCTTGCTCTTGTTGCCAATCTCGATTCCTCATTCATGAATCATGAACCCAAGGAATTGTCCCGCAGTTACCCCAGACACGCATTTCTTGGGATTCATCTTTAAATCGTGGAGTCTCGTACCCTCCAAGACTTGTCTCAAATCGGCAAAATGTGACGTTTGCAGGACCAATTTCACAACCACGTCATCAATGTAAATTTCGACCAATCGACCATTGAGATCATGAAAACTGTAATTCATGGCTCGTTGGTAAGTAGCTCCGGAATTCTTGAAGCCGAAGGTCATGACAATCCATTCATACAAACCAATGTTACCTGGGCAACGGAAGGCAGTCTTGTAAATATCTTCTTTACAATAAAAATTTGATTATAGCCTACATTGCCGTCCAAAAAACTCATCTTCTTGTGTCCCACAGTAGCATCCACTAAAATATCAGTGACTGGCATTGGATATTCATCTTTGGGAGTTGCGCTGTTGAGATCTCTGAAATCAATGTAGACTAGCAACTACCCATTCATCTACGAACAGGCACGATATTTGAAATCCATGTAGTGTATCTACATGGCCTAATAAACCCTGCTTCGGTCATCTTTTGTATCTCATCTTTGATCTCTAGTAGGAGTTTGGGGTTCTATCTTCGTGGGTGCTGGGCATAAGGTCAAAACCTAGGTTTGATTGGTAGCCGATGTTCGACTATGGAACGATCTAGGTCAGGCATTTCATGATATTCCCATGCGAAAAAAATCAGAGAATTCCTTCAAGAGGTTTACCAATTGCAACCTAAAATCTGGGTCTAATTTTTTACAAACATATGTAGGCTTTGGTCGGTCACCTGCCCCGATATCAACTGCTTCTAGCTCATTGGCTGTTGTAAAGCCAAATCCCAACTTCCCTTAGTTCGCGAATTCAACACCATCGCTCTCAGAAGGTAGTATTTGGACGAAGTCTTTACTTAAATGAACATCATCGGACGAAACCATCTCCTCCTCAGTTGGATCTAAGATTTTTTGGTGCCCCTCACCTAAATCAGCCATGTTACCGATGTTGGATCTTCTAAGAATTGACCGATCATTGTCTGAATCAACTTTAGAATTGGCATCCACCATGTTGATTGTTAAATGAAAAGGACTTGGTTGCTTCTTGGTAATGCCCTACCATTCTCAATGGAATTTTAGATCCACTGTAGGCAATCTTGATCCTGTTCTGGTTTGGGTCCATCGGCTCTTCCTACCGATGAAAGACATATGTTGTACTGATCATATTAATGTTAGGGAATGGGGTATTGTCTATCTTCATTTGGCCCTTGGGGTAGACCAACCTCCCTTGCTCAATCACGGCCTGAATCTGCTGGAGCAGCACTTTCCAATCATTTGTACTATGATAATCAAAAGTTTTATGCCACTTACAGTATTTGCGCCCCTTCAGTTCCTCCGTCGATGCAATTCTATCACCCGGTGTCCACTCCAAGCACTTCTCCTTGAGTTAGAGGTCAAAGATTTGCTCAGTCTTGGTTACGTCAAAATCATAACCTATGGGCGCTTCTGGGCGCTTAAGCCATTAAGAAGGAAACGGCTGCTTTGATCTGCCCCTACTGCACAAACGCTACATTAGCTTCCTCATCAGCCGATTCTTCGTCTTGCAAGAAGTTGATGGCTCTACATGGCTTTTCTTGGTACTGCTCCGTGTGAGTGTGCTCATATACAGCTACCTTAGATAACAAATGGCCAACAGAATTAAAATCAGTCGACCCATAAGCAGCTCTCGTGTGTCGAGGCAATCCATTGTATGCCATTTCAGCCAAGTATTTTTCTGATAGATAGAGAGAATAGCACATATTCCTGGCTTCTCTGAACCGCTGGATGTACTAATTAACAGGCTCCCATGGACGCTGTCGAATTGCCATCAGATATGAAAAAGTAGCTTCCTCCGAACCTAAGAAGAATTGTGCATGAAAAAGTCAAATTTTCATATGTTTGGCAGATGCTGCGATTCCCAGTTGTGCCAAGCATCGGCTGATGTGCTCCACAGTACTAGTATTATTATTGCCCCTGAACTTTGAAAATTCTAGAACTTTAAACTTCGGTGGTGGTGGTAATTGATCCTACACTTCAGGATACTGCTTGGCATAGGTGATAGTACCCTTCACTGGCATCAACCCAAATTGGTTCTTGAAGTATTCATCTAGATCAGCTTGAGAAGCCTATCCATTTGGGATAGAAAAACTGGCCTGGTTGTAAAAACCGTCCCCGATCTAAACTGAGCCTGCCAATCAGCAACCTCATTATCATTGTCTTTACCTTTGCCACCACCCATGTGGCTTGTATGGTGCTGTTGCTTGCTTGACTGTGGCTTACATTAAGGTTCCTCTCCTTCACGTAGCGGCCTGTACACGAGCTGGCAGAAGAAACCTTTTGGTATTAACGCTGGTGGTTCATCATAGCATGTAGGTTGATCCCCCAAATGTTTCGGAGCATGCATAATGAACTCGGCCTTGTTATTTTCTGACGTATGGATAGGAGGTATATAAATCGGCCAAGTGTAGAACTTGGTTTCTCTGAAGAAAGTGCCGATCTTCGGTCCAGTTTCTTGGTATTCGCCTGCCAAGACTTCTCTGATGACTTGCGCTACCAAGCCTTCCATGGAATTCAACACAACTTCAGACTGACGGAGCATGGCTTTGCTTATCATCTCGTTCATCTCCACCCGCGGTGTTCTGGTGTGCTCTTCAGATGGCGTTGAGATGTCTACACCGTCCAATAGATTCTCTGGATACCCTATGCACTTGACGTGACCGCTTTGAGTCCAAGTGAAGCGGTCAAGAACTTCTTCAGCTCATCCAACAAGTATGTGATCATAAGCTTCTTTGTGTTTAGCTAAAAGTTGATTAAGTTTGGGTGGTGCATCTTTGTCTTTTGGCCACATACTCGGATCATGTCTGGCCAAAATCTTTAGCGGACCCTTCCCTGAAGGTTCCGGCTGCCATTGCTTGACAATAATGTTGATGAAGGTGAGGTCCCACCGGGCGTGCCAAAAGTGTGTTGCACCCTAATACCGGTGGATAGGCTTGGGCATAGAGCACATGGGAGCCATGGATCGCGCTGCTGATGCACTCATCTCCCTTTTGGGCGGCTCCGATCGGCTCTCAATGGGGAAGCCAATCCTGGTCATGCGTGGTGATGCGAGAGTGCCACCTGGCTTGACCTCGCATCTAGGAAAGTTGTGTGGTCGTGGTTGTTGGCTCCTGTTCTCCCTATAAAAAGTACATAGCAGATGCAAACATCAAGTTCCTACCTGATCGCTAGGATCGGCAACCACAAGATGTCGTGTACTCCAGTCGGCCGATGTAGAAGCATTGGATGGTCCATTGAGTGTGCATGTATAGATATAGAGCACACGGGAGTTAGGGATCGCGCTGCTGCTACACTCGTCTCCCTTTCGTGCGGTTCCAGTTAGCTCTCAGCAGGGAAGTAGAGTAACTAATGAATCTCATCATCAAGCTAGGCTCGACAAGAGATCCATCAGGGTAACTAGCAAATTGTGCCATCAAAAATGCTTCAGTACACGGTTCACCATATGACTCATGCCCTAATGCCCTAACGGATATAAAAACCATTAGAGCAGTATGACGATTACCTTGAAAACCTCTAATTGTTAGGGGTGGCGATGCACCAAGAGAGATTGGAGACACGAGTTGCTGGGAATGTATGTCATCAATTTATTACGTAGAACATGGGTACATATTTATAGTCCGTAGACTTGGACAAGTCTGACTCTTTCCATAACTCTTTCTATAGCTAAAAATTCTATTTCTGATGGGCTAGACCCAACTCACTTCAAACTAGGCTATATACATAAACTTAAAATAAAGATACATGGCTCATTGTCCCTTGGCATTGCCTCTTCCTTGGACGACCATATTTAGGCCATCAGTCGATCCGGCCAGATATCTATAGGCAAAATTTTGGTGATAACACTGGCTCAAGATCTTCTCCACATAGTGGGTTTGGGAAAGAGTAATCCCTCTCTCATCCTTTATAAGCTTGATGTTTAGAATCACATTAGCTTCTCCCAGATCTTTCATATCAAACTTCATTGATAAGAAAGACTTGACCTCATTGATCACATCAATGTTTGTGCCAAAATCAATATGTCATCGATATACAGGCACAATAACTCCTTTGCACCCACCATAGCGATAGTACACACATCTATCTACTTCATTAATGGCAAAACCCGCTGATGTTAAGGTGGTGTCAAACTTCTCATATCATTGCTTAGGAGCTTGTTTTAGGCTGTACAAAGATTTCAATAATTTACACACTTTTCTTTCTTGACCATTTACTACAAACCCTTTAGGTTGTTCCATATAAATCTCCCCATCCAACTCTCCATTAAGGAAAGTTGTCTTTACATCCATTTGATGAATGATAAGACCATATGAGGCAGCCAGAGAAAGCATTACACGAGTAGTAGTCATTCTAGCAACAGGTGACTAAGTATCAAAGAAATCTTTGCCCTCTTTTTGGGTATAACCCTTGGCCACAAGCCTAGCCTTGTACTTCTCAATAGTACCATTAGGCCTAAACTTTTTCTTCAACACCCACTTACAGCCCACTAGTTTACAACCATAGGGCCGTTCAGTTAACTCTCAGGTCCCATTTGAGAGAATCAAGTCCAGCTCACTCTGAACAGCTTCTTTCCAATTATCTGCGTCTGGAGATGCATACGCCTCACATATGGACATAGGAGTGTCATCCACAAAGTACACAATGAAATCATTACCAAAGGATTTTTCAACCCTTTTTCTCTTGCTCTTTCTCGAAGCTTCATTGTCATCCTCCTCTAGGATTATATCATGTGGTGGTTTAGGAACCTCAGTTGGTGCATTAAGCTCAAGAGTTATCTCAGAAGAAAATCTAGAAGTGTTATGCATATCTTTCATAGGAAATATATTCTCAAAGAATGTACCATCACAAGATTCCATAATAGTATCAATATACATATCAAGGTACATCAGATTTCACTACTAAAAATCTATAAGCAATGCTCCATTGAGCATATCCTAGAAAGACACAATCCACCGTCTTAGGTCCTAGCTTGCGTTTCTTGTTAATAGGCACATTAACTTTCACTAAGCAACCCCAAGTGCGCAGGTAAGAAAGTGATGGTTTCCTCCCAATCCACTCCTCGTAAGGAGTTTTGTCTTTATTTCTATTAGGAAGTCTATTCAGGACATGACAAGAAGTCAATACAGCCTCCCCTCACCATGCCTTAGATAAACCAGCGGTGTCTAACATGGAATTCACCAAGTCAGTCAATGTGCGGTTTTTCCTCTTGGCAATCCCGTTAGACTCGAGAGAATAATGAGCTGCCTCTCATGAATAATGCCATGTTCCGCACAGAAATCATCAAAGACTTTAGGAAAGTACTCGCCACCATGATCAGACCTAAGACGTTTAATCTTTCTCTCTAGTTGATTTTCAACTTCAGCTTTATTGATTTTAAAGTAGTCTAACGTCTCGTCCTTAGATTTCAATAAATAAACATAGAAAAATCTAGTCGCATCATCAATCAAAGTCATGAAGTATCTCTTTCCACCCTTTGTCAACACACCATTCATCTTGCATAGATCAGAATGTATGAGTTCTAGAGGTGCCAAGTTCCTCTCCTCAGCAGCTTTGTGAGGCTTACGAGGTTGCTTCGATTGCACAACAACTATGGCACTTAGTACTTTTGACAAAAGTGAAATTCGAAATTAAACACATGCTGGTAAGCAGTTTCATAAGACCAAAATTAATGTGGCATGAACCAGCATGCCAAATACTCTGATCATCATTAACACCACCGCAAATATGGTTCACACGCTTATTGCTAAAATCTGAAAGAGAAAAGCGGAACAAACCTCCACCAATAAATAAACCATGTCTCGACACGACTACTTTATTGGAAGCTAACACTACCTTAAATCCGTCTCTGCATAGAAGGGAGCCACTAACGAGATTCTTGTTCATGGAGGGGACATGCTACATGTTCTTCAGTTGCACGATCTTTCTCAAAGTAAACTTCTTATCCACCGTACCAGTGCTAAGAACAGAAGCAGTTGTCCCGTTTCCCATCAATACGGAGCAATCTCTTGTGACCTGGTAAGAAAAGAACATATTAATGTCAGCACACACATGAATATTAGCACCCGTATCAATCTACCAATCGGAAGACTGAAAAACTGAAAAGACAGTAGGTAAATTACCATACCCTGCATCTCCAGTATTGCCAGTGGTCACAGTGTTAATAGTCTTCGATGGTTGTCCATTGCTGCCTCTTTTTCCTCGACGGTCTGCACGCTCTAGACAGTCCTTGGAAAAGTGCCCAAATTCACCACATGTGAAGCAGGGCAGCTCAGCCTTGTTCTTCTTCTTCTTGAAGTTGGTAGTCTTGTTAGGCGTGTGCTTCCCTTTTCCCTTGCATTGGTTCCTCTAGTTCTGAGCTGTGTTAGCAACGAAGTGACCCTCACCTTCTTTAGTGTCCTTAGCCCGAGCCTTCTCTTCCACATTAAAGGGACGCTATTAGTTCTTCAAATGACATCTTAATCCTCTTATCTTCAAAGCTATGGCGAAACTCCTGCATGAGGAAGGGAGTTTTGTAATAATGCACCCAGCCACAAACAGATCAGGAAGATAACACTTAAGGATTTCTAGTTCCTTAGCAATGCAATGTATGTCATGAGCTTGCTAGACAATTGATTTGTCATTGACCATCTTAAAGTCATGAAAGCTCTCCATGATATACAGTTCACTGCCTGTGTCCGATGCACCAAACTAAGCGTCCAATGCATCCCACAACTCCTTCGCATCTTTTATGTGCATATAGACATCACACAGACTGTCAGTAAGGACACTCAGAATGCATCCCACGAAGATAGTATTGGCATCAGTAAACCTCTTTAGATGTGCATCTGACAGGTTACCCTCAGGCTTGCCTTTACTCACCCAGAACACATTCATAGCCTCAAGCCAGAGGTTGCACTTGATTTACCACCTCTTAAAGTGCACACCAGAGAATTTCTCCGGCCTCAGCACGTCAGCAAACACAGCCATAGATAATTCAGGAAATTGTCTACAACAAGGTTTTTGGATTGTTGAGGAATTAGACTATCTAAAATAAATTCTGAAAGAAACACATGCGAAACATGTCACAGACTAGCATGTACTCATCTAACATACTAGATAGAACGGACACAACAAAGATCTCACAGATCATAATTATCAAATAGATTAGATCGTTCTTGTTATACCTATCGGCAACTAGAGCCGACTCCGTACTGATGACGTCGATGATAACCGTGTTGTGAACGTCGTGAGTATTGTAGTCGACACAGCAAAGGAGACCATGGAGAAGTCGTCGGTGACGACCTCCGGCAACAGAAGCAGATGGATGACCCGTGGTGAAGATGGCATGCAGTCGCGCTACGCGCTTCCCAAAAACCTTATTCGTCGTCTCCCGGTGCAGGAGCTCAAAGGTGAAGGGTGATGGGGACCACGTGGTTCTCGATCTTTCGTCAGGTAGAGGTTAAGTTGATTTGGCGGCACGATACACTCACGATCCGCCTCCCAATTAGCACAATCAAGCCCCTACAATCGCAGCACCACGCGTCCTCTAGTTATCAATCGTGCACTGCCCGGTTGACCTTACCACGATGGCTAATCCCTGCCAGCGAATCGAGAACATGAGCAAGAATAAGAAAGATTGCAACTAAACTCGCCGATGAATGATTAATCTCACAAAGTTGGGGACTCACAAACCGGAGTCTTCTCAAACGGCGAATCTGTACAAGGACAGAGTAATCTAAGCAAATCCCAAAACGCTAACTTGGGCGGTGGCTAAGGTTTTATAGACCTTAGGGTCATCCAAGGTCTCCTAGACACGAAATCAAAAGACTCTCACACGATACATGGCCCAATGGCCCAAAGGGGTGGAGCAGCACCCTCGACAAATTCTGTCCATCGACTTCCAACATGATTTCCTGTTGACTCTGAGGTCTAATAGACCTGAAACTAGTGGCATTAGAAATATTATGTTTTTTATCTTTCTAGGCATATGTCGATCGCCAAAAACGGAGCCCGTTTGTAGCCTGGGCGACGATTTTGGTGCAGACTGTCCCTGGAGGCCGAGATGGCCTACTTCGAGATGAATTGGGCCTCCAACTTGACTTGGACGCCCCTCTTGCTTCCTCCCTTGCCCTTGCTGGTTCACAAGGCCTTCATGTTCCTCTCCAAAGTTCCTAAGTTCAATATAATTAATAGAAACATTAGGTAGAATACTATCTCATAGTATATGCACGTGCACAAAGAAACGAGCTCACTTGTTGATCCAATAGCCGTGCGCGTGCTCTTGTGATAGGTCTTTGCATCACCACTGGAGGAGTATCATCAAGTGTATGAATAGGAGAGATGCCCTCATCATCCTCCCCCTCTTGAAGTGGAGTCATCCTCGACTCAAGCTCATCTTCTTCTCCCAAGTACGGCTTCAAATCTGCAATGTTAAATGTGGGACTAACCCCAAACTCGGGAGGCAACTGAAGCTTATATGCATTTCATTTATTTTCTCAATTATCTTGGAAGGACCATCAGCTCTAGGCATTAATTTAGACTTCCTCAAATCTGGAAAATGATCCTTTCTCAAGTGCAACCATACTAAGTCATTTGGTTCAAGTTTTACTTCCTTTCTACCTTTACTACCAGCAGCCCTATACCTTTCATTCATCCTTTCAATATTTTCTTTAGTAGTTTCATGCAAATTCAGAATAAATTCAGCATGCTTCTTAGCATCATCATGAACCCTCCCAGTAGTAGGTAAAGGTAAAAGATCAATAGGAGCACGGGGGTTGAAATCATACACTACCTGGAAAGGACTTACCTTGGTGGTGGAGTGCACCGCCCTATTATATGCAAACTCAACATGCGGCAAACACTCTTCCCACATCTTCAAATTTTTCTTCAAAACAGCCCTCAACCTGGTAGATAAAGTTCGATTTACTACCTCGGTTTGACCATTGGTTTGAGGACGACAGGTTGTAGAAAACAGTAGCTTTGTCCCCAATTTATTCCATAGTGTTCTCCAAAAGTGGCTCAAAAATTTGGCATCATGATCTGAAACAATAGTAGAAGGCATACCATGCAAGCGAACGATTTCTTGAAAGAATAAGTTAGCAATATTAACGGCATCGTCGCTTTTATGACAAAGAATAAAGTGAGCCACCTTAGAAAATCTATCAACCACCACAAAAATACTATCCTACCCCCTCTTTATCCTAGGCAATCCTAAAACAAAGTCCATAGATATATCCTCCCATGGGGTACTAGGAGCAGGAAGAGGCATATATAGACCATGTGGGTTCAGTCATGACTTAGCCTTTTGACATGTGGTGCATCGGGATACAAACCTCTCTACGTCTCGCCTCATCTTTGGCCAAAAGAAATGTGTGGACAGTACAACTTCAGTTTTCTTGGCACCGAAATGACCCATCAATCCGCTTCCATGAGCCTCCTGTAACAAAAGAAGACAAACAGATCCCACTAGAATGCATATGCAGTTAGCTCTAAACACAAATCCATCATTTATGACATATTTGTCCCATGTTCTTCCCTGTTTGCACTGCAACATGACATCTTTAAAATCTTCATCATAAACATATTGTTCTTTATTCGATTCCAATACAAAAGACGACAATCAAGTTGGGACAACATAGCATATCTCCTAGACAAGGCATCAGCAATCACATTATCCTTCCCTTTCTTGTGTTTAATAACATAAGGAAAGAATTCAATAAATTCAACCCACTTAGCATGTCTACGGTTCAGTTTCACTTGGCTTCTAATATGTTTTAGCGATTCATGGTCGGAATGAATAACAAGTTCTTTGGGCCATAGATAATGTTGCCACATTTCTAAAGATCAAACAAGAGTATACAATTCTTTATCATACATGGAATAATTCAAAACAAGACCACTCAATTTTTCGCTAAAGTAAGCAACGGGTTTATTTTCTTGCATCAGAACACCACCAAAGCCTACTCCACTTGCATCACATTCGAGCTCTAAGGTCTTACCAAAATCAGGAAGTTGCAGCAATGGAGCATCAGTAAGTTTGTCTTTCAGAAGATTAAAGGCATCCTCCTGTGGCGTACCCCAATGGAACGCTACACCCTTCTTCGTCAACTCATTTAATAGGGCAGCAATGGTGCTGAAATTTGGCACAAAGTGATGGTAAAATCTAGCAAGTCCATGGAAGCTTCGTACTTGTGAGACCGTAGTGGGCGTAGGCCAACTTCTAATAGCTTGCACCTCGGCTTCATCTACCTCAATTCCCTGCGGTGTCACAACACAACCAAGAAAAGAGACTCGATCGGTGCAAAAGGTGCACTTCTCGATGTTACCAAATAAGTGCATAGCCTGCAAGGCATCAAAAACATCACGTAGATGATCCATATGCTCAGGTAAAGACTTGCTGTAAATCAGTATATCATCAAAGTATACCACCACAAACTTTCCAATAAAAGCCCGTAAAACCTCATTCATTAACCGCACGAAGGTGCTAGGTGCATTAGTTAACCCAAAAGGCATGACTAACCACTCATATAACCCGAACTTGGTTTTAAAAGTTGTTTTCCATTCATCTCACAATTTCATTCTTATTTGATGGTATCCACTACGCAAGTCAACCTTTGAAAAAATTATAGAACCACTTAACTCATCAAGCATGTCGTCTGGCCTAGGAATATGATGGCGGTACCTAATGGTAATGTTGTTAATGGCTCTACAATCTACGCACATGCGCCAACTTTCATCTTTCTTAGGAACCAAAATAACAGGAACCGCACAAGAACTAAGGCTTTCACAGACATACCGGCGTTCCAAAAGATCTTTGACTTGGTGCTGAATTTCCTAGGTCTCCTCCGGATTGGTCCTATAAGTAGCTCGGTTAGGCAAACTCGCTCCAGGTATCAAATCAATTTGGTGCTCAATCCCTCAAATATGTGGCAACCCTAGAGGTATTTCGGCGAGGAAAACATCCGCATACTCCTGCAAAAGGTTAGTGACCGCAGCAGGCAAAGTACGGTGCATATCTTCCAATGAAAACAAAGCATCTTTGCATATGAAAGCATAGCACGCAGCAGCATCATTAATTTCAGCAAGGTCGCATTTTGTAGCAAGCAAGACAGGATTCCTCAATTTTATTTGGTTTGTGACATGCTGAATTTCAGATTTAGTTTCAATAGTTTTGCTATCAGTAGCAATCCTGACTTTATCAAACTTCATAATTTCAGCAGGTGTCAAAGGTAGGAGTGTAATTTTCTTTCCCTTAAGCATGAAGGTATATTTATTTCTTCTACCATGGTAAAGTGCATCAGTGTCATATTCCCATGGACGGCCCTATAAAAGAGAGCAAGCTTGCATAGGTACCACATCACAATCGGCAAAATCAGCATAAGAACCAATGGAAAAATGAACCCGAACTGTTTGTGTTACCTTAGCTTTGCCAGAATCATTCAACCACTAAATATGATATGGATGTGGATGCGGCCGTTTGGTAAAGCCAAGCTTCTTGACCAAATCAGTACTCAATAAATTATTGCAGCTGCCGGAATCAATAATCACGCGCGCTCATCGGTTGTTGATGACGAAGAAAATCTGAAACAAGTTGTGGCATTGCTGCTACTTGGCTTGCTCCATTTGTGGACTAAGAATGCGCTGGACAATAATGGACCAGTATGCAGCAGTGTCCTCGGAACCAAAATGTTTTCGTCATCATTGTTGGTTTCAGTGTCGTCGATATCTTCCTCGACGTCAGAGGCGCTGATGTAGCCACCGTCTTCAGTTGTAATGTATGCCCATTTGCTGGGGCACTCCCTCTAGATGTGGCCAATACCTTGACACTTGTGGCAGTGAATCTCTGTTGATGTACGACCTGTGGAAGTGATGGAGGAGAAGCTCTTGGCAGGCGCTGGAGGCAACACTTTGCTACTGCCCAGGACACGTGTGGAGGGTGTTGTTGTAGCTGGTCATGAGGTCGCTGAAGGAGGCGGTGTAGCTGGTCGAAAGGTGGAAGAAGGTGTTGTCCTTGCTTGCCCCATCGACGTCCGGGGTGCGAAGGTGGTGCAGGCATCACCCCTGCTCCTAGATTGGTGTCCCTGCAACTCCTTTTCTGCTGACATGGCAAGATGAAACAAGCGATTCAGTAGAAAATTCTTTATAGTCAACAATGTCTTGAATTTCTCGCCGTAGCCCACCAGCAAATTTTATCCTCAATTTTCTCTTTAACCCCACAACGAATCATACCCTTTTGCAATTCAGCATAATATTCCTGAACGGTCATGTCTCCCAGTTCGAAGCATTGTAATTTCTTACGCATGTCACGTTTATATGATGAAGGAACAAGCCGTTGACGCATAGCCTCTTTTAACCTATCCCATGTATCAGGTTGTAGGCGAAGGGTGCCTAGTTCAGTCCACTAAATAATAGCAAAATCTTTAAATTCACTAGTGGCTTGCCTAACCCGATGTTGTTTAGGAACTGATGGGAATTAAATTTTTGCTCAACGGTTATTTTCCAATCTAAATAAGCATCGGCATCATAACCTCCAGAAAAAGGAGGGATGCTGAATTTTACCTTGGCGAAGGAATCATCATTGTTGCTATGGTTACCTCCCTTCTTACCTCCCATACCTTTCCTGTTGCGATGAAGATGGTTATGGAGTCGATGTTGCATCTCAGTTTTGTTTTCCTCGTTCTCCACTTCTTCCTCAAAATTGTCATCTTCATCATCTCCATCATTGGTATCGTTGTCTTGGTCATTTCCTTTGTCGTTATCGTTGACAATGCTCTTGACGGAGGCGTCTCCCTTGGCACTAGCTTTAGGACGACAGTTTTCGATGGCATCCACCCTCAGCGCGAGGGAGGATACGCTGCAAGCCAGGGTGTCAAGGGACTTGTTCCTCACCTTGTTGCCCTCCGTGATCATTGTTGTGATCTTGGCTACCATGACTGCAAATTCAAAATGTAGAACTCAATCTTCGAAGGAAATTTCGTCATCACCCGTATTTCCTTTCTTGCCACCAGCCATGGTTAGTGCAGAAAAGCAAAAAGAAAACAAGAACAAGTATTATGAGCCCTATGAACTATTGGGTAGGTGGTGTGTCATGCTCTTAAGCAAACTTACCAAGTTTTTACCTGGTTCTTACCAACACAACAAAGGACGGTGCAACCGGTGGCTGGTTCATGACACCGTGAGGGCATGATGAAGCAATTGCAAGGGCCCAAACCTATACTGATGAAGAGATAGTATCTGTGGAGCTGTAGGAAGGCTATATGTATATGTTAGTGGTACACAATTCAGTAACTGATAGTAATGCTGTATAAATATTCAAAGATCTTGCCCTGGTTGTTGGTCTAAATGTGTCCTTGTTCTTGTTGCAAAGCATACAAGTAAGAAAGGTGGAGATAGACAACCAAGGCTATAAAGGAGGAACAGATATCAGCTCAAGACCACGTCAAAACAAACACCTTTGCTTCCTGTTTTGCACTCTTTTTCTTTTTTTTTATCACTTTTTTTCACACCTTTTGTTTTCACTATATTTTTTCTAACTCAAACACACACCAGGAAGTGTCACACAAAATTTTAGGACAAATGAAAAGAAGACGTGGTCGGTGGAGCAGAAACTGTGGAAGAAAGCACGTCTTACACAAGGGTGCAGAAACTTCAGGGCCCGATATCTCTGTCTTCCCGGCCGATTTTCGCAAAAATAGCGTCGTCAAACCCAGCAAAGCAGGGACAATGAGATTGGAAAGTTACGGTCGTTTTACTGCAGGGGTCCCAAATTAAGGTTTTCTAGGTGACACCTCTTCGGAAACAAGGATGTATGGCATGGATATGAATGGCAAAGGTTGGTGGTGGATGTCTGTATGGCCAGGGAAGATAGTATGAAAGGTTGAAAGGTGGCGTCTTAGGGTTTGATGAGCGGAAAACCCTAAACAGTGGTGATGAAGACAAACGCTAACTCGACTAGGACTCAAACGGTGATCTGGATCGATGTACGATGTGAGATGCAGCAGAGATGGAACACAACTAAAACAAAAACACAATCTAAACCAGCAACACGACTTGACCTTGGACATAAACTTAGAACTACAGACTCCGAAACCGAAATTGTGCAAAGGGTATCGTCGTGGTTATATGTATGGATTTTTTTGGCTTTTTCGTGGACTGTGGGACGAAACGAAACTAGTCTACTAAGGATAAATGCAGGCAAACCAGATGGTAAACCTTACTCTGATACCACTTGATGGGAACTAGCGGGGTTCCCAATCTTGATGAGAACATGACCAATAAGCATATGACCAAGGCCCAAGAGAAGATGAAGTTTGAAGCCCAATCCGAGATGAGGTCCAATTTATTCGCGAGACCAGATGGGACTGCAGGAGTAGGCCCCAGTAAAACTGACACCCATGCCACATATGGACTCCGTTTCAGGCGTTCTACATATCGACGAAAAGCTAAGAACATAAAATCTGGTCTCAGGCCCAAATAAGATCAAAGTCAATGGAAATCGTCGAAACCACACGACGATCAGAATCTGCCAGGGTGCTACAGGACCGGTTTTTGGGCCCGCTGGCCTTGTATACCTTAGGGTTGCTCGACCACCCCCTTAGCCGCCCCCTAGACCTCTCTCTTGTATATATTCTGTAGCCGTCATTAGATTAGAGGTGTTTTGCTCATATTATTCTGTCATGAACAGTTTTGCCATCACCAGTCTGTGAAACCCCAACTTGTGCACAAGATTAATCTTGAATTTGTTTATTCCACATTCTTGCTTGTGTTCTCTCGGTTGCATTGTAGGAACGATAGCCTTCTTGGCGCGGTCGATTGCGCGTATCACGCGATCGATAACCATCGGAGCAGTGGTGTAGTGATTGTAAGGATTCGATCGATTGCTGGGAGCCTTCTTCACCAACGTCGAGTTCTCCACCCCTAAACCGACTTATCCATGCCTCTCGGAAGATCGAGAACCCAAGTCCCCATCATTTGGTAATCAGAGCTTTAGGTTTCTCTTAAGTTATATTATCGTGTGTCCCTTAGTTTGAGTGTTTTATATTCCTAAAGTCCACAAAAAGCCATAAAAAATTAGGGTTTCTATTTCATCTTGTCCTATCACCACGTTTAGCCTTTGCATAATTTGATTTCAGAGTCTGCATCTTCGAGTTTGTGTCTATGGTCATAGTCTTATTACTGGTTTAGATCGCGTTCTTAGTTTAGTTTGAGTTTTGCATCTTGTCATCGTGTCTGTTTTCATCGCGTATTCACGTCCGGTTCGGAATCCTCTCTGTCCAGTTCGGTATTTTCATGATATCTCCCTCATACGAACTAAGATTATTGTGTTCTAGTACTTTCTGGAAAGCTTTGGAAATTATCTACAATTTATCAATTGGACAGTTTTCAGAAAACATCGTTATCAGGGTGTAATGTCTGTTGGGAGAAAATCTATTTGTGACCCAGAATTTTCTGAGCAGTCTGTATTTCGGGGTCAATATCTTCATCATCCATTGCCCAAAAAAAGGTGTTCCATATAATGTAGAGAAAATTAAAAAGGAAATCTGCAACTTTGGTATTCAAAGTTTTTGCATTTGAGGCCATTAAGATTGTCTAATTGGCTGTGCAAATCTGAGTAGAAAATATGTCATAGAAAGATGAGAATGTTATCATTGTTTTGAGTTGTATCTTGTTTTGCGGCACTTGTGAAAAAAGAAAAAAATAAAAAGACAAGTGCATAAAAAAAGCCCCACAAAAGAAGAAAGAGAATAAAAAAATCAGAAGTGCTTGCATCCTTTGTGTCATTTGTGCTTCGTTATATTTTTTGCTAGCTTAAACTAGTTCTATGACACGTTTAGGCCAGTAACTTTGACAAGTACTTTGGACATTCATTCAACTTTGCTATCTGATTTCGGATTTTGCTATTCTTTGCAACATATTGTGCCTTCCCAAA
Source organism: Paspalum vaginatum (assembly GCA_030272315.1). Classification (NCBI taxonomy): domain Eukaryota; kingdom Viridiplantae; phylum Streptophyta; class Magnoliopsida; order Poales; family Poaceae; genus Paspalum; species Paspalum vaginatum. Next base: position 29,590,252 of record CM059013.1, on the reverse strand, counting down.
GATCCACTTATATACTCTAGAGCAACACAGGTCGGTCTTGCAATCACCCTACGCTCCAAGTGCGTTATCGCCTTTGAGCCAGCGTCACCTCTTCTAGATCGCCACTGCCTTCAGTAAGAACATTTGCAAGCGTTTGGTAAATGACAGTGGGCAGGTGGGATCTCTCACACTCCCAGCATTTACAATGATAGCAATGATAGATGGGATCTGCTAACAATGATAGGTTGCACCGACACACGTGAATATAAAAGGATCATGAAAAGGGTCAAGAAGGCATTTGAGAGCCAGACAACTTTGAAAACATCTCATCAAAAAGGTCAGGCTGTCTCCTTCCAGATCTTCCTTGTAATAATGGTTTGGTTGGTGATGCTTATATTGATTGGGAAAATAGCTAGGGATGAAATTTTTTCCCATTGTCGTTTGAGTGATAGAAGAAAAATTAAGAATACTGCTACTACTTTTAAAAAAATGTGTTTTACGTTGGTGGAAAGATCTTTGTGTTTATGATGAAGATTCCACAAATTTGGAGAGATATGAAAAGACTTATGAGGAATGAATTTGTTTGAGATTCTCATTCTATAAAGCTAATTTGTAATCTACAATTTCTAGAACAACATGATAAAACTGTTGTAGAGTATTATAATGAGCTACATACTTTGTTGTTGCGCTGTGGTTTATATAAATCGGAGAAAGAAATTACCATTAGATTTTAAAGGGTCTTGACAATGACATTCATGATATTATTGCTGGTATAAAATATAAGTCTCTCTATAAATTATATACACATGCTTGTAAGATTGATAACAAAATTAGACATAAGAAACAAAAATTTATTAAGATTGAATATGATGCATACTTTGCTGAAATTAAACATCATGACACACAACCTATGTATGTTCCCTTTGCTACTAACCATACACAGAATGTTGAGAACAAGGATGAAAAGACAACACATCGGAGAAGAATGAGGATGATCTTATTTCTGTTCCATACTTGTCACAATGCCTTAGATTATGTAAACACAGGTAATGACACATGTTGTATGATCTCTCAAGGTGAGAAAACTTCTGAGTTACCTTTATTACAAGCTGATTGTACTGCTGATTCGTGTGATCAAAAAGAGTTTTGTAATTTTGCCACGACTTATTGATAAGCTTGATGTTGATGATTCCGAGCCAATTACTTGTGTAGAAAATAAACCTTTTCTCTCTATTGCTAGTGTGCACGATGAGCTGAAATTGTTATGTTTTTTAAATACTTTAGGTTATATTGAAATCTACATAATTTGGAGAAGAAACTTTCATTCATCGCTGATTTGCCATGGTTTTCTAAAAGTACACATCATGTTATTGGACGATATAACTATGAAGGAGAATATATAGTGCATCGTGTTTATATATGTTCTAATTTTGACTCTCATTTTATTGATGAACATCAAAATCAAGTAAACGGCTGCCATAAAACTAACCATATTATGTCGAGATCTGCTTGTTCTTTTTTGTTTGACAGGATCAATTTCAAGAAGGGGAGCATGCATGGATGATTTCATGAACTGCTACAACTAGTTCCGCTCGCATCGATGATTTTGAGTCGAGGACGACTCAAAAACAAGAAGAGGAGAATGATGAGAACATGACCAATAAGCATATGATCAAGGCCCAAGAGAAGATGAAGTTGGAAGCCCAATCCGAGTTGAGGTCCAATTTATTCACGAGAACGATTCGGACTGCAGGAGTATGCCTCAGTAAAACAGACGCCCAGGCCACATACGGACTCCGTTTAGGCGTTCTACGTATCGACGGAAAGCTAAGGACATAAGCTTTCCAACCCATCTGGTCTTAGGCCCAAATATGATCAGAATCTACCAGGGTGCTGCTCGTCAAGTTTTTGGGCCCATTGGCCTTGTACGCCTTAGGGTTTCTCGAACACCCCTTTGGCCGCCCCTAGACCACTCTCTTGTATATATTCTGTAGCCTTCATTAGAGTAGAGGGGTTTTGCTTAGATTATTCTGTCGTGAATAGTTTCGCCGTCACCGGTTTGTGAAACCCCAACTTGTGCACAAAATTAATCTTGATTGCGTTTATTCCTCGTTCTTGTTTGTGTTCTCTAGGTTGCATTGCAGGAACGATAGCCTTCTTGGCAAGGTCGATTGTGCGCGCCACGCGGTCGATAACCATCGGAGCAGTGGTGTAGTGATTGCGAGGATTCGATCGATTGCTTGGAGCCTTCTTCACCAACGTCGAGTTCTCCACCCCTAAACCGACTTATCCATACCTCTCAGTAGATCGGGAACCCTAGTGCCCATCAGATTTTCCGTCAGGTGGAGAGTAAGTCGATTTGGCGGCATGAGACACTCAAGATCCGGCTCTCGATCGGCACGATCAAGCCCCTGCAATCGCAGCACCATGCGTCCTCTGGTTATCAACCGTGCACTGCCTGGTTGACCTCGCCAGTAAGGCTAATCCCTGCCAATGAATCGAGAACACGAGCAAGAACAAGAAAGATTGCAACTAAACTTGCAGATGAAGGATTAATCTTACAAAGTTGAGGACTCACAAACTGGAGTGTTCTCAAACGGCGAAACTGTTCAACGACAGAGTAATCTAAGCAAATCCCAAAACCCTAACTTGGGTGGCGGCTAAGGTTTTATAGACCTTAGGGTCATCTAAGGACTCCTAGATGCGAACTCAAAAGACTCTCACAGGATACATGGTCCAATGGCCCAAAGGGGTGGAGCTAGCACCCTGGACAGATTATGTCCATCGACTTCCAACGCAATTTCCCATCGACTCTAAAGTCCAATATACCTAAAACTAGTGGCATTAGAAAGCTTATGTTTTTATCTTTCCATGCATATGTTGATCGCTGAAAACAGAGCCCGTTTGTAGCCTGAGCAACGATTTTGGTGCAGATTGTCCCTGGAGACCGAGGTGGCCTACTTCGAGATGAATTGGGCCCCCAACTTAACTTGGACGCCCCTCTTGCTTCCTTCCTCACCCTTGCTAGTTCCCAAGGCCTTCATGCTCCTCTCCAAAGTTCCTAAGTTCAATATAATCAATACAAACATTAGGTAGCATACTATCCTCACAAGTATATGCACGTGCATAAAGAAACGAGCTCACCTATTGATCCAATTGCCATGCGCGTGCTCTTGTGATAGGTCTTTGCATCACCACTGGAGGAGTATCATCAAGTGTATGAATAGGATAGATGTCCTCATCAAAGGGTTCCGGAGACCCGCTCTCCCGATCGGCGATGCACGTCGGCGCTCGGGATGGAGAATGCTACAAAGGCAGCGCAGTAGCGAGCGGTAGCAAAACCCTAGGTTTTTTGGTGGTTCTTTTGGCGACGCTGGTAGGCTGTTTATATAGGAGCTTGCGATCCGATCTCGTGTCGCGATCACGATCTCGATCGGACGCGCTACCGCAATGTCAGGAACCGGATTGTGGCAAACCACTGACGCAAGTGCCGCGTGCCCGCGCTTTATCGCCGTACCCCAAGCTCGGCCCGGCGAGGCGAGGTGAGCGTGCGCGTGTGGGCTCTTCCTTCTCCCTCCACACCATGACTTAGTAGGAGGGGAGAGTCTCCACTTTTTATGTAGGTGAAACTCCCCTTCCACTGGAAAGGTGGGACTAAAGGTTCCACACACTGCTCTTGCTAACACATGGGCCTTTGAGATTTTCTAGGATTTGAATAGATGGGCCAAGCCCATATATTCAATACAACATTGGTCAGGATAGAAGAGAAGATGCAACCAAAATATATTTGTATTGGTTCCATACAAGTTGAGATTTTCAGGAGGTGCGAACAGTTGATAAAATATACATGAAGAATGATACACTGTTTACTCATGCTGATCTGTCATCCAAAATATGTTTTGGAGATGCTAAACTTTCATCAAATATATACTTTGAAGGCCATGGGAACCAGCAAAGGCAAGGAGGGAAGCAAGGAGGACGTCTAAGTCAAGCTGGAGGCCCGATTCATCTCGGAGTCGGCCACCTCGGCCTCCAAAATAGTGTGCACTAAAATCATCGCAAAGGCTAAAAATGGGCTCTGTTTTTCGGTGATCCACATATGATTGGAAAGATAAAAACATAACTTTTCAATGGAACCAGTTTTCAAGCCTTTTGGACCTCGGAGTCAACAGGAATTTGCGTCGCAAGTTGAGGGACAGAATCTGTCCAGGGTGCTGCGCCACCAATTTGGGCCATTGGTCCATGTATCAGCGTGAGAGTCCATCTTAGACATGTCTAGGGTTGCTAGGATGTCCCCTAGCTGATATATCCAGTAGCCGCCGCTAGGGTAAGGCAGGTTATGTCATTTTGTAGATTTTATCCTCTGGTGAGCTGTCGCTCCCTAAACCCTATGTGGTGATTCCCTAGGTTCTTCATATTGAAGATTATTGCTCCGAATCCCTGCGTGGATTTGTGTTGATTGTGCGATCAAGATGCTGCTAGGGCGTACATCGGAATTCCATCGAGTTCCCCATCTTCTGGTCGTGGTTCGTCGCCACAGGTGGAAGAACTTATCTAGGGTTTTGGTCTACATCTTGTAAGCCGGATCTATCTATCTGCTACTGCTACTTGTATATGGTTCATCCCATCATATATTCTGCTGCTACCTATTGAGTTATGTGATTGATTAATCTCTACAAGTCATCAGTCATCACATGCTTTGTTGCTCGTTGTAGCACTGCTTGCTTTTCTGCTCATATGCTATTAGCGTCCTGTGATCTCTAGCCAATCTGTTGTTGTACATTCAGTCAATTGTAGAACTGAAATTTATCTAAAGTGAAGTACAGTCTTATATCGATATCACACTAATCAGCATCCGACAATTGGAGAACATAAATAAAATTCGTTAGAGGTCATGTTTCTTGTTGTGCGTACCGTGAAAGATTGGGGATTGTCGAGTTCGAGCTCCAACGAAAACATATTTTTCACCTTTTTACGAACCTTGGTACCAGTTTCTACCGTGATTTCTACAACGGCTACTAACCTAAGAGGCATTAGTGCTGATTTCGTAGTACCGGTAGCAAATTCGGTACTAAAAGGGTTCCCAACTGGTCCTGATGCCCCTGTGTAGTAGTGGCATGTCAAGTCAAATTCATGCTCAGATGAGGTAGGAATAGTTCTTAGATCGTTAAAAATTAGCCTTAGAATCAAAACATGTGCTTAGAGAGCTTCGCATCTAAATCTTATCTTAGATTTTGCCCAAATTTGTGCTCTAGGGATGATAATTATGGTTATGTCTTAGGTGCATTGTAGTTTATGATGTCCTCAATTATAGTTAATTTACATATGAGATACATTCAATCTTTTTTGGTATAGCTTTTTAGTGACACAAATAATTCTAGTCCTAGAGGCCACCAGTCCAACAATACTCTTGAACTTTTTGTTGTTTAAAGATTAGAATTAGAAAACAGGTTCAGAGTCCCTAGAAAGAGCGGGTGGCAGGGGGTGCGTTTCCAATTTGAAGGCTACATACATGGAAGGAGCTGCTTTCTTTGACCATTTCCACATGCATTTGATGCATAGTATATTAAGACATGAAAGAAAACGGGAAGAGAGAAAAGGTCATCGGTGAGACTCGCCCGCTACTCATTCGGTGGTTCTGGTAACGGTGGTCTACGAAACTACCTGCATGCATCGCATATGCTGGCGTGGTGGCTTAAGCGATCCATGCATGGCCCTGTGGCCCAAGAAATTAAAAATAATGTATCAGGTACTAGCAGATATATGTCGATGCTTCAATTCATTCGCTCACCTTTAATTGGTACTACGAGCGACGAGGAACCTACCTTCCTCGATCCTTTCGGCAAGCACTCCTTCAAAGCTAGGCAAGGCGTTACCACCGCAGAAAAAATCTTTCTAGATACATTTTGGTAGCCACGTTGGCTATACAAAAGATGTAAACATATTTTTTGACACGTTTTTTAGAATGTCTCAAATTAACATGATGATTAGACACGATTAGAGTGTTGAAAGACATGATGTGATGTTTTTTGTCATGTCATTTAAATCATCTCAACATGATACGTACTTAGCCACGCTATAAACCATCTATAGCATCTAGACACGACATAAACGTGTCAAACAAACGTGTCAAACACATGTAAATATGTTTTTTGATACAACTTAAAAATATCTTAAAATAACACGAATTAAGACACATTTTTAATTGTCAATAGCATGAAGACACACTATAATGCGTGTCAGACAAGCGCGTTTATAGGCATACAAAGACGTTGTTTGACACGTTATTGAAAAGTTGAAATTCGTTAATGGTAAATATAAAAAATATTGCATTACTTAACTACTCGTATGTGATAAGGTGGTCTAGTGGTGGAGAAGCATTACGTGAGATATGTGGTTGTGGGTTTGATTCTCAGCGATTGCATTGCATGAAAACCATATCTTCTAGTAATAAATATTTTATATAATTTTTAAAAACATATTGAAGCGTTTTTACAAAACGTAACAATGTAAATAGATACGTTGTATAAATGTTTTTATGAAGTGTATCAACATGCATATACATGTATATAGCGTTTCTATGAAACGTCTTTTTGTCAACTATAGATGCGCTACGGTAATCCGTCTCTACTATCCTTGATACGGTGCTTGCGAAGACGCTCCTAGCACGCTTTAGAAAACATGTCAATATTGATGTAGACATGAAATAAAATGTGTCTATTATATAAATAAAACGTATCTGCAGGGTAGGTTTTTCTGTAGCGTACGTTAACGTGACATCATTAATATTTGCTTAATTTTGATCGGCATGCATGGATAATGTTGCTGCTAATGGCTACGGACACATTCCAGGCACATGCCTCAGGCTATATAATATTCATATTAAGAGATATTCCTATAATCCTATGAACAAACAGTAAGCTAGCTAATGAGTTGTATAATCCTATGAATAAACAGTAAGCTAGCTAATAAAAGAGTGTTGTTTTGGACTAGATCTCACGTACCAAGAAGTGATTAAATAGTGTCTATTTTCCCTTCTACCCATAATAAATATGGCCACGCGGTGCATGAGATGCTTGGGAACATGCAGGGTATTCACACAATCAAGGGGAAAAACAATGACCTAAATGTACTACTACAGCTAACGACACTCTTTTGGGACCTGAAGAGAGTAAAAGTTAATGATTAGCTACAACATGAGTTACTTAAAAAAAATACTATGCATAGAGCTATACAAGAATAAAAATGAAAAGATTCATACAAATGCCTTCTGTACGCTCACATTCTTAATTAGTTCTTAGCTCTAGAAGATTTCCTATAGCTAGTGATAATTAGATCTACTAACTCTAAAAGTTTCAAAACGCCATAACATATATTCTGTTTTAAACAATAAGCACGACGAAGGCCAGCTAACACAGAGAGACAGATGAGTCGGTCGACTGAAATGTACTCCCTTTATCCCAAATCTACATATACTATGTAAGTGAAATTCACTGACTATTTCTCTTTACATTCAATTTATCCACATCAGCAGGGTCCACTAACCACTGTACAACTCATGGATGATTTATATCGATTTTCTGTGGCTAACATCATTCATGCATGTGTTTAAAATATATTATGTAAGTGAAGTCCACTAACTATTTCTCTTGACATGCAACTTATGAGAGGTTTCTGTATTTGAGACCGAATTCGCGCGCCTTTCAGGATTTGAGACCCAATTCGGACGCATTTCTTTAGTTGACACCGGGGCACACGAATTCTTCGTTTCGGGGGCTTTTATCCTCTTTTCTTCGGTTTATGTTTTCCTTTTTGTTTTGCACCTCTCAGGCTGACTGAACTGACCATTTTGCCCTTGCTCTTTCTCAGTTCAGATCGGATCGAACTAGAGCGAAAGACCGAGAGGGAGCGGAGGGCCATCCCCACGCTACCGGCCAGCGCCGTCCCCACTAGCCAACGTTGTCCCTGCCGGCCGCCCGCTCACCCAGCCCAGTCCGCCGCCGGCCACGCCCCTCCACGCCGCTCGCCTAGCTGTGCTGCCGCCGGCCCCTGCCCCTCAACGCTGCTCACCCAGCTGAGCCGCCCTGACTCACCCGATTGGTAACTCGGTTGGAGTCATGGTGGCCGGCCACGCTAGCAACCTCACCCAGCCAGAGCTGGCCGTGGTCGCCGGCAAGCTCACTTGCTGCGCCCGGTCGTCGCTACCAGTGTGAGCTCGCTGGTGCCTGGTGGAGACGGGAGAGAAGAATGAATTGAGAATGGACCTCACGAGAGACACAGGTGCGTGCTTTACCGGTCAAAAGAAGAGACAGGGGACAAAACAGTCAGTCCGCCTACCATGGGAGGTTAAAAGAAAATGAAAAAAAACATAAAATAAAGAAACGAGCAGAAAAAACCCCGAAACGATGAACTCGTGTGCCCTGGTGTCAATTGAAGGAAGGCATGCGAATCAGGTCCTAAATCCTAAAATGCTCACGAATTGGGTCCTAAATACTGAAATTTCTCGCAACTTATCCACATCATCACAGAGTCCACAAACCACTGCACTACTCATTGATGGGTTACATCGATTTTCTGTTTCTAATATCACTCGTGCATGTGTTTAAAATGAAAAAAATATAATGTTTTAGTATTTTATTTATTACATCTCACATTATAGATCATATATAATTCAATATTACAAAATTTCCGCTGCAACGCATGGGGTGCCATCTAGTTATAAGGTGTTCCGGATCTTTTTTAGATTATGTTCAGTATGTGTCTATGTTCATCAACATCTATATCAATGTTGACACTTAAAAAAATGATATAAACCTATAGAATGCTTTATATAATTTGACACATTTGCGTATGTTGTGAATGTATTTTCAATGTGGTTGGTCAACGTACGGTTTAGTTTCTACTAGCAGTAGGTATATCTGGGTAAGTTATGAATCTAGTTTGAAGGTAGTTGGTCAACTTACGATTTATTTTTGTTTCATTTTTTAATTGACAATATTATTATTATTCGATCTTTACTTTCGTCAGATAGAATGGAAGACTGCCTTGCCCAGTTCAAAATGGATAACTAGTCTCTGCATGGGTCTCGGGCGCAGCAGCTGGAAAAAAAAGAAACTGGCCGTATGTTTGTTTGAGGGTGTCCATTTGGTAGGGATACGAGTCCGCCTGGAGTACTGCAGGCGAGACACATCTTTGTTTGAGATTACCATCCACTTATATATATGTTTTCTTTGGATATGGATGTCAGATTGTCAGGGGAACGGGGCTGACCGGAATATTAGATGATGGACTGGACGATGAGCCTACGACACAATTAGCCAGACGTGACGCCCATCTTCGTTAACTTTGATTAGTATCCTAGTAGCTGGTTAATAAAAAGTCTGCTCGATTTTTATAATTAAAAATCACATGCCAAGATTACTTTTGATCAGCGGCAATTAATTAGCCTATTTTGTTGTTAATGCTGTAGTAGTATGATTAGACTAAGAATGATATTTAACATACTTTATAATTAAGTATTAACTGATCATTGATTAGTTCATTAGTAATCATTAGGTCACTTTCAGTAGGAGTTTCAAAACATTTTTATTCACATTAGATAAGATGCTACATAGACAAAAGTGGTAACATGACAGAAAATTAATGATGAGAGAGGAGAGTAGGGTTTCATGGGATGAAACCTAGTATGGTTTACCAAGTACTTTGAATCTATGATGAGACTCTGCTGAGAGTTATCAATTTCATCTACACATTTTTCTGCATCCAATATGGCTATAATATGGTGTACTAAATATAACTGCAAGGTGGCTAGACAATTTATTTGGCATATTTGATCACATACAACTCCATACAACATTTAAATGTTATGTTATGTATATGAAACAACAAAATGAAACTATGCCATAAGAAAGGTTGTTTTTCATCTACCTAAACATCTAGATATGACATGTCACTATTCGAAACCACACAATGAAACTCTTCATTGAAAATGGCATCATTACCATGTGATGTTAAGAGGCAGATGTACTTAATTAGTTAACTATTCTTTATCCTATTCACTTTCAACTCACCAATCAAAAAGTTGGATCATATCGTTTCCATCCATCCAATCAAAGTCCTAATATGGATCACCATAGGACGTCCAATCCAACCTTTTATACCCTCTTTCAATACACCCAACAAAAAATAGCTTTAAAGTGTCCAAACATTCCAACTAATTGGTAGTTAATTTTAGACCACACTCTAGCTAAAAATTGGTTATTTGCTGAGAATCCAACTAATATAACATCTAATTGTGAAAAATGACTTACTCCCTCCGTCCCAATTTATAAGTTGTTTGATTTTTTGGCATCAAATTTAACCTGCTCTTCTTATTCAAAATATATGCGAAAATGCAAAAAAATTCAATTCATAGTTAAAGTATATTATATGCTAGACTAAATCACAATGAAAACACATGATAATTATGAAATTTTTGAATAAGACGATCCGGTCAAACTTGATGTTAAAAAAATCAAACGATCTATAAATTAGGATAGAAGAAATACCTACTAAAAATTCAATTATTATTAGCTCATCTAAACATGTCCGGCTACTTTTTAGTTAGCTATTTTTTAGTTAGAGCTGAAAATTAGTCTCGGCAATCCAAAAACCACACCTCCTCCAGCTATAGGTTGCTACTCCGTACTAGCTAGGTAGGTCATCGCCCATTTGACAGTTAAAATAATTAATTAAACCAACTTACGTAGATGAATTTACGCTTAGCACGCGAGAGCAGGCGCACATGCAGTTGTATGCTATAATAATTACAGCCACATGGATATAGTTAACATGTGCTCTAGTGCTTTTATACAAAACCGTCCGACTATTAGTCAAGAGAGATTCTATGTCAACATTTCGTCCACGTGTAGAGAGAAGAGAAAAAGTTACGACCGTCTCCAGTGAGTTACACAAATAAAATTGTCTATCACTATTTTAACCACATCTCTCTGTGTATCACTTTGTACTATAGACAATCTCTATGGATAATCCACTGGAGAGAGCCTAACTATTACATATTGTCTTATATATGCACATGCCTCCTCTGATCCACCTTACAATCCCTCTAAGACTCGCACATGCCCGTCCACATTCTTTCCTTTTTTTGTCATAGTAAGTAGAATATTGTTGATTCATATAAACTCACGTCTTATTAAACTAGGTTAGAATATGTATTTTTTAGAGCTAATTTGCTAACCTCTATTTTCATTAGATTTGATGAAAAAATAGTGAAAATTGAAAAAATAGCCAACCTTCTCCTCATTTCTACTTTTTTTACCAAATCCTGTGGAAACGTAGGTTCGTAAACCAGTGTGCTGGAAGAAATCCGCGCGCTCCTACGATGTCTCCCGCTCATTGGCCGGTTGAGCGCGAGCGCGACGCGTGAACGTCTGCCCCCTCTGCTGCCTGGTCAACCCACGCTTCCAGTCCGGCCGGGTTTCTCTTGGGCGCTAGGAGCAGCACCTTCCAACGTCTGCCCACAGCCCACGCCTTTCTGGTCACGCTCTGCCTCACCTCACGCATGGGCCCACTTGGCCGGCCTGTGTCTGTGGTTTGTCCTCCATGAGCTGGCCTCGCCCGTGTATGCGCATAATTTCCCTTCCATTTCCTTTATCTGTGCGTCCAGTTAATAATCTCTCTCTCCATCATTATGTCTAATGCATGCCAAATACCATTTGCAACTTATGTATGTTATGACATAAATGTATAATGTTCTTTGCCCTTCTACCTCTAGGTTCATATACTGTTGCTACCAGACGTATTTACGTAATGCAATAATTAATTCACTATCATAATATTGCATTGTATTATGATAGACTCAAACAGTATTAAGGGGCAGAGTTAGCTCGCACCCGGCCCATAGGTAACTCCTTATGCCGGAAAAAACGTGCATTATTGAAGCATCTCTGGCTTCTTTGCCTTGGACCGACACCTAAGAGATTGGTGAATTGTGATTTTTAAAATTAAGGCTCTCTAAAACTACAACTATTAAATGAAATCTATGCAATATAAATCGAACTATAGGTACTAAGGTTTTGCTAATCTACCATGGCCAAATCTTGCAACATAGTTCCATCTAGAAACTAACCTATCAAGTTAGTGTAGGAACGTAAGCATACAATTGCAATAATGTTAACGCGGAAGCTAAAGACATAGATAGAGAGAATGCAAACTTCCGATGACGGTGACGTCGATGGCACACAATGGAGACATGGAGAGTTTTCCCAAGGCTCAGGGAGGCCAACGTGCCTCTACCCCCTACTCCTCATTAGGTGCCCCCATCAGGGCTTTGCTCTCGCTTAGTTCTCAAAGGAATATGGCCTCGCCCACGCAAGGGTGGAGGATGGCAAAGTGACCTCTGCAGAGGTCAAGCAACCCCGATCAGATCTCCAGATATCCTCGGTATACACCCACACGAGCCCTTCTCTCGCGTAGTCTGAGACTACAGCATTGCCCACGAAGGGTAGAGGATTGTCGGGGCTGTTGGAGTCTTCCGCGGGCCTTGTCTCCAAGCCACCCCGCCGTCTCCACTATGGGAAGCTTTTGGGCAACGTGCTGAGGGCATTCCTCCCTCTCACAAGCAAGGTGGCGGCCACTCCACACTCCGGAGGGTCTCACAAGACTTACAGCCGCAATTTTACACCAAAGACGTGCACATAGGCACGGATAATAGACAATTAGGCCTAAGTAAATATGCAACTAAGCTCTAACTATGCCGGAATGTGTCTAGTAAGCACTTGTGGTGGTTGGGCCCAAATGTGTGTATGAGGCTCTATGGATGGATCAAGATGGTGCCTCAACACTTCTGTTAGCTCTGGAGTCTCCAACTACAAAATGGAGGTCGGTCAAGGGGTATTTATAGCCCAAGTCTCAAAACTTGCCCTTGGGAGCTTTCTGCACATTTCTGCATGACCATCGAACCGTCCGATGGTGGGACCACCAGACCATCCGATGCGTGCTCCCAACTAGCCGTTGGAGTCGATCGTTGAATCTTCAGATGACCATTGAGACCAATGGACCGTCCGATGCGTTTTACGCCCGCGATCTTTAGTTTGTTAATCGTTCTATCCAACTCGTTCGATGGACACCGGACCATCCGATACGTTGATGTGTTGGGACTTGGTCTTCTCCTTCTTCGCTGCCTAGATGATCCGATGTACCATCGGACAGTCCGATGGTGGCACCATGGGACCTGTCCGATGCATGTACTTTGCTCTGGGCTTGAATCTTCAATCTTGACATTCTTCTTCTCTCTGGACCTTTCGATGGGGCTTCTCCGGGACTTCTAATGGGCGAAAAAATTGGCCCACTGATCGGCCAATGAGATCACCGTGCCGTGCAATGGCTTTCGACAGGATGGAGTTTTGGATCTTCTCTAGTGATCTTTTAGACCATTGTTGATATGTTTGTTCCCCAAGTCCATCTTTAGCACCCTAGGACATAAACAAAAACACTTGCACATAAATTTGTCCAAATGGTACGTGTTGTCAACTCAACCACCAAAATCACAATAGAAAACTAAGAACAATGTTTAGTGCCCATTTTCTTTAGAGAGTGGATCCTCACCCCATGCATACACCTCTCCATCTCACGTGGTGGACCCTGCACACTCCCTCGCTGAGGCCCAGCGCTCTGTTCTTTCCATAGCCTGTGTGTGGGCCTGAACTTCTTGCCATTTGGTTTGTCCAACATCAATGTTAGACCAATTCTAGCAAAGGGACCAAAGTACGGGACCAATTCAAACTCCACTCTCCTGCTAAACATAGACTTAGTTCCAACTCAAACCCAAACAAAAATGAATACCCAACTCCCTTGTACTTTGTACATATTTAAATGCCACAATCTATACAAATACAAAGGAAAATTATACTACGGATATCACATGTGTTTACAAACCCAAACTTTCACGGACATGGCATTAGCACGCCCCCATTCCTAGTAGTCTTTTATGCTATCTATATATAGCTAGTTGACGTAGAAGATGTGTCATTTAAGCACTCTAGCTAGCCATTAGTTAGCTGTAAATTGACGGTTGGAGACACCTTGCTACTGTGCCGTGCTATACAGTACTGCCTCCCCACCGATAGTCCAGCTTTAACTATTGAGCTTCCATTCAAACAGAAACGATCATTATATGTTTACCGATGGTCACAACTATATTATTACATGTATGCGCTATAAGATCGAGTATTAATTAAACCCTCTTGAGCTGTGTAGGTAGCTAATAAGTGGCCCAGATGGTTTAGCTATGAGTTTTCTTAGAAATTTCGGGATTAAGTAAAAGGTCCTATTTTTGAGACGTTGAGTAAGCTGTATCGTGGGGAGCTGGATTTAGCACTGTGGAATTATGGGTGACAACCTTGATTCCTAAAGTAAAGGGGGCAACCCAAGTAAGACAATTTAGGGGCCTATATATCTGCTTATTGAATGTCACTTATAATATTATAACGAAAGTGCCGACTGTGAAAGTAACTAGTGTGGCTAATATGGTTATAAGTGAAACACAGATGGCCTTTATTCCTAGGAGACATATTCTGGATGGAGTAGATGTAGTTCATGAGGTGGTTCATCATTGGAAGAAAGAGAAAGAAAGAGGCATTATCCTAAAGCTTGATTTTGAGAAAGCGTATGGTAAGGTAAACTGGATTTTTCTGAAAGTGGTACTAAGGCAGAAAAACTTTGATGAGAGATGGATATATTGGGTAATGGATGCAATTAGTGGAGGAATGGTGGCTATTAATATCAATGGTGAGATAGATAGTTACTTTAGAAGCTACAAGGGCCTTAGACAAGGCGACCCATTTCCTCCCATGCTTTTTAATCTGGTGGGTGATGCAGTTGCAAAAATCTTGAACAAAGCTAGAAGAGAGGGTATTATTCCAGGTCTGGTTGAGGGGGGTTAACACATCTATAATATGGAGATGACACTATCCTATTTTTAAAGGACTCAGTGGAGGACATCAGAAATGTGAAATTTTTGTTGTTCTACTATGAGGAGATGTCTGTCATGAGAATAAATTATAATAAAATTTAAATATTCGCAATAGGTCTTGATCCAGAAGATAGAAAGAGAGTAGCAGATATGTTGCGGTGCAAGTTAGAGGAGTTTCCTATGAAGCATCTAGGTCTGCCTATTGGAGACAAAAGGTTAACAAGATCAGAAATGAATGACCCGAAGGAGAAAGTAAGGAAAAGGCTAGAAACTTGAAGTGTCCGCATCTCGCCTATGGGGGAAAGCAATTGTGATAGATTCGTGCCTAATAAGTACATCGATGTACATGATGGGGTGTTATTGTTTGTATGAGGGGGGCCATCAAGAGTTAGACTCAATTAGAGGTAGATTCTTTTAGCATGGAGTGGGGAATAAGAAAAAATGTCATATGGTCAAATCGGAGCATTTAGCTAGGCCGAAGAAGTATGCTGGGCTTGGTTTCCTAGAAACTAGAGCCATGAACAAAGCGATGTTGGCTAAGTGGCCAATAAGGCTTGATGATACTAAAGTTAATCTATGCTTGAGACTTCTCAGGAAGAAATATTTTGGAGAGAGAAGCTTTGCTCAATAGAATAGTAAAGTGGGGGCTTCTCAGTTTTGACAGGGTTTGTGGGAGGCGAAGCCTTGGTATGAAAGAGGGCTAGGTTGGAGATGTAGCAATGGGGATATTGTTAGGTTTTGGGAGGATGTTTGGTTAAAGGAATGCCTCTTAGGTTGTATTATCCAAACATTTATAGGATTTGTGAAAATAACCAAATCTCGGTTGCTGAATCATAGGATAGAGTATGTGACTTTGATTTCAAAAGGAGGCCAACAGAGAGTGAACTTAGTTAGAGAGCGGAGAGAAATGATAAACTAGTTAGTAGAAGTGAGTCTGTTAGGGGCCATCGATAAACCAGCCTTGAAGCTTGAGAAATTAGGGAAGTTTACAACGAAATCTTTGTACAATTTCATGCTGGACAGCGGAGTAGTTGACGAACAAGTACGTATAGGAAATCATGAAAACAGCACTTGCCACTGATAATAAACATCTTTATATGGATGGCAGTGAAGGATAGGATCCAATCGGCGCAGCTGGTGAAAATGAAATGGAAAGGGTAACAACTGTGCATGCTCCACGGGAAGATGTAATCTAGGAGTCACATTATCGCTCTTCAGTTTTCAAGTGGTTGAGGTAGTTTGGTGTTTGGTTAGACATGACTTTAAATGGGAATAATGCAATCTGACTTCTTTTCAAAATTTGAAATGCTCATTAGGTTCTACAAGTGTGATGAAATCTTCTGGTCATATCTTAGTAGCTAGGGTACGCTGGTAGGCCTGGTAGTGGTCTGGAAACCACACCAAAACCATGCCGGACTATTCAATGGACAAACGTCGACTGCAGCCTGCCCCACGCAACCATTGATGTTCTCTTAGGCCGTCTCCAGCGGAGCGCTAATACTATTTGATACTGTAGCGCTACTGTAACCAGAGAGAAATAGATGGAATAGTAGAGAAATAGTGATAGGCAAAGATGGATAGACGTTCTGCTGAAGATAGTCTTATCATGACTAAACCAACCCAGCTGCATGTTAGTACAAAACCAGACCAGACAAGACCATTCAATCCGGTTTCCCATGGTTACATTAGTTTGTTTAGTTTTGTTCCGCCGTTTCTGCACATTGGCCGGACCATTTCTGCACGTTTGTACACATGCTTGCCGCACGGTACGAGAGTGTATGTACACATGTAGCAACGTCTCGCATCATGTAGCAATATAAATTCGAAGTCAACATATATAATGATAAATAAACAAAAATCATGAATAAAACCGAATATTCAAATAAAAATGAGAAAAAGAATACAAGAAAAAAATATAAGACATGGTACTTTGACAAATCGCATAACATGCATTAAAATAGTCCAGATTATAACTTGGGATATCAACTTCTTGTCCCCTTGATGACATCACTAGTGTCTGGTCTAAAAATGTTCCAGATTATAACATCAGTAGTGCATGCAGTTATTGACCATAATAGGAGTACTGGGTCCATAGAAACAGAAGAAAGCATGATATCACAAATATCTTGCTCCATATCTGTAGCTGCAAAATAGCCCTTGATGATCAAGTTAAGTGAATCATCTAATAGTTAAGTATTGTGATTCAGACACCTAGCTTCTCTTTCCCCACCTGAAACATGTAAAAAAACCAAGTGTGAGTGTACATGGATGTATGGTTTTGTTCCTTTTCAAAACTGTAGGTGTACTAAACAGGTTCAAACAATGCAAACTGACCTTTTCATCGCTTCCCACGGTCAAGTTCCTCTTGGCGGTTGAGGTTCCACATCTTGACATTCTGAAATTAGACAAAGCATGCATCAGTAGATTGTAGCATACAAAAACTATTACAGAATATATTAGTATGTAGCATAACTCTAGCACACCAATAGAAATAGAAACTACTATATCTTCACTATCAACATCTTTGGTCTTGAATAACCAATCTTTTGCATAGACAAGCGCTTCGAGCATTTCTGGAACTAGTGAGCTTCTATGATCTCCAAGAATTCTTCCACTGCAACTAAAACCGGATTTGGATGACATGGTGCTAAGGGGAATCGCAAGGAAGTCGCGAGCCATAGCTGATAGTATAGGGTACTTTTGTGCATTGCTCTTCCACCATGCTAACACATCAAAACCTTCTCTGTCAACCTCAGTCTTTTCCTCTAAATACACATCAATTTCAGACCTCGATGTCCTCATACCAATCATATGAGACATGTATTCAGCAAACTCATCATCAAGCTTCCTTTTTCCAACAAGTGGGGAGCCTTTGGTGATAGAGGGTTCATCAGCACATGTCATTGTGTTCATGCTACCTGTCCTTGGACGTTGCTTCTCATATTGCACAAAGTACTTTCTCATCCATTCCAAGGCCAAGTTCACATGCTTATCAATCTGATCATTATCTTGGCACACCTTGTTAAAAAAGAATTTCAAATAATATGCCTTTCTTCTTGGATCTAATGCAGTAGCAATGACTAATGCTGTGTTAAATGCTATTTCTTTGTTCTTCCTACGAGAGTTAGCTCTAGTTTGATGGTTATCTTCACTTGGTTCCCAATACTTTCTCAAATTTAGAGCAGATGGATGCAGCTAACTCCTTCATCAAGTCAGTGGTTTGCCAGGACGGGTCCTTCAGGTGCATGTTGAATGCAAAGCACCAATGGCAAAAACCTATGTGCTGTTGGTTCCTGATGGGCTGAGACAGCAAGTGTAAGCTCTTCAAATGCTTTTAGAAATTCACAAATAGCTTCTGCTTTTTCCCAGTCATCTTCACTCGAAGAAGTTTCATAGTACTTAATAGCATAGGAGTTAAGGACAGCTTTGTAGACCAATGCTTCTCTGAGCATTTTGTAAGTGGAGTTCCTTCTGGTTGGGATATCAAGGTAAATACCATGTTTTGAGGGCATCCCCTTCCCATTTGCAATTGAATTGAAAGCTTGCAGCCTTGATGGGGAAGAATCAATGTGCTTTAGAAGCTCGCGGATTTTATTTATAGCCGTATGGATTATCCTCATTCCATCCTGAACCAAAATATTTATGATGTGAGCACAACATCTAATGTGCAGATGTTCTCCTTCAAACAACAAATCATGTTTGTGATCTGTTATCAACAACTCACATGCAGAAGTATTGTTGCTTGCATTGTCCATTGTTAGAGTAAACATTTTATCTTTTATTTCCCAATCAATAACACATCTCATGATTTCTTCTTCAATTGCATAGCTCGTATGATGATACTCCAACTCTTTAAACCATATGATTTTTTTTCTTGATCTTAAACTCTGCATCAATGAAGTCAGCTGTTACTACCATGTAACCTAAAGTTTTGTGAGGATGTCCAGATGTCTGTAGTCAAACAAACCCGTGAATCCAAACTCAGAAGTTCAACTTGAAGGTCCCTTTTCATTTCCTCATATTTCTTCGAGCAATCATTGCGAATTGTTTGACGACCTCTAACTTTGAAAGTTGGCTGCATAGTGTTAATCCATGGTTGGAAGTAAGGGTCGTTAAATTTCAAAAATGGAATCTCAGCATGGATGGCAAAGTTAATCATCCCCTCACGACAAGCTATTGGGTCAAACATAAAATTTGCTTCTGCAGGTTTCTTGGAGATGGAGGCTCGAAATGTTTTCCTAATAGAGGGATCAATTGCTGGACATGAATTTGCAACATGGCCCCTTAGGCTACTAGTGCCGGACCTAGTGTTTAAACCTAGCCCGCAATACTTGCAAATAGCTTTAAGTTCACCATCACATTGCGTCAGGTTTACCTCAAAGTGTTCCCAAACTTGTGACCTTGTACGGCGTTGGATTTGAGATGTATTGATCTCCATGTGACGATCAGTCCCTGGACTTTCCGAAGCATTGGAAGACATATTGTAAATTCCACTGACCACAAAAACTGGGGTAAAATGATGCCAATTAGATCTCTAGGATGAACCAAATGATGAACTTTAATAAAAAATAATCCCATCAGCTAGCTATGCAAAAATGCATTGAATGGTTGTTGACTACAACAATTATTGGTACTAATTCAATAGGACTCAATACTCATGCCCTGGGGAATATTTAACACAACTATGAAGGAAACATATAAAGAAAGTCTGTGCACACCCACTTAAATTTCTGGACCAATATTTTGAACTAAAGCCTGTGCATGATATGCACTGCCTGTTTGTAATAGTACGGTTGTAAACCTCATCAGGAATAAAAATAAAAAACATTATGTTTCTTTACTAAAGTAGTACTATTGTGTCTAGTTGGAGAAAGACTATGAAACTAGATTTTAGGCACCGCTGAATATTCCAAGATGCCGAACTCCTCAATGTTTGCGGAAGAACAGGAGACTCGGCCTTCATCCGTTACTACTAAATCACTATACTAATTAAAAAAACGATAGGAAATAAATTAAGGAGACGAAACAGCATGGTGTTTTTTGGTACTTACCGGCAACTGACTTGTGGTGGGAGGAGAGGGAGTTGCAGCGGTGGTGGCAGGGGCAACGGCGGGCGTTGGCCGGCTCGAGGCTGTCGCTGCTGCCCACGGAGCGTCCTGTCCTCCGGTCCTAGCGCCGGCGGCCTGGCCAAGAACACACCATCGGAAGTTCGGAACCTTTCCCTACCTCCACCCAAGCGAGGATGGTGAGGTCAGAGGCTCGGAGGTCAGCCACGGAAGGATGGCGGCGCCGGCGTGACGGGGAGTCGGGGACCAGATGAGGCGCAGCTGGGAATAGGCGGAAGGATGGCGGCGCCGGCGCGACGGTGAGTCGGGGTCTCGGCGACGAGACGAGGAGCTGCCGGGAATAGGGTTCTGAACCGAAGCAGCCCGGTCTCAAACCGAACCAGCCCACGGTTTTGCTCCACCCATACCCACCCAAACTGGTCGGCCCAAATAGAAAAACCAGCCCACGCCAACCGGTTTGGCCCAAACCGTTACCAGGCTTATATGCTAGACTCCTTTGGAAAGCTAGGAATAATTGGGTGTTTAACAATGTTCTTATCTCAAATCTGAAATATTTGGCCTACCAAGTATATGAAACAGTGGATGAAGATGCAGGGCTCGCCAGAAGAGCTCCAGAAATTCGTCGTCAACCTGATGGAGGGGATTGCGAAGTGTTATGGAGAAGCTTCTTGAAAGGAGAGGCTGGTATGAAATCTCTTGGGTGTCTTGCAGAAGTTTGAGACCTCTTTTTTCCTTGCTGTTCGGTTGTTTTTTGGAGGCGAGACTGAGAACCTTGGGTGAATCTTGGATAGTTTGTGTATGGTCTGTCACTTTGTCTGGTTGTGGTCATTTGATTTTGTGTTGTTACGTTCAGAGCAAGAGGGCTTTGGCTTGGAATATAATGGACATTGTAAGCTGGTTTCCCCCGCGTACTTTGTTTATCGGGCTTTCAATATAAGCCGGGCCGAGGGCCTTTGGTCTAAGGTATAGCTAATAAGACACTGCATTTATTAAAAAAAATGCTATACCAGTGTTCTACGCGCGCACGATGCATAGTCCATGGATGATGGATGAATGTGCCCGTGCACTACGACTTCATTCCATTTGAGTAGCCGCCGTTGTTTGTTATTGCCGCTGCTGGTTGATCAGTCCATTGAGAGTACCCCACCTAGCGCTGGCCATTACATTTACACAAGGAACGCATGAAACGGACAATGAAAGAATCTAGCTAGCCAAGCCAGGGGAAGGGGGGGATGCATCTTGCATGCAGGTAAGGTCAGCAGGTGGCGCGAAAGCTCAATGGGACAGTCAGACAATAACCGAATAATGCTCTTTTATCTGCTGCATGCTGCAGGTTGATTTCCTGGAAGCTAGGACGACGTCCAGCAGGATCGGATTTCATGTGTCCATTCCTATTAAGGATTGGCAAGAACTGGGGCCAAACGGAAATTTAATCCGATTGCTACGGATATAGTATTGATATATATGGACGAGGACGATTGATGATGTGTCCCCATCGCCAGATAAATTAAAAGGGGGCCATCAGGCACTTGCGATGGCGGGCCACACGCCCACAGTATGCATCTTGATCTTCGGATATGCAAATGCCGTCACTGCTCCGATTCGCCGCCGCCGCTGCTTCCCAGAAGCACACAAGGTCGCAGCCAGCTACACTGCACTTATGCATCTATATTTTGAGAAAAAAAAAAGAGTTCTGGCACATCGCGTGGTGTCTCAACCATCTTATGTTCGTTTATTTCTATCTTAATATAAAGATGTATAGTTCTTCTACGTATTCGCTAAAGAAAAAGAGTTGATGTTAGAAAACTTCGATTTAGAACAAACCATGATCTATAAATGACGATGGAAGAAGTACTATATATATCAACACGACACTACGACAGTGACAGTTATGTATTGCAACAAAGTTTAATTTCAAAATCAACATCTAATCTTATCCTGTTTTTCAAATCCTGGCTGTTATATATATGTTGATAGATTACCTCTTTTTTTCTTTCTTAACAACAAAAATGTATAAGAGAACTAAAACAGCAAAAACAGTATCTTTTAGATTGCTTTTAGAAAAAAAAAACACTAACAGAATTGTAATAGCCATACACACTCAGACCTCTGAATGTCGACAGAAGATTAAGGCGGCATATGGATCTTAAGGTTGACAATATATATGCGATGTCGACAGACACAAAGCCTGCTACCACCAAATAAATAGCAGTACAGTTTATGAGATATATACATGGCTTCAAACATAGAGTTTGATCCCTGCAGGTGAGCAGGTGAAAGACTAAGTTTTCCAAGAACTTACTTTATCGATTATTAATGCCGCAGTAATTTATATCGGCATTGCAACTAGCTAGTTCTTGTGTTTTTGCTAGATTGTAAGTAGTGTGTTCCTACTATGAGCATAAGCCTAGCGCGAGCTGGGCAACTTTATTAGCTTTTACTTGCACGTCACCGTCGGCTGCCAAAGTCCAAATCACCAAAGACAATCAGTGGCGGTTGGCTTTTAATTTGTTACTACTATATCAAACGGTGCCTTTTTCTTCCGCCGTGCTATGGACGTTCAGACAGACGTCCCGGCATCAGACATATGTATCACTATCAGATTTAAGCAGACGGCTGTAGTGAGATCCCGCTAATATCGGGATGGCAATACTAATCATTGAAACAGAAATATCTGTATCATTGAGGAAATAGTGTATGTGCAATGCCGGAAACCCTTGACTTTTGCAATATCGAAAATACAAATCAAAATAGATCATCGCACCCATTTGAGTCAAGAGAAGAATTCTCACTGCAACACATGCTTCTGGTCAACTATTGCCATATCTCAAATATCAAACAACGCACCTGATATGCTCATCACATGGTTAAAATCAAGTCACATATCTTTTTTTTTTCACGCATATGCACATGTTTGTTTGTTTTCTGAGCTTAGTAAGACCCATAACCTCCCTCCTTAAACACTCCCTTCACTGCTGATTATTGCAATCGTTTTGACCCCTGTTATCTAGACTTTGGTCCACTATTCACGTATGTCAACAACTTTGAATAAAAAATCAAATATAAATTGCTGCTCTGATTAAGCCTAAAATTTTCATATAAAGTTTTGTCTCCACCAGAATATATATTCACCAAGGTTGGTAACAAGAACCGTCAGAGAAACCCATTAATGTAATAATCGTGTTGGCGGATAACACATGGACAGTTGCTATCAGTTCTTTTTACCCACACAACACATATATCTTGTGTGTCTATTAGCAGTGCATAGAGCAACTTTTTCATCTAGTAACCAGCCATTGGGTGCATGTAGTACGTGGTAGCCAAGGTGGCTTAATTAGAACGAAACATTGATGGCAGATAGTACTTATATATTACGTCGTCGATCATTAATTTATAATGAGTTTATATTACAAACCGATGGATAAATCCAATTTGCCTAATAAGTTTGGCGAAATGCATGAAACAGATCTGCGTATGTAGTCCGTTTCTAGCTAGTTTGTGGCTGTACATTGCATCTCTTTAAAGCCGGAGGAGGAGTACTCTCGCCACCTCCATCAGGGTGTTGGAAATGGAAGGCAGGACGAGGAAACCGAGGAAGGGAGGAGGAAGCAGCAGCGGCTGGAAACCGGGGCAGTGACACCTCCGGGGCTTGTCGTATCCCGCCGCCCTACGTCACGCACGCGAGAGGTGATATGGGCCGGGGCGGTCACGTGCCGATCGAGTGACCGCCCACCCTTTTTTGGTCGATCCAGCGGGTCCCACTCAGGCTGTGCAACATGCCAACATCAGCAGCGGCATCAAAAGACTAGTCAGATTCAGACGGTTCAATCCACTCCTCCCTAGCTCCCGCTGCAGCCTGCAGGTGCGTGTGTCCTGGTCCAAGGCCCGGGGCGTTGAGGGAGGCTATAAAACCCACGCGCATCCGTCTCTCCCATCCAACCCCATCGATCAGTTTCAGAGAGCACTGATCGAGCTCGACACACTACACATACAGACAGAGATATACGTAATGGAGCCATACGCCTCCTCCTACCTGATGAGCAGCGGCGGCATGCATAGCCATAGCTGCGGCGGCACTGCCATGGCGATCGGCACCGCCACAGCGGTGGCGTCAGCGTTTGACACCAGCGCGGGGGACGACATGCAGCGCCTTCTCAACGCCCTGATGGTGGACATGGCGGCCGAGTCCACCGCCGACTACTCCTTCTCGGACGACATGGAGGCCGCGGCCTCGTCCGACTCCTCGTCCTCCGCCTCCTCGGGCTCGGCCGACCACGACCAGCAGCCGCACCCGCAGGCGGACGGCGTCGTCCACGGCAGCGCCGAGCACGACGAGACCAGGAGGAAGCAGAGCAGCTCGAAGCCGCCGCCCGCCGCCTTCATTGGCGTGCGCAAGCGGCCGTGGGGAAAGTTCGCGGCGGAGATCCGCGACTCGACGCGCAAGGGCGCGCGCGTGTGGCTGGGCACCTTCGACAGCCCCGAGGCGGCGGCGCTCGCCTACGACCAGGCCGCCTTCTCCGTGCGCGGTGCCGCGGCCGTGCTCAACTTCCCCGTGGAGCGCGTGCAGGACTCGCTGCGCGCGCTGGAGCTCACGCCGTCGTCGTCCTCCTCCTCGTCCTTGTCCTCCTCTGCTGCCGGCGGAGGCGCGGCCGGGTCCCCTGTCCTGGCGCTCAAGCACCGCCACTCCATACGAAAGCGCTCCCCGAACAAGAACAAGAAGCAGCAGCAGCTCCAACAGCAACAACAGGTAGCCGTGGCGGCCGCATCACAACAGCAGCAGCAGGTGGTGGAGCTGGAGGACCTGGGCGCCGATTACTTGGACGAGCTCCTCCGGGTGTCGTCCGAGCCGGTGGGCCACTGGCACTGGCAGTAAATATCCCTCACCTCTGTGGTGGGCCACGTACTGTGAGAGTTGCGGGGGTTACGTGCAATTAATTCCAATTTACATGATGCGAGCCACATCAGTTCAGGATCAGACTTCAGGTGGCTGCAGAGATAGAGGCATGCATCGGCCGAGATGTCCCTGTCCCGCTCTGCAATCGCGACTGCGAGATGATCGACCACGACTTTGTGCACATCTTTATCTCGTCCTCTCTGATATATTCGCTTGTATTTATTCTGTATGGGCCCACCACTCGGTCTCTGTTGTTGCTTGCTAGCTCCATCAATTATTCAATTTGATCATCACTTGTTGCGGTATTTCGCTGTGACAACCATTTTCAATTTTCAATTGTCGCTCTCTCTATTTTTTTTAAAAAGCAAATGAGAGAAAAGGATATATACAGTGAGAAAGCGTGGCAGCCGGCAGCCATGAATCGACTCAATAATCATCTGGGTCGTAGAGTGATACTCCTTTTTTTTTAATCGGAGGCCAAGTCGTCGTGGGCCAATGTAAAACGGCGCGGCACAACCGAATTTAGTACGAAGTACAGTAATTTATCCAAGCGCATGACTTTTTTTACATGCATGACATGTGCGCCCCTGTTGAAAATAAACAGAGTGTCATTCTATCTTAATCACCTCTCCCTCTGTGAGGTACTACCATACAGTAGTATGGCATATACTTCCTGCACAAAAGGACCATATGTACTATGCAATGCGAGCATGTGTAGTGCGGCCCCCTTGCATTGCTTGCTATGTCAGTAATTTGGATTTTGGAAGCTTCCATGCATAGGCCTGGGTTTTGCCTTGGTTTGGTGCACAGCGTATGTGGACCCCAGCTATGATATATGCGGCTCGGGATTTCAGGAGCGAGAGACATATAAATTATGTGTGATTAGTTGGTCGTTGCGACCATATATATATATATATATGCGCGCGCGCACGCGCCACAAAAGGATGTGGGATTCAATTCGGACCCAGTCTCCTCTCTCTCGCTTCTCGTCGTCAGCACGGACGTAGCATCTCGCTGACTATGTATACATGGTCAGTGGCAGGGTCACACAAGCAAAGCAAAGCAAGATGCTTCCTACATTTTTCGTCTCCCAGCTGTCGATCCGCTCCTCTATCTATGGCTCTTTGATCTCAAGGTTAAAATTTAACTTCCATCATATCGGATGCCTGGACGCTAGGTAGAAATATTAAATATAGTCTAATTATAAAACTAGTTACACAAATAGAGACTAAACGGCGATACGAATTTATTAAGCTTAGTTAATCTATAATTAATAAATATGATGCTATAGTTATAGAATAATTAGACTTAATAAATTCGTTTTGCTGTTTAGTCCTCATCGTATAATTAGTTTAATAATTAGACCATATTTAATACTTTCTAACTAACATCAAAACATCTGATGTGACATGAACTAAAGTATAACTATTGGATCCAAACACCTCCTATTATTGTTAGGGTACTAGTGTTCCAATGCCTTGTTTTATTTGTTTGTCTGACTCTGACCTCAGTGGACCAGATAACAGCAGAGAGGGAAATTAAGGGTCCGCTTGATACATGGGACTAAATTTTAGCCCTGTCACATCGAATGTTCGGACGCTAGTTAGAAGTATTAAATATAGTCTAATTATAAAACCAATTACACAGTTCAGGACTCGACGACGAGACGAATTTATTAAACCTAATTAATCTATGATTAGCAAATGTGATGCTACAGTAACCATTCATTAATCACAGATTAATTAGGTTTAATAAATTCATCTCGTCATTTAGTCTTCGTCTATGTAATTAGTTTTTTAATTAAATAATATTTAATATTTCTAATTAGTGTCCGAACCTTCGATGTGACATGAGCTAAAGTTTAGCCCCTGGATCCAAACGCCACTAAATGGATGAGCACTACTCCAATCCAATCTCTTTCGTTTTTACTGATTTAATTTGCAGCAGGTACGGATCGTTCGAAGCATGGTGGTCTTATGATGTGGTTATCATTTCAAGCTCTTACAGTAATCCTAGTCCGTACGTATGCAGACAAAAGTAAGAGCAACGGTTACTGAGATACTTTAGGCTGTTTGCAGTGGGCACTCTAAAAGGATAATGCAGTAGGCAAATAGTTTAATAGAGCCGCATCGGGATATGCCATGTGCTATGGTAAAATCCAAGGATGCCTCTACTACGCTGTGTACATCTTTGTACGAACCATATGCTATCGTCTTCGTTCTCTTCCATATGCTCCAACAGCTTCGCGCTCTAGAACGGAACTGGACAAGGAGCACACGGACCTAGCCGTCCAACCGCAACTCGGCGTCAGAGTCTGTTTGTTGCCTCCTCTGTTGTGCAGACAAGGGAGGAGGACACCGATGGATGGGCGCTATGCCCGTCGCCAGCCTAGATCCACTCACCATGACGTTAGAGGTTGGAGGGGAAGGCAGAGGAGGAGGTGCTGGACGCGGCTATCGGTGAGCTAGGTGGAGAGGATGAGGTGGATCCAAGGGTGCGTGCGGGGAGAGGAGCGTGGGCAGCTGCTATCAGGGTTCACAATTTCGGAAGAAATAAAATTTCGCCACTCACTTAAAAGGAGGAAATTTCAGGCCAAATTTAAATTCAAACAAATCTAAATTCCATTAAACATGATACTAGATAGTTCTCAAATAGCTCAGGAATAAAGACCTGATGAGTAACTATGCACTATGAGTCAAGGATAACCTATGAAGCACCCAGGGCATTGCTGACGGTTGACGTCGCGAGAATCAATTTAGAGAACTTGACGAAATCATGGTTGTTTTAGGGTTAGAAGACGATTTAAATGGTTTAGAAGGCTAAATAATGCCTTTCGGTAAGCTCGTTTTGACTTTTTAAAATTTTTGATTGAAATGAAAAAAATTCGCCCATCACCGAAAAATTGGAGGAAATTTCTCACCGAAATTTTAATCCCTGGCTGCTATGTCCTTACAGGGTTCCATGGATAGAGCCGGCGACACTGGATGAGGAAGAGGGGGCGATGTGGAGTATGAAGAGGAGGTGATGACATCGAGGAGGCGGGGCGGTCCTAGGCGGCAGAGGAGGTCGGCGAGCAGGAAGGACGAGAGGTGGACGCGGCCGGTGAGTGGCATGAGGCTACACCAGTGGGATTGAGGAAAGTAGGGGCGATGTAAGTATATTGATAAAATAATGAAAAAGTATGATAGTTAGAATAGATTAGAAGATATAGAGTAACGTGAGTGTAGGACACGGAATAGTATTTTCAGTGTAGGAAAATAAATTCCTACCGGTATGGATAGCCTTCCTAAGATATTCAGGTAGCTAGTTCCTATCTAGGTATTACCTTGTTCGTGGTACATAGCAGCCAGGGATTAAAATTTCGGTGAGAAATTTCCTCCGATTTTTCGGTGATGGGCGAATTTTTTTCATTTCAATCAAAAATTTTAAAAAGTCAAAACAAGCTTATCGAAAGGCATTCTTTAGCCTTCTAAACCATTTAAATCGTCTTCTAACCCTAAAACAACCATGATTTCGTCAAGTTCTCCAAATTGATTCTCGCGACGTCAACCGTCAGCGATGCCCTGGGTGCTTCACAGGTTATCCTTGACTCATAGTGCATAGTTACTCATCAAGTCTTTATTCCTGAGCTATTTGGGAACTATCTAGTATCATGTTTATTGGAATTTAGATTTGTTTGAATTTAAATTTGGCCTGAAATTTCCTCCTTTTAAGTGAGTGGCGAAATTTTATTTCTTCCGAAATTGTGAACCCTGATAGCAGCTGACCATGCTCCTCTTCCCGCACGCGCCCTTGGATCCACCTCATCCTCTCCACCTAGCTCGCCGATAGCCGCGTCCAGCACCTCCTCCTCTGCCTTCCCCTCCAACCTCTAACGTCATGGTGAGCGGATCTAGGCTGGTGACGGGCGCTCCATCGGTGTCCTCCTCCCTTGTCCGCACAACGGAGGAGGCAACAAACAAACTCTGACGCTGAGTTGCGGTTGGACGGCTAGGTCCGCGTCCTCCTTGTCGACTTCCATTCTAGAACGCGAAGCTGTTGGAGCATATGGAAGAGAACGAAGACGATAGCATATGGTTCGTACAAAGATGTACATAGCGAGGCATCCTTGGATTTTACCATAGCGTATGCCATATCCCGCTGCGGCTCTATTACACCATTTGCCTATATGTCATCCGCGGTCATTGATTTTCTTCTCAAAATATGTCAGCTCTAGCTGCACATTTGTACGTATCGATAATACCGTACTTGATACCAGGACGACTACTTGCTAACCCCCATCATATGTTCTCCTACTTCTTGATACGTACATTAGTACTCTACAGCTAACTTAATTAAAGGTGGACGTGGGATTTTGGTTTGGATAAGTCCAGCTCCGGCCAAGCTTAATTTTTACCTTTTTAAACAGTTCCATAATAATTTTATAGCGTGTAATAAAGATTAAGGGCCTTACTATACATGCATTTTTTTCAGAAGCCTCTCTATCTCTGCATTTTTCTTCTCCCGGTCCAGCTTTCTATCTGATCCGCCATCCATGGATCTATTCTTAAATACTCTCTCCATTCATAAATGAATGATGTGGTTAATTTTTTTCTATAACTTTGATTGTATTTCTTATTAAGAAAAATTAATAAGTTATCTCTGATTTTACTGCTGCACATTGTATATATGTTTCCCTCGTTATATGTAACTATACGGCCTCCTGGACTGTTTAATACTTTAATGTACTATATAAAATCTATATACACGGTCATATGTACTGACTGTGTTGGAGATAGTTAGCGAGCGTGAATGATTTTCCACAAAAGTTACTGTTACTGATATTTTGGAGAGCTAGAGAGAGATCAGATGCTGTTGCTACCGATGCAACTTGATCTTCGTTGATTGATTGCATGTTGATGTGTAAGACGGAGACATCCGCCGTCGTTGATTTCCTTCTCAAAATATCAGCTAGCTACACAATTAAAAAAAAACAGGAAAGTTCTGGCCTCTAGAAGCGCATATAGCTAATTTTTACAATATTTTTAGCAAATTGCTGATTAAAACTAGAAGGAAATTTTAACAAAATCAAATGTAAAAGTTCATAAGTCTAATTAATATTAATTCTCCACCGTTCTTTGCACATTTATCTAGAGCAATGGCATCCAGTGAGTAGCTGCACATTAGTATCGATAATACCGACGACTAGCTTGCTAACCCATAATACGTACATGTGCCTGCTACTACTTGATAGATCGTACTGCAGCTAACTTGATTGAAAGGTAGACGTGGGATTTTGATTTGTATATGTCCAACTCCAAGTTGAAATTTTAGATATTCATGGAAATTTTATAGCATATGCACACGATGATAAAGATTTAGGGCCTTATTACAACAAATATGATCTTATTCCCAAGGCCTTGCAAAGTCAAAAATTGCAAGCGCCTGTATAGCACGATAAATGGACCAACGTTGTCTGTTCGCCTCTAGAAATCAAGTTTTTAGAGACGAACATGTTATGGCCTTTTTGGAAGTTGGAACAAAATACAGGCTCTAGCTTCAGGTGCACATGCAACTATGGCGATTTATTACTGTGGTTACCGTTTTCCTTGCATTGAGCTTCTTTTCCCTCCCTCGCTAAAATCAACCAGGCAAATAGGGTTACCAAGGTGTTGGAGCCAGAGCGGATGTGAGCTCCACCTGAGGACGTGTTAGGTTGCACATGTATTGGAAAGGATTGGAAGGGATCAAAACTTTCCATATTCAAATTTGATCGGTAAGTGATTGAATATCCGGTAACGCTCTCCTACGAGCGTCCTGGATGCAAACAAAATATCAGACGCTTGTGCTTGGGCCCACCAACCTCTCCATACGTGACATTCTTCCGTCCACATACACAAATCTCGCTTCGTCTCCCTTGCCTTTCATTCCAAAGCCTTCTATCCCATCTGTGCATCTGGCTCCTCTCCTCGTCAATGATTTTGCTCCGCCCTGGACTCCTCTCTCCCCCGGTGATGCTCCCTCTCCCCCTGCTCACACTCGAGCACCTCTGCTGCTGATCTCCCAACCTGGCTTCCCCGTGCGCCTCCACCACCACAACGAAGCCTAGCCATCTTCTCCGCTTTGTCCATGTTGAAGCATGATCGGCGATGACTCTGGTGAGGCCACGAATCCAGCGCCGTCACATCCTCCTCCGCCTCCCACCACCACCACCTTGGCCAACGCTGGAGCCCACGAGGTGAAGCATGAGGACTCGGACGAGGGAGAGAACCCCGAGCTGTACCCTCAAGCAAAAGCAGGCGAGAGTCATGTTGCGGTTTGTAATTTCAGATATTGCATGAGATTATACGATTTCATTGGATAAATTTTAGTGCTGCAAAGTTGATTTTCTGGTGTTGCAAGAATTTATCTTTGAATGTTTTAGGGGAATTTTTTTATATGTTGCATTAGATGATACAAGATGTTTCATCGGATGCATTTTAGTGTTGCAAAGTTGGTTCCTCGCTCTGTTGTTCAACAATCTTTTTGGATCAAATTCTAAATACTATAAATCGATGTTGTGGTATTTTTGCCTTGAATCGGATGGACGCGGTGATTTTCTTGTCTAAGTATTGAGGTTGCAAAAGTTGATTTTCAATGTTGGGTATATTATTTTTCGACATCGAGGTTATATGTTTTTGATGTTTCATGGATGGTCTGACGACCAGCATCCAGATGACGTATGGGTGCTAGCAACGCCGTTCAATCTCCTACAATCCCCTTCAATACCTATGTAACCAAACAAGGCCTAAGAGGGCCATAATAAGAGATCATCTAGAGAAAACTGATTTCAGTGGTTCTAGAAAACATCCCACACATGAATGAATTTTGAGGTAGAAGAGTTCGGTAGCATATTTTAAATGTGTGGGACCATGTGCTATACTCTCTCTTCCTTATCTCTTACATGTCTCTCGCTCGTCTCTTTCACCTGTGGCGGAACCGCCGATTTAATCCGGGCTAAGCACACCTGCCACCTCTGGCTTGCAGTGCGATTAGACCGAACTAAACCCGGTCGTCCGTCGAGAGTCATTCGACTCCCGATATTACCTTTTCCCAGAGGAACCGACATCATACACATCCGACTCACGATGGAGCCACAACAGAAACATCATCACAGGCAGTTAAATAGCATAAAAGTAGATTTATTTACAAACCAGTTTTTACATAAAATACCAGTCCAACATAATATTATACGGTAGCAAGTTAGAAAGTTTCTCGCAGCGGAAAATATAAGTTTAGGTCACCATGTTATCACCAAAAGTTTTGCATTGGAGGTACAACATCGAGCCCACCGATGTTGTCCTCGTGCCACTTAGTCACTTCATCCTGCATGAGGGCATGCCCCGCCTCCAACACAGGCGCACACCATGAATTCCATGCCTGCGCTCAAAATGTGGGGGCAAACCCTGAGTACTAATTACTCAGTAGGTCTTAATGGATTTGGCTTACGGCTGACGCGAAGCAGCTTACTAACAAGTAGATCCTTAGCTTTTAGTTTTTAACAGCAACTTAATTAACATAAATAACAAGTTTCATTGTCTCTATGATTGCCAACATAGTAGTAAGTCTTTGCAAGATAACAACTCAGCTCAAACATGTAGTATTCCAAAAAAAACCATGAGTATTAAGCACTGAGAGTTTAAGTAATTACTACGTTGTCCGACAGTGATATTGGCATTCCCACACCTGGTGGGCATCAGCGATTCGAATCGATTTTTAATTCCCGGGAATAACTATCATGCCAGGGGTATATGCTTACTAGCCATCGCGTTCCCACATATAGCCCCAATCTTAACCTGCCTCGTCCCAAGTTCGATTCACTCCCGCCTAGCCCCCGGGTTGTGCCCCCATGACGAGCCTGCCGACATCTCGGTCTCCCCGTCATGAGTACCAAGCTCCCCCGGGCCACCTTCCTCTCAACCAGCGGGTAGGAACGTGTCTCTGTGCTTCGGACGAGTCCAGGAAAGACTTTTCCGGTCCCATTCCCCGGATAAGCACTTTAGCAATGTTATGCCGATCAGCAGACGAACAGCGGACGGGCCTTAAACGACTCGGGCGGAGTCCGGGTGCGACATCATGATAAAGGAAATACTGAAATAAATCTCCGCCCGGTCTCTATTTAACTTCATGAGCAACAGTAAAAAGTGATATGACTGCAAGCTTTTTGTAACTTTGAAAACACCTACGTGACGAGTACACACACTCGTGTCTACCCGTACCTAGCAATTTCTAGGCATATTCGTCCTACGAACTCTATGTATAGGTGCTAGGGCCAGGGCGGCCAGGAAGTCTAATGCAATTGGTTCCAAGCAACTCCTAATGCATATGCGTAATCATCAAGTATAATTTATTTGCTGGGAGAGTATGGTCCTGCCTACCTTCTTCACTAGGGTCAGTAGTTTCCTCCGGAGCGTAGTCGGGTTCCTGCTGCTGGTCCTCTGGCTCTGGGTGCAGTTCCTCCTCTGGCTCCGTCACGATCGGTTGGTCCAGTGGTGGTTCTTCGTTCGTGGAATCTATATGTATGACATGATGCAGTTAAAGCATGTATTAGTGCAAAGCTTGCCTCATTATGCGGGTGTAATGCAGTAGATCAGTGAACTTATGATTCGTGGTACAAAGTTATGCATATTGAGGTGAAAGTCGTTTCATACTAAGAAATCGTACAAGCCATCATCTACGACAGCTTAGCTTGTCACATAAAATAACGTGGTGTGTGACTGAGTTGCATCGATTTATGCGAAAAGACCGATGTCTACTACCATCTAGAACTCTTTTATGCTATAAGGAGCACAATAAACTAGGTATAACCATTTAGAACCTAATTTTTATATAAACAACATTTCTGCATTTATTTTTCATGCTAAAAACACATGTAGGGGCAAAATGGTAATTAGCAGTGGTCATTTGAGCTACCAAAATTTTCATAGAGCCTACACAGAATATAAAGGTCTCTGCCCAAATTTCACAATTTTTGGAAATCATTTTAGCCATATTTTCCATTTATCAAGGTTTTTCATGCTTGCACAAAAACAGGGGCAAAACTGTCTTTTCCTACTCAACCATCATACCCATTCTGTAGATCTATATATTAGGAACAAAATGCAACAAAGTTTGCTATTTTTGGATTTTTATACACTTTACTATGATTTTTCAAAGTTTCAGCCTTTTTTAAAAGCATTTTAATCGAAATTAAACAGATCCAGGACCTATCTGTAAATATCTATAGCTTCTGAGGGTTCCTGTGCAAGATTTACAAGACTCAGTACACAGTGCCCGGTATGGAAACATAAAACTGTTAAACCCGGAGGGCGGTATCGCAAAATGTCCGTCTTCCTCCTCCCGTCGTCTTCCTCCTCGCGACGGGAGGGGGAG
This sequence comes from Paspalum vaginatum, assembly GCA_030272315.1. NCBI lineage: Eukaryota > Viridiplantae > Streptophyta > Magnoliopsida > Poales > Poaceae > Paspalum > Paspalum vaginatum. The sequence continues at coordinate 29,555,952 of CM059013.1, read as the reverse complement.
CTCCGGCGGCGCGCGGTCAATCCCGGCCCTGCGGGGCTCGGGAGCTCGCCGCGGAGTGCCGGGGAGAGAGAGGAGAAGACGGGGAGCTTTACCCACTACCTCAGACGGCGGGGGAGATCGCGGGGAGGGTCGGCGACGAGTGCCCCTGGCCGGCGAGGTCCGGCGGTGCAATACGCCGAAGTGGGAGGGTCTCGGGCGACGCGGTCTAGACGGGAAGGTAGAGTCGAGGGCGGCGAAGCTCGGCGCGGTGACGGTTGAGCTCGGGAGTGGGCGGAGATGGCTGGGGGCGAGCTCGCGCGGGTTCCGGCAATGGCGGACGCGCGAGGTCGGAAGGGAAAAGCAGAAAACTCGAGTTCGGGAAGGAGAACCCGAGATATAGGGCCGGCCTCGCCCTCGCCCCGGTGGCGCGTCGCGCGCGCGCTGTCCGCGCGCGGCAGTGGCGCGTGGCCGCGGCGGCCGGGACGGCCGGCGCGTGGCCACGGCCGCTCGGCGCGCAGCGCCGCGTGGGCGCGCGCGGGCGGCGAGGGAGGAGGGAGGCGCGTGGATGAACCCGGTCCATGGACCGGTGGGACTGACAGGTGGGACCAAGGACGGAAACAAAGGTCAGGGTGCATGGACTGGGTGCACGGAGCGAGGGGCCGGGAATCGACCCGTGCGCTGGCGCGGGCGGGGCTGACAGGTGGGTCCCGCCTGTCATACAGACGAGAAAATAAAAGAAATTCGAAAAAAGATAAACCCCCTTTGACCAGCTGATTAGGTTTCTGAAATTTGCAAATTTGACCAATTTAGGAACCGAATTTGAAAAAGACCCAATTGAATGAAATGTTGTACATTTTGAAATCTACAACTTTGTCAAAAGGACCTATACCAGATTCCAAATACAAAATGATTTAAATTTGAAAATAACTGGCTGACTCCTGTTTGACCAATTAAAACCCCCAACTTGGAAATTATAAAAGTCCATTTTAGGTGCATTTTCATGAAAGGTGAACTATACCAAAGTTGCATAGAATCTCATGATCTACAACTTTGGTATTCATGACATGGCAAGATTTTGAATTTTGTTTCACAAAATTTTGAATTTACCAAACAGGGCTGAATTTGGCAAAAGTCACATTTGCACATAAAATGACCCAAAACTAGATTTCAACATTCATGCATGCTAAAGCACAAAATACCAAAGTCATTCCTTATGGGATTACCTACAAGTTTGGTATGTAAAGTTTTATGAAAAACACAAAGGCCTAAAAGTTATATCCACAAGTCAAACACGGCTTTTTCTGAAAACTAGGTTTAGTTGCTCAATTGACCTAGGTTATGCATGCTTTTCAAGATAAAAGGCCTTGAAAAAGATGTCATTATGCTAATGATTTTAGTGTAATGCATTTGAGATGCCTAGGGCATCACAACCCACCCCCCTTAAAGAAATCTCGTCCCGAGATTTTTGAAGTGTCGTGGGTGGTTAAACTGGTTGTAGTTAGTGTTGGGTGTACGTATTGAGTTTAGACCCAGAAGCTAAGCTGTTATAACGTACCGAGTTGAGGTGGATGGCAGAAAACCAGGGTACTTAGTGTGTAGGTATTCTTCCTGCTCCCATGTGGCTTCTTCTTCGGAATGATTACTCCATTGAACTTTGTAAAAGTTGATTGTTTTCCGACGGGTTGATCTTTGCTTTTGATCGAGGATTTTTATGGGACGTTCTTCGTATGTGAGATCTGGTTCAATCTGAATTTGAGAGGTATCTACCACTTTCTCCGGCACTCTTAAGCACTTCTTTAGTTGTGATACATGAAACACATCATGAACTGCAGCCAGATGTGGTGGTAGTTCTAACCGATAAGCGACGGCTCCGCACTTTTCCATGATCTTAAATGGACCGACGTACCTTGGTGCTAACTTTCCTTTCACCCCAAACCGTTGTACCCCTTTCATCGGAGATACTTTGAGATACACATGATCTCCCTCAACAAAGACTAGTGGCCTCCTCCTTTTATCCGAGTAACTTTTCTGTCTGGACTGTGCTCTTTTGAGATGGTGGTGTATGAGTTTCACTTGTTCTTCGGCTTCTACCACTAAATCAGGGCCAAAGGTAACACGCTCTCCTGGTTCAGACCAGTTTAGTGGTGTTCTGCATCTCCTTCCATAAAGAGCTTCGAAAGGAGCCATTTCCAAGCTCTTTTGATAGCTATTGTTATAAGCGAACTCTGCCAGGGGAAGGCATTCATCCCACTTAGTGGAATATGTCAGTGCACAAGCCCTTAACATATCTTCTAGAATTTGATTCACTCTTTCTACTTGACCACTGGTTTGAGGGTGGTATGCCGAACTTCGAATCACAGTGGTTCCGAGAGCAGATTGCAAATGCTCCCAAAAGCGGGACACAAATATCGAACCTCGATCGGAAGTGATGGTCTTGGGTACCCCATGTAGGGAAATAACTCGTGCAATATATAGCTCTGCATAGGTGGCGGCAGTATAATGAGTTTTGACGGGTAAGAAGTGTGCCGACTTGGTGAGCCGATCGACAATTACCCATATGGAATCATATCCTTTTTGGGTACGAGGCAAACCCACCACAAAATCCATGTGTATATCCTCCCATTTCCATGCTGGAATATCCAGCGGCTGAAGCATTCCCGCGGATTTTAAGTGATCAGCTTTTACTTTCTTGCACACGTCGCACTCAGACACATACTTGGTGATTTCTCGTTTCATACGGGTCCACCAAAACTTTTGCTTCAAGTCTTGGTACATCTTATTGCTGCCTGGATGTATCGTGAGTATTGAAGTGTGCGCTTCGTCCAGTATCTTCTTTCTCAACTCCATGTTCTTGGGTACCACTAGGCGATTCTTGAACCACAGGACGCCTTGGTCATCAAGCGTGAAACACGCCTTCTTCTCTTCGCTAATACCTTCACGGATATGTGCCATACCCTTATCTTGCTTCTGAGCTTCTATGACTTGTGCCTTGATTGTGGGCTCAATAATGATACTATAGAGTTCTGCAGGCTGTCCTGGAGGTGTTTCAATGTCACTCATTTCACAGCAGATTACTCTTGCTGTAGGTCGGACCTCTATCACATTGCAATGAGCTTTTCGGCTTAGTGCATCTGCTACCACATTGGCCTTGCCTGGGTGGTAGTGTATCTCCAGATCATAATCTTTTATCAACTCTAACCATCGCCTCTGCCTCATATTGATTTCGGGTTGGGTGAAAATATATTTGAGACTCTTATGGTCAGTGTAGATGTGACATGTGTTGCCTAACAGATAGTGCCTCCATATTTTTAGTGCATGAACCACTGCAGCCAACTCAAGGTCATGTGTTGGGTAGTTGGCTTCATGTTTCCTCAGTTGGCGGGAGGCATAAGCAATTACTCTTCCTTCTTGCATCAAGACACAACCAAGTCCATTACCGGAGGAATCACAATACACCTCAAAAGGCTTGGTAATATCTGGTTGAGCTAGCACTGGTGCTGAGGTTAACAATTTCTTCAAGGTTTGGAAAGCTTCTTCACATTTCGGATTCCAAATGAACTTGGCATTTTTCTTGGTCAAAGAGGTCATAGGTTTTGCAATTTTGGAGAAATCTTTGATAAAGCGGCGGTAGTAGCCCGCTAAACCAAGAAAACTCCGGATTTCAGTCACAGTCTCTGGTTGCTTCCAATTTAGCACATCTTCTACTTTATTAGGGTCAACTGCTACTCCCTTTTTAGATAGCACATGACCCAAGAAACTCACTTCTTTCAGCCAGAATGCACACTTGCTAAACTTGGCATAAAGCTTATGCTCTCTGAGCCGAGTGAGCACGACCCTCAAATGTTCTTCATGTTCTTTTTCATTTTTGGAGTAGATTAGTATGTCATCTATGAATACCACCACGAACTTATCGAGTTCATTCATGAACACCGAATTCATCATATACATGAAGAAAGCCGGTGCGTTGGTTAACCCAAATGACATGACCAAATACTCATATAAACCATATCTGGTAGAGAATGCTGTCTTGGGTACGTCCTCTTCTCTAATCTTCATCTGATAGTAGCCAGACCTTAGGTCAATTTTAGAAAAGACCTTAGCCCCGGCTAACTGATCAAATAGAATGTCGATGTGTGGCAGTGGGTATTTGTTTTTGACGGTCACTGCATTCAGTGGCCGATAGTCAACGCACAACCTTTTCCCACCATGATCCTTTTTCTCAACAAAGAGAGCTGGACAACCCCACGGTGATGAACTAGGCCTAATGAACCCTTTGTCTAATTGTTCTTGTAGCTGTACTTTCAATTCCTTCAAATCATCAGGTGGCATCCTGTATGGTCTTTTTGACACAGGTGCCGTACCTGGAACGAGCTCAATGACAAATTCTACATCCCGTTTTGGTGGTAGTCCCGGAAGTTCTTCTGGAAACACGTCCGGGAATTCACACACTACTGGTATCTTTTTAACCTCTTGTAGTTCAGTCGCATTGACCGTGGGGGTCATGTGTTTTTGGTTTGGCATGTGTATCTGTATAGCCTTACCACTTACGCCTGACTTTAATTGTATTGTCCTGCTGCTAACATCTAGGACTGCATCGTGTTCTTTCATCCAATTCATACCTAAAATAATATCAATCCCCTGGTGTGGTAGTACCACGGGGTTGATGATAAAATTTTCTGTGCCAATGCTCAGCTTAAGCTGTCTAACCCCCAAACTGGTTTCAATAGGTGATCCCGGTGCTGTAATTTGATAATTTTCTTTCAACTTGTACATTTTTATCCCATGCCTCAATGCATATGTTTTACTGATAAAAGTATGTGTGGCCCCAGAATCAAATAACACGACGGTCGGTTGACCGTTGATTATGAACGTACCAGCAAACACCGGTTCTCCGGCGGAAATCTGATCCATGTGCACATAGTGCACGCGACCCATCTTGGGCATGGGTCCCTTCGGCTTGCTCTGTTGACTTCCACCAGCTGGAGTAGGACCCTGTATCTTACGGGGTGCCCTACAGTCACGACTGAAGTGACCTATTTTGCCACAATTGAAGCACGGAGCACCCGGCCCTGGGACGATGGGAGCACGGGGAGCTGACAACTGTGCGGGTGCTCGATAGATGGGGTACTGTTGCGGCGGTGCTGCCCGATGAATCCACCTTGGTTGGTTGGGTCGGACCACATAGCGAGACTGCTGAAAATTTTGCTGTTGAGGTTTGTATGCGGTCTTCTGCTTCTGTGAAGGGCCAGTCGTTGAGGTGTTGGCTATCCTTTTGCGCTTCTGATCCTCATTAGCAGCACGGAGACGATTCTCCATGTCGAGAGCAGTGTCTACCAGTTCAGTGAAGCTTTGGTAACGCCGTGCCAAGTGAGTCCGGAGGGTAGGGTCAATGCCCTCTAGGAGTCTCTCGGCCCGCTCCGGTTCAGTAGCAACATCTCTCGGAGCATACTGTGAGAGGTGGATAAAGGTCTGCACATATTGCATCACGGTCCGGTTGCCCTGTTTGAGGTCTCGGAATTCGCGACGCTTTTGCTCCATCAAACTTGCCGGGATGTAGTGAGCCCGGAAAGCTTGTCGGAACTCCTCCCATGTGGGCTCATGGCCCTCTTCCTGCATGGCGAGGAAAGTGGCGTACCACGCTCCCGCAGGCCCATGAAGAAGCTGAGCAGCAAATCGAGCCTTCTCTCGCTCATTGATCCCTGGCAGAAGGGTAAACTTGGACTGGACAGTGCGAAGCCAGTCGTCTGCCGCCAGTGGCTCTGGGCAGTTGGTGAAGACCGGGGGTCGCAGCCCCTCGAAGTCCTGGTAAGTAATGCCACGTGGCCTGTACTCCCGCGGCTGTTGTTGCCCACGGGCTTGACGGTCTTCTGCTAATAACCGAATCAGCTCAGCTTGTTGGACCACCAAAGTGGCCAGCTCCGGCGGGGGTGGAGCGCCTTGCGCTGACTGCCCTGATGACTGCCCCGTGCGAGTGTTCACCATCTGCAAAATGGAATCATATGGGTTCAGCCCAATAGCCCATGTGCAGAAATACGGTGACAGCAAGATCATAGGACTATAGGCAATTTGTGAGCACCGGTAAACTTGTAACAAAGCAGTTAGACTTTATCTCTCAAGGCCAAGCTTAACGACATCGCATCATTAACATTATCCATGCGCACTTAACAGTTACTTCAACCATACTTATAAAGTCTTAATAAACTAAAGGTTTACTTAGTACACACATGGGCCATCTCATCCATCACCTCGGAACACTAACTTAAGGTTCTACATTAGGTTACATGACGTACATAAGTGAGTTCTCTCGACCTCACCACTGTTTAGTACAGTCATGGCAAACTGCACGGAGCGATATAGTACAAAATATCGCTCACAACGTGCACCATCTACAAAAAGCTTCTCCACTCAGTGCCATTGCCAAACTCTCTAACGCCCGTTACGCGCGTCAGACACCATGCTGCCCTCATCCTCCACCACAGGGGCAACTGAAGGATCCGGCTCGTACTGCGCCAGGCGCTGCTGTGCCTCAGCCAACTCTGCCTCCAGCTCCTCAATACGGTCCTGTGCATACATGTGCTGGTCACGGTAGTGGGCGACACGATCCTCGGCACGGAGATACATCCCGTGTACACTGTGAGCAAACTGCATGGTCGCAGCATAGGGCCTGGTGTCAATCCGCTCCTCCAGCATGTTGTGACGACGGAGCCACTCGTCGTCGTAACCGTCGGTGGGGAGGTAGCGCAGCACTGACATCCCTGCTGCACCCGAAGAACTGAGTGAGGTGATGGCTGCTAGGGTGACCTTGTCGTAAGCGTCCTCCTCATTGGCCCCGTAGACGGTGAGCGTCTGCCGGACCGCGGTGTGGCTCGAAGGAAGGACGACACTGGCCATGCAGTGTCCCTCCGCGTGCACTGTCTGCACTGAGAAGAAAGGGCACAGCCTGCGCCTCATCTCACGCAGAGCCCGACAAAGGATCTGCGCAAGGCCGTTCTCCTCACGGCAACGGGTGTGAACTATCCCATTCTCAAGCTGAGGAGGGGTGTGGGTCACTGGTGGGAGGGGAGCAGCCCTTCCCTCCTGTATGCGAAGTCCCCTCGCACTGGTGGCCTTACGAGCGGTTTGCTTGGTCCTGGCCATCTGTTTTTAAAAGAGATTTTAATCAGTGATAAGCATAGGTTGCATATAAGTTTAACGGTTAAGTGGGTGATGGGTGCAGAAAACATCATTGGACCTTCATTTTACTTATTTGTCTTTTAGCGATAAACCCCTAAATATGAACAAGTAAAAGTAAACATGATGCATGACTCGTCCTATCCGTTCTCGCATCACACACCTTATGTATAATGTATATATGTAACGAGTATCCGGTGACATATATGCACGGCACTCTCTAATGCAACTAGTCGTTCTCTATTCGTTCTTAATTTCGCACGTGGTTAGTGTACCTGCAGAAAAATGCATGCTCATATCATCATCATTACCATGACCAATCATTACCACTCTAACCCTAAAAGTGGCATCCACGAATTTCTTTAAGCTACGTCTGATGGACGACGTAGTGGCGCCATTTCTCCCAACACACCCAGTGTTCCTCCAGTACTGGGGAATTGCTGGGAAGAGAAACGGTGGCCAACAAGATCTAGCTATAATTTTGATTGAAGGAAAAGTAGTCACGAAACACTCCAATGGCGTGACCACCCCCCTTAAAGAGTTCTGGCCTATCAGCATGAATGCAGGGTTCGCAACAGTCCGCAAATCCCAATAGCGCTCCACCAGTACTGGGGATAGCTATGGCCGAAATGTTGCTTCCCAAAGCACCGAATATGCATATGAGTTCTATCTAGGTCAGAATGTTAGCGATGTCACCTGGTATTTCACTAACATCCTTAATAGGGGCATATCGATACTCTCACTTTTCAAATACTTCGAAAAGGGTTTTCGAAAATAGGTTTGCAAATCAAAACTGGATGATATGTCTGTTGTCTGTGTATGATCGGCTCTGATACCAGCTGTGGCGGAACCGCCGATTTAATCCGGGCTAAGCACACCTGCCACCTCTGGCTTGCAGTGCGATTAGACCGAACTAAACCCGGTCGTCCGTCGAGAGTCATTCGACTCCCGATATTACCTTTTCCCAGAGGAACCGACATCATACACATCCGACTCACGATGGAGCCACAACAGAAACATCATCACAGGCAGTTAAATAGCATAAAAGTAGATTTATTTACAAACCAGTTTTTACATAAAATACCAGTCCAACATAATATTATACGGTAGCAAGTTAGAAAGTTTCTCGCAGCGGAAAATATAAGTTTAGGTCACCATGTTATCACCAAAAGTTTTGCATTGGAGGTACAACATCGAGCCCACCGATGTTGTCCTCGTGCCACTTAGTCACTTCATCCTGCATGAGGGCATGCCCCGCCTCCAACACAGGCGCACACCATGAATTCCATGCCTGCGCTCAAAATGTGGGGGCAAACCCTGAGTACTAATTACTCAGTAGGTCTTAATGGATTTGGCTTACGGCTGACGCGAAGCAGCTTACTAACAAGTAGATCCTTAGCTTTTAGTTTTTAACAGCAACTTAATTAACATAAATAACAAGTTTCATTGTCTCTATGATTGCCAACATAGTAGTAAGTCTTTGCAAGATAACAACTCAGCTCAAACATGTAGTATTCCAAAAAAAACCATGAGTATTAAGCACTGAGAGTTTAAGTAATTACTACGTTGTCCGACAGTGATATTGGCATTCCCACACCTGGTGGGCATCAGCGATTCGAATCGATTTTTAATTCCCGGGAATAACTATCATGCCAGGGGTATATGCTTACTAGCCATCGCGTTCCCACATATAGCCCCAATCTTAACCTGCCTCGTCCCAAGTTCGATTCACTCCCGCCTAGCCCCCGGGTTGTGCCCCCATGACGAGCCTGCCGACATCTCGGTCTCCCCGTCATGAGTACCAAGCTCCCCCGGGCCACCTTCCTCTCAACCAGCGGGTAGGAACGTGTCTCTGTGCTTCGGACGAGTCCAGGAAAGACTTTTCCGGTCCCATTCCCCGGATAAGCACTTTAGCAATGTTATGCCGATCAGCAGACGAACAGCGGACGGGCCTTAAACGACTCGGGCGGAGTCCGGGTGCGACATCATGATAAAGGAAATACTGAAATAAATCTCCGCCCGGTCTCTATTTAACTTCATGAGCAACAGTAAAAAGTGATATGACTGCAAGCTTTTTGTAACTTTGAAAACACCTACGTGACGAGTACACACACTCGTGTCTACCCGTACCTAGCAATTTCTAGGCATATTCGTCCTACGAACTCTATGTATAGGTGCTAGGGCCAGGGCGGCCAGGAAGTCTAATGCAATTGGTTCCAAGCAACTCCTAATGCATATGCGTAATCATCAAGTATAATTTATTTGCTGGGAGAGTATGGTCCTGCCTACCTTCTTCACTAGGGTCAGTAGTTTCCTCCGGAGCGTAGTCGGGTTCCTGCTGCTGGTCCTCTGGCTCTGGGTGCAGTTCCTCCTCTGGCTCCGTCACGATCGGTTGGTCCAGTGGTGGTTCTTCGTTCGTGGAATCTATATGTATGACATGATGCAGTTAAAGCATGTATTAGTGCAAAGCTTGCCTCATTATGCGGGTGTAATGCAGTAGATCAGTGAACTTATGATTCGTGGTACAAAGTTATGCATATTGAGGTGAAAGTCGTTTCATACTAAGAAATCGTACAAGCCATCATCTACGACAGCTTAGCTTGTCACATAAAATAACGTGGTGTGTGACTGAGTTGCATCGATTTATGCGAAAAGACCGATGTCTACTACCATCTAGAACTCTTTTATGCTATAAGGAGCACAATAAACTAGGTATAACCATTTAGAACCTAATTTTTATATAAACAACATTTCTGCATTTATTTTTCATGCTAAAAACACATGTAGGGGCAAAATGGTAATTAGCAGTGGTCATTTGAGCTACCAAAATTTTCATAGAGCCTACACAGAATATAAAGGTCTCTGCCCAAATTTCACAATTTTTGGAAATCATTTTAGCCATATTTTCCATTTATCAAGGTTTTTCATGCTTGCACAAAAACAGGGGCAAAACTGTCTTTTCCTACTCAACCATCATACCCATTCTGTAGATCTATATATTAGGAACAAAATGCAACAAAGTTTGCTATTTTTGGATTTTTATACACTTTACTATGATTTTTCAAAGTTTCAGCCTTTTTTAAAAGCATTTTAATCGAAATTAAACAGATCCAGGACCTATCTGTAAATATCTATAGCTTCTGAGGGTTCCTGTGCAAGATTTACAAGACTCAGTACACAGTGCCCGGTATGGAAACATAAAACTGTTAAACCCGGAGGGCGGTATCGCAAAATGTCCGTCTTCCTCCTCCCGTCGTCTTCCTCCTCGCGACGGGAGGGGGAGCTCCGGCGGCGCGCGGTCAATCCCGGCCCTGCGGGGCTCGGGAGCTCGCCGCGGAGTGCCGGGGAGAGAGAGGAGAAGACGGGGAGCTTTACCCACTACCTCAGACGGCGGGGGAGATCGCGGGGAGGGTCGGCGACGAGTGCCCCTGGCCGGCGAGGTCCGGCGGTGCAATACGCCGAAGTGGGAGGGTCTCGGGCGACGCGGTCTAGACGGGAAGGTAGAGTCGAGGGCGGCGAAGCTCGGCGCGGTGACGGTTGAGCTCGGGAGTGGGCGGAGATGGCTGGGGGCGAGCTCGCGCGGGTTCCGGCAATGGCGGACGCGCGAGGTCGGAAGGGAAAAGCAGAAAACTCGAGTTCGGGAAGGAGAACCCGAGATATAGGGCCGGCCTCGCCCTCGCCCCGGTGGCGCGTCGCGCGCGCGCTGTCCGCGCGCGGCAGTGGCGCGTGGCCGCGGCGGCCGGGACGGCCGGCGCGTGGCCACGGCCGCTCGGCGCGCAGCGCCGCGTGGGCGCGCGCGGGCGGCGAGGGAGGAGGGAGGCGCGTGGATGAACCCGGTCCATGGACCGGTGGGACTGACAGGTGGGACCAAGGACGGAAACAAAGGTCAGGGTGCATGGACTGGGTGCACGGAGCGAGGGGCCGGGAATCGACCCGTGCGCTGGCGCGGGCGGGGCTGACAGGTGGGTCCCGCCTGTCATATAGACGAGAAAATAAAAGAAATTCGAAAAAAGATAAACCCCCTTTGACCAGCTGATTAGGTTTCTGAAATTTGCAAATTTGACCAATTTAGGAGCCGAATTTGAAAAATACCCAATTGAATGAAATGTTGTAAATTTTGAAATCTACAACTTTGTCAAAAGGACCTATACCAGATTCCAAATACAAAATGATTTAAATTTGAAAATAACTGGCTGACTCCTGTTTGACCAATTAAAACCCCCAACTTGGAAATTATAAAAGTCCATTTTAGGTGCATTTTCATGAAAGGTGAACTATACCAAAGTTGCATAGAATCTCATGATCTACAACTTTGGTATTCATGACATGGCAAGATTTTGAATTTTGTTTCACAAAATTTTGAATTTACCAAACAGGGCTGAATTTGGCAAAAGTCACATTTGCACATAAAATGACCCAAAACTAGATTTCAACATTCATGCATGCTAAAGCACAAAATACCAAAGTCATTCCTTATGGGATTACCTACAAGTTTGGTATGTAAAGTTTTATGAAAAACACAAAGGCCTAAAAGTTATATCCACAAGTCAAACACGGCTTTTTCTGAAAACTAGGTTTAGTTGCTCAATTGACCTAGGTTATGCATGCTTTTCAAGATAAAAGGCCTTGAAAAAGATGTCATTATGCTAATGATTTTAGTGTAATGCATTTGAGATGCCTAGGGCATCACATCACCTCTCCACCCCTTATCTCACTCCTTTCATCTCCAATTCAAAGGTACCATTTGGTTAGGCAGCCGGGCTGGGATGGAGTGGGATGGTTCTACTTTTGAACTATTTGGTTGCGGGACATAGAGCAGTGGAACCATCCCAAAAGAGAATATTCTACCAAAGATGTAGGACAACATTGTCGCCAAAAATAAGCGGATGACACCTTCCACTTGGCCCTCGTCTCGCACTCGGTTGCCCTTCGTCCCTTCTCTCGAACTTGACCTTTCACCCTCTCTCTCTACTATCTAGGGCCAGCCACAAGGCTAGACCAGGGCTATGCAGCATGCCTTGCCTGGAGCCAGTGGCACAGTCGATTAGCAGTGCACCTCGGTGGCCCGGCTTCCTTCTTTCCCTCCCTATGTGACCTTCCCTGGCTTGTTTCCATCCCTGCGAGAGCAATCCCAGTGTTCCAACTATCCGCCACCTACATTTCACAATCCTAGACATCAAAACACCAGCCAGAACAGAAGCAGGACCACCACCCCGTCATATTCCCATACTTCAGGTCTTCAGTTTCTTCAACAACCCATGGATATGTCGACAATAATGAAACCATATCCCTTATTTTCTTCAATTCTTCTTTGGATCTCATGCCTGATTTTTATTCCTCATCGTATTTTATGTTTTAGTACTAATATTATGCTATGTGTGTGAGAAACATGACCCTTAGAAGTAATGGTTTCGGTGATTAATGACAACTTAATTTTGTTACTAATGAGTTCATGACGTGAAGGGTTGATATTCTATAATCGTGCTCATTGGTTGACCAAAAGAGACCCATCAACTCAAATTCCATGAAGGACAGCTTGTGGATTGGAGATTCTAGCAAAAAGATCATGGGGTGATAGCTCTAAGTGCCCCAAAGTCGAAATAAGGGCACTTGGAGATTCATTTTCTAGTTTCTAGATAAGCCATACCATATCAAGGAGGGTCGAGGTGAGTAGCTTGATGCGCTTAACTTGAAGTTATTCTCAATTTTGAGTGCATATTAGTCCTAAAGCTCAATCTCACTAAAATGTGCTAAAATACACTCACCTCTTTCATTTCAATCAAAAGAAAAACCCTCTAAAAACTTCCGTTTCATTTCGATCAAAACAACGCTGAAAATCTAAGTTTTTATATGCATTGGACTGACCGTATGGTGCGTGTATATTTGTTGTAGTCCTTGCGTCGCAGCCAGTGCACTTAGTGGACACTAGACCATCCGGTGGTTCATCACCAGACTGTCCGATGCTTGTGCTGGATGTTTTGGGCCAAGCGTTCGTCCAGTGCGTCTCCGAGAGTTTTAACGCTCCCGACCGTCCGGTGATCTCATCAGATGTTCTAGACTGAGGGTTTGTCCATGGGCTTGTTGTGCTCTTCAACAGACCGAACCGTCTTGTGGCTCTCAGACCTGGGTGGGAAAAATGGGGATTTGAAAATGTAACGCACCGGACCGTCTAGGTGGTTAAGCATCAGACCGTCCAGTAGTTTCACAGAAAAATGATTTCGTATAGTAATGGCTAGTTGTTGAGCTAGCCTCTATATAAAGGGCTTCCCTCCCTCCATTTTACACCTTTGTGACCAGGCATCACTCATACACATACAAAAGTCACTTGAGAACCACATTCCATATAAATCTTTGAGGTTGGGGGCAAGAGACATGAGAGGGAGATAACTCCATTGAGTGCGGTTGAATCAAGTGAAGACCAATGCTTGTTACTCTTAGTGATCGCGATCACTGAGATGGCTTACGAGTTGTGCCTTCTGCGAGCTTCCTAGAGATTGTAGAAGAACTAGGAGAAGGACCTTGCGAGGGCATTGTGTGTGGTTTGGAGCCCACCGTTCTGGAGTAGAGAATGGCATCCTGAAGAGAGCACTTGATTTTAGTGAAGGTTAAGGGGGTTGCTTGGTTCTTGTGAGAACCACCTCACCATCTCTGGGTTCTTGCGAGACTGGGGCCTTAGTCCTTGCTAGGGCTAAGCGAGAGCGGGGCCTTGCGAGGGGCACTAAACATGGACTAGGGGAGTCACGAGTCCTTGATACCTCGGGAAAAAGATCACCGTGTCATCTCTTCACTCTCTACATTCTTAGAATTGCATGCTTGGCTCTAGGTTGCAAACCTTTTTGTTATTGTGTAGAAGACACACTTAGTTAGGCACTAGGGTGAATTGAGACTTGATCGATAGGCTTTAATTTCAAGTTTCGAAATTAGAAGTCCAATTCACCCCTCCTCTTGGACATCTTGATCCTTTTAATATGTTGTGTAGTACCTTCGATTGGACTCCAATAAGCAATAAAACAAGTAGATTGTCCATATCATTTTGTGCGTTTGAGATTTTCCAATGCATGGCATAGTAACATATCTTTTGTTTTTGCATTATTTATACATAGATGGATCATAGGATCAAGACCATGATTTGTGCAAGCGCTGCATATGTGTGATATTGTCAATGATGGCTATGATAACTAAGTCTAGAAAAATAAAGCTGCAAGGAGAGTTGGAATGACCTATGCTCCAATGGAAGAGAGGGATAGAATGAGAGTCGATTCTGTAAACACAAAAATGTGGAAGGATGATACACATGTGTGGACATGATTAGGGTTAACAAAACATGTTTTTTTAGGTTGTCAACTTTTTGGGGATTGTTGACTGCTTCAAAACTCTATTCATTTGTGTGTTGAAGAATAAGTGCCTATATTCTAAATTCAATGGGCCATGACATTAGAAATAGGCTAGTTGGCCATAATTTTCATAGATTGCGAGAAACAGTTAGCCATTACATCAATAAAATACTATGTGCTATTGGTGAGCTATGAGGGGACCTAATTTGGCCTCCATCACTAAAAACTCCAACCAAATTTGTAGGAAAACACAGATGGGATCCTTACTTTAAGATGTGATGCTTACCCCTATCTTGCTTTCAAATTCTACTGTTTATATAAATTCATGTGTTACTTAATCTTCTATGCTTGAAAAAAATTGGGGATTTGGTGTTCATACCCTTACTTTGGTGTCTAGTAGTGAGTTCGCACTCATTTCTTTAACCTTATAAATTCACCCTTGTGTTTTCAAATCGAAGATAGAGTTTACCCCTACTCCATTGATGCCTCTTAATGGTGTTAAATTGCATGAAAAAGACTGTCATGCACATGTAAATTTGCACTTATTTTTAGTAATGGTTTGTGGTTATACCACTATATTGTAAGGATAGATTGAACTTATTTTGACAGATGTAATATAAATTATTAGAACACAAATTGGCACATACATTTGAAATGTAATTATCTTTTACAACATTTGGTAAAAATTTACAGAACTTGATAAATTTGGGTAGAATTAACATTTGGACAACATTATGACACAACTTCCATATCCAAATCACAGAGTCACATATAAAGACATGCTGAAAACACATTGTAACATACTAGGTCTAATAGGCGTGGTTCGCCATGCCTAGAGCCAAAGTGACCTTCATCCTTCTATGATTGTAGCGTGCAGCGTCAACTTCGGGAGCGACAAGGAATGTAAATGGGTAACTATAGTCCACAATAATGCAGGAATCCAGAGACAAAGGAAAGGAAGTAGACCACATAGTGTATCTAGCTAAGAGAGGACTTAATCGAAACATTAACCACATGCGTGAACATAGATCGAAACCCCAAAGGGGGTCCACCCACAGACGCAGATAAAATCTAGGACGTGTAAACCAAGGTGCCAAGCACACATCGATCCCTCGAGTTGCTATATGGTCATGTGGCGGCGCATGTCGTGGTATGTAGCAATGGGGAGAGCTATGTATGCTTCGCTGTGCGCCGCCGATCCATTACTTGAAGCATGAACATATAGGTAGATCGGTGGCGCACATGGTAACTGATGGATCTCACACCAAGCATATCATGATGTGCGAATCATCGTGATATCTAGCAGATCCCACCATAAAAAAATGCTTTAGTACGGGATCTACCGTGTTAAGCAAATGCTTAATAGCCCTAAACCAACAACAACGGAAGGATTAGAGTAGCATGGTGCATACTTGAAAAAAAACCTTGGAAGCTAGGGGTGACAATGCATTGAGGTTGAGGTGAATGAAGCACGGGTTGCTTGGGAACGTATGACAGTCGTTGTTTATTATTGAATAAAGGTTACATATTTATAGTCCGGAGAATTGACCTCAAGGCAGACCTTTTTCTAGATAGACTCAAACTCTTTCATGAACTCTTAGATTACAATTCGATAATAAAACTAGGACTATATGACTACATAACTTGATCATGACTCTTCCTTCCATTGGTTTGGATCCTCATGAAGATTCTAAATATCAGCCGAAACATACCGTATAATCGTTGCAGATTCTGGATGTCCCATTGTTTTCGTCTATTCCTGTCGACTCCTAGCATATCATATTGTATTGGAAAGCTTATCTCCTTAGCTTTCCATCCATCTATAGAACACCCCAAACATTCTGTATGTAGCCTGGGCGCATGTTTTCGTGCAGCCTATTCCTGCAGTCCAAACCAGTTTCACGAATAAACTGGGCCTCAACATGGGTTAGGTCCCTGACTTCATCTTGGTTTGGGTTTTGGGTGCACATTTATTATTATATTTGGCCAAACTTATGATATAATCCAAGCCAAGTGGATTCCTTCATCATGGTCTTCTGTTGGCATTTTAGCCCAACTAGACTTGGTCAATATCCGACGGCAACACATGCCCCCCAAGTTTGGCGAAATATTTTAGAATCTTTCCAAGTTCTAGCTGCAAACCATCCAAGAAGATTAAACCCTTCAACTTGTTCTCACAGTGCTTCAGACCTTGCCCCCCGAGCCGAGGATCACCTCTTCATCGGTTGGCATTTCTCGGTCCTCAACTTGAATCCTTAGGCATCATCATTTTTTATGGTTGATAACTTGAACTGGCCTTACGGCTTCTCCGATCTGTCAACTGGTCACAAGGACCGGTTTTAATATGATGATGGGGACCAATCTCAAGCCTTCTGTCGCAAGGCTGGTGCTGACTTGTGGGATCGCTTCTATGCAGCATCGGCTCAATTTTTTAGGCCGATTGCTTGGACCAGCCTCAACCTTCTCCTTCGCGTCGAGTTTGGCCGATGATTGTAGATGGCAGTCATGCCAATTGCAGTACTTCCTACTCTTTAGCTATTCAGCCGATGGCAGTTCTTAAGATAGGAAGCAGGTGACCTTAGGTATATATTAGGCAGGCACTCGATTCTCTATGGGCTGAATAATAATAATGTCAAGTTTGTGGATCACCTTGCAAAACAATCAGTTGCTGGGACCTAGCACTACAGAGAACATTGTGAATCGTCTAAAAGCCGACTGATCATATTTGGTTCGGCAAAAAATCGATGCAAGATAATCCAACAGTAAAAACTTCTTCCCCACAAAATATGCTTTGTCACGCAAGGAGTGTAGGTGAAAGCTTTCTGGTATGTCTAAAAGCATTTATAGCTGTAAGCATGTACACACAATGAGGGCATATCCTAAAGACACCACATACAACAGCCATGGAGAATATATCTATACTACAACATGAGCAAGGAGTTTAGGATTTACAAAAGCATCACTACTTAGCCTATCCAACTAGCACGATAAAGCATGATAAGCAAATGCTAGAAAGTATCTACACTAATGAGCTTTCCAAAACAATGATCTTTAGCAAACTTTATTGCTCATGCCCTTGTGTCTTGCAAATTAAACATGATAGATTTGAATTTGAAGCAAGCCTTTCATTATGTGCCAGTAGTTATTTACTTGTCAGGCCACTTCTTACAAGTCGATCCTAAGCCTAAGTCATAGAACCACTAGAAGCTTAAAGGAAGGTTTTGGTCATTCATAGCCTAGTCCAAGTTCTTGCCAAAGTGCAAAAGCAATCAGTCTCAAACTAGATCAGTGAGACAAGGCAAACTTGCCTGGATCTTTTCATTTCAGCATAAACATGGATATCATTTTAATTTTAATTCAATGCAAGATTACCCTGTAATTGAGATTCAAGCTACATAATTGATTCCAAAGTAAACGACAAAGCTACCAGGCATGCATGAGATAGCAAAAGCAAACAACCAACACATACTAGTAGCTAGGTAAAGCGGTGACCAAGTTTCAGATTTTTAAAGAATAAACTCCATTGACAGCATCGGATATTCTACAAATTCAAAAGAGCTTAACTAAACATGGTCAAACTGCACTATTCGCGGCTCTTAGCCTACCAGATTTTACTCTGCAAGCGCACGGAGACTGTTGTAGTCTTTCACCTGGGAGTATTCCAAGGTATCGTATTGAGTAAAATCCATCTCCGGTCCCTAAACTTGTCTTGGTGTGTCAACCCGGTCCCTAAAGTTTCAAAGTGACCATCCTGGTCCCTAAACTTGTCTTGGTGTGTCAACTAGGGTCCCTAAAGTCTCAAAGTGACTATCTCGATGCCCTAAACTTGTCTGAGTGTATCAAACCGATCCCTAAACTTGTCTTGGTGTCTCAACCCTGCCTCTAAACTTGTTTTGGTTTGTCAACCCGGTCCTTGGTACAAATGGTCACTTTGAGACTTTTAGGGACCGAGTTGACACACTGAGACAAGTTTAGGGACCAGAATTGTCACTTCGAGACTTTAGGGACCCGGTTGACACACCAAGACAAGTTTAGGGATCGAGATGGTCACTTTGAAACTTTAGGGACTGGGTTGACACACCAAGACAAGTTTAGGGACTAGAGATGGATTTTACTCTATCGTATTTATCCACAGGGATGCAATTGAGACAGACATATCAAACTACGATTTATCCAGCTATTACTACTCATTGAGGGACTCAAGTATACCGAGTATGGTGTTTCATCCTAGCTATGATGAGCGCTTGTCAACATTGAAGACTTCCTGAAGGACGAGCAAGCTCCTCCTAAGCGAGACCTAGAGGAGAAGCCCTCTCGAGTCGACTGAGATGCGGTGCCAGAGTGGACTTGGTGTGACAAAAATGCCCTGTCGAGTGAACTTGTAGGAGGCTTGGGCTGTGGCCCAAGTTATTCTCAGCCCATAAGTGTGACCTTGGGCTTGAGACGGTGTTGTGAGCAATAAAATCACCCTTCAAGAGAAGCCCATCAAGGGTTTCCCGGTTCGAGCATCAAAACCAGTGCCCAAGATCGTTTCTTGGTTCCACCGTCAAAACTAGGGGCAGGTTGCCAGTTTTGCCAAAACTGGAAATATCCAAAAGAGATGGGCTACTGGACATGTGGAAGACATCGAGAGTTTACTTTGAGCTGAAGAAGATCAAGTATTCCATCATCTTCGTCTGTATGAGTTTCCGGTGTCTTTTCGAGCCTCTACTGGCGTTTTAGTGTAATTCGAGTCCGTATCTTACGGGGCTGTTTGCAAAACAGCCTAGATATGAGTCTGTAGTATAAATAAGGAGAGGGTTGGTCATTAGTTCTCTCTCTTGGCTGGTTTAGGGATTGCTTAGACTTGGTTTAGATAGCCATTTTTGTTTCCATGCAAGAGCATCAAGATTAGAGAGATTTGAGTGACCATGCCTCCACAAAAGAGGGTAGGAAGTGTAGGACCGAGACATGCGACTAGAGGAGGGTGAATAGGAGCACTTAAAAACTCAAAATCACAACCCCTAAGAAGGTGCTCTGCAACGCTCAAGAGAAATAGAACTAGGCACCGTCCACTGATCAGATACATGCCTAGCAGTGCAAGGGTGCCTGTCCACTGAGAGGATACGCACCAATGCTAAGAACTGATCAAGATCTGACCAAGAATGGCACCGAGGCAACGAACTTTGCAAAAACCGCCACACGACACTCACCGCACCAAGGTGCGTCTCACTGACTCACAGCAAGCAAAGAAAATAGTCTGAAAGTGGGGAATGCAACAATCCAAAGCAGAAACACAGCGGAAAAACCAAGAAGGGAAAATCACCGCAGCTCCCTGGCAGGACCGGATTGTTCCATGGCGAACACCAGACTGTTCGGTGGAACCAAACTATCTGGTGCCTGCTGCTGGACTATCCGGTGGCACAGGCCCAGGCAGAGCCACACACCGGACTATCCGATGGGCGCTACCGGACTATCCGGTGGAACTGGGTTGTCCGGTGGCCTCTGCCGGATTGTCCGGGAGAGTCGCAGACAGGGGGTTTTCCAACCTAAACCAACCAAACCTTGACCAATCTTCACAAAATTTTGCACAAGCTATATGTACGCTATTCCAAAGCTTTTCTCAAAAAATCAACGCAAGGTGATCAAGGGATCAGCGGGAATTTCAGATTTCGTGAGATGGCAATCTTTGGGCAAGTAAGGGGAAAACTCAAAGGAAACTTACTCAGTAGCAATCCAGTAGGATTGAGATGAACTAAGTCATGATCTCCACATCCTAGCAATCCAAAACATTAGCAAGAGAAGGGATTCCAAGCTTGGCCAAAACAGACACCCAAAAGCCAAGGATTGGACCCAAAAACCAAAGAGAGAGGGGGAGGAGTAAGAACACAAGGTTGCGGCACGAATTCCCTTCGATTAGATGCCCGAGAAGGGTCTAAAGATTCAGCGTACAAGCAGGAATTCAGTCCCAAGCAACCACCCTCACCATTCCTCAAGATTAGGAGGCCTAAATCCTACTCTAACCTCCTTAACAATGGAGCTCAAGGCTTAAGGACGAAAATCACAAAGCAAAACCTAATCCTAGCAGCCAAGAGTCACTCTAATGACCTGCCTTGAACCTATTTATACCCGAGTGCTCTTTAGACAGTTTTGCACTTAGGTCCCTACGACTAGACAAACCCTAAGGACTTAAACGAAAGATTACAGGATATTTCCGGATGGACGACCACGATGAAGTCTTGATCTTCGTAAGTTCCACGCAATCCTCGGATGTTCTCCACTGTGGCCAGTAGTCCAATCCCTGATCCGCCCCCGGTTTTGAAGTCAGAAACCAGGAAACTTTAGGAAGTCTCCGCTTGGGCCAGATTTGGCCCATCTTCTCTATCTTGGTGAGTCAAGGCCCAACTCACCAAGGCTTGGGTAGCTTGGTTGACGGTTTTGAGATGAAGCTGCCAAAGCCTCCCTCGCACGTCTTCACACCACGCACTCGGATTGGAGCACCGCGGTGGCGCTCGGCATCCCCTGTCCATCGGGGCGGCCTCGCAGTCCTTCGGAGGACTTACTCCTGCCGTCGCCATGCCGCTCCTCTGTGTACCGAGCTCCCATGGCCGACAGACGCCGAAGCATGCCTCCAGTACTTCGGAGGACTTCCTTCTCCATCTACCCCCAGTCCATCGGAGGGCCTCCTGTCCATTGGAGGTCTTGTGCCCAAGTCCATCTCGGTCTTTGGCTTCTGTTGACAATCACTCATCACTCCAGAGGCAATGGAGCCGGTCCATTGGCTCTCAATCTCCCCCTTGATGAGTGCATTGTCAACACCTTCTACCTGTAACCTGAAATAGAACAAAGACAAGAAGAAAAGCGTAAAACCGAAAAGAAAGAAGAAAAGAAGAAGTTGCTCAAGATGCCCAAAAGCCAAACACAAGCAGAAAAGGGCAAATTGGGACAACAGAAACAAAGCCAAAGATCGACCCCCTAAGATAAGGGAAACCGCTCAATGCAGTCGATCAACTTAAAGCATGACCCCTCAAGAAAAAGGCAAACTGGCTCAACACAGTCATGCTTAGGCAAAGCATCGGCTCCTCCAGAAAGAGGCAAAAGGCTCAACGCACCGATGCAAGAGCATGTTAAAAGCTCAAACTCCCCCTCAACTAGATCTCTTCAGAGTTCTCCCCCTTGGTCCATGAATTTCCCCTCGGAACATCTCTCCCCTCAAGGGTCAACATCTATTCTCTCCCCCTTGTTGACAATGGACACATCAAGGGTTCATAGAACTCAACTCCCCCAAAAAATATGCCATGAAATGCAGGAAGTGTACCATGAAGAGCTCCGCAGGGATGAAAAGCTAGTAAATACAAGTTCTAGCATATAGAGCAAGTGAGGGCAAGGAAGCATGCAAACAAGCTCAATTGAATCTATCTTATACAGATCAGGAGCATGTTTTTCAGGGTTGTTGAAAAGAAAGCATCACCAACATGAATAGCATCTAGCAAGATAGGCATGAGCAGCAAGATGCTAGCAAAACATACAATGTGTGCTACTCTCAACCAAAGCATATTCAAGAGGCCATAAGCAATTTAGAGACTTGCAGATTTCAGATTTAGCAATTTTTAACTTCAAGCAAATTAGATCATATGCCAGGGGTTATTCACTTGTTTTTGCCACTTCGTACCAACCAATGCCAAGCCTAGGTTCAGAAAACCATCCGAAGCTTAAGACAAGGTTTTGATCATACACAGCCTAGTCCAAGTTCATGCCAAAGGGCAAAGGCAAGCTATCTCAAACTAGATCTGTGTGACAAGTGAACCCACATGAATCTTTTCAATTTAGCTCATAGGACACCACTTTGTAAACAAAATTAATTCAGAATTCAGATTTAGGCAAGGTGTCTTAAATGCATAGGCATCAACTTAACAAAGGCATACGATTAGCATATCCAAGCATGAGAAGATAGCAGAGCATTCAACATTCCTACACATGCTAGGTAGCCAACTCAAGTGGTGATCATGGTTTTTGATTTTGAAGAAACAAAAGTGACTTAGCTCACAAATGATATTAGACAGATTCAAGGAGCTTAGCAAACCGTGATCATGCAAGCAACTGTACAATCTAGTACAAGTAAGTACTAACTCGTCATACCAGAAGAGCTCTAGTGCTAGTGTAAGTGAAAATGCATATGTTACAATGCAATGCATGGTATGATACAAAATGCAAGAAAAAACAAGGAAAAGCAAAGAAAAGGCAAACCAAAACCCTAAACTACAACAAAGTTACCCCAACCTAAAAGGGGTAACAAACACCAAGCTCCCCACGCAAGCGAGCAAACACGCTAAGATCTAAGGGCTTGGTGAATATATCGGCCAACTGGTTCTCAGTCTCCACATGGTTCAAGTCTATATCTCTCAGGAAGTGAAACCTCACGTCTATGTGTTTGGTTCTAGGAGTGCAAGATGGGGTTCTTAGCTACAGAAATAGCAGAAGTAGTGTCTACTAGGAGAGGGATCTTCTTAAAACTGAGACCAAAGTCACTCAAGGTAGACTTCATCCAAAGCAAGCTGGGATGCAACAACTAGCAGCAGCAATGTATTCAGCTTCTGTGGTGGAAGTAGCTACTCTAGATTGCTTGCGTGAGGACCAAGAGATAAGAGAAGAACCGAGGAACTGGCAGGTGCCAGAAGTAGACTTGCGCTCCAGCCGACAACCCGCAAAATCAGCATCAGAATACCCTCTGGGAGATAGCATCGAAGCTGAAGAGAACCAAAGACCAAGGTCAGGAGTGTATTTTAGGTACCTGAAGATGCGCTTCACGGCTTGACAATGTGACGTCCTTGGTGAGGCCTGAAAACACGCACAGAGGTAGACCGCGCACTGAATGTCCTGACCTGGTCGCTGTTAGGTACAAAAGTGAGCTGATCATCCCTCGGTACTCTCTTTGGTCCACCACCTCCCCTTCTTCATCTGCATCACGTGCCGTCTGTGTTGACATGGGAGTCGCCATGGGCTTGAGATCTCCCTTGTCAAACTTTCTCAGAATGTCCTTCGTGTATTTGGCTAGATGGACGAAGGTTTCTTCTAGGCCTTGCCTGATTTGAAGCCCAAGGAAGAATTGAAGCTCACCCATGAGGCTCATCTCGAACTCACTGCTCATCTATTCAACAAACATAGCAACATACACCAAAGCGTGAGATGAACCACGAAAGATAATGTCATCAACATATATCTGAACTAGAAGGGTGTCACTGCCACGACTCAACAGAAACAAGGTCTTGTCTACTGAACCCATCACAAACCCAGACTTGAGCAGGAAAGCTTTCAACCTAGCATACCAAGCTCTTGGAGCTTTCTTCAGACCATAAAGGGCTTTTCTCAGCTTATACACCCGGTCTGGAAACTTGGCACTCTCAAAGCCAGGAGGTTGTTTCACATATACCTCCTCCTCTATGTAACCAGTTTAGGAAGGCTGACTTGACGTCCATCTGCTGCAGTTTGAAGCCTTTAGAGGTAGCAAAGGCAAGCAGAATCCTAGTGGCTTCTAAACGAGCTACAAGAGCAAAGGTCTCCACATAATCTATCCCCTCCTTCTGACAGAAACCCTGGGCAACCAATCTCGCTTTGTTCCTCACAACCATGCCATCCTCACCCTAGTTTGTTCTTGAAGGCCCACTTGGTTCCTATAGGGTGGCAGTTTGGTGGAGGTTCAACTAAATCCCTAGACATGGTTTCTCTCAAAGTTCTCCAACTCCTCGTGCATAGCATTCACCCAACTAGGATCAAATAATGCATGTGACACATCTCGGGGGTTCGAAAGAAGCAGCAAATGCGGTGTGGCAGAAGAAGGCTAGAGAGTTAACCGAATAGCGTGTGACATGCTGGTGTAGATCTCCAATCATCCTGTCAGAAGGGTGATCACACTGGACCTGCCGAGATGGAACAATCTCGAAGGTCACCTCCCCTGCGTCATCAATGGGGCCAGCCTCTGCTCTAGCTTGCAATCGGGAGAGCGAGGAGGAAGCCGTAGGCAAGGGTCCTCCTTCATCTCCAGAGCTCGTAGCAGAGGGGGCAGGAGTTGCAGCCGGTGTAGTGGCTCCTGCATCATCAGCATCTACTTCGCCTTCCTCATCTTCAAAGATCGGAGCGCCTTCTTCATCATGACCTGAAAGCTCTAATGCAGGGGTTGTGCAAGGCATAGATTCATCAAAGAAACTTCACAGGTCTCAACACTTGTTTGGTATCAAGGATCCACACTCTATATGCCCTAGAGATAGAGGCGTAACCAAGGAAAATGCCATCCGAGCAGCGAGATTCAAATGTGTCCAAATGCCCCCTTTTTGAGCACAAAGCATCAGCAGCCAAATGCACGCTGGTGCTTGACTGCTAGGCTGCCTACCGAACCGTAGCTCGTACGAAGTCTTCCATA
Source organism: Paspalum vaginatum (assembly GCA_030272315.1). Lineage (NCBI taxonomy): Eukaryota > Viridiplantae > Streptophyta > Magnoliopsida > Poales > Poaceae > Paspalum > Paspalum vaginatum. The sequence continues at coordinate 29,531,073 of CM059013.1, read as the reverse complement.
AGAAAGCTCGTAGGAAAGATGCGGTTTGCAATATAACAGGCCGTATTCATAGCCTCAGCCCAAAAGCGTTGTGGTGCCCTATGCTCATCAAGCATCGTCCACGCCATCTCAACAAGTGTGCGGTTGTTTCGTTCCATGACACCATTTTGAGGTGGGGTATAAGGAGACAAGAATTGGTGATCAAGACATAGGTCACGACAAAAGGTTTCGAAACGAGAGTTGTGATATTCTCCGCCATTGTCGCTGCGGATAGCCCTCATGGCCTTATGACTCTTATTCCTTAACCTCAAGACCAGATCCCGAACAAAACCGAAAGCCTCATCTTTGAATTCCATGAAGAACACCCACGAAAAGTGAGAAAAGTTGTCTACTACCACAAGCACATACCACTTCCCACTAACCGACTGTCCCCGAGCAGGACCAACCATGTCCATATGCAGCAGCTCACCCAGGTAAGAGGTCATCACCTGTTTGACAGGCGCATGAGAAGCGGCAGCCATCTTGCCATGACGACAAGGGTGGCACAATAAGTCCTTTTCTGCTTTCAAATTGGGCAATCCTCAGATCAGACCCATCGAGCTCAATCTGGCTAGCAGATCAAAACTCAAATGGCCAAGCCACCTATGCCACTTCCAAATATCAGCAGAAGGACCAGCTACCAAACACCGAGGAGAGCCCGAAACAGATGAAAGGTCAACCTTAAAAACCTGCACATAGGGCAAAATCTGACAAACAAGGTTTTCCTTAACATCAAGCACACAAGAAGAACCCTCCTTAAAGCGAACCTCAAACCCTTCCTTGAGAAGTTGCGAGACAGAAACCAAATTGAACCCCAAATTCCTCACCAAAGCAACTTCTCTCAGGGAAAGCTTGCCAGAAAATGCAATAGAACCAACACCCAACACTTTACCTTGACCATTATCCCCGAATGTGATGTACTCCTTGGTGCTCACGGGGTTGAGGCTGGAGAACCATCTGTGGTGCCCTGTCATGTGCCTAGAGCATCTGGAGTCCATGATCCATATGTCCTCTAGGCCTTGATCTTGCAAAATCAAGGAAAGCGAGAGTGAGCAAATGGTCCGGCACTGGGGTTAGTAAAACTGCTGAACCAGTGCCGAGCCATCTGCTCAAAAGTGGGAAAAGCACAGTCGAGGTAAGCATAATGACTCTCTGGGTACCCACGACCTCCAAAGCATGAGCTCTCAAACCCTCTACCTCCAAAGTCTTCATCACGACGTCCATAGCCGTGCTGAAAGCGACTAGGAGCTCGACCGGCAAAGCTTCTCTCACCACCAGGAGCATGGGCCTGAAAGCCGCCTCCTCTCTCACCACGAACAAAGCGGTCTCTCATCTCACCGTGATGGGGAGGATCCTGCCTACCACCATGGTAGAACTGTTCCTAGTTCCCCTAGGCTCTCTCCTACCTCTCAGCTCACTTTCTCCTGAAGCAAAACTCCTCCAAGTGGCCATTTCGCTGGCAAAAGTCACAGTGGTAGACAGGCCTCTTGGGAGTGGGGTTAGGCGGGGCCTTAGGCTTGGGTGGAGTAGCCTTGGGTGGAGCAGGCTACTGGACTCTCTCCTTGCTCACTGGAGGCTTGAGGATCTCAGTCACTACACTGTCCACCTTAGCCTGTGAGGGCTTGGGTGTCCAGAACTGCTTCTTTGGGGCAGCCTTGGGAGGCTCGTGGTAAACCCCATCAACAATAGGATTAGGTTGAGGAGAGGCAGTCTTAAGCATAGTTGGGAACTCTTCTTCTCACCCGAAGTACTGCACTCTCCTAACCCAAGTCCACTCATATCAGCCTCAGCTCTCTCGGTGCTCTATAAAATCATCCTTAGTTGGGCTCACTACCATACAACCAATTGAGCACCTCTCTCAAACGGTTGTTCTCATCAACTGAAATCTGTTTCTCCTCTCTCAGATCCTCTAGAACCAAAGTCTAGGCAGCACAAGTGGGGCAGTCTACAGAGGGAATAGAGGGAGCAAACTTCTCTAACTTCTTAATGGTGGCATCCCTATCCACCAACATCAACCTCAATGTGAGACAGTTCTCACAAGTGTCAGGTGGTGTTGAAATCACCTCAAAGTCAGCTCTCAACTGCTCAAGCTCACTCCTTAAGGTAGGACAGACCATGCACGCACCCAAAAGCATGGGTCTAGCACTAAGCTCCTCCAACTCCTTGAGCTATCCCTTACACCTCACTTTCAGCTCAGCTATGTCAACAGCTAGGTCAGGGCACATCTCACACTCAGGCTCATCCCTCAAAATAGGCTCATCCAGTTTAGACTGGAGCTTGCCTAACTCTACCTTCAGCATATCCATCTCCTCTACCTTATGAGCGTACCTGCTCTTCTGCTCATAGAGATCTCTCATCAAAGTCTCAAAGGTAGGGCACTCAAGCTCACTAGGCTAGGCTGGCACACTCTTCAGCCTCTCAATCTCAGCTAAAGCATTAGCAAGCTTAGCTTTCTGCTTCTGCAGCTTCTTGGCTGCCTTCTCCAACATCTTATCTTAGGCTTTCAACTCACGACTGTTTGCCTCCAACATCTCAAGAATTTTAGCTTGCTCAGGAGTTACCTCTTCATCGGAGGAGTCATTGTCATTGCCCTTGTCGTCCTGGTCCTCAAGCGCCATGGAGCAAAAGGATCTCCAGTGCATCTTGTGCCTCCGCTTGGACTTGGTGGAGATGAAGCAGAGTCTAGCTGGACTGGCTTGGTCCCTCCTCTTGTCCCGCTTGGTGACGATCTCCTCATTGCTTGAGCTTGATGAAGACGAGGTGGAGGAGGACGATCCTTCGCACAAACCACCAAGCTCATCGAAGAAAGCCTTGTCCCATTTCCGGTTGTCCTTCTGGTAGCTCTTGAAAGCCTTCCTGAAGGTCCTGTTCTTGCTAGAGCGGTGCTTGGTGTGGTCATGCTTGACGTAGTCGTGCTTGCCGGAGTGGTACTTGTTGGAGTCGCCGGAGTGGCTCTTGCCCTTCTTGTAGTAGTCGTTCTGCTTGTTTGGGCATTCGGCGATGAAGTGGCTGACCTCTCCGCACTCGAAGCACTTGGGCCTCTCACCCCTCTTCTTGCTCATTCGGTTGTCATAGGTGCGCTGAAAGGGGCTAGACACCAGGCAAAGCTCATCATCCCCAAGTGACGCTAACTTCTCCTGTGTAACAGACATAAGAGCAGAAAACGAAAAGTTGTGAAGCTGGGGGTCAGTAGCGGCCTCACTGGAGGGAGAAGCCAAGGCTAGGCTCTTGGAGCTAGTACAAGTGAGAGAATCTCTCAACTTGTAATCCAGCTCTGTGGCCTTAAGCTTGCTGTAAAGAGTCTCCACTCCAATTGTGTCATAGGCCTCAGATTCGATGATCGAGTTAACCTTGATCTCCCATACCTTCCTGTCCAACGCATACAGCAACTTGACAGCCTGCTGATGGTCAGTGTATGGGATCCTCTCAGGGCTGGAGTTAACATGCAACTTGTTGATGATCCGACCAAACAAGTCATCGATGGACTCACCAGGCTTCTGAACGAAATTCTTATATTCGCGCTTGTAAGTCTCAACGAGACGGCCCTTGATAGTAGCAGTGCCATCATGGTGTGCACTCAGCAGGGACTAGATCTGACAGGCAGTCTCGAGGTGGCTCACTCTCTCATAATCAACCGGACGAAGTCCTAAGAAGAGAAAGTTAACAGCTTTAGTATTCGCCTCATGCTGAGCCACAATCGCTGGGGTAGTGCGCTGAGCAAATGGAAGCACCACAAAGTTCGTACTCTGAGTAGCATCCCATATGTCCAAGCCCTGGCTAAGCAAGAATGCTCTTATCCCACCCTTCCAGTAGGAGTAGCCATCGGAGCCAAGGACCAGAATCTTCCCAGAGTGAGTCATAGTCGCTACTGGTTTCTCACCGGTAAAGGTATGAAGAAACCTAACCGGCTCTGATACCAATTGTAGGACCGAGATGTGCGACTAGAGGGGGGTGAATAGGAGCACTTAAAAACTCAAAATCACAACCCCCAAGAAGGTGCTTTGCAACGGTCAAGAGAAATAGAACTAGGCACCATCCACTGATCAGATACGTGCCTAGCAGTGCAAGGGTGCCGTGCACTGAGAATGGCACAGAAGCAACAAACTTTGCAAAAACCGCCACACGGCATTCACCGCAAGCAAAGAAAATAGTCTGAAAGTGGGGAATGCAACTATCCAAAGCAGAAACAGAGCGGAAAAACCAAGAAGGGAAAATCACCGCAGCTCCCTGGCAGGACCGGATTGTCCGGTGGCGAACACCGGACTATCTGGTGGAACCGGACTATTCGGAGCCTGCTGCCGGACTATTTGGTGGCACGGCCCGGGCAGAGACACACACCGGACTATCCGGTGGGCGCTGCCGAACAATCCGGTGTGGAACCGGATTGTCCGGTGGCCTCTGCCGGATTGTTCGGTAGAGTCGCAGACAGGGGTTTTCCAACCTAAACCAGACCAAACGTTGTCCAATCCTCACGAAATTTTGCACAGGCTATATGGACCCTATTTCAAAGCTTTTCCTAAAAAATCAATGCAAGGTTATGAAGGGAACAGCGGGAATTTCTGATTTCGTGAGATGGCAATCTTTGGGCAAGAAAGGGGAAAACACAAAGGAAGCTTGCTTGTGGCAATCCAGCAGGATTGAGATGAACTAAGTCATGATCTCCACGTCCTAGCAAGTCCAATACATCAGCAAGAGAAGGGATTCCAAGCTTGGCCAAAACAAACACCCAAAAGCCAAGGATTGGACCCAAAAACCAAAGAGAGAGGGGGAGGAGAAGAACACAAGGTTGCTGCACGAATTCGCTTCGATTAGATGCCCAAGAAGGGTCTAAAGATTCAGCAATCAAGTAGGAATTCATGCCAAGCAACCACCCTCACCTTCCCTCATGATTAGGAGGCTAAATCCTACTCTAACCTCCCTAACAATGGGGCTCAAGGCTTATGGACGAAAATCACAAAGCAAAACCTAATCCTAGCAGCCAAGAGTCACTCTAATGACCTACCTTGGACCTATTTATACATGAGTGCTATTTAGATAGTTTTGCACTTAGGTCCCTATAACTAAACAAACCCTAAGGACTCAAACGAAAGATTACAGGATATTTCGGGATGGACGACCATGATGAAGTCCTGATCTTCGTAAGTTCCACGCAATCCTCAGATGTTCTCCATGTGTCCAGTAGTCTAATCCGTGATCTGTCCCCAGTTTTGAAGTCAAAAACTGGGAAATTTAGGAAGTCTCCGCCTGGGCCGGATTTGGCCCATCTTGTCTATCTTAGCGAGTCAAGGCCCAACTCACCAAGGCTTGGGTACCTTGGTTGATGGTTTTGAGCTCAAGCCGCCAAAGCCTCCCTCGCACGTCTTCGCGCCACGCACTCGGATTCGAGCACCGTGGTGGCGCCCGGCATCCCCTGTCCATCGGGGCAGCCTTGCAGTGCTTCGGAGGACTTACTTCTGCTGTCGCCATGCTACTCCTCTGTATACTGAACTCCCATGGCCGATAGACGCCGAGCTTGCCTCCAGTCCTTCAGAGGACTTCCATCTACCTCTTGTCCATCGGAGGGCCTCCTGTCCATCGGAGGTCTTGAGCCCAAGTCCTTCAGGGTCTTTGGCCTCCGTTGACAATCACTCATCACTCTAGAGGCAATGGAGCCAGTCCAATGGCTCTCAATCTCCCCCTTGATGAGTGCATTGTCAACACCTTCTACCTGTAACCTGGAATAGAACAAAGACTAGAAAAACAAGTGTAAAACCAAAAAGAAAGAAGAAAAGAAGAAAGTGGATCAAAATGCCCAAAAGCCAAACAGAAGCAGAGAATGGCAAATTGAGACAACAAAAAAACAAAGCGAAAGAACGACCCCCTAAGACAGGGGAAATCGCACAAAGCAGTCGATCAAACTAAAGCATGACCCCTTAGGAAAGAGGCAAACCGGCTCAACGCTGTCATGCTTAGGCAAAGCATCGTCTCCTCTAGAAACAGGCGAAAGGCTCAACGCACCGATGCAAGAGCATGCTGAAAGCTCAAACTCCCTGAATGTGCAGCTCCCCCTCAACTAGATCTCTCCAGAATTCTCCCCGTTCATCCATGAATTCCCCCTGGGAGCAACAATCTCTCCCATGAGTCAACATCTCTCCCCCTTGTTGACAATGGACACATCAAGGGTTCATAGAATCTGACTCCCCCTGAACTAGACTCCACCTCAAAATATGCCATGAGGTGCAGGAAGGGTACCATGAAGAGCTCAGCCGAGATGAAAAGCTAGTAAATACGAGTTCTAGCATATAGAGCAAGTGAGGGCAAGGAAGCATGCAAACAAGCTAAATTGAATCTATCTTATACAGATCAGGAGCATGTTTTTCAGGGTTGTCGAAAAGAAAGCATCACCAACATGAATATCATCTAGCACGATAGGCATGAACAACAAGATGCTAGCAAAACATACAAGGTGTGCTACTCTCTACCAAAGCATATACAATAGGCCATAAGCAATTTAGATACTTGCATATTTCAGAATTAGCACTATTGAACTTCACACAAGTGAGATTATGTGCCAGGTGTTATTGACTTGTCGTGGCCACTTCATACCAACCAATGCCAAGCCTAGGTTCAGAAAACCATCAAAAGCTTAAGACAAGGCTTTGGTCATACACTGCCTAGTCCAAGTTCATGCCAAAGTGTAAAGGCAAGCTATCTCAAAGTAGAACAGCGTGACAAGCGAGCACACCTGGATCTTTTCAATTCAGCTCATAAGACACACAAAGTGCACAGATTTAATTCAGATTTCAGGTTTAGGCAAGGTGTCCTAAATGCTTGGGCAGAAACTTAACAAAGGCATATGACTAGCATATCCAAGCATGAGAAGATAGCATAGCATTCAATATTCCTACACATGTTAGGTAGCCAAGTCAAGTGGTGATCATAGTTTTTTATTTTCAAGAAACAAAAGTGACTTAGCTCACAAAAGATATTAGACAGATTCAAGGAGCTTAGCCAACCATGATAATACAAGCAACTGTACAATCTAGCACAAGGAAGTACTAACTAGTCATTCCCGAAGAGCTCTAGCGCTAGTGAAAGTGAAAATGGATATGATACAATGCAATGCATGATATGATACAAGATGCAAGGAAAACAAAGAAAAGGCAAATCAAAAACCTAAACTACAACAACGTTACCCCAACCTAAAAGGGGTAACAAACACCAAGCTTCCCCCGCAAGCGAGCAAACGCGCTAAGCTCTAAGGGCTTGGTGAAGATATTGGCCAACTCGTTCTCAGTCTCCACATGGATCAAGTCTATATCTCCCTTCTCATAGTGATCTCTCATAAAGTAAAACCTCACGTCTATGTGTTTGTTTCTAGAGTGCAAGACGGGGTTCCTAGCTACAGAAATAGCAAAAGTAGAGTCTACTAGGAAAGGGATCTTCCTAAAGCTTAGGCCAAAGTCACTCAAGGTAGCTCTCATCCAAAGCAGCTGGCAGCAGCAACTAGCGGTAGCAACGTATTCTGTTTCTGTGGTGGAAGTGGCTACGCTAGATTGCTTGCTTGAGGACCAACAGACAAGAGAAGAAATGAGAAATTGGCAGGTGCCGGAAGTATACTTGCACTCCAGTCGACAACCCGCAAAGTCAGCAACCGAATACCCTCTAAGAGAGAGCGTCGAAGCTGAAGAGAACCAAAGACCAAGCTCAAGATTGTATTTCAGATACCTAGAGATGCGCTTCACCTCTTGATGGTGTGATGTCCTCAGTGAGGCCTAAAATTGCGCATAGAGGCAAACTGTGAACTGAATGTCCGGCCTAGTCGCCGTCAGGTACAGAAGTGAGCCGATCATTCCATGGTACTCTCTTTGGTCCACCACCTCCCCTTCTTCATCTGCATCAAGCGCCGTTTGTGTTGACATGGGAGTCGCCATGGGCTTGGAGTCTCCCATATCAAACTTCCTCAGAATATCCTTTGTGTACTTGGCTTGATGGATGAAGGTTCCTTCATGCCCTTGCTTGATTTGCAGTCGAAGGAAAAACTGCAACTCTCCCATCATGCTCATCTCAAACTCCTTCAACATCTGCTTAGAAAACATGGTAACAAGAGAGTGAGACGAGCCACCAAAGATGATATCATCCACGTATATCTAGAAAATAAGAAGATCACTGCCATGCTTGAGGAGAAAAAAGGTCTTATCCACACTCCCCATTTTGAAACCATGGTTTAGCAAAAAGGTTTTCAATCTCTCATACCAAGCTCTAGGGGCTTGTTTCAAACCATACAAGGCTTTTTGTAGTTTGTAAACATGGTTAGGGTGTTTTGCATTTTCAAATCTTGGGGGTTCCTTGACATAAACTTCTTCTTGAATGAAACCATTTAGAAAAGCAGACTTCACATCCAATTGAAAAAGCTTAAAACCCATGGAAGCTGCAAGAGCTAAGAGAATACGTATAGCTTCCAGGCATGCAACTAGAGCAAAAGTTCTCTCATTGTCTATCCCCTCTTTTTGACAAAAACCCTTAGCCACAAGTCTAGCCTTGTTCCGCACAACAATGCCATCCTCCCCTTGCTTGTTTTTGAAAACCCATTTTGTACCAATAGGATTGCAATGTGGCGATGGGTCTACCAAAACCCAAACCTCAGTCCTCTCAAAGTTTTCTAACTCCTCATGCATGGCATTAACCAATTACCGTCAGAGAGAGCATGTCCAACATCCTTAGGCTCAAAAGAGCCAACAAATGTAGCATGAGCAAAGAAAGCAATAGAACCTATCTGGGACCTCAAGGTCCTCGCATGCAAATCACCAATGATCCCATGTGGAGGGTGATCCCGCTGGACTTGCCGAGATGGAACAATCTCAGAGATCACCTCCCTTGCGTCGTCGGCGGGGCCAGCCTCTACTCGAGCTTGCAGTCTGGGGAGTGAGGTGGAAGCAATTGGCAAGGCACCTTCTTTGTCTTCAGAGTTCGTAGCAGAGGGGGCAGGAGCTGCAGCCAGTGCAGTGGCTCATGCATCACCAGCATCTACCTGAACTTCCTCATCTTCAAAGATGGGAGATCCTTCTTCATCATCACGTGAAAGCTCAAAAGCAGGGTTTGTGCAAGGCATAGATTCATCAAAGGAAACCTCATAGGTCACTACCACTTGTTTGGTATCAAGGATCCACACTCTATATGCTCCAAAGCTAGAGGCGTACCCAATTAAAATACCATCCAAGCAGCGAGATTCAAATTTGTCCAAATGCCCCCCTTTTTGAGCACAAAGCATCTACAGCCAAATGCATGCAGGTGCTTGACGCTGGGCTGCCTACCAAACCGTAGCTCATACAAAGTCTTCCCAAAGAAAGCTCATAGGAACATGCGGTTGATAATGTAACAAGCCGTATTCATAGCCTTAGCCCAAAAGCATCGCGGAGTCCTATGCTCATCAAGCATCGTCCGCACCATCTCAACAAGTGTGTGGTTCTTTCGTTCCACAACACCGTTCTGAGGTGGAGTATAACGAGATAAGAATTGGTAATCAAGACCTAGGTCATGACAGAAGGTTTCAAAATGCGAGTTATGAAATTATCCGCCATTGTCGCTGTGGATAGCGATCATGGCCTTGTGACTCTGATTTCTTACCCTCAAGACCAGATCTCGAACAAAACCAAAAGCCTCATCTTTGAACTCCTTGAAGAACACCCACGAAAAGCGAGAAATGTCATCTACAACGATAAGCTCATACCACTTCCCATTGACCGACTATACCCGAGCAGGACCAACCGTGTCCATATGCAGTAACTCACCTGGGTAAGAGGTCATCACCTGATTGACAGGTGCATGAGAAGTGGCGACCATATTGCCATGACGACATGGGTGGCACACTAAGTCCTTTTCTGCTTTCAAATTGGGAAATCCTCAGGTCAGACCCATCGAGCTCAACCTGGCTAGCAGATCAAAACTCAAATGGCCAAGCCTCCTCTGGCACTTCAAAATATTAGCAGAAGGACTAGCTACCAAACACCGAGGAGGGCCAAAAATAGATGCAAGGTCAACCTGAAAAATCTGCCTGTAGGGCAAAATTCGACAAACAAGGTTTTCCTTAGCATCAAGCACACAAGAAGAACCCTCCTTAAAACAAACCTCAAACCCTTCTCTGAGAAGTTGTGAGACAGAAACCAAATTGAACCCTAAACTCCTCACCAAAGCCACTTCTCTCATGGAAAACTTGCCAGAAAGTGCAACAGAACCAACACCCAACACTTACGTTGGCCATTATCCCTGAATGTGATGTACTCCTTGGTGTTCATGGGGTTGAGGTTGGAGAACCATCTGCGGTGCCCTATCATGTGCCTAGAGCAGCCGAAGTCCATGATTCATATGTCCTCCAGGCCTCGATCCTGCAAAATCAAGGAAAGCGAGAGTGAGCAAATGGTCTGGCACTAGGGTTAGTAAAACTGCTGAACCAGTGCCGAGCCATATGCTCAAAGGTGGGAAAAGCACAGTCAAAGTAAGCATCACGACGATCTGGATACCCACGACCTCCAAAGCGTGAGCACTCAAGCCCTATACCAAAGCCTCGGTCATGAGGTCCATAGCCACACTGAAAATGACTAGGAGCTCTGCCGCCAAAGCGTCTGTCACCACCAGGAGCACGGGCCTCAAAGCCGCCTCCTCTCTTACCACCAGCAAAGCGGTCTCTCATCTCACTGCGAGCAAAGCGGTCTCTCAACTCACCACGACGGGGAGGATCCTGCCTACCACCCTGGTAGAACTGATCTTGGTTCCCCCAGGCTCTCTCTTGCCTCTCAGCTTGCTTCCTCCTAAAGCAAAACTCCTCCAAGTGACGATTCTGCTGGCAAAACTCATAGTGGTATACAGGTCTCTTGGGCATCGGGTGGGGCTGGGCCTTGGGCTTCTGGTGTGGTGGTGAAGCCTTAGGTGGTGCTGGTTGCTGGACTTGATTCTTGCCTGAAGGCTTAAGCACTTGTTCTATTATCTTGTCCAGCTTGGTTGTGGTGGCTTGGTTGTCCAATATGACTTCCTTGGGGCAGCCTTGGGAGGCTCATGGTAAACCCCATCAATAGTAGAGTCAGGCTTGGGAGAGGCAGTGTTAGGCTTGATCGGGGCACTCTTCTTCTTAGCCGAGGTACTACTCTCTCCCAACCCAAGTCCACTAGTGTCACCCTCACCACGCTTGTTCACCTCTATGATCATCCTAAGCTGAGGTTCCCTGGCATACATCCAGCTGAGCACCTCCCACAACCTACAGTTTTCCTTTTCAAGGATCAAGTTCTCCTCTCTCAGATTCTTTAGAATCAAAGTCTAGGCAGCACAAGTGGGATAGTCTAGAGAGGGGATCACAGGAGTAGACTTCTCAAGCTTCCTAATGGTGGCATCCTTCTCCACCAACCGTAGCCTCAAAGTGAGACAGTTCTTACACATGTCAGGGCTGCTGAAAGCACCTCAAGGTCAGCTCTAACCTACTCAAGCTCACTCCTAAAGGATGGACAGAACATGCACGCACCCAAAAGCGTGGGTCTAGCCCTAAGCTCCTCCAACTCCTTGAGCTGCCCCTCACACTTCACCTTCAGCTCAGCTATGTCAACAGCTAGGTGGGGGCAAGACTCGCACTCAGGCACCTCACTCAATGTAGGCTCATCTAGTTTAGACTGGAGCTTGCCTAACTCAACATTCAACCTATCCATCACCTCTACCTGAGGAGCATACTTGCTGTTCTACTCACAATGGTCACTCATGAGGGACTCACAGGTAGGGTGCTCAAACTAACTAGGCTGGGCTTGCACACTCTTCAGCCTCTCAATCTTAGCCAAAGCATCATCATGCTTGGCTTTCTGCTTGTGCAGCTTCTTGGATGCCTTCTCCAACAACTGATCCTGGGCTATCAACTCACGACTATTCGTCTCTAGCATATCAAGGATCTCAGCTTGCTTAGGAGTTACCTCTTCATCGTAGGAGTCATTATTGTTGCCCTTGTCATCCTTGTCCTCAAGCGCCATGGATCAGAACAATCTCCGGTTCACCTTGTGCTTGCGCTTGGACTTGGTGGACATGAAGCAGAGGCCAGCTAGACCGCCTTGATCACTCCTTTTGTCCCACTTGGTGATGATCTCCTCATCGCTTGAGCTTGACGAAGGTGAGGAGGAGGAGAAGGAGGACGATTTGCTGCAAAGACCATCAAGCTCGGCGAAGAAGGCCTTGTGTTGCTTCCAGTTGTCCTTCTGCTGAAGTTCTTGATCTTGCCAAAGCAATGCTTGGCGTGGTCGCAGTTGCTATAGTCGTGCTTGCGGAGCAGTACTTGTATGAGTCGCAGGAGTCCCTTGCTAGCCACCCAACTCATCGAAATGAGTTGCATTGATGATCAACAGGTAAAGGGTATGGGCATACAACTAGGAGACCAAAGCAAACCCAAAGAAAAACCCCGAAAGCCAAAAACACCAAGAAACAGCAAGGCTGCCAAACTCCCCCGGATAATCTAGTTGAACCAGTCAGATAGTCCAGTTGAAGCGGATAGTCACGAAATTTGATATAGGCTATCCTAGCTCCATTCCAAAGGTTTTCCCAAAAGATCTATTGAAAAAGATTCCGAGATAAGCAGCAATTTCTGATCTCGTGAGAAGGGGAATATTTGGGAAAGAAAGGGGAAAACTCAAGAATGACTTCCTCGTGGCAATCCTGCAGGATTGGGATGATCTAAGCCATAATATCCAGTCTGAGCAAGTCCAAAAGAGCCAAAAGAATAGGATTAACTTGCGGGCAAAGCAAATCACCAAAAGGCTTTGAGTTTCATTCCGAAATCCATCTAGAGAAGGGGGATGGAGATGGCTGCACACATGAGCACAAATTGGGGACGAATCTTGCCTTGATTGTAAGTGGAAATCAGTTTACAAGAGGTTCCTCACAGCCTACCACCCTTCATCCCTCCCACTGATGCAAAGTACTAGCCTAGGGAACTCAAAATCCTAGATTAGCACCCGATTTGCTCTCTAAGCTCTTGGCTGGTTGGAAACTATGGTTAGGGTTTCTAGAGGCGGGAGAGTCACCTAAATGACTAGCCACTTAGGTATATATAGGCCAGGCCTAACTGACAAAGTTTACACTAAGACCCCTATATTACAGAAACGCCCGTAGGGGCCAAACTGGAAAAGACTCAACTATCTCGGGGACGGACGACCGCGATGGAGTGTTGATCTTCTTCGGTTGCATGCTAACTCTCGGATGACGTCCATGTGGCCAGTAGTCCAAATCCGCCAATCGACCGCCAATTTTGAAGTCAGAAACCGAGAAACTTTAGTGTTTCATTCCTAGGCCTAGAACGACCCACTCCGCTCTATCTCGGCGAGAATTGAGCCCATTCACCGAGTCTTGGTAACTTGGTAGTAGGGTGGTGGATTTGAGCGAATCCACCAAAGACCTCGCCTGACTTCGCGCCATGTACTCGGGTGGGGGTACCGCAGTGGCACCCGGCATCCCCTGTCCATCGGGGTCACCTCGCATTCCTTCAGAGGTCTTACACCTGCCGTCGCCGTGCTGCTCCCCTGTCCATCGAGGTTGCCTCCAGTCCTTCAGAGGACTTCCATCTACCTCCAGTCCATTGGAGGGCCTCCTATCCATTGGAGGTCTTGTGCCTAAGTCCGTTAGGGTCTTTGGCTTCTGTTGACAATTACTCATTACTCCAGTGGCAATGGAGCTGGTCCATTGGCTTTCATGCCTCTGTAACAAACCCTCCTTTTGTCCCTCCATTCTCATTCGATGACGAGTTATTCACGGGCTTTGGGAATGTATCTCGGCTACCCAAAGAGACTCGACGCTTCAAAAGGACCTCTCAACCAGTATACATCTTCCCACAACAGATACATCAAATGAGAGAGGACCTACTCTGGCTTATAGCTGTAATAAATCCGGAATGGCTAGAAGAGAGATGACTCGACAAAAAATTGATTAGGTTCTACCTAGGACCAACTCTCATCCCTGGCCATGTATCCGACATGCTCCCACAAGACATTCTTTATGACCCACGAGTCAGGGTGAATATCATTCCTAAATATGTTGTAGACACCTATTTCTCCACTCAACCATGATCAAAATCCAACATTCGCTTGAAGTGGAACAAGAATGAATCATTGGAAAATCATGGAGTCATTCAGGTCATACCAGTTACCTTGCGAGACAAATAGGTGTTCTTGGATTTCCACATCTTCGACATACCCGAGGGGGCCCATGCAATTCATTTTGATCGAGCTCCCGATTGCCTCCCTCATCAACACGATCAATCCAGGATAGCTGTAGCTTTAGTTTGGTAAAGAGGAGCTCGAGGATGGCATGAGTTGAGCATTGAACACCAAAACAGAGTCTAAGCTAGAAGTTGACCCCTTAGAAGAAGTGGCAGGTATTTCACTTGAAGAAGAGGAGGATCAACATAGCCTAGAGGAAGAGGCTAGTGACTTTAGTGTGGTAGAAGGGCCGCTCAAGTTTGAAGATCTAAGTGAATCTTTGTGGCCTGACCCCCCAAAAATAGAGCTTAAACAGCTACCGCCTAGCCTGAATTACGCCTTCCTCAACAGGAATCTGGACACACCGGTGATCATTAGCGACAAGCTGACCGAAGATGAAAGCCGGCGATTGATCTCAGTCTCGAAGAAGTACTGATTAGTGCTTGGGCACTCACTCCAAGATCTGAAGGGAATCAGTCCTAACCTATGCACACATCGCATCTCCGTGGAGACCGAACATTGTTGGCGGTCGTTATTCACCTATTCCGACCACCAATTCCTCGGTGAATAAACAAGGTATAGAAAAAGTTCTATGCATTTACCTAACACTGACACATTCCATGAGTTTTGGTGGTTTTCGGTGTATCACAGGGAGATGCTCAAATTCCATCCAAAAGAAGATCATTTGGAGCAAGTACAAACATGAGTACAAAAGGGCTTGAGATAAGATTTGCAAATTCCATCACTAAAATGTATCTCAAATGCCTTGAATGACTACACCATTGCGAAGAGCTCGTTGAGATGATCAAAATGGACATATTATTTGCCTCATTTGGAGTCCGGATGGAAAATATATAAAAATGCAAATAAATCAAATTAAAAAGGAGTGCTGACGTCAGCACCCCTCTCTCCGTACGGCACTGTAGGCAGGAGCTCACCCTGGCGCGACGCGTGGCGGCAGAGCCGGCAGTAGCACTCCACTCATGCATGGTAGTGCGCCCACGGGGGGAGTATGCTGGGCCCAGGCGGTGCAGCCATCCAATGGCCACCGCGTGGCAGCCCAAGGCAGGCGCGCCCACTCGACCGCTAGGGGAGCCAGGGCGTAGCTCGCTCGGCCTGCCAAGGGGGCACGCGGCGGCCAGGAGGCACGCATGGTGCAGTCCAGCCATAGTCTAGCACCAGTTCGGATAGGTGGCGCCCGTGTAGGTGGCGGAGGTACGGTCCTAGGGCGGCTTGGCCGCCGGTTTAGCCAGTTTTGGCCCGAGTTGGCCGGTCCAGTCGCCCAAAAGAGGAATCCAAGGCCATTTGACCCAGTTTTAACTATTAACTATCGTTTGTCTCTTCCAACGCTCAGTTCTCGATACCAACACATGGTGAATGCTTCCACCGACCTTTGGAGGTCGGTTCCAGACTAGGTGCTGCCAAGAGAGGAGTTTGTGGAAGAATCTTGCATAGGATAATATGGCATATTCCCTCCTTCTCCACCTATAAATAGAGAGGCACCCCCTCACTCTCACTGGCACCTCACCATGTAACACACTCTCTCCCTCTCTAGGAGGCGCCCTTAGGTGGTGCCTCCACTGTGAATTCATTGTTTCACTAGGAGTTAGAGCAGGTTCTGCTGTCTCGGAGTCGGTCAGAACCTTCGGTAATGTACTTTATTTTCTTACATCTTAAGCATTACTTTTCGATTAATGACAAGTGTGAGTAGTTTATCTTTCTACTTTATGCACTTATCTTCATCTCCATTAGTTACTCGTGTTTCGTATGTATGCCGCTGCATTTATTTGCTAGCACCTTTTCCAATTGGGCATTCCAAGTTCGAGGCCTGAGTTGTGCTAAGTTAGAATTGATTGAGCTTTGTTATACTTGCCAGTGCTATAAGCCTTTCCTAGACTTAGATCTAGGAGTCTGGTTAGCTCTCACCATCAATCCAAGGATGAGTTCAGTGCTCAATCACTATTGTGGTGATAGTGCTAGAGCACTAGTATAGCGTGCCATCTTGCCCACCCAGCTCTGGTTGGTAGCCTCTCTTGGTGACAGCATTACAGGTCTCAATATTCCAATCCCATCATTTGGTAAGCCCGTAGGCGTTAGCCAGTTGCCGTTCGGTTGGCCAACTATCTACCCCCATGCGTCCTCGGTGTTGTTTCAAATTTCACTTGAGGCAAGGCATAGCGCTGTTTCAATCCTTTTCACCTAAGTACGGATAGGTCTTGTATGCTAGTAGAGATGGAAGACCGAACCTTAGCCCTCGACTCGTTGTCCTCCAAGCTCAAACATGAGTTCGTGCCAACGGTGTTTGGTTTGTATCCCATGGTGTTTGGTGTTTACCCCTTTTCTTGTTATATTTTGGAATGAATGAGTTGTTAGTAGCTAGGTGATCGATGAGTTTGTATTGTTTCTCGATGCTTCCTTGTGGATAAATACGATACCTTGAAATACTCCAGGGTGAAAGCTACTCCGATCTCCGTGGGCTTGCGGAGTAAAATCTGTTAGGCTAAGAACCGCCAACAAGCTTTCTAGCATCGTTGCCAGGGAAGCGGTGTGTCAGAATACTCTTTGATCCTTTGTCTGGTTATTGCTACCTCTTACATTCTTTTAAAAACAAAAAAAGTATAAAATTTTGAAAACCCCGTTCTTCAATCCATTTTCTCTATCCTTTGAGTAAATCTTGATCATGCTTGTTCATGCTACAAAGTTTACCATGAAAGCATAGCTTGGATCAGAATCCAATGACTGTCCAGAGACTAATTTCCAAATTATGCATGACGCGTAGGTTGGAATTAGACTCTTTTTATTAGAACGGTGCATGGCATGTACGATAAATGAGCTATGTGTAGACTTTTCTAGTGATGTTCCGTTTCTAGTTCATGAGCCGCAATTCTTGAGCTAGTCGGATTTCTCAAGTTCAATGGAGACGTAAAATCCCAGTCATGTTTCAAAAATTCGACCAGTTTTTTTCTAGACCGTGGATTTGAGTAAAAAGTTTGGAAGACAGAAGTCATGGCTTAGCAACATGGTTTGTGCTATGTTTTAACGAGAAACTTTTTGCTAGCACATTGTGTACAAAGGGCCTGGTGTTAACACTGTCTATATATATTGGACCGCTGTATATGTTGTACACTAATCTATTGTAGGAGGCATTCATGCCCACACAAAAAGAGAGATCTCGTCCTCGACATTCTTGTGCTCAAGACCCCTTACAATCTATTCCGCTCTTCTTGGGAAAATGATACCATCATGCCAAACGAAGTTGTGGTGGTCGATTATCTTTAGCACCACACAAGAATTGGCATCTTGCTTAGGTGACATGCAATTCTATATCACACTATGCTATCTCCTTTGCTTGAATTTGCAGCTAGTAGGCCTTTGGTCTACTGCCCCACGGGAAATCCGCGTACCCGATGGAGTTGTGGTCTATATCGCAAAAACGACACGGAAAGACGTCTCTTATTGCGGGAGAGCTTCATCTTAAGCACCACAAAGGCAAACATCGATAAATTAACGTCCATAAGCTGGGTGATTACATCAATGACATGTAGTCGATGACTGTGTGGAACATGCGTAGTCAACAGCTGGTGGCACATGCCATTGTAGGACCGACACGTGCGACTAGAGGCGGGGGGGGGGGTGAATAGGAGCACTTGAAATCACAAAATCACAAACCCCCAAGTGGTAACCGAAACTAAGCACCCTCCACTGAACAGATACGTGCCTAGCAGCGCAAGGGTGCCGTCCACTGTGAGGATACGCACCAATGCAAGAAAGCTCAAGATCCGAACAAGAATGACAGCGGTGCAACGGATTTTTCAATAACCGCCACAAGACACTCACCGCACCGAGGTGCATCTCACTGACTCACAGTAAGCAAAGAGAATGGTCTTAAAGGAGGAATGCGAAAATCCGTAGCAAAATCACAGCGGAAAAACCAAACTGGGAAGAACACAACAGCTCCCTGGCAGGACCGAACTGTCGGTGGCCAACACCGGATTGTCCGGTGGGACCGGACTATCCGGTGCCTGTTGTCGAATTGTCTGGTGGCACTGCCCGGACAGTGCCTCACGTCAGACTGTCCGATAGGCGCTGTCGGACTATTCAGTGGAACCGGACTGTCCGGTGGCCTCTGCCAAATGGTCCGGTAGAGTCGCAGAAAAGACGTTATCAAATACAAACTTGATCAAACCTTGTCCAAACTTCACGAAATTTTGCACAGGTTATCTGGACCCCGAAAGATCAACTTAGGGTAACTACGGAATCAGCGGGAATTTCAGATCTTGTGAAATGGCCATCCTTGGGCAAGAAAGGGGAAAACACAAAAGAGGCTTGCTCGTGGCAATCCAGCAGGATTGTGATGAACTAAGTCATGATCTCCACATCCTAGCAAGTCCAAAACATCAGCAAAGAAAGGGATTCAAGCTTGCCCAACAAAAACACCCCAAAAAGCAAGGATTGAACCCAAAAACCAAAGAGAGAGGGGGAGGAGAAGAACACAAGGTTGCTGCACGAATTTGCTTCGATTAAGTGCCCAAGATGGGTCTAAAGATTCAGCATACAAGCAGAAATTCGTCCCAAGAAACCACCCTCACCTTCCCTCAAGATTAGGAGGCTACATCCTACTCTAACCTCCCTAACAATGGAGCTCAAAGCTTAAGGACAAAAATCACCAAGTGAAGTCTAATCCTAGCAGCCAAGAGGACTTCTAAAGACCTGCCCTGGACCTATTTATACTCGAGTGCTATTTAGACAGTTTTGCACTTAGGTCCCTACAGCTAGACAAACCCTAAGGACTCAAAAGAAAGATTACAGGATATTTCGAGACGGACGACCATGATGAAGTCTTGATCTTCGTAGGTTCCATGCAATCCTCGGATGCTCTCCGCGTGGCCAGTAGTCCAATCCGCGATCCGCCCCCGGTTTTGAAGTCAGAAACCGGGAAACTTTAGGAAGTCTCTGCCTGGGCCGGATTTGGCCCGTCTTCTCTATCTTGGCGAGTCGTGGCCCAACTCACCAAGGCTGTGGTACCTTGGGTGACGGTTTTGAGCCGAAGCCACCAAAGCCTCCCTCGCACGCCTTCGCTCCACGCATTCGGGTTGGAGCACCACGGTGGTGCCCGGCATCCCCTGTCCATCGGGGCAGCCTCGCAGTCCTTCGGAGGACTTACTCCTACCATCACCGTGCCACTCCTCCTTATACCGAACTCCCATGGCCGACAGACGCCGAGCCTGCCTCCAGTCCTTCGGAGGACTTTCCTCTTCCTCTAGTCCATCGGAGGGCCTCCTGTCCATCGGAGGTCTTGTGCCCAAGTCCTTCTGGGTCTTGCTACTGTTGACAATCACTCATCACTCCAGAGGCAATGGAACCGGTCCATTGGCTCTCAATCTCCCCCTTGATGAGTGCATTTTCAACACCTTCAACCTGTAACCTGAAATAGAACAAAAACAAAAGGAAAAATGTAAAACCGAAAAGAAAGAAGAAGAAGTTGCTCAAGATGCCCAAAGACCAAATACTGGCAGAAAAGAGCAAATTGAGACAACAAAAACAAAGTCAAAGATCGACCCCCTAAGACAAGGGAAACTGCTCAACGCAGTCGATCAAACTAAAGCATGACCCCTCAAGAAGGAGGCAAACTGACTCAACACAGTCATGCTAAGGCACCAGAAAGAGGCAAAAGGCTCCACACACCGATGCAAGAGCATGCTAAAAACACAAACTCCCCCTCAACTAGATCTCTACAGAGTCCTCCCCCTTTGTCCAACATCTCTCTCTCCTCAAGAGTCAACATCTCTCCTCCTTGTTGACAATGGACACATCAAGGGTTCATAGAACTCAACTCCCCCTGATATGGACAACTCCCCCTCAAAACATGGCATGAAATGCATGAAGTGTACCATGAAGAGCTCAGTAGGGATGAAAAGCTAGTAAATACGAGTTCTAGCATACAGAGCAAGTTAGGGCAAGGAAGCATGCAAACAAGCTCAAATGAATCTATCTTATACAACAGGAGCAAGTTTTACAGGGTTGTTGAAAAGAGAGCATCACCCTCATGAAAAGCACCTAGCAAGATAGGCATGAACAGCAAGATGCTAGCAAAACATACAAGGTGTGCTACTCTCAACCAAGGCATCTACAACAGGCCATAAGCAGTTTTAGGGACTTGCAGATTTCAGATTTAGCAATTTTGAACTTCAAGCAAATCAGATCATGTGCCAGGGGTTATTCACTTGTCGTTGCCCCTTCTTACCAACCAATACCAAGCCTTGGTTCAGAAAACCATTAGAAGCTTAAGACAAGGTTTTGGTCATACACAGCCTAGTCCAAGTTCATGCCAAAGTGCAAAGGCAAGCTATCTCAAACTAGACCAGTGTTGCAAGTGAACCCTCTTGGATCTTTTCAATTTAGCTCATAGGACACCACTTGTGAACCACATTCATTCAGATTTTAGATTTGAACAAGGTGCCATGAATGCTTAGGCATCAGTGTAACACAGGCATACGACTAGCATAACCAAGCATGAAAAGATAGCATAGCATTCAACATTCCTACACATGCTAGGTAGCCAAGTCAAGTGGTGATCATGGTTTTTGATTTTGAAGAAACAAAAGTGACTGAGCTCACAAAAGATATTAGACAGATTCAAGGAGCTTAGCCAACCATGATCATGCAAGCAACTGTACAATCTAGCACAAGCAAGTACTAACTTGTCATACCAGAAGAGCTCTAGTGTTAGTGGAAGTGAAAATGCATATGTCACAATGCACTGCATGGTATGAGACAAAATGCAAGAGAAGTAAAAAGAAGCAAAGAAAGAAAAGCCAAAGCAAAATCTAAACTATACCAAAGTTACCCCAACCTAAAAGGCGTAACAAACACCAAGCTCCCCACACAAGTGAGCAAATATGCTCAGGTCTAAAGGCTTGGTGAAGATATCGGCCAACTGGTTCTCAGTCTCTACATGGATCAAGTCTATATCTCCCTTCTCATAGTGATCTCTCAAGAAGTGAAACCTCACATCTATGTGTTTGGTTCTGGAGTGCAGGACGGGGTTCTTAGCTACAGAAATAGCAGAAGTAGAGTCTACTAGGAGAGGGATCTTCCTAAAACTGAGACCAAAGTCGCTCAAGGTGGAATTCATCCAAAGCACCTGGGAGCAGCAACTAGCAGCAGCAATCTATTCAGCTTCTGTGGTGGACGTGTCTACGCTAGATTGCTTGCATGAGGACCAAGAGACAAGAGAAGAACCAAGAAACTGGCAGGTGCCGGAAGTAGACTTGCCCTCCAGCCGACAACCTGCAAAGTCAGCATCCGAATACCCTCTAAGAGAGAGCAACGAAGCTGAAGAGAACCAAAGTCCAAGCTCAGGAGTGTATTTCAGGTACCGGAAGATGCGCTTCACCGCTTGACGATGTGATAGCCTTGGTGAGGCCTGAAAATGCGCACAGAGGCAGACCACGAACTGAATGTCCGGCCTGGTCACCGTCAGGTACAGAAGTGAGCCAATCATCCCTCGGTACTCTCTTTGGTCCACCACCTCCCCTTCTTCATCAGCATCAAGAGCCATCTGTGTTGACATGGGAGTCGCCATGGGCTTGAGATCTACCTTGTCCAACTTCCTCAGAATGTCCTTCGTGTACTTGACTTGATGGACGAAGGTTCCTTCTGGGCCATGCTTGATCTGAAGCCCGAGAAAGAACTGAAGCTCACCCATGAGACTCATCTCGAATTCAATGCTCATCTGTTCAGCAAACTTAGACACCAAAGCGTGAGATGAACCACCAAAGATAATGTCATCAACATATATCTGAACTAGAAGGGTGTCACTGCCACGACTCAACAGAAACAAGGTCTTGTCTACTGAACCCATCACAAAACCAGACTTGAGCAGAAAGGCTTTCAACCTAGCATACCAAGCTCTTGGAGCTTGCTTCAGACCATACAGGGCTTTTCTCAACTTATACACTCGGTCTGGAAACTTAGCACTCTCAAAGCCAGGAGGTTGTCTCACATATACCTCCTCCTCTATGTAACCGTTTAGAAAGGCTGACTTGACATCCATCTGCTGCAAGTTGAAGCCTTTAGAGGCAGCAAAGGCAAGCAGAATCCTAATAGCCTCTAAACAAGCTACAGGAGGAAAGGTTTCCTCATAATCTATCCCCTCCTTCTAACAGAAACCCAGGGCGACCAATCTCGCTTTGTTCCTCACAACCATCCCATCCTCACCCTGATTGTTCTTGAAAATCCACTTGGTTCCTATTGGGTGGCAGTTTGGTGGAGGTTCAACTAAATCCCAGACATGGTTTCTCTCAAAGTTCTCCAACTCCTCATGCATGGCGTTCACCCAACTAGGATCAGATAATGCATGTGACACATCCCGGGGTTCGAAAGCAGCAACAAATGTGGATTGACAGAAAAACGCTAGAGAGTTAACCGAAGAGTGTGTGACACACTGGTGTAGATCTCCAATCATCCTGTCTGGAGGGTGATCCCGCTGGACCTGCCGAGATGGAACAATCTCGGAGGTCACCTCCCCTGCGTCCTCAGCGGGGCCAACCTCTGCTCGAGCTTGCAATCGGGGGAGTGAGGACGAAGCCATAGGCAAGGGTCCTCCTTCATCTTCAGAGCTCGTAGCAGAGGGGGCTGGAGCTGCAGCCGGTGCAGTGGACCCTGCATCACTAGCATATACTTCGCCTTCCTCATCTTCAAAGATGGGAGCGACTTCTTCATCATCACCTGAAAGCTTAAATGTAGGGGTTGTGCAAGGCATAGATTCATCAAAGGAAACTTCACAGGTCTCAACCACTTGTCTAGTATCAAGGATCCACACTCTATATGCCCTGGAGCTAGAGGCGTACCCAAGAAAAATACCATCCAAACAGCGAGATTCAAATTTGTGCAAATGCCCCCCCTTTTTGAGCACAAAGCATCTGCAGCTAAATGCACGCAGGTGCTTAACGCTAGGCTACCTACCAAACCGTAGCTCGTACGAAGTCTTTCCCAAGAAAGCCCGTAGGAAAATACGGTTGGCAATGTAACAGGTCATATTCATAGCCTCATCCCAAAAGCGCCGCGGAGTCCTATGCTCATCAAGCATCGTCCGCGCCATCTCTACAAGTGTGCGGTTCTTTCGTTCCACAACACCGTTTTGCGGTGGGGTATAAGGAGATGAGAATTGGTGATCAAGACCAAGGTCACGACAAAAGGTTTTGAAATGAGAGTTACGAAATTCTCCGCCATTGTCGCTGCGGATAGCCCTCATGGCTTTATGTCTCTCATTCCTTAACCTCAAGACCAGATCCCGAACAAAACCAAAAGCTTCATCTTTGAATTCCATGAAGAACACCCACGAATAGCGAGAAAAGTCATCCACAACTACAAGCACATACCACTTCCCACTAACCGACTGTACCCGAGCAGGACCAACCGTGTCCATATGTAGCAGCTCACCCACGTAAGAGGTCATCACCTGATTGATAGGTGCTTGAGAAGCGGCAACCATCTTGCCATGACGACAGGGGTGGCATACTAAGTCCTTTTCTGCTTTCAAATTGGGCAATCCTCGGATCAGATCCATCGAGCTCAACCTGACTAGCAAATCAAAACTCAAATGGCCAAGCCTCCTATGCCACTTCCAAATATCAGCAGAAGGACTAGCAACCAAACACCGAGGAGGGCCAGAAACAGATGCAAGGTCAACCTTAAAAACCTGCCCATAGGGCAAAATCCGACAAACAAGGTTTTCCTTAGCATCAAGCACACAAGAAGAACCCTCCTTAAACCGAATCTCAAACCCTTCCTTGAGAAGTTGCGAGACGGAAACCAAATTGAACCCCAAATTCCTCACCAAAGCAACTTCTCTCAGGGAAAGCTTGCCAGAAAGAGCAACAGAACCAACACCCAACACTTTACCTTGACCATTATCCCCGAATGTGATGTACTCCTTGGTGCTTATGGGGTTGAGGCTGGAGAACCATCTGCGGTGCCCTGTCATGTGCCTAGAGCACCCAGAGTCCATGATCCATATGTCCTCCAGGCCTTGATCCTGCAAAATCAAGGAAAGCGAGAGTGAGCAAATGGTCCGGCACAGGGGTTAGTGTAACTGCTGAACCAGTGCCGAGCCATCTCCTCAAAAGTGGGGTAAACACAGTCAAAGTAAGCATCACATCTACCTAGGTACCCACGACCTCTATAGCTTGAGCTCTCCAACCCTCTACCTCCAAAGCCTCGGTCAGAAGCTCCACGGCCGCGCTGAAAACGACTAGGAGCTTGACCGGAAAAGCAACTCTCTCCACCAGGAGCACAAGCCTGAAACCCGCCTCCTCTCTCACCAGCAAAGCGGTCTCTCATCTCACCGCGACGGGGAGGATCCTGCCTACCACCATGGTAGAACTGATCCTGGTTCCCCTAGGCTCTCTCCTGCCTCTCAACTCGCTTCCTCCTGAAGCAAAACTCCTCCAAGTGGCCATTCCGCTGGCAAAAGTCACAGTGGTCGTCAGGCCTCTTGGGAGTGGGTTTAGGCTGAGCCTTGGGCTTAGGTGGAGTAGCCTTGGGTGGAACAGGCTGCTGGACTCTCTCCTTGCTCACTGGAGGCTTGAGAATCTTAGTCACTACTCTGTCCAGCTTAGCCTGTGAGGGCTTGGGTGTCCAGAACTGCTTCTTCGGGGCGGCCTTAAGAGGCTCATGGTAAACCCCATCGACAGTAGGGCTAGGCTGAGGAGAGGCAGTCTTAAGCTTAATTGGGGAACTCTTTTTCTCACCCGAGGTACTGCACTCTCCTAACCCAAGTCCACTCATATCACCCTCAGCTCTCTTGGTGCTCTCCAAGATCATCCTAAGTTGGGGCTCTCTAGCATACATCCAACTGAGCACCTCTCTCAAACGGTTGTTCTCATCAACCAAAGTCTGTTTCTCCTCTCTCAGATCCTTCAGAACTAAAGTCTGGTCAGCACAAGTAGGGCAGTCTAGAGAGGAAATAGGGAAAGCAGACTTCTCTAACTTCTTAATGGTGGCATCCCTATCCACCAACATCAACCTCAGAGTGAGACAGTTCTCACAAGTGTCAGGGGATGCTAAAAGCATCTCAAGGTCAGCTCGCAACTGCACAAGCTCACTCTCTAAGGTAGGACAGACCATGCACGCACCCAAAAGCGTGGGTCTAGCCCTAAGCTCCTCCAACTCTTTGAGCTCCCTCACACCTCACTTTTAGCTCAGCTATGTCAACAGCTCGGTGGGGGCACATCTCACTGAGTCACATCACTCAAAATAGGCTCATCTAGTTTAGACTGGAGCTTGCCTAACTCTACCTTCAGCCTATCCATCTCCTCTACCTGATGAGCATACTTGCTCTTCTGCTCACAAAGATCTCTCATCAAAGTCTCACAGGTAGGACAGTCAGCCTCACTAGGCTGGGCTGACACTCTTCAGCCTCTCTAACTCAGCTAAAGCATCAGCCAACTTGGCTTTCTGCTTCTGCAGCTTCTTGGCTGCCTTCCCGAACAACCTATCCTGGGCTTTCAACTCACGACTATTTGACTCCAACATCTCAAGAATTTTAGCTTGCTCAGGAGTTACCTCTTCATCGGAGGAGTCGTTGTCGTTGCCCATGTCGTCCTTGTCCTCAAGCGCCATGGAGCAAAAAGATCTCCGGTGCATCTTGTGCTTGCGCTTGGACTTGGTGGAGATGAAGTAGAGTCCAGCTGGACCGCCTTGGTCCCTCCTCTTGTCCCGCTTGGTGATGATCTCCTCATCGCTTGAGCTTGACGAAGACGAGGAGGAGGAAGATGATCCGCCACATAGACCACCGAGCTCGGCGAAGAAGGACTTGTCCCGCTTCCGGTTGTCCTTCTGGTAGCTCTTGAAAGCCTTCCAGAAGTTCTTGATCTTGCCGGATCGGTGCTTGGTGTGGTCACGCTTGCCGGAGTGGTACTTATTGGAGTCGCGGGAGTGGCTCTTGCCCTTCTTGTAGTAATCGTTCTGCTTGTTTGGGCATTCGGCAATGAAGTGGCCGACCTCTCCGCACTCGAAGCACTTGGACCTCTCGCCCCTCTTCTTGCTCATCCGGTTGTCATAGGTGCGCTGAAAGCGGCTAGACACCAGACAAAGCTCATCACCCCCAAGTGACGCCAACTGCTCCTCTGTAACAGACATAAGAGCAGAAAATGAAAAGTTGTGAAGCTGGGGGTTAGAAATGGCCTCACTGGAGGGAGAAGCCAAGGCCAGGCTCTTGGAGCCAGTACAAGTGAGAGAATCTCTCAACTTGTAATCCAGCTCTGTGGCCTTAAGCTTGCTGTAAAGAGTCTCCACTCCAATTGTGTCATAGGCCTCAGATTCGATGATCGAGTTAACCTTGATCTCCCATACCTTCCTGTCCAACGCATACAGCAACTTGAGAGCCTGCTGATGGTCAGTGTATGGGATCCTCTCAGGGCTGGAGTTAACATGCAACTTGTTGATGATCGATTGAAAATGACCAAACAAGTCATCGATGGACTCACCAGGCTTCTGAACGAAATTTTCATACTCGCGCCTGTAAGTCTCAATGAGACACCCCTTGATAGTAGCAGTGCCCTCATGGTGTGCACTCAGCAGGGACCAGATTTGACGGGCAGTCTCAACATGGCTCACTTTCTCATAATCAACTGGACCAAGTCCTGAGAAGAGAAAGTTAACAGCTTTGGCATTCGCCTCATGCTGAGCCACAATCGCTGGGGTGGTGCGCTGGGCAACTGGAAGCACAACAAAGTTCGCACTCTGAGTAGCATCCCATATGTCCTGGCCCTGGCTAAGCAAGAAAGCTATTATCCTACCCTTCCAGTAGGAGTAACCATCGGAACCAATGACCAGAATCTTCCCAGAGTGAGTCATAGTCGCTACTGGTTTCTCACCGGTAAAGGTATGAAGAAACCTAACCGGCTCTGATACCTATTGTTGGACCGAAACGTGCGACTAGAGGGGGGGGGGTGAATAGGAGCACTTGAAATCACAAAATCACAAACCCCCAAGTGGTAACCGAAACTAAGCACCGTCCACTGAACAGATACGTGCCTAGCAGCGCAAGGGTGCCGTCCATTGTGAGGATACGCACCAATGCAAGAAAGCTCAAGATCCGAACAAGAAGGACAGCGGTGCAGCGGATTTTGCAATAACCACCACAAGACACTCACCGCACCGAGGTGCGTCTCACTGACTCACAGTAAGCAAAGAGAATGGTCTTAAAGGAGGAATGTGAGAATCCGTAGCAAATTCACAGCGGAAAAACCAAACTGGGAAGAACACAGCAGCTCCCTGGGAGGACCGGACTGTCCAATGGCCTACACCGGATTGTCTGGTGGGACCGGACTATCCGGTGCCTGTTGCCAGACTGTCCGGTGGCACTGCCCGGACAGTGCCTCACGCCGGACTGTCCGGTGGGCGCTGCCGGACTATCCAGTGGAACCGGAATGTCTGGAGGCCTCTGCTGGATGGTCCAGTAGAGTCGCAGAAAAGACGTTTTCAAATCCAAACTTGATCAAACGTTGTCCAAACTTTACGAAATTTTGTACAGGTTATCTGGACCCTATTTCAAAGTTATCCCCAAAAGATCAACTCAAGGTAGCTGCGGAATCAGCAGGAATTTCAGATCTTGTGAATTGGCCATCCTTGGGCAAGAAAGGGGAAACCACAAAAGAGGCTTGCTCGTGGCAATCCAGCAGGATTGTGAGGAACTAAGTCATGATCTCCACGTCCTAGCAAGTCCAGAACATCAGCAAAGAAAGGGATTCAAGCTTGCCCAACAAAAACACCCCAAAAAGCAAGGATTGAACCCAAAAACCAAAGAGAGAGGGGGAGGAGAAGAACACAAGGTTGATGCACGAATTTGCTTCGATTAAGTACCCAAGATGGGTCTAAAGATTCAGCATACAAGCAGAAATTCGTCCCAAGCAACCACCCTCACCTTCCCTCAAGATTAGGAGGCTAAATCCTACTCTAACCTCCCTAACAATGGAGCTCAAAGCTTAAGGACGAAAATCACCATGTGAAGTCTAATCCTAGCAGCCAAGAGGACTTCTAATGACCTGCCTTGGACCTATTTATACCCGAGTGCTATTTAGACAGTTTTGCACTTAGGTCCCTACAGCTAGACAAACCCTAAGGACTCAAAAGAAAGATTACAGGATATTTCGAGACGGACGACCACGATGAAGTCTTGATCTTCGTACGTTCCACGCAATCCTCGGATGCTCTCCGCGTGGCCAGTAGTCCAATCCGCGATCCGCCCCCGGTTTTGGAGTCAGAAATCGAGAAACTTTACGAAGTCTCCGCCTGGGCCGGATTTGGCCCATCTTCTCTATCTTGGCGAGTCGTGGCCCAACTCACCAAGGCTTGGGTAGCTTGGGTGACGGTTTTGAGCCAAAGCCGCCAAAGCCTCCCTCGCACGCCTTCGCGCCATGCATTCGGGTTGGAGCACCGCGGTGGCGCCTGGCATCCCCTGTCCATCGGGGTAGCCTCGCAGTCCTTCGGTGGACTTACTCCTACCATCGCGGTGCCACTCCTCTGTATACCGAACTCCCATGGCCGACAGACGCTGAGCGTGCCTCCAGTCCTTCGGAGGACATTCCTCTACCTCCAGTCCATCGGAGGGCCTCCTGTCCAATGGAGGTCTTGTGCCCAAGTCCTTCTAGGTCTTGCTACTATTGACAATCACTCATCACTCCAGAGGCAATGGAGTCGGTCCATTGGCTCTCAGCCATGTTCGACAAGTATCGAGCCCAAGAAGAAGAGCAGTGAGCATGATTGCGAGCAAGTTTGGAATCAACATTCAATGCAAAATCTAGAATCTATGCTTGGGGGAAAAGATTTTCTGGCATCTAACAAGCAACTTGTGGCAATGGGAAATAACCTAAACTACTGAGCCAACGAAGCGGGGCTCAAATGTGTCTGCTACAACAACATTCCGTTGACCAGCCACGGAACAAGAAGGAGGACTAGATTTTTCTTGAATCACATCCTTCGCGACGCCCAAACCCGATGGACCCCTTTGCAGGTACATCCTCAGTTGAGATGGATATTTAGCATCGATACACCTTTAGCAACATCAATGAAGGAAAACCTCTCTAACAGCTATTTTCAGCATTCCTTTTTTTAGAGGTTGCTTTAAATTGTAAGCCTATTAATGATAGCGCCTTGAACCCAAGCTTTTGCCATGCTAAGATTCTAAGGCATTAGGATCTTATAGTAGTGGTATCATAAGGTAGCTGCTTCACAAATAGCTAGCTATCTCTACCCTACCCAACCTCATGAAAATCTTGAATCATTAAAGATGAGGTAGAACATTAGGTAGACAATGCACACGTCAAATCCTAACATGCAGCGAAAGTAGAAGGAGGTTTTCTGGAGATCATGAAGGAAGAACAAAAAGGCTATCACAAAGAAATCCATTCTCAATATCCTGGGTGTCTCTTCACACCATGATTGGACAAGCCTTCAAGTGGAAACACAACAAAAGTCAAAGCGGAACAAAGGAAAACTTCATCAAGTAGAGACAAAGTTGTGTGCTCAATCATAGAAGGTCCATTTCATCACACCACAAGAGTCAAGCTTGCGGGAGGATATGCCAAGAGGCACCCATCCTCTAACCCAACCCATGAGAGGAGGGACCTCGATATTCAACCCAAAGTGGTTGATTGCTGCAAGACTTGAACTATAGTCTGAATCACTTGGGAAGCGAATGTTAGTGTCATGAGGTTGCAACCAGAAGACCGTTTGTCACTGCTTCACTGAAGGCAACACAAGGCTTTGGATAAACATGAGTTATATGAAGAGACATCACCCCAAGTGTGGAGGAATTCGAGGAGAGAGAGAGTTCCTTAATTTCCTTTCGCCTGGCCAGTTGTGCAACAAGATTTGCTAGAGGTCAGGAATGATCTACTCTACCCATCGGATGCGAACAACCATCAACCGGAGATTGGTGGCAAGTACAAATGACAATGGATTCAATCCTAACAACATCCGTCTCCACTCAATTTGTTTGGGAACAAAGGCAAGTGATATCTATGAAGGCATAGTCATCACTTAAGCCTACTCAGGTATGCGTTCTCGAAAGGACCAAATCTATACGAATAGAATCACAAGCCTCAACAGCCTGCGATATGCCAGTAGCAGAGGCAAGAGGAACAACTTTTTCAGAAGTACCATGCTACTTGTCCTGTTAGCAAATGGAAGATAGGTTCATCTCATCAAGCAAAATCTCTTCATGACCACCACGCAAGAGACTCAACACTCAAACCCTAGGATAGGAGTCCATAAGGTCAACATCGGATCAATTCTATGATGAATCGCTTAAGGGGGGTACCCATAGTCCATCCTCTTGCTAGATGGTTCGAAAGGGGCCCTAGGTGTAGTTCCATTTCATGTGACAAGGATGCACCGCGACCACCTGGTGTCACTTGGGAAAAGAATGTCAGTTCAAGGCAAATATGATGTTGGAGCGAGAGACCCAACATCAATACGAGGAGACATTGCCCAAAAGGAGAGGAGTACTATCAAGTCTGACTTCTCTCCTAACACTATAAAGATGGTCTAGATAGCAGCACTGGAGATATGACAAAATGCCTCAAACGGAGCTAAAACAAGAGTAGAGAGGAAATTCGCCTAACATAGGTGAGTATAAACATAGGTCAAGCAGCATCGTCGTCACCGAGGGAGCAAGCAAGCTTGGGGGAGGCTATGCCAGGTAATATTGAAGTTTAGTTTCTTAGCAATCACTTGCAAGAACTAAGCTTTGGGGCAAGATCACCAGATGAGTACCCCGAATGCTCAGTATTTCACTTCCACATTTTTAATCCTAAAAATTGCCATGACAATAAAAATAATTCCTTCTTGTTACACAAAATAAAAGAAAAGCTATAAAAACTTGCATAATTCAAAAATAACAAAAAGATTTGCTTTTATCATGAATAAGCTCACTCCTAGCTATAATGCTAGAATTTGGTTTATACCCTTGCTTAAAGGAAATGATGAATCGTTGCTCTATTAATTCCTTGTAAGTATTTCGCTTACACCTTGACACTCTCCTGAAAATTTGAACTTATTGGCATTTGTCGTGGTCCTACCTTTAGTCTTTAACCTTGTGGGAGCAAGGTGCTTTCAAACCAAGTCTAAGTTGTTGTGAGACGTGATATAATCGAAGTTTGAGTTAAACCCATCTTGATCCTAGTAAGGTGAATTCTCGAAGTTTTTTTTTTTTTTGAAAATTAAAATGCAAAAGTTCCTCAGTGGTTTGAAAAACCTATCCAGCTAGAGCCAAATGCTTACATGATGAAACCTGTACATATGTTACCTGTTGTTATGTTGAGTTTTATCAAATTTTGAGTTCTTATGAAGTAGTGATACTTCAAGTCCCTATCAAAATCCCTCACATCCACCTTCATTTGCTAGCCTTTCTCTGTTTGGTTATGCTTAAATCTACACTGGATTCAAGCATCCACTTACACCACATACTTCTCACCATATATATCATCCACATACCCATCCACGAAGATGGTCTTACAAGTAAATACTCCAGTCATGTTCCAGAAATACCCCTAAAGTTCCCTTACAAGAAAGAGACATGGAGCTATAAAAAAATGGAAAAAAAGTGACAAAGAAGGAAAAGAAAGAAAATGAGAAAAGAAAATGATAGCTCCATGTACTCACGTAACTCAAAGTTTCAAGAAGGGATTCATCAAATAAGGAGTTTCCATCCATACACCATATTCATCCACAAAGCAAGTCCATTCTCCTTTGATCGGGATGAGAAGTATCACCAACTTCGCTACGACCAATCTTTGACTCAATGAAATACATGACAGAGGTAAGCCAACTTTATCCCTACCTTGAGCTCTACATAAGCCTTTAGTTGTTAGGGAAATGTTTGGCCAATGGCCTAGTGAGGCAAGTTAAAACCACTTTGAGTGATCGAGGGTACCATTTGAGGAACTTAGTGCTTTCATTTCAAAAATTTCAAAACCCTCCGAGCATGAAATTAGAAAAGAGATAGAGTTCAGTGACACTCTACTGAGACTGTTCCATCTCTCATCTAGGTGTGGATAAAACGGTTAGGGTACACTTATACCAGTTTGTTCAATAATAAATATAGATGTTGGGTTGTGCACCTAATACTTGCAGGTCATTAACATTGATACAACTCCTGATCCACCAAGCCTAAGTCTTAGGTTTGCTCGAGGATGAACAAATGTTCAAGGTTCGGGGCGTGTTGGCGGTTGATATTCTCCTATTCTGACCGCCGATTCCTCAGTGAATAAACAGGGTATAGATAAAGTTCGATGCATTATTTACCTAATACTGACCAATTCCATGAGTTTTGGTGGTTTTCGGTGTATCACAGGTAGATGCTCAAATTCCATGCAAAAGAAGATCATTTGGAGCAAGTACAAACATGGGTACAAATGGGCTTAAGATAAGATTTGCAAATTCCGTCACTAAAAAGTATCTCAAATGCCCTCAATGACTACACCATTGCGAAGAGCTCATTGAGATGATCAAAATGGACATATTATTTGCCTTATTTGGAGTCCGTACGGCAGCACGGGCGGAGCCAGCAGCAGCGCTGTGCTCACGCACTCTAGTAAGCCCACGCGGGGAGCAGGCAGGCCCAGGTAGGGCAGCCCTCCAAAGGCTACCATGTGGCAGCCCAGGGTAGGCGCGCCTACTTCACTACAGGGGGAGCCAGGGCACGGCTCGCTCGGCCTGCCAAGGTAGCACATGGTGGCCAGGAGGCGCGCAGGGCACGATCCAGCCTCGGTCTAGCACCGGTTCGGACAGGTGGCGCCCGTGGAGGAGGCTGAGGCGCGGTCCAAGGCGTCTCGGCTGCCGTTTCGCCGGTTTTGGCCCGAGTTGGCCGGTCCAGTCACCCAAAAGAGGAATCCAAGGCCAGTTTGACCCAGTTTTAACTATTAACTGTCGGTTCTCTCTTCCAACGTTTGGTTCAAGGCCTTAATGACCGGTTCTTACCCGGTTCTCAAATGCCAACACATGGAGAATGGTTCCACCGACCTTTGGAGGTCGGGTTCCAGGCCAAGTGGCTCCAAGAGAGGAGTTTAGGGAAGAATCTTTCATAGGATGCTATGGCATATTCTGTCCTCCAGCTATAAATAGAGATGCACCCCCTCACTCTCATTGGCACCTCACCATGTAACACACTCTCTCCCTCTCTAGGAGGCGCCCCTCGGGTGGTGCCTCCACTCTAAATTCATTGTTTAGCTAGGAGTTAGAGCAGACTGTATTTTCTCAAAGTCGGTCAGAACCTTCGGTAATTGTACTTTATTTTCCTACATCTTAAGCATTACTTTCCGATTAATGACAAGTGCGAGTACTTTATCTTTTGATTTTATGCACTTATCTTCATCTCAATTAATTACTCGTGTTTTGTATGTATGCCGCTGCATTTATTTGCTAGTACCTTTTCCAATTGGGCATGCCAATTTCAAGGCCTGAGTTGTGCTAAGTTAGAATTGATTGAGCTTTGTTATACTTGCCAGTGCTATAAGCCTTTCCTAGACTTAGATGTAGGAGTCTAGTTAGCTCTCACCATCTAGCCAAGGATGAGTTTTAGTGCTCAATCACTATTGTGGTGATAGTGCTTGAGCACTAGTATAGCGTGCCAACTTACCCACACAGCTCTGGTTGGTAGCCTCTCTTGGTGACAGCATTACCGGTCTCAGTATTCCAATCCCGTCGTTCGGTAAGCCTATAGGCGTTAGCCAGTTGTTGTTCGGTTAGCCAACTATCTACCCTCGTGCCTCCTCGATGTTGTCTAGAATTTCACTCGATGCAAGCCATAGCTCTATCTCAATCCTTTCGACCTTAGTACGGATAGCTCTTCTAAACTAGTAGAGATGGAAGACCGAACCTTAGACCTCGACTTGTTGTCCTCCTAGCCTAAACATGAGTTCGTGCCAACAGTGTTTGGTTTGTATCCCATGGTGTTTGGTGTTTACCCCTTTTCTTGTTATCTTTTGGAATGAATGAGTTGGTAGTAGCTAGGTGATCGATGAATTTGTATTGTTTCTCGATGCTTCCCTATGGATAAATACGATACCTTGGAATACTCTCGGGTGAAAGCTACACCGATCTCCGTGCGCTTGCGGAGTAAAATCTGTTAGGCTAAGAACCACCAACAAGCTTTCTAGCACCATTGCCGGGGAATCGATGAGTCTGAATACTCATTTATCTTTCGTCTAGTTATTGCTATCGCTTTCATTCTTTTAAAAACAAAAAATGTATAAAATTTTGAAAACCCCGTTCTTCAATCCATTTGCTCTATCCTTTGAGTAAATCTTGATCGTGTTTGTTCATGCTACAAAGTTTACCATAAAAGCATATCTTGGATCAGAATCCAATGAATGTCTAGAGACTAATTTCCAAAATATGCATGGTGCTTAGGTTGGAATTAGACTCTTTTTATCAGAACGGTGCACGACATGTACGATAAATGAGCTATGTGTCGACTTTGCTAGTGATGTTCTGTTTTCTAGTTCATGAGCCGCAATTCTTGAGCTAGTCGGATCTCTCAAGTTCAATGGAGATGCAAAATTCCGGTCATGTTTTAAAAATGCAACCCATTTTTTTCAAGGCCGTGGATTTGAGTAAAAAGTTTGGAAGACAGAAGTCATGGCTTAGCAACATGGTTTGTGCTATGTTTTAGTGAGAAACTTTTTGCTAGCGCGTAGTGTACAATGGGCTTGGTGTTAACACTGTCCATATATATTGGACCCCTATATATGTGGTACACTAACCTATTGTAGGAGGCATTCATCCCCACACAAGAAGAGAGATCTCGTCCTCGACGTTCTTGTGCTCAAGGCCTCTTGCGATCTATTCTGCTCTTCTTGGGAAAATGATAGCGTCATGCCAAATGAAGTTGTGGTGGTCGATTATCTTTAGCACCACACAAGAATCGGCATCATTCTTAGGTGACATGCAATTCTATAATACATTATGCTATCTCCTATGCTCAAATTTGCAGCTAGTAGGCCTTTGGTCTACTGCCCCATGGGAAATCCGCGTACCCGATGGAGTTGTGGTCTACATCCCAAAAACGACAGGCAAAGACATCTCTCATTGCGGGAGAGGTCCGTCTTAAGCACCACAATGGCAAACATGGATAAATGAACATCCATAAGCTGGGTGAGAACATCAATGACATGCAGTCGATGACTGTGTGGCACATGGGCAGTCAACGACTGGTGGCACTTGTCATGTTTGACAAATATCAAGCCCAAGAAGAAGAGTAGTGAGCATGATAGGGAGCAAGTTTGGAATCAACATTCAATGCAAAATCCAGAATCCTAGCTTGGGGAAATGTTTTTCTGGCATCTAACAAGCCATTTGTGGCAATGGGAAACAACCTAAACTGCCGAGCCAACGAAGCAGGGCTCAAATGTGTCCGCTACAGCAACATTCCATTGACCAGCCACGGAACAAGGGGGAGGACCAGATTTTTCTTGAATCACATCCTCCGCGACGCCCAAACCCGATGGACCCCTTTGCAAGTACATCCTCAGTTGAGATGGATATTTAGCATCGATACACCTTTA
The DNA here is from genome assembly GCA_030272315.1 of Paspalum vaginatum. Taxonomy (NCBI): domain Eukaryota; kingdom Viridiplantae; phylum Streptophyta; class Magnoliopsida; order Poales; family Poaceae; genus Paspalum; species Paspalum vaginatum. Next base: position 29,495,285 of record CM059013.1, on the reverse strand, counting down.
GCAACATCGATGAAGGAAAACCTCTCTAACAGCTATTTTCAGCATTCTTTTTTTAGAGGTTGCTTTAAATTGTAAGCCTGTTAATGATAGCACCTTGAACCCAAGCTTTTGCCATGCTAAGATTCTAAGGCATTAGGATCTTATAGTTGTACTGTCATAAGCCAGCTGCTTCACAAACAGCTAGCCCCCTTGGTGTTTACCTTTTTCTTGTTATCTTTTGGAATGAATGAATTGGTAGTAGCTAGGTGATCGATGAGTTTGTATTCTTTCTCGATGCTTCCCTGTGGGTAAATACGATACCTTGGAATACTCCCAGGTGAAAGCTACAGCGGTCTCCATTCGCTTGTGGAGTAAAATCTGTTAGGCTAATAACCGCCAACAAACAATTGCCTACAAGGGAACCACAATGAAGACTCAACGATGCGATGAGAGAGGTAGTCAAGAAGGAGGTACTCAAACTCCTACACGCGGGTATCATTTACCCCGTATAAGATAGTGAATGGGTTAGTCCAGTCCAAGTCATACCAAAGAAGGGTGGGATGACAGTCGTCAAGAATCAAAACAATGAGTTAATCCCTCAGCGTACTGTCACCAGATGGCTGATGTGCATCGACTATAGAAAACTCAACTCCGCCACCCGAAAAGATCATTTCCCTCTCCCTTTTATTGATGAGATGCTTGAAAGAGTGGCCAACCACTCTATCTTCTGCTATCTCGATGGCTACTCCAGTTATCACCAGATCCCCGTTCACTCGGATGACCAGAGTAAGACCACATTCACTTGTCCCTACGCCACTTTCACTTATCGACAGATGTCATTCGGGCTATGCAATGCTCCAGCATTGTTCGGGTCTGACTTGATCGAGAACATAATGGAAGTCTTCATGGATGACTTCTCAGTCTATGGAAGGACCTTTGATGGATGTCTAGAGAATTTGGAAAAGGTTCTCTAGAGATGCAAAGAAGTTGACCTTGTCCTAAACTGGAAGAAATGTCACTTTATGGTCAAAGAAGGGATTGTGCTAGGATACAAAGTATGAGAGAGAGGCATAGAGGTGTATCAGGCAAAAATTGAAGTCATTGAGCAACTACCGCCTCCATCAAACATCAAGGCATTCCGAAGCTTCCTTGGCCATGCTGGGTTTTACAGGAGATTCATAAAAAATTTCTCCTTTATAGCCTGGCCACTGACCAACGTTCTAGCCAAAGACACACCCTTTGTGTTTGATGATACATGCCTAGAAGCCTTTCATACACTGAAGAAGGCACTTGTCACAGCACCCATCATCCAACCACCCGACTAGAATGCTCCATTTCAAATCATGTACGATGCCAGGTATTACGCTGTAGGAGCAGTCTTAGGCCAGAGCAAGGATGGAAAACATCATACCATATCCTATGCAACAAAGATGCTTACTGGCCCACAGCTGAATTACTCCACCATCGAAAAAGAACTTTTGGCAGTTGTTGTTGGACCGAGACGTGCGACTAGAGGGGGGTGAATAGGAGCACTTAAAAACTCAGAATCACAACCCCCAAGCAGGTGCACTGCAAAGCTCAAGAGACACAGAACTAGGCACCGTCCACTGAACAGATACGTACCTAGCAGCGCAAGGATGCCGTCCACTGAGAGGATACGCACCAATGCAAGAAAAATCAAGATCCGACCAAGAATGGCACCGAGGCAACGAATTTTGCAAAAACCGCCACACGACGCTCACCGCACCAAGGTGCGTCTCACTGACTCACAGCAAGCAAGAAAAATAGTCTAGAAGTGGAGAATGCAAAAGAAAATCTAAAGCAGAAACATAGTGGAAACACCAAAAAAGGAAAATCACCGCAGCTCCCTGGCAGGACTGGATTGTCTGGTGGCCAACACCGGACTATCCGATGAGACCGGACTATTCGGTGCCTGCTGTCGGACTATTCGGTGGCATGGCCCTATCAGAGTCACACATCGGACTATCCGGTGGGTGCTACCGGATTGTCCGGTGGCCACTGCTGTATTGTCCGGTAGAGTCACAGATAGGGGTTTTCCAAACCAAACCAGACCAAATCTTGTCCAATCTTCACGAAATTTTGCACAGGCTATCTGGATCCTATTCCAAAGCTTTACCCAAAAGATCAACGCAAGGTGACCAAGGGATCAGTGGAAATTTCAGATTTCATAAGATGGCAATCTTTGGATAGGAAAGGGGAAAACACAAAGGAAGCTTGCTCGTGGCAATCCAGCAGGATTGAGATGAACTAAGTCATGATCTCCATGTCCTAGCAAGTCCAAAACATCAGCAAGAGAAGGGATTCCAAGCTTTTACAAAACAAACACCCAAAAGCCAAGGATTGGAGCCAAAATCCAAAGAGAAAAGGGGAGGAGAAGAACAGAAGGTTCCAGCATGAATTCACCTCAAATAGATGCCCAAGAAGGGTCTAAAGATTCACCATACAAGGAGGAATTCGTCCCAAGCAACCACCCTCACCTTCCCTCAAGATTAGGAGGCTAAATCCTACTCTAACCTCCCTAAGACTGGAGCTCAAGGCTTGAGAACAAAACTCACCAAGCAAAACCTAATCCTAACAGCACAGGGTCCCTCTAATGACCTGCCTTGGACCTATATTATACGTGAGTGCTGTTTAGACAGTTTTGCACTTAGGTCCCTACAACTAGACAAACCCTAATGACTCAAACGAAAGATTACAAGATATTTCAGAATGGATGACCCGATGAATTCTTGATCTTCGTAAGTTCCACGCAATCCTCGGATGTTCTCCACGTGGCCAGTAGTCCAATCCGCGATCCGCCCCCGGTTTTGAAGTCAGAAACCGGGAAACTTTAGGAAGTCTCCGCCTGGGCCGGATTTGCCCCATCTTCTCTATCTTGGCGAGTCAAGGCCCAACTCACCAAGGCTTGTGTAGCTCGATTGACAGTTTTGAGCTGAAGCCGCCAAAGCCTCCCTCGCACGTCTTCATGCCACGCACTCGGGTTGGAGCACCATGGTGGCACCCGGCATCCCCTATCCATCGGGGCAGCCTCACAATCCTTTGGAGGACTTACTCCTGCCGTCACCGTGCCACTCCTTCGTGTACCGAACTCCCATGGCCGACAGACGCCGAGCATTCCTCCAGTCCTTCGGAGTTCTTTCCTCTACATTTACCTCCAATCCATCGGAGGGCCTCCTGTCCATCTGAGGTCTTGTGCCCACGTCCTTCTGGGTCTTGCTACTGTTGACAATCACTCATCACTCCAGAGGCAATGGAGCCGGTCCATTGGCTCTCAATCTCCCCCTTGATGAGTGCATTGTCAACACCTTCAACCTGTAACCTGAAATAGGACAAAGACATGAAGAAAAGCGTAAAACCGAAAAGAAAGAAGAAAAGAAGAACTTGCTCAAGATGCCCAAAAGCCAAATACAAGCAGACGAGGGCAAATTGAGACAACAAAAACAAAGCCAAAGATCGACCCCCAAAGACAAGGGAAAGCGCTCAATGTGGTCGATCAAACTAAAGCATGACCCCTCAAGAAAGAGGTAAATTGGCTCAACACAGTCATGCTAAGGTAAAGCATCGGCTCCTCCAGAAAGAGGCAAAACGCTCAACGCACCGATGCAAGAGCATGCTAAAAGCTCAAACTCCCCCTGAACTAGATCTCTATAGAGTTCTCCCCCTTGGTCCATGAATTCCCCCTGGAAACATCTCTACCCCAAAGGTCAACATCTCTCCCCCTTGTTGACAATGGACACATCAAGGGTTCATGGAACTCAACTCCCCCTGAACTAGACAACTACCCCTCAAAATATGGCATGAAATGCAAGAAGTGTACCATGAAGAGCTCAGCAGGGATGAAAAACTAGTAAATACAAGTTCTAGCATCCAGAGCAAGTGAGGGCAAAGAAGCATGCAAAGAAGCTCAATTGAATCTATCTTATACAGATCAGGAGCATGTTTTACAGAGTTGTTGAAAAGAAAGCATCACCAACAGGAATAGCATCTAGCAAGATAGGCATGAACAGCAAGATGCTAGCAAAACATACAAGGTGTGCTACTCTCAACTAGAGCATCTACATCAGGCCATAAGCAATTTAGAGACTTATAGATTTCAGATTTAGCAATTATTTAACTTTCAGCAAATCACATCATGTGCCAGGGGTTATTCACTTGTCTTTGCCACTTCTTACCAACCAATGCTAAGCCTAGATTCAGAAAACCATCAGAAGCTTAAGACAAGGTTTTGGTCATACACAAGCTGTTGCCGCCAGAATTTGACCGAGACTAATCAGGCCGAAGTGTCGCAAGAAGCCCATGTTGAAGGAGTCTACTTGGCCAGGCTCATATCTTAAGTTTGGCCAAATATAATGATAAGTGTGTGCCCAAGGCTCAAGCCGTGATGAAGTCACATGCCTAATCTGTGTTAAAGCACAGTTTATTCGCGAGATTGGTTCGGACTGTAGGAGTAGGCCACATGAAAACGGACGCCCAGGCCACATACGGACTCCGTTTTGGGCGTTCTACGTATGGATGGAAAGCCAAGGAGATAAGCTTTCCAATGCCACTGGAATCACATCAACTTACACTCGGAGTCGACAGGAATTGCCAAAACAATTGGACAGCCAGAATCTGCCAGGATTATACTGGCATATTTCGGCTGATGTTTCGAAGCTTCATGTGGATCCGGACCGATACAAGGGAGAGTCCAGATCACGTTATCAAGTCATGGAGTCCTAGTTGAGTTGTGATTTATTAGTTAGGAAAGAGTTTGAGTCTATCTAGGAAAGGGTTTGCCTTGAGAGTCAAGTCTTCGGACTATAAATATATATCCATATGCTTCATAATAAAGCGACGACATTACGCTCCAAGCAGCTACGGGTCTCCTCATCAACTCTCGGCGCATCACCACTCTGGCTCCCAGGTTTATTCTCTCCATGTAAGCGTTATGCTGCTCTAGCGGATTCATCCAGGTCGGCTAGAGCTGCGAAGCGTTTACTGGACCCATGGCGAACCTTGTACTAAAGCATTTTTGATGGCAATGTTTGCTAGTTATCCCGGTGAATTTCATACTAAGCTTCGCGGATTGCGAGATTTACTAGTTATCTCGATAGATCTCACGCCAAGTTCAGTTATCCCGCGTGATACCGTCTTGTCCTAATATTTTCTCTAGTAGATTACGTTAGGGCTGCTTGGTGTCTTCCATTTACCTTGCACTTGTATCGATCTATTATGTATATATGCTTCATGTTAGTAGATCGGTTCATGTGTAGCTCGGTGTACGTTACCTAATCGCTTGTTACAATCTACGACGTGTCTTGCTGCTGCGCGTGCACGTGACATGCTGATAGACCAACATACCTCGAGCACCCTATCTATACGTGTCTTAATTTGTATCTGTCTAGTTGGATGGACTTCTTTGGAGGTCCTAGTTGAAAGCCAATTTGGCTATGCAGATCTATTATATCATGTGTTTAGATAAGTTTTTATTTACTTCATTACGGATGCGGTCTGTTCCTATTATTATATCTCCCCGTCTCCTAGACCATGGAGCATTGGCTCTTTAGCTTATAGGAATCCACTGGGCTCCTGTGTTGCCGATCCTAGCGATCAGGCATGTATTTAACGTTTCAGATTTGCTGTGCACGTTTTTTCAGGGAGAACAGGAGACGACCACCGTATTCGACGCACAACCTTACTGGCTGTAAGGTCAAGCCAGGTGGCACACCTATCACCAGAGTGATTGATCAGCTCTCCAGTGAGAAGTCGATCGGAGCCGCATTCAATGGAGATGACCGAAGCAGCACGCGATCCCCGGCTCCCATGTGCTCTGTGCTCGGACCTCGCCGCCCGCCGGTATGTAGGTGCAACACAATTTGGCATGCCTGGTGGGACCCCACCTTCTGCCTGATTAGAAGTCAAGACGGCGTATCCCTTCGTAAGTCAAAAAAAAATTGGCTTAGGCAAAAATATTTTATTCTACTCGGGAGAAAGAGCCGATTTATTATCTACAACAGTCACCAGCAAGACCTGAAGAACAAGCAACAATGGCAGTGTCAACTTGCAATAAAAAAATATTTTGGATCAGAATCTATCGTGGCGTGCAAGTCAACGAAGAAGGATCGGCTTGCTAAAAAATATATTATTCTGCCCGACGGACGGAAAGAGCTGATCTATTATCTGAAGCAATGCATTCTGACAGTGAGATCACAACAAGAACACTCTCGGAAAATCAGCTCTGGTGGAGAAAAGAACCAAAGTCATGAGGAAGATGATCAACAGCCGATTGGATATGATCGGCTGGATGAAGTTCATAAGAAATATTCATTGCAAGTCGCTTCATATTGAAGGGAATATTGGTTCAGGCTCTTAAGTATGTACTAGAGGAAATTATCTGCCTATGGAATGTGCTATCAGCTCTGTTGCTGAAGGAAGATACATGCAGCTAGTATCAGCCGATACTTGGCGGTTAGGCACAGCTGCATTGACCGACCATTTATGGAAGCTTGCATTGGCAAAATTCGATACGGTGCATCGGCTCATAAAAATCTGAGGAAGTAAGGATCAGAATGAAGAAGGAACAAGACAAGCTAGCACTGGACCTTACACATGAGGATGGGATGCAGTACGTGCATGCATCATGAATACATCTGCATGGGTGCTAATCGAGGCAAGGAATTAGAGGCAAGCACGTCTGTATGGAGTATACATGCACACGCCCTGCATGCACACGAGCGACCTACATGGTGCGTCCTGCTGCGTGTTCTGAGTTTCCATCGGCTGGACCCTCCAGTGTGGCCGATCGACGTAGAGCCGGAGCGAACCGGATCAACAGAGGAGCAACCGGCAGAGAACCCTAGACGAAGCTCTCGTCATCTCTGGACGCGGACGCAGGATACAGCACCGGTGGGGCACGGGCGAACTGTGCAGCTGCTCTGGCCCCCGAGGTTGCAGGGCCTCACCCTGCATATACGTTTCTAAGAACGCATGTACCTGAGAACATGTGTCACAGAAGGATTCAACTCTCATGGGCCTTGCCGAGAAGTGGAGAAGCCCAAGAGTTTACGTGTTTTTACTGGTGGATTAATTTGTTTGTGACCCCGTCGGCCATGCGCAACTCGACGACACCATGAGGCTGCAGAGTTCTGATTGCCGCGCCACCGCCTAGCACGCATCGCTTGTGACCGCCGGATGCCCAGAGCGCACAGCAACAGCTGATCCCATCACCGACTTCTGGAGGACGCGGCAGCTCGCTGCCGACCCACCAACGGGAACCCGCGTCTCACGGACGAGAAGCCGCTGCGGGACACCTGGACTGAAGCGTGCCATTGGCCACGCCTCCAGCCACCTGCATCTACTCAAGGGGCCTCCTCCAGACGGACGCCTACACCACTATCCAAGCCACCGGCCGCCCATCGGCGGCTCCCTGGAAGACTTCGCCGCTCTCTCGTCACATGCATGCGAGCATGGGATGGCTCCGCCGGTCGTTGGGAAACTCGGGATATAGCAGCTGCGCCGGTGCCATGAGGAAAGACCGATCAACGGCCGATTGGATATAATCGGCTAGTCTACTATTGGTTCTTCTGCTGAAGGATACAAAAATAAATTGCGTGCGGACTGTCCCGGAACCTTTGGCTGTACGGACGTAAGTTTGATCTGGACACCTGACGCTTGGTACAAGCAGTGCGATTGGCCGATTTCGGCTTGGCTCAGCATCGGCTTTCTGCTCTGCTCAGCCGATGCACAAAGGATGAATTGATGATTAGCCGATCTAGCCAGCACACATGGTTCTGTCGATGCGCGTGGCCACCGCGCACCGTCATCACGCGAAGGGCGCGCAAGTAGCGCAGCACCATGTCGAGCGCGCCAACGTACCAGATACAGACCACGTACATACGCGTCACTTGGAGATTGGTGGGGGCCAGCATGCATGGCCATGCTGTATAGCGATGCATGTTCATAGGATACCTGCATCCATGCACGTACTGCATGACTTTGGTGCCTGACGTGCTGCCCTCGTGCATTGGCCATGCCAGGCTATGCAAGGCCACATATTGAGTTCATCTAGAGAAGAAAGGAAGTGCCATTCTATTCCGATGAGTTCAACGCCATCCACTCCGACAAGGCCAAGGCCAAGGCCATGCTCAACACTTACCTCATCGGAGAGTTCAGCGTCACCGGCGTCAGCTACAGCTCCGACAAGTCCGTGCATGGGGCTCTTCCGTGCGCTCGCAGATCATGCCCATCCACATGGCCATCAGGTTGCCCGTGCCCATCGCGCTCTCCAACCCGCGCAAGAAGATCAGTTGCCGGCTCATTGGAAAGAGGGAGCTGTCGCACGATGTCCTGCCTTTTCCGTTTCGTGCTGCCGATCAATACCTGCAGGTGCTCCCCATCAGCTCCAATATCGACATCGGCTCCTACGTACATCGACGTCAAGGGTCCCCTCGGCCACATCGAGTACACCGTCGTCGACGGCAACAGCGCCAAGCACGCCGCCTCTCCAGATCAATTTATTCGCGGAGCCGGTTAGAACGGTTAGAACGGCAGGGATGAGCTACACGAAAACGGACGCCCAGGCTATATACGGAATCCGTTTTTGACGTTCTACATATAGATGGAAAACTAAGGAGATAAGCTTTTCAACCCAGTGAGAATCAGGTCCAAATACGCTCGGAGTCAATGAGAATTGCAAAAACAGTGGGGCATTCGGAACCTGCTATTGTTGGCATCGGCTGTGTCAGATCATTCTCAGGCGTGCAGGCAATTCTCGAGTGTCGAAGACGTAGTCGATCAAGACTATCGGCTCCTAAAAAGTACAAGGTCAATCAGTCTACATGGGAGAAGTTGAGGCTGGTCCATGTGGGCGGCCGGTAGTGAAGCACGTATTTTTTCAGCATACTAGGAGAGGTACTCTCACTCAGGGGTAGTGTAACATGACTCCAGATTACAGACCTGGTGATATTGTGCACCGGCTACGCTCGGGGGCTGGAAAGGCTGCCTCAACAAAATATAGAATGGAAGAATGACCGATGGACCATCGGCTATGCACTGAGAATAAGAAGAACACAAGTACTATGAGGAAGGTGCCGGTGCATCTAACAGTGCCGATGCCCAGCCATATATATTATATATATGAAAATTCTTTTCTACATGCGCATGTAGCTACACTCACCTGTGTATCTCATGATTTTGAGGGTATCTGGTCAAACGAAAGGTATATACATGAAGTATGTAATAAAACTAGACCATCTGTGGTGGTATATACGTGAGTTATGCGAGTATATCTGAGGTATGTGGACATACCTCATAATATGTACTAATATAAAGGTATTATTATAATAAATTAAAATCAGGGACTGTTTTGTAATTTTTTCGCATGGTGGCATTTGAGGTATCTTAAAATAAGTATGTGAACATACTCAAACTGATAAATGAGTATGCGAATATACCTTTGTTGGTTTACTGAAGGTGTGGGTAGCTACATGCGCATGTAGATAAAACTCTTCCTATATATCTATATATATATAATTAAGACTACAAGGCAATCACCATAGTTGGCTGTTTCGGTTCTTGCGCCGGAACGTACGTCATCTCAGCCAGACGATCCGACCACCGGCACTCCTACAGCCGCATCACCGTCGGCATTTTGGCTTTTGAGCTGGAGCGTTTGTTACATCAGCCGGTCGATTCAGCCACTGTACTCCTGCAGCGCCATCATCATCAGACACTTTGGCTCCATCAACAAAGCATTCAAAGAATTCCCTGGCACTACAAGCTGCTGATTGGATTTCAAGCCGACTTCATCCTAAGCCGATAGTTGTGATGTGAATGCATTATAGCAAGCACGGACAGGATGTCAACCATCGGCTCATCAGCGGCCAATTCGATCGGTAATATTCAAATCCACCATTACATTGTCATGTAGTATATGCACATATCACTTGCACTAGCTTCCTTGTATCGTTAGTAGCTTTTACTTGTGCTTCATATATGTGCTTTGAGGTGTGGATGCTTTGACCATGTATAGTTGAGCTCTTTTGAATATGTTGAATATCAAACACTGAGCATGGCGTTCTTTGAAAATCTGAAACATGGTCACCGCTTTACTTGGCTACTAGTAGGTGTAGACTGATTTTGCTTTTGCTATCTTGTACATGCCTGGTGGCTCTTTGCTTGGAATCAATTATGCAACTTGAGTCTCAATGCTTACATGGTAATCTTGTGCTGAATTAAATTAAAATTTAAATGACATCCATGTGTATGCTATATTGAAAAGATCCAGGTGGGTTTGCTTTGTCTCACTCACCTAGTTCGAGACTGCTTGCTATTGCACTTTAGCATGAACTTGGACTAGGCTGTGAATGACCAAAACCCTGCTTTAAGCTTCTGATGGTTCAATGGACCTAGGCTTAGCATTGGTCGGTAAGAAGCGGCATGACAAGCAAATAACCCCTGGCACATAACGAAAGGCTTGCTTCAAATTCAAAATTTAATATATTTTACCTGCAAGACCTAGGGGGGCATGAGCAACAAAGCTTGCTAAAAGATCCTTGTATCGGAAAAGCTCACTTGTGTAGATACTTGTTAGCTTCTGCTTATCATGCTTTATCGTGCTAGTTGGATGGGCTAGGTGGTGATACCTTTATTTTGAAAATCCTAAAAATGCTTGCTCATGTCTAATACAGATATATTCTCCTAAGCTTTTCTATGCGGTGTCTTTATGCTAAACCCTCACTGTATATGCTAGCATTTGTAAATGCTTTTAGACATACCCGGATGCTTTCACTTACACGCCTTGCATGACCTAGCATATTTTTGTGGGGGAGGAGATTTTTATCCTTGCTGTTTGGTTGGCTTGCATGACCTTTTTGCCTAACCAAATATGATCCATCAGCTTTTAGCTGATTCACAGTGTTCTCTATAGTGCCAGTCTGGCAAGTGATTGTTTTGCGGGTAATCCAAGTATCTCACATTATTATTCATTTGATGGAGAATCGACTACCTACTTGAATATCTATCTGCCACCGGGTGGATGTCTTCACCAACTCCTATCGATCAACAATCATCAAGGGGAGACCAGTATGCATGACCGGCCAATCAGCCGATCAATTATTGTTCTCCATGCACCGAAAGATTCTAGATTTTTCCAAAAGACTGTGGTGATACATAGTGTTTGTTGATGCTGAGCTGATGAAGTATGAGGGTGATCCCATGAGTCAACACCATCCACGGAATAGGAGAATCAGGACTGGTCTCCAACAACATCAGGACTAGTCAACGAAGGTGAGAGGCCGGTTCAAGCAATCGGCCATAAAAAAATGGTGACTAACGATTCGAGGCAAAGACCAACAATGTTAGTTCACAAATAGCTGATCTATCGGCTCACGGGGCAACATCATCTGTAGCATGAGAAGACAATTTGAAGAGTTGATGTTCTTGTGTGGTTTGCAGCTGATGCTTAGAGGATTCTGTCACATTTGGCCAAACCTGGGGGGCATGTGTTGCCGCTAGAATTTGACCGAGACTAGTCAGGCCAAAGCGTCGGAAGAAGCCCATGTTGAAGGAGTCTACTTGGCTAGGCTCATATCTTAAGTTTGGCCAAATATAATGATAAGTGTGTGCCCAAGGCCCAAGCCGTGATGAAGTCACCTGCCTTAACCATGTAAGCCCAGTTTATTCACGAGATTGGTTCGAACCGTAGGAGTAGGCCACATGAAAACGGACGCCCAGGCCACATACAGACTCCGTTTTGGGCGTTCTACATATGGATGGAAAGCTAAGGAGATAAGCTTTCCAATGCCACTAGAATGACATCATGATAAACTCGGAGTCGACAGGAATTGCCGAAACAATTGGACAGCCAGAATCTGCTAGGATTATACGGCATATTTCGGCTGATGTTTCGAAGCTTCATGTGGATCCGGGCCGATACAAGGGAGAGTCCATATCACATTATCAAGTCATGGAGTCCTAGTTGAGTTGTGATTTATTAGTTTGGAAAGAGTTTGAGTCTATCTAGGAAAGGGTTTGCCTTGAGAGTCAAGTCTTTGGGCTATAAATATGTATCCATATGCTTCATAATAAAGCGACGACATTACGGCTCCAAGTAGCTACGTGTCTCCTCATCAACTCTCGGCGCATCACCACTCTGGCTCCCAGGTTTATTCTCTCCATGTAAGCGTTATGCTGCTCTAGCGGATTCATCCAGGTCGGCTAGGGATGCGAAGCGTTTACTGGACCCATGGCGAACCTTGTACTAAAGCATTTTTGATGGCAATGTTTGCTAGTTATCCCGGTGAATTTCATACTAAGCTTCGCGGATTGCGAGATTTACTAGTTATCTCGATGGATCTCACGCCAAGTTCAGTTATCCCGCGTGATACCGTCTTGTCCTAATATTTTCTCTAGTAGATTACGTTAGGGCTGCTTGGTGTCTTCCATTTACCTTGCACTTGTATCGATCTATTATGTATATATGCTTCATGTTAGTAGATCGGTTCATGTGTAGCTCGGTGTACGTTACCTAATCGCTTGTTACAATCTACGACGTGTCTTGCTGCTGCGCGTGCACGTGACATGCTGATAGACCAACGTACCTCGAGCTCCCTATCTATACATGTCTTAATTTGTATCTGTCTAGTTGGATGGACTTCTTTGGAGGTCCTAGTTGAAAGCCAATTTGGCTATGCAGATCTATTATATCATGTGTTTAGATAGGTTTTTATTTACTTCATGACGGATGCGGTCTGTTCCATGTGGCCAGTAGTCCAATCCGCGATCTGCCCCCGGTTTTGAAGTCAGAAACCGGGAAACTTTCGGAAATCTCCGCCTGATCCGGATTTGGCCCATCTTCTCTATCTTGGCGAGTCAAGGCCCAACTCACCATGGCTTGTGTAGCTCGATTGACGGTTTTGAGCTGAGGCCGCCAAAGCCTCCCTCGCACATCTTCGCGCCACGTACTCGGGTTGGAGCACCGTGGTGGCGCTCGGCATCCCCTGTCCATCGGGGCAGCCTCACAGTCCTTCAGAGGACTTACTCCTGCCGTCGCCGTGCCGCTCTTCCATGTACCAAACTCCCATGGCCGACAGACACTGAGCTTGCCTCCAGTCCTTTAGAGGACCTTTCCTCTACATTTACCTCCTGTCCATCGCAGGTCGTGTGCCCAAGTCCTTCTGGGTCTTGTTACTGTTGATAATCACTGATCACTCTAGAGGCAATGGAGCCGGTCCATTGGCTCTCAGTTGTCTTTGCCATTGATAAATTCAGATCACACTTGGTGCGAGCCAAAGTTATCATATACACAGACCATGCAGCTCTCAAATATCTCCTCACCAAGAAAGATGCAAAGCCACGACTAATATGGTGGGTCCTGTTGCTCCAAGAATTCATAGAGAGATCAGAGACAAGAAGGGAGTTGAAAATTCAGTTGCAGATCATCTCTCATGAATGCAATTTGAAGAAACGTCATCCTTGCCAATTGACGATTACATGAGAGAAGACACACTCCTAAAGGTTACAACATCCTAACCATGGTATGCAGATCTGGTCAACTACTTGGTCACAGGATACGTACCCAAAGCAGTTGATACGAGGAAACTGATCCACCTCTGGCATGACCCCTACTTATATAAACTCTGTGCAGACGGCCTCTTACATCGCTGCATTCCTGCTTGCGAAGTCCCCCAAATCCTTGATAGATGTCACTCATCTTCCTACGAAGGTCACTATGGAGCCTACTGAACTCATGCAAAAATTTGGCAAAGTGGATTCTGTGATGCCCTAGGCATCTCAAATGCTTTGCACTAAAATCATTAGCATAATGACATCTTTTCCAAGGCCTTTTATCTTGAAAAGCATGCATAAACTAGGTCAATTGAGCAACTAAACCTAGTTTTCAAAAAGAGCTGTGTTTGTATTGTGCATATAACCTTAAGGCCATTGTGTTTTTCATAAAGCCTTACATACCAAACTTGTAGGTAATCCCATAAGGAATGACTTTGGTATTTTGTGCTTTGGCATGCATGAATGTTGAAATCAAGTTTTGGGTCATTTTATGGGAAAATGTGATTTTGCCAAATTCAGCCCTGTTTGGTAAATTCAAAATTTTGTGAAACAAAATTCAAAATCTTGCCATGTCATGAATACCAAAGTTGTAGATCATGATATTCTATGCAACTTTGGTATAGTTCACCTTTCATGAAAATGCACCTAAAATGGACTTTTATAATTTCCAAGTTGGGGGTTTTAATTGGTCAAACAGGAGTCAGCAAGTTATTTTCAAATTTAAATCATTTTAAATTTGGAATCTGGTATAGGTCCTTTTGACAAAGTTGTAGATTTCAAAAAGTACAACATTTCATTCAATTGGGTCTTTTTCAAATTCGGCTCCTAAATTGGTCAAATTTGCAAAATTCAGAAACCTAATCAGCTGGTCAAAGGGGGTTTATCTTTTTTTCGATTTTCTTTTATTTTCTCGTCTGTATGACAGGCGGGGCCCACCTGTCAGCCCCGGCCGCGCCAGCGCACGGACCCGCTCCCTCGCTCCGTGCACCCAGTCCATGCACCCTGATCTTTGTTTCCGTCCTTGGTCCCACCGGTCCATAGACCGGGTTCACCCACGCGCCTCCCTCCTCTCTCGCCGCCCGCGCGCGCCCACGCGGCGCTGCGCGCTGCGCGCCGTGGCCACGCGCCGGCCGTCCCGGCCGCCGCGGCCACGCGCCCCTGCCGCGCGCGGACAGCGCGCGCAAGGCGCGCCTCCAAGGCGAAGGCGAGGGCCGGCCTCTTTCCCCGACCCCATTCGCGTGCCTAGGCCCCTCCGCTCGGCCTCTCCGCTTCTCCCCGCCCGCGCCAGTTCGCGCCGCCATTGACGGCGAGCTCCGAGCTCGAGCTCGCTCCGCCCCCTCCGTCGCTCCCCGTGCCTCCCCACCTCCACCGCTGCGCTCGCCTCGCTCCCGCGCACCTCGCGCCCTAGTCCTCGTCGCCGTTCCCCGCCCGGACGCCGAGGTTCGACCTCGCCTCGACGTCGCGTCGCGCCGGTTCACCCTCGGTTCATCTCCGTCGCCCGCCTCGTCCACGCCGTCTCCGCCGTCACCGCCTCCCCAAGGTAGAAGCCCCGCACGGGGAACACCTTCCCCAACTCGTGTCGCGGCCGCGGCGAGCCCCGGCTCGCCGGCGCGCGCGCGCCCTCCCGCGCGGCCGCGGCCGACGCGAGGAAGAAGAAGGGGGCCGGGCAAATTTCAGATCCGGCCCCTGCTTTTTCCTGTATTTGCGAATCAGTCCACCGCACTGTTCACTGAGTCTTGTAAATTTTGCACGGGAACCCTCGGAAGCTATGAATAATTACAGATAGGCCCTGGATCTGTTTAATTTTCGATTAAAATGCTTTTAAAAAGGCTGAAACTTTGGAAAATCATAATAAAGTGTATAAAAATCCAAAAATAGCAAACTTTGTTGCATTTTGTTCCTAATAAATAGCTCTACAGAATGGGTATGATGGTTGAGTAGGAAAAGACAGTTTTGCCCCTGTTTTTGTGCAAGCATGAAAAACCTCGATAAATAGGAAATATGGCTAAAATGAACTCCAAAAATTGTGAAATTTGGGCAGAGACCTTTTTATTCTGTGTAGGCTCTATGAAAATTTTGGTAGCTCAAATGTTCACTGCTAATTACCATTTTGCCCCTACATGTGTTTTTAGCATGGAAATAAATGAAGAAATGTTGTTTATATAAAAATTAGGTTCTAAATGGTTATACCTAGTTTATTGTGCTCCTTATAGCATAAAAGAGTTCTAAATGGTAGTAGACATCGATCTTTTCGCATAAATCGATGCAACTCAGTCACACACCACGTTATTTTATGTGACAAGCTAAGCTGTCGTAGATGATGGCTTGTACGATTTCTTAGTGCGAAACAACTTTCGCCTCAATATGCGTAACTCTTTTCCATACATCATGATTCACCGCATCGAATCTACATCTGCATCATGAAGAAGCATTACAGTAATACATACTCCTTTTGCATCCTGATATGCATATAGATTCCGCGAACGAAGAATCACCATCGGACCAACCGATCGTGACGGAGCCAGAAGAGGGACTGCACCCAGAGCCAGAGGACCAGCAGCAGGAACCCGACTACGCTCCGGAGGAAGCTACTGACCCTAGTGAAGAAGGTAGGCAGGATCATACTCTACCCAGCAAATAAATTATACTTGATGATTACGCATATGCATTAGGAGTTGCTTGGAACCAATTGCATTAGACTTCCTGGCCGCCCTGGCCCTAGCACCTATACATAGAGTTCGTAGGACGAGTATGCCTAGAAATTGCTAGGTACGAGTAGACACGAGTGTGTGTACTCGTCACGTAGGTATTTTCAAAATCATAAAAGCTTACAGTTATATCTCTTATAAAGTGTTGCTCAAGAACTAAATGGAGACTGGGCGGAGATTTTATTTCAGTTTTTACTATTCATGATGTCGCACCCGGACTCCGCCCGAGTCATATAAGGCCCGTTCGCTGTTCGCCTATTGGTCGGCATAACATTGCTAAAGTGCTTATCCGGGGAATGGGACCGGAAAAGTCTTTCCTGGGCTCGTCCGAAGCACAGAGACACGTTCCTACCCGCTGGTTGAGAGGAAGGTGGCCCGGGGGAGCTTGGTACTCATGACGGGGAGACCGAGATGTCGGCAGGCTCGTCATGGGGGCACAACCCGGGGGCTAGGCGGGAGTGAATCGAACTTGGGACGAGGCAGGTTAAGATTGGGGCTATATGTGGGAACGCGATGGCTAGTAAGCATATACCCCTGGCATGATAGTTATTCCCGGGGATTAAAATCGATTCGAATCGCTGATGCCCACCAGGTGTGGGAATGCCAATGCCTTTGACGTTCAACGTAGTAATTACTTAAACTTCCGGTACCTTAATACTCATGGTTTTGGAATACTACATGTTTGAGCTGGGTTGGTATCTTGCAAAGTTTTACTGTTATGTTGGCAATCATACAGACAATGAAACTTGTTGTTGATTAAATTGATGTTAAAAACTAAAGGCTAAGGATCTACTTGCTAGTAAGCTGCTTCGCGTCAGCCGTAAGCCAGATCCATTAAGACCTACTGAGTAATTAGTACTCAGGGTTTGCCCCCACATTTTGAGCGCAGGTATGGAATTCATGGTGTGCACCTGTGTCGGAGGTGGGGCATGCCCTCATGTAGGATGAAGTGACTAAGTGGCACGAGGACAACATCGGTGGGCTCGATGTTGTACCTCCAATGTGAAACTTTTGGTGATAACATGGTGACATAAACTTATATTTTCCGCCGCGAGAAACTTTCAAACTTGCTACCGTATAATATTATGTTGTACTGGTATTTTATGTAAAAACTGGTTTGTAAATAAATCTACTTTTATGCTATTTAACTGCCTGTGATGATGTTTCTGTTGTGGCTCCATCGTGAGTCGGATGTGTATGATGTCGGTTCCTCTGGGAAAAGGTAATATCGGGAGCCGAATGACTCTCGACGGACGACCGGATTTAGTTCGGTTTAATCGCACTGCAAGCCAGAGGTGGCAGGTGTGCTTAGCCCGGATTAAATCGGCGGTTCCGCCACAGCTGGTATCAGAGCCAGGTCATACACAGACAACAGACATATCATCCAGTTTTGATTTGCAAACCTATTTTCGAAAACCCTTTTCGAAGTATTTGAAAAGTGAGAGTATCGATATGCCCCTACTAAGGATGTTAGTGAAATACCAGGTGACATCGCTAACATTCTGACCTAGATAGAACTCATGTGCATATTCGGCGCTTTGGGAAGCAACATTTCGGCCATAGCCATCCCCAGTACTGGCGGAGCGCTATTGGGATTTGCGGACTGTTGCGAACCCTGCATTCATGCTGATAGGGCAGAACTCTTTAAGGGGGGTGGTCACGCCATTGGAGTGTTTCGTGATCACTTTTCCTTCCAATCGAAATTATAGCTAGATCTTGTTGGCCACCGTTTCTCTCCCCAGCAATTCCCCAGTACTGGAGGAAGACTGGGTGTGTTGGGAGAAATGGCGCCACTACGTCGTCCACCAGACGTAGCTTAAAGAAATTCGTGGGTGCCACTTCTAGAGTTAGAGTGGTAATGATGATGGTATGAGCATGCATTTTTCTGCAGGTACACTAACCACGTGCGAAAATTAAGAACGAATAGAGAACGACTAGTTGCATTAGAGAGTGCCGTGCATATATGTCACCGGATACTCGCTAGATATATAAATTATGCTTAAGGTGTGTGATGTGAGATCGAATAGGACGAGTCATGCATCATGTTTATTCTTATTGGTTCATACTTGGGGGGTTTATCGCTAAAAGACAAATAAGTAAAATGAAAGTCCAATGATGTTTTCCGCATCCATCACCCACTTAACCGTTAAACTTATATGCAACCTATGCTTTTCACTGATTAAAATCTCTTTTAAAAACAGATGGCCAGGACCAAGCAAACCGCTCGTAAGGCCACCAGTGCGAGGGGACTTCGCATACAGGAGGGAAGGGCTGCTCCCCTCCCACCAGTGACCCACACCCCTCCTCAGCTTGAGAATGGGATGGTTCACACCCGTTGCCGTGAGGAGAACGGCCTTGCGCAGATCCTTTGTCGGGCTCTGCGTGAGATGAGGCGCAGGCCGTGCCCTTTCTTCTCAGTGCAGACAGTGCACGCGGAGGGACACTGCATGGCCAGTGTTGTCCTTCCTTCGAGCCACACCGCGGTCCGGCAGACGCTCACCGTCTACGGGGCCAATGAGGAGGACGCTTACGACAAGGTCACCCTAGCAGCCATCACCTCACTCAGTTCCTCGGGAGCAGCAGGGATGTCAGTGCTTCGCTACCTCCCCACCGACGGCTACGACGACGAGTGGCTCCGTCGTCACAACATGCTGGAGGAGCGGATTGACACCAGGCCCTATGCTGCGACCATGCAGTTTGCTCACAGTGTACACGGGATGTATCTCCGTGCCGAGGATCGTGTCGCTCACTACCGTGACCAGCACCTGTATGCCCAAGACCGTATTGAGGAGCTGGAGGCAGAGTTGGCTGAGGCACAGCAGCGCCTGGCGCAGTACGAGCCGGATCCTTCAGTTGCCCCTGTGGTGGAGGATGAGGGCAGCATGGTGTCTGACGCACGTACCGGGCGTTAGAGAGTTTGGCAATGGCATTGTGTGATGAAGCCTTTTGTAAATGGTGCACGTTGTGAGCGATGTTTTGTACTATATCGCTCCGTGCAGTTTATCATGACTGTACTAAACAGTGGTGAGGTCGAGAGAACTCACTTATGTACGTCATGTAACCCGATGTAGAACCTTAAGTTAGTGTTCCGAGGTGATGGATGAGATGGCCCATGTGTGTACTAAATAAACCTTTAGTTTATTAAGACTCTATAAGTATGGTTGCAGTAACTGTTAAGTACTCATGGATGATGCGAATGATGCGATGTCGTTAAGCTTGGCCTTGAGAGATAAAGTCTAACTGCTTTATTACAAGTTTACCTGTGCTCGCAATTGCCTATAGTCCTATGATCTTGCTGTCACCATATTTCTGCACATGGGTTATTGGGCTGAACCCATATGATTCCATTTTGCAGATGGTGAACACTCGCACGGGGCAGTCATCAGGGCAGTCAGCGCAAGGCGCTCCACCCCCGCCGGAGCTGGCCACTTTGGTGGTCCAACAAGCTGAGCTGATTCGGTTATTAGCAGAAGACCGTCAAGCCCGTGGGCAACAACAGCCACGGGAGTACAGGCCACGTGGCATTACTTACCAGGACTTCGAGGGGCTGCGACCCCCGGTTTTCACCAACTGCCCAGAGCCACTGGCGGCAGACGACTGGCTTCGCACTGTCCAGTCCAAGTTTACCCTTCTGCCAGGGATCAATGAGCGAGAGAAGGCTCGATTTGCTGCTCAGCTTCTTCATGGGCCTGCGGGGGCGTGGTATGCCACTTTCCTCGCCATGCAGGAAGAGGACCACGAGCCCACATGGGAGGAGTTCCGTCAGGCTTTCCGGGCCCACTATATCCCGGCAAGTTTGATGGAACAAAAGCGACGTGAGTTCCGAGACCTCAAGCAGGGTAGCAGGACCGTCATGCAATATGTGCAGATCTTTATCCACCTCTCACAGTATGCTCCAAGGGATGTTGCTACTGAGCCGGAACGGGCCGAGAGACTCCTCGAGGGCCTTGACCCTACCCTCCGGACTCACTTGGCACGGCGTTACCAGAGCTTCACTGAACTAGTAGACACTGCTCTCGACATGGAGAATCGTCTCCGTGCTGCTAATGAGGATCAGAAGCGCAAAAGGATAGCCAACACCTCAGCGACTGGCCCTTCACAGAAGCAGAAGACCGCATACAAACCTCAACAGCAAAATTTTCAGCAGTCTCGCTATGTGGTCCGACCCAACCAACCAAGGTGGATTCATCGGGCAGCACCGCCACAACAGTACCCCATCTATCGAGCACCCGCACAGTTGCCAGCTCCCCGTGCTCCCATCGTCCCAGGGCCGGGTGCTCCATGCTTCAATTGTGGCAAAATAGGTCACTTCAGTCGTGACTGTAGGGCACCCCGTAAGATACAGGGTCCTACCCCAGCTGGTGGAAGTCAACAGAGCAAGCCAAAGGGACCCATGCCCAAGATGGGTCGCGTGCACTATGTGCACATGGATCAGATTTCCGCCGGAGAACCGGTGCTTGCTGGTACGTTCATAATCAACGGTCAACCGACCGTCGTGTTATTTGATTCTGGGGCCACACATACTTTTATCAGTAAAACATATGCATTGAGGCATGGGATAAAAATGTACAAGTTGAAAGAAAATTATCAAATTACAGCACCGGGATCACCTATTGAAACCAGTTTGGGGGTTAGACAGCTTAAGCTGAGCATTGGCACAGAAAATTTTATCATCAACCCCGTGGTACTACCACACCAGGGGATTGATATTATTTTAGGTATGAATTGGATGAAAGAACACGATGCAGTCCTGGATGTTAGCAGCAGGACAATACAATTAAAGTCAGGCGTAAGTGGTAAGGCTATACAGATACACATGCCAAACCAAAAACACATGACCCCCACGGTCAATGCGACTGAACTACAAGAGGTTAAAAAGATACCAGTAGTGTGTGAATTCCCGGACGTATTTCCAGAAGAACTTCCGGGACTACCACCAAAACGGGATGTAGAATTTATCATTGAGCTCGTTCCAGGTACGGCACCTGTGTCAAAAAGACCATACAGGATGCCACCTGATGATTTGAAGGAATTGAAAGTACAGCTACAAGAACAATTAGACAAAGGGTTCATTAGGCCTAGTTCATCACCGTGGGGTTGTCCAGCTCTCTTTGTTGAGAAAAAGGATCATGGTGGGAAAAGATTGTGCGTTGACTATCGGCCACTGAATGCAGTGACCGTCAAAAACAAATACCCACTGCCACACATCGACATTCTATTTGATCAGTTAGCTGGGGCTAAGGTCTTTTCAAAAATCGACCTAAGGTCTGGCTACTATCAGATGAAGATTAGAGAAGAGGACGTACCCAAGACAGCATTCTCTACCAGATATGGTTTATATGAGTACTTGGTCATGTCATTTGGGTTAACCAACGCACCGGCTTTCTTCATGTATATGATGAACTCGGTGTTTATGAATGAACTCGATAAGTTCGTGGTGGTATTCATAGATGACATACTAATTTACTCCAAAACGAAAAAGAACATGAAGAACACTTGAGGATCGTGCTTACTCGGCTCAGAGAGCATAAGCTTTATGCCAAGTTTAGCAAGTGTGCTTTCTGGCTAAAAGAAGTAAGTTTCTTGGGTCACGTACTATCTGAAAAGGGAGTCGCAGTTGACCCTAACAAAGTAGAAGATGTGCTAAATTGGAAACAACCAGAGACCGTGACTGAAATCCGGAGTTTTCTTGGTTTAGCGGGCTACTACCGCCGCTTTATCAAAGATTTCTCCAAAATTGCAAAACCTATGACCTCTTTGACCAAGAAAAATGCCAAGTTCATTTGGAATACGAAATGTGAAGAAGCTTTCCAAACCTTGAAGAAATTGTTAACTTCAGCACCAGTGCTAGCTCAACCAGATATCACCAAGCCTTTTGAGGTGTACTGTGATGCTTCCGGTAATGGACTTGGCTGTGTCTTGATGCAAGAAGGAAGAGTAATTGCTTATGCCTCCCGCCAACTGAGGAAACATGAAGCCAACTATCCAACACATGACCTTGAGTTAGCTGCAGTCGTTCATGCACTAAAAATATGGAGACACTATCTGTTAGGCAACACATGTCACATCTACACTGACCATAAGAGTCTCAAATATATTTTCACCCAACCCGAAATCAATATGAGGCAGAGGCGATGGTTAGAGTTGATAAAGGATTATGATCTGGAGATACACTACCACCCAGGCAAGGCCAATGTGGTAGCAGATGCACTAAGCCGAAAAGCTCATTGCAATGTGATAGAGGTCCGACCTACAGCAAGAGTAATCTGCTGTGAAATAAGTGACATTGAAACACCTCCAGGACAGCCTGCAGAACTCTATAGTATCATTATTGAGCCCACCATCAAGTCACAAGTCATAGAAGCTCAGAAGCAAGATAAGGGTATGGCACATATCCGTGAAGGTATTAGTGAAGAGAAGAAGGCATGTTTCACGCTGGATGATCAAGGCGTCCTGTGGTTCAAGAATCGTCTAGTGGTACCCAAGGACATGGAGTTGAGGAAGAAGATACTGGACGAAGCGCACACTTCAATACTCACGATACATCCAGGCAGCAATAAGATGTACCAAGATTTGAAGCAAAAGTTTTGGTGGACCCGTATGAAACGAGAAATTGCCAAGTATGTGTCTGAGTGCGACGTGTGCAAGAAAGTAAAAGCCGATCACTTAAAGGCCGCTGGAATGCTTCAACCACTGGAGGTTCCAGCGTGGAAATGGGAGGATATACACATGGATTTCATTGTGGGATTGCCTCGAACTAAAAAAGGGTATGATTCGGTATGGGTAGTAATAGACAGATTTACAAAGTCAGCCCATTTCCTTCCGGTAAAAACGATATACCATGCCAAGACCTATGCTGAGATCTATTTAGCTCGTATCCTTCCTTTGCATGGAGTCCCTAAGACCATCACTTCGGATAGAGGGTCACAGTTTGTCTCCCGTTTCTGGGAGCAATTGCATACCGCTTTAGGGACCACTTTGATTCACAGTTCAGCATATCACCCTCAAACCAGTGGTCAAGTAGAAAGAGTGAATCAAATTCTAGAAGATATGTTAAGGGCTTGTGCACTGACATATTCCACTAAGTGGGATGAATGCCTTCCCCTGGCAGAGTTCGCTTATAACAATAGCTATCAAAAGAGCTTGGAAATGGCTCCTTTCGAGGCTCTTTATGGTAGGAGATGCAGAACACCACTAAACTGGTCTGAACCAGGAGAGCGTGTTACCTTTGGCCCTGATTTAGTGGTAGAAGCCGAAGAACAAGTGAAACTCATACACCACCATCTCAAAAGAGCACAGTCCAGACAGAAAAGTTACTCGGATAAAAGGAGGAGGCCATTAGTCTTTGATAAGGGGGATCATGTGTATCTCAAAGTATCTCCGATGAAAGGGGTACAACGGTTTGGGGTGAAAGGAAAGTTAGCACCAAGGTACGTCGGTCCATTCAAGATCATTGAAAAGTGCGGAGCCGTCGCTTATCGGTTAGAGTTACCACCACATCTGGCTGCAGTTCATGATGTATTTCACGTCTCCCAACTAAAGAAGTGCTTAAGAGTGCCGGAGAAAGTGGTAGATACCTCTCAAATTCAGATTGAACCAGATCTCACATACGAAGAACGTCCCATAAAAATCCTCGATCAAAAGCAAAGATCAACCCGTCGGAAAACAATCAACTTCTACAAAGTTCAATGGAGTAATCACTCCGAAGAAGAAGCCACTTGGGAGCAAGAAGAATACCTACACACTAAGTACCCTGGTTTTCTGCCGTCCACCTCAACTCGGTACGTTATAACAGCTTAGCTTCTGGGTCTAAACTCAATACGTACACCCAACACTAACTACAACCAGTCTAACCACCCACGGCATTTCAAAAATCTCGGGACGAGATTTCTTTAAGGGGGGTGGGTTGTGATGCCCTAGGCATCTCAAATGCTTTGCACTAAAATCATTAGCATAATGACATCTTTTCCAAGGCCTTTTATCTTGAAAAGCATGCATAAACTAGGTCAATTGAGCAACTAAACCTAGTTTTCAGAAAGAGCTGTGTTTGTATTGTGCATATAACCTTAAGGCCATTGTGTTTTTCATAAAGCCTTACATACCAAACTTGTAGGTAATCCCATAAGGAATGACTTTGGTATTTTGTGCTTTGGCATGCATGAATGTTGAAATCAAGTTTTGGGTCATTTTATGGGAAAATGTGATTTTGCCAAATTCAGCCCTGTTTGGTAAATTCAAAATTTTGTGAAACAAAATTCAAAATCTTGCCATGTCATGAATACCAAAGTTGTAGATCATGAGATTCTATGCAACTTTGGTATAGTTCACCTTTCATGAAAATGCACCTAAAATGGACTTTTATAATTTCCAAGTTGGGGGTTTTAATTGGTCAAACAGGAGTCAGCAAGTTATTTTCAAATTTAAATCATTTTAAATTTGGAATCTGGTATAGGTCCTTTTGACAAAGTTGTAGATTTCAAAAAGTACAACATTTCATTCAATTGGGTCTTTTTCAAATTCGGCTCCTAAATTGGTCAAATTTGCAAAATTCAGAAACCTAATCAGCTGGTCAAAGGGGGTTTATCTTTTTTTTCGATTTTCTTTTATTTTCTCGTCTGTATGACAGGCGGGGCCCACCTGTCAGCCCCGGCCGCGCCAGCGCACGGACCCGCTCCCTCGCTCCGTGCACCCAGTCCATGCACCCTGATCTTTGTTTCCGTCCTTGGTCCCACCGGTCCATAGACCGGGTTCACCCACGCGCCTCCCTCCTCTCTCGCCGCCCGCGCGCGCCCACGCGGCGCTGCGCGCTGCGCGCCGTGGCCACGCGCCGGCCGTCCCGGCCGCCGCGGCCACGCGCCCCTGCCGCGCGCGGACAGCGCGCGCAAGGCGCGCCTCCAAGGCGAAGGCGAGGGCCGGCCTCTTTCCCCGACCCCATTCGCGTGCCTAGGCCCCTCCGCTCGGCCTCTCCGCTTCTCCCCGCCCGCGCCAGTTCGCGCCGCCATTGACGGCGAGCTCCGAGCTCGAGCTCGCTCCGCCCCCTCCGTCGCTCCCCGTGCCTCCCCACCTCCACCGCTGCGCTCGCCTCGCTCCCGCGCACCTCGCGCCCTAGTCCTCGTCGCCGTTCCCCGCCCGGACGCCGAGGTTCGACCTCGCCTCGACGTCGCGTCGCGCCGGTTCACCCTCGGTTCATCTCCGTCGCCCGCCTCGTCCACGCCGTCTCCGCCGTCACCGCCTCCCCAAGGTAGAAGCCCCGCACGGGGAACACCTTCCCCAACTCGTGTCGCGGCCGCGGCGAGCCCCGGCTCGCCGGCGCGCGCGCGCCCTCCCGCGCGGCCGCGGCCGACGCGAGGAAGAAGAAGGGGGCCGGGCAAATTTCAGATCCGGCCCCTGCTTTTTCCTGTATTTGCGAATCAGTCCACCGCACTGTGCACTGAGTCTTGTAAATTTTGCACGGGAACCCTCGGAAGCTATGAATAATTACAGATAGGCCGTGGATCTGTTTAATTTTCGATTAAAATGCTTTTAAAAAGGCTGAAACTTTGGAAAATCATAATAAAGTGTATAAAAATCCAAAAATAGCAAACTTTGTTGCATTTTGTTCCTAATAAATAGCTCTACAGAATGGGTATGATGGTTGAGTAGGAAAAGACAGTTTTGCCCCTGTTTTTGTGCAAGCATGAAAAACCTCGATAAATAGGAAATATGGCTAAAATGAACTCCAAAAATTGTGAAATTTGGGCAGAGACCTTTTTATTCTGTGTAGGCTCTATGAAAATTTTGGTAGCTCAAATGTTCACTGCTAATTACCATTTTGCCCCTACATGTGTTTTTAGCATGGAAATAAATGAAGAAATGTTGTTTATATAAAAATTAGGTTCTAAATGGTTATACCTAGTTTATTGTGCTCCTTATAGCATAAAAGAGTTCTAAATGGTAGTAGACATCGATCTTTTCGCATAAATCGATGCAACTCAGTCACACACCACGTTATTTTATGTGACAAGCTAAGCTGTCGTAGATGATGGCTTGTACGATTTCTTAGTGCGAAACAACTTTCGCCTCAATATGCGTAACTCTTTTCCATACATCATGATTCACCGCATCGCATCTACATCTGCATCATGAAGAAGCATTACAGTAATACATACTCCTTTTGCATCCTGATATGCATATAGATTCCGCGAACGAAGAATCACCATCGGACCAACCGATCGTGACGGAGCCAGAAGAGGGACTGCACCCAGAGCCAGAGGACCAGCAGCAGGAACCCGACTACGCTCCGGAGGAAGCTACTGACCCTAGTGAAGAAGGTAGGCAGGATCATACTCTACCCAGCAAATAAATTATACTTGATGATTACGCATATGCATTAGGAGTTGCTTGGAACCAATTGCATTAGACTTCCTGGCCGCCCTGGCCCTAGCACCTATACATAGAGTTCGTAGGACGAGTATGCCTAGAAATTGCTAGGTACGAGTAGACACGAGTGTGTGTACTCGTCACGTAGGTATTTTCAAAATCATAAAAGCTTACAGTTATATCTCTTATAAAGTGTTGCTCAAGAACTAAATGGAGACTGGGCGGAGATTTTATTTCAGTTTTTACTATTCATGATGTCGCACCCGGACTCCGCCCGAGTCATATAAGGCCCGTTCGCTGTTCGCCTATTGGTCGGCATAACATTGCTAAAGTGCTTATCCGGGGAATGGGACCGGAAAAGTCTTTCCTGGGCTCGTCCGAAGCACAGAGACACGTTCCTACCCGCTGGTTGAGAGGAAGGTGGCCCGGGGGAGCTTGGTACTCATGACGGGGAGACCGAGATGTCGGCAGGCTCGTCATGGGGGCACAACCCGGGGGCTAGGCGGGAGTGAATCGAACTTGGGACGAGGCAGGTTAAGATTGGGGCTATATGTGGGAACGCGATGGCTAGTAAGCATATACCCCTGGCATGATAGTTATTCCCGGGGATTAAAATCGATTCGAATCGCTGATGCCCACCAGGTGTGGGAATGCCAATGCCTTTGACGTTCAACGTAGTAATTACTTAAACTTCCGGTACCTTAATACTCATGGTTTTGGAATACTACATGTTTGAGCTGGGTTGGTATCTTGCAAAGTTTTACTGTTATGTTGGCAATCATACAGACAATGAAACTTGTTGTTGATTAAATTGATGTTAAAAACTAAAGGCTAAGGATCTACTTGCTAGTAAGCTGCTTCGCGTCAGCCGTAAGCCAGATCCATTAAGACCTACTGAGTAATTAGTACTCAGGGTTTGCCCCCACATTTTGAGCGCAGGTATGGAATTCATGGTGTGCACCTGTGTCGGAGGTGGGGCATGCCCTCATGTAGGATGAAGTGACTAAGTGGCACGAGGACAACATCGGTGGGCTCGATGTTGTACCTCCAATGTGAAACTTTTGGTGATAACATGGTGACATAAACTTATATTTTCCGCCGCGAGAAACTTTCAAACTTGCTACCGTATAATATTATGTTGTACTGGTATTTTATGTAAAAACTGGTTTGTAAATAAATCTACTTTTATGCTATTTAACTGCCTGTGATGATGTTTCTGTTGTGGCTCCATCGTGAGTCGGATGTGTATGATGTCGGTTCCTCTGGGAAAAGGTAATATCGGGAGTCGAATGACTCTCGACGGACGACCGGATTTAGTTCGGTTTAATCGCACTGCAAGCCAGAGGTGGCAGGTGTGCTTAGCCCGGATTAAATCGGTGGTTCCGCCACAGATTCTACTGGCCAAATATGTACGATGATGCCAAGGAGTTCGTATGAAGGTGTCCAAGGTGCCAACGCCAAGGAAACATTAATCCAAGGGATGCTATGCCACTCACCAGCAACCTTCAACTTGATGTATTTGATGTGTGAGGTATAGACTTCATGGGGCACTTTCGTAGTGTGGAGATAAAGAGTATATCCTGATTGCAGTGGACTATGTATCAAAATGAGTAGAGGCACTACCGTGTTGCGCTGTAGATTCAAGACATTCGATCAAAATCTTCTATGACACCATCTTTTCTTGATTTGGTACACCAAGCGTCATCATCAGCGACAGAGGACCACACTTCATAGATAAAAGATTTAAGAGGTGCCTCGCTGAACTCGGTGTGGATCACCATGTTGCCACTCCATATCACTTGCGAACAAGTGGCCAAGCTGAGACATCAACCAAGCAGATCAAGAACATCCTACAGAAAACTATCCAAGCTATGGGAAAAGATTGGGTATCCAAGGTACCTGACGCTTTCTTGGCGTACCGCACAACATATAAATCTCCCATTGGCATGACACCATATCAAATGGTGTATGGCAAGACTTGTCATCTACTAGTAGAACTTGAGTTCAAGTCTCACTAGACGATAAGAAAGTGGAACATGGATCTCTAAGCATCAGGAGTTCGAAGATAGATTCAACTCACTGAATTAAAGGAATGGAGGGAGAAGGCCTACCACAGTTCCAAGCTTTACCAGGAGCGAACAAAAAGATGTCACAACAAGCGCATCAAGATCAAGAAATTCAAACCAGGAGACATGGTACTACTCTTTAGTTCTCGCGTTCGTTTGTTTGGTCATGGTAAGCTTAGAAGTAAGTAGGAAGGACCCTTTTTCGTCCTCGATGCTGCCGATCACGATGCCATCACCCTCCAGGACGATGATGGGAAAATCTTTAAGGCGAACGGGCAATGCCTGAAAGTTTCCTAGAGCCCAAAATGCCACAACTCGAAGAGGTGGATATCTATGAGCTGGAAGAAGTGGCATGATCACACGGACACAGTCTAGCTCTGATGAAAAACTAAGCCATGTACACTACTATGCTCACTTTTCTGTCTTATCTCATCTTTTGCTTTGATTTAACCAAAATGTCATCCAAAGTTCAAAGTTCTCACGATGAAAAAGGTTAAACTGACCTCTGGTCTGCCAAACCAAGGTTGGCGAGGCTGCTTATTTCAAGAGCCAGGCCGCTCGGCCCCTGGTGTCTCAGCACGGCCTAAGGGCCAGGCCGCTCGGCCCCTTAGTGGCCGCCCAGCCTCTCCACTTTGCCGCCCGGCTGCCTCATTTTGAATTTTAGAGTGATCTGACCCCTAACAGCTCAGAAACTTGGGTGAGTAGATGAGATCAAGCCGCCATTGATTTAAAGGTGAGAGTTCACCCCCCTTCCTACACTCTCACCATTCCCATCTCATCTTTAACTCAAAAACCTAAGTCATGGCCTCCAACAACACACCCTCGAAGAGCCTTGCCCTCACATCCGGCACCACGACGACCTACTCACCGGCAGCCAAAGATGAACTCGTCCCAAGAGGAGTCATCCCCATCACAGATGACACAATGGTGTTAGACATCATGCCACTGGCCGCCCGACCACACCCTCAGGCCGCCCGGCCAAGAGCGAGGCCGCCTAGCCTCTCCTACGCGCTCTCACAGTGTAGGGAGGCCTGCTCATGGTCTGTCTCCTATGCCTACCATCGCCAAGAAGGTGTTTCAGGTAGATTCTCCTCCGCCTAAGGTCGGGAAGATCAGCCCCAAGGTGCTGGTGCGGAAGCTCTTCGCGGATGATTCCGTGAACGGCAATGGAGTGCCCAAAAGCTTGGGATCACCGGCCTACACCATCCGGGGCGGAGTCATTCCCTTTGGAAAGTAGGGGAAGGTGCTGATCCCAAAGCACATGGAGGACGTCCTTCGGGGGGATGCATCAATTGATGAATCCATTGACTCTACTCCCCCCAGGAGAACTGTCCACCAGATTGCAAAACCATCTCCGATCAGGACTCCACCGGGACACTTTGAAGAATGGAAGGAGGAGGAGGAGGAGAAAGAGACCATCAAGTCTCTTAAGTTGAAGATAAAAGCGTTGAAGCATGTACTCCATAGGCTTCAAGAGCGCTATGTGGAAGGCGAGCTTTAGTGGTGGGAGACTAATGACAAGTTAGAAATCCTTAGAAAAGGCTTCTCCTCCAAGTTCCGCCGCCTCACCGAAGACACATGGCACCCAGAAGCCTATGATCCACCCATGCCATAGATGCCCTGGGCTTCATAACAATTTAGTATAGGTGCCCTTTTGTTTTCTAAGTGCTTAGATTTTGTTTCTTTTATTTCTTTATATGAACAACGCCTATCTTTGTTTTAGTCATTTAATGCTTACATCAATAAAGTTTGTTTACCTTTACTTTGAGTTCAAGTGTGGGGTGGAATGGCACTTGGCAACCCCATCTTCCTATCACTAACCCTGCAAAAACGAACGAGACACATGATGTACAGGGTCCCACCGTACTACTCACAAAAACTGGGATGACCCGAGCCAAAAGTTGGCCGCTCGGCCTTAACCCCTAGCTACCCGGCCTGGCATCTTGGCCACATGGCATGTCACGCTCACGAAAAATGCACAACACCTAGAAACATACTGTTGGCGGTTCATAGACTAACAAATTTTACTCTCCAAGCGTATGGAGACCGCTGTAGCATTCACCTGAGAGTATTCCAGGTATCGTATTTATTTCCACGGGGAAGCATCGAGAAAGAATACACCTTCATTGATCACCTAGCTACAACCAACTCATTCATTCCAAAAGGTAACAAGAAAAGGTAAACACCAAACACCATGGGATACAAACCAAACATTGTTGGCATGAACTCATGTTTAAGCTAGAAGGACAACGAGTCGAGGGCTAAGGTTCGGTCTTCCATCTGTACTAGCATAGAAGAGCTATCCGTAATAAGGTCGAAAGGATTGAGACAGAGCTATGGCTTGCGTCGAGCAAAATTCTAGACTACACCGAGGAGGCACGGGGGTAGATAGTTGGCCAACCGAATGAGAACTAGCTAATGCCTGTGGGCTTACAGAATGACGGGATTGGAATACTGAGACCTCTAATGCTGTCAACAAGAGAGGCTACCAACCAGAGCTGTGTGGGTAAGATGGCACGCTATACTAGTGCTCAAGAGCTATCACCACGACAGTGATTGAGCACTAAAACTCATCCTTGGCTAGAGTGTGAGAGCTAACCAGACTCCTAGATCTAAGTCTAGGAGGGGCTTATAACACCGGCAAGTATAACAAAGCTCAATCAATTCTAACTTAGCACAACTCAGGCCTCGAACATGGCATGCCCAATTGGAAAAGGTGCTAGCAAATAAATGCAGCGGCATACATATGAAACACGTGTAACTAATGGAGATGAAGATAAGTGCATAAAGTAGAAACATAAAGTACTCGCACTTGCCATTAATCGAAAAGTATTGCTTAAGATGTAAGAAAATTGAATACATTACCAAATGTTCCGACCGACTCCGAGACAGCGAAGCTTGGTCTAAATCCTAGCTAAACAATAAATTCAGAGTGGAGGCACCACCCGAGGGTTGCCTCCTATAGAGGGATAGAGTGTGTTACATGGTGAGGTGCAAGTGAGAGTGAGGGGGGTGCCTCTCTATTTATAGGTGGATGAGGAGGGAATATGCCATAGCATCTTCTGCAAGATTCTTCCCCAAACTTCTCTCTTGGCACCACCTGGCCTGGAACCAACCTCCAAAGGTCGATGGAAGCATTCTCCACAAGTTGGCATCGAAAACTGGGTGAGAACCAGAACCTAGGTGCCTGAACTGGCCGTCAAAGTGAAGAACCGACCGTTAACTATGTTCTGGGTCAAAATCTAGGTGCCTAGGCATTTGAACTTGTCAACTCAGCCTTGAATCGAGGCCGAACCACTCTGAACCATGGCTGAGCTGGGCGCGAACTGCGCCTGGGCCTTTCCTTGGCCGCTACATGGCCCAGGCGGGTGGGCTGCCCAGGACGAGCTGCCCCCTCACGTGGGTAGGTGCTGGCGCGTGGGCGCCGCAGCTACGCGTCACTGCCAGGGAGGGCGCACGGTTGAGCGGGCGCCGCCGCCATGCGTCACTTGCTGGGGGGATGCACGGGCAATCAGGCACCATCGCCACGCGTCACTGCCAGGGCCGCTCCCGCCCTCTGCTGCGTAAGGATCTGGCAACGCTGACGTCATAATTTGATTTCTTTGCATTTTCTATATCTTTTCCATCCGGACTCCAAACGAGGCAAATAATATGTCCATTTTGATGGTCTCGATGATCTCTTTGCCTTGGTGTCGTTCTTGAGGGCATTTGAGATACTTTTTAGTGATGGAATAGGAGTTCTTATCTCAAGCCCTTTTGTGCGTGATTTCTTAACTGCTCCAAATGATATTGTTTTTCATGGACTTTGAGCATCTCTTTGTGAAGCATTGAAAACCACCAAAACTCATGGAATTCATCAGTGTTAGGTAAATAATGCATAGAACATTATCTATACCCCATTTATTCACTGAGGAATTGGTGGTCGAAATAGGTGCATAACGACTGCCAACACACCCCCAAGCTTGAACATTTGCTCATCGTTGAGCAAAGCTAAGACTTAGGCTCGGCGGATCAGGAGTTGCATCAATGTCAATGTCCTACGAGTATTAAGTGCACAACCCGATATTCTACCTTTATAATTGAACAAACTGGCATAAGTGTTCCCCAACCTTTTTGTGCATACCTGTGGGGCTTTTGGCTTTTCTCACCTTGTCTTAGGCAGTTGAAAAAAGGAACAATCTTAGTAGAGTGTCACCGAACTATCTCTTTTATCTTTTCATGCCTGGAGGATTTTGAAAATATTGAAATCAAAACACTAAGTTCTTCAAATGGTACCCTCGATCATTCAAGTGGTTTTTGATTCCTCACCAGGCAACAGGCCAAACTTTCCCTATCAACTAAAAGCTTAAGTGGAGCTCAAGGTAGGAATAAAGTTGGCTTACCTATGTCATGTATTTTGTCAAGTCAAAGATTGGTCCTAGCAAAGTTTGTGATACCTCTCATCCCAATCAAAGGAGAATGGATTTATTTTGTTCATGGATATGGTCTATGAATGAAAACTCCTTATTTGATGAATCCCCTCTTGAAACTTTAAAGAATTTGAGTGCATGGAGCTCTCATTTTCTTTTCTCTCTCTCTCTTTTTTCTTTGTTTCTCTTTTTCTCCATTTTTTCAATAGCTCCATGTCTCCTCTTGTAAGGGAACTTTGGGATATTTCTGTAATACGACCGGAATATTGATTTGGAGACCATATTTATGGATGGGTATGTGGATGATGGATAGGGTGGAGAAATGTCTAATGTAGGTGGACGCTTGAATCCAGTGCAGATTTAAGCATCATCAGACATAGCGAGGCTAGCAAATGAAGGTGGGTGTGAGGAATTTGATCAGGATTTGAAGTGGCACTACTTCACAAGAACTCAAAATTTGACAAAACTCAACACAACAATAGGTAGAATGTGTAAAGGTTTCATCATGTAAAGCATTTGGCTTTGGATAGGTATTTCAAACCACTGAGGAGCTTTCTCATTTTAATTTTCAAAAAGAAACTCTGAGGATTCACCTTAATAGGATCAAGATTTGTTAAACTCAAACTTCGATTATATCACATCTCACAACAACATAGACTTGGTTTGAAAGCACTTGCTCCCACAAGGTTAAAAACAAAAGGTAGGATCACAACAAATGCCAATAAGTTCAAATTTTCAGGAGAGTGTCAAGTTGTAAATGAAATACTTACATGGAATTAACAGAGCAACTATTCATCATTTTCTTTAAGCAAGGGTATAAACAAAATTCTAGCATTATACCTAGGAGCGAGTTTATTCATGATAAAGCAAATCTTTTGGGTATTTTTGAATTATGCAAATTTTTATAACTTTTCTTTTATTCGGGGCAACAAGAAAGAAATATTTTTGGTGTCATGGCAGTTATTAGGACTAAGAGTATGGAAGTGAAATATTGAGCATTCGTGGTACTCACCTGGTGATCCTCCCCTAAGCTTAGTTCTTGCAAGTGATTGCTAAGAAACTGAGCTTCAATGTTACCTGGCATTGCCTCCCCCAAGCTTGCTTGCTCCCTAGGTGACGACGATGCTGCTTGACCTCTGTTTATACTCACCTATGTTAGGCGAATTTCCTCTCTACTCTTGTTTTACCTCCGTTTGAGGCTTTTTGTCATATCTCTAGTGCTGCTATTCGGACCTTCATAGTGTTAGGAGAAAATCAACTTGATAGTACTCCTCTGTTTTTGGGCAATGTCTCCTTGTATTGATGTTGGGTCTCCTGCTCCAACATCATATTTTCCTTCAGCTGACATTCTTTTCCCAAGTGACACCAGGTGGTTGTGGTGCATCCCTGTCGCATGAAATGGAAGTACACCTAGGGCCCTTTCGAACCATCTAGCAAGGGGATGGACAATGGGCACCCACCCATCAAGGGATCTTTCATAGAATTGATCTGATGTTGACCTTATTGATGGGAACGGGGATTCCTGATCTTCCATCAGGTGGAGGGTAAGTCGATTTGGCGGCACGAGACACTCACGATCTGGCTAATGATCGGCATGATCAAGCCCCTGCAATTGCAGCACCGCGTGTCCTCTGGTAATCGAACGTGCGCTGCCCTGTTGACATCACCACGAAGGCTAATCCCTGCTAGTGAATTGAGAACACGAGCAAGAACAACAAAGATTGAAACTAAACTTGTAAATGAATGATTATTCACACAAAGTTGATGGCTCACAAACCGGAGTGTTCTCTACGGCGAAACTGTTCTAAGACAGAATATCTCTAAGCAATTCCCGAAGCCCTAACATGGATAGCGACTAAGGTTTTATAGACCTTAGGGTCATCCAAGGACCCCTAGACGCGAACTCAAAAGACTCTCACATGATACATGGCCCAATGGCCCAAAGGGGTGGAGCAACACCCTAGACAGATTTTGTCCATCGACTTCCAACATAATTTCCTGTCGACTCCAAACTCCAGTAGACCTGAAACTGGCTGCATTGGAAAGCTTATGTTTTAATCTTTCCAGGCATATGTGGATCACTGAAAACGGAGCACGTTTGTGGCTTGGGGACTATTTTGGTGCAGACTATCAATGGAGGCCGAGGTGGCCTACTTCGAGATGAATTGGGCCTCCAACTTAAGTTGGACGCCCCTCTTGCTTCCTTCCTCACCCTTGCTAGTTCCCAAGGCCTTCATGTCCCTTTCCAAAGTTCCTAAGTTCAATATAATCAATCGAAACATTAGGTAGCATACTATCCTCAGAAGTATATGCGCGTGCACAAAGAAACGAGCTCACCTGCTGATCCAATTACCGTGAGCATGCTCTTGTGATAGGTCCTTGCATCACCACTGGAGGAGTATCATCAAGTGTATGAATAGGAGAGATGACCTCATCATCCTCCACCTCTTTAAGTGGAGTCATCCTAGACTCAAGCTCATCTTCTTCTCCCAAGTACGGCTTCAAATCTGCAATGTTAAATGTGGGACTAACCCCAAACTCGGGAGGCAACTCAAGCTTATATGCATTGTCATTTATTTTCTCAATTATCTTGAAAGGGCCATCAGTTCTAGGCATCAATTTAGACTTCCTCAAACCTAGAAAACGATCCTTTCTCAAGTGCAACCAAACTAAGTCACCTGGTTCAAGTTTTACTTCCTTTCTACCTTTACTACCAGCTGCCCTATACCTTTCATTCATCCTTTCAATATTTTCTTTAGTAGTTTCATGCAATTTTAAAATAAATTCAGCACGCTTCTTAGTATCATCATGAACCCTCTTAGTAGTAGGTAAAGGTAAAAGATCAATAGGAGCATGGGGGTTGAAACCATACACTACCTAGAAAGGACTTATCTTGGTGATGGAGTGCACCGCCCTATTATATGCAAACTCAACATGCGGCAAACACTCTCCCCACATCTTCAAACTTTTCTTCAAAAGAGCCCTCAACATGGTAGATAAAGTTCAATTTACTACCTCAGTTTGACCATCGGTTTGAGGATGATAGGTTGTAGAAAACAACACTTTTGTCCCCAATTTATTCCATAGTTTTCTCAAAAAGTGGCTCAAAAATTTGGCATCATGATCTGAAAAATAGCAGAAGGCATACCATGCAAGCGAACAATTTCTTGAAAGAATAAGTTAGCAATATTAACGGCATCGTCACTTTTATGACAAGGAATAAAGTGAACCATCTTAGAAAATCTATCAACCACCACAAAAATACCATCCCGCCCCCTCTTTGTCCTAGGCAATCCTAAAACAAAGTCCATAGATTTGTCCTCCCATGGGGTACTAGGAGTAGGAAGAAGCATATATAAACCATGTGGGTTCAATCGCGACTTAGCTTTTTGACATGTAGTGCATCGGCAAAAATAGTATACCATACTATACTATACTATACTCTAAATTTCGAGTATAGTATTTTTCGTTGATTTGATTCCTTCTCTATAGTGGAATAATATACCCAGCCACGAATAAGTACTTTCACACCTAACATCTTTGAAATCATTTAGGTCCCAGCCATAATTCCTTGAAAATGGAATGCAATTGCTTAGGATTTGCTCTAATGTCTTGGAGAAATGAATTTAATTCACCAGTTGATAATGATTCGAGTTCGAATTCCTTTATTATTGTTTTGATATTTAGGAATATTTCATTCCCAAACAGAAGCGCTATGTTCTTCTTCATCCAGGGACTATGGCGGAGGATGTATCTATGGTATTGTTAAAGAATCTTCTCTCCGATTTCTATATAAAGTGCTTGTTGTGCCTCCTCAAAAGAAATGTGTGGATAGTACAACTTCAGTTTTCTTGGCACCGAAATGACCCATCAATCCACCTCCATGAGCCTCCTATAACAGAAGAAGGCGAACGGAGCCAACTGGAATGCATATGCGATTAGCTCTAAACACAAATCCATCATTTATGACATATTTGTCCCATGTTCTTCCTTGTTTGCACTGCAACATGACATCTTTAAAATCTTCATCATTAACATACTGTTCTTTAATCGATTCCAATCTAAAAATACGACAATCAAGTTGGGACAACATAGCATATCTCCTAGATAAGGCATTAGTGATCACATTATCCTTCCCTTTCTTGTGCAACAACATAAGAAAAAGATTCAATAAATTCAACCCACTTAGCATGTCTACGGTTTAGTTTCACTTGGCTTCTAATATGTTTTAGCGATTCATGGTCGGAATGAATAACAAATTCTTTGGGCCATAGATAATGTTGCCACATTTCTAAAGATCGAACAAGAGCATACAATTCTTTATCATACGTGGAATAATTCAAAACACGACCACTCAATTTTTCGCTAAAGTAAGCAGCGGGTTTATTTTCTTGCATCAAAACACCACCAATGCCTACTCCACTAGCATCACATTCGAGCTCAAACGTCTTACCAAAATCAGGAAGTTGCAGCAATGGAGCATGAGTAAGTTTGTCTTGCAAAGGATTAAAGGAATCCTCCTGTGGCTTACCCCAATGGAACGCTACACCCTTCTTTGTCAACTCATTTAATGGAGCAGCGATGCTGCTGAAATTGGTACAAAGCGACGGTAAAATCTAGCAAGTCCATGGAAGCTTCGCGCTTATGAGACTGTGGTGGGCGTAGGCCAACTTCCAATAGCTTGCACCTTGCCTTCATCTACCTCAATTCCCTGCGATGTCACAACATAGCCAAGAAAAGAGACTCGATCGGTGCGAAAGCTACACTTCTCGATGTTACCAAATAAACGGGCAGCCCGCAAGGCATCAAAAACATCAGGTAGATGATCCATATTTTCAGGTAAAGGCTTGCTGTAAATCAATATATCATCAAAGTATACCACCACAAACTTTGCAATAAAAGCCCACAAAATCTCATTCATTAATCGCATGAAGGTGCTAGGTGCATTAGTTAACCCAAAAGGCATGACTAACCACTCATATAACCCGAACTTGGTTTTAAAAGTTGTTTTCCATTCATCTCCTAGTTTCATTCTTATTTGATGGTAGCCACTACGTAAGTCAACCTTACAAAAAATTATAGAACCACTTAACTCATCAAGCATGTCGTTCGGCCTAGGAATAGGATGGCGGTACCTTATGGTAATGTTGTTAATGGCTATACAATCTATGCACATGCGCCAACTTCAATCTTTCTTAGCGACCAAAATAATAGGAACGGCACAAGGACTAAGGCTTTCACGTACATACCCGCGGTCCAAAAGATCTTGGACTTGGCGCTGAATTTCCTTAGTATCCTCCGAATTGGTCCTATAGGCAGCTCGGTTTGGCAAATCAATTTGGTGCTCAATCCCTTGAATAGGTGGCAACCTTGGAGGTATTTCAGCAGGGAAAACATCCGCATACTCCTGCGAAAGGTTAGTGACCGCAGGAAAGAAAACAAAGCATCTTTGCATATGAAGGCATAGCACGCAGGAGCATCATTTATTTCAGCAATGTCGCATTTTGTAGCAAGCAAGACAGGATTCCTCAATTTTATTTGGTTTGTGACATGCTGAATTTCAGATTTAGTTTCAACAGTTTTGCTATCCATAGCAAGCCTCCCTCTATCAAACTTAATAATTTCAGCAGGGGTCAAAGGTAAAAGCGTAATTTTCTTTCCTTTATGCATGAAGGTATATTTATTACTTATACCATGGTGAAGTGCATCAGTATTATATTCCCATGGATGACCCAATAAAAGAGAGCAAGCTTGCATAGGCACCACATCACAATCGGCAAAATTAGCATAAGAACCAATGAAAAAATGAACCCGAACCGTTTGTGTTTCCTTAGCTTTGCCGGAATCATTCAGCCACTGAATATGATACGGATGTGGATGAGGCCGTGTGTTCAAGCCAAGCTTCTTGACCAAATCAGTACTCACCAAATTATTGCAGCTGCCGGAATCAATAATCACGCGCGCTCGTCGATTATTGATGACGAAGAAAATCTGAAACAAGTTGTGGTGCTGTTGCTGCTCAGCTTGCCCTATCTGTGTACTAAGAATGCGCTAGACAATAATGGACCAGTATGCAGCAGTGTCCTTGGAATCAATGGTGGCGCCCTTGATATCTTCATCATCATTGTTGGTTTCAGTGTCATCGATATCTTCCTCGACGTCGGAGGCACTGATGTAGCCACCGTCTTCAGTTGCAATGTGTGCCCATTTGCTGGGGCACTCCCTCTGGACGTGGCCAATACCTTGGCACCTGTGGCAGTGAATTGCCATCGATGTACGGCCTGTGGAAGCGATAGAGGAGCTCTTGGCAGGTGTCGGAGGCAACACTTTGCTGCTGCCCGAGGCACGTGTAGAGGGTGTTGTTGTCGCTGGTCATGAGGTCGCTGAAGGAGGTAGTGCAGCCTGTCGAAAGGTGGAAAAGGTGCTATCCTTGCTTACCCCATCGACGTCCGGGGCGTGAAGGTGGTGTCGGCATTGCCCTTGCACCTGGATTAGCGTCCTTGCAACTCCTTTTCTACTAACATGGCAAGATGAAACAAGCGATTGACAGTAGAAAATTCTTTATAGTCAACAATGTCTTTAATTTCTTGCCGTAGCGCACCATAAAAACGGCAAATTTTATCCTCAGTTTCCTCTTTAACCCCACAGTGAATCATACCCTTTTGCAATTCAGCATAATATTCCTGAACGGTCATGTCTTCCTATTCTAAGAGTTGTGATTTCTTATGCAAGTCATGTTTATATGATGAAGGAACAAACCGTTCATCCATAGCGTCTTTTAACCTATCCCATGTATTAGGCTATAACCGAAGGGTGCCTAGTTCAGTCCACCAAATAATAGCAAAATCTTTAAATTCACTAGTGGCTTGCCTAACCCGATGTTTTTTAGGAACTAGGTAGGAATTAAATTTTTGGTCAATGGTTATTTCCCAATCTAAATAAGCCTCGGCATCATAATCTCCAGAAAAAGGAGGGATGCTGAATTTTACCTTGGCGAAGGGATCATCATTGTTGCTATGGTTGCCTTCCTTCTTACCTCCCATACCTTTCCTGTTGCGATGAAGACGGTTACGGAGTCAATGTTGCAGTTTCAGTTTCATTTTCCTCGTTCTCCTCTTCTTCCTCAAAATCGCCGTCTTCATCATCTCCATCATTGGCATCGTTGTCCTAGTTATTGCCTTTGTCATTATTGTTGACAACATTCTTGACGGAGGCATCTCCCTTGGCACTAGCTTCAGGATGACGTTTTTTGATGCCATCCACCCTAAGCGTGAGGAAGGATACGCTGCGAGCCAGGGTGTTGAGGGACTTGTTCGTTGCCTTATTGCCCTCTGTGATCGTTGTTGTGATCTTGGCTACAATATCTGCCAATTCAGAATGTAGAACACAATCTTCGAAGAAAATATCGTCATCACCCGTATTGCCTTTCTTGCCACCTACCGTGGTCAGTGCAGAAAAGCAAAAAGGAAAACAACCACAAGTATTATGAGCCCTATGAACTACTGGGTAGGTGGTGTCTCATGCTCTCAAGCAAACTTATGAAGTTCTTACCTGGTTCATAAAACAATGCAGCAAAGAATGGTGCAACCGGTGGCTGGTTTGTGACACCGTGAGGGCGTGATGAAGAGATTGCAAGGGCCCAAACCTGTACTGATCAAGAGATAGTATCTGTGGACCTGTAGGAAGGCTATATGTAGATGTCAGTGGTACACAATTTAGTAACAGATGGTAATGCTGAATAAATGTTCAAAGATCTTGCCATAGTTGCTGGTCTAAATGTGTCCTTGTTCTTGCTGCAAAGCACACAAGTAAGAAAGGTGGAGATAGACAACCAAGGCTATAAAGGAAGAACAGATATCAGCTCAGCACCACGTCAAAACAAACACATTTGCTTCGTGTTTTGCACTCTTTTTTTCTCACTGTTTTTTTTCTTTTTTTTTTCACAGCTTTTGTTTTCACTATATTTTTTTAACTCAAACACACATCAAGAAGTGTCACACAAAATTGCAGGACAAAAGGAAACAAGACATGGTCAGTGGAGCAGAAACTATGGAAGGAAGCACGTCTTACACAAGGGTGCAGAAACTTCAGGCCCGATATCTCAGTCTTCCTGGCCGATTTTAACAAAAATAGAGTCGCCGAACCCGGTAAAGTGGGGACAACGAGATCCGAAGTTTTCTGCAAATTTCTGAAATGTATATTTTTGCCCTATTTCGAGTTCCGAGCGAAAAGTTACAGCCGTTTTACTGCAGGGATCCCGAATTAGAGTTTTCTAGGTGACACCTCTTCAGAAACAAGGATGTATGGCGTGGATATGGATGGCAAAGGTTGATGGTGGATGTCTGTATGGCCAGTGAAGGTAGTATGAAAGGTGGAAAGGTGGCACCTTAGGGTTTGATGAGAGGAAAACCCTAAACAGTGTTGAAGAAGACTAACCCTAACTCGACTAGGACTCAAACAGTGATCTGGATCGGTGTAGGATGTGAGATGCAGTAGAGATGGAGCACAGCCAAAACAAAAACATAATCTAAACCAGCAACATGACTTGACCTTGGACACAAACTCAGAACTATGGACTCCGAATCCGAAATTGTGCAAAGGCTAACGTCGTGGTTGTTGGTATGGATTTTTTTGGCCTTTTTCGTGGACTGTGGGACGAAACGAAACTAATCTACTAAGGATAAATGCAAGTAAACATGATGCTAAACCTTGGTCTAATACCACTTGATGGGAATGGGGACTCTGATCTTCCATCTGGTGGAGGGTAAGTCGATTTGCCGGCATGAGACACTCACGATCCGACTCCCGATTGGCACGATCAAGCCCCTGCAATCGTAGCACCACGCGTCCTCTGGTTATCAACCATGCGCTGCTTGGTTGACCTCACCATGAAGGCTAATCCCTGCTAGTGAATTGAGAACATAAGCAAGAACAAGAAAGATTGCAACTAAACTTGCAGATGAATAATTATTCTCAAAAAGTTGGGGACTCACAAACTGGAGTGTTCTCTACAGCGAAACTGTTCTGAGATAGAATATCTCTAAGCAAATGCCAAAACCCTAACTTGCATGGTAGCTAAGGTTTTATAGACCTTAGGGTCATCCAAGGACTCCTAGATGCGAACTCAAAAGACTCTCACATGATACATGGCCCAATGGCCCAAAGGGGTGGAGCAGCACCCTAGACAAATTCTGTCCGTCGACTTCCAACAAGATTTCCCGTCAACTCCAATTCCAATAGACCAAAAACTAATGGAATTGGAAAGCTTATGTTTTAATCTTTCCAGGCATATGAGGATCACTGAAAACGGAGCCCGTTTGTGGCCTGGGCGATGATTTTGGTCCAAACTGTCCCTGGTGGCCGAGGTGGCCTACTTCGAGATGAATTGGACCTCCAACTTGACTTGGACGCCCCTCTTGCTTCCTCCCTAGCCCTTGCTGGTTCCCAAGGCCTTCATGCTCCTCTCCAAGGTTCCTAAATTCAATATAATCAATAAAAACATTAGGTAGCATGCTATCCTCACAAGTATATGCACGTGCACAAAGAAATGAGCTCACATGTTGATCCAATTGCCGTGAGCATGCTCTTGTGATAGGTCCTTGCATCACCACTAGAAGAGTATCATCAAGTGTATGAATAGGAGAGATGTCCTCATCATTTATGGACTCCTATCCTTGGTTTTGAGTGTTGAGGCTCTTCCGTGGTGATCGTTAAGAGCTTTTGCTCGATGAGATGAAGTTATCTTCGATTTGCTAATAGGACAAGTAGCACGGTACTTTTAGAGAGGTGCTCCTTGTCATCTGCTACTGGCATATCATAGGCCGTTGAGGCTTGGGATCCTATTTGCAGAGCTTTGGTCCTTTTGAGAACGTGTACCTGAGCAGGCTTAAGTGATGACTATGCCTTCATAGATATCACTTGCCATTGTTCCCAAACAAATTGAGTAGAGACGGATGTTGTTGGGATTGAATCCACTGTTGTTTGTACTTGCCACCAATCTCCAGTTGATGGCTGTTCACATCCGATAGGTAGAGTAGATTATTCCAGACCTTTGGCAAATCTTTTTGCACAATTGGCCAAGCGAAAGGAAATTAAGGAATGCTCTCTCGTCGCATTCCTCCACACTTGGGCTAATGTTTCTCCATATAACTCATGTTATCCAAAGCCATGTGTTGCCTTCAGTGAAGCAGTGACAAACGGTCTTATGGTTGAAACCTCATGACACTGACATTCGCTTCCCAAGTGATTCAAAGCATAGTTGAAGTTTTGTACTGATCAACCACTGTGGGTTGAATATCGGGGTCCTTCCTCTCAAGGGTTGGGTTAGAGGATGCGTGCCTCTTGGCATATCCTCCCCCAGGCTTGACTCTTGTGGTGTGATGAAACAAACCTTCTATGATTGCGAGCACATCTTGATCTCTACTTGACGAAGTTTTCCTTTGTTCCGCTTTGACTTTTGTTGTGTTTCCAGTGGAAGGCTTGTCCAATCATGGTGTGAAGAGACACCTAGGATGTTGAGAATGGATCTCTTCATGATAGCCTTTTTGTTCTTCCTTCATGATCTCTGGAAAACCTCCTTCTACCTTTCCCTACATGTTAGGATTCGACGTGTGCACTGTCTACCTAACATTCAACCTCATCTTTAATGATTCAAGATTTTCCTAAGGTTGGGTAGGGTAGAGATAGCTAGCTGTTCGTGAAGCAGCTAGCTTATGATAGCACTACTGTAAGATCGTCACACCTTAGAATCTTAGCATGGCAAAAGCTTGGGTTCAAGGCACTATCATTAACAGGCTTACAATTTAAAACAACCTCTTAAAAAAAGGAATGCTAGAAATAGCTGTCAGAGAGGTTTACCTTCATCGATGTTGTTGAAGGTTGTATTGATGCTCAATCTCCATCTCAACTGAGGATGAACCTGCTAAGCGATCCATCAAGTTTGGGCATTGCGGAGGATGTGATTCAAAAAAAATCTGGTCCTCCTTCTTGTTCCATGGCTGGTCAATGGAATGTTGTTGTAGCTGACACATTTGAGCCCTGCTTCGTTGGCTCAGCAGTTTAGGTTGTTTCTCATTGCCACAAA
The DNA here is from genome assembly GCA_030272315.1 of Paspalum vaginatum. Classification (NCBI taxonomy): domain Eukaryota; kingdom Viridiplantae; phylum Streptophyta; class Magnoliopsida; order Poales; family Poaceae; genus Paspalum; species Paspalum vaginatum. Next base: position 29,451,115 of record CM059013.1, on the reverse strand, counting down.
TTGCTTGTTAGATGCCAGACAATCTTCTCCCCGAAGCTTGGATTCTGGATTCTACATTGAATATTGATTCCAAACTTGCTCCCTATCATGCTCACTGCTCTTCTTCTTGGGCTCCATACTTGTCGAACTTGACATGTGCCACCAGTCGTTGACTACCCATGTGCCACACAGTCATTGACGTTCTCACCCTGCTTACGGACGTTGATTTGTCCATGTTTGCCTTTGTGGTGCTTAAGATGGAGCTCTCCCGCAATGAGAGACATCTATGCCTGTCATTTTTGGGATCTACACCACAACTCCATCAGGTACGTGGATTTCCCGTGGGGCAGTAGACCAAAGGCCAACTAGCTGCAAATTCGAGCATAGGAGATAGCATAGTGTGATATGGAATTGCATGTCACCTTGGAATGATGCTGATTCTTGTATGGTGCTAAAGATAATCGACCACCACAACTTCACCAGGCATGATGCTATCATTTTCCCTGGAAGAGCAAAACAGATCATAAGAGGTCTTGAGCATGAGAGTGTCGAGAATGAGGTCTCTCTTTTCATGTGGGGTTGAATGCCTCCTACAACATGTTAGTGTACAACATATACGAGGGTCCAATATATATAAAGAGTGTTAACACTTGGCCCGTTGTACACAACGTGCTAGCAAAGAGTTTTTCATTAAAACATAGCAGAAAACCATGTTGCTAAACCATGACTTCCATCTTCCAAACTTTTACTCAAATCCACGGTCTTGAAAAAAAAAAAGGGGTTGAATTTTTGAAACATAACTAGGATTTTTTGTCTCCATTGAACTTGAGAGATCCGACTAGCATAAGAACTATGGCTCATGAACTAGAAACAGAACATCACTACCAAAGTCTACACATAGCTCATTTATCGGAAATGCCTTGCATTGTTTGATAAAAAGAGGCTAATTCCAACCTAAGCACCATGCTTAATTTGTAATTTAGTCTCTGGATCAGTCGTTGGATTCTAATCCAAGCTATGCTTTGATGGTAAACTTCATAGCAACAACAAGCATGATCAAGATTTACACAATGGACAAAGCAAAAAGATTGAAGAATGGGGTTTTCAAAATTTTATACTTTTTTTGTTTTTTAAAGGAACGAACAATGTAGCAATAACCAGATGAAAGATAAAAGAGTATTCTGACTCATCGCTTCCCTGGCAATGGTGCCAGAAAGCGTGTTGGCAGTTCTTAGCCTAACAAATTTTACTCCGCAAGCGCACGGAGACCACTGTAGCTTTCACCCGCGAGTATTCCAGGTATCATCTTTATTTCCACAGGCAAGCATCGAAAAAGAATACAACTTCATCGATCACCTAGCTACTACCAACTCATTCATTCCAAAAGGTAACAAGAAATGGTAAACACCAAACACCATGGGATACAAACCAAACACCATTAGCGTGAACTCATGTTTAAGCTAGAAGGACAACGAGTCGAGGGCTAAGGTTCGGTCTTCCATCTCTACTAGCACACAAGAGCTATCCGTACTAAGGTCAAAAGGATTGAGACAAAGCTATGGCTTGCATCGAGTGAAATTCCATACTACACAGAGGAGACATGGGGGTAGATAGTTGGTGAACCAAACGACAATTGGCTAACGCCTACGGGCTTACCGAACGACGGGATTGGAATACTAAGACCCCTAATGCTGTCATCAAGAGAGGCTACCAACCAAAGCTGCGTGGGTAAGATGGCACGCTATACTAGGTCTCAAGCACTATCACCACGATAGTGATTGAGCACTAAAACTTGTCCTTGGCTAGAGGGCGACAGCTAACCAGACTCCTAGATCTAAGTCTACGAGGGGCTTATAGCACCGGCAAGTACAACAAAGCTCAATCAATTCTAACTTAGCACAACTCAGGCCTCAAACTTGGCATGCCCAACTGGAAAAGGAGCTAGCAAATAAATGCAGTGGCATACATACCGAACACGAGTAACTAATGGAGATCAAGATAAGTGCATAAAGTAGAAAGATAAAGTACTCGCACTTGTCATTATCGAAAAGTAATGCTTAAGATGTAAGAAAATAGAGTACATTACCGAATGTTCTGACCGACTCCGAGATAGTAGAGCCTGCTCTAACTCCTAGTGAAATAATGAATTCAGAGTGGAGTCACCACCCGAGGGGTGCCTCCTAGAGAGGGAGAGAGTGTGTTACATGGTGAGGTGCAAGTGAGAGTGAGGGGGTGCCTCTCTATTTATAGGTAGTGGAGGAGGGAATATGCCATAGCATCCTATGCAAGATTCTTCCCCAAACTCCTTACTTGGCCCCACCTGGCCTAGAACTGACCTAAGATCGGTGGAAGCATTCTCCACGTGTTGTCATAAAAAATAGGACAAGAACCGGACGCTAGGTGCCTGAACCGGCCGTTAAATTGAAGAACCGACCGTTAACAGTGTTCTGGGTCATAATCTGGGCACCTGGGTAGTTCAACCAGTCAACTTAGCCTTGAACCAGGGCCAAACCACTCCGAACTGGGTGGAACCAGGGCTAAGCTGGGTGCGAACTGAGCCAAGGCCTTTCCCTGGCCACCACGTGGCCCACGTGGGTGGGCTGGCCAGGCCGAGCCGCGCCCTCACGCGGGAGGGCGCAGGTGCGCGGGCTCCGCCACCACGCATCACTGCCAGAGCCGCTCCCACCCTCTGCTGCAAACGGATCTGGCGGCGCTGACGTCATGGTGATATTAGCGCTGCCTTTTTAATTTGATTTCATTGCATTTTCTATATATTTTCATTCGGACTCCAAATGAGGCAAATAATATGTCCATTTTGATCATCTCGATGAGCTCTTTGCAATGGTGTAGTCCTTGAGGGCATTTGAGATACTTTTTAGTGATGGAATTTGCAAATCTTATCTCAAGCCCATCTGTCCGTGATTTCTCTCCTGCTCCAAATGATATTGTTTTTCGTGGACTTTGAGCATCTCTCTGTGAAGCATCGAAAACCACCAAAACTCGTGGAATTCGTCAGTGTTAGGTAAGTAGATAAATGGGGTAGAACTTTATCTATACCCCATTTATTCACCGAGGAATTGGTGGTCGAAATAGGTGAATAACGAAGTACTTCTCCAAAGCACTTCTCCAAAGAAGTTGATCGGTGCAAAGGTTGGAAGGCCAACCACATAGGCCACCCGGCCCCTGACCAAGCCACCCGGCTTGGTCCCCTGGCCGCTCAGCCTGGCAGGAGGCAGTTGGCCCATCCTCACTTCGCCTTGCACCATGAACCAGGTATTATTGTCAATATTTCAAGTATGGTTCATTGCATTTCACTCCAAAAATGAAACTTGGATAAAAATCTACTCTACATGATCATATCTTCAACTTGTATCTATGCTTGTACAAACCTTACTCCTTATGTTGAAGTAAAATTGCCCATGGATACATTTTATTAGCGACCCAATTCAAGTTAAGATGTTGATTCATAAGATGAGTAACATGGATACATAGCAGTGATCTCCCGCTAAGGCAAAGAGTTTTGTTTTGCTAAAAATGATAAAAACGTGCTCTACTCCGATATTCTCAAGACACATGTCCTACCAGTGCCACAAACGAAAATTCTTATGCGTCAAAGACATCTTTGAATGGTTTGAACCTTGTTAAATTTTGTCCCATCAAATGACTTAGAATCATTCAAGATTTTTGGCCAGCACGTGCACATTCATACCACAAAGTTGCAGCCTGTTGCGCTATGCAAAATTCCAAATACCCCTCATCAGTCATGCAAAAAGAGAGGAAAAGAGGCATGGAATTGAATTGAAAAAAAGAGAAAAAGAGAAAGAGAAAAGAATGAAAGAAAGAAGGAAAAATACCATGCCCCCTCTCGCATCAAAAGGGGAATACAAAAGCATACTTACCGATAACTTTCCGCCACACTTGCACATAGCCAAAATGTTCGAGTTGATTCAAACTCTTTGTTTTGACACTCGATTTGACCTGGTGATACAAACATAATGAGATAGTCTCCCGCTTTTCTAGCTCCACCAAATTTAGATTAGGAGGAAAGGAAATACAAGGATTCTTGTGCTTTGAGTGACTGAGAGGTGATCTTGAGAACAAAAGAATGGAGCACCAAGTTTTTGAAAACCAGAAAAACCTCTTTTGCACATAGTTGGGAGAAACCTGCTGTGACACATGGAACTTGTTCTTAGTCTCAACATCCCAAACTCAAAGTGTAACCACCATTGAAATCCTAGGCAAGATGAACTAACTTGGGAGTAACCTTTGTGCTAGCTAAGGCTATGGTTGTCCTGTGCCCTCTACACCATGCTTAACTCTTGTTTGCTCGAGGATGAGCAAAGATCTAAGTGTGTGGGGGGGGGGTGTTGGCGGTCATTTTAACCTATTTCGACCACCAACATTTCATATTTCAAGGGTGATACATTCTAACCGGTTCCACGAGTTGTGTACAAAGATCATGCAGGAATATAGTAAACGATGCAAATACATACAAAACATGGTGAAACAAGGTGCAACAATGGAGGAGTGGACAAGGGGTGACCAAACCCTAGCCGCTCGGCCTAGGGGTCAGGCCGCCCAGCCTCCCTCCACCTCTTAGCACTAAGGACTAGCCACCAAGGCTAAGTCGCAGGCCGCCCGGCCCACCTCATTGGCCACCTGGCCTGTGATTTGCTGCAATTGCCACATCCTTCAACCTGCATGCAAGAGACAACATGTCAAACACAATTCAACATTGGAATCAAAGAGGTCAATGCAAAACACCCTGGAAGGCTGCCACCTCACCGATCCAGCCCATGGATTGGCTAAGTCAGCCATCCAGGAGAGTGTCATCTGATGGCTAAGGAAGAAAGATAAGGCAAATCCAATGATATATGTAAAAGCACACTGTTTTAACTATGAACCGCCTTACCCAAGTGACTAGAAGCATTGGATGGACTAAGTCAGTGGATCCAAGGGCCATGTGGAGGCCGTCCGGCCATGTGGAGGCCGTCTGGCCTGCCACCTGTCCCTCAGCCACTGACTTAACCTGCAAAACTAACCTTTGGACAGCTATAAATATCCCCAAGGTGTTCACTTGTAAGCATGGTGGTGTAGTGGTAGAGTAGCACTTGATAGTGTGAAGTGTATAATGTTGGAAAAGTGAAGTTGTCCTATAGCTTGTAGAGAGAGTGCCTCTTGTATCTAGGAGAGTAGTGAGGAAAAGAGTAAGGGAGTGGGAGTTCTCTTCTCTCCTAGGCTTGTAATCTCAGAGCAAGAACATTCGATTCCAAGATTGAGTAAAGTTCCTTGTCCTCTACCTTTGTTATTTCATTCTTACTTTACTTTCATACTTAGTTTTATGCTTGTCTATTTAAGGGAACCTTGTGCAAGCTTATAGTGTTGGCTATATAGTGTTGCCTGCTCCTTTGGCTCATTACCAGTTTAGTAGTGAACTCATCAAGTAGACACGATGGTGTTGTACTTCGAGTTTACCTTGGTTGGTCGGCTATCCCACGTAGCTCTGGTTGGTAGACACATTAGGTGACAGATTTTGTGTTCTCAGTATTCCAATCCTGTATGTCTAGATAGACTCGCTGACGATATATCCAAATCCTATAGTACACACCTTTCTCGACTGGGTATTCAGCACTCTGGTGCCTAGCAGTGGTACTATAGTTTTGGTGTCTATGTTTATATGACAAGTATAGTTCTATGCATGCTTGGTATAGTAAAGTGATCTAACATCTGTTGAGAACCTGCATCTCTACATTTTATCCTCTACATTACTAGCTTCACTAGCTTGGTTAGTTGTGTTGTGTGTTGTCATGCTCCTCGTTCCTCATGGATTCGATGCCCACGAATACCCTTGGGTGAAAGGCTACAACGCGTTTTCCGTGCTCTTGTGGAGTTATATCTAATAGGCCAAGGAACGCCAATAGACACTGCTCGGGACAGGCCCAGGGTGGCTGCTGAGGAGCTTGACACCGCTCAGGAGCAGGCCCAGGTGGCGGCTAAAGAAAGAGGCACTCCTCTAGAGCAAGCCCGGGTGGCATCTGAAGAGCGCGACACCGCCTAGGAGTAGCTCCGGGTGGTTGTGAAGGAGCACAATGCTGCACGAGAGGAGGTCCGGGTGGTGGCGGAGGGGCACGACGCTGCCAGAGAGCAAGCCTAGGTGGCGGTGGAGGAGCGCGCCACCGCCCGGGAGCAGACCTGGGTGGTGGTGGAGGAGCGTGACGCCACGATCACTGGGACCCTTGAGTCCTTGACGAAGCATGAGTTATGGCGCTAGTCTCTACTCGCCGAGTTATGGCGGTAGTCTCTACTCGCCGAGTTAGCTACCTATGACACCAGGATTGCCCAAGTCCAAGGCGACAAGGACATGCAGGCAAATGATCTCAGGACGGTTGCTAATCAGGAAAAAGACTTGAAAGGCTAGGTGAGCAGGATGAGCGGGAGAAGGCACACCTCGAGCAGAGCCGTATGGTGCACTCCACTGTCACAATGCTCGAGGAGAAGCAAAAGGAGTACCAAACCACTAAAGCGGCGCTGGAGCAGCTACAGGAGGAACTTTCCCAGTGTGAGGTTGTGGTCAGCATCCAGGAGGAGGCAAGCCTGAAGGTGATAGAGGAGTGGGATGCTCCCTCCAAGGTTACCGCTAGGCTTGAGTAGGCCCAGTCCATTCACAGTGACCACCTGTCACTATGCTCCCTTGCCTGCCACAATGGCTGGGGGCCATACAAGGAGATGTGCGACGCAATCTTCACTATGGGCATACCATAGCCTCTAGAGCCATCTGCCACTGCTTGCAACTCCCTTGGTGGGCTGCCACATGCCTTTTCGGGGTTAGCGTGAGCCATAGCTGGGGTGAAGACCCTATTCGAGGAGGCTGTGGAGGCTGAGGGTAAAGAAGTTGGCTTTCAGTGCGCGCTCGACACACTTGTGCTAGTGAAGAGCCAGGTGCCAAGCCTCAATGTTCCAAAGCTGATGGCGGCAGGCCGAGAGTAGAGTCGCGCAGCATCGGCAGTGAAGGAGTGCAAACATGCTGCGGAATAGATCATCGTGGCTTGTCTGAGTGCTTGAGGGCCAGCGGGTTCTGACACAGAGGAGGAGGACCCCGATAAGGCCAATGAGGAGCAGTTCTTTTCCCCTATTTTTCTTTCTTTTCCTCTTTTTGTTTCTCATGAATATCCCTTGGAGTGTTGTAAACATCTCGATGTATTTCAGACACTCGCGACATTACTCTCCCTAGCTTTCTTTGAAACTTGTTGTTGTTCCTTTTGCCACGGTGGGCAGTACCCCCGGCGACTACCCTTTATGATCACGGACGGTCTGGCCCCCTAATACCACAACTTAGGTCTAGTGCCATCATTACACTGTCAGGCTCATAGGGCAAACGGATAGGCTAGCCCGGTGCTTGCATTTACCCGGTCGAAGCCCCAGTCTAGATTTTTTAGCCCGACCCATCCCATCAAGCTAGGCGGTGTAAGAGTATCGGATGCCCCTGGCAGTCTACAGGGTATGCCTGTGCTGAGGCATCAAGTCTTCGGCCTACATGGCTTCTGACCAAGGATGCCAAATACTTCAAATATTAGGCATGCTGCTTTTCCTTTACAGCCTTCAGAATGCCTGCTATTGTGGCCCTTGGAAGGGGCTAAGGGGTACCCCTGCAGAACCTGCTTTTGATGATTTTGGGGGATATAGAGATCCCGTGACTCCTACCCATCGGTGGTCCTTTACTGCATTGGTGCACAATGCGCGGGCTATAAATAGGGCATCACCCTCTGCATTATTTGTCACAGTAATAATAGGGTAGCCCTGCGCCGAGCTATGAAGCTCTTCTTGCAGCCCTGCGCCTCCATAATAGGGTTAGGGATCACCCATTGCCGAGGCATGGAGCATTCTCCTCTTAGCCTTGCCATCCCAATAGGGAAGAGGAACCTTAGAGTAGCATTACCATGCTTGCTTTGCTATATTTTTGCCTTCTGGTTATGAGCGTTTCTTAATATGTGCTGATGTCTGGTTAGGAGCGATTCTTAAGGTGCCACTCCAAACCAGCTCCCCTTCCACTGATGCTGGGTGGTGTGCTGGACCTGGTCCTGATTCCACCCTAGCTGACCCAAAAGCGCCAGACCAGCAATTCTAGAAGATGAGGCAATGGTGCTGTGGAGCCACGGACACACTGTCGCGATGTGTAGCCACTACTATGGAGCTCTCACAGCAATTTCAGCTAGCATGGTGACAGTGTGTTTTGCCTAACAGTCCGCCATGACCATAGGCGATGGTTGCTTCAACTTGCTTGCAGCTATGGTGGTTACTGACGCACCCCTGCTCCCATGGCAGTGGTATGGTTTCCCTCTCGCGAAGGCGTATGGGGAGAATCAGCAAAGGGTGGTGGTGCTCAATGTGCTAGGCTCCACCAAGGGTACTGCGGTCTGCGCTGCAGGGATAAGGATGACTTGAAGTGGTGTCCATGAGCGTGTGACCGCAAGGGGGCTGTTTTGTCAAAATCTGCCCGTCTGGCGACCATACCTCAGGCGCGACCGCTACCAACACCCCCTGGTACAAACGCAGCTGCCCACTGCGTAGGGTATCAATGACCCCGAGTTTTACATTGGAAGATCTTCGGTTCTACATCTTACCGGGTGATGACAGGTCGTTTTTGCACTACTTTCGGCCATCAACTATCCATGAACATGAAGGAAAATATATTAAAGTGTAGACAAACCTTTGCTACTGACATAGTTCCAGGAGTTGCGTTGAATATTTGATTGCAGGAGGAAGATCAGCTACAAAAATGTCAAATTTGGCTAAGTCAGAAGGATCACTGACCAGAGGGCCAGGCCGCCCAGGCCCCACCTAGGCCGCACGGCCTGACACTGGGCCCAAATGGCCTCATCTTCGACCTGCATGCACCTAAAAGACGTGTCAACACATTTCTGAAGTCCAAATACCAAAGCCAACGTGTTAACTACCATAAGGCTTGCCACCTCATTGATCCAACACTTGGATTGGTGAAGTCAGCAATCCGAGGGACTTGAATCTTATGACTAAGGAAGAAGCACAAATGAGATCCAACCATCAAGGAAAAAGCACACGTTTTAACCACCAACAACCATGCAACCTGACTTGGGGAGTGAAGATGGACCGCAAGATGGAGTAAGGCATTGGATCCAAGGGCTAGCTAGGCCGCCCGGCCTCTGGTGGGGCCGCCCAGCCTCCTACCTGGCCACCCTGGCCTGCCACCTACCCCCTTAACCGCCTTACCGACCATATAAATACCCCCTCTCACTTGGTGACTATAAATACCCCCTGGTAGCTCATTTGTAAAGTGTGGAAGTGAGTGGAACATACCATTGCCTTAGTCATGTAGCAATAGGATAGTCCTAGGAGTTAAGGTTGAGTCTGAAGTCTTTGCCTCAGGGATTCCGGAGCTAGCTTCGAGTCTTGGGTAAAGCTCTTATATCTTTTCTATCTTTCGTACCCTTGCTACTCCAATATAATACATATCATTGCCCTATCTTTCAATTATACTTTACTTTATTTTTTACACTTGCCTAGTGCAGTGTACCTTTTTTGCACACTAGATCAAGGCTTATGTTTGTGTTGTCCCTGAGTTATCTGAATCTTGCTAGACTTGCCAGTGCTATAAACTTGCCTTAGGCTTGATCTAAGATTTAGTTAACTCTCACCCTCTGATCAAGGAAGAATTTTAGTGATCAAGTTCTCACTTGATCACTAGTTAGTGTGCCATCTTACCCTACACAGATCTGGTTGGTAGCCCCTCTAGGTTACAGCATTAGGGAGCCTCTGTAATCTGACCCCGTTCGTTCGGTAAGCCCGTAGACGTTAGCCAGTTGTCATTCGGTTGGCCAACTCTCTACCCCCGTGCCTTCTCGATGAAGTCTAGAATTTCGCTCGACGCAAGAACCTAGTTTGTGTTCTATTAACTTAGTCCAACCGCGAATACTCCTATGCAAGCAGTTAAGGAATAGAGTTTAGATATCTTAATCTCACTTGTTGTCCTACCAGATAGCTATACCTAGTTTGCTGACTGTTTTGGTCCCTGTTTACTCTTCCCACCATACACTATCTTGTTTATCTTACTCCCGTTGTAAGAATAGTTGGGGTTTATCTAAGTTATATAGTACCGTTTGAAGTTTGAACAAATTATTCCACCTATCCGCCCTTGCTTCCCTGTGGATTTTTACGATACTCGGAATACTCTGAGTGAAAAAGCTACATCGAATCTTCGTGCGCTTATGGAGTAAAATCTGTTACGCTAAGAGATGTCAACAAGCTTTTTCTGGCTGCCGTTGCTAGGGGAAGCAATTGGCAATAGAAGTTTGATTTTGTTCGAACCTAGGTGCCATAAACTTGATAACATACCGCTATTTCTTAGCGGGCTCATTTGCCTCTGTCTACTTTATTGTTGGGTGACATAGAGGTGTATGACCGGTTTTGACCTACCAGCAAACTTCCACAACAATCCGAAGTCGCTGATCAGAAGGAGAGTCCATCCAAAGACAATCCACGGACAGAGGCCTCTGCCATTAGCATTGGAGTTTGGATCCACGAGTACAACTTCACCGACATCAACTATGGCCGAAAAGACCATTCGCGAGTTCTCTGCCCCATCCAGCAACAACATCCCCACTCGGCCTGAAGTGAAGGTTCGAGAAGGTTTCGAGCTAAAGCCATGTGTCATTCATATGGTCCAAGCAAGTCCATTCTACGGATTGGCGTCGGAGGATGCTAATAGCCATCACTAGCAGTTCCTAGAGATATGTAGCACTTTCACAATCAAGGGTGCTACCCCCAATGCTATTCGACTCCGCCTCTTCCCATTTTCTTTTGTGGGAAAGGCAAAATAGTGGTTCTATCTAAACCGTGCAAACTTGGCAACCTAGGAGGCAAGCTCAAATGCCTTCCTTGCAAAGTATTTCCCTTTGGGAAAAACAAGTTCATTGAGGAACGAATCTCATGCTTCCAACAGCTCGCAGATGAGACAGTGGCTGAGGCATGGGAAAGACTTCAAGAGTACAACGCCGCATGCCCCCACCATGGCATGGAGCAGTGGCAAATCATCCAGAACTTCTTCCATGGGCTACACCAGTCTGTGCAAGAACATCTTGATGTAGTCGCTGGAGGATCCTTCCTGTCCTTGATTGTCACTGCTGCCCGCACTCTCATCGAGAACATGGAAAGCAACCAAGGATGGAAACAGGAAAGGGCGAACAATAAGCCCCGCGGAGTCCACCATATTGACGGCATCGTGATGCTCGCAGCCAAAATGGACCTCCTGCTAAAGAAGCTGAAGGATGCTCCTGAAGCTGTGCTGGTCCAGGCACTGGATTCTCGCATGACTTGCGAGCACTGTGGGAATACCGGCCACACGGGGAACAGCTGCCCCAAAAATGGATCGGAGGACGTCAACTTCATTAACAACAACAACTTCAACAATGGGCCTCGTCCTCAACCTAGTTGGAATTCACGACCAAACTTACCCTTTTCAGGTCAAGGTATGTCTTCTAGCAGTTCGTAGCAGTTTAATAAAAATCCTTTCGATCAAAAAGCTGTGAACGATAGCATAAGTAAGAAATTCCTTGCGAACGATAGAATTCTAGAAAACATGTCGCTTCAAATGGAAACTCTTAATAGTGCCATGAAGAACCAACTGAGCTTTAACAAAATCCTAGAAGCCCAGATAGCTCAACTAGCTGCCGCTTTGCCTAGTCCAACTTCGGGGAAGCTCCCAGGACATCCTAGAAATGCAGGGAAGGAGTAGGAAAAGCTATTAAAACCAGATGAGGAAGTGGCAAGTGAGCCACAACTGGCTAAGGAAGCACCAAAGTTGGCTCCACATGAGTTCTATGACACCACCGCGCTCTCTTTTCCACAAAGGCAGAAAAAGGCCTCCGTGGACGACCAGTTCGGCAAGTTTGTTGAGGTAATCAAGAAATTATATGTCAATATCCCTTTGCTAGATGCGATGCAGGTGCCTACATACACTAAGTACCTGAAGGACATCCTCAACAACAAGAAGCCATTGCCATCCACTGAAGTGGTGCACCTCACGGAAGAGTGTAGCGCAGCTATACTCAACCAGCCGCCACAAAAGAAAAAGGATCCAGGAAACCCAACCATCTCATACTGAATCGGGACCCCACATTTTGATCAAGATCTCTGCGACCTAGGAGCTAGTGTGAGCATCATGCCAAAGGTAGTTTTTGATAAACTAACACATGCCACACATGCCCCTAATACTATGTGCCTATAGCTAGCGGATCAGTCGATTTGCTACCCCATCGGGATCGCCGAGGACATCCCGGTAAAAATCTGGAACTTCCTCATCCCGGTGGATTTCGTGGTGCTAGACATGGAGATTGACAGTAAAATGCCACTCATCCTTGGGCGACCGTTCTTAAGAATCACCGAGGCCACCATTGACGTCGGAGCTGGAGAAGTTCACCTCAACATCAACGGCAGAAGAGAGACGTTTGCCTTCAAACCAAAGGTCGAACAGTGCTGATAGGTAAAAATGTTCAAATTCAAGTGCCAGGCACCCCAAGAAATGCTAAGAGAGAAGATTGAGCTGTCGCCAAGTCAGTCAAAAGTAGACTCTCTCATCCTAGCAATGGAGAAGCTCCTGTTAGATGGAGAAGCCCGAAAGCTCAAAGCCGATCGCAGAGCTGAGTCACAAAAACGTGCCTCGATGGCCAAGCCACCGACGAAGGAAGTAGGAGGCAAGACTCATGTCACAAAGGTCACCACCACAACAATGAACACACACGTAGAGTGGTGGAAGAAACAAGAAGAAGCGCCAAAAGCCATGCCAGAAAAGAGGAAAAACAAAACTCAGAATCAAAAGGCTAAGGCAACCAAGAAGGTTTGGCGAGCAAAAGTTGCAGCACAAATGGCGGCTAAGTCTCCATCAAGCGCTGACTTCGAATAAAAGGTATGACTTGCCCTCGCCAGGAGGTAAACTGGCATTACCCACCACTTCATATTTAAATTTTTCACGCGATTATGTTTATGTTGCACTCAAACTTTTGAATTCCTCTTACACCACTGTATGTTTAAATTCTAATTTTCTTTGCATAAGTTAATTTTCATCTCCTATATTCCAAAAAAAAAATTTGTAGGCCGCCCGGCCCGACTAGGGCCGGCCGACCCCTATCCCCTAGTGCCAGGCCGCCCGGCCCCTTCTTCAGGCCGCCCGGCCTCTGGTGCTCCCTCGTGCTTCTCGTGCATTTCCTAAGCGCAAAGTGCCAAGGGGCACTAAGCCCAAATGGCCAACTGGCCGCTTGCTCAGCCAACCAGCTAGCTCTTTTGCACCGTTGTAGTTCCATCTCACGTGCACGACACCCATTAGCCTAAGGGGCATAGGCTCAGGCTGCCCGGCAGTTAGCTCAGGCCGCCCGGCTCCTTGCCAGGCCTCCCAGCGCCTGCTACCCCCTGCCTACTCACTCACTCACCTATAAATATGCATGCACACAGCGTTCAATCCTCGCACCGCTCAGCAACGCGAGCTTTCTCTTCCTCCCCCTAATCACTCTCTAATCCAAGCACTTAGTTTAATTTCTGCACTTAGCAAAAATTCCGCACATAAAATTAGTGCTACGCTCTCGCTGTTTTGGACGATTTATGGAGGCTCTACCCCACAAGAACGACTAACCTCTGGACGAGTGACTTTGGACTGCTAACCGCTAATGCTAATTCTTATTCTGCTATTTCCCTCAGGTATTCTCTTGTGCGTGATTGTTTCGCAGGATGTCGTCATTTTTAGGAAAGCCAAGAGAGTCCTCAGCAACACATGGAAGGGCTTCCACCTTAGCTTCCCATCCTTGTCACGCTCCTACTCCCAGAGTGGCAGCTCAAGGACCCCTGCTGCATCCGATTTGATGTCTGTCAGTGGTGCCTAAAGCCATGAACAGGACGACAGGAACGTCTTCACACTCTCCACCGCAGCGCCAACTGCTAATGATCCATGACATCACCATACAGAGCAACGAAGAAGCTCAGAAGTTGGAACGTCTCGCCTCCAAGTCATTTGGGTGGACAAGGTACTTCGACCCCTTCTTCCTAGTAAGTATAGGTATGTTGGATCAATTTACATGAGCGTTCCAACTACGTGGGATGGTTGGAGTTCTCAAACATCACAAGAGGAATGATCAATCCTCCTTACAAAGGAGTTCCTAATGACTCTGCGCATGGAGAGACATCCCGCTAGTATGACCATCTATATTCGTATGTTCAACACTGAATTCTCTATCACCCTGAGGAGGCTTAGCAACCTCCTAGGCTTCGACTCGAACTGCTCCTTAGCAGATGAGCCAGCTGGGTACTGACATGAGAACTTTTTGCATGGAAATATGTGGGGATAATGTGAAGGGGAAGCACAGCACCATAAAAATTCACAACCCTACCCTAAGACTTCTGGCTCGTTGGATTTCGCTCATTGTCTTCCCGTGAGGGGAAGTGCTGATGTGCACCCAACGAAGACCTCAAGTCCCTATATGCCATGTATAAAAAGAAGCACTAAGCACCGGTCATCGACATGATCCATCATTGAATAGAGATGCTGAAGACCAACACGCCCATAAACATCACATCTCTGGTCACAAGTATTGCATCTGGACTAGGCATCTTAGAAAATGCCCTACTCAAATACATTCCCGATGACATGACACACATCATTTTGTAGCAGCACTTCATCCTAGGCACAATTCATGAAAAGGGACGAGAGAGGAAACCTAGTCATGACCTACTTTGGACATAATCTGGAAATACCACTTCCAGCACCACAGTACGATTTGTACAAAGTTAGGAGTGTAACAATGCAGCTCGCCATGGAAGCACCACGCCAAAGCATTGGGGGCGTCATGACTAGAGCCCGAACGGCGACGAGCAGAAGCTCATCAACATGAGGCTAGAGAGGAAGCAGAAGTAGGTCCATCATGGGCTTCCCACGTTGCCACTCCGACTGGAAGTGTTGACCCCGAACTGTCACAGGTTCCATCGATACGGCCAGGCCCGGGCCATGGTACTAGCAGCAGTGGTGGGGACCAAAGCTCATACCAGCCATCACATGGTACTCAGTACTATGGAGGTGGCAGTGCACCATATGAGGTTAGTATAGACTTAGGCCACTCTGCATCAGCCCGGTTCTATGCCGACAACATGGCCAGCGTCAACTCCACAATGGAGGGGATGAACTTGGGCCATGTACGATCAAAGGCTGTACTAGTAGGTGGACAACATTGCCCAACGCAGCGAAGCAATGGAGCAATGGATTCGGGACAACACCAACATGATCCAAAACCTGAACGTACAAGTCCAATCCAGCTTCAGCGCTGCTCAGGAGTTCTACAACTACTACTACCTGCCAGAACACCTAGCTTCATTGAAGCTTGGGGGAGAGATGGTAGACCAATATGATCATGCTTCCTCATGTCCCAGTCTCAGGAGTAAGGCCCCCATACCCCTGTCCTCGTTCCTCTCTGTGTAGCAGCAGCAGTCTAATTTTGGGATGGGAATGAACTTGTAAGTTTTGTTGGAATGAGAGAAGGGTATGCTTTTAAAAAAAAATTCAAATAGAATTTATTTGTTTGTTGCATTCGTGCCAAGTGCATAGTGTTCATGTGTGTAAAATGAGTTTCAAAATATTTCAAACCGACTAGGTTCTGACTCCATCTCAAACCATATCTCTAAAAGCCTAAGCTTATTCTTTCTCGCCAACTCAAATTCAACCGTTGAAACCCTAGATGAATCTCCAAAGTTTTACTAACTCACAACCCTTGCTAATCTAATCCTTTCAACTCTTCTATGTATCAAGTCAATTCCTCGACATTGTTCGGAGGTGCTTTTTGAAACCCTAAGTCAATTATCGAATGCTTTGTCAAACCAAACCATAACGGTACCTTGCTAACATTCTCTTTGGACCCAACTCATACTTTCAATTCCTTCCTAAAATGCATGCATGTATAAATTCGTCTGGGCTCTCTCGCTTCCTTCTTCCATAATACCGAGAAAAGCCCTAATTCGGGTTGAGCCCATATCGCTAATATTTCTCTCTTCCTTTTTTCTTCCGCACACCCTTTCAACACTAATGGGTCAAGGCCCAAAGTTTCCTCTCATTTTGGCCTTGGGACAAGGCACGGAATCCTTTATTTTCACCCCACTTCTCTCCATAGCTTGGGCCAGCCCTAAACAGCACCAAAACAGCCCAAAACAGCCCCTTGCTGCCCTCCACATCTCTCCCCTCCTCCCTGGTCGCCCCCAACCCTAATGGCTGCCCCTTCCCCTATTTCTCATGAGGAAACAGAAGGGGGAAAGCCCCTTGGTCATTGCACCACTGCCCATGGCGCCCCTCTCCTACATCAATGTCTCCCAACTCCAAGATGCAAAACGGACTGCGCACGACAAGGTGAATTCATTTTGCTTCTGTGTTCTTTGTTTTGAGCCCTCAAATTTCAATGGAGGAGAACCCTAATCCTGCTGCACATGAAGGGTCGCTGCTGAAAAGGTCCCTCCAATGATCCCCGCCGACATACAAGGCTGCAGCCCTACCATGCAGCACGTTCTACCATCATCGCTCGTCATCAACCCCGGCCACCATCACGTGTTCCGTCGCTCGCTATCAGACCCTAACCCTAACCCTAGGTGATGACACATCACCTCTCTCTCTATGTTTCCATGTTTCCTGCTGCAATTCATAACCCATAAATCAATGTCCATCAAGTTCCAACGTAGTTCCATGTGTGAGATGTGTTGCTCGCTAGCGGACAGGCCACGCTGCCCTACTTGGCATGTGCTTTCCCCGGTGATTTGTTGACCGAAATGACAAATGCTTTTATTGAATCATGGAACCCATCCTTGAACATGCTGCTGTAAATTTATTTGTCCATCGGAGCCACGGTGACCAGCTTTTCGGTGGTCGATGTGTCCGCTGTTCTTGCTGTCCAAGACAGCCGTGGTGCTACCTTTCGTTCATGTTTTGCCAGTGATCCGGCAGCCTAACGGTTGATCCCTTCGAATGAGATATGCCCAATATCTTTGTACACACCCCTATAAAACAGTTTCGCCATTGGTGATGCATAGAGAAAGATATGGCCGTCTTTGTACTTGTTGTCAGTGCAGTCCAGGCAGCAGCACTGCTGCCTATTTGGCGCTTGTTTTCTCAGTGATCCGGAGGTCCAATCAGTAAGCCCTTCGATTGAGACGTGTCTTATATCCTAGAACATGTCTCTGTAAAAGGATTTGTCTATAGGCACAGTAATGCGAGAGTTATAGCTCTTGCTATGCTCGTTCTCGCAGCTGTCCAGACAGCCTTTATGCCTCGAATGGCATCTACGTTCCTAGATAATCCATTGCTCCGATAACTTAGACCCTCCTACATCATGTGCCTTATAACCTTGAATACACCCTTGTCTTATGTATCAGATAGATGAGACCTTGAGGTTAGGGTTTTTCTGCACACCAAGGTTTCTACCACTGCCTGTCCAAACAGCCATGTAGCACACACCCTTATGCTGACGTTCTCTATTGATATGGAAGGGTTAAGGCTGACCCCTTTTTGGTCAAAGTGTGCAGTATATACCAGTGCACTCTAACACAATTTGGTGCAGCATTTGGTACAGGTTTGGACAAATTTTGCAAAAAGTTCTGTTGTTGCTATCGGGCTGTCCGACATATTTCAGCAGACACACATGTTTACAAGTGTGCATTTTCTATTGATCCGGCAGTCGTCATGATCTATTCACTCATCATAAACAATCCATTGACACATCTACCATCAACTGTTCCCATGATTTGTTGTCTTTGGGAAGTTTCAGCGAGTCTACCCAGTGCCTTCGTCTCGGTCATGGCATGTTTTACTCTAGAAGTTTGACCTCCTTACCAAAGTCTTGCTCCAAGTCTTTGTCCCTTAACCAATGGATCATCTTTTTACACTCATCAGTCATTTGAGAAACATCCAACTCATCAGAAATTCTCATCATATTGTTTTCCATACTCTACCAAACCCTATTGTTCCTACCTTCATATCATTCATCATGAGTTTATTCTTTTCAAGCCATCTCTATCTTCTTGTTAGTTGTTTTGTTCTAGTTGTTGCACTCCCATGTTATTAGTAACGACCAGTGTTCTTTTATGTTATTTATAAAATCATTTATTTGTATGATGTACTCTTTTTTATAGTTTGTATTTGTTTGCTTGCATGTATGTACATGTGTGCTTGTGTGGTGCTCTGATGAATGTATAGGCGTGATCTCTTTATACGACCTTGAGTGTAACATCAAGATCAACATCTAGAAGACTCTGAGCAGCAACTCTTTTTGAGGACGGCAAGTATAACATGGACAGCACCTAATAACCTTTAATCATTGCATATGCATGTGTTAATCTTGTATGCCCATAAGGACACACCTTAGCTACTTTTATCCAATATATTACCTTTGGGATGCATGTTGGTTAGGTTATGCTAGGTGCAGCGCTAACTCATGTACCTTTTGTTAATAATCTTGTTAATGGTTTTATGCAACTTATCTTGTTGAGCTGGCGCTCTGTGCTGTGTGCTTGAGTGGTCTATGTCTCTTTTATAATCTTTGTTTAGGGGGGCATGAGCAATATGCTGTGTGCTTTTGCTATGTCTACTCTCCATAAGGACCTGTTCTTGAAGTGATCATCTAGGACTTCAGTACAACCACATGGGACGGAGACGTCCTTTGGCTACTTATTTAGACTTCTCTAGTTTGGAGCAACGTGTCGACCACAAGAGGGGGTAGGGTAGGTACTTGTGTTACTCGACCGCTGAGGGTGGTGTATTCTTTAGGGTGCACTCCCTAACCACGAATCTTGTAGTGTGTTGCTTCTCATTGGAGAGTCTTTGTAAAGGCCTGGTAGTGAAACCCTTGCTAATTCACCAAAGGAGTGAATAAAAAAGGGGTTTGGCCGCCTCTGGCATATGGGAATCACAACCGTTGGGTGAAGTGTACAACCTCTCGAGAGTGTGTTTAATCCTGGTATATCAGCCGTGCTCACGGTCATGAGCAACCTAGACCTCTTTTTGATTAGTGGATCTTGGTTATGGTTTTGGGAGTTGGACCTTGTATCAATAATGTTAATTAATGTTTTATGCAATATATCGTTTGGGCTAATGGTTTATCTACCCACCTTAGTAAATAGCTCTTAATATAATTTGACCAACTAAAAGCAAATGCAATCGAGTCAGCCAACCTTAGAGCCTCATGGTTCTTGTTATACTTGTTGGGTACAAGTTGTGTACTCACTCTTGCTTCCTTTACTTGTATTACTTGTTGGTGGGAAATTCCAACCGCTGCTCAGAAGATGAAGGCCTGAAGGAGTACAAATGAAGATCCATGGAGTTCTAGGGGTGCGACCCCTAGTTGGTTTCCCTGTGGATGGCTCAAAGTTATAGTTACACTTCCGCTACTCTGTGTTAAAGACTTGATGTCTTATGTAAATCTTGTTTAACGGTATGTAATAAAGCACTATCTATGATATCACTATATATTGCCTCTATATGTGTGAGATTAGATCTTGGCACATATATGGATTGCTCTGGTTTTGTCTTTTGAAAACTAGGGTATGACAAAGTGGTATCAGAGCCGTGCTGACTGTAGGACGCAAGCCTAGGTAGCAATGGTCATCATTAAGGTTATATTTTCTTTCTATTTTTGAAAAAAAAAATCAACTACGTGAACTTTTGCCTATCTCTTGTTGCTCAAAACTCATCTTCTGCTCTCTATTGATAAAACAATCATCCTCTCACATCCCTATTTAAAATCTTTCAGCCTTTGGCCAATACGTTATATGAGGCAAGTGGAGATGTTCATGAAGTTCAAGCTCAACATATTGTCATCAACTGAAGAATGCCAAATGTCAAGTTGAAGAGCGCATGGCATGAAGTGTCTTCCCTAACTTTAAATTTGCAAGAACGTATACCCATTCGATAGCTTTAGTGTTTTGAGTTATATATGTTTCTCCTAAGCCTTTAATAACACTAGATAAATGATTTTAAGGTTTGAATGCTAGTGTGCTTTTATAAGGACCTAATCATGTTAGTGTGCTCCTGAGTTGTTTGCATTGTTATTGTGCTATATGTTTGATTTGGTTCTTTGTAATGATTGTTGATGTGTTGTAGACTTTTCTAGTCTACAATGACATCGGTAGATAGGTGGGTTTCTTCTACCTATGTCCTTGCTTTCTTCTCTCCTTTGTCCCTTCTGTTTGTTCAATATCTCGATGGTATGATGAGAACCTGAGAAGAATGCATGAGACAAAGAGTGACAAGTCAACATTCTAATCTCATCTCCTTTCTTAAACTGTGAAGAGGAATTATACAAGACTGATGCAAGTATCATTCTGTTAAGGAGGGTAGATCCCAATTACCGGCAAGAATCAATGGAGAGTTACGGGAATAAGAAATAAGTTGGAACCATGGTTAAAAAATAAGAATAAATGCTATAATAATGGAAACCACCTCACGATGTGAAGGACGACATAAGCTTCCTTAGTATGGTAGGGTATTATCAGAGGCTCGTTAAAGATTCTCAAAGATTGTGAAACCCACAACAACCTTGTTAGAGAGAAATGCTAAGTTTGTGTGGACTTTGGACTGCCTAGATTCATCTGAAGAGTTGAAGAGAAGGTTGCCTACCGCACCAGTGTTATCTTATCCAAATATTCACACGAGCCCTTAGTGTTAGGTGATGCATCACAACAAGGTCGAAGAGGTGTTTTGATACAAGTCATGGCTCAAGCATATGAAGAACATGAAGAGAACAACTAAACTCATGGTCTGGAGTAGCCAACTATTGTTCATGCTCTAGAGGGTTGTAAGGTTACACCAATATGGCCTTTGGCTTTCGAATGCATCTAGGGCTATGTATGGAATGTGAAAGACTCAGTTTTGGATTCTTAAATTCAACCAAGGGAGTTATCGTGGAGGTAGAACCTACCATTGGAGCAAGAAATCAAAAGTGGTTAGTAAGAGGGTAAAAAAAAGATTAATGGGGTCAAGGGAAGAATTACCGTTTGAGGCACTATATAGTAGAGAGTACACAACAATGTTGTATTGGAGAACCAGGCCGAGATATACAATTACTTGGGATGATGCAAAGCAACAAGTGCAAGCCATCCAAGATAATCTAAGAGTAGCTCGGTCGAGGCAGATATTTTGAAACGCAACTGTGTTTATTTGAAGGTGTCACCTATTAGAGGTCTCCGCCGATTCATGGTTGAAGGAGAGTTATCACTCAGATACTTTGGACCGTTCATGATCCTTGAAACAAAATGTGAAACAACTCATCAGCTTGAGTTACGAACCAGGTTGTCAGATGTGTATAATGTGTTTCATATCTCTAAGTTGAAGAAGTGCCTCCGGGTACAAGAAGAACGGATACCGCTTGATTTACCTATACAAAACATCAAACTTGGAACAAAAACCAAAATCTGGAGAAGAGCTACAAGAAGCAAGGGGATCAAAACATGCAAAGTTAAATGAAACCACCTCGAAGCAAGAAGGATAATTGAAGGTCTCTTATCCAGATCTCTCTTCTAGCCAACCCAAATCTCGGGACCAGATTCTTGCTAAGGGATAGGTTGTCACACCCCAAAATTTCTAATTTTGGGATGTAAATACACAACAATAAGTAAAATGAAGGATTTCTTAATTTTCTAAAATTTTCGAACTTGTAAGTTTTGTTGGATTGAGAGAAGGGTATGCTTTTAAAAGTTTTTTTTCAAATAGAATTTATTTGTTTGTTGCATTCATGCCGAAGTGCATAGTGTTCATGTGTGTAAAATGAGTTTCAAAATACTTCAAAACCGACTAGGTTCTGAGTCCATCTCAAACCATATCTCTAAAAGCCTAAGCTTATTCTTTCTCGCCAACTCAAACTCAACCGTTGAAACCCTAGATCAACCTCCAAAGTTTTACTAACTCACAACCCTTGCTAATCTAATCCTTTCAACTCTTCTATATATCAAGTCAATTCCTCTCCATTGTTCTGAGGTGATTTCTGAAACCCTAAGTCAATTATCGAATGTTTGTCGAACCAAACCATAATGGTACCTTGCTAACATTCTCTTTGGACCCAACTCATACTTTCAATTACTTCCTAAGATACATGCGTGTATAAATTCGTCTGGGCTCTCTCGCTTCCTCCTTCCATAATCCCGAAGAAAAGCCCTAATTCGGGTTGAGCCCATATCGCTAATATTTCTCCCTTCCTTTTTTCTTCCGCACACCCTTTCAACACTAATGGATCAAGGCCCAAGGTTTCCACTCATTTTGCCTTGGGACAAGGCCCGAAATCCTTTATTTTCTTCCCACTTCTCTCCATAGCTTGGGCCAGCCCTAAACAGCACCAAAACAGCCCAAAACAGCCCCTTGCTGCCTCCACATCTCTCCCCTCCTCCCTGGTCGCCCCCAACCCTAATGGCTTCCCCTTCCCCTATTTCTCACGAGGAAACAGAAGGGGGAAAGCCTCTTGGTCGTTGCACCCCTGCCCATGGCGCCCTCTCTCCTACATCAACCTCTCCCAACTCCAAGATGCAAAACGGACTGTGCACGACAAGGTGAATTCATTCTGCTTCTATGTTCTTTGTTTTGATGCCTCAAATTCCAATGGAGGAGAACCCTAATCCAGCTGCACATGAAGGGTCGCTGCTGAAAAGGTCCCTCCAATGATCCCCGCCGACATACAAGGCTGCAGCCCTACCTTGCAGCACGTTCTACCATCATCGCTCATCATCAACCCCGGCCACCATCACGTGTTCCGTCGCTCGCTATCAAACCCTAACCCTAGCTGATGACACCCCACCTATCTTGCTATGTTTGCATGTTTCATGCTGCAATTCATAACTCATAAATCAATGTCCATCAAGTTCCAACGAAGTTCCTACTTGGCTTGTGCGTTCCCCAGGTGATTTGTTGTACCGAAATGACAAATCCTTTTATTGAATCATGGAACCCATCCTTGCAACATGCTGCTGTAAATTTATTTGTCCATCGGAGCCACGGAGACCAGCTTTTCGGTGGTCGATGTGTCCGCTGTTCCTGCTGTCCAAGACAACCGTGGTGCTGCCTTTCGTTCATGTTTTGCCAGTGATCCGGCAGCCTAACGGTTGATCCCTTCGAATGAGATATGCCCAATATCATTGTACACACCCCAATAGAACAGTTTAGCCATTGGTGATGCATAGAGAAAGATATGGCCATCTTTGTACTTGTTGTCAGTGCAGTCCAGGCAGCAGCACTGCTGCCTCTTTGGCGCTTGTTTTCTTAGTGATCCGGAGGTCCAATCAGTAAGCCCTTCGATTGAGACGTGTCTTATATCCCAGAACATGTCTCTGTAAAAGGATTTGTCTATAGGCGTAGTAATGCAAGAGTTATAGCTCTTGCTATGCTCGTTCTCGCAGCTGTCCAGACAGCCTTTATGCCTCGAATGGCATCTGCGTTCCTACAAGATGTGTCTTATAACCTTGAATACACCCTTGTCTTATGTATCAGATAGATGAGCCCTTGAGGTTAGGGTTTTGCTGCGCATCAAGGTTTCTACCACTGCTGTCCAAACAGCCATGCAGCACACGCCCTTATGCTCACTGTTCTCTGTTGATATGGAAGGGTTAAGGCTGACCCATTTTGGTCAAAGTGTGCAGTATATACTAGTGCACTCTAACACAATTTGGTGCAGCCTTTGGTACAAGTTTGGACAAATTTTGCAAACAGTTCTGTTCTTGCTATCTGGCTGTCCGACATATTTCAGCACACACACATGTTTACAAATGTGAATTTTCTATTGATCCAGCAGTACCCGTCTGACCAATAGCAGCAGTCCTTCCCATACCCAATCTGAGAGTAAGTACCTAGCATAATAATAATAATGTTTGTTTACCTTCACATTATATTTATATATATATATATAAAACAAAAAAGTCAATAAAATCAACTCCCACCTTTGGTATATTACTTTCATTATGGAAATGATGAATAGTTGCTCTATCATGTTCCTGTTTAGTTGTCTATGCAAAAAACCACACTTAGCTTAATTTTGAGCTTATGTGTGTACATTGAAAATCTGATCTTTTACTTTGTATATGCTAGTTGCACAAACATGTCTAGGTTGTTGTGATGAATGATATGACTAAGTACTAGGCCAGTTCTCACATTATCTTAGTAGGATAAATATCTCAGGCTATTTAATTTAAAAATGAAAAAAAATAAAGTTCTCCCATTGGTTTTGAACACCTACTAGAGCCAAATACACTGATATATCTGAGCCGCCTATTTAAGCTACTTAGTGTTGTTTTGAGCTTTGTCAAATTTTGAGTCTCATTGAATGGAATCATCTCTATCTTGTGATGTCATTGGAGCAAAATCTACCATTACATATGCAATTACCTATCCCGCATATACATCCATAAACCTCCAAATAAAACCTTTAACATTACTCCTTCCAAATCAAATGAGGTAGGATGTGGAAGCATCAAAAAGAAAAAGAATAAAAGCATGCTAGTTTAAGCAAGGCAAAAGTATGAAAAAGAAAGCATGCTAGTCAAGCATGGCAAAAAGAGAGAAATACAAAAAGGCTTCACAATCATACCTAAGATACAAAAGAAGGAGAAGGAAAGCAAACATGGAGATCCATTCATCCATCCATCTAGCCACCAAATAAGCTCCAATGATGAACATGAGTAGTTGATGTAATACATTTCTTTGGTCCAATCTTTGGCTTTGCATAATAAATAGCCTAAGCAATCTAAGCTTTTCCATCACCCTGAGCTCCACAAAAGCTTTAGTGTAGGGAAAATCTTGGTCGAGCTCTTGGCCCTTTTTATTGAGGATACACTTGTGAGAGATCGAGAGTACCTCTGGGGAAAGTTGTTCTTATTTTTGAAAACCTTCAAAGCACTTGAGATAGAATCCAAAAAGAAATGATCTAAGCTGGATCCTACAACGAAGTTGTTCTTCCTCTCAACCACCCAAGACATGGTAAGTCAAAAAGATGCACCACAGGCATAAGAAAAAGGTGATCATTGCAAACACTATGGTTTGAAGCAAAAGCATGGGTGTCGGTTATGTATAGTCTCTATTCTTGAACACTGATATCGCAGCAACTCTTGATCCATAATCCATTTTACTTTACTTGAGGACGAGCAAAGTCTAAGTTTGGGGGGGGTGTTGATGGTCATTATTGCACTACTTTCGACCATCAACTATCCATGAACATGAAGGAAAATATATTAAAGTGTAGACAAACCTTTGCTACTGACATAGTTCCACAGTTGTGTTGCATATTTGATTGCAGGAGTAAGATCAGCTGAAAACATATCAAATATGGCTAAGTCAGAAGGATTGCTAACTAGAGGGCCAGGCCGCCCAGCCCCACCTAGGCCGCTCGGCCCAACCCAGGCCGCCCCGCTTGGCACTGGGCCCAAATGGCTTCATATTCGACCTGTATGCACCTAAAAGACATGTCAGCATAGTTCTGAAGTCCAAATGCCAAAGCCAACAGTGTTAAGTACCGGAAGGCTTGCCACCTCATTGATCCAACACTTGGATTGGTGAAGTCAGCAATCCGAGGGACTTTAATCCTGCGGCTAAGGAAGAAGCACAAACTGAGATCCAACCATCAAGGGAAAACCACACATTTTAACCGCTAACCACCATGAAACCGACTTGGGGAGTGAAGATGGACCGCAAGACTGGAGTAAGGTGGTGGATCCAAGGGCTAGCCAGGCCGCCCAGCCACAGGTGGGGCCACCCGACCTTCTACCTGGCCACTCGGCCTAGCATCTGCCCCCTTAACCAACTTACCAACCATATAAATACCCCGCTCTCACTTGGTGACTATAAATACCCCTTGGTAGCTCATTTGTAAAGTGTGGAAGTGAGTGGGACATACCATTTTCTTAGTCTTGTAGCAATAGAATAGTCCTGAGAGTTAGAGTTGAGTCTGAGTCTTTGTCCTCAAGGATTCCGGAGCTAGCTTCGAGTCTTGGGTAAAGCTCTTATATCTTTTCTATCTTTTGTACCCTTGCTACTCCAATATAATACATATCATTGCTCTATCTTTCAGTTATAATTCACTTTATTTCTTACACTTGCCTAGTGTGGTGTACTATTTTTGCACACTAGATCAAGGCTTATGTTTGTGTTGTCCCTAAGTTATCTGAATCTTGCTAGACTTGCCGGTGCTATACACTTGCCTTAGGCTTGATCTAAGGTTAAGTTAACTCTCACCCTCTGATCAAGGAAGAGTTTTAGTGATAGCGTGCCATCTTACCCACATAGATCTAGTTGGTAGCCCTTGTTGGTGACAGCATTAGGGAGCCTCTATAATCCGACCCCGTTTGTTCGGTAAGCCCGTAGGCGTTAGCTAGTTGACGTTCGGTTGGCCAACTATATACCCCCGTGCCTCCTCGGTCAAGTCTATAATTTTGCTCGACGCAAGACCCTAGTTTGTATTCAATTAACTTAGTGCAACCGTGAATACTCCTATGCAACAGTTAAGGAATAGAGTTTGGATATCTTAGTCTCACTCGTTGTCCTCCCAAATAGCTATACCTAGTTTGCTGACAGCTTTGGTCCCTATTTACTCTTCCCACCATACACTATCTTGTTTATCTTACCCCCGTTGTAAAAATTGCTGGTGTTTATCGAAGTTATATAGTACCGTTTGATGTTCGAACAAATCATTCCACCTATTCGCCCTTGCTTCCCTATGGATTTTTACGATACTCGTAATACTCTGAGTGAAAAAGCTACATCGAATCTTCGTGCGCTTGCAGTGTAAAATCTATTACGCTAAGGGATGTCAGCACCGGGCGTCGAAGCCCTGTGCGGGGTTAACGATGGAGCCTCGAGTGGCCCCTTTGTGCGGTGCTAATGGCCCCGGTGGAAAAGGATGGTTGAGCTTCTATTCCTCACCTCCACCAGGCTGTCAAGGCACCACACTAGGCTCTTTCCAGGACCTATCTTTGTCATGGCCAATAGGCGTGCCAGATTGTAGCTTCTCTGGCAGTCGGCCTAGGGCCCAGATCCCTTCAATCCAACTAATTCGTGTATCATTGTAATGTTTGAATAAAGCAACATATACGTCGCACTTGTATAATGATTGATCTAGAGGTCCCCTGAGCAACTGGCCGGGATTGCACTCTTTTTGGGGTTTCTGAGGCTTTGCCCACGGTTTCCACAAAGTCCCAAGCCAACCGGGGCTCGTGTATCCAATTGTTTGCCCAGCGTCAGGGTAGCCACAATCCATGGGGCTCCGCCCGGGGCTTTCCCCGTAGCCAGGAATCCCCTAGGATTTAGTCTGGGGGTTGGCTTCAGCTTTGGAAACATAGCTTACTTCCCCTTGGCCCCCGAGCGTTGCTCGGGGCGGGACTTGTGCATAAAGATTCCTCTAAAGAGATGATAACTTCTTCTTATGGGAACTTCTACCTTTCGTACCTTACTCACTGCACTCATCTAGGAACCTGCGGGTTGATTCCAGGCCTGGCTCGAACATCCAAAGGAAGGAGGGTCAGGGACAAGAAGGGTCTATAGTCAAGAAGCAGCATACAGGTGCAACAACCCACCGTAGAAGCCACAACTTAGTAACACATGTGGCACTACTTTGTACCGGAATGTCGAGTCAACCAACTAGGTCTTCCAGTGCTGGCTCCTAGCCCCGACCCTCACCATATGCCCCGACTATCCTTCGAGCTCTAGACTAGTGAAGTTTCAGGTAATCAGAGGCAATTTCCACACAAGGATAACATACAAATGTACCGAGTGTCTAAATGAGATCGATTTCATTGACTACAGGAGATAATTTACACTCTTTACAACTAACGAGCACCAATGACACACGATAGATGGCCCCTAGGCACCATACTTGACCCGGGGTTCTAGTATGGTGCCTCAAGGGTAGAACTTACATAGGTGCTCGATGTTCCATGGGAATGGCAGTTGTTCGCCGTTCTCCATGGCCAATCGCACACAACCAGGCTGACAGACCTCGATCACTTGGTAGGGACCTTCCTATGTGGGGAAAAAATTGATTCATCCGCACCCTACTTAGTACGTGCTTGAGCACAAGGTCACCTATAGCAAGTGATCAGGGCCTCACATGGCGCACTGGTGGTAGCGATGTAAGGCTTCCTAGTATTTTGCAGCATAGAGGGTAGCTGCGATTCGCTTTTCTTCCTGTAGGATGACATCATTCTGCCAGAGTTGCTCCTGCAAGTGCTTGTCGAATACGTTTACCTGGGGGCTCCCATTTGCGACCTCAGGGCGGAGGGGGGGGGGAAGCACCGCACCGCTTCTGCCCCGAAGAATAAAAAGAACGGGGTTTCCCAGTAGCCCACCTTGGTGTGGTTCTGTTCGCCCAAAGCAAAGGATCAAGGTGGTCCACCCACTTTTTGCTATATTTCTCCATGGTTTCGAAGGTTTAGGTTTTGAGTCCCTTAAGGACCTCTACTATTAGCTCACTCAGCCTGCCTATTGCTCCAAGGGTGGTGCAAGGAGGCGTAGCAAATCTTGATGCCCTATATCTTCGCAATATCCTTCAAAAATGGCACTGGTGAACTGCGTGCCGTTAACGGTGATCACCCAAGCTCGGAACCCGGAGGAACTTGATAGTAGAGTGTTTGTCAATGGTCCGGACGGCTGATGTCTTCAGGCCACTTAGGTGAATTTATCGGTGGCATCCTAGAGGTACTCGTAGGCACCAACTGCTTCGGGGAACGGATCAGGGGATCTCAAGTCCCAGATTGCAAAAGGCCATGACAGGGGGATGAGCTAGTAGGAGCTGAGACAGGGTATGAATTTGCTTTGCATGGAATTGACACGCCTTGCACGTTTTTGACCATCTCAGTCGCATCGTTAAGGGCCATCGGCCAGTAGAAGCCATGTCGGAAGGCCTTCCTAACCATCGTACGGGATGCAGAACGGCTCCCACAACACCCTCATGGATATCCACGAGGATCTTGTGGCCTTCTCCCTAGGAGACGCATCTGAGCAGGACGCCATTCGGTGAGCGCTGATAGAGGTCCCTGTGATGCCTCTGGCATCTCAAAAGCCTTGACACACAATTAGATTAATGTTAATCACTGGATTTGGACTTAACCATGCTTAGAGAAGAACAATAACTAGGCCAATAAATCACTAAGTCAAAATTTTCAAGTTGAATATCCAAAACCTTGCATTGTTTGGTTGAGAAGTTAAAAATTTATACGTTTTCATGCAAGACATCAAGTACAAAAGTTTTAGTTCAAGATGTTGCCTTCAAATTTAATATTTTGACCATTTTCAAAATCAGATGTTAAGAGGTTCAAAAGATTCAACCAAACCAAGTCAGCCTGTACTTAGAAAAATTCTTAAGTCTAGATTTTCAGGATTTCCCCAAATTTCATTTAGAAATTACTTTTGATTTCACTATAGACCGTAAAAATCTTACTTTCTGTGAAATGAAATTAAACTGATCACCTTTCAAATGCACATGTCCTCGAAGTAATTGGACCCCATTTGGTCACTTAAACGTCTGAAACAACAAAGACCATACATAAGTTGAAGCTGCAGTTTTACCAAACCTTTGAATACAATTGTGCTTTTAGTTCAAAATATAATGTTATCTAGCCCAAACTTTCTATATCAAACTTGTAAACAATTTGATGAGGAACAACTTTGGTATTTTGTATGTTGACATGCATAAAGGTTTGCATAATACTTTGGATTGATTTTTGTTAAACTAACAAATCTGTCAATGATTGACCTGCTGGGTAAATTCAAATTTTGAGCAAACAAAGGACATGATCTTGTAAAACTTTTTATATGAACGTTGTAGATCATGAAATTTTGAACAACATTGGTATAATGGACTTTGTATGAAACTGAGCATAAAATGGTCTTTAGGAATTTTTAGTTCAGGTTGAACCCTGGCCAAACTTGAGGTCAATGACTTAAATTCAAATTGAAACAAATAAACCGTACATAACATAGTATTAAAGTCTATAACAAAGTTGTAGAGGGACAAATTTAGAGCAATTCTTGCATCTATACCTCAACCAAAATTTTCCAATTATGTGTTCATTTTATAAAATTTCAGAAACCTGATCCACTGGTCAAAGCCCCATCCCATTTTCATTTTCAAATTTATTTTCCTTGTACCTATGACAAGTCGGGCCCGCCTGTAAGGCAGCCTTGGATCCCCAACAAGTGGGGCCATGCCAACGCCGAGGCCACGCACCAGCCTCGGCCTGCCTTCGCCCTTAAGCAAAGGGGTAGAGCGCCCTCCTGCTCCCTCACTTACCCCCTCCCTGCCTCTCGCCTCGCGCCCACAGGGTACTAGCCGCCGTGTTGGCCCCTCTCCAGCTCTGTCCAAGGCGTGCACCGCACTCTACATACCTTCCACCACCGTTTCCCCACATCCGTGGCCACTTCCATCTACTCGTCCACTCCTCCCCAGGTTCGACATCGCGACGCGGCCGCGCCACCACCGACCTCCCCGCAGAGAGCCACCACCGGCGCCCTCCCGCACCTCCAGAACCCATCCGCGGGGTTCGCCTTGGCCTTGCGCAACCGGTGAGCCCGACGTTGTCGCCATTCCCCTTCTCACCCGCAAGATCGACGTCGTGTTCCCCGTGTCCCTCCTCCAACCCGTGTGATGAGGTCATGGGGGAGAGCTTTCCCGTCACCAGGAATGCCTTCCCGCGGTAGGTCAGCTTCAACCCCAGTGCCTCCACGCGCCGGCGGACGCGCGGGAAGCCGGACCCGCCGCGTCCCCCTAGTTCGGAGGTAGAAGACGATGGTGGTTTTGCTAATAGCCCACTGCCATTTTATCCATTTCCTTACCGAGCATGAACACTGTACACAGAGTCTTTGCTCAATAACTTGCAAGCCCCTGTAATATGTAGATAATTGCGTAGAGGTCCTTGGACTGTGTGATTTTAATACTAATTGCATTTTCTAGGTCTGAAACTTTAAAAATCCAGAGTAAATTGTAGAAAAATGCTAAAAATACAAACTTTATTGCATTATGTTCATCTTTAGTATATCTACAGAATGGAAGAGAAGTGGATCCATGAAATGATAGTTTTACCCCTGGAATGTTGCATGCATGCTAGAAATAAATAAATAGCAAAAGTGGGCTATATGGGTTCCAAAAATCATGATATCTTGTTGGTAGTACATATGTGGTATTTGGATCTGTTGAGGAATTTTTGTGGCCCAAGTATTTGCTGCCAAATGCCAGATCTACCCCTAGGGTTGAATTTGTGCAATAAAAATGCATGGGAAATACTTACCGATATGAAACTTGCTCTAAAAATTATGCTTGATTTTATGGGAGCACTTTGTGGTATATTCAGCTGGTAGAAAAAGTTTGAGAGTCTGCATTGTAAGGTTTGAGGTATGATTTGGAATTTACAATTTAATGCTTATATAAATAGATAGTAGGAAAAACTGGCCTTAAACAGCAAAATAAATTCTGAGAAAAATCATGGGAGCATTTTAGGTTATAAGTAGGTTCCAGAAAGTATTTTTGGTGAATTTTCACTTGCTGTTTACTATGTGATTTAAAAATGGTAAATTCTATGCTAATATAAACAATAAATTAGAAAAGTGGTACTTAACGTGTTCCAAAAACATCACCCGGCATGATATGTTGGACTTGCTGAATGGAAATAAAACATCACCCCATCTTGTGCATGTGTCTTAGTAATTTAAGTAACTAAATCCCTATTGCATATTTTTACCAGGTCACAACATTAACATGTTTCATTTATGATCAATAATCTGCCAGTGTATGTATATGATTGCATGCTTTCTCTAAGATCCATAAAAAGTACTATTGTTGCTAGTGCCAGGTGTGATGTTTCGAATGTGCTAGTAGTTCATTACATGTGTAAATATATACTTGTCTGATGCTTTACTTGCATGTGGTATGGTAAAGGACAATTTAAATTGATATTTCATCATATGCCGGGTACGTGTGTTGCTTTGGGAACACCTGATTGTTTGAGTGAATGCTTGCTCCCTGTGCACAAAAGTACTCTTGTTTAAGTAGTTTATCAATCACCTTTCTACGTATTCGTAAAATTATTGTTCACATGTGTGCTTCATATTCATGCATCTCATTCCCTGCATCAAGCATAGCATTCATATAGTGATGCATGATACAGATACGTGATCCAGAAGCAAATGCGTGGAGCTTCTTCAAGCGACGGTGGTCCAGGAAGACCAACTAAGCCCCAAGCACTGACTTGGAGGACCCACCAGTCGTGCTTGGATGGAGGAGTTGTCCAAGTGATCAAGGAGTTGCCTGGGGCAAAGCTTCGCAACCCGGCAAACAAACTTTAGATTAGTTTGTTCAAGTGTTTCAACAACAAAGGTAGGCCCCTTAGGTATCTACACCTATCTAGAGAGTCCCACCATCCTATACTTGTTTGTGTATTTACGTTCAGGTGTTGTTTGCACCCCACATGCATAAATACCTGAAATCCTATGTTGTATGAATAGATCGAAAGTCTATGCTTAGCCATGCTTAGACGGTAGAAGTCGAGTGAAAATATTCACTTAGGAGATGATAGAGCACAACTCAAAATGGTTTTCAAAAATCATAGAACTTTTACTAATAAGGAAAGTAATATTATGGTCATGATTTAAATGGAGACCGGATGGAGAATAATTTTATTTTGTGGTGTGCGTTGTTGTATCATTTAGTTCCGCCTGTGTCGTCTAAGGTCCGTTTGTTGTTCGTCTAGTGGTCGGCTTAACATTGCTAGAATGCTTAACCGGGATATGGGACCGGTGAAAGTTTTAGCCTGGGCTCGTCCGAAGTTTTCGAGGTGCCGCCCATCCACTTGCAGGAGGCCGATCGGCCCGGGGGTGCTTGTACTCAAGGGAGCGCTGACCCAGTGGGCTGTGGTAACGCTCCTGAGGGGGCACAACCTGAGGGTTAGGTGGGGGCGCTTTGAATCTTGGGACAAAACAAGTGAAGATGAGAGCTATATGTGGGAACGCGAAGGCTAGTAAGCATGTACCCCTGGCATGATAGTTATTCCCGAGAATTAAAATCGATTTCGAATCGCTGATGCCCACCAGGTGTGGGAATGCCAATACCTTTATCGTTCATCGTTGTAACTACTTGAATATCTATTACTCATGTTTTTAAATATTATATGCTTGAACTACTATGTTGCTTACATTTCTGGAAGTTATTATTATTGTGTAATTATATGCAAATGATGAAACTTGTTACATTATGATATTATACCTCTATTTAAAATCAATGGCTAAGGATCCACGTATTAGTAAGCAAGCTTTACGTCAGCCGTAAGCCAATCCGTTATGTTCTACTGAGTAATTAGTACTTAGGGTTTGCCCCCACCTTTTGAGTGCAGGTACCGATGACATCTTGTCAATTTCTTGGAGAAGTGTAGTACCAGCTGGCTCGGTGCTGCTCGTCTCATTCATCGTTGCATGAAGACTACCAAAGTATTTTGTTTCCGCTGCGAGATGTTTTTGAAATCGCTTCTGCTATCTGTTTTGAACTTCATTTTCGTATGGCACTATGTTGGTAATTATATTTTTATTCCGAACTTGTTTGTAAAATAAGTTTATTTATGCTATAATCAGCTGCCTGTAATGATGTAACTGTTGTGGATCCATCGAGGGCTGGATGTGTATGATGTCTGTTCTTCTGGGAAAGGGTAATATCGAGAGCCGAATGATTCTAGACGAACGACCGGGTTTAGTTCGGTCTAATTACACTGCAAGCAAGAGGTGACAGGTGTGCTTAGCCCGGATTAAATCGGTGGTTCTGCCACTAGCTGGTATCAAAGCCGATCATACACAGACAACAGTCATATCATCTGGATTTGATTTACAAACCTATTTTCGAAAACCATTTTCAAGTAATTCAAAAATGAGAGTATACGATATGCCCATACTAAGTATGTTAGTATATTACCAGGTAACATCGCTAACATTCTGACCTAGATAGAACTCACTATACATATTCGGCGCTTTGGGAAGCAACATTTCAGCCATAGTCATCCCCATTACTGGTGGAACGCTATTGGGATTTGCGAACTGTTATGAACCCTGCATTCACGCTGGTAGGATATATCTTTCTAAGGGGGGTGGTCATGCCATTGTACTGTTTTGTGATCGTTCCTCCTTCGACCAAAATTATAACTAGATCTTGTTGGCCACTATTTCTCTCCCCAGCAATTCCCCAGTATTGGAAGAACGTCGGGTGTGTTGAGAGAAATGGCGCCACTACGTCGTCCACCAGACATAGCCTAAACAAATTCATAGGATACCACTTTTAGGTTTAGCGTGGTAGTGTATGATAATGAGATGACGGTTATTGTGTGAGCATGCATTTTTCTACAGGTACACTAACCATGTGCAATTTAAGAACGAATAGAGAATGACTAGATCCATTAGGGAGAGGCATGCATATATGCCACCGGATATTCGTTAGTCATATATGATGTGCTTAGGATATTTGATGTGAGATCGAATAGGACGAATCATGCATCATGTCACCTTATCTTACCTTATCTCACATGCCTTGCTTTTTGTTGCTTGAGAGTGACTAGATGCATACTGTATTGGAATGTGTGTTACCACTATTTTGATGTGTAGCTCAAGATACGAGTAGAACAAGCAGAAACTATGTACATAACTCAAGTAGTACACTTAATTTATGGTAATCTTTCTACACATCACTCACTCTAAATCCGGATGGTTCAGCGAATGCAAGCAAAAACATTAAATAGGTCGTTCAGCCTAAAAATCCAACCCATGACAAAGTTTGCAAGTTTAAAACGTGTTCCAACCTCGTTATGGTAAAACTTTATGTGTAAAAGTTATAGGTAATGGCTATGAGAAAACTTTTTGTATTCTTTGTTTAACAAGAAAATGTTTGTGTAGTGGGGTTATGGCTTGATGAAGTATGGAGAGAAATCTGATCAAACAGAATCCAACACATAAAATTGTAAGTTAAGCTTTTTTCCACTATAGAACCCACCTATATCAGGTATAACAAACTTGTAGAGTACTAAATTTTTTATCACTTTTATATATAACTCTCCCTCTGCAAATGCGTGCATTGTGAAGTGCAAGATAAAACAAACCCGAGTTAAAAATCTACACCACTATGACCTGCTGGTAGAAATCTGAGATTTGCTGTTGATCTAAAGGGTTTTAGTAAAAACTTTCTATATGAAATTTGTAGTTCATAAGTAGACAAACAACTTTGCTATATTGACCTTGTTGCTAAAACGCCTATAAGGATGCTCTACAATCACTTTAAGTCGGAATTTTAAATCGGAACAGCCAGTCTTAGTCTTATAAATTGAAGTTCTGCGCATAATCTGAATGAAGTTAGCTAAAGCTCATCATATCAAAGTTGTAGCACACGAAGTTTACAACAAGTCTTTCTATTGTGACCATGGCCTGAAAATGCTTCTAACTATAGCAAACACCAAGAAGTAAAACATGACTCAAATCTGGACAGATTTGACCTTAGCTTAGTAATCTGAGGTTTCACCTATTTTCCACTTACAGTTCGCAGAAATGTCTCATACCAATATTGTAAGAAACTTCAAAATGAACACCTTTCGTATTCTGCTCTCAGTCTAAAATTGCTCCTATCTACAACTATGGTAGGTTTTGTGCACCTATTTAAATCTGGACAGATTTTTCAGTAACTCACAAATTTGAATACTTGAACTATTTCAAAATAGAACCAACCGAAACTTTCCGTACCAACGAGGTAGAGTATGGACTTTCGCACTGACTTTCATATCCTAAGTTCCATAGAGTCCATCGATTGACCCTCAGAAATCTAGTATAAACTATACACACTAGAAAAAGGCGATATAAGTTTGTGCCATCACCTTGCGATGAAATCACGTATCGGCGTATTCTTTTGGGCACGTAAACGTGAAATGCACTATGGCTAGCACCAGGCTTTTAAAACTATTGAACTTATGGGAGCCTTATTCTTCCTGCTACAGATGTCACAGTCGTTCGACTTATGCCCTGATCACCTCGTGCCCATGAAGGCTAAAACAACAGCACCTGAAGGTCTCAAGAAGAAGAGGAAAGCGAAAGAATCTTCCACCGATGCGGCTTCTGTTCAACATCTGTGACTTGGCATGGTTCTATTGAAGGGATTCGTTCAAGCCTAAAGATCAAGTCAAGATAGTTCGTACGTGTCGACAACTAGGTATTGGGCTAGGAGGATTCTATAGGCCTAGTTTCTAAAATGGAGCCAAGATGAAGCTATGGATGATGTGTCTAGGGAAGATTTAGGATCCTACTACAGGCTTCTATGGGCCAATGCATCAGTGTGATGGAGGCCAAGTCCCTGCGATACCAAAAGTGTTCAAGGACAGTTGCTCAAACTGCAAATTCTGCTGCAAGCGAGTTTCCTGAAATCAATCCTGACATATGCATCGTCAATTACTACAATGACTCTAGGAAGCTCAGACTCCATCAAGACAAGGATGAACCACAAAGAAGCCTCAGCCAAGGTCTACCTGTCGTCTCGATCTCCATAGGCGACACTGCTGAATTCTTATTCGGTGATACTCGAGACAAGGATAGAGCGACTAAGATCAACCTCGAATCTAGCGATGTTCTTATACTTGGTGGAAGATCAAGACTACTATTCCATGGTATCTCCCACGTGAAGCCTAACACTGCACCGACATGGCTGAAGGAAGAAACCGGTCTTAGACCTGGACGTGTCAATCTTACGTTTAGGCAGTACTAAGTGCCGATTGGTTTGGTAGTGTTCGAGTCAGATTTTTGTAATAAGGGAACATGATTCTTGTAGATCAAGCAGACCTCGTGTATCCAGCTCTATAAAATTTACTAGTGTCTCGTTTTCATGGTTAATGTACCGCTAGTCTTACTGCAGTAGTACTTCGAATGTTGGTAATTCCCATGTCTGGAAACTATTGCCGTTCATGTACTTCAACCTCTTGTAGTGCAATGCAACCCTAATTTATTTGCATTGTATTTCAATGTTCATGAATTCTTTGCTCTGAACCTTTGCAAATCGAGGACTCCTGGCCTCTTTGATCCATATCATTCATACATTGAGGTTCATATGTTGTAAACTCTTGTATTTTATACATATTTCATTGCTCATTTCCGTGCCAAAATCTGGTATTACTCACGACACCTTGGATTGGATGGTTATACCACACTTGATGTCATGTTTACCTAAGCAGTCTATGGTGCCATGATGGAACCTAGAGTCCTGTGTGTACGGCCGTCACATAGTTGTGCTACTAGGTGCGTGTAGGTATCGAGACATGCAAAGGCAGTAACATCACTTCAATCGTGGAACATTCATATCCAGTTTTCATCCCTTTGTTGATCTTGCTACTCTTGGTTGGTAGAGGTGATGGATTCCATTTCCACTATCTTGTATATATCATTTCATTGCCTTGTTTCACCTTGCCTTTCTTGAGTTGTGGGAGTAACCAACCACCACCCATTGCTTATTCACATCCTTTCATTTGCATGTATGGAAGTGATCGATTCCATTTCCACTATTTCGGTGCATCTTTCCATTGCCTTGTTTCACCTTGCCTTCTTGACTAGTGAGCATGGTCCGCCTCAATCCTACGGCTTGCTCATATCTATTCATTTCCTTGTTTAACCTTGCCTTCGATGGGTTGTGTGAACAATCAACTCTGTTCCCACTGCTTCGTTGGATATCTTCCCTTCATTTGTTGAACCTTATTCTCCGAAGGTGAATTTCACAAACATCCTCCACACTAGCTTTTGTTCTCGGCCGGTGCTCTTGCCATATCGTCATTTCCATATGAGTTGTTTTCTTCCTCTTAGAAATTACCCAAGAAGGGAGCTTACTAACATTCTCAATTGTTTCGTTAGTAAGTACACGTTCTGCTACTTCCATTTTCTTGGTCAGTCCTGACCAATGCTAAGAAATCGTACAAACCATCACCTTGGCTTGGCGAATACGGCCTATCTTCTCCCTCTTGTGCCTTTCTTGTCACGATGAGCAGGATGTGCTATGTTTCACCACATCTTACTCTTTGAAGACATGTTGATTTAGTATTTTATATGCATACACAGTCCCTATCGAATAAACTGAACATGTCTCTCAAAAACACATCCAATGACATTCCTTTGAATCACAAGATTATGCTTTGTTCAATTTCCGACTATGTACGCTTTGCATTCATTGTTTGGATAAATCAGGTACTTATCACGTTTCTAATCTTGGTGTCAAAGTCAGGGAGTAACTCCTTTCCTTTGCTTCTATCATTGTCACTCACTCACTGACCACATTCTCTTCATGGTTTGTTCATTGGCTCTCATATATGGCACTGACTTCTCGAGTACCTTAGGGAGACCACCCTATCCTTACTAGATGGCGCTTTGTGACTACTTGTGTTAAAGAGCTACTAACCATTCACAAGCTAGTTGACAAAGCTAACAGGTGAAGATTGGATATTGCCACGTGCATTCGAAAAGACACGAACCACGATGCCCATACCCTTTGCAATACGCGCTAGGTTATACAGCCGCACCTCATCCAAATCTCAGGATAAGATTTCTTTAAGGGGGTGGGTTGTGATGCCCCTAGCATCTCAAAATCCTTGACACACAATTAGATTAATGTTAAGCATGGATTTGGACCTAACCATGCTTAGAGAAGAACAATAACTAGGCCAATAAATCACTAAGTCAAAATTTTCAAGTTGAATATGCAAAACCTTGTGTTGTTTTGTTGAGTAGTTAAAAATTTATACGTTTTCATGCAAGACATCAAATACAAAAGTTTTAGTTCAAGATGTTGCCTTCAAATTTACTATTTTGACCATTTTCAAAGTCAGATATTAAGAGGTTCAAAAGTTCAACCAAACCAAGTCAGCCTGCACTTCATTCAGAAATTACTTTTGATTTCACTATAGACCGTAAAAATCTTACTTTCTATGAAATGAAATTAAACTGATCGCCTTTCAAATGCACATGACCTCAAAGTAATTGGCCCCATTTGGTCAATCAAACATCTAAAACAAGAAAGACCATACATAAATTAAAGCTGCAGTTTTACCAAACCTTTGAATACAATTGTGCTTGTAGTACAAAATATATTGTTATATAGCCCAAACTTTCTATATCAAACTTGTGGACAATTTAATGAGAAACAACTTTGGTATTTTGTATGTTGACATGCATAAAGGTTTGCAGTAGTGTTTTGGATTGATTGTTGTTAAACTAAGAAATCTGTCAATGATTGACCTACTGGGTAAATTCAAATTTTGAGCAAAGAAAAGATGTGATCTTGTAAAACTTTTTATATGAACGTTGTAGATTATGAAATTTTGAACAACATTGGTATAATGGACTTTGTATGAAACTATGCATAAAATGGTCTTTAGGAATGTTTAGTTCAGGTTGAACCCTGGTCAAACTTGTGGTCAGTGACTTAAATTCAAATTTAAATCAATAAACTAGGCCATAACATGGTATTAAAGTCTATAACAAAGTTATAGGGGGACAAATTTAGAGCAATTCTTATATTTATACCTTAACCAAATTTGTCAAATTAGGTGTTCATTTTATCAAATTTCAGAAACCTGATCCACTGGTCAATGCCCGTATCCCATTTTTGTTTTCAAATTTATTTTCCTTGTACCTATGACAAGTGGGCCCGCCTTGTAAGGTAGCCTTGGATCCCCAACAGGTGGCCGACGGCCCTTGCCACCTGACACTAGCTGGCCATGCCAGCGTCGAGGCCAGCGCACCAGCCCCAGCCTCCCTTCGCCCTTAGGCAAAGGGGAGAACTGCCCTCCTGCTCCCTCCTACTTGCTCCCTCACTCACCCCCTCCCTGCCTCTCGCCTCGCGCCCACGGGCACCGACCGCCATGTCCGTGGAGCTCGAGCTCCACCGAGCATTGCCGCACTCGCCGTGTCGGCCCCCCTCCGCTCCATCGAAGGCACGCACCGCACTCTACACACCTTCCTCCATCGTTTCCCCACATCCGTGGCCACTTCCATCGCTCGTCCACTCCTCCCCAGGTTCGCCATCGCGTCACGCCCGCGTCACCACCTGACCTCCCCATGAAGAGCCACCATCGGCGCCCTCCCAGCGCCTCCAAAACCTAACCATGGGGTTCGCCCTGGCCTTGCACAGCCGGTGAGCCCGAGGCCATCGCCATTCCCCTTCTCACCCGCGAGATCGACGTTGCGCCACCGCCTTCACCGTGCCACCTCGGCCCTCGGTTCACGGCGCTGTTCCCTGCATCCCTCCTCCACCCCGTGTGATGAGGTCATAGGGAGAGCTTTCCCATCACCGGGAATTCCTTCCCGGGGCAGGTCGGCTTCAAGCCCGCGCCTCCACGCGCCGACGCACGCGCGGGAAGACGGCCCGCCACGCGCTGCGTCCCCCTGTTCGGAGGTAGAAGATGATGGTGGTTTTGCTAATAGCCCCCTGCCATTTTATCCATTTCCTTACCGAGCATGAACACTGTACACTGAGTTTTTGCTCAATTCCTTGCAGGCCCCTGTAATATGTAGATACTTGCGTAAAGGTCCCTGTGCTATGTGATTTTAATACTAATTGCACCTTCTAGGTTAGAAAATTTAAAAATCCATAGTAAATTGTAGAAAAATGCTAAAAATACAAACTTTGTTGCATTATGTTCATCTTTAATATATCTACAGAATGGAAGAGAAGTGGATCCATGAAATGACAGTTTTACCCCTGGAATGTTGCATGCATGATAGAACTAAATAAATTGCAAAAGTGGGCTATATGGGTTCCAAAAATCATGAAATCTTATTGGTAGTACATATGTGGGATTGGGATCTGTTCAGGAATTTTTGTAGCCCTAGCATTGCTGGCAAATGCTAGATCTACCCCTAGGGTTGAATTTGTGCAATAAAAATGCATGGGAAATACTTACCATTTGAAACTTGCTCTAAAAATTATGCTGGATTTTATGGGAGCACTTTGTGGTATATTTAGCTGGTAGGAAAAGTTTCAGAGTCTACACATAAGGTTTGAGGTATGATTTGGAATTTACAATTTAATGCTTATTTAAATAGATACTAGGAAAAAGTGGCCTTAAACTGCAAAATAAATTCTGGGAAAAATCATGCGAGCATTTTGGTTATAAGTAGGTTCCAGAAAGTATTTTTGGAGAATTTGCACTTGCTATTTACTATGTGATTTGAAAATGGTAAATTCTATGCTAATATAAACAATAAATTAGAAAAGTGGTATTTAATGTGTTCCAAAAACATCACCCGGCATGATATGTTTGACTTGCTGAATGGAAATAAAACATCACCCCACCTCGTGCATGTGTCTTAGTAATTTAAATAACTAAATCGCTATTGCAAATTTTTACCGGGTCACAACATTAACATGTTTCATTTATGATCAATAATCTGCCAATGTATGTATATGATTGCAATCCTTGCTCTAGATACATAAAAAGTACTATTGTTGCTAGTGCCAGGTGTGATGTTTGAATGTGCTAGTAGTTCATTACATGTGTAAATATATACTTGTCTGATGCTTTGCTTACATGTGGTATGATACAGGACAATTTAAATTGATATTTAATCATATGCTGGGTACGTGTGTTTCTTTGTGAACACCTGATTGTATGAGTGAATGCTTGCTCCCAGTCCACAAAAGTACTTTTATTTAAGTAGTTTATCAATCACCTTTCTGCCTATCCATAAAAGGATTGTTCACATGTGTGCTTCATATTCATGCATCTCATTCCCTTCATCATGCATAGTATTCATATAGTGATGCACGATGCAGATACGTGATCCAGAAGCAAATACAT
This sequence comes from Paspalum vaginatum, assembly GCA_030272315.1. Lineage (NCBI taxonomy): Eukaryota > Viridiplantae > Streptophyta > Magnoliopsida > Poales > Poaceae > Paspalum > Paspalum vaginatum. The sequence goes on along the minus strand of CM059013.1, from coordinate 29,409,280 downwards.
GGAGCTTCTTCAACCGACGGTGGTCCAGAAGACCAACTAAGCCCCAAACACGACCTGGAGGGCCCATCAGTCATGATTGGATGGAGGAGGTCTCCAAGTGATCAAGGGTTCCCTAGGGCAAAGCCTCATAACCCGGCAAACTAACTTTAGCTTAGTTTGTTGGTTTGGATGAAAATAAGCAAAGGTAGACAGGACCATGATACTCCCACCTAATATAAACTTGATTGATTGATGATTATGCATCCGCATTAGGAGTTGGTTGAAAACCATTGCATTAAATTCCCTGGCCGCCCTGACCCTAGCACCTATACCTAGAGTTCGTAGGACGAGTCACCTAGAATTGGTAGGTGCGAGTAGACACGAGTGAATGGAGTCACTCGTCGCGTAGGTGGTTTCAAAAATCATGGAACTTTTAGTACTGAGGAAGCAATATTATGCTCATGATTTAAATGGAGACCAGGCGAAGAATAATTTTATTTTGTGGTGTGTGTTGTTGTATCATTTCGCTCCGCCTGTGTCATTTAAGGTCCATTTGTTGTTCGCCTATTGGTCGGCATAACATTGCTAAAATGCTTAATTGGGATATGGGACCGGTGAAAGTCATACCTGGGCTCGTCCAAAGTTTTCGAGGTGCCGTCCATCCACTTGTAGGAGGCTGATGGGCCCAGGGGCACTTGTACTCGAGGGAAGGCTGACCCAGTGCACTGTGGTAATACTCCTGAGGGGGCACAACCCGGGGGTTAGGTGGGGTGCTTTGAGTCTTGGGATAAGACAGGTGGAGCTGGGGGCTATATGTGGGAATGCGAAGGCTAGTAAGCATATACCCCTGGCATGATAGTTATTCCCGGGAAATAAAATCGATTTGAATCGCTAATGCCCACCAGGTGTGGGAATGCCAATACCTTTATCATTCATCATAGTAACTACTTGAATATATTATATCTATTACTCATGTTTTCAAATACTACATACATGTACTACTGTGTTGCTTACATTTCTGCAAGTTATTATTATTGTGTAATTATATGCAAATAATGAAACTTGTTACTTTATGATGTTATACCTCTGCTTAAAATCAATGGCTAAGGATCTACATGTTAGTAAGCAAGCTTTGCGTCAGCCGTAAGCCAATCCATTAAGTCCTACTAAGTAATTAGTACTCAGGGTTTGGCCCCCACCTTTTGAGTGCAGGTACTGATGACATCTGGACAATTTCTTGGAGAAGGGTAGTACCGGTGGGCTCGATGCTGCTCATCTCATTCATTGTTGCATGAAGACTACCAAAGTTTTTTGTTTCCACTGCGAGATGTTTTTGAAATCACTTCTGCTATTTGTTTTGAACTTGCCTTTCATATGGCACTATGTTGGTACTTATATTTTTATTTCGAACTGGTTTGTAAAATAAGTTTACTTATGCTATAATCAACTGCCTGTGATGATGTAACTATTGTGGCTCCATCGAGGGCTGGATGTGTATGATGTCGGATTCTCTGAGAAAGGGTAATATCGAGAGCCGAGTGACTCTCGACGGACGACCGGGTTTTGTTCGGTCTAATTACACTGCAAGCCAGAGGTGGTAGGTGTGCTTAGCCCAGATTAAATCGGCGGTTCTACCACACTCCCCTTCTACCAGCGCATACCTTTTTGCTTGATGGATTACACACTCTGTCGATGCTTCATCATCAAAAAGGATGTTGTCTTTCAGAAACCCCCAGATCTCTCAGATCCAACTATCGGGGTTGGCCTGAGCTTCTTCCTCTCTAGGAAGGATGCTATTTTCTGGGGCTTGGGGTGCCTTGGGGTTTAGGTGTCCAGCATTGTTGTCCCCTGGCTGGGAGGGAAGAACTTCTCCCAATCGGGAGGTAATGGCTACCACTTGGGTATCACCCCCGAACTCTTCGAGCGTAGGCTCCGCCACTAGGCGGAGTAAGCAGTTGCAGAAGACCCCATCTGTGGGAGGTTGCCACACCAAGGCAAGGATTAAGAGTTCATTGGCCACGGTGTTTTCCTCTCAAGCTATATATTTAAACTCCACAGCTTCAAAGGAGAGCTTGATCTTTTTAACTTTTGTGAGGTATGCAGCGAGGTGGGGTTTGTTAGATGTGCACACTTTGTTGACTTGGTTAATGATGAGCTACGAGTCACCCTTTACTTGGAGTTAGGCGAACCCCGAGCCCAATAGCGGTCTGAAGCCCGGTGATCAGTGCTTCATACTCTGCGACGTTGTTTGAAACCTTGAACAAGATATGAAACATATACCGCATAGGCTCCCCGTCGGGCAAGGTGAGAACGATGCCTGCCCCTATGCTCAAACGTGTGCAGGAGCCATTGAAGTGGAGCTCCCATGGCATCTCGGTGAAGTGGACACATGGTTCTTCGGGAGTGGCAGATTCCAAGGCTTCTAAATCTAGTGCTTTGGCCCTGGTGTCCATTCAATGATGAAGTCAACTACGATCTAGCTTTTAACAGCGTGCTAGGGTATGAATTCAAGCTCGATCTCCACCAATTCTGCCGCCCACTTTACTATCCGCGCGGTGGTGTGCCAATTTCTCAGCACTGACCCGAGCGGTTAGGAGGTCACAACTGAGATCTTATGCCCTTGGAAGCACGGCGTAGTGTAGCTTCTAGACTTCATAGTACCTTGCGGCGACATCCCAGAGCACTTCACTGACAAAGTAGACTGGGTACTGGATCTTCCTAGGCATCACGACGCTGACATCGAATTCAGCTCCGGGGCATCGGATTCTGGGGAGCCCAAAGTCTTAGGACAATACGCAAGCACTGCTTCTATGTCAACCTCCTTGTGGCTGAGGATCTCATGCCTCCCAGGTGGGCATTGCTCATTCCTGGAGGCATGCACTCGGCCTCTAGCACCATGCTGACCACACTGTGGGTGGCCACGATGTAGAGGTAGAGGGGCTCTCCATCCCCTGGTGTGACCAGCACCGGGCGAAGGGAAGAGAGGTATTTCTTCTGGTCCTCGAAGGCTTCTTGGGCATCTTCCATCCATTCAAATGAGTTGTTTTTCCTGAGGAGCTTGAAGAATGGGAGGGCCCACTCTTCGAGCCTTGAAATGAAGTGACTAAGGGTAGCCATGCTACCAGTCAACTTTTGCACTTCCTTGACGTGCGTTGGGGGCCGCATCTTTTCGATGGCCCAAATTTTTTTGGGGTTTGCCTCGATTCTCCGATGGGAGACCATAAAACCAAGGAGCTTGCCAGCGGCAACCCCAAACATTCATTTCTAGGGGTTCAACATCATCTTATACTTGCGCAGGCTCAAAAAAATTCTGTCTAAGTCCTGGAGGAATGTCTCACTCCGACAGGACTTGACTACGATATCACCAACGTACACCTCTACTGTTTTGCCTATATGGTCTTTCAATGTGACATGAGTAGTGCGCACAAAGGTTGCTAGAACATTCTCGAGACCATAAGGCATCATTTCATAACAAAACAAACCACAAGGAGTAATAAAATAGATTTTCTCCTAATCATCCCTAGCCATTCTAATCTAATGGAAACCTGAATATGCATCTAGAAATGATAAAAGTCCACATACAGAAGTAGAATCTACAAGCTGATCTATTCTAGGGAGAGGATAAGGGTCTTTTGGACAAGCCTTGTTCAAGTCAATGTAGTCGATGCACATTCGCAGTTTTCCCTCGGCCTTGGGAATGACCATGGGGTTTGCAAGCCAACCTGGGTGTTGAACGTCCCGAATGCAGCCCGCACGACGAAGCTTGCCATCTTCGAGGCAGATGGATTGCTGCCTCTCCATTGACTGCTTGCGGACCTGCTGCTTGACCGGTCCTTGCACAGGATGGATCGCTAATTTGTGCTAAATCACCTCCCTCAGGAACTTGGGCAAGTTGGAAGGTTGCCAAGCAAAAACATTGACATTAGCCCAGAGGAAAGCGATGAGCGTGAGTTCCTATTTTGTCTCTATACCCCTACCTATGAGAGCGGTCTGGGAAGCCTTGGCGCCGATCTGGACGACCTTCGTCGGAACATTATCCCCACTGAGGAGATCCTTCGGGGTTAAATCCCCGGCGCAGGACTTTGGAGCTCCCAAGTCATCGAGAGGCCCTTGGGAGATGGTGGGGATCCCCAGGTGTTAACACCGAGGGGCTCATGCCCTGAGGTTCAACGTACCCTTGCGAGCCGATGGCCTGTAGCTTCCTGATTGCTGCTGCAGCTGAGGGGCGATCACCGTGGATGGTGATGACACTGTTGGGACCTAGCATTTTCAGGCACAAGTACCCATACTGCACGGCAGCCATGAAGTTGTAGAGGAAAGGTTGATCGAGGATGGCGTTATAGGGAAGCTAGAGCTTCACAACAACGAACTCAACATGCTCAATCTGGTGGTTCTCCGGGGTCCCAAAAGTGACGGGGAGAGTGCACGCACCGCATGGAAAGATAGCCCCGGGGCCTATGTCCCCGAAGGGTGCAGCTGAGGTTAACTTCCCTTCTGGGATCTCAAGCACAGTGGAGGCCTAGGAGGAGATGACATTGAGGCCTACCCCCACCATCGACAAGAACATGCTTGAGACAAGCATTGGCAATGTTGGCGGCAGTTCTCCAACCCTGGCCTTGTTCCCTGGATGGTCTCCGTGGCTGAAGGAGATGGGCATGTTGATCCACCTAAGTGGGACACGCAACTTTAGGAGTGCCATGACTGCAGTTACCTCCCTGTGCACGAGTTTAATAGCACGGCAGGAGGTTACGCTGCTGATGTTGCTGTGCATCACAATGATGGTTCGCTTGGCCATTTGGAATTGCTGCGTGTAGTCCTCATTGCCTTTATTGTCGATAGGATCTTGAGGGGTGTGTTTGGCATGTGAGCCGCAACTTTTAGTTCACCCCTCTTTTCTTGCTGCCCCTGGGGGTTCTCACGGCACTGGCAGTTATATTCTGCGTGTTCTTCATGATCTGGCAATTTTCCAAATCGTGGGTGTTAGAGTTGTGGATTGGACACCACTTCTCCGACTGGCCCCATTCGGGATTTGGCTTGGGCTTCTTATCATCGCGGTGGGGTTGGTTGTTGCCTTGGTTGTTATTCTTGCTGCCACTACCTGCACAAATAGTCCCTTGGTCTGGAGCCTTGTTCGTCTTCTTCCCCTAGCCTTCTAGGCTGGATCGCCTAGGCATTGTGCCACACGCGGCCTTCCATCATGCGGGCACATTTGTCCGCAAGGGTCAGGAGCTTGCCAACATACTAGATCTCATGGGTAGCTAGCTTCTCGAGCATTTTCTCGCCACGGACACTCTAGCGAAAGGCAACAAAGACAAAAGCCACGGTGATTCACAGAATGGTGTGGCGAACCTGGTAGAACCGCTGCATGAACTGACGTAGGGTCCAGTCAGGATGCTATTTCATGGCATGGAGGTCCGCCTCGGAGTCTGGTCGTGCACAAGTACTGGCAAAGTTCGAAACGAACTGCCTACATAGCTCTTCCTATGAGGTAATATAATCTTCTAGGAGACTCATCAACTGGGACCATGCTAACCCAGTTAACGCGACATGGAAGTAGTTCGCCATTACGTCGTTTGCGCCGCCTGCGGTGATGATGGCGGTGGCACATATCTGGAGAAACTCTATCGGGTTGATGTTCCCGTCAAATTTCTCTGACAGATGGCGCCCGTTGCGAATGTGGTGCCAGGGCCTTGCACCTAGCCCAGATCTGAAGCTCTAGGGGGATAGGTGCCTGGGGTACCTGGTACATCGGGGCTGGCTAGGGCACGGGGGCCTAGTCTCTGACTTGGCAAGTAGGGGGCCGATGTTGCTGATGTGGTCCACCACCTGGTGGGGGTGGTGCTTCAAACATAGGGATTGGGATCCATGCTGTTCTCCACTATCAATGTCTTGGTGATGAAGGTCACTGCTTTGGTTGATGATAAGGCATGCGTCCTCTACCACCTCACTCTTCTTAATGACCTCCCGGAGGTCATACGACTGCTACTATTGCTTTTGCGGCAGGGGCTGTGTTACTGGTGGGGGCTGGACCCCTGCATGCTCTTGGTGTGCTCGAGACTGCACCGTCGGTGGAGAAAGTGGTGCCTCTAGCGCCCCAGAGACCTGAGAGTAACCGGGACCGGTGTGGCCGGCGGCCACGAACCTAGAGATGTCCTGCTGCCACTGCTCATAAGCATGGGGCGGCATGTCGCATGCTGGTGGGTTACACAGCAGGGCCTCGGCCGCGGGGCCTCGGCCGCATTGAGAGCTCTAACTTCTTGCGCAGAGAAATCTAGCTGACGCTAAACGTAGCGACTGGGACTACACCACCCCATAGCTTCTAGGCTGTGGAGAGACTAGGACTTGTTCCTTGGCCCTCGCTATGGTGCCGGGGGCTGCCGAGCCACCGCTGGCGGCAGCGGAGTGTGCTATGCATGGGGGTCGCCAACGGTCCTGTGTAGTGGAGGATGCCCCATAGGTTGAACTAGGGCTCACCTCCACAAATAACCAGTGTGGTCACATCCCGCCGGAGGAGCTGATGCCATTCCCTGGGGGGCCCGCTGCGCCCGAGGCTCCCAAGGTCCACGACGTGGTGGCACATCGTGATTGTTGGAGCCAGTGTTGGAGTGAATTGATCCCTCTATTGTTGGCTGGTGAGCAGCCATCGTGGCCAGCAGTCAGCACACCCTACCTCTACCTAGCGCACCAATGTCGAAGGAAATCGACAACGAGGTACCATATAAGCACCTCGCAAGTAGGAAGTTGCGAAGGGGAGTGGGTATTTCTGATATGCACGATGGAGCTCGTGAGACAAGGAGGATTTAGAGAGGTTCGGGCCACCAATGTAGTGTAACAGCCTACATCCTCTGTGAGATGTTTGCTTAGACTTGAAATGTGGATTACAAGCTGAGTCGCCAAGGACCTTGGAGCTTAGCTGAGAATGGAGTGTAGGGTTTCTATCTGGTTCGACCCCCACTCAGGAGCACTACTCCTTCCTTTTATAGACCAAGGGAGGGTCCTTGTATAGATTTGGTAGCACGGCCTGCTACAGTGGTGGTTTTAATAAAATACCTCATATGGTATGGTCTTGGTACCAACAGGCACGGCTCGCTGCAACGGCCGTCACACTGCATAGTATTCATGACCCGCTGAGGGATGTCAACAGCCGCCCACGACGTGCACGCACCCTGCGCACTTACATCACTGTGCTAGCTCATGGGACACCTGGCAGCCTCGTAGCTAGCCCATGGACGCATGACTGTAGGAGGCACTGTGCGTCCGTGGAGAGAGAAGGTGGTCTTGTTGTTGGTGTTCCTTAGCCTTCAGATATAATTCCGCAAGCGCACAGGTAAACGCGTTGTAGCTCTTTCACCCAAGAGTATTCCAGGGTATCAAATCCACAGAGAATGAGGAGTATAATAACACGTAACACAACCAACCGAACTAGTGAAGCTAGCAATGTAGAGGATAAAATATAGGGGAGCAGGTTCTCAACAAATGTTAGATCACCTTACTATACTAAGCATGCAAAGAGATATACTTGTCATATAAACATAGACACCAAAGCTATAGCACCACTGCCAGGCACCAGAGTGCTGATTACCCAGCTGAGAAAGGCGGGTACTACAGGATAAGGCTATATCATCAGCAAGTCTATCCGAACGTACGAGATTGGAATACTGAGAACACAAAAGCTATCACCTAATGTGTCTACCAACCAGAGCTGTGGGATAGCCGATCAACCAAGGTAAACTCTAAGTATGAACACCGTCGTGCCACTCAGATAGTCTACTACTAACTGGTAATGAGCTAGAAAAGCAAGCACTACTATATAGGCAACACTATAAGCATGCACAAGGTTCCCATAAACAGACAAGTATAAGACTAAGTATGAAAGCAAAGTAAGTATGAAATAACAAAGGTAGAGGACAAGGAACTTTACTCAATCCTGGAATTGAATATCCTTCCGCTGAGAATACAAGTATGGGAGCAAAGAGAAATCCGGCTCCCGCACTCTTCTCCTCACTAGTCTCCTTGATACAAGAGGGACTCTCTCTACAAGCTAAGGGATAACTTCACTTCTCCACACTATACACTTCACACCAAGTGCTATTATGCCACTACATCTACACACACTCACTAATGAGCTACCAGGGGGTATTTATAGCACCAAGGGAGTGAGGGGGTACTTGTAGGGTCGGTATGGTGGTTACAAGGGTGTGGGCCAGGCCGGGCGGCCTGGTGGGAGGCCGGGCGGCCTAATAGGAGGCCGGGCGGCCTGGGGTGCCCTTGGATCCACCGCCTTACTTCATCCTTTGGTTGATATTGACTCCCCAAGGCGGTTGTAGGTCGGTTGGCGGTTATCCTCATGTGCTTTTGCCTCAACCATTGGATTATGTTTGTGTTTCTTCCTTAGCCATTGGATGGGACTTCCCTAGATCGCTGACTTAACCAATCTGTGGGCTGGATTGGTGAGGTGGAGGCCTTCCGATGTGTTTGTGCTTCTTCTCTCGGTTGCCACGGTGGATTTATGTTTGACATGTTGCCCCTTGCATGCAGGTGAAGAATGGTGGCATTCAGAGCCGGAGGCAGGCCAGACGACCTGGAAAGAGGCCGAGCAGCCCGGGTCCTTAGCCCATTTTTAGCCTTCCTTCTTGGTTCATCATGTCTCATCATGTCTTGTATGTTTTTGTACCGTGACAAGTGTTCCTGCAAGACTTTTGTACACAACTCGTGGAACCGGTTAATAGGTATGAACCTTGCATAAAATCACCATTAGAACATGAAATGTTGGTGGTCGAAATGGGTTATAACGACCGCAAACACTTGTCTGCCCCGGCGGGCGGCAATGGACCCACGCATCTTGCGCGTGTGCGGGTGTTTTTTTTTTTGACCCACTCATCTGATGCATTCAAAGCAGTAGGTAGTGAGCTCCTTTGCTTGGAAAGAATCTTCCCCTAGGCTTACGTGTCTAGCCCCAGTGGGACCCAGGGTTTAGCACTTGGGTCTATGAGCCATCTGCCAACCCCGGGGGTTGGCCTCATGCAACCCTGAGGCCAGGGCCATTTAAGCAGAGATCTTATGGGCCTTCCTTGCGAAGGCGGATTGATGTACTATCACTGGTATTTCTTTATGATGAGGAGTCACCTAGTGGATGCATCGGGGGTATAGGTCCCCCGTGGCACCAATAGTGCTGCTAACGCTAACCCTTCTGTTGACTAAGTTTTGTCCTTGGTTTCAAGTACGAGGAGGAGTTGGAGGCTCTTGATGATGAGAAGTTGTGCTTGCTATCCAACAAGTTCCAGCGCCCCTATTCCAATAGGATGAACCACATAAGAGGTAGAAAGCTCTAGTGCTACGAGTGCGGGAAGACATACCACTTCATTGACAACTGCCCTTAGAGGAGAGCTCATGTGAAGTACCCCATGGGCAAGTATGACCACAACAAGAAGGGCGGTGAGTACACCTCCGACAAGAAGAAGGGCAAGTATCAAGGCGATAAGAAGAAGCGGTTGTACTTCAATAAGAGGGACTTTGTCAAGCAATACCAGAGCACGCCTAGGAGCGCAACCGTGCTTTCATTGCTAGCCTCAATGATTGTCATGGAAGCTCAAGTGACTCTAGCTCTGATAGCGATGATGGTGATGAGAAGATCAGCAGGCACACCGGACTCTGCTTTTTCGATGATGAGATCGGCTACTGTACCATGGCCCTCACGGGTGATCAAGCCGGCTCCACTGACACGAACATCTGCAACAAGTTCAATTCTGACTCTTAGGTGAGTGATGATGAAACTGAGGAGGATGCGATGTTTCGTGCTTTGAAAAACCAGGATCGATTGCTTAGAGTAGCTGCTATGGATCTTAGGCTTGCTAATAAGGATGCTACTGTGGAGGCTGAGCTTGAGACTTTCAAGTCTAAACTTGCATGTGATTTGAATGATCTTGCTATAGCTAAGGAAGCATGTGCTGTTGCAATATTGAATGCTCTGACTGTTAGGTTCTAGAAATTGAAATTGATGAATTACACTCCAAGCATGCTAGTAACATAGATTTGTTGTGTTCTACCACCACGGGATGGACCACACAATGGTTTAGAGATTGAGGGGGGAACACAAGGAGATCACGATGGTGTACAGAATCAAGAACACAGTAATTTAGGCAGGTTCGGGCCACTAAATCGCGTAATACCCTACGTCCTGTATAAGGTGTGTGGTTATATTGCTTGAGCATGTCGACCGTAGATGGGCATGACCTAATCTAAGGTCTGATGGGGGTCTTACCAAACTAGGGTTCCTCGCTCCTTTATATTGGCTGAGAAGCTTGGGGTACAAGTCAAGAGTCCAAGTTGGATTAAAATTAGCAGCCCACATCGTCCTGCGCTGTGGGTTCCAAGGTAGCCTACTCAGCCCACCTAGCAGAGTGGTTACAAATCATCTACATGAAGTACCCGTGGATATATGACACCCACAAGCCCCCAAACTTCATGGGGATTTCGCCCAAGAAATCATCTTGAAGGTCTTCTAGGATCTGCTCCCTTCAAAGAATCTTCAAATTATAGTGTGGAGGTCATCGCTAGATGAACTCCATATGGAGTAGCCCCAAAGCTTAATGTTGACTTGAGTAGCAATTAGCTTGAAGGTTTGAATCAATATACAATGACTGAAACATCTGGACAAATTGTCTTCAGCATGCAAAAACAATGGATGCATTACAAGATGTAATCCATATAGAGTAGCCCTCGATCTTTGAGCTCACTTGAGTAGCAATCGGCTCGAAAGTCTAACAAAATATTCCTGTCAAAGTGTTCAAAAAATTTCACTAGCATCCACCCATAGCCCCTGAGCCTCAAGCTGTTTAGCAGAAACAAGTTGAGGATCAAGTAGCCAAACAATCCGAGTGGTCTTCAAAAATTCTGATTGCTCAGCTAGCAATAATGAAGTCATCTGAGTACCCAGCTATTGGAAATACGTCACTAGCTGAGTGCCACAGCCCTAAGTTGATGTAGTAGTAGGCGAGGTAGTGAACTGGTCAGCTAGTGGGAACACCATCCATGAGTCAACACGCGACCCCCAAGCCAATGGAGTCATCATCAACTAGTCAGCGGCGGTTCCCCAAAGTTGATGGAGCATGTAGTCGGCGAGGTGACGAAGAGGCCGGCTAGCGGTAACACATCACTAGCCGAGCAGCAGAGCCCCTGAGTCGACAAAGCTGTTGGTGGGGTGATGAAGAGAGCGGCTAATAAAAACACGTCGCTAGCCGAGCAGCAAAGCCCCCCCCTCCTGTTGATGAAGCAAGTCGACAGGGTGACGAAGAGGCCGGCTTGTGTAAACATGTCGCTAGACGTGCAACGGAGCCCCTAGGTCGACAAAGCAGTCGGTAGGGCAATGAAGAGGCCGGCTAGTGGATACATGTCAGTAGCCGGGTGGCAAAGCCTTCGAGTCGATGAAGTTGTCGGCAGGGCGACGAAGAGGCCGGCTAGCAAAAACATGTCACTAGCTGGGCGGTAGAGCCCCCTAGTTAGTGAAGTAGTTGGTGGGGCGATGAAGAGCCTAGCTAGCAGAAACACGTCGCGAGGCGATGAAGTGGCTGACTACCACAAACACGTTGCTAGTCGGGCAGCGGAGCCCCCGAATTGACGAAGCAGTCGGCTAAGCGACGAAGAGGCTGGCTAGCGAAAATACATCGCTAGCTGGGCGGTGGAACCCCCGAGTCGACGAAGTAGTTGCCAGAGCGACAAAGAGGCTGGCTAGCGAAAACACATCGCTAGTCAGGCTGTGAAGCCCCCAAGTCGATGAAGTAGTAGGACGGGCGATGAAGAGGCTGGCTAGTGGAAACATGTTGCTTGCCGGGCAACAGAGCCCCTGAGTCGATGAAGCAGTCGGCGCGGTAGTGAGGTGGCCGGCTAGCAGAAACACATTGCTAGCCGGGCGGCAGAGCCCGCCAGCTACTGAAAACACGTCACTAGTCGGGTGGTGGAGCCCCCAAGTTGACTAAGCAGTCGGTGCGGCAACAAAGAGGCCGACTACATTGCTTGCCGAGAAATAGAGCCCTCGAGTCGATGAGTAGTCGGCGGAGCGGTGAAGTGGCCGACTAGCGGAAACACGTCACTAGCTGGGCGATGGAGCGCCCGAGTTGACGAAGCAGTTGGCAGGGCGACGAAGAGGCCGGCTAGTGGAAACACGTCGCTAGCTGGGCGGTGGAGCCCCCAATTCGACGAAGTAGTCAGCGGGGCAACGGAGAAGGTGCTTTAAATTATGCATCGGGCGTTTAAGACTTCAGTTGCAGCATATGTCTAAGGATTTGAGTACTTCAGACTCTTTTCCGTAGAGGCGCTTTAATTATGGGGCGAGTGCTTCAGACTTGGTTTGATTCATTCTCACTTCAGTTATAGTGTATGTCTTAGGACGTGAGTACTTCAGACTCTTATCAGAGGTAGTGCCTTGGCCTGATCGTCGAGTCCTTTCGACTCAGTTCAATTCATTACAACTTTAATTATAGCGTGCACCTTAGGATGTGAGTACTTTAGACTCTTATTGCAGGCAGTGCCTTGGACTGATCATCGAGTGCATTATACTTGGAAAATTATTCACGCCGTTGAGTGCTTAAGACTCAGAAAACAATGAGTGCTTGTGGCCACTCGACCTTTGTCATCGAGTGCTTAGGACTCGGGATACAACATCGAATCTTAAGATTTGGTACCATGCCGTCGAGTGCTTCATGCTCATAATATAAATACGTCGAGTGCTTGAGACTTGGAATATAAATACGTTGAATTCTTAAGACTTAGAGCATAAAGACACCGAGTGCTTAAGACTCATAATATAAAGACATCAAGTGCTCAATACTCAAAATATAATAACATCGAGTGCTTAAGACTCTGTTGCCTCAGGAAACTGGAGAGGAGGATGTCTTGAGACCGGGGCACACGTGGAGTCAGGGAACACGCTGCTGCTATGCTCATCTCCTGGGTGGTGGCTCCGATCGGCTCCTAGGCAGAGCCAATCAGCGGTGGTGTGGACATGCCACTTGAATTGACCTTGCAGCCAGGAAGGTGTGGGCAGATGTGGTGGTTGGCTTTGGTTCTCCCTTTAAAGCGTACACAACATATATAAACATTAAATTCTTGCCTGATCGCTCAGATCGTCATCATGAGAGCTCGTGAACTCCCATTAGCAGACGTGCCGATGTCAGGCGGTCGGTAGCAGATATGTATGTGTATAGTTGTAACAATAAACCACATCCAAAGTAATAAGGATATAATAAACGTATCTAAAACATGATGTAAAAGATCTACATAGCCAGATCGACTTATAACCAGGACCTCCAAAGAAGTACATCTAGATAAACAGAAACATCTTAAGACATGTAAAGATAGGCTGATTGGTATATGCTAATCTATCGATATGTCGCATGCACGTGTTGCAGCGCACGTCATGGACTGTAATAAACGATGGATCCCATACCAAGTGAAGCTTGCTATGAGATTCATCAGGATAACTAATGGATCTTGCACCAAGCGGAGCTTGAAGCGAGATTTATCTGGATAACTAGCAAACCTTGCCATAGATAATGCTTCAGTACAAGGTTCATCATATGGCTCATGCCCTAATGCCCTCCAATGAATGAAACATTAGAGCAGCATGACAATTACCTCAAAGATCCTAATTGCTCAGGGGTGGTGATGTGCCTAGAGAATATGGAGACAACTACTGCTGGGAACGTATGTCATCGATTTTATTACGTATAACATAGGTACATATTTGTGGTAGGGTGACTTGGGCAACAAGTCCGAATCTTACAAGAACAAAACCCTATTTTAATTGGGCTAACTCTAATTCGACTCAAACTAATATGATGCATGGCCCTTTGGCCCTCAACTGCTGCATCGGCTACTTCTCCATTGAGCAGCCCTCCTTAGCCAGATAGTCGATCTGGCCTAACACTAGATCAGCAATTTTTTGGCGATAAAACATGCCCCCTGGTTTTGGCAATAACAATTATTCTAGAACCATAAAGGTAAAGGGTAAATTTCTCCTTCTTGCAAGCAATGATCAAGCAACAATTCGTCATGTGAACCATTCTTGAGGGAACATGGAGTCCTCTTTTGGATCCCTTATGCTGCCAGCCCTTTTTTGCCTATATCTGCCACATATTTCCTGGTGGCTAAGCACAGCGCCTTGGAAAGGGTAGAGTCACGAGGTTGGTTCAACTTCAGCGTTGAGGACCGAAAAGGTGACCTAGAGGGGGGGTGAATAGGTCGACTCTAAAAAACCTATGACCCCAAATACCTCTCTTCTCTACCGAGCAAGATCACATAGCAACCACAATGCTACTGACCCTAGGACTCGATGAGGAAAGCATATAGCGGAAGAAGTCGCTCAAACGCCCACGGAATGGACAAAACCTAACAAGGCCAAAAACTGAGCCTAGCGAGTCCTACCAGCCACTCTACACAATCAAGTTCCTCACTGAATCAACGAATGAGTTCAAGTCTGGGCATGCAGTAGAGAAATGCCAACTCAAAGTCTTGGCGAAACACCCAAGTGAAAAGCGCCAAAGTGGGAGCCAATGGACCGGCTTCATTGCCTCTGGAGTGATGAGTGTTTGTCAATGGAAGCAAAGACTGAGAAGGACTTGGGCACAAGACCTCCGATGGATAGGAGGCCCTTTGATGGATTGGAGGTCGATAAAAGTCCTCCGAAGGACAGGACGCATGCTCGGCGTCGGTCAGGCCATGGGAGTTTGGTACACAGAGGAGCGGCATGGCAACGGCAATTATAAGACCTCCAAAGGACTGCGAGGCGACCCCGATGGACAATGGATGCCGGGTGCCTCTGCGGTGCTCCAAACCGAGTACATGGCGTGAAGATGGGCAAGGGCATTGGCAGATTCACTCAAATCCATCACCCTACTACCAAGTTACCAAGACTCGGTGACTGGGCTCATTTCTCACCGAGATAGAGTGGTGTGGGCCGTCCTAGGCCCAGGTGGAGACTTCCTAAATTTTCCTAGTTTCTGACTTCAAAATCGGTTTCTGACTCAAAGGCTTTTGGTGATCTGCTTTGCCCACGAGTTAATCCAGTTCTTTTGGCTCTTTTGGATTTGCTAGGATGTGGAGATTATGACTTAGATCATCTCAATATTGCAGGATTGCCACGAGCAAGGTCCCCTTGAGTTTTCCCCTTTCTTGCCCACAGATTGCCATCTCACGAGATCTGAATTTCCTGCTGATCCCCTGGTCATTTTGAGTTGATCTCTTGGGAAAAGCTTTCGAATAGGGTCCAGATTGCCTGTGCAAAATCTCATGAAGATTGAACAAGATTTGTACAGATTTGGGTGTGAAAACCACCTTTCCTGTGACTTTACCGGACTATCTGGTAGAGGCAGCAGATTGTCTAGTGGAACCAGACTATCCGGTGGCCCTCACCAGACTATCTGTCATCAGGAGCTAGGGTAGGGCTTGCACCGGACTATCCGGTAGCGCCTGCCAGACTACTATCCAGTGGAACCGGATTGTTTAGCCCCAGACACCGCACTATCCTGGCGTGTCCATGGCAGGAGCTCTGTTGTTTGCTTCTTCCGCTGTGTTTTTGCTTCGGGTTTGCATTCCCCACTACCTGATCATTCTCTTTACTTGCTCAGTGAGTCGCACTTCAATGCAGTGTGTGTCGTGTGGTAGACTTGCAAGGTCTGTTGCCTCGGTGTCTTTGTTGTGTTGGCTTGCGGTTTTCTTGCTTGGTGCATATCCTCTCAGTGGACAACACCTTTACGCTGCTAGGCATGTATCTAATCAGTGGACGGTGTCTAGTTTCTTTCTCAAGCACCAGTTTTAGGGTTGTGATTTTGAGTTTTCAAGTGCTCCTATTCACCCCTCTCTAGTCGCACGTCTCGGTCCTACAATTGGTATCAGAGCCGGTTAGGTTCTTCATACGTTTACCGTTGAGAAACCAGTAGCGACTACGATGCACTCTAAGAAGGTTTTCGTTCTCGGCTTGGATGGCTATCCCTACTGGAAGAGTAGGATAAGAGCTTTCTTGCTTAGCCAAATCGAGGACACATGGAATGCTACTCACAGTATGACTTCCACGGTGCTCCCCGTTGTCGAGCGTACCACACCGGCGCTCGTTGCTCAGCACGAGGCAAACAACAAGGCGGTGAACTTTCTCTTCTCTGGACTTGGTCTGGAGGACTATGAGAGGGTGAGCCACCTTGATACCGCCCGTGAGATCTGGTCCCTGCTCAGTGCACACCATGAGAGGACCGTGACAGTTAAGGGTCGACTAGTGGAGACTTATCGGCGCGAGTATGAGAACTTTGGCCAGAAGCTGGGAGAGTCCTGCCTTGTTTGGTCATTTTCAGTCGATCATCAACAGGCTCCGTGTCAACTCTACCACCGCTGCTCTTCCATACACTGACCATCAGTAGGCTGTCAAGTTGCTGTATTCCTTTGATAGGAAAGTGTGGGAGATCAACAAGAACTCCATTCTTGAGTCGGTAGGGTATGACACCATGGGAGTAGAGGAGCTTTATAGCAAGCTCAAGTCCATAGAGGTTGATTACTAGATGACAGATATTCTCGATTGTACTAGCTCCAAGAGCCTAGCCTTGGCTTCTAGCTCCAAGGAAGTTGCTGTAACCCCTCACTTCACGGTTTTTCGTTCTCTGCTTTGATGACTGTGACAGAGAAGTTGGCATCACATGGGGATGATGAGTTTTGTCTGGTTTCTAGTCACTTTCAGCGCGCCTATGACAACCAGATGAGCAAGAAGAGGAGTGAAAGGCCCAAATGCTTCAAGTGCGGAGAGGTCGGCCGCTTCATCGCCGATTGCCTGAACAAGCAGAACATCTACTATAAGAAGGGCAAGGGCCACTCCCACGACTCCAACAAGTATCGCTTTAGGCAAGCATGACTTCGGCAAGTGCGACCACACCAAGCACCGCTCCGGCAAGATCAAGAACTTCAGGAAGGCCTTCAAGAGCTACCAAAAGTACAACTGGAAGCAGGACAAGGCCTTCTCCACTGAGCTTGGTGGTCCTTGCAGTGGATTGTCCTCCTCCTCCTCCTCATCTTCATTAAGCTCAAGCGATGAGGAGATCGTCACGAAGCAGGATAAGAGGAGAGATCAAGGCAGTCCAGCTGGCCTATGCTTCGTCTCCGACAAATACAAGCACAAGCACAAGGTGAATCGGAGATCGTTCTGCTCCATGGCGCTTGAGGACAAGGACAACAAGGTCAATGACAATGACTCCTCCGATGAAGAGGTAACTCCTTAGCAAGCTGAGACCTAAGCAAGCTGAGATCCTTGATATCCTAGAGAGGAATAGTCGTGAGTTAAAAGCCCAGGATAAGTTGTTGACGAAGGCAGCCAAGAAGTTGTAAAAGCAGAAAGCCAAGCCTGCTAATGCTTCGGCTGAGATTGAGAGGCTAAAGAGTATGCAAGCCCAGCCTAGTGAGTTTGAGTGCCCTACTTGTGAGTCCCTCATGAGTGACCTTTGTGAGCAGAAGAGCAAGTATGCTCATCAGGTAGAGGAGTTGGATAGCCTGAAAGTTGAGCTAGGCAAGCTCTAGTCTAAACTGGATGAGCCTACTTTGAGTGAGGTACCTGAGTGTGAGTCTTGTCCCCACCTAGCTGTTGACATAGCTGAGCTAAAGGTGAAGTGTGAGGGGCAGCTCAAGGAGCTGGAGGAGCTTAGGGTTAGACCCACGCTTTTGGGTGCGTGCATGGTCTGTCCTACCTTGAGGATTGAGCTTTACCAGGTTAGAGATAACCTTGAGGTACTTGCAGCACCCTAGACACGTGTGAGAACTGTCTCCCTTTGAGGTTAATGTTGGTGGAGAAGGATGCCACCATTAGGAAGCTTGCGAAGTCTACACCCGTGATTCCCTCCCTAGACCGTGACACTTGTGCTGCCTAGACTTCAGTTCTGGAGGGACCTGAGAGAGGAAAAGTTCATCCTTGAAGAGGACACTATAGGTTTAGAGACGTACTGAGTTTGATGTATGCCAGGGAACCTCTGCTTAGAATGACCATAGAGGCGAACAAGCATGGTGAGCATGACACTAGTGGACTTGGGTTGCGAGAGTGTAGTACCTTAGGTGAGAAGAAGAGTGCACCGATCAAGCCTAACACTACCTCTCCCAAGCCTGACTCTACTATTGATTGGGCTTACCATGAGCCTCCCAATGCTGCCCCAGAGAAGTCATATGAGATACCCAAGCCACCACAGGCGAAGCTGGATAAGATAGTGGAAGAAGTGCTTAAGCCTTCAGGCAAGAAGCAAGTCCAGCAGCTTGCACCACCAAAGGCTTCACCACCACACCAGAAGCTCAAGACACAGCCCCAACCTATGCCCAAGAGATCTGTCTACCACTGTGAGTTTTGCCAACATAATGGTCACTTGGAGGAGTTTTGCTTCAGGAGGAAGTGGGTTGAGAGGCAGGAGAGAGCTTGGGGGAACCAGGATCAGTTCTACCAGGGTGGTAGGCAGGATCCTCCCCATCGAAGTGAGATTAGATACCGCTTTGCTGGTGGTGAGAGAGGAGGCAGCTTTCAAGCCCGTGCTCCTGGTAGTGGGAGACGCTTTGCCGGCCGAGCTCCTAGCCATTTTTAGAGCAGCTACTGGACCTCTTGACCGAGGCTTTAGAGGTAGATGGTTTGTGAGTCCACGCTTTGGAGGTCGTGGGTACCCAGATCATCATGATGCTTACTTTGTCTATGTGCTTTTCCTATCTTTGAGCAGATGGCTCAGGAACTGGTTCAGCAGTTTTACTAACCCCAGTGCCGAACCATTTGCTCACTCTCGCTTTCCTTGATTTTGCAGGATTAAGGCCTGGAGGACATATGGATCATGTACTCCTACTGCTCTAGGCACAAGATAGGGCACCGCAGATGGTTCTCCGGCCTCAACCCCGTGAACACCAAGGAGTACATCACATTCGGGGATAATGGTCAAGGTAAAGTGTTGGGTGTTGGTTCTGTTGTGCTTTCTAGCAAGCTTTCCCTGGGAGAAGTTGCTTTGGTGAGGAATTTGGGGTTCAATTTGGTTTTTGTCGCGCAACTTCTCAAGGAAGGGTTTGAGGTTCACTTTAAGGAGGGTTCTTCTTGTGTGGTTGATGCTAAGAAAAACCTTGTTTGTCAGATTTTGTCCTATGGGTAGGTTTTTAAGGTTGACCTTGCATCTGTTTCTGGACCTCCTCGGTGTTTGGTAGTTGGTCCTTCTGCTGATATCTAGAAGTGGCATAGGAGGCTAGGCCATTTGAGTTTTGATCTACTAGCTAGGTTGAGCTCGATGGGTCTGATCCGAGGATTGCCCAATTTGAAAGCAGAAAAGGACTTAGTGTGCCACCCCTGTCATCATGGCAAGATGGTTGCCGTTTCTCATGCACCTGTCAGTTAGGTGATGATCTCTTACCTGGGTGAGCTACTGCATATGGACACGGTTGGTCCTGCTCGGGTACAGTCAGTCAGTGGGAAGTGGTATGTGCTTGTCATTGTAGACGACTTTTTTCGCTTTTCGTGGGAGTTCTTCATGGAGTCCAAAGATGAGGCTTTCAGTTTTGTTCGGGATCTGGTATTGAGGTTTAGGAATGAGAGTCATAAGGCCATGAGGGCTATCTGCAGCGACAATGGCAGAGAATTTCCTAACTCTCGTTTCGAAACCTTCTGTCGTGACCTAGATCTTGATCACCAATTCTCATCTCCTTATACCCCACCTCAGAACGGTGTCAGTGGAACGAAAGAACCACACACTTGTTGAGATGGCGCAGATGATGCTTGATGAACATAGGACTCCGCGACACTTTTGGACTGAAGCTATGAATACGGCCTAGTTACATTGCCAATGACATCTTCCTGTGAGCTTTCCTAGGGAAGACTTCATACGAGCTACGGTTTGGTAGGCAACCCAATGTCAAGCACCTGCGTGTTTTTAGCTGCAGATGCTTTGTGCTCAAAAAGGGGGGGCATTTGAACAAATTTGGATCTTGCTGCTTGGATGGTAATTTCCTTGGGTATGCCTCTATCTCTAGAACATATGGAGTGTGGATCCTTGAAACCAAACAAGTGGTAGAGATCTGCAACTGATGAATCTTTGCCTTGCACAACCCCTGCATTTGAGCTTTCAGGTGATGATGGAGAAGGAACTCCCATCTTTGAAGATGAGGAAGTTCAGGTAGTTGCAGGTGATGCAGGAGCAACTGCACCAGCTGCAGCTCCTGCCCCCTCAGCTATGTGCTCTGACGACGAAGGAGGATCCTTGCCGACGGCCTTCCTCCTCGCTCCCCCGACTGCAAGCTTGAGCAGAGGCTGGCCCCGCTGAGGATGCTGGGGAGGTGACCTCCGAGGTTGTTCCATCTCTGTAGGTCTAGTGGGATCACCCTCCACATGGGATCATTGGTGATTTGCATGTGAGGACCTTGAGGTCCCAGTCAAGTTCTATCGCTTTCTTTGCTCATGCTGCATTTGTTGCCTCCTTTGAGCCCAAGGATGTTGGACACGCTCTTTCTGATGGTAATTGGGTTAATGCCATGGATGAGGAGTTAGAAAACTTTGAGAGGAATGAGGTTTGGGTTTTGGTAGAGCCACCCCCACAATGCAATCCTATTGGTACAAAATGGGTTTTCAGAAATGAGCAAGGGAAGGATGGCATTGTTGTGCGGAATAAGGCTAGACTTGTGGCTAAGGGTTTTTGTCAAAAAGAGGGGATAGACTATGAGGAAACATTTGCTCCAGTTGAACGCCTGGAAGCTATACGTATTCTCCTAGCCTTTGCAGCTTCCATGGGTTTTAAGCTCTTTCAAATGGATGTGAAGTCTGCTTTTCTAAATGGTTTCATTCAAGAAGAAGTTTATGTCAACCAACCCCCTAGATTTGAAAATGCTAAACACCCTAACCATGTTTACAAATTGCAAAAAGCCTTGTATGGTTTGAAACAAGCCCTTAGAGCCTGGTATGATAGACTGAAAACCTTTTTGCTAAACCAGGATTTCAAAATGGAGAGTGTTGATAAGACCTTGTTTCTCCTCAAACATGGTAGTGATTTTCTTATTGTCTAGATATACGTGGATGATATCATCTTTGGTGGCTCGTCTCACCCTCTTGTTACCAAGTTTTCTGAGCAGATGTCGAAGTAGTTTGAGATGAGCATGATGGGAGAGTTGTAGTTTTTCCTTGGACTGCAAATCAAGCAAGGGCATGAAGGAACCTTCATCCATCAAGCCAAGTACATGAAGGACATTCTGAGGAAGTTTGATATGGAAGACTCCAAGCCCATGGCGACTTCCATGTCAACACAAACGGCGCTTGATGCAGATGAAGGGGAGGTGGTGGACCAAAGAGAGTACCGAGGGATGATTGGCTCACTTCTGTACCTAACGGCGACTAGGCCGAACATCCAGTTCGTAGTTTAGATTTGTGTGTGATTTCAGGCCTCACCGAGGACATCACACCGTCAAGCGGTGAAGTGCATCTTCAGGTATCTGAAATACACTCCTGAACTTGGCCTTAGGTTCTCCTCCAGCTTTGACGCTCTCTCTAAGAGGGTATTTGGATGCTGACTTTGCGGGTTGTCGGCTGGAGCGCAAGTCTACCTTTGGCACCTGCTAGTTTCTCAGTTCTTCTCTTGTCTCTTGGTCCTCATGCAAGCAATCTAGCATAGCCACTTCCACCATAGAAACCGAATACGTTGCTGCTGCTAGTTGCTGCTCCTAGCTACTTTGGATGAGAGCTACCTTGAGTGACTTTGACCTAAGCTTTAGGAAGATGCCTCTCCTAGTAGACTCTACTTCTGCTATTTCTGTAGCTAGGAACCACGTCTTGCACTCTAGAACAAAACACATAGACGTGAGGTTTCACTTTCTGAGAGATCATTGTGAGAAGGGAGATATAGACTTGATCCATGTGGAGACCGAGAACCAGTTGGCTGATATCTTCACCAAGCCATTAGAGCTTAGCGGGTTTGCTCGCTTCCAGTGGGGAGCTTGGTGTTTGTTACCCCTTTTAGGTTAGGGTAACTTTGTTGTAGTTTAGGTTTTTGATTTGCCTTTTCTTTGCTTTTCTTTGTTTTTCCTTGCATTTTATATCATATCATGCATTGCATTGTATCATATGCATTCTCACTTTCACTAGCACTAGAGCTCTTCTGGAATGACAAGTTAGTACTTGCTTGTGCTAGATTGTACAGTTGCTTGCTTGATCATGGTTGGCTAAGCTCCTTGAATCTGTCTAATATCTTTAGTGAGCTAAGTCACTTTTATTTCTTGAGAATCAAAAACCATGATCACCACTTGACTTCGCTTCGAAGCATGTGTAGGAATGTTGAATGCTATGTTATCTTCTCATGCTTGGATATGCAAGTCATATGCCTTTGTTAAGATTCTACCTAAGCATTTATAACACCATGCCTAAACCTCAAATCTGAATTAAATCTGTGCACTTTGTGTGTCTTATGAACTGAATTGAAAAGATCCAGGTGGGTTCACTTGTCACACTGTTGTAGTTTGAGATAGCTTGCCTTTGCACCTTGCTATGAACTTGGACTAGGCTGTGTATGTCCAAAACCTTGTCTTAAGCTTCTGATAGTTCTCTAAACCTAGGCTTGGCATTGGTTGGTAAGAAGTGACTAAGACAAGTGAATAACCCCCGACACATAATCTCACTTGCATGAAGTTCAATATTGGTAAAACTGAAATCTGCAAGTCTCTAAATTGCTTATGGCCTGTTGTATATGCTTTTGTTGAGAGTAGCGCAACTTGTATGTTTTTGTTAGCATTTTGCTATTCATGCATATCTTGCTATGATGCTTTCTTTTCAACAATCCTGAAAAACATGCTCCTGATCTATATAAGATAGATTCAATTGAGCTTGTTTGCATGCTTCCTTGCCCTCACTTGCTCTATATGCTAGAACTCGTATTTACTAGCTTTTCATCCCTGCTGAGCTCTTCATGGTACACTTCCTGCATTTCATGGCATATTTTTGAGGGGGAGTTGTCTAGTTCAGGGGGAGTTGGATTTTGTGAACCTTGATGTGTCCATTGTCAACAAGGGGGAGACATGTTGACCTATGGGAGAGACTGTTGCTCCCAAGGGGAGTTCATGGACCATGGGGGAAAATTTGTGAGGATGCATTTCAGGGGGAGTTTTAGCTTTTAGCATGCTCTTGCATCGGTGCGTTGAGCCCTTTGCCTCTTTCTGGAGGAGTCGATGCTTTGCCTAAGCATGACTATGTTGAGCCAGTTTGCCTCTTTCTTGAGGGGTCATGCTTTAGTTTGATCGACTGCTTCAAGCGATTTCCCTTATCTTAGGGGGTCGATCTTTGGCTTTGTTTTTGTTGCCTCAATTTGCCCTTCTTTGCTTGTGTTTGGCTCTTGGCATTTTGAGCAACATTCTTCTTTCTTTTTGGTTTTACGCTTGTTTTACTTGTCTTTGTTCTATTTTAGGTTACAGGTTAAAGGTATTGACAAAGCACTCATCATGGGGGAGATTGAGAGCCAATGGATCAGCTCCATTGCCTCTGCAGTGATGAGTGATTATGAATGGAAGCCAAGACCTAGAAGGACTTGGGCACAAGACCAACAATGGACAGGAGGCCCTCCGAATGGACTGGAGGTAGATGAAAGTCCTTCGAAGGACAGGAGGCATGCTCAGGCGTTGGTCGGCCATGGGAGTTCGGTACACGAAGGAGCGGCACAGTGACGGCAAGTATAAGACCTCCGAAGGACTATGAGGCGACCCCTGATGGACAAGGGATGCCGGGTGCCACCGCGGTGCTCCAACCCAAGTACATTGCTGTGACGATGAGCGAGGGCATTGGCGGATTCACTCAAATCCGCCACCCCACCACCAAGTTACCAAGACTTGACGAATGGGCTCATTTCTCGCCGAGATAGAGTGGAGTGGGCCTCCTAGGTCCAGGTGGAGACTTCCTATAGTTTCTCGGTTTCTGACTTCAAAACTGGGGGTGCATCGCGGATTGGACTACTGGCCACATGGACGTCATCTGAGAGTTGGCATGCAACCGAAGAAGATCAAAACTCTGTCGCGGTCAGTCCATCCCCGAGATAGTTGAGTCTTTTCCAGTTTGGCCCCTATGGGCATTTCTGTAATATAGGGGTCTTAGTGTAAACTGTGTTAGTTAGGCCTGGGCTACATATACCTAACTGGCTGGTCATTTAGATGACTCCTCTACCTCTAGAAACCCTAGGCTTATTTTCCAACCTAGCCAAGTGCTTAGAGAGCAAATCGGGTGCTAATCTAAGATTTAGAGTCCCCTAGGTTAGTACTTTGCATTTGAGGGAGGATGAAGGGTGGTAGGCTGTGAGGAACCTCTTGTAAACTATTTTCCACTTCTAATCAAGGCAAGATCCATCCTCATTTCATGCTCATGTGCGCTGCCATCTCCTTCCTCCTTCTCTAGTTGGATTTTGGATGAAACTGAACGGCTTTTGGTGATTTGCTTTGCCCACAAGTTAATCCTGTTCTTTGGCTCTTTTGGACATGCTAGGATGTGGAGATTATGACTTAGATCATCTCAATCCTATAGGATTTCCATGAGCAAGGTCCCCTTGAGTTTTCCCCTTTATTGCCCAAAGATTGCCATCTGACGAGATCTAAAATTCCCGCTGATCCCTTGGTCATTTTGAGTTGATCTCTTAGGAAAAGCTTTGGAATAGGGTCCATATAGCCTATGGAAAATCTCTTGAAGATTAGACAAGATTTGGACACATTTGGGTGTGAAAACCCCCTTTCCTGTGACTTTACCGGACCATCCGGTAGAGCCAGTGGATTGTCCAAGTGGCCCTCACCAGACTATCCGGCATCAGGAGCCCAGCAGGGCTTGCACCGGACTATCCGGTAGCCCCTGCCGGACTATCCGGTGGAACCGGATTGTCCGGCCCCTAACACCGGACTATCCGGCGTTTCCAGGGCAGGAACTGACTTTCTGTTGTTTGCTTCTTCCGCTGTGTTTTTTCTTCGGGTTTGCATTCCCCACTACCTGACCATTCTCTTTACTCACTGTAAGTCAGTGAGTCCCACCTCAGTGCGGTGAGTGTCGTGTGGTAGACTTGCAATTTCCGTTGCTTCGGTGTCTTTGTTGTGTTGGCTTGCGGTTTTCTCGCTTGGTGCGTATCCTCTCAGTGGACGGCACCATTGCACTGTTAGGCATGTATTTGATTAGTGGATGGTATCTAGTTTCTTTCTCAAGCACTAGTTTTGGGGGTTGTTATTTTGAGTTTTCAAGTGCTCCTATTCACCCCCCCCCTCCAGTCGCACGTCTCGGTCCTACAGAAAGAAGGCCGCAGCCAGGGCAACACCAGACTGTCCTGTAGCACACACCATACTGTCCAATAGCAGGCCAGACTATCCGGTGGGGCGACCAACACATCCCTACACCAGACAATCCGTTAACACGCACCGGACTGTCTGGTAGAACGCCAGACTGTCCAACAAAATTGTAGGAACTTGCGCTTCGAAATACAAAACTTGACCAAATCTTCTCCAAACTTCACGAAAATTTGGCACAGGCTATTCTGACCCTATTCCAAAGTATTCCCAAAAGATCAATTGGAAAAGATCACGGGAGTGGCTGGGAATTTCAGATCTCGTGAAGAAGGCAATCTTTGGGTAGGAAAGCGGAAAACTCAAATCTGACTTGCTAGTCGCAATCCTGTGGGATTGTGATGTTCTAAGACATAATCTGCACATCCTTGCAAGTCCGAAATAGCAAAAGAGAAGGGGAAATCTCATAGGCAAACCAAAGCACCAAAAGCCCTTGAGATTTCACCCAAAAACTAAAGGGAAGGGGGAGAACAGCTGCACACAAGGACTCAAGTTGCTGCTCGAAATTCAATCTATTTCCACTCCAAAACAGATTCCAACATCTAATTACAAGAAGGGATCTCATTCCCAAGCTTCCTCCCACTTCTTACCATCTTTTTATGGCCCTAGATCACTCTAGAGTACTTGGGAAATAGTTGCTCTTGCTTGGAAACGAAAATGGCTGCCTAAACCTAAGCCTAAGCAACCCTAAAACCCGCCAAGGGAGGAAGCTAATGACCAGACCTCTCCTTATTTATGCTACTGCTCTATTGCCCTAAGGAAGTTTGCACTTAACCACCTATATTACAGACTCGTTACACTAAAACGCCTATAGAGGCTAGAAAAGACCGCAATAACTCGGATGAACGGCCATGATGGAGTCCTTGCAACTTCGATTTCTCCACCTTGTCCTGATGTCCTCCACATGTCTAGTAGCTCATCTCTCAGGGGTAACTCCGGTTTTGGGATACCAGCAACCAAGCCCTAGGTTTTGACAGCTCAAACCAGGAAACGATAGTTGGGCCTCCAATCTTGAGTGATTTTACGGCTCACGACACCGTCCCGCACCCAAGGTCGCTCTTATGGGCTGAAGCCTAATCTAGCCCACAACCCAAGCCACTTGCCAGTCCGCTCTGTAGGAATTTCGTCATGCCAAGTCCTCTATGTCGCCACCACTAGCACACACTTAGGTGGGATTCTACTGGCTCGTCCTTTAGCAAGACTTCGGTGTTGACAAGCACTCATCACAGCCAGGACGAAAGACCGGACTCGGTACACTTGAGTCCCTCAATCTCCCCCTTGATGAGTGCCTTCTCAACTCCCCCACCAACCACCTAAAATCATAGACAAAGAAAAGAAAGCGTAACAAAGAACAATAGAAGAAATGAAAAAACAAAGAAAATCCAATCAAGTGTCCAAAAGCCAAAGAAAGGCATAAACAAGAGCACTAGAACTGAACAAAGGCAAAGCCAAAAGATCGCCCCCTAAGTCGATCAACAAAGCATGACCCATCAAGAAAGTGGTAGGGCTCAACACAGTCATGCTATAAGCAAAGGACCAGCTCCTCCTGAAAGAGGCAAAGGCTCGACAAAGCTGGCCAAGAGAGCATGCTAAAACTCTAACTCCCCCTTCATTTCAGCCCATCTCACAATGCAAGCTCTCCCCCTAGAATGATGCACTCACCCAACTCCCCCTTGGTTGGTGACTCCACTCTCCCCTTTTTGACAATGCACACATCAAGTCCCACAAGAAAAATGTAGTGCAAATGCAACTAGGTATGACAAAGAGCTCAAAAGGGATAGAAAGCTAGCATATACAAGTTCTAGCATACAGAGCATATGAAGGCAACGGGGCATGCAACAAGCTCAAGAGAGCGTATCTACTTAGGTCAAGAGCAAAGCATGATTTTCAGGTTTAGTTCAAAAGAAAGCATCACCAACATGAATAGCATCTAGCAAGATAGGCATGAACAACAAAATGGTAGCAATGCATACAAGGTGTGCTAATTCTAACCTAAGCATATCCAACAAGGCATAAGCAAATCAGAGACTTGCAAATTCAGATTTAACATTTTCATTTCAAGCAAGTTCTAAACATGTGCTAGGGGTTATTTGCTTGTCGTGCCACTTCTTACCAACCAATGCCAAGCTTAGGCCTAGAAAGACCATCAGAAGCTTTAGACAAGGTTTTAGTCATTCACAGCCAGGTCAAAGTTCTCACCAAAATGCAAAAGTGAGCAATCTCAAACCAAGTCAGTGAGACAAAGTAAATCCACCTGGATCTTTTCATTTCAGCTCAAGAAGATACCAATTTTAAGCAATTAGTTCAGATTTCATATTAGGCAAGGTATCATGAAAGCTTAGGCATGGACTAACAAAGGTAAGCAACTAGAACAACCAAGCATGGAAAGTTTGCACAAGCATTCAACTCCCTACACATGCTAGGTTGCGAAGTCAAGTGGTGATCAAGTTTATGATTTTCAAGAAAATAAAAGTGACTAGGCTCTCACATAGTATATAATACATCCAAATAAGCTTTAGCCAACCATGATAAAGCATACTACTGTACATCATAGCATGAGCAAAAACTAGCAAGACATTCCAATCGAGCTCAAGTGCAAGTGTATACTACAAATGTACAAGATGCAATGCATGAGTATGATACAAAATGCATAAAGAAGAAAAAGAAAGACAAAACAAGACCAAAGCAAAACCTAAATCCTAACAAAGCTCCCCCTGACTAAAAAGGAAAGCAAACTCCTAACTCTTCCCTCAACCTGATTGAAAGTTTCTAGTTCTAGGGGTTTAGTTAGGATGTCAGCCAATTGGTGCTCACTCGCTACATGCACTACATCAATGAGGCCTTTGTCATAGCTATGTCTCAAAAAGTGATACCTCGCATCTACATGTTTGGTTCTAGAATGGAGCACTGGGTTCTTAACAACACTAATAGCACTAGAACTGTCACACAAGATTGGTATCCTCTCGTAGGTTAGGCCATAGTCCTTAAGGGTAGCAAGCATCCAAATAATCTAGTAGCAGCAGCAACGTATTATGCCTCACATGTAGAAAGAGCTACACTAGACTACTTACTGAGAAGACCAAGAGACTAAAGATGTACCCAAAAACTGACATGTACCAGAGGTTGACTTACGTTCTAACCAGCACCCAGCAAAGTCAGAATCTGTGAAGACAAGGAGGG
This sequence comes from Paspalum vaginatum, assembly GCA_030272315.1. Taxonomy (NCBI): domain Eukaryota; kingdom Viridiplantae; phylum Streptophyta; class Magnoliopsida; order Poales; family Poaceae; genus Paspalum; species Paspalum vaginatum. Next base: position 29,380,801 of record CM059013.1, on the reverse strand, counting down.
AAAGAGAGGAATTTGCGGAGTACCACAAGCCAAACTCCGGTGTGAACTTGACATACCTTAGAATCTGCATTACAGTGGTGAGGTGTGATGCACTTGGAGAAGCCTGAAAATGAGCGCACAAGCCTGCAGCAAACTGTATGATGACCTCATAGCCGTCAAGTACATTAGGACCCGATCATCCTTCGGTACATCTTCTGATCAACCTCCTCGCCTTCTTCGTCCTTATCCATCATGGTAGAGGTATTCATTGGAGTCATCTGTGATGATGCATTCGCCATGTCAAACTTCTGAAGGAGGTCCCTTGTATACTTGCTATGGTGGACGAAAGGTGCCTTGGGGTGTGATGGTGACCAGGGGGTTCCCGATCTTCCGTCAGGCGGAGGATAAGTCGACTTGGCAGCACGAGACACTCACGATCCGGCTCCCGATCGGCATGATCAAGCCCCTGCAATCACAGCACCACGCGTCCTCTGGTTATCAACCGTGCACTGCCCGGTTGACCTCGCCACGAAGGCTAATCCCTGCCAGTGAATGGAGAACACAAGCAATAACGAGAAAGATGCAACGAAAATTGCGGATGAATGATTAAGTTCATAAGTGGGGTCTCACAAAGAGCCAGAGTATTCTCCAAACAGGCGACATTGTTCAATGACAGAAACAACTAAGCAAAACCCAAAACCCTAACTTGGGTGGCGGCTAAGGTTTTATAGACCTTAGGGTCGACCAAGGACTCCTAGACGTGGACTCAATAGACTCTCACACGATACATGGCCCAATGGCCCAAAATAGGGGCGACACACCCTGGACAGATTCTGTCTATCAACTTCCAATGTGATTTCCTGTCGACTCCGAACTCCAATAGGCCTGAAACTGGTGGCATTGGAAAGCTTATATTTTTATCATTCCAGGCATATATGGATCACCGAAAATGGAGCCTGATTGTGGCCTGGGCGATGATTTTGGTGCAGACTGTTCCTGGAGGCCGAGGAGGCCTACTCCGAGATGCATTGGGCCTCCAACTTGACTTGGACGCCCCCCTTGCCTTCCTCCTCGCCCTTGCTGGTTCCCAAGGCCTTCATGATCCTCTCCAAAGTTTCTAAGTACAACATAATCAATAGAAACATTAGATAGCATACTATTCTCACAAGTATATAAACTAGAACTTAGGAACGAGCTCACCTGTTGATTTATTTGTCGTGCTCGTGCTCTTGTGAGAGGACCTTGCATCATAACTGAAGGAACGATGTCCTCATCATCCTCCCCCTCTTGAAGTGGAGTCGTCCTTGACTCAAGCTCATCTTCTTCTCCCAAGTACGGCTTCAAATCTGCAATGTTAAATGTGGGACTAACCCCAAACTCGGGAGGCAACTCAGGTTTATATGCATTGTCATTTATTTTCTCTATTATCTTGAAAGGACCATCAGCTCTAGGCATCAATTTAGACTACCTCAAATCTGGGAAACGATCCTTCCACAAGTGTAACCACACTAAATCACCCGGTTCAAGTTTAACTTTCTTTCTACCTTTATTACCCGCTTCCCTATACCTTTCATTCATCTTTTCAATATTTTCTTTAGTGGTTTCATGCAGTTTTAGTATAAAATCAGCACGTTCCTTAGCATTAGGATGAACTCTCTCACTAGTAGGTAAAGGAAAAAGATCAATAGGAGCACAGGGGTTGAAACCATACACTACCTGGAAGGGACTTACCTTGGTGGTGGAGTGCACTGCCCTATTATATGCAAGCTCAACATGCGGCAAACACTCTTCCCACATCTTCAAATTTCTATTCAAAACAGCCCTTAACATGGTAGATAAAGTACGATTTACTACCTCGGTTTGACCATCGGTTTGGGGATGACACGTTGTAGAAAACAGCAACTTCGTCCCCAATTTATTCCAAAGCGTTCTCCAAAAGTGGCTCAAAAATTTAGCATCACGATCTGAAACAATAGTAGAAGGCATACCATGCAAGCGAACGATTTCTTGAAAGAATAGGTTAGCAATATTAACAGCATCGTCGCTTTTATGACAAGGAATAAAGTGAGCCATCTTAGAAAATCTGTCAACCACCACAAAAATACTATCCCTCCCCCTCTTTGTCCTAGGCAGCCCTAAAACAAAGTCCATAGATATATCCTCCCATGGAGTACTAGGAATAGGAAGAGGCATATATAAACCAAGTGGATTCAATCTTGACTTAGCCCTTTGACATGTAGTGCAGCGGGATACAAACCTCTCAACGTCTCGCCTCATCTTTGGCCAAAAGAAATGTGTGGACAACACAGCTTCCATTTTCTTGGTTCCAAAATAACCCATCATGCCGCCTCCATGAGCCTCCTGCAACAAAAGGAGACAAACGGATCCAACTGGAATGCATAGGCGGTTAGCTCTAAACACAAACCCATCATTTATCACATATTTGTCCCATGTTTTTCCCTCTTTACAATGCAACATGACATCTTTAAAATCTTCATCATAAGCATATTGTTCTTTAATTGATTCTAGCCCAAATATACGATGATCAAGTTGGGACAACATGGCATATCTCCTAGACAAAGCATCAGCAATCACATTATCCTTCCCTTTCTTGTGTTTGATAACATAAGGAAAAGATTCAATGAATTCAACCCACTTAGCATGTCTACGGTTCAGTTTCACTTGGCTTCTAATATGTTTTAGTGATTCATGGTCCGAATGAATAACAAACTCTTTGGGCCATAGATAGTGTTGCCACGTTTCTAAAGATCGAACAAGAGCATACAATTCTTTATCATACGTGGAATAATTCAAAACAGGACCACTCAATTTTTCGCTAAAGTAAGCAACGGGTTTATTTTCTTGCATCAAAACACCACCAATGCCTACACCACTAGCATCACACTCGAGTTCAAAAGTCTTACCAAAAAAAGGAAGTTGCAGCAATAGAGCATGAGTAAGTTTTTCCTTCAAAAGATTAAAAGCATCCTCCTGTGGCTTACCCCAATGGAACGCTACTCCCTTCTTTGTCAACTCATTTAATGGGGCAGCGATGGTGCTGAAATTTGGCACAAAGCGACTGGTAAAATCCAGCAAGTCTGTGGAAGCTTCGCACTTGTGAGACCGTCGTGGGTGTTGGCCAACTTCTAATAGCTTGCACCTTGGCTTCATCTACCTCAATTCCCTGCGGTGTCACAACATAGCCAAGAAAAGAGACTCGATCGGTGCAAAAGGTGCACTTCTTCGATGTTACCAAATAAGCGCGCAGCCTGCAAGGCATCAAAAACAGCACGTAGATGATCCATATGTTCATGCAAAGACTTGCTGTAAATCAATATATCATCAAAGTATACCACCACAAATTTCCCAATGAAAGCTCGTAAAACCTCATTCATTAAACGCATGAAGGTGCTAGGTGCATTAGTTAACCCAAAAGGCATGACTAACCACTCATATAACCCGAACTTGGTTTCAAAAGCTGTTTTCCATTCATCTCCCAGTTTCATTCTTATTTGATGGTATCCACTACGCAAGTCAACCTTAGAAAAAATTATAGAACCACTTAACTCATCAAGCATGTCGTCCAACCTAGGAATATGATGGCGGTACCTTATGGTAATGTTGTTAATGGCTCTACAATCTACACACATGCTCCAACTACCATCTTTCTTAGGAACCAAAATAACAGGAACGGCACATGGACTAAGGCTTTCACATACGTACCCGCGGTCCAAAAGATCTTGGACTTGTCGCTGAATTTCCTTAGTCTCCTCAGGGTTGGTCCTATAAGCAGCTCGGTTTGGCAAACTCGCTCCAGGTATCAAATCAATTTGGTGCTCAATCCCTCGAATAGGTGGCAGCCCTGGAGGTATCTCAGCGGGAAAAACATCCGCATACTCCTGCAAAAGGTTAGTGACTGCAGGAGGCAAAGTATGGTGCATATCTTCCAAAGAAAACAAGGCATCTTTGCATATGAAAGCATAGCACATAGCAGCAGCATTAATTTCAGCAAGATCATTTTTTGTAGCAAGTAAGACAGGGTTCTTCAATCTGATTTCATTTGCTACATGCTGAATTTCAGATTTATCGTCATTGGTTTTCTTATCACTAGCAAGCTTTTCTTTATCAAACTTAATAATTTCAGTGGGGGTCAAAGGTAGAAGTGTAATTTTCTTTCCCTTATGCATGAAAGTATATTTATTACTTCTACCGTGGCGAAGTGCATCGGTGTCATATTCCCAAGGGCGACCCAATAAAAGAGAGCAAGCTTGCATCGGTACCACATCACAATCAGCAAAATCAGCATATGAACCAATGAAAAAATGAACTCGACATGTTTGTGTTACCTTAGCTTTGCCGGAATCATTTAGCCACTGAATATGGTATGGATGTGGGTGCGGGCGGGTGGTCAAGCCAAGCTTCTTGACCAAATCTGTACTCACCAAGTTATTGCAGCTACCGGAATCGATGATGACGCGTGCTCGCCGCTTGTTGACTGATGAAAAAAAATTGGAACAAGTTGTGCCGCTGCTGCTGCTCGGCTTGCTCCATCTGTGGACTGAGAACACGCTGCACAATGATGGCATGGGCAGTAGCAGAATCCTCAGCACCATAGGTGCCTTCATCTTCAACATCGTCGTCGTCTATGGTGGCGTCTTCATCCTCAACTTCAGAGGCGCTGATGTAGCCTCCATCATCAGTAGCAATGTATGCCCGTTTGCTAGGGCATTCCCTCTGGACATGGCCAATCCCTTAGGCACTTATGGCAGCGAATCTCTGTCGATGTACGGCCTGTGGAAGCGACGGAGGAGGAGCTCTTGGCAGGCGCAGACGGCAGCACTTTGCTGCTGCCCGGAGCACGTGCGGAAGGTGTGGTTGTCGCTGGTCGTGAGGCCGTCGAAGGAGGCGGTGCAGCCGGACGAAAGGTGGAAGGGGGTGCTGTCCTTGCTTGCCCCATCGACGTCCGGGGCGTGAAGGTGGTGCCGGCGTTGCCCTTGCTCCTGGATTGGCGTCCCTGCAACTCCTTTTCTGCTAACATGGCAAGATGAAACAAACCATTGACAGTAGAAAAATCTTTATAGTCAACAATATCCTGAATTTCTCACCGTAACCCACCATAAAAACTGACAAATTTTATCCTCAGTTTCCTCTTCAACCCCACAGTGAATCATACCCTTTTGCAATTCAGCATAATATTCTTGAACGGTCATGTCTCCCTATTCTAAGCGTTGTAGTTTCTTACGCAAGTCACGTTTATATGAGGAAGGAACAAACCGTTCACGCATAGCCTCTTTTAACTTATCCCATGTATTGGGTTGTAAACGAAGGGTGCCTAATTCAGTCCACCAAATAATAGCAAAATCTTTAAATTCACTAGTGGCTTGCCTAACCCGATGTTGTTCAGGAACTAGATGGGAATTAAATTTTTGCTCAATGGTCATCTCCCAATCTAAATAAGCCTTGGCATCATAAACTCCAGAAAAAGGAGGGATTGTGAATTTTACCTTGGCGAAGGGATCATCATTGTTGCTATGGTTACCTCCCTTCTTACCCCCCATACCTTTCTTGTTGCGACGAAGGCGGTTGCGTAGTCGATGTTGCATCGAAGTTTCACCATCCTCCTTCTCCTCTTCTTCCTCAAACTCCTCGTCTTCATCATCTCCGTCATGGGCAGTCGTCTTCCTTGTCATTGTCGTTATCATGAACAACGCTCTTGGTACTAGCTGTAGGAGGAGGGCGCTTTTCGATGGCTTTCCACCCTTTTCGTGAGTGATGATATGCTTCGAGCCAGGGTGTTGAGGGACTTGTTGGTCGCCTTATTGCCGTCAGGTGATCGTTGTTGTGATCTTGGCTAGCATCTCTGCCAATTCAGTATGAAGAACACAATCTTGGAAGGAAATTTCCTCATCATCCTTGTCATCCTTATTGTCTTTCTTGCCACCTGCCATAATTAGCACAGAAAAACAAAAGCACAAGTATGACAAGCCCTAAAAGCAACTGGGTCGGTGGGATCTCACGCTCTCAAGCAATCTTATCAAGTTTTACCCGATTCTTACCAATACAGTGAGGGACGGTGCAACCGGTGGCTGGTTCATGATACCGTGAGGGCGTGAGCGATGCGATTGCAAAGGTCGAACCTGTACTGATCAGAAGTGTATATGTGCAGCTTTGGGAGGCTTTATATGGTAGAAAGGATTAGCACAAATCGAAATCAGATAGCAAAATTGAATAAGTGACCAAAGTACTTGTCAATGTTGCTGGCCTAAACTTGTTCCCTAGAACTAGCTCAAGCAAACAAATCACACCGAAGTACAAGGGACACAAAGGTTGCAAACACTTCTGATTTTTTTTCTTTTTTTTTTTGTGCGGTTCTTTCTATGCACTTGCCTTTTGATTTTTTTTTTCACAAAAGTGCTGCAAAAGCGAGATACAACTCCTACACTGTCACAAAACTCCCGTCTGTAAATCACAGATTTTCTACCCGAACTTGTACAGAGGATTTCTCACTCTTAATGACCTCAAATAGCGAAAACTTACGATAACAAAGTTGTAGCTCTACTTTTTGTCTTTCCTATCAATATATGGAACGCCTCTTTTGGATAAGGGAAGCTAAAGATATTGACCCCAAAATAAAGACTATTCAGAAAATTCTGGGTCACAAACAGATTTGCTTCCAACTAGAATTAGGCACTGATAAAGGAATTTTCTGGAAAACTCACAATTTACAAAGTTTTATATAATTTGATAAGCTTTCCAGAAAGTATAAGAACACTAAAATCCGAGTTCGTATGAAGGAGTTATGATCGAAATACTGAACTGGACAGAAACTAATCCGAATTGGACGCGATGACGTGATGGAAAAGGACACGGTGACCAGATGCAAAGCTCAAACCAATCTAAGAATTCAATCTAAACCAGCAACAATACCACGAATATGGACACAAACTCAGTGATGCAGGACTCCAAAATCAAAAAGCGCAAAGACTAAACTTGGCTATGGGACAAGATGAACTACAAACCCTAACTTTTTATGTGGCTTTTTGTGGACTATGGGATAAAACAAAACTAATCTACTAAGGATAACGGCAAGCAAACCTGATGGTAAACCTTGCTCTGATACCACTTGATGGGGACTAGGGGTTCCCGATCTTCCGTCAGGCAGAGGATAAGTCGATTTGGCGGCACGAGACACTCACGATCCGGCTCCCGATCGCCACGATCAAGCCCCTGCAATCGCAGCACCACGCGTCCTCTGGTTATCAACAGTGCGCTGCCCGGTTGACCTCGCCACGAAGGCTAATCCCTACCAGTGAATCGAGAACACAAGCAAGAACGAGAAAGATGCAACCGAAAATTGCGGATGAATGATTAAGTTCAGAAGTGGGGTCTCACAAAGAGCTAGAGTATTTGATACCAAAATCACGTTGGAAGTTGACAGACAGAATCTGTCTAGGGTGTGTCGCCCCTATTTTGGGCCATTGGGCCATGTATCATGTGAGAGTCTATTGAGTCCACGTCTAGGAGTCCTTGGTCGACCCTAAGGTCTATAAAACCTTAGCCGCCACCCAAGTTAGGGTTTTGGGTTTTGCTTAGTTGTTTCTATCATCGAACAGTGTCACCGTTTGGAGAATACTCTAGCTCTTTGTGAGACCCCACTTGTGAACTTAATCATTCATCCGCAATTTTCGTTGCATCTTTCTCGTTCTTGCTTGTGTTCTCGATTCACTGGCAGGGATTAGCCTTCATGGCGAGGTCAACCGGGCAGCGCACGGTTGATAACCAGAGGACGCGTGGAGCTGCGATTGCAGGGGCTTGATCGTGCCGATCGGGAGCCGGATCATGAGTGTCTCATGCTGCCAAATCGACTTATCCTCCGCCTGACGGAAGATCGGGAACCCCCTGGTCCCCATCAGGGTGTCTGCTTGATCTAGAGCCCAAGAAAGAACTAAAGTTCCCCCATCATGCTCATCTTGAACTCCTTCCTCATCTGCTCTAAAAACTTGCTCACAAGTGCATGAGAAGAGCCACCAAAAATAATGTCATCCACATATATCTGAACAATCAAAAGGTCATTGCCATGCTTTTGCAAAAATAGATCCTTGTCCACACTCCCCATCTCAAAACCTTGGGCAACTAGGAATTTATGAAGTCTCTCATACCAAGCCCGAGGAGCTTGCTTCAGGCCATACAAAGCCTTCTGCAACTTGAACACTCGGTTAGGATATTTGGGATGCTCAAAGCCCATGGGCTGCCTCACATAGACTTCTTCCTCTATATACCCATTCAGGAATGCACTCTTCACATCCATTTGGAATAGCTTGGACCCTTTCAAAGCTGCCCAAGCTAAAAGAGAATGCGAATGGCTTCTAATCTGGCTACAGGGCAAAAGTCTCTTCATAATCTATCCCCTCTTTCTAGCAAAGACCCTGAGCAACTAGCCTAGCCTTGTTACTTACCACAACTCCATCCTCTCCCTACTTGTTCTTAAACACCCACTTGCTACCTATAGGATTGCAGTGTGGTTGAGGCTCAACTAAAACCCAAACTTGGTTCCTCTCAGAGTTTTCTAGCTCTTCATGCATGGCATTGACCCAATTCGGATCAGACATAGCATGTCCAACATCATGGGGCTCAAAAGAAGCAACAAAAGCAGAGTGTGCAAAGATAGCAAGAGAAGTGGACCTGGACCTTGTACTCGCTCATTTAGGCCACCAATGATGTTCATCGAAGGGTGATCCCGCTAGACCATCCGAGATGATAGTGGCTTGGAAGTCACCTCCCCTGTGTCCTCAGCGGGCCCTGCTACACGTACTGGTGGATCTTGTGGAGGTAGCTCCCAAGTAGTCGAAGGAGAAGGTACTGGAGCTCCCTCCTCATCCTCTGAAAGTGAACCAGCAGGTTCTGGAGCTGCAGCAGGCGCAGTAGCCCCAGAAACACGTCCATCTTCTTCCTCATCTTCCTCCAAGATGGTAGTACCTAACACAACATCACCTGCAAGCTCAAAGCCAGGGGTATTGCAAGGCATCAGTTTCATCAAAGGTAACTTCACAAGTCTCAACAATCCTGGAGTCCAAGAACCAAATGCGGTATGCACACGAATGCGTGGCATAGCCTAGAAAAACTCCATCAGAACTGAGAGGTTCGAATTTGTCCAAGTTCTCCTGCTTGAGTACAAAGCACCTACAGCCGAACACCCATAGGTGGCTCACATTTGGCTGTCGCCCAAACCGCAACTCATACAAGGTATTATGCAAAAGAGCTCAGAGAAAAATGCGGTTAGAAACATAGCACGCGGTGTTAATCGCCTCGGCCCAGAATTTTCTAGGGAGTCCTATGCTCATCGAGCATCATCCTAGCCATCTCAACAAGGGTTTGATTCTTGCGCTGAACCACACCATTCTGCTGGGGGACATATAGGGACAAAAACTAGTGTTCATGACCTTGGCTATGACAAAAGGCTTTGAAACGTTCATTCTTGAATTTCGAGCCATTGTCGCTGCATATAGCTCTCATGGCATGATTGGATTCGTTTATCAACCTCAAAACCAAGTCATGAACAAACTCAAAAGCCTCATCCTTCGATTCCATGAAATGCACCTAAGACCAGCAAGAAAAATCATCCACGATCACAAGAATGTACCACTTTCCACCGACAGACCTCACCCGAGCAGGACTAACTGTGTCCATATGAAGATGCTCTCCGGTGTGAGCCATCATCACCTCATTCACAGGTGTGTGGGAAGGATGGCAAACAAGGTCACACTGACTCTTCAACTTAGGCAATCCTCAAATTAGGTCAAGTGAGCTAAGCTTTGCAAGAAAATCAAAGCCCAAATGGCCGAGCCTCCTATGCCACTTCCACAAATCAGAGGTTGCCACCAAACAGCGAGAAGGACTGGGGGAACTCAAGAAATAAACACGAAAAACCATCCCATATGGCAAAACAGGGCAAACAAGATCTTCTTGAGCATCCAAAACCTGGGAATAGCCCTTCTTAAAGCGAACCTCATATCCTTCATCGAGAAGTTGCGAAACAGAGAGAAGGTTGTAACCAAGGTTAGCAACTAAAGCAACATCTCTTAGGACAAACTGATTACAAACAAAAACAGCACCAACACCTTTCACCTTACTAGTACCTTTATCCCAAAAAATAATTTGCTCGCTGGAGCTTATTGGGGTGAGACTGTAGAACCATCTGTGATTGGCGGTCATGTGGCGCGAACAACCAGAATCCATGAGCCATATGTTCTTCAGGCCTCCGTCCTGCATCAATAGCGGTTCATTGGGTGAGCATATGGTCCGACACTGGGGTTAGTCTGAAAAGAAGCTAACCAGTGTCGAGCCACCTGCTCAAGAGAAGGGTTAGCAAAATCACAATCAAACATCCCAAAACCCTTGTCCCGCACAAACTGAGACTACTGGTCACCACGTCTAGCAAAGTGTGGACCGTCATAGCTCTCAAAGCCTCGGTGAGGAGAACCAAAGTCGTACTGCTCACGACCCAGTCCCCTACTGGCAAAGCATCCACCACTTGGAGCACCGCGTGGAAAACAGTCTCCTCCACCTCCACCTAGACTACGTGGCCAGTGGACTCGCCAATCCCCACACTGAGGTGCCACGTCAGGCCTACCACCCTGGTAGTACCTATCCTCGTTTCTCATCTCAACCTCTCTACGCTCAGCTCTCATCCTGCGGTAGCAAAACTCCACCAAGTGACCCTCCCTACAGCAGTAGTCACACACGTACCTCTTTGGTGGAGCACCCTTAGGTTGGCTCTGGGTCTTAAGCTGAGGAGTAGGCTTAGGAGGAGCATTCCTCTTAGCCCCTTGCTTGGAGCTATCAGGAGGTGAGTCAACTAAGTTCCTCACAGGTAAAGTGTCAAGAGGGTTCCAAACAAAGTTTGGCTTGGGAGTCCACACTTGTTTCTTTGGTTGCTCCCTTGGCTTCTCTAACCATATACCATCCTTAGCATTTTCATGCTCAAAGTAGGGCTTGTCATGGGTAACAGGGAACTTTTCACTAATGGGAATCCCACTCAAGTCACCTATCTTCCCATACAACTGATCGAAATTAGCCTAGGTGTAGTTGTAGCAAACACCCAACTTGTCACTCAACTTGAAAGAGGAAACAATCATGCCAAGCTGTGGCTCCTTAGCCGAAATCCAACTGAGAATGGTCCTAAGATAACTATTCTCATCTTCTAGCTGGACCTTCTCAATGGCCAAATCATCAAGCCTACCTCTAAGGCCTTCACACCTGGGACAATCAGCACTAACAGGGCTAGCAGTCTTTTTAGACTTCCTCAAAGCAGCCCTAGTCTCTTCCAACTCCTTCCTAAGGTTTGGGCAAACAACACAAGTAGCAAGCAAAGTCGGCCTAGCCTTCAACTCCTCTAATACTGTAGTAGTAGAGAAAAGTAAATCTACATTACTTGCATGCTTAGAGTGTAACTCTGTCAATTCATTATCTAGAACCTGACAATCAGTGCATTCTATCTCATCAGCTATAGCACACGCTTGCTTAGCCACACCAAGATCATCCAAAGCACATGCAAGATTAGACTTGATAGTCTCAAGCTCTGCATCTAAAGTAGCTGCCTTATCATTTGCAAGCCTAAGGTCCTTAGAAGCCACTCCAAGCAAGCGTACATGGCATAATCCTCATCATCACTCACCTAAGGCTCGGTGTTGGACATGTTGCAAACGTCTGAGTCAGTGGAGCTGACTTGAGCTCCTGCAAGCGCCATGGTGCAGTAGCTGATCTCATCGCCGAAGAAGCAAAGTCCAGCGTGCCCGACGATCTTCTTCACATCATCATCGTCACTGTCAGAGCTGGAGTCGCTGGAGCTACCGCCACAGTCACTAAGGCTGGCAAGGAAAGCACTAGTTGCGCTCCTGGGTGTGCTTCTAGTACTGCTTGACAAACTCATTCTTGTTGAAGAATGGCCTCTTCATCTTGTCGCCTTTCTACTTGCCCCTCTTCTTGTCGGAGACGTACTCGCCCTTGTGCTTGCCGGTGGAGTACTTCTCCTGAGCTCTCCTCTGGGATAGTCAGCGATGACGTGGTCCATCTTCCTGCACTCATAGCACTAGAGCTTGTCACCTCTTCTGCAGCTCATCTTGTTGGAGTAGAGGCATTGAAACTTGTTGGACAGCAGGCACAACTTCTCATCATCTAGTCCTTCAAGCTCCTCCTCTGTAGCTAAAATCAGAGACTATGCATAGCCAATAGAAGGGTTAGGGTTAGCAGCACCACCATAGCTGGGGCTAGACATAAGAGCTAGGCTCTTGGGAGTTGTTCCACTGATCTTGGCATATGCCTGAGAGTCAACCTCCGAAGCCTTCAACTTGCTATAAAGCTCGTCTGTGGAAAGGGTCTCATAGTCGACTGATTCGACTATACACTCGACTATACACTCTTTCTTCAGTTGCCAAATACTCTGATCTAGAGCATAGAGAAGCTTGCAAGCTTGTTCATCGTCATCATAAGGCAACACCCCATTTCTTGCATTCGCACGGATCTCGTTCACAATTGATTGAAAATGACTGAACATTCCGTTGTTGCTCTCACCAGGTTGCTGGGATAAGTTCTCATACTCTCTCTTGTGCACCTCAAACAACTTGGCCTTGACCTGACTAGTCCCCTCATGGAAGTTACTGAGGGTACTCTAGATCCCATGTGCTGTCTTCAAGTGCACAACCCTATCGAACTCAGGACAGCACAAGGCAGTAAGAAGAAAGTTCCTTGGCTTGTTTTTTTGCTTCGTATTCCCATTGCTGTTGTTGGATAACACAGTTTTCTATTATTTGGTAGCCAACATCCTGTCAAATATCCCAGATGGACGAATGTTGGCTCTAAAGAAACGCAGATATGCGCTGCTTCTAGAATGTGAAATCTGGGCCATCGAACCCTGGGATCTTGCCAACGGTGAAATCCATGGTCGCCTCTCTATGGATCTAGAACCGGTTAAGGTACAGAAGACCCTAACTTGGCTTTGATACCAATTGAGGACTGAAAAGGCGACCTAGAGGGAGGTGAATAGGTCGACTCCAAAAAACCTACGACCCCTAAAACCTCTCTTCTCTACCGAGCAAGATCACATAGCAACCAAAGTGATACTGACCCTAGGACTCGACGAGAAAAGCACACAACAGAAGAAATCGCTCAAGCAACCACGGAACAGACGAAAGCGAACGAGGCCGCAAACTGAGGCTAGCGAGCCCTACCAGTCACTCTACACAATAAAGTGCCTTATTGGGTCAACTAATGAGTTCTACTCTAGGCATGCAGTAGAGAAACGCCAACTCAAAGTCTCGGCGAAACACCCAAGCAAAAAGCGCCAATGAAGGCTGCAGCCAGGGCAACACCAGACTGTCTAGTAGCACACACCGGACTGTCCGATAGCATGCCAGACTATCTAGTGTGGCACAGTCGGACTATCCGATGGGACAACCCACATAGGCCTGGACCAGACTATCTGGTAGCATGCACCGGACTGTACGACAAAACTGCAAGAACTTAAGCTTCCAAAGCCTAAACTTGACCAAATCTTCTCCAAACTTCACAAAATTTGGCACAGGCTATTCCGACCCTATTCCAAAGCTATTCCCAAAAGATCTATTGGAAAACACCACGGGATTAGCAGGAATTTCAGATCTCGTGAAGAAGGCAATCTTTGGGCAAGAAAGGAGAAAACTCAAATCTGATTTGCTAATAGCAATCCTATGGGATTGTGATGTTTGAAGACATAATCTTCAAGTCCTCGCAAGTCCAAAAAAGCAAAGGAAAAGGGGAATCTCACAGGCAAACCAAAGCACCAAAAGCCATTGAGATTTCACCCAAAAACTAAAGGGAAGGGGGAGGGAGAGGAGCTGCACATAGGGACTCAAGTTGCTGCTCGAAATTCCACCTATTTCCACTCCAAAACTAGATTCCAAGGTCTGATTACAAGAAGGGATCTCATCCCCAAGCTTCCTCCCACATCCACCCCTCTTTCTATGGCCCAAGATCACTCTAAAGCACTTGGGAAATGTTGCTCTTGCTTGGAAACCAAAATGGCTGCCTAAACCTAAGCCTAAGCAACCCTAAAACCAGCCAAGGGACGAAGCTAATGACTAGGCTCTCTCCTTATTTATGCAACAGCTCTATTGTCCTAAGGCAGTTCGCACTTAACCCCCTATAATATAGACTCGTTACACAAAAACGCCTGTAGAGGGTAGAAAAGACCGCCATAACTCAGATGAACAGCCACGATGGAGTCTTTGCAACTTCGGTTTCTCTGCCTTGTCTCAATGTCTTCCACGTGTCCTGTAGCTCATCCCATGGGGGTAACTCCAGTTTTAGGATACCAGGCAACCAGGCCCCTGGTTTTGACTCTCGAACCTAGGAAACGATAGTGGGGCCTCCAATCTTGAGTGATTTTACGGCTCATGACACCGTCCCACACCCAAGGTTGCTCTTATAGGCCGAGCCTAACTTGGGCCGCAACCAAAGCCACCTACCAGTCCTGCTCGGTAGGAATTTCGTTGCTCCAAGTCCACTCGGGCGCCGCCACCAGGTCACACTTAGGTGGGCCTCTGCTTGCTCGTCCTTCAGTAAAACTTCGGTGTTGACAAGCACTCATCACAACTAGGACAAAAGACCGGACTCGGTACACTTGAGTCCTTCAGGCGTGCAAAGGGGGGAAATGTTTTCAACCCTATCATGTAGCTCCTCACACTTTGACCCAAGTAGTCATTGAAAAGTGGTGCTGAAAAGACATGTCATTGGCCCTCCCATCCTGTATGCATATTCCCCGTGTTGGGCTACATTCATTGCAAGATCCTTTTGTTCTTTGATCCTTCCATTCTCCTAAAGAATCGGCCAAGTAACCCAGCCTGGTTGTATAAATAGAATGCTTTGGCTGATGCCTTCCTCATGGATTCCCCAAGTCCTCCATCCACCACCACTTCTGTCGAAGCCTCCAAGAGGTGCACTACGATCCTCCCAAAAACCATAGTAGACCCCATCCAGAATTCCTTCCCCCTGATGTTGCCGACTGGCTACCAGATGTTGCGGTCATTATAAACCATTTTGACCACCAACATTCCATGTTCCAATGGTGATTTTTGTGCAAAGTTCATACATTCTAATTTGTTCCACTGAGTTGTGTACAAAGATCATGTAGGCACACGTTACACAATGGGAACATGTCAAAAATATGGCAAAGCAAGGCTATCCAAAGGAAAGAAGGGCATCCATGGTCGCTTGACTAAGTCCATAGGCCTGACCGACCAGGAGCCAAGCCTCCCAGTTTCCCTCTTCCTCAACTTGTAGATGGGACCAAAGACAGGCCACCCTGGCCCACATGGAAGGCCGCTCAGCCCTCCTTTGTCTCCAAATGTGACCATCTTCCACTTTCATGCAAAACACGACGTGTCAAGCACAACTCCACATTAGAATCCAAGCGATAAACACAAAACACCCTAGAAGGCCTACACCTGACCGATTCAGCCCATGGATTGGTTAAGTTAGCAATCCTAGGAGAGTGACATCCAATGTCCAAGGAAGAAACACGAAGGGAATCCAATGGTTGAGTGAAACACACAAGAATAACTTTCAACTGCCCGAAACGAGAAGCATTGGATGAACAAGGTCAGTAGATCGGAGGGCCACCAGCCAAGGACCAGGCTACTTAGCCTAGGAGCTAGGTCGCCTGGCCTGCCACCTATCCCTCAGCCACCAACTTAACCACCACAATCGACCTTTGGACAGCTATAAATACCCTTGAGGTTGTGGTACTGTGGTGTGGTGTAGTGGTACAGTAGCATTTGAGAGTGTGAAGTGTATAGCTGTTGGAGAAGTGAAGCTTTCCCTTAGCTTGTAGAAAGAGTGCCTCTTGCATCAAAGAGAGTAGCGAGCTGAAGAGTGAGGGTGTGGGAATTCTCTTATCTCCCAGACTTGTATTCTTAGAGGAAGGATATTTGATTCTAGGATTGAGTAAAAGTTCCTTGTGCTCTACCTTTGTCATTTCAGTCTTACTTTACTTTCATACTCAGTCTTATGCTTGTCTCTTTACGGGAACCTTGTGCATGCTCATAGTGTCAGCTATATAGTATTGCTTGCTCTTCTTGCTCATTACTAGTTTAGTAGTGAACTCATTGAGTAGACACGATGGTGTTTATACTAAGCATTTACCTTGGTTGGTCAGGCTATCCCACATAGCTCTGGTTGATAGGTACACTAGGTGACAACTTTTGTGTTCTCAATATTCCAACCCTGTACGTTTAGATAGACTCGTTGATGATAAAGCTGTATCCTGTAGTGCTCGCCTTTCTTAGCCGGGTATTCAGCACTCTAGTGCCTGGCAGTGGTTCTACAACTTTGGTGTATATGTTTGCATGACAAGTATATCGCTTTACATGCTTAGTATAGTAATGTGATTTAGCATTTGTCGGGAACCTGCTTCTTTGTCTTTTATTCTCTGCATTGCTAGCTCCACTAGTTCAGTTGGTTGTGTTGGGTGTTATTATACTCCTAGAATGCATTGTCCGTGTGCTTGCGGAGTTATATCTAATAGGCTAAGGAATGCCAACATGCTTTTCCGGCGCCGTTGCTAGGGAAAGATAGCTATTTTAACACAAAACCAAGGCCATCCTATCTCTCACTATACCACCACTTCCACCATATCACCATATCACCCAATGGATCTTACGCATATCTGTGAGTTATCTGCTCCAAAAGGCGATTTTCTGGAGCCTCCACCACCATCCACACCCATCGTCACAAATGGCTATCAGCTACGTCCTAGTTTGTTAGCCATGGTTCAGGATCAATCCTTTGCGGGATTAGAATTAGAGAGTCCCTACACATACCTCTAAGAATTCTAGCAGCTCTATAGCTGTATCGCAATCTCAAGCATGCATGGAGAAACTCTTCGATGGTTGCTCTTTCCGTTTTCACTTACGGGAGTAGCAAAATTTTTGTACAACAGAGAAGTTGGTGCAGTAGAGGGGAGTTAGGAGAGACTCAAAATCTAGTTCTGCCTACACTTCTTCCCACAAAATCGAGTCATTGACCTCTGATGTGAAGTCCTAAACTTTCAACAAGGAGGCAATGAAACCTTGGTAGCAGCCTAGTCATGTTTCACCAGTCCAATCGCATCTAATCCTAGACTTGGCAATACAAGAGTCCATGCTCATGTAGCACTTCGTCCTGAGGCGTTTCACCAGGCGCAGGACTATGTCTAGGACTTAGCTTCAGGGAGGATCGTTTTCTCTCTTAACCACCCCAGAAGGACGAAGGGTTCTTCATAAAATACTCAAAAAATCCTTTGATGGCACTAAGATCAAGAAACCACACTCACAACCACAAGATCCACCTGAGCCCAACTGCTATGAAGAAGGCCAAAACACTCAACCACCAATTCCACTATCCCATCAAACTCTTAGGTTAGGAGACATCCCTGAAGCAAGTACGTCGTAGGACACTGAGAGGGTCAATACCTCTGAAAAATCCTTAGTCGGTTCCTGTATTCTCATTCGAGGATGACATGTTCACGGGTTTTGGAAGGTATCTCGGCTTCCCAAAGAGAGCCGACGCTTTGAAAGAACCTATCAACCAGCATACATATTCCCACATCAAATGCGCCAAATGAGAGAGGACCAACTCTGGCTTACAGCTGTAAGAAATTAGGAATGGCCAGAAGAGATACTTTTTGACACAAAATTCGTTAGGTTCTACCCAGGGCCAACTCTCATCCCTAGCTATGTATCTGAAATGCTCCCACAAGATATTCTATATGACTCACGAGTCAGGGTGAACATCATTCCTAAATACGTTGTCGACACCTACTTCCCCACTCAACTACGATCAAAATCCAACATTCCCTTGAAGTGGAACAAGGATAAATCATTTGTGAGTCATGGAGTCATTCGAGTCATACCAATTACCTTGCGGGACAAATGAATGTTCCTAGATTTCCACATCTTTGACATACCTGAGGGGCCTATGCCATTCATATTGATTGGGCTCCCTATTGCTTCCCTTATCAATGCGACTACAAGTCTAAGGCAGCTAAAACTTTAGTTTGGTAAAGAGGTACTAGAAATTGTCATGAGTCGAGCACTGAATACCAAAACAGAATCTAAGCCAGAGGTTGACACCTAGAAGAAGTGATGGGTATTTCACTTGATGAAGTGGAGTATCAACACAACCTAGAGGAAGAGGCTAGTGACTTTAGTGCGGTAGAAGAGTCGCTCGAGTTCGATGGACTAGAGGCCCTCTGATGGACTGGACGTGGCCGACGAAATTAATGTCTCTAATTTCGTTGGCCCACTCAGGCCGACGAAATTACGTGGCCCCGGGCTGTAATTTCGTCAGCCTTTTTATTCCCGAATGGGTGATGCCTATGGTTCACTACTGTTTGGTGACTAAACCTAAACTCTAAACTTGAAAAAGCTAATCAAAAAATAAAATGAGCTCGAATTACAGTGCAACAAAGTAAAGCATAAACAAGATGATGCATATATATCCTCATGTCATTCTATATTCCTCATGAAAACATGAATATAAGCATTAACAATTACTTTATTAAGCATTAACATAAGCATGAACTATTGTGTACTTGAGGCAAGAATCATTACCTTATTCTTTAATTACTAATTGCAATTCGCCATTACTTTATTCACAAATGGACGAACATGATTAACAAGTTTCGTCCATTGTCAATGAGGTCGACGAAGTTACACATAAAGTACTCTAAACACGCAAAGCTGACGGAATTAGATACACTATTAAAAGACAGAAGAAAGACAGAAGACGATGAACCTCCTCCTTAGAGTGGAGGGCGGTGGTGGTCGAGGGAGCAGGGGCACACGGGGGAGAGGAGCGCCAGCGGGCGTTGTGGGCCCAGCAGGGGAAGGCGGTGGGCGACGGGCGACTGGCACGCGGCCGGGGAGGCGGCGGCGGCTGGCCACAGGGGATCAGGAGGCAACAGGCGGTAGCACGGGGCTGGGGAGGTGCGGGCGGCCGGCCGCGCGAGGCCTAGGAGGTAGCAGGCGGCGGCATAGGACCGGGGAGGCAGTGTGCGGTGGCACTGGTTTGGGGAGGCAGCAGGCGGCAACACGGGGACGATGGGTGGTTGGTGTGGCCGGTGGTGACGAGGGTGCATGCGTGTGGCGTGTGCGTGTGTAGCAGGTTAGGTAGGGTTCACAGGATTGAGGTAACCCCTGTATTTTCATCGGCCGATGGAGAGGGCCCATGAGAATACTATAATTTCATCGGCATTGGGAAGCCCACAAAATTGCATAGCACATAATTTCAGTGGGCCAGGCGTGTGGCCCACGAATTTATGATAATTTCGTACGCTTTACAGAAAGGCCGACGAATTTAAGATCAATTTCGTTCGGTTTTTGTTGCTAACGAAATTAGGTCTCATAATTCCAGTGGGCTGGTACCACGAAATAAATTTGGCCCACAAAAAAAATACATTTTCCCTGTAGTGTGTCAATCAGGTTGTGACCTCTTACCATATGGACATGGTAGGTCCTGCTCGGGTACAATGGGTTAGTGGGAAGTGGTATTTGCTTGTCATTGTTGATGACTTTTCTCGCTTTTCGTGGGTGTTCTTCATGGAGTTCAAAGATGAAGATTTCAGGTTTTGTTCGGGATCTGGTATTGAGGTTGAGAAATGAGAGTAATAAGGCCATGAGGGCTGTCCACAGCGACAATGGCGGAGAATTTCGAAACTCTCAATTTGAAACCTTCTGTTGTGACCTAGGTCTCGAATACCAATTCTCTTCTCCTTATAGCCCACGTCAGAACGGTGTTGTGGAACAAAAGAACGACACACTCATTGAGACAGCTCAGACAATGCTCAATGAGCATAGGACTCCGCGACGTTTTTGGGCTGAGGCTATGAATACTGGCCTATTACATTACTAACCGCATTTTCCTATGAGCTTTCTTAGGGAAGACCTCATATGAGCTATGGTTTGGTAGGCAGCCTAGTGTCGAGCACCGGCGAGCGTTTGGCTACAGATGTTTTGTGCTCAAGAAGGGGGCATTTGGACAAATTTGAATCTCGCTGCTTGGATGGTATTTTACTTGGGTACGCCTCTAGTTCTAGAGCATATAGAGTGTGGAACCTTGATACCAAACAAGTGGTAGAGACCAATGAGCTCTAAAGATGATGGAAGACCCTTGCCTATGGCTTCCTCCACGTTCCCCTAACTACAAGCTCGAGTAGAGGTTGGCCCCGCTGAGGACACAGGGGAGGTAACCTCCCAGATTGTTCCATCTCGGCTGGTGCAGATAGATCACCCTCCACGCAAGATCATTGGTGACTTGCATGCAAGGACCTTGAGGTCCTAGACAGGTTCCTATTGCTTTCTTTGCACATGCTACATTTGTTGCCTCTTTTGAGCCCAAGGATGTTGGACACGCTCTTCCTAACAGTAATTGGATTAATGCCATGCATGAGGGAGTTAGAAAATTTTAAGGAATGTGGTTTGAGTTTTAGTATAGCCACCGCCACGATGCAATCCTATTGGTACGAAATGGGTTTTCAAAAATAAGCAAGGGGAGGATGGCATTGTTGTGCAGAACAAGGCTAGATTTGTGGCTTAGGGTTTTTGTCAAAAGGAGGGGATAGACTATGAGGAAACGTTTACTCCAGTTGCACGCTTGGAAGTTATTCGTATTCTTTTAGTCTTTGCAGCTTCCATGGGCTTTAAGCTTTTTCAAATGGATGTGAAGTCTGCTTTTCTGAATGGCTTCATTCAAGAAGAAGTTTATGTAAACCAACCCCCTGAATTTGAAAATGCTAAACATCCTGACCATGTTTACAAATTGCAAAAAGCCTTGTATGGTTTGAAACAAGCCCCTAGAGCCTGGTATGATATACTGAAAAGCTTTTTGCCTAAACCAGGGTTTCAAAATGGGAGTGTTGATAAGACCTTGTTTCTCCTCAAGCATGGTAGTGATCTTCTTATTGTTTAGATAAACTGTGGATGATATCATCTTTGGTGGCTCATCTCACTCTCTTGTTACCAGATTTTCTCAGCAGATGTCGAAGTAGTTTGAGATGAGCATGATGGGAGAGTTGCAGTTTTTCCTTGGACTGCAAATCAAGGCAAGGCCCTGAAGGAACCTTCATCCATCAAGACAAGTACACAAAGGACATTCTGAAGATGTTAGATATGGGAGACTCCAAGCTTATGTCGACTCCCATGTCAACACAAACGCCGCTTGATGCAGATGAAGAAGGGGAGGTGGTGGACCAAAGGGAGTACTAAGGAATGATCAACTTCTATACCAGATGGAGACCTGGCTAGACTTTCAGTTCGTGGTTTGCCTTTGTGCACGATTTCAGGCCTCACTGAGGACATCACACCATCAAGCGGTGAAGTGCATCTTCAGATACCTTGAAATACACTCCTGACCTTGGTTTTGGGTTCTCTTCAGCTTCGATGCTCTTGACCTTGGTCTTTGGTTCTCTTCAGCCTCAAGATAGATTCACTCAAGCTTGTTGCATGCTTCCTTGCCCTCACTTGCTCTGTAAGCTAGAACTTGTGATTACTAGCTTTTCATCCCTGCTGAGCTCTATTTGGTACAATTCCTACATTTCATGGCATACTTTGAGGGGGAGCTATCTAATTCAGGGGGAGTTGAGTTCTATGAACCCTTGATGTGTCCATTATCAACAAGGTGGAGGGATTGTTTCTCCTAGAGGGAGTTCATGGACCAAGGGGGAGAATTCTAAAGAGAACTAGTTGACGGGGAGTTGTGCATTCATCTTACATTTGTGAGAATGTATTTCTAGGGGGAGTTTGAGCTTTTAGCATGCTCTTGCATCGATGCGTTGAGCCTTTTGCCTCTTTCTAAAGGAACCGATGCTTTGCCTAAGCATGACTGCGTTGAGCTAGTCAGCCTCTTTCTTAAGAGGTCATGCTTTAGTTTGATCGACTGCGTTGAGCCGTTTCCCTTGTCTTAGTGGGTCGATCTTTTGTCTTGTTTTTGATTGCTTCAGTTTACCCTTCTTTGCTTGTGTTTGGTTTTTAGGCATCTTGAGCAATTTCTTATTTTTTTCTTTATTTTCGTTTTTACGCTTGTTTTTCTTGTTTTTGTTCTATTTTAGGTTACATGTTGAAGGAGTTGACAATGAACTTATCAAGGGGGAGATTAAGAGCCAATGGACCAGCTCCATTACATCCTGGAGTGATGAGTGATTAGTTAACGGAAGTCAAGACCCAGAAGGACATGGGCACAATCCCTCTGATGGACTGGAGGCCCTCTAATGGACTAGAGGTAGATGAAGAAGAAAGTCCTCCGAAGGACAAGAGGCATGCTCAGCATCGGTCGGTCCATGGGAGTTCGGTACACCGAGGAGTGGCACGGAGACAGCAAGTGTAAGACCTCCGAAGGACTGCGAGGTGACCCAGATGGACAGGGGATGCCGGGTGCCACCACGGTGCTCCAACCTAAGTGCATGGCATGAAGATGTGCGAGGGCGATGGCGAATTCACTCAAATCCGCCACCCAACCACCAAGCTGCCAAGACTCGGTAAATGGGCTCAATTCTCGCCGATATAGAGTGGAGTGGGACTGTTGACGGCCATAATCTCACGATTTTAGCCGTCAATTATCCACCAGATGAAGCAAAACATGTGAATAAAACTGGACTAACCCTTCAACTAACGAGTTGCACTAGATTTGTATGAATATTTGGGTGCAGGTACAAAATTACATGTAAAAATGGATGAAACATGGCTAAGAAGTGAGGACGGGACAAAGGGGACAAAGCCCATGGTCACCCGGCCATGTACCATGGTCGGCTGAAAACCTGGCATGGCCGCCCGACCACCTGCCAGGTCGCCTGACCATGTGGCTTGGTCAGCAGACCAACCAACTGGGTCGGTTTGCCTACCCTTCACTCCTGGATGCAAGGAAACACAAAGCAATGTCAATCCAACCATAGAACCGAGCATCCAAAGAATCTAAGGCCGAAAGACCATCAAACCATGGATCGGTGATGTCACTAATCCAAGGGAAGAGCCATGTGACAAATCAAACGTAGACACCTGGCCGCCCGACCATTTTGCATGGCTATCCGAGCACTCAAGTTGCTCATTTTACACGTGCATCAACCGTTTCAACCGCCAACCGACGTGGGGAAACAATCTCAGCCGAAGGATGGGTCAAGTTGGTTCATCTGATGGCCACCTGACCACCCCTCATGGCCGACTGGCCACCCTCCTTGGCCGCCCGACCACTGCCTCACCTCCCACACCTGACCTTGCCCACCTACAAATACCCCCTCACATGCATAGGCTATAAATAGGCCCTAAGAGCGGTGTGGAGAAGTGGAGTTGAGTTCAAGTTCTATCTTATAGTGCTACACTATTCCCTTAGTAGTTAGGATAGTCCTGGGAGTTAGAGTTGAGTCAAGCTTTGGCCTCGGAGTCTCTGGAGTGATCTTTGAGTCTGTGGTAAAGTTTTGTATCTTTTGGATTCAGATTATCTTCAATATAATTTCAGTTATATTTTACTCTAAGTTCTATCACCTACGAGTGTGGTGTACCTTTGTTTGCACACTTACCTTGGCTTAGATTGTGTTTAATTTTGTTATTCAATTCTTGTTACTATTGCCTGATGCTATAACTCAACCCTAGACTTAGACGCTAGGCTATGGCTAGACCCTCTCCTCTGATCAAGGCCGGTCTATCGTTCTTCAAGCTTCGCTTGCACACGTTTATAGCGTACCATCCTCTCCACGTAGCTTTGCTTGGTAGCCCCACTCGGTGACAGCGTGTGGTGTGCCTGTGTAGTCCAAGCCCGTCGTTCGGGAGGCCCGTAGGTGTTACCTAGACTCTCCTTCGGGACCAACTATCTACCGCTGGTACCCTCGAGACTCTAGAATTTCGCTCGACTCAAGACCCTGACTTGTTAATTGAGTTTCTTAGTTAGTCATGGATAACCTTTGCAGCCGATTAGAAATAGAGTTTGGTGATTTTATCTCACTCGTTATCCTCTTAGGCAACTATACCTTTCTACGGATATCTTTGATAGGCATATCATCCCACCATACACCTATCTTTGTCACGTTTACCCCTGTTACTACTAGTTGGTATAATTCATCTAAGTTTACAGTTATTTTGACTTGAGTATATTCAGTTACACTATTTCTCCTGCCGCTTCCCTATGGAAATTTATGATACTCGGAATACTCTGAGTGATAGGCTATAGCGGTCTCCGTGCGCTTGCGGTGTAAAACCTGATAAGGCGAAGAGACGCCAACATGGGCTGTTCTAGACATAGGAAGGAAACCCTAAAGTTTCCTAGTTTCTAACTTCAAAACCGGGGGCCGATCAGCGGATTTGGACTACTAGCCACGTGGAGGTCATTCTGAAGATAGCATGCAACCGAAGAAGATCAAGACTCCATCGTGGTCGTCCGTGCCCGAGAAAACTAAACCTAGGCTATAAATACCTAAGTGGCTGGTCATTTAGGTGACGCTTCCACCTCTAGAAACCCTAGGCTTAGCTTTCCAACCAGCCAAGCGCTTAGTGTGAAAACCGGGTGTTAATCTAGTACTTTGCATTAGTGGGAAGATGAAGGGTGGTAGGCTGTGAGGAACCTTGTAAGAACTGATTTCCCTCTCTTATACAAGGAAGATTCGTCCCCAATTAGAGTTCATGTGTGCAGCCATCTCCTTCCCCTCTTTCTACATTGGATTTTGGATGAAACTCAAGGGCTTTTGGTGATTTCCTTTGCCCGTGAGTTAATACTGTTCTTTTGGCTCTTTTGGACTTGCTAGGATGTGGAGATTATGACTTAGTTCATCTCAATCCCGCAAGATTGCCACGAGCAAGTTGTTCTTGAGGTTTCCCCGTTCTTGTCCAAAGATTGCCTTCTCATGAGATCTAGAATTCCCGCTAATTACTTGGTCATTTTACATTGATCTTTTGGGAATAGCTTTGGAATAGGGTCCAGATAGATTGTGCAAAATCTTGTGGTGATTGAACAAGATTTGGACAAGTTTTAGGTTTGAAAACTCATCTTCTACGACTGTACTGGACTATATGATATAGCCACCGGAGTATCTGGTCCCACCGGACAGTCTAGCAGCTAGTACCGGACAGTCTGGCGTAAGGACTACCCTGGGTGTTCCATCGGACAGTCCGACAGCTGCTACCTGACTATCCGGTGTCACCGGACAGTCCGGCCCCTGGCACCGGACAGTCCGATGTGGCCAGGGCTACTGCCCCATTTTCGCTATTTCATTCTTCCACTGTGTTTTTGCTTCGGATATGCTTTTCCCACTGTCTGACCATACTCTTGGCTTGATGTGTTCTAGTAAGTCGCATTTCGATGTGGTGAGCGTCGAGTGGTGATTTTGCAAGTTTTGGTGCTTGCGGTGACTTGCGATCTTTGTGGACATTGAGTTGCTAGCTCTTTCTCGCCTGGTGCGTATCCTTTTAGTGGATGGCACCTTGCACTTGCTAGACACATATCTGTTTAGTGGATGGTGTCTAGCGTGGTTTCTTGTGAGTTTTTAGTGCACCAAGCTTTGGGGGTTGTGATTTCGAGGTTTCAAGTGCTCCTATTCACCTCCCTCTAGTTACACATCTCAGTCCTGCAAGGTGGACCGTGCAAAAATTGAATTTATTGAGCAAATACCACCCCCATCAAACATCAAGGCACTCTGAAGCTTCCTTGGTCATGCAGGGTTCTATAGGAGATTCATTAAAAACTTCTGCTTTATAGCCTTTGTGTTCGATGATGCATGCCTAGAAGCCTTTCATACACTCAAAAAGGCACTCATCACAGCAACCATAATTCAACCACAAGACTGGAATGTTCCATTTGAAATCATGTGCGATGCTAGCTATGCTGTAGGAGCAGTCCTAGGCCAAAGCAAGGGTAGAAAACATCATGCCATATCCTATGCAAGCAATACGTTTAACTGGCCCACAATTGAATTACTCCACCTCTGAGAAAGAGCTTTTGGCCCTTGTCTTTGCCATTGACAAATTCAGAACATACTTGGTGGGAGCCAAAGTCATGATATATACAGACCATGTAGCTCTCAAAAAGCTTCTCACCAAGAAAGATGCAAAGCCACGACTCATACGGTGGGTCCTACTACTCCAAGAATTCAACATTGAAATCAGAGACAAAAAGGGAGTCGAGAATTTAGTTGCAGATCACCACTCATGAATGCAATTTGAAGAAACATCATCCTTGCCGATTGATGAGTACATGAGAGATAACACCCTCTATAAGTTTACAACATCCCAACCATGGTATGCAGATCTGGTCAACTACTCGGTCACTGGATATGTGCCTAAGGACATTGATAAGAGGAAACTAGTCCATGATAGCCGATTTAATGTCTAGGATGACCCCTACATATACAAACTCTGCGCGGATGGACTCCTACGTCGCTTCATTCCTGCTTGCGAAGTCCCACACATCCTTGATAGATGTTAGTCGTCTTCCTACGTAGGTCACTATGGAGCCTATCGGACTCATGCAAAAATTTGGCAAAGTGGATTCTACTGGCTAAATATGTAAGATGATGCCAAAGAGTTCATACGAGGGTGTCCAAAATGCCAACGCCAAGGAAACATTAATCCAAGGGATGCCATGCCACTCACTAGCAACCTTCAACTCAATGTATTTGGTGTGGGGCATAGATTTCATGGGACCATTCCAGAAGTGTGGAGAAAAAGAATACATTCTAATCACAGTGGACTATGTATCAAAGTGGCTAGAGGCGCTGCCGTGTTCCGCAACAGATTCAAGGCATTCAATCAGAATGTTCTATGACACTGTTTTCTTGATTTGGTACTCCAAGGGTCACCCTTAGCCATGGAGGACCACACTTTATAGATAAAAGATTTAAGAGGTGCCTCGCAAAACTCAGTGTGGACCACCGTGTTGCCATTTCATACCAACCATAGACAAGTGGCCAATCTGAGATATCAAACAAGCAGATAAAGAACATCCTAAAAAAAACTATCGAAGCTATGGGAAAGGAATGGGTATCCAAGCTACCCGATGCTTTCTGGGCATATTGTACAGCATATAAAACTTCCATTGGCATGACACCATATCAGATGGTGTACGGGAAGACTTGCCACATGCTAGTAGAACATGAGTTCAAGTCTCACTAGGCGATAAGGAAGTGGAACATGGATCTCCAATCATCAGGAGTTCGACAACAAATTCAACTCGCTGAATTGGAGGGATAGAGGGAGAAGGCCTACCACAGTGCCAAGATTTACAAGGGGTAAACAAAAAGATGGCATGATAAGCGCATCAAGACAAAAAGACTCTTTAATTATCGCGTTTATTTGTTTGGTCATGGTAAGCTTAGATGTAAGTGGGAAGGACCTTTTGTGGTCCTTGATGCTGCTGATTGTGATGCCCCCAGCATCTAAAAATCCTAACACACAGTTAGATAAACACTAATGATAAATTTGGACTTAATCATGTTTAGAGAGGAACAATAACTAGGCAAATAAATCACGAAGTCAAAAAATTTTCTAGTGGAATATGCAAAACCATGTGTTGTTTGGTTGAGTAGTTAAAAATCTATATGTGTTCATGCAAGACATGAAATACAAAAGATTTAGTTCAAGATGTTGCCTTCAACTTTACTATTTTGATCATTTCCAAAATCGGATGTTAAGAGGTTCAAAAGTTCAAACTAAACCAAGTCAGCCAATACTAGAAAATTCCTAAGTCTAAATTTTCAGCCCTTCCCCAAACTTCATTCCGAAATTTCTTTTAATTTCACTCTAGAATTTCAAAATCTACCTGACAATGAAATAAAATTAAACTTGTCACCTTTCATATGCACCTGACCTCAAAGCTATTGGACTTCATTTGATACTTCAAAAGTTTAAAACAAGAAAGACTATACATAAATTGAAGCTGCAGTTTTACCAAACCTTCCAAAACATTTGTGCTTGTAGTTCAAAATATAATGTGTTTTAGACCAAACTCTCTATAAAAAACTTGTAGACAATTTCATGAGGAGAAACTTTGGTATTGAGAGTGGTAACATGCACATAGGTTTAGGTGGAGTTTTGAGTCGATTAATGCAGAAAGCAGAAATCTACCTAAAGTTGACCTGAATGGTAAATTCAAATTTCTCTTAACCAAGATTCCATATCATACAAAACTTTATATATAAAAGTTGTATAAAATTAAGAAATGAACAACTATGTTTTACAACATTTCTCATGAAAATGTATCCAAGTACAACTTTAGGAATTTCTATGTTAAAGGGGTTCAGTTGGTCAAACCAGGATCAGCAACATAAATTCAAATTTGAACCAAAAACTTCAACATAACTTAGTATTCAAGCTTATAACAAAATTGTAGAGGACAAAATTTAGAGCAGTTATTGTATTTTGAGTTTCTCCAAATTAGGCTTCTATATGCTTCAAATATGAGATTTTCAAACGGGCATCCAGCTGGTCAAACTCTATTTTTCCATTTTCAGGATTTTTCCTTTTCACTTGAGTCTACGACGTGTAGGTCCCACCTGTCGGGCCTCGATTCCGATAGGATGGAAAACCACCGACCACCCCGGTTTTGCAAAAATCCGGTTTGGCCTCCGCAGACGCGATCCATGAATGATGAATACGATTTCCCTCTCCGGCCCACCTGTCAGCGTCACCCAGGGGTTACGTGGGGGCGCTTTGAATCTTAGGATAAGACAGGTGGAGATGGGGCCAATATGTGGGAGCACGATGGCTAGTAAGCATGTACCCCTGGCATGATAGTTATTCCCAGGAATTAAAAATCGATTCGAATCGCTGATGCTCACCAGGTGTGAGAATGCCAATATCACCGATGGGCAACGTAGTAATAACTTTAATATCTTATTTATTTAATCATGCTTTTTATATTACATGTTTATATTTGTATGTTCACATTTCTGCAAGTTACTTTATGTTGACATATATATTGAAGATAATGAGATATATGAGTTATGGATCATGATGATAACTATAATGAATCAAATGAGGGTTATGCTTTAAATGAATGATACTTGAAAGTAAGGACTTACTTTTAGTAAGCTTATGCATGTTAGAACTCAAGTCCACAAAAAGCCTTGCATACGCACAAATATGTCGGGCTGATACTGTGATGCCCCCGGCATCTCGAAAATCTTAACACGTGATTAGATTAGCGGTAGTCAAAGATTTGGCTTAATAATGTTTAGAGAAGAGCAACAACTAGGTTAGTAAATCACGAAGTCAAAAATTTTCAGTAAAATATGAAAAACCCCTGAGTGCATTTAAGACTATAGTGTAAAATATGATGTGTTTTGGACCAAACTCTCTATAACAAACTTGTAGACAATTTTAGGTAGATCAACTTTGTTTTTGGGTGTGGTGACATGCATAAAGGTTTGCAAGATGTTTTAGCTCCTTTTCTATCTTCTAGTGAATTCTGTCCAAATAGACCTGAATGGAAAATTCAAATTTTGAGCAATCAAAAGTCCCTATCATGCAAAACATCATATAAGAAAGTTGTAGATAATTAAAAACCACACAACATTGGTATAATACTATTTCTCTGAAAATGAGCATAAAATAGACTTTAGGAATTTCTAAGTTTGTACTAAACCTTGGTCAAACTGGAGACAGCAGGATGAATTCAAATTTAATCATATTTCAACTTAGAATCTGATGTTTCTCCTTTTGACAAAGTTATAGATCTGGAAGAGTAGAACAACTTTTGTATTTTGGGTTTTATCAAATTCGGCCCCTAGGATGTTCAAAAACAACAATTTCTAAAACATGTCTCAGCAGTCAAACAGCATTTTTCTTTTTCCCGAATTTATTTTCCTTCGAGTCACTGACGAGCGGGCCCCACCTGTCGGGCTGCCGCGCCAGCGCACTCCATTACCTTCCTCACCCCATGCATCCGGTGCATAGACCCCTCACCCTCCTCCTCACCCCGACCCCACCTGTCGGTCTCGCCTGGCCCATGGACCGAGCCTACCGCGCGCCTTCTCTCTCCTCCTCTTCTCTCGCTCGCCCACGCGGCGCCGGCGTCCAGCGCTGTCGGCCACGCGCCGCTGCGCGGCCTGCGCCTCCGCGGGCACGCCCCGCCCGGCCGCCACGCCGAGGCCACGCGCCGCCCTCCCCCGCCCTGCCGTGCCCCTGCTCTTCCTCCGGGTGGAGCCGAGCCCGCTCCTCTCTCTCACTCGCCCCTCCCTCTCGCTGCCCTCGCTTTTTCCCCTGCCGGTCTCTTGTCCAGAGCGCCGACGCCATGCGAGCTCGTGGCGAGCTCACGCCACCTCGCCTCTCCGTAGCCCCTCCGCCCCGCCCGTCACGCGTCCCACGCTCGCCTCCATCTCCTCCACCGGTTCCCCCACCTCAGTGGCCGCTTCCATAGCCCCTAGACCCTCCCTACCATGCCGCCCGCCATGGCCACCATGGCGAGCTCGAACACACCGTGGACAGCCCCTTCGGACCATCCCCGCGCCTCCACGACCCCACCAACAGAACCGCCACTACCCCGCGCACCTCAGGCGCTCTTCACCCCCTCGGATCCGCCTCCCCTCCGGCCGGAATCGCCCCGCGCCGCCCCGAGCGCCGTGCGCCACCGCCGCCCAGTTCACCGGCGTTCCTCGGCCACCGTCGCGACCTCGCGCGACACCGTCTTGGGGGAAAGAAGCCCCGTCGCCAGGAACACCTTCCCGGACTAGCTCGGCTCCAAGCGCGTGCCCCCACGCGACGCGCCGCGCGCGGGAACCCCGGCGACCGCGCGCCCTCTCTGTCGACCGGAGGTAGAAGAAGCCGTTTTTTCGATTTAGCCCCTGGACTTTGCTGCTTTCACGTTTCGATCTCATGCACTATTCACTGAGTCTTGCGGATCTAACGACTCAGCCCCTGATGTTATAGACAATCACGTTTAGGTCCCTGACTGTTATGATTTTCGATTTAATGTGTTTTATTAGGCTGAAAACTTTGGAAATTCGTAATAAATCAAATAAAAATCAGAAAAATATAAACTTTGTTGCATTGTATTCCTATTAAATAGATCTATAGAATGGATATGATGGTTGAGTAGGAAAAGACCTTTTTGCCCCTGATTGCTTGCATGTTATGATTTCTTGAATAATTAGCAAAACTAAAATTAAACACTTTCAAAAATTACTAAACTTGGACAGTAGCTTTTAAATGATGATTAAGATCTATGATGATTTTTGGAAACCCTAGCACGCAATGCTTAATTCCTGTTTTACCCCTATGTATGTATTTAGTGTAATATTAGAATATGAAAATACATACTACATAAAACTCATCCTGAAAAATTCACAAAAATTATATTGTACCCATATGACTCAATGTAGCCCAACAATAAAGTTTTATGGGTTTGCTTGTGGATTGCTATGTATTTTGAAAATGGCAAATGTTAGGGTTATTTAAACAAAAATAGGAAAGTGCTATTTAACATGTTTCCCCTATGATTCGAAACTTGATAAGCTTATATATATAACCTGCATGAGTGAATTCTTGCTCTAGGTCTATAAAAGTACTAATGCCACTAGCGCTAAAAGTAATTCTTGCTTAAGTAGTGAAATCAAACATCTTTCGATATTGTCCCTGTCCCTGTCCTTGAAATGTTTGCTCAAATGAGTGCTTGATCTTCATGTATCTCATGCACTGCATCATGCATATCATTCATATAGTGACGCCTATTACAGATACGTGATCGGGAAGCAAGAGCGTGAAGTTACTTCGAGCAACGGTGTCCAGAAGACCAACTAAGACCCAAATACCACCTGGAGGCCCCTGAAGTGGTATTTGGAAGGAGGAGCTGTCCAAGTGATCAAGGGGTTGCCTGGGGCAGAGCCTCACAACCCGGCAAACTAACTCTAGTTTAGTTTGTTCAAGTTATCAACAACAAAGGTAGGCCCCTTAGGCATATACACCTACCTAGGGAATCTCACCATCCTTTATTTGATTGTGCATTTACGTTCAGGAGTTGTTTGAAACCCCACCTGCATAAATACCTGACACCCTAATTAGAATGGTTAGGCCGAAGTCGATGCTTAGCCATGCTTAGACGGTAGAAGTCGAGTGAAGATATTCACTCGCGAGATGATAGGACTCAAAATACTTTACAAAAGTTTAATACGAGAGAAATATGATATGATGTGATGAAAAGATGAGACCGGGCGGAGATATGGGCATATTACGATGAAAAATGATGAGGATGGTTTGGTGGACTCCGCCCGAGTCGTTTAAGGCCCGATTCGCTGTTCGCCTGCTGGTCGGCATAATATTGCTAGAGTGCTTATCCGGGGAATGGGACCGGAAAAGTCTTTCCTGGGCTCGTCCGAAGCACAGAGACACGTTCCTACCCGCTGGTTGAGAGGAAGGTGGCCCGGGGGAGCTTGGTACTCATGACGGGGAGACCGAGATGTCAGCAGGCTCGTCATGGGGGCACAACCCGGGGGCTAGGCGGGAGTGAATCGAACTTGGGACGAGGCAGGTTAAGATTGGGGCTATATGTGGGAACGCGATGGCTAGTAAGCATATACCCCTGGCATGATAGTTATTCCCGGGAATTAAAAATCGATTCGAATCGCTGATGCTCACCAGGTGTGAGAATGCCAGTATCGCACACGGGCAACGTAGTAATAACTTTAATATCTTGATCATTCAAGCATGTTTTTATATTACATGTTTGTACTTGTATGTTACAATTCCGCAAGCTTCTTTATGATGATATATATGAGCTATGGATGATGATAATAACTATAATGAACCTAATGAGGCTTATACTTTAAAAATAAATGCTACTTGAAAGTAAGGACTCACTTCTAGTAAGCTTGTGCGGGTTAGAGTCCAGTCCACAAAAAGCCTTGCATAATCTCAAACGTGTCGGGTTGAAACCGCCCACGGGTAAGTCCTACGAGTACCTCACGTACTCACCCCTACGTTGTTGATGTTTTTCTTTTCAGGAGTATCATGATCGAGAATGACAATGGTGGGCTCAATGTCATGGCTCGATATTTTATTTTCCGCTGCAAGAGTATATCAGTATTACGTTACGGTTTCCGCTGCGCGGCTATTTTGGAATTCTAATTCAGTATGATTGTACCCCATTTTGAGTAAATTTTCTTAAACAAATCAATCTATGTTTGTATGAAATGATGGGTTGTTGTAATTGTTGTGGCTCTTTCGAGGGCTTAACGTGTGTGATGTCGGTATCCCTGGGTGATGGTTGCATCGAGTGCCCTTTTTGGGTATCTCGACGGACGACCGGGTTTAGTTCGGCCTAACCACACTGCAAGCCAGAGGTGGCAGGTGTGTTTAGTTCGGATTAAATCGGCGGTTCCGCCACAGATACCATCCTCGGGTAAGTCCTACGAGTACCCCACGTACTCATCGTTTGTTGTTGATATTTTTCTTTTCAGGAACTTTGTGATCGAGAATGACGGCGGTGGGCTCGATGTCATGTCTCGTATTTTACTTCCGTTGCACATTCGCATCTATATATATTGTTATGTATTCTGCTGCGAGTTTATTTCGAAACCCTATTTTCATACGATTGTACATCGTTTTAAGCAATTGTCTTGTAATAAATCAAATTATGTTCGTATGAAATGACGGGTTGTTGTAATTGTTGTGGCTCCTTTGAGGCTTAACGTGTATGATGTCGGCATCCCTAGGTGATGGTTACATCGAGTGCCCTTTTGGGTAGCTCGACAGACGACCGAGTTTAGTTTGGTCTAAGTGCACTATGAGTCATGTGGTGGCAGGTGTGCTTAGCTCGGATTAAATTGGCGGTTCTGCCACACTGATCATGGTGCCATCACCCTCCAAGATGATGATGGGAAGATCTTTAAAGCGAACGGGCAACGCTTAAAAATCTTCCTAGAGCCCGAAATGCGACAGCTCAAAGAAGTAGACGTCTACAAGCTAGAAGAATAGGCATGATCACATGGCCAAGGTCCAGCTTTGACCTAAAATGAGCCATGTATACTACCATGCTCCTCACTTTTCTATCTTACCCTACCTTTTGCTTCGATTTCACCAAAATCTCAGCAAAAGCCCAAACCTTCACGATGAAAAAGGGTTTCAGTCCAACAACATGGGCAAAACCGGCCCATGGTCCACCAAACCAAAGTCAGCGAGGCTGGCTAGCTCAAGAACTGGGCCACCTGACCCTAGTGTAGCCGCCCGGCCTCACACCTTGGTGCCTAGCCACGCCCTTTGAATTTTCAAAGTTGAGTTGATCCCTAATCCATCGGCACTTGTTGAGTAGATGAGATTGCGCCGCCATCTCTTTAAGCTAAGAGTCTCCTTCCTTCTGGTCACCTTTCTCATTCCCATCTCATCTCCGCTTAGGGAAACCGAGTCATTGACTCCAACAGCACCTCACCCAAGAGCCTAGCCCTCACTTCCAGCACCACGGCGACCTACTCGCCAGCGTCCAACGATGAGATCGTCCCGATGAAGGTGCTTGACATCGCACCTCTGGCTGCCCGGCCTGGTGCTAGGTCACCAGGCCAGGAGCAGTGCCGCTCAGCCTCCCCTGCACACTCATGCAGCGTGGAAAGGCCTGCATGAGGGCTATCTCCTACGTGAACCATCGCGATGAAGGTGCACAGGGCAGATTCCCCTTAGCCTAAGGTCGGGACGATCTGCCCTAAGGTGCCGACACAAAGACTCTTCTTAGATGACTCTATGAAGAACATGGGCAATGGAGTGCCCAAGAGCCTAAGATCACCGGCCTAGACCGTCTGAGGAGGACCTACTTCCTGTGGAAGATGGGGGAAAGTCTTAGTCCCTAAGCACTTAGAGAACATCCTTCGGGGGAATGCATCCATTGATGAGTCCATTGATTCTGCTCCCTTAGGATGGCTGTCCACCGCATCTCCAAGCCAATTTGAAGATTCATCGGAGAAGGGAGAGAAAGAGGCTATAGAGTCTCTCAAGGCAGAGATCGTAGCCATGAATGAATAATTCATTAGGCTTGAAGAGCACTGCATGGAAGGAGAACTTTGGAAGTGGGAAATTAATGATAAGTTAGAGATCATTAGGAAGGGTTTCTCTTCATGGTTCCATCGCCTTGCCAATGCTACAAGGCATCCCAACATCTATGATCCACCTATGCCATAAATGCCCATAGTTGCAGAATAAATTTTAGCATAGGCACCCTTTTTAATTCTTAGTGCTTAGGTTTTGTTTCATTTATTTTTTGTATAGCGCCAGTGTTTGCTTTGATTTCTTTACTTTCATCATTAATGCTTTGTTCAACAAAACTTCATGTATCCTTGCTTGAGTTCAAGTGTGAGGGTGCATTTGGCCACCCCCTGTCTCTGTCACTAACCCTGCAGAAATGAACGAGAACACCGATGCATAGGGTTGCACCTCGCTACTCGAAAAATCCTAGGGCATACGGTGAAACTTGCAGGCAGCCTCGCTTCCACCCTTGGTTGCCCGGCCTAGCATGTACGCGATGATGTAGCACATGCAGAAAAACACATCTCAGAATACTTCTCCACACAAGACGAGCGCTGCAAAGGTCGAAAGACCCAATACTCAAGCCGCCCGGCCCCTGACTAGGACGTCCGGCCCCTGACACAGTGTCAAGTTGGCCAATCCTCACTTTGCCTTGCACCAGGAATCATGTATTATTGTGAATATTTCAAGTATGGTCATTCCATTCTGGTCCAAACAAGAAACTTAGATAAAAATTTGCTCTACATGATCATATTGTCAGCTTGTGTCTATGCTTGGACAAACTTCACTCCCTATCTTGAAATAAAATTGCCCATGGATACTTTTTTTTATTAGGGACCCACTTTGATTTAAGATGTTGATTCATAAGATATGAGTAACAGGGATACATAGCAGTAATCTCTCGCTAAGGCAAAGATTTTTGTTTTGCTAAAATGTTAAAAATGTGCTCTACTCCAATGTTCTCAAAACACATGTCCTACTAGTGCCACACATTAAAATTCGTATGCATCAAAGACATCTTTGAATGTTTTGAACCTTGTCAAACCTCGTGCCATCAAATGGGTTAGAATCATTCGAGATTTTTGGTTATCACATGCACGTTCATACCAATGTTCCAGCAAGTTGTTGTATGCAAACATTACAATTACCCCTCATCAATCATCCAAAAACAGAGGAAAAGAGGCATAGAGTTGAATTAAAATAAGAGAAAAACGAAGAAAAGAGAAAGAAAAAGAAGGAAAAATACCATGCCCTCTCTCGCATCAAAAAGGGGGATACCAAAGCACACTTACCCATAACATTCCACCACATTTGCACATAGCCAAAATTCTTGTTTTGATTCATACTCTTTGTTTTCACACTTGATTTGACTTGGTGATACAAATATGATGAGATAGTCTTGCTCTCCTTCCAGCTCCACCAAAACTTAGATTAGAGGGGAGGAAATATAAGGATTCTTGTCCTTTGAGTGATTGAATGGTGATCTTGAGAACAAAGAAATTGAGCAATACACTTTTCGAAAAATGAAAACCTCTTTTGCTCATAGTTGGGAGAAAACTGTTGTGACACCTGGAACTTGTCCTTATTCTCAACACCCCAAAATCATAGTGTAGCCACGATTGAAATCCTAGGTAAGATGAACCAACTTGGGAGTAACTTTTGTGCTTGCTGAGATTATGGTTGTCATATGCCCTCTACACCATGCTTAACTCTATCCTTTGCTCAAGGATGAGCAAAAATCTAAGTGTGTGTGGGGGGAGGGGGTGTTAGTGGTCATTATAAACCATTTCGACCACCAACATTTCATGTTCCAAGGGTGATTTTTATGCAAAGTTCATACATTCTAACCGATTCCACGAGTTGTGTACAAAGATCATGCTGGAACTCTTTATACATTGGGAACATGTAAAAAATGTGGCAAAGCAAGGCTATCCAAAGGAAGGAAGGGCAACGATGGTCGCCCGGCAAAGTCCATAGGCCGGCCAACCAAGAGCCCAAGCCACCCAGCTTTCCTCTACACCTACTGGCAGATGGGACCAAGGACAAGCCGTCCGGCCCAAATGGAAGGCCGCCTCACCCTCCTTTGTCTCCAAATGCGACCATCTTCCACCTACATGCAAAATACGACGTGTCAAGCACAACTCCACGTTTGAATCACAGATATCAACATAAAACACCCTGGAAGGCCTACACCTCACCGATCTAGCCCACAAATTGGTTTAGTTAGCAATATAGGAGAGTGATATCCAATGGCTAAGGAAGAAACACAAAGGGAATCCAATGGTTGAGCGAAAACCCACAAGAATAACTGTCAACCACCTCAACTGAAGGATGAGAAGTGTTGGATGGACAAGTTCAGTGGATCAGAGGGCCGCCCTGCAAAGGACCAGACCACCCGGCATAGGAGCCAGGCGGCCTGACCAAGTGGAGGCCACCCGACCCGCCACCTGTCCCTCAGTCAGTGACTTAACCACCACAACTGACCTTTGGACAGCCATAAATACCCTTGAGGTCATGGTATGTGGTGTGGTGTAGTGGTTGAGTAGCACTTAAGAGTGTGAAATGTATAGTGTTGGAGAAGTGAAGCTTTTCCTTAGCTTGTAGAGAGAGTGCATCTTGTATCAAAGAGAGTAGTGAGCTAAAGAGTGAGGGAGTGGGAATTCTCTTATCTCCCAGACTTGTATTCTTAGAAGAAGGATGTTATATTCTAGGATTGAGTAAAGTTACTTGTCCTCTACCTTTGTTATTTCAGTCTTACTTTACTTTCATACTTAGTCTTATGATTGTCTATTTACGGGAACCTTGTGCATGCTTATAGTGTTGGCTATATAGTATTGCTTGCTCTTCTAGCTCTTTACCAGTTTAGTAGTGAACTCCTTGAGTAGACACGACGGTGTTTATACTTAGAGTTTAATGACTGTCGACTATGCTACTGGTCGACTTAAATTTTAATGGCCGATCATTGTTTGGATTGGTCTTAGCCTTGTTCTTTGAGCCGGACGAAGCATCCACCATGTTAAGGGTTACGAAGAAAGGACTGGACTGGCCCCTAGTGATGACTCTTCCAGCTTCAATAGCACTCTGGATCCGGCACAGAGATTCACAAGATTCATCTGTGGTGGTTGTCTTGATTTGGTTATAAGCTAGGGTCGCAAGCTTGGTCAGACCACGAGCAAAGGACATTACGTCGAGCATGTTGGCATGAGGGAACGGAGTTTGATCTACTTTAATTGAGCTCCTAGAATAAGTCAATCTTCCTTGCTCAATGGCACTCTGGATTTGTTGTCGCCGTGCTTTGCAGTTGGCAGTGTTGTGAGAGTCGAGCATGTTGTGCCACTTGCAATATTTACATCCCCACAGCTCTTTGGCCGGGATGATCTTGTGACCGGACATCAGCTCCAAGTATTTTTCTTTGATAAGGAGGTCAAATATTTGCTCAATCTAGGACACGTCAAAGTCATACCCGGCTGGTGCTTTGGGGCGTTTAAGCCATTGGCAAGGTAATGGCTGATTCAGCTTGGACCACTGTATGACTGCCACCTCGGCCACCTCATCGGCTGATTCGTTTTCATCATTTTGAAGATAATTGATTATTGTCCTCGGCTTTTCTTGGTATTGTTCTGGATGTGTACATTCGTAAGCCGACACTTTAGAGATCAATTGGCCGATAGAGTGAAAATTGGCCAACCCATATGCGATCTTGGTAGCTCGGTTCATGCCATTGTACACCATTTCAGCTAGATTCTTCTCTGAGAGGTGGAGTGAGTAACACCTGTTCCTAGCCTCCCTGAAGCGTTGGATGTATTGTCTGATAGATTCTCTGGAGCATTGGCAGAGAGACATGAGGTTTGTGAAGGTAGCTTCTTCTGACCCAGAGAAGAATTGGGCATAGAACTGTTCTTCTAGCTGCTTCCAAGTCGTGATAGACCTAGGTGCCAATGATGTGTACCACCCGAATGCCGAGCCCATCAAATATAATGAAAAGAGCCAAATCTTCATATTTTCGGCTGATGCTGCAATCCCCAATTGAGCCGTGTATCGGCTGATGTGCTCCACAGTACTGGTATTATCGTTGCCGCTAAATTTAGAGAATTCTGGCACCTTGAACTTTGGAGTTATACCGTCCTAGATCCTGAGAGCCTCGTCTAGTTCTGGCAAGACGATTGATCTGTTGACAATAGTGAAAACTGCCTCATTGCTAGGAACCGGCCCTGAACCGTAGCGTGCCTGCCAAGCGGCGAGCTCATAGTCATTGGCCTTTTCTTTGCCACCACCTGTGACCCATATGGTGGGGTTCTTTGCTCGGTGGAGGTCGACGATAAGGCTGCTTGCCTTCCCGCAGTGGCTTGTATCTGAGCTGGCAGAGATAATTGTCTAGGATGAAAGCGGGCGGTGCATGCATCATGAGTCGGCCTTAGTGTTCTCTGGCGCATTGATAGGTGGCACATTGAGGGGCCGAGTGTAGAATTTGGTCTCTCCAGTGAAAGTACCAATTGATGGTCGGACCTCTTGATTGTATTCACCAGTCAAAATAGAGTGGACTACACATGCCACGTTATTATCCATTGAGTTGAGTAGAGCTTCAGCTTGGTGCAACATGGAGTGCGAGATCATGGTATTCATCTCCTCTCGGAGAGCTCTACTGTGTTCCTCTGAGTGCGTGGAGAGATCCACACCATTGAGAGCCGACTCAGGGTATCCGGCACACTTGATGTGTGAATTGCGGGTCTAGACAAAACATTTGAGTAGCTTCATCTTTAGTTCTTCTATGACCTTCTCATACATGTCGCGATATTTGCCAGTGAGATCTTGGAGAGTTGGGGGACCCGTCTTTCCTTTGGGGAGGTATGTCCCATCGGCTTTGAAGGTCCCTTCTGCGTCATTGGTCTCCTTCAGATCGACTAGCTTCAGAGCCATGATTGATGAGATCTTGGTCTGAATCCCACCGGGCGTGCCAAAAGGGTGTTGCCTTAGGAAACCGACGGGGAGGTCGTCTTGAGGCCGAGGCACACGAGGAGCCGGTGATCGCCCTACTGCTACACCCGTCTCTCAGGTGGTGGCTCCAATCGACTCTTGGGCATAGCCAATCAAGAGTGGTGCGGGTGTGCCACCTAGCTTGACCAGCCAGGAAAGGTGTGGCCGGATGCTGTGGTTGGCTCTGGTTCTCCCTATAAAGCGTACACAACAGATATAAACTGATATAAATGTTAAAATTTTGCCTGATCACTTGGATCATCATCATGAGAGCTCGTGAACTCCCATCGACAGACGTGCCGATGTCAGGCGGTCGGTAGCAGATGTGTATGTGTATAGCTATAACAATAAACCACATCCAAAGTAATAAGGATGTGATAAACCTATCTAAAGCATGATATAAAAGATGGCCATAGCTAGATTGGCTTCTAACTAGGACCTCCAAAGAAGTCCATGGAGATAAACAGAAACATCTTGAGACATGTAAAGATAGGGTGCTCAGTATACGCTAATCTATCGACATATCACATGCACGTATCGCAGCACATGTCGTGGATTGTAACAAACAATTAGGCAACGTATAACAAGCTACACGAGAACCGATCTACCGCATGAAAGACAGATATATAAAACAGATTGATAATCATGCAAGATAAATGGTGGATCTCGTACCAAGCTATGCTTGATATGAGATTCATCGCGATAACTAATGGATCTCACACCAAGCGGAGCTTGATGCGAGATCCATCATGATGACTAGCAGACTTTGCCATAAAAAATGCTTCAGTACAAGGTACACCATATGGCTCACGCCCTAATGCCCTAACGAATCCATGAAAGAAACATTAGAGCAGCATGACGATTATCTCGAAAACCCTAATTGCTCAGGGGTGGCAACGCGCCGAGAGAATATGGAGACAGCCACTGCTGGGAACGTATATCGTCGATTTTATTACGTAGAATATAGGTACATATTTATAGTCCGGAGACTTAGACAACAAGTCTGACTCTTACTAGAACAAAACCCTATTTTAACTGGGCTAATCCTAGTTTGACTCAAACTAATATACATGGCCCATTACCCCTCAAGTGCTGCATCGGCTGCTTCTCCCTTGAGCAGCCCTCTTTGGCCCGTTAACCAATCTGGTCTAGTACTAGATCGGCTATATTTTGACGATAATAGACTCGGAATATAAAGACATCGAGTGCTTAAGACTTGGAATATAAGAACATCGAGTACTTAAGACTCGGAATATAAGAACAATGAGTGCTTAAGACTTAGAATACAAAGACATTGAATGCTTAAGACTCGGAATAATAAAGACATCGAGTGCTTAAGACTCAGAATATAAGAACATCGAGTGTTTTGGACTCGGAATATAAATACGTCGAGTGCTTAAGACTGGGAATATAAAGACATCGAGTGCTTAAGACTCGGAATATAAGAACATCGAGTGCTTAAGACTCGGAATATAAGAACATCGAGTGCTTGAGACTCAACTCAGAATATAAATATGTCGAGTTCTTAAGACTCGGAATATAAAGACATCGAGTGCTTAAGACTCAGAATACAAAAACATCGAGTGCTCAAGACTTGGATTATAAATACGTCGACCGCTTAAGACTCGGAATAAATACGTCGAGTACTTAAGACTCGGAATATATAAGAACATCTAGTGCTTAAGACTCGGAAAAAAGTCATTGCAACTTGGTTGTTGCATTAAGGAGCTCCACTCAGGCGGATGGAAGAAAGGGGTTTAGCGACTCCTCCACCAGATAATACCACTCGATCTGGTAGAAACAATACAGCACATTGCAAGTGCATGATGTATAAAATAATTCCCGAATGGTCAATAATAATCTAAGTGGTATATCAATATCCTAGGTGATCCATAAATAATCCAGTGATCCTTAAATAAATAATCCGAGTGATCCATATATAATTGAATCGATCCAATAACTTGAATAGTTCAGAAATAATTTAATTGTGATCCAATAGTCCGAATGATTGAGAAAT
Organism: Paspalum vaginatum; assembly: GCA_030272315.1. Classification (NCBI taxonomy): domain Eukaryota; kingdom Viridiplantae; phylum Streptophyta; class Magnoliopsida; order Poales; family Poaceae; genus Paspalum; species Paspalum vaginatum. Next base: position 29,338,843 of record CM059013.1, on the reverse strand, counting down.
AATTTAACTAACATGAGCAATTTAAGCAAACCACTTGGATGACTCACTGACGTCAGTCCATGGCTTCTCGTCCTTCGCCAGTAGAGGACTTGTTGTTCTGAGGGAAATTTAGAGTTGAAGGTAATTGACAATAGCGTAGGTCCGTCACTTCAGCACGTCGTAGATGTAGACTTCGTGCTGCAATAAAATTATCTTTTTGAAATGAATAATCAGAAAACAACAAGAGTTGTATTATTTGCAATAGAATACTCGAACATGAATAATACTGGAGCACTTGGGCAGACCAGTCTGATGAGCAAAAATTAATTGCATATTTAAATGCATAACTAAATATTAGAATAATTTAGCTGTTTGGGTTAATCCAGCCAGTGGTCGACTGGTTTGAGATTGAGTCTGAGTAGTAATAGACAGACTCTGAGTCCAGGCTGCAAGTAAACCGCTGAAAACATATCGAAGCGTGGTTGAACGAGAACTGGCCGGCTCAATTCTGAATATTGCACGTCGTAGCCTCAGCAGTAGCATTGCACGGCTTTGTCTGGACTCTGAGTCTGAGGTGACAGGAAGTTTTGCGCGTGCATGCAGTTTACTTAGGCGAACCGGTGCCCAATCCGAACTTGAGAAGTATTTTCTCTTCGGGATAATATCGCTGATCACCGATAATTGACTCCTGCAAATCTCGCCATCTACATGTATGGGTCGGACAACAGCAGCAGGATGGGACAATGAAACATAGCCTCTAGCTGGTCGATCCTAGCTTCAGCCTTGTAGAGATGATCTTTTATTCCCTTATTGTTAATTGATTTTGTTGCTTCACGATTATTCTATTGATCTTCTTGTCTCAACAGCACAGCGTTGATCTTCTTGTCTCGGCGCCTCTTCCATGCTAAGCAGCCTATGCGGATTAATCTCTTATGCATGGCCTCCGCAATGGGCTTGGTCTTGATCAATATGCATGCTAGGCTGGAGCCCTGCGTTTATTCTGCTTCTGACGCGCGGAATTGCACTCCGTTGAGTACTGCTCCCGTCGGTTTTCGTGTTTTGGTTGGACCTTGGCCTGAGCAGAACAGCCGGCGTGCATATTCAGAAAATTAGCCTGATCGGAGTTGGAGAGCTGATGGCCGCCAAAAACCGATTTTTTCGCTGGATCTGACTACGGCTCGATCAACCGAGGTCTCGGTAGGCCTCGTCTGTCTGCATGATGGTCTTTCTTTGTCGATTGTCTTGGTGTTGAGCAGACTCCAAATCGAATCCGAACCCGATCGACGCAGAGATGCTGAAGTTGATCCGCGCAGCCGCGCCCTTCTGCATGATGCCGCTCGGTACTGGGACCGATGCAGCGGCCGGAGATGGCTTCACGGGGAGCCGGCTCTGGATTCCCTCCTCTGCATCGCAGATACGATGCCAATTGCCTTCCTTGTCCACGACCAAGGAAAAAGATCCGAGGCCGTGAACTTGCCTGGTGGCGAATTTCTCAACATTGGTGATAAAGATAGCCATAGCAATTTCGTGATCTTGCGAACCAGTTTCTATTTGGTGTGTCAACTGATGGTGCTTTATACTTTTAGTCCACCACAGGATGGACCACGTGATGGTTTAGAAATCAAGGGAGAATGTAAAGAGATCGTGATGGCGTACAAAACAAAGAAAAAGTCAAGAATACAATGATTTAAACGGATTCGGACCGCTGAATCACGTAATGCCCTGCATCTTGTATGACATGTGTGGATTGTATTGCTTGAATGACCTCATAGGGTCTTACCGAACTAGGATTCCTAGCTCCTCTTATATAGGCTAAGGAGCTTGGAGTAAGTCAAAAGTCATAGTTGGATTACAGTTAGCAGCCCACATCGTCCTGCGTCGTGGGTTCTAATGCAGCCCACTTGGCCCACCTGATATAGTGGTTACAAACCATCTACGTGAGGTATGACACCCACAATAAGCCCCATTTGTAGAGTGGTGACATCAAGGATGGTGTGTGGACAGATAAGCCTAGAAAGCCACCAAAGAAACAAGTGTGGTCTCCCGAGCCTAATTTTGTGAGAAATCCAGTTGACAGTCTTTCAATGAGGAACCCACCTGAGTCACCTCTAGAGAGCTCTAAGAAGGGGCTAAGAGGAATGCTCCTACTAAGCCCACTCCTCAAGGCCAGCCTAGGCACTAGAACTAACCTAAGGGTGCTCCACCTAAGAGGTACATGTGTGACAATTGCCATAGGAAAGGTCACTTAGTGGAGTTTTGTTACTGCAGGTTGAGGGCTGAGCATGGAGAGGTTGAGAGGAGAAATAAGGACAGGTACTATCAGGCCTACTGTTGAGCCTCGGCGTGGGTATAGGTGAGACTGTTGGCCACGTCGTGTAGGTGGATGTGGAGGAGACCGCTTTCCTCGTGATGCTCCAAGTGGAAGACGTTTTGCCAGTAGGACACCGAGTCATGAGCAATACGGATATGGTCCACCTGACCGAGGCTTTGAGAGCTATGACAAACCACGCTTTCCTATACGTGGTGGCCGGTTGCCTCAAGCTCCATGAGATTGAGTTAATGGGATGTATGCTTCTGATTTTGCTAACCCTACATTTGAGCAGATGGCTAGCCACTGGTTTGTTTTCTTTCAGACTAACCCTAGTGTCGGACCATATTCTCACACCATGAACCACTATTGATGTAGCATGGAGACCTGGAGAATATATGGCTCATGGATTTTGGTTGTTTGCACCACTTGACCGACAATCATAGATGGTTCTCTAGTCTCACCCTAGTGAGCGCCAACAAGCTATCATTTTTAGGGATAAAGGCAAAAGGGTGGGTTAAAAAAGTTGTTGATGTTTCGATTTCCAATCAATTTATCTTGAGGGATGTTGCTTTGGTTGTTAACCTTAGTTGCATCCTTCTCTATTTCGCAATTTCTAGTTGACGGATATGAGGTGCGCATTAAGAAGGGCCTTTCGTGCGTTTTGATGCTTGAGAAGATCTTGTTTGTCCTCTTGTTGCTTTTGGAAAGGTTTTTTGTCTTGATTTCTCGAGATCCTTTGGTCCTTCTCGGTGTTTGGTGGCTAGTCTTTCCTCTGAGCTGTGGAAGTGTCATAGGAGGTTTGGTCACTTGAGATTTGATTTGCTTACCAAGCTTAGCTCACTTGATTTAATCCGAGGATTGCCCAAATTGAAAAGTGAGTATGATGGGGACCGGGGTTCCCGATCTTCCGTCAGGTGGAGATAACTATCGATTTTGCAGAGGCACGACACACACGATCCCGCTTCCAATCAACACGATTCGAACTCTGCAATCGCAGCACCACATCTCCTCTGGTTATCAACCATGCACACACGATTGACCTCGCCATGAAGGATTATCTCTACCTGTGAATCGAAAAACACAAGCAATAACACGGTAGATGCAACTAAAATTGTGAATAGAAAGGATTAATCACACGAATTGGGATCTCAGAAACCCGAGTATTCTCCACAGCGGAACTGTTCAAAGACAGAATAATCTAAGCAAAACCCCCGTCCCCATCAAGTGGTATCAAAGCGAGGTTTATCGTCAGGTTTACCCCTTTACCTTAGTGTAGATTGATTTCATCCTCATCCTATAGTCCACAAAAGGCATATATAAATTAGGGTTTGTAGTTCATCTTATCCCATAGCCAAGTTTAGCTTTTGCATATTTTCGTTTTCGTACTACTGGAGCTGACCTCGCGAATAAATTGGACTTAAACGTGGATTGAGCTTTAAACTCCATCTTCTCTTGGACTATGGTCGTATGCATATTGGTCATGTCCTCATCATTCTCCACTTTTTGGATTTGAGTCATTGTCGACTCAAAGTCATCAATGCTTGCGGAAGTAGTTGTAGTTTCTGATATTGTCCAACCATGCTCCCTTTCTTGGAATTGAACCTGTTGAGACAATGCAAACAAAGAAGGACACGCCGAACTTGACGTGATATGGTTAGTTTTAAAACAGACCTCTAAGTCATTACACCGTGGCATAATAAGAGGAGATTTCAACAAATATAGATTCAGTGAACCATATACTCTCCTTTACTATCATACTTGCCAATGAAGTGATATGTATTCGTAGAAAACCATGACAAATCAGCACCCACAAAAAGTCTCTCCTTTAAATTATCCAGATTATAACGAATATCGAATTCAATATAACCCAAAGTATTGAAAGAAGATAACAATTTTAGCTCATCATGCACACTAGCAATAAGGAAAAATGGCTTATTTTCAGCACAAATAATTTATTGGGGAGCAACAAAATCATGCTTATTCACAAATTGTGGCGCATGAATAGCAGGAGCATCATCATACAACTCTTTTTTATCACACGGAATAGCAATAAAATCATCTTCAATTGTGGTTGAATGCAGCACATCGAAATTTTGCTCACCTTGCAATATTTGCACCCATGCCATTACCTGCGTTTACGTGCTTGGTGCAATGCTCACTCTCCATTTGCGTGTTGTGTCTCTCATCATTAATTTCAACGTCCTGCCCAAGGTTAGTAGCAAACAAAACCTCCACGATATGTGTCATGATGTTCAATTTCAGCGTATCATTTTTTATTTGATTCTCAATCTCACAATCTAGACCTATTAAATCATATAGAGAATTATATTCCATTTCAACAAAAATATCCTGAATTTTCTCGTTAAGGCCATTTAAGAAATGTATTTCAGTGCCTTCATCGGATTCATCTAAATCACAACACTGCAATATAGTTTTGAATTTCTTATAATATGCCATGATAGTTTTATCTCGTTGTTTCAAACATTTCAATATACTAAGGGACATTTCACGATGTAAATGATCAAAATTTGTTTCCCAATTGATATCTGAACTTTTTGATATGGATGTTTGCAATGTGGTGTAGCTCGCACATGTCTTCATGTTTTTCTTCCGAACACTGCTATACCCTGTCATTATTAGCAGAAAACAAGAAAACACACAAAAGTATATTTTCCTATCAACTATTATGTATATATAGTGGAATCACTCTCTTAAGCATCTTACCAAGCTTTTACGAGTGTTATTACCGACGCAAAGTAGTGGACGGTATAACCGGTGGCTAGTTCATGATACCGTGAGTGTGTAAGCGGTGCGATTGCAAAGGTTGAACCAGTACGGACCAGAAATATATATGTGGAGCTTTGGGAGGCTTTATATAGTAGCAAGGATTAGCACAAACCGAAATCCGATAGCAAAATTGAAAAAGTGTCCAAAGGACTTGTCAATATTGCTAGCCTAAACTTGTTCCATGAACTAGCTCAAGCAAGCAAGTCACACCGAACTACAAAGGACACAAATGATGAAGCACTTCTGATTTTTTTTCTTTATTTTTTTTTTGTGCGGCTCTTTTTTTTGCACTTGTCTTTTTCTTTCTTTCTTTTTTCTCAAAAGTGCCGCAAGAGCAAGATACAACTCCGATCTAACATAATTCTCTCGTATGTAAAACACAGATTTTCTACCCAAACTTGCGCAGACGATTTCGCACTTTTATTGACCTTAAATGCGAAAACTTATAATACCAAAGTTGTGGCTCTGCTTTTTCCTTTTTTGTTCAATATATGGAACTCCTATTTTGGATAAGGGATCAAGGAGATATTGACCCCGAAATACAGACTGCTCTGAAATTTCTGGGCCACGAACAGATTAACTCCCAACAAGAATTATGGCATGATAGCAACGTTTTCTGGAAAACTCTTAGTTAACAAAGTTGTAGCTAATTTCATAAGCTTTCCATAAAGTACTAGAACACAAAAATATGAGTTTGTATGTGGGAGATATCATCAAAATACTCAACTAGACAAAGATGACTCTAAACCGGACGCGATGACGTGATGGAAAAGGACACGGTGACACAATGCAAAACTCAAACAAATATAAGGACACGATCTAAACCAGCAACAAGACAACAACTATGGACACAAACTCAATGATGCGTAATCCAAAAACGAATTAAAGGATTAATCACACGAATTGGAATCTCACAAACTAGAGTATTCTCCACGGAGGAACTATACAACGATAGAATAATCTAAGCAAATCCCCCATCCCCATCAAGTGGTATCATAGCGAGGTTTACCGTCAAGTTTACCTCTTTACCTTAGTGTAGATTGATTTCATCTTCATCCCATAGTCCACAAAAGCCAATACAAGTTAGGGTTTGTAGTTCATCTGGTCCCATAGCCAAGTTTTTGTATATGGCTTTGTGGACTATTCGATGAAGATGAAATCAATCTATACTAAGGTAAAGGGGTAAACCTGACGGTAAACCTTACTCTGAATACCAATTGATGGGGATGGGGGTTTTGCTTAGATTATTCTATCATTGAATAGTGCCGCCGTAGAGAATACTCTGGTTTGTGAGATCCCAATTCGTGTGATTAATCATTTCTATTCGCAATTTTAGTTGCATATACAGTGTTCTTGCTTGTGTTCTTCAATTCGCAGGTAGGGATAAGCCTTCGTTGTGAGGTCAATCGTGTGTGCATGGTTGATAACCAAAGATGATGTGGTGCTGCGATTACAGGGTTCGAATCGTGTTGATTGGAAGCCGGATCGTGTGTGTCGTGCCGCCGCAAAATCGATACTTATCTCCACCTGACTGAAGATCAGGAACCCCTGTCCTCATCAAATGGTATCAAAGCGAGGTTTACCCCTTTACCTTAGTGTAGATTGATTTCATCTTCATCCCATAGTCCACAAAAGCCATATACAAGTTAGGGTTTGTAGTTCATCTTGTCCCATAGCCAAGTTTAGCCTTAGCATATTTTTAGTTTTTGGACAGCTGGAGCTTGCCTCACGAATAAATTGGACTTAAACATGGATTGGGCTTAAAACTCCATCTTTGCTTGGGCCTTGGTCCTATGCGTATTGGTCATGTCCTCATCATCTTGTGTGCCATCCTTGTCGCCATGGAAAGATGGTAGCTGCTTCTTATACACCTGTTAATCAGGTGATGACGTCTCGCCCTAGGAAGTTTCTCCACATGGACACTGTGGGACCTTCTTAGTTGCGGTCTATTGGTGGGAAGTGGTACGTTCTTGTGATTGTGGATGACTTTTCTTATTGGTCTTCGGTGCATTTCATGGAATCTAAGGATGAGGCTTTTGAGTTTGTTCATGACTTGGTTTTGAGGTTGAGAAACGTACCTAATCATGCCATCAGAGTTATACGCAATGGCAATGGCACAAAGTTCAAAAATGACCTTTTCAAAGCCTTTTGCCATAGCGAAGGTTTTGAACAACAGTTTTCATCCCCATATGTCCCGCAGCAAAATGGGGAGGTTGAAAGCAAGAATCGGACCCTTGTTGAAATAGGTAGGATGATGCTTCATGAGCATAGGACTCCTAGGAAGTATTGGGCCGAAGCAATCAATACAGCGAGCTACGTTGCAAATCGTATTTTTCTGTGAGCTAATCTTAACAAGACCTCATACGAATTGCGATTTGGAAGGCAGCCAAAAGTGAGCCACCTACGGGTGTTCAGCTGTAGGTGCTTTGTGCTCAAGCAGGGCAATTTGGACAAGTTTGAACCTCACAGTTTTGATGGAATTTTTCTTGGCTACGCCACGCACTCCCGTGCATATCGCGTTTGGCTCTTGGACTCTAAAACGATTGTTGAGAGTTGTGAAGTTACTTTTGATGAAAATATGCCATGCACAACCCCTAGCTTTGAGCATGCAGGTGATGATGAGATAGGTACTACCATCTTTGAGGATGAGGAAGATGAAGGTGTTTCTGGTGATACTACACTGGCTGTAGCTCTAGAACCTATTACTTCGCTTTTAGAGGATGATGGAGAGGCTCCAGTTCACACTACTTCCACTTCAAGGGAGCAACATCCACAAGATCCACTAGTACATGCAGTATGGCCTGCTGAGGATGCAGTAGAGGTGACCTTCCGAGCCATAGCTGTATCGGATGGTCCAGGAGGATCACACCTCAAGGAACATCATTGGTGGCCTGAATGAGAGAGTTACAAAATCTAGGTCCAGTTCTCTAGCTGTCTTTGCACATTTTGCATTTCTTGCTTCTTTTGAGCCTCAGCATGGTGGACATGCTTTATCTTATTCAAATTGGATCAATGCCATGCATGAGAAGCTAGAAAACTTTGAGAGGAATCAAGTTTGGGTTTTAGTCGAATCCCCACCATAATGCAATCCAATAGGCACCAAGTGGGTGTTCAAAAACAAGAAGGGGGAGGATAGTGTAGTGGTGAGGAACAAGGCTAGGCTAGTTGCTCAAGGGTTTTACTAGAGAGAGGGGACAGACTATGAGGAAACATTTTCCCCTAGTAGCCCGATTAGAAGCCATTCACATTTTTTCAGCCTTGGCACCTTCGAAAGGGTTCAAGCTATTCCAAATGGATGTGAAGAGTGCATTCATGAATGGGTAGATAGAGGAAGAGGTTTATGTGAGGCAACCCCCAAGCTTTGAGCATTCCAAATTTCCTAACCGAGTGTACAAGTTGTAGAAGGCTTTATATGGCCTGAAGCAAGCTCCCCGGGCTTGGTATGAGAGACTTAGGAAATTCCTAATTGACTAGGGTTTCTAGATGGAAGTGTGGATAAGACTCTATTTCTATAAAGGCGTGGCAAAGACCTTTTGATTGTTCAAATTTACGTGGATGATATCATTTTAGGTGGCTCTTCTCATGCATTTGTGAGCAAGTTTTTAGAACAGATGAGCAAGGAGTTTGAGATGAGCATGGTGGGAGAACTTCAATTCTGCCTTGGGCTACAGATCAGGTAGACACCACAGGGTACCTTCATCCACCTAGAGCAAGTACACGAGGGACCTCCTTTAGAAGTTTGATATGGCAAATGTGTTATCGCCAGAATATGGCAACAAAATGCTTCGCCACAAGATGATTCCGATGAGTACGTCCATCATGATGGACAAGGACGAAGATGGTGAGGAGGTTGATCAAAAAGTTTACCAAGGGATGATCGAGTTCCTGATGTACTTGACTGCTATGAGGTAGGATATACAGTTTGTTGTAGGTCTGTGCGCTCATTTTCAGGCTTCTCCAAGGGCGTCACACCTCACCGTTGTGAAGCGGATCCTAAGGTATGTCAAGTTCACCTTGAAGTTTGGTTTTTGGTACTCCGCGGATTTTTCTCTTGCCCTCCTCGGTTTCACAAATTCTGACTTTGCTGGGTGCCGGTTAGATAGTAAGTCAACATTCGATTCGTGTTAGTTTCAGGGGTACCTCTTTAGTCTCCTGGTCTTCTTGTAAGCAGTCTTGTGTAGCTCAATCCACATGTGAGGCAGAATACATTACCGTTGCTAGCTGCAACTCCTAGATCCTATGGATGCTTGCTACCCTTAAGGACAATGACCTAACCTATGGGAGGATTCCTTTTTTGTGTGACAGTACGAGTGCCATTAGCGTTGCTAAGAATCCAGTGCACCTTTCGAGAACTAAACACATAGATATGAGGTATTACTTCTTGAGAGACAGCTATGATAAAGCCCTAATTGATGTAGTGCATGTAGATTCTGAGAACCAGGTGGCTGACGTCCTAACTAAACTCCTAGAGCTAGACACCTTTAACGGGTTGAGAGGGGCGATAAGAGTTTGCTTTCCCTTTTAGTCAGGGGGAGCTTTGATAGATTTTAGTTTTTGTTTTGGCTTTCTTTTGCTTCTTTTGCATTTTGTATCATACTCATGCATTGCATCATGTACACTTTGTATTATACACTCGCACTTGAGCTATTTTGGGCTGAATGGTTAGTATTTGGTCATGCTATGATGTACAGTAGTATGCTTGATCATGGATGGCTTAAGCTCTTTTGGATCTATTGAATACTTTGTGAGCTTAGTCATTTTGCTTTCCTAAAAATCCTAAACTGATCACCACATAGCTTGGCTGCCTAGCATGTGTAGGAATGTTGAATGCTTTTGCTACCTTTCCATGCTCAGTTTAGCCGATTGTCTATCCTTGCTAAAGGTTGCCCGAGCTTTTAATGATACCTTGCTCAATCTGAATTGAAAATTAATTTGATGCAATTGGTATTGATTTTGAGCTGAATTGAAAAGATTCATGCGGGTTTATGGTGTTGCACTTACTTGGTTTGAGACTGCTCACTTTTCCACTTTAGTGAGATCTTGGATCTTGCGGTGTATGACCAAAACCAAACTCTTAAGCTTTTGATAGTCTATCTAGGCATAGGCTTGGCTTGGTTGGTAAGCAGTGACAAGACAAACTAATAACCCTTGGCAATTAATAAGAATATTGCTTGAAATTAAATGAAAAATTTGAAAATGTGCAACTCTCTTAATAGCTTATGGCTTGATGAAAATGCTATGGTTAGTATTAGCTCACCTTGTATGTATTAGCATTTTGCTATTCATGCCTAACTTGCTAGATGCTATTCATGTTGGTGATGGTTTCTTTTAATCAAAACCTGAAAATCATGCTTTGCTCTTGAATTGTGTAAGGTAGATTCATTTGAGCTTGTTGCATGCCCGTTTGCCCTCACATGCTCTGTATGCTAGAACTTCTGATTACTAGCTCTTCCTTCCTGAGTAGCTCATTATTACACTTATGGCAATTGCACTTCATTTTTCTTGGGACTTAATGAGTGTGCATTGTCAACAAGGGAGAGAATTGACAGCCACCTTGCAAAAGGGGGAAGTCAGTGAGTTCACGTAGAGAGTTGCATTACATAGGGGGAGCACCACCCCAAGGGGAAAGATGCATTGTGAAATGGGCTGAAATGCAAGGGGAGTTGGAGTTTTTGCATCTCTTTTGGGCCAGCTGTGTCGAGCGTTTGCCTCTTTCTAGAGAAGCTGGTCCTTTGCTTCTAGCATGGGTGTGTTGAACCCTGCCTCTTTCTTTGTTGAGCTCTACCTCTTTCTTGAGGGGGCCATGCTTTGTTGATCGGCTGCATTGAGCATTTTCCCTTGTCTTAGAGGGGCAATCTTTTGGCTTTGCTTTTGTTCACTTCTTGTGCTCCCATTTTGTTTGTCTTTGTCTTTTGGGCACTTGAGTGGATTTTCTTTTTTTTCTTTCTTTTTTTGTTCTTTGTTACGCTTTTCTTTACTTTTTCTATGATTTCAAGTGGTTGGTGAGGGTGTTGACAAGGCACACATCAAGGAGGAGATTGAAGGACTCAAGTGTACCGAGTCTGGTCTTTTGTCCTGGCTGTGATGAGCGCTTGTCAGCATCGAAGACTTGACATTTGGTTTTGAAGGATGCTTCTGCAGTATCTTAATTTGTGTGCTTTTTATGTACTCTGGTTTGTAATAGCTAGGTCGGACTCTTTACTAATTAAGGAATAAATGTAGTCGCTAGCCACCTAGGCCTAGCATTTCTATCACATTTGAGTTCTTGAGAAATGGGGAGCGCCTCACACCAGTTAGTCTAGATAAGGAAATAAGAGAGAGAGAATGAGAACTGAGTGGAGAATTCAAGGTGGAAGAAAGAAACCACTGTAAGAACACTTATTCTATATTGATTTTTAGATTATTTTGGTAGAGATTTTGGAGAATATATTTAGAATGATTTGTCTGCTAGGGTTCTTCCGCTGTATCTTAATTTGTGTGCTTTTTATGTACTCTGATTTGTAATCGCTAAGTTGGACTCTATACTAATTAAGGAACAAAAGTGTTGCCAAGGTGGGGGTCAAAAGGGTGGTACATTGCAGCGGCCATCTTCTTATGACACCAATAGCCAATGGCACGACTCATTTCTGATATCTTTAATTCTTTGGTATAATTAAACTAAAATCATAACTCCTATAAAATGTATCCACAACATGGAACGTCATCAGTGCTACCACAGTGGACAATTAATTAGCTGATATAAAATATTAACCATCACATAATAAGCAAGAGAGTGTTGACAGTCATAATCTCACGATTTCAACCATCAATTATCCACCAAATGAAGTGAAACATGTGAATAATTTGGACTAACCCTTGATACTAATGAGTTTCACAAGCTGTGTGCAATTATTTGGATGCATGTACTAAAATACATGAAAAATGGTTGGAAACATGTCAAAGGCCGAAGGTGGGCCACATTGGCCAAAGTAGCATGGCCGCTTGGCATACTCATGGCCAGCCAGCCATCCACCAGGGCACCAGATGGCTGCCTGGCCATGTTCATGGCTGTCTGGCCAAACCAACGAGGCTCACTGCCACATCTCTTGCTATGCAAGCAAAGTCAATCCAACCATACAAAGGAGCATCCATTGAATCCAAGGGCCAAAAGATAGTCAACATAAGGATTAGTGAGGTCAGCAATCCAAGGAAGACTAGATGCAACCAATCCAAGGATGACACAAGGCACATCCATGTAGCTTGGCCACCCAGCCACCTCTCGGATACCTTTTGCACGTGCATCAACCGACTTAACCTCCAACCGATGTGGGGAAGCACTCTCAACCGAAGGATCACCAATGTTGGTATATCGGATGGCTGTCTGGCCATTGTGCATGGCCACCCAGCCACCGACATGGATGCCCGGCCTCCTGACCTACACACCTAACCTACCTAGGGTGTCTATAAATACCCCCTCACTCGAGTGGAGTATAAATAGACCCCAGAGCTCACTTGGAAGGTGTGGAGAGTGAGATAAGAGCTACAAGTCCCACCTTATAGTGCTTCACTCTTTTCTTTAGTAGTTAGGATAGTTCTAGGAGTCAGAGTCGTGTCAAGCCTTGCCTCGGATTCTTCGGAATTATCTTCGAGTCTATGGTAAAGCCGTTGTATCTTTGTACTCTTATTATCTTCAATATAATTCTAGTTATATTTTACACTTATTCTGTCTCCTGTGAGTGCGGCATACCTTTCTTTGCATTCTTGCTAGGCTTAGATTGTGTCTAACATAGTTATTCAAATCTTGTTATTCTTGTCAATGCTATAACTCAACCTTAGACTTAGACACTAGGCTCTGGCTAGATCCTCTCCACTGATCAAGGAAGATCTATCATTTTCGCTTGAACATGTTTATAGCGTGCAATCCTATCCACGCAGATCTGTTTGGCAGTCCCACTCGGTGATAGCGAGTGGTGTACCTATGTATTCTAGGCCCATCATTCGGGAGGCCCATAGGTATTATCTAGACTCTCTTTCGGTGGCCAACTATCTACCCCCTGGCTCCTTGAGACTATAGAATTTCGCTGGGCGCAAGATGGTACCTTGTTTATATGAATCTCTTTAGTTAGTTATGGATAATCTTTGCAGCCAAACAGAATAGAGTTTGGAGACTTTATCTCACTCATGGTTGTTGGTGTCTCTTAGACTAAACATATCTTACTCTGCAAGTGCACGGAGACTGCTGTAGCCTTTCACCCAGAGTATTTCAAGGTATCGTAAATTTCCACAGGGAAACGGTGGGCAAGAGAGCATAATTGGATAAACTCAACAAATGTATTGTAGACTTAAATAAATATTATGACTAGTAATTTAGACTAGGGATAAGTAGTAAAAGATAGGTGGATGGTGGAGAAGTAAAATAAGCTACCAAAGATATCTATAGAAAGGTATAGTTTCCTAGGAGGACAACGAGTGAGGTAAAGTTCCCAAACTCTTTTCTTTTCGGCTGCAAATACTATTCATGGCTAACTAAGGGAATTCAAATAAACAAGTTAGGGGGTCATTCGTTGAATGAAATTCTAGCGCTCTTGAGGGTCCATGGAGTAGATAGTTAGCCACTAAAGGAGAACCTAGTTAACACCTACGGGCCTCCCGAACAACGGTCCTAGGATACACAGGTAAACCACACACTATCACCGGGTGGGATTACCAAGCAAATCTGCGTGGAGAGGATGACATGCTATAAACGTATTCAAGCAATGCTTGAATAACAATAGATCATCCTTGATCAGAGGAGAGTATCTAACCAGAGCCTAGCGTATAGGTTCGATTACTAGCACCGGCAAGAATAACAGGATCTAAATAACCAAAGTAATCATAACCTAAGCCTAGCAAGTATGCAAGAAAGGTACACCACACTTGTAAGAGAGAAAAGTAAAGTAAAGTATAAATGCTATACTGAAGATAGCAAAGGTACAAAGATACAACCACGACTTTATCACAGACTCAAAATGTCTCTGAGAATCCCAAGGAAAAGATTAGACTCACTCTAACTCCCTAGACTATCCTAACTATTAAGAAAGGAAATGAAACACTCTAAGGTAGGACTTGTAGCTCTTCTCATCATCCCCACACTTTGCCAATGCACTCCAGGGGTCTATTTAAAGTCCAAACGAGTGAAGGGGGTACTTGTAGGCAACACACAGATGGGGAGCAGGTAAGGGAACCTTGCTTAAGCATGATCTAGAGAATGCAACCCCCTTGGGTTGACATCCGCTACATGCCCGACTAGATGAATCTAGTCAAACCGCATGGCATAGATCGAAACGCCCAAGGGGGTTCACCCACTGAAAGCAGATGCGATCTAGAACATGTAAAATAGAGTGTTAAGCATACAATGATCTCTCAAACTGCTGTGTGCACACGTTGCAGGTGCCATGTCATGGAATGTAGCAGCCGAACAAGCTATGTACGCTTAGCCGCCCACTGTCGATCCGTTCACATGGAGCATAAACATATATATATATATAGACTGGCTGTGGGTGTGATAACTAATGGGCCTCATGCCAACAGAAGCTTGACGCAAGGTTCATCGGTAGATGATGGATCTCGCACCAAGCAAAGCTTGGCATGAGATTCATATGGATAACTAGCATAGATCTCACCATAAAAAATGCTTCAGTACGAGATCTACCGGGTAAGCAAATGCTCAAACATGCCCTAAAACGAGCATGAGGAAGGATTAGAGCCGCATGGCGCTCACTTGGTTGAAAACCTTTGGGGCCAGGGTGGCTATGCACCGAGGTTTAAGTTGACGAAACACCTGTTACTAGGGAACAATGTCTGTGTGTTTATTATGGTACATGGGGTTACATATTTATAGACCGGAGGCTTGGACAACAAGTCCAACTCCTGATACAAACCTTAGATTACTTTCTATACTAAAGCTTTCGAAGCTACGATACACGGCCCCCACCGAGCCCAACTGATACATCATGCCACCACTGCGCGAGCAGGCCCATTAAGCACCTCAGCCGATTGGATGGCAATTCCTAAACTGGTTAGGATTTTGCGACAACAGTTGAGCCTTTGACTCTTTATGCAGGAGCTGGTTCTTTGCTTCTAGCATGACTGTGTTGAGCCTTGCCTCTTTCTTGCTGGTGTCATGCTTTGTTGATCCGCTAGTTTTGAACAGTTTCCGTTGCCTTAGGGGGCTGATCTTTTGGCTTTGCTTTTGTTCACTTCTAGTGCTCCTATTTCTGCCTTTTTTTTTTGGCTTTTGTGCACTTTAGTGGATTTTCTTTGTTTTATTTCTTTTGTTATTCTTTGTTACGCTTTTCCCTTCTTTATCTATGATTTCAGGTTGTTGGAGAGGGTGTTGACAAGGCACTCATCAAGGAGGGGATTGAGGGACTCAAGTGTACTGAGTCTGGTCTTTCGTCCTTGCTTGTGATGAGCGCTTGTCTACACCAAAGACTTGCTAAAGGACTAGCGAGTAAAAGCCTTCTTGAGTGGACTGAGAGGCAGCATCAAAGTGGACTTGGTGTGACAAAATCTCTACCGAGTGGACTGGTAGGTGGATTGGGCTGCATTCCAAGTTAGGCTCAACCCATAAGTGTGACCTTTGGTTCGGGACGGTGTCGTAAGCCATAAAATTACTCATCTCATTGAAGCCCAACAAATGTTTGCCTAGTTCGAGCATCAAAACCGGGGCCCAAGATCATTTGCTGGTTCTATCGTCAAAACCAAGGGCTGGTTGTTGGTATTCTAAAATGGTAGTTATCCGAAGGGATGGGCTACTGGACACGTGGAGGATATCGGGAGATTACTTAGAGCCGAAGAAGATCAAGGACTCCATCATGTTCGTCCGTATAAGTTTCTAGGTGTCTTTTCTAGCCTTTATAGGCATTTTAGTGTATTTGCATTTGTATCCAAGGGGGCTGTTTGCAAAATAGCAATAGAAAAGAGTCTAGCAGTATAAATAAGGAGAGGGCTGCTCCTTGCTCTCTCTCTTGGCTAGTTTTAGAGTCTCTTAGACCTAGGTCTAGGAGATTATCCAACAAGAGCTTCAATTTTTATTGTGTTTTGGAGTGATCTAACCCCAATGTAAGAGGGTAGGACTAGGGAGGAAGCAAGGTGTACAAATCTTTATCTTGTAATCTGGATCTAAGACCTCTTTGAGGCAATCAATAGATGGATTTCATGCAGCCTTTGTGTGTGCTTGTTCCCCCTCTCTCTTAATTGGCTTTTGATCTCGTTTCCTTGGTCTTTTGGTGTGACCAAGCACAAGATTTTTCTCTTGCTAGTGTTTTGGATTGCTCGGATGTGAAGAGATTGTGGTTTTGGTGTGCCAAATCTGAATCCATGAGCAGCCTCGATATCTTCCGTTCATGCCCTTGTTCTTCACCTCTTGGATAGTTGAATCAGTGGAGAATCCCATAGTTTGTGGCTGAGATCTCTCAGGAAAGTTTTTCCATAGCCTGGACAGGATCCACGCAAAGTTTCACGAGGTTTGGAGATCATTGGAGAAAGTTTTAGTTTGGTTCCTCTGGATTCGCGGTCTGTTTTCTCTTGTTCCATCTCAGGCTGGGATTTTTGTACACACCGGACCATCTGGTGGTTTGTTCGGTAAGTGGATGGAGATTCTGAGGTCCGGTGTGATGCCCGTGGCATCTCAGGGCATCTCAAAAGCCTTGACACACAATTAGATGAATGCTAAGGATGGATTGGGACTTAATCATGCTAAGAGAAGAGTGAGAACTAGGTGGAGAAATCACTAAGTCAAAATTTTCTAGTTGAATATGCAAAACCTTGTGTTGTTTGGTTGTAGTTAAAAATCTATACGCTTTCATGTGAAACATCAAATACAAAAGTTTTAATTTAATATATTGCCTTCAACTTTGATATATAGATCTTCCTAAAAAATCAGATGTTAGGGGCTCAAAAGTTCAAACCAAACCAAGCCAGCCTACACTTACGAATTTTGCTAAGTCTTGGGTTGACACTTTTTCTCAACTTTCGTTCTAAAATTACTTTCAATTTTACTATACAACTTACAAATATTTCTTACTATGAAATGGAACTAGACTTATCACCTTTGAAATGCATCTGACCTTGAATTAATTGGACTTCATTTGGTAGTTCAAAAGTTGGAAACAAGAAATACTCTACAGAAATTGAAGCTGCAATTTTACCAAACCTTTGAATACAATTGTGCTTGTAGTTCAAAATATAATGTGATATAGCCCAAACTTTCTATACCAAACATGTAGAAAATTTGATGAGGAACAACTTTCGTATTTTGAATGTTGACATGCATAAAGGTTTGCGTGGTGTTTTGGGTTGATTTTTGTTAAACTAACAAATCTGCCAATGATTGACCTACTCGGTTAATACAAATTTTTGTGAAACAAAATCTTTATCATGCAAAACTTCATATAAGAAAGTTGTATACTATGAAATTCTAAAAAACATTGGTATAAAACTCCTTGTATGAAAGTGAACCTAAAATGGACTTTTAGAATTTCTACACTGAGGCGTTGAGTCGGTCAAACCTGGGTCACACATTTGGATTCAAACTTTCTCTAAATATTTAAATAGAACCTCACCACAAAGTTTATAATAAAGTTGTAGAGCATAAAGTTTAGATCACTTCTTGTAATTTGAGTTCTACCAAATTCTGCCTCTAGGTTACTCAAAAACTCGAGTTTCAAACAGGCCTTCAACAGGGGTTTTTCATTTTCGAATTTATTTTTTTCCTCCCTGAGTCACCGACGGCCGGGCCCCACCTATCAAGCATCGGATCCGCGTGCGGGGACGAATCAACCATGGGGCCCACCATACCGTCCCGCCCGCGCACTTGGTCCAATGAACCATTTCTTTTCCGCTCCGCCCTGACCCACCTGTCATCGTCTCGGGGTCCATGGACCTTCTCCGCGCAGTACCTCGTGCTGCCGTCTCCACCGCACCTGGTACTAGGGTGAGGTCCCCCATCCCCTGCTCTCTCTCTCCCACCGCCGTCAGCGAGCCCCCAGGCCCCACACAGTTGGGTCAGCGCCCGCTGCCGCCATTGTTTTCCCCTTGCGTGAGGAAGAAGAAGAACGAGGAGGAAGACGCCATTTTGCGATTTTAGCCCTCGAGGTTTTTGAGATTTTGCGAGTTCATTTTATTCACTGAGTGTTGTGCCTTGTAGATCTCGCATATTAGCCCCTGGATCTTTGAGATATTGCATATAGGCCCTCAGATCTGTGATGTTTCCCATTTATTTTAGTTAATTCGGCAGAAACTTTGGAAAATCACTATAAATCATATAAAAATCCTAAAAATGTAAACTCAGTGTTTATGGACTCCACTAGAGTAGATCTATAGATTGAGTATGATGGTGAGGGGTGCATTGACCATTTTTCTCCTGGTTTAGTGCATGCATGTTAAAACTAGATAAATGGGAAATGTGGGACAAATGAACTCTAAAAATCTTGAAACTTGGACAGTAGCTTTGATAGGGTACCTAGACACTATGTGATTTTTGGTAGCCCTAGCATTGGCTAGATGTTTACTGTTTTCACCACCAAGCTTGTGTTTTATGCATTTTAATAACATGAAAATAGTGGCTACATGAAATGTGCTCTAAATGCCTCCATGGATAGTATAGTTAGCTCACTGATAAAATGTGGGACCGTACATGTCAAGTTTTAATGGTGATTTGAAAATGACAAATTATTGCTTGCTAAAGTAAATAATAGGAAAAAGAGACATTATTATGTAAAATAAATTTTAAGAAAAATCATGGGGTTTCATAGTTAACTGTAGGTTCTAGAAAGCATTTTTGTGAATTTTATTGCTTACTGTTTTAGGTTGCATGTGAAATAAGCTAAAGTTAATATATGGAAAATAAATGTCCTATCAAAACTTAGTTATTTTGCCTATTGGAATTTTATACATGCTGAACATGACATGATAGAGCTGTTGTTAAATTTTTATAGTCAGAAACATTTCCTACAATTTATAATAAATCTGAGAACATAGGTACTATGTAATTTAGCTAGAATTTCTATAATTAATCTGTAGCTCCATTACTGCTCAAATTTGGGTGTGGGCCTTTCTGAGTATTTATCTACATTACATAAATATTTAAGCTCATTTTGAACTATATAACACCTTGAACTCATCATGGGTAGTTTAGTACGACAAATAAACAAATAAATTGCCTGATATGACAAGAGTTACTCAGAATTAGAAATCCATCATGTATTTCTGTCATATACTTTATTTGATATGTATGACTTATTGAACAAAAATAAACACCACCACATTTATCTTAGTAATCTAAACAACTATCGCTTGCTTTTATCGAAATCGCTTCATTAGTACGTTGTCAATATGATCAGTAGCTTGTATAAGTGTGACCTTATGAATGTGTGTTTACTTTGGAAGTGCCCTATGTCTAAGTAGTTTATCAATCACCTTTTTGTCTATCCATAAAATGATTGTTCACATGTGTGCTTCATATTCATGCATCTCATTCCCCACATCATGTATAGCATTCATATAGTGATGCACATTGCAGAAACGTGATCCAGAAGCAAATGTATGGAGCTACTTCGAGCAACAGTGTCCAAAAGACCAACTAAGACCCAAATACCATTTGGAGGCCCCTGAAATGGTATTTGGAAGGAGTTGTCCAAGTGATCAAGGGGTTTCCTAGGGCAAAGCCCCACAACCGGGCAAACTAACATAGTTTAGTTTGTTGGTTTTGTGAAACATAAGCAAAGGTAGGCATGACCATAATTCTCCCTGCTAATATAATATTGATTGCTTGATGATTACGCATCCGCATTAGGAGTTGATTGAAAACACTTGCATTAGATCCACTGGCCGCCCTAGCCCTAGCACCTATACATAGAGTTTGTAGGACGAGTCTACCTAGAGTTTGCTTGGTACGAGTAGATACAAGTGAATGGAGTCACTCGTCGCGTAGGTGATTTCAAAGTCACAGAGATATTACTATTATGTCAATTTTTACTTATGCTCATGATTAAATGGAGACTGGGCGGAGATTTTATTTCATTATTTACTTTTCATGATGTCGCACTATGGACTCCGTCCGAGTCGTATAAGGTCCGTTCGCTGTTCGTCTGCTGATCGGCACAACATTGCTAGAATGCTTATCCGGGTTGTGGGGACCGGTGAAAGTCTTACCTAGGCTCGTCCGGAGCTTTCGAGGTACCGCCCATCCACTAGATGGAGGTAGAAGGCCTGGGGGAGCTTTATACTCATGGGGGGAGACCAAGACGTCGGCATGCTCGCCATGGGGGCACAACCCGAGGTTTAGGTGGGGGCGCTTTGAATCTTGGGACGAAACAGGTGGAGATAGTGGCTATATGTGAGAACGCGATGACCGGTAAGCATACACCCCTGGCATGATAATTATTCCCGAGAATTAAAATCGATTCCAATCGCTGATGCCCACCAGGAATGGGAATGCCAATGTCACTGTCGGACAACGTAGTAACTACTTGAATATGTTGTATCTACTATCCCATGCTTGTATTGTACTACTTAGATTCCTACAATTTATTATTACGATGATGTCACATGCCAGCTGTGATGCCCCTAGCATCTCAAGTGCATTATATTGACATCATTAACTTAATTACATCATTTCATTAACATTTTATATTGAGTGCATGTATAGGTTGGGTCATTTAAAGTAATTAAACTCGGTTTACTAAAAATTGTATTTGCATTTGCTGTTGTAACTTTAATACTGTTGTGAATTTGATAAAACTTTACATACCAAACTTGTAGATAATTTCATAATGAACAACTTTGGTATTTTGTGTAATGACATGCATAAATGTGTGAATATGGTTTTGGGTCATTTTCTGTGAAACTGTGAAATCTGTCCAAACTTGAGCTGAATAGTAAATTCAAATATCTGTGAAAAGAATCGTTTTTCATGCAAAACTTTATATTTGAAAGTTATAGATTATTAAATTATTAATAACATTGGTAAACTTTTAGAATTTCTAAACTGGTGGATTACATTGGTCAAACCGGGGTCATAATTTTGAATGCAAAATATCACTCAAATTTCAGTACAATCTTGTAACAAAGTTTATAACAAAATTGTTGAGCTACAAATGCACCACACTTATTGTATTTTGTGTTTATTCAAATTCAGTCTTCAGCTTGCACAAAAATATGGATTTCAATCAAAGGTCTCAGCAGTCAAACCTGGTTTTTCGATTTTTTGATTTATATTTTTCCCTTCGACCCTATGACACGCGGGCCCCACTCACCCAGCCCCGACCGCGGCAGAGCTCGGTTGCCACGCGGCCGCCAGTGTCCGGCCAACGCCGCGGTGCCCTGCCCGGCCGGCCCCTCGCATTATGGCCGAGCGCGGCCTCCCCTCGGGTTCCTCCTCGCCTCTGCCTCTCCTACTCGCTTCCCTCGCTCCCTGTTCTTCTCCAGAACGCAGCTCGCCGCCATTGCAGGGAGCTCGAAGCACGAGCTGCGCCGGCCGCTCCGCTCACCTCCGTGCCCCACCGTCGCCAGTGCCAGCCGTTCCTCCCAGGCGCGGCCACCTCCCCGTGTTTCCCCGACGCGCCGCTTCGACGCGACGCGAAGTCGCGCACCGGTGCCGCGTCCCAGGCTCCCAGCCACGCGCGACGCGCGGGCCTACAGAACGACGCCGCTCGCTCACGTGCGCCCTGCCCCGGACAAGCCACCGCTGTGGCCCCTTCTCCAACGACCCGAACCACGCTGAAGCTCCGGCCTCCTCCACGCAAACGGTCTGCTCAAGGATCGATCTCCACCCAGCAGAAAGGAGCAGGCCAATCCATTCCGGTGAGGAAGAAAGATACTTTGCACTTAAGACCTTCTAGTTCGCGTATTTTGTTTCACTATTGACTGAATCTATGCAAAACTATTTATACCCCCCTAGATCTATGGGTTAATTACGTACAAGTTCCTGGGCTGTAGATCTAAGGTTAAAATGCATTTTCCTTTATGTAAAATTTTGAAAATCCATAGTAAATCAAAGAAAAATGATAAAAATGCAAACTAACCTTCATTGTGCTCCTATTTAATAGATATACAGGCTGGGTATGATGGGGATATGGGAAATGACCATTTTACCCTCGGTTTATTGCATGCAAGTTAAAACAAAATAAAGGTCAAAAGCGGTGTAAATGGACTTAAAAAATTATAAAACTTGGAAATTAGCTTTATCATGCTGTTTAGGCTGTGTGTGATTTTTGTCAACCCTAGCACACATTGTTAAATTACTGTTTTGCCCTCATGCGTGTATTTTGGGCATTTTTCAAGAGTGAAAATATTTGCTACATAAAAAGTGCTCCAAATATTCCACTGAAATTTGTAGGTGCTCTATGTTGCATACTTAGTCTATTTTTAAAGTTTCGAGTTATGCATGTAAGGTTTGATTGCTGCTTTGAAATAAACAATTAATTGCATGTTAAAATGAATAATAGGAAAAAGTGACTTTATTGTGCAAAATAAATTCCAGGAAAAATCATATGCTTTATAGTTAATGTTAGGCTCCATAAAACATTTTTGTAAATTTTATTGCTGCTGTTTGCTGCTGTAAGCTAAATAAGATAAAATAAAGATATGGAAAATAGATGTCCTATGAGATCTTAGATATTTTGCTCGCTGATTTTTGTACATGAAGTTTATGCCCTGTTATGCTTGCTGTTAAAATAGGAAGGTCAGAAACATTTCTTGCTAATTATAATAAACACCTGAGAATTTAATTGCTAAGGAAAATTGCTGAAATTCTAGTAATTTATCTATAACACATTTGTGGCTGAAATTTGGTCAGTGACCTTTTATTATAACTACCTTCATGTCAAAAATTGTTTAAGTGCATTTGGAACAGGTCAACATCCAAAACTCAACTTGAGAGATTAAAACTAAGGGTGAATAAAAATTCGCTTAAGTGAGACGAGGTAGACTTACCGATTAGAGTTTGTTCACTTGCAGAGAGTCCTTGTGTTGTCACATGCGATGTGTTAACCAACATTAGGTGATGGTTTGTACGATTTCTTAGTATTGAATAAGATTTGGCACGAAAATGCATAACTCCACTTATTGTTTACGGTTGATTATATTTCATCTGCACCATATGCATGCTTTTGTATTTCCTTGCACTTATTTCATTATATCATGCATATCATTCATATAGCGACGCTTAATATAGAAACGTGATCGAGGAGTTGTCGTAAAAAGCTATATCAAGCAATGGTGTCCAAAAGACCAACTAAGACCCACTCACGACCTGGAGGGCCCATCAGTCGTGTTTGGATGGAGGAGCAGTCCAAGTGATCAAGGGGTTGCCTGGGGCAAAGTCCCATAATTGATTTTGTTAAAAATAAGCAAAGGTAGGCAGGACCATGAATTTCTCAGCTAATATTATTTTGGTTGATGATTACGCATCCGCATTAGGAGTTGATTGAAACCAATTGCATTAGACCTCCTAGCCGCCCTGGCCCTAGCACCTATAATAAAGTTCGTAGGACGAGTATGCCTAGTAATGCTAGGTGCGAGTAGACATGAGTGAAATGGAGTCACTTGTCATATAGGTGATTTCAAAATATCAAATTGTTAAAGTGGATATGTTATATATGCTTGTGATTTAAATGGAGACCGGGCGGAGATTTTATGAGTTATTTATTGTTTATGATATTGTGCAATAGACTCCTCCCGAGTGGTATAAGACCCGTTTGCTGTTCGCGTGCTGATCGGCGTAACATTGCTAGATTGCTTATCCGGAACATGGGACCAGTGAAAGTCTTACTTGAATCATCCGAAGAACAGAGACTTGGTCCTACCATGGGGCCTAGGGGCGCTTGACTCATGGGAGGGCTGACCCGGTGCGCCGTGGTATCGCTCCGTGAGGGCTAAACCTAGGGAATAGCGGGTTAGGAATCGAACTTGGGATGGAACAAGTGGAAGATGGGGAGTATATGTGGGAACGCGATGGCTAGTAAGCATATATCCCTGGCATGATAGTTATTCTCGGGAATTTAAAAATCGATTCAAATCGTTGATGCTCACCAGGTGTGAGAATGGCAGATATCGCACACGGGCAGTGTAGTAAGCTATCTAAATATGTTATATTATAATTTATGTTTTTAAATGCCACCTGTTTGTACTTGTATGTTTACATTCCTGAAAGTTATTACGATGATGATGATATATTTGCTAAAAAAGAAACTGTTTACTTTATGTCATTATATCACTATTTAAAATCAATGGCTAAGGATCCAAATGCTAATAAGTAAGCTTTGTGTCAGCCGTAAACCCTTCCATTAAGCCCTACTGAGTAATAAGTACTTAGAGGTTGCTCCCACATTTTGAGTGCAGGTACCGATGACATCTGGACAGTTGTTTGGAGGAGAGTAGTACCGGATGGACTCGGTGCTACTCGCCTTGCTCATTATTGTATGAAGACCACTTAAGTATTTTGTTTCCGCTGCGAGATGTTTTTGAAATCGCTTCTGCTACTTGTTTTGAACTTGACTTTCGTATGGCATTACGTTGTAACTTGTATTTTATTTCGAATTGGTTTGTAAATCAAGTCTACTTATGCTATATTCAACTGCCTGTGATGGTGTAATTATTGTGGCTCTCTTGAGAGCTGGATGTGTATGATGTCGGTTCCTCTAGGAAGAAGGTAATATCGAGAGCCGAATGACTCTTGACGGACGATCAGGTTTAGTTCGGTGTAATTACACTAGCAAGCTAGAGGTGGCAGGTATGCTTAGCCCGAATTAAATCGGCGGTTCCGCCACATCAATGATGGAACTTGTTACTTTACTGTTGATATACCACTAGTTTAAAATCAATGGCTAAGGATCCACTTGTAGTAAGCAAGCTTTGCGTCAGCCGTAAGCCATTCCATTAAGTCCTAGTAAGTAACTAGTATTCAAGGTTTGCCCCCATATTTTGAGCACAGGTATGGAGTTCCTTGTTTGCACCTGTGTTAGAGGTAGTGTATGCCCTCATCAGGGATGAGGTCTTCGTGTTTGGCACAGGAGCAGCATCGGTGGGCTCGATGTTGTCTCACTTGATGCAAGTCTTTTGGATGATATTTTGAACTTCAAACTTTGAATTTCCACTAGTGAGATACTTTTAAACTCGCCTATCGTATGGCACTAGTGTTGGAACTGTATTTTATTTGAAATCGGTTTGTAAACTAATTCTACTTACTCTCTATTTCAAGTGCATTGTGATGATGTAACTGTTGTGGCTCCATCGGGGGCTGGATGTGTGTGACGTCGGTTCCTTTGGGATAAGGTAATACCGAGAGCCTTTTGACTCTCGACGGATGACCGGGTTTAGTTCGGTCTAATTACACTGCAAGCCAGAGGTGGCAGGTGTGCTTAGCCCGGATTAAATCAACGGTTCCGCTATAGCCGGCCACTTTTGGGCATTTGTGAACGTCGAGCCATCTAGTGGTCAAACCACCGGACTGTCTAGTGGTCTCTAGGGGTTCAAACACTGCTTTGTCCTGTTCATCCGGTGGTTGTGCTTGGATGTCGGGCCATCCGGTGGTGGTGCACCGGACCGTTCGATGCGTTCTGCACTGGCTTTGGTGTCTCGTTTTGCGTTGTTTTTGGTCGGCGTTTGAGCGAGTACTTCCGCGTGGCTTTCCTCTATGTGTCGTAGGGTTAGTAGTTTATATTTGCTACGTGACCTTGCACGTTTGAGAAGAGAGGATTTTTGGGGTTGCAAGTTTTATGCGTCAATATTCACCCCCCCTATAGGCCACTCTTTCGATCCTCAGTTTTTTGTCTAGTGCTCACATATCAGACCGTCTAGTGCACTTTATGAGTTCCTTTTTTTAGCAATGTCCTAGGATGAGTAGGTTGCACTAGCTACATCATCTTGCATGTTTGCTAGAAGAGAGGGTTTTGGGGTTGAATTTTTAGAGGCTCCTATTCACCCCCTCCAATTGGCTCATTTCGATCATTCGGAAGAAATGATTCCTACCACATATAATTAGGTGTTTACACCTAAGAACTGTCAATATGGGAAGCACTCTTCACCTCAAGTCTCTATTTTTTATGTTCTTTAGCAGATATGGAGGTGGTAGAAGCTTGTAGTCAAGGATGGCCTCAAACAGTGGAAGCAGACTTAATATGTTGAGATTGGTGAAGTTTAATTACATCGATGCCTGAATATCTCAAATCTTGAAAAGCATAACCTAGTTAAAGAATTGAGGATAGTGTGCTAATTGTACTATTGGAGTGCGACAATAAGAACATCAATGGTTTTTGTTGGCATTTCAGATTTCACCGATGAGGGCTAACACCTCATACAATAGCTTTGCCTATATTTGCTATGGCTGATGTTTGAAATTCCATTATTTAAAGTCCCTATACTTATGAAATTGAACATATCCCTCTAATTCATAGTATTACCTTCATAGCTAGCAAGAAAAAAAAGTTGTACCTTGGAGTGGATATCCAAACTTACTCATAACTTAAGGTACTTAGGCCCTTAATGGCTATTGTTATTGCAGTATTCTACATTTGGTGCAAAGTCTGGTGGAGCGAGCTGATGACTGTTGTTAGGATTCACAACATGTGTAAGGAAGAGGTGGTGTAGAGGTCGGTGGTGGTAGTTGTGCAATTTTATAAGTCAGGTCCCTAGTGAAAGACATGTGTTCTCTCAAGAGGCCAATATATTTGATACTGGTGTTTATTAATAATATTGTCAAGCCTAGAAGCTTTCCCTATTTTAAAGTAATTCTCATTCTATAAGTCAAATTTCCATATCAATTATAGAAATTTTTATATTTATCAATCTGCATTCTCATGGGGAATATGAAACTTTAGAGTTCATGATGTTCAACTTATTGATTTGTAATTACAATGTTTGACTTAGGACAAACTAGAATCACAAATAATTTGAAATAGAGGGAGCATATTGAAAAATTGATCTAATGTTGTCTGTTGTGCTTATTTAGCTATCGTAACGTGAGTTGTAACTTATTTTTAATTTAGTAACATAAGAATAATGACAACGTCAATTTTTGCAAAAAGAAACGAAAGATAAAATCAGCCAGTGAATGGCATTCTGATTTTTCTGTCACACAAAACATTGCTAG
This sequence comes from Paspalum vaginatum, assembly GCA_030272315.1. NCBI lineage: Eukaryota > Viridiplantae > Streptophyta > Magnoliopsida > Poales > Poaceae > Paspalum > Paspalum vaginatum. Next base: position 29,311,655 of record CM059013.1, on the reverse strand, counting down.
CTACATTTTCAAAACTAGTAGACCTGCACATGCGGCACACACGAATCAACAGAAAAGGATATCTTTATTTGATCTTCATTGTTTTGAAAAAAAATACTTTTTTACCTTCACATCTACTGGAAAAAACCTAAAATTTTGGGTCTAGTTTGGTACCCGTACGTTGCTACGAAGCCAAAAGGACCCTAAAATCTATTTTGTCTTCAGCCACGGAGATACCGAGGTACTATTTTTTTATACATAACATTGTGGCAAATCAAGCATGAGACAAAACACAAATAGTTTAAATAAAACAAATAAAGTTCAAATCTGGAGCATGTAACATCAATTAACAAATACATTTCACCATTTCAAACTATTATCTAAGGCTATTTCCAGCAGGTGTAGACCAAATGGAGGACCAAAATCCACTATCAGCTGGTCTGCCCACCTCCTCCCCCTCCCCCTCCCCACTCTGTAGGCGTCAGCCTCCCCCTCGCCGCTCGGTAACCGCCGCCCGCCGGCCTCCTCCCTGTTTTGTAGTTGTCGTTCCTTCTCCCCGCTCCTGCCGCTGCCCGCCGGTCTCCTCCCTCTCCCTCCTCTTCTCCCATCCCACTTCCGACTACTCATTCGCCCACCCCTGCATGCCTGGTCCCACCAGCCGCATGCGCTGTGACCCCTCCGAAGCAGGCCGTTGCCTCCTCGCCTGACACAGCATCAGCCGTCGGTGCCGAGACCGAGCGGAGGTGCGGCGACTGGTTGATGTGGCGACAGTCGAGGAGGCACCCCAAGCTAGAGCGGGAAGGAGGCGCTGCGGCCAGCAGGAAGAGGCTGGCGAGGAGGCCGCACCGGCCGCCACGGCATGCATCCGGCTCGAGTAGGCTCTGATCTGGCCGCCGCATAGTGTAGAGGAACAGGGTCAGGAGGAGGAGGCGGTGTGGAGAGGAGTCCAGGCGAAGGAGGAGGCGTGGGGAGGAGGACGATGGTCGGCGGTCGGCGGCAGAGCGGGTGACGTAGATTTTTTTTCGATTGTGAGTGATGTGGATTTGGTCCTCCGTTTGGTCTTCCATTGCTGGACTCAGTCTAAGTTACACCACATAACCAATTAATGGAAAAAGATTAGATGTCGGACGTCAGTTTTGCAATAAGGTTCAAATTTCCACTGCGCTTGAAGCAACATTGCTTGTATACATACATTCGAGTTTAGACAGCATGAATTTGTTATTCCTTTCTGTAAAAACACACACAGCTTCACATAAGTGTATCGCATCTCTGTAGTGTATCTTGGAGAACTCTCCAAAGGAATCATGACCTCTTCTAGTTCGTGGTTGATCCGTTTGCATCTAGAGTCCCTTTCGCATGATTCCAAGTCCTCCAAGTACAGTTATTCCATATGCTTGCTCAGCAAATTTCATAATAATAATGTCAATGACAAGAATCTGTATAGGAGCATGTACTGACACCACCAAATATTTCGAACACCTCTGGTCTTGTCTTGCGTTGAAGACCATGTATAGGGAATTAACAAAATGAAGATGCAACTTAGCAAAAAGCACAAAACATCACTGAATTGAATTTGAGTGACAAAAGGACAGAAGTACATACAAGTAGAGCAAATATTTCTGAACACTCTTAAAGCATACTATTCAACTGCCTTTTGATTTCAGAATAGAACCATGGCTAGTAAATGTCAGTAAAGCATGTCATGGTGCAGTTGATATGAGAATTTGAGAACCAAAATATCAATTATGTTTACCCAATCCTAGAACAATGACACCACTGGATATTCTAGAAACTTCTCTGGTCTGGTCCTCTGCATTCAAGACCATGTATAGAAACTTTAAAAATATACAGGAGAATTGCGGTACATCTTTAAACTGCCGTGATCATTTAGCTTGGTCACTTCATTCTATGGTTTCATAATCCAAACATTGAACTCCTACCCAACCCGTAAGACAACAATATGTATCGTCCCACATTCAGGTGATGTCACGAGGCAAAACCTTAATTTCAAGAAAAGTTAAGATGTATATGTATTTGAATGTGCACCTCAAAGAAGCTTGCAACTGAATGAAGATTATCATGACATGTCATATTACTTAAGAAGGGATGCATATTTTCTCTCCGTTGGAGCTTATGGACCATCACTACTGCATTTAATAAGAGTAACAGCTTCTTAAATTGATCTACAACAGTTCATAAACAAGAATTATGAAACATTCACCTTGGACAAGAAACATACATAGAGCTCTGGAGCTCTGCCTCATCCAGTCGTAACATAATCCTGCAGGATATATGTACCGAAATATGATATCCTAGGAGCTACAACTTCAGATGACAATGCAACTCAACTTAGAAGCAAAACAAATCCGCTTTAAACGTATTTTTTCCAATTGTATTGCACATTACTTAATTGTTCTATATTATGTTGAGGTACAGTTGAACATGCACCATAATGTAGTGTGCACTAGAAAGAAATTATTTCCATCTATTTATTGTTTTCATTTTCTTAACCTTGGTCCAATCTAATTTTATATAATTAATACTTATCCTAGGCCATTTCTTCTTAGATAGAAGATAATAGGGTGGTTAAATCAGAAATTCAGGTAGGGATTAGGAAGCAGTAGTTTTGACCGAAGGATCCTACATTGCTCCAACTTTTACCTACAAGCACAAACTATACACAAATGCAAGACACTGGTGGGCCTAGGATTCAGAGGGTGGGTATTCAAAATTTTAATGCACAAAGTTTGGTCTGACAGTCTAAAGCTTATTTTTTTGGCATGTATAACTGAAATTGGTTAACATATTAAAGTAAGACCATCTGAAATATCTAGTTGATACTAAATTGAATGAGTTCTAGATCTAAAAATTGAAATCATTCAATTATTACATTGCTGCTGCTCAGCCTAAAAAATTAAAATCATCAGTAGCTCAAGTAAGGAGGTTGCACGGTGTGGCATGCTCACCATATGTAGCTTCAGCAGGATTAGTTTTCAGTGATCGGTTAATAGATCCTTACTCAGTGCCTCATATATCTCAATATAACCACAATATTTAATTTAATGATAACAAGCACACAGAAGTAATCCTACTAACTCCATAACCATTTAATGAGAACTACCATTAGGTTCCTTGAAAAAAGATTTCCAGTCAAACACAATCCATAGCATCCAAGGCAGAACACTTGAAATTTTGGTGAAGTATTGGTAAACCATTATTGTACAGTATGCAGTGTAAGCTCACATGTCAATTTTACATCACAAGTTCACATTTCAAATTTGCCTTGCAAATTTGCCTTGTGTCTCAAATATTTAGTTTCTTATCAAGTCTATGTGTCACCCATCTAAGTAATGATAGGAGAAGCTCCCTGCATCTTTTCACTAAATAAGTATGCTTTCTACTGATTATGAAGCAGCCAAAAACTAAACACTTAGGTTCTGGCATCGCTCTCTAACTTTTACTCTGTGAATTTTTTTTACGTACGATATGGACTCCAAACAAAGGAGAATATGTTAGGTTTTGACACAACCTATAAAAGCATCCAAGACAACTGTATTTAAACTGAAAGTAGGCACAATAATAATATAAAAACAAATTGGTACCACGAAGATCATGGTAGTTAGAAACGTAGAACTGAAAAACATGTTGCGTTGACTTGCTCTTTCTTTTTGCAACAACTCACATGAGCAGCTCCGTGGTAGCGATGTGAAAAAAGAAGTGGTATTGCAACATGGGGTGAGGCAGGTCAATAAGCACACGGGCAGGTCCAATTTTAAGTTCGGTGTATAAAAATACATAAGAATGTAAGGCGAGGCCACACAGAGCTAGAGTATAAGCAAAGCCGCAAACCTTTCTATGATACAAGATTAAGGAAAGATGAAACAGAAGGACCAAACAAAAGATATCAACCAAAATACCTTGATATCGCAACACATTCGTACACAACAAACTGACATTATGGATAATTTAGAAACGATCCACTCAATCCACTACTGAATAGGTTCCTGGGGGAGAAAAGGTTGATAAACAGCAATAAGCCTGTAAATTATTTTACCAGGGAAAGCACAACTGTAACACATTAGGTCTGTTTTTTAGATAGATTTTCAGTATTTTTTTTACTACTCAACATCTATTTATATTAAATGAAATGTAATATGACCTATGCCTGAAAAGATTAACATCTAGAAACCATAAGAGTATAACATCGGTTTTTGAACCACTTGTGCTCAGCAGGTGCCGAGAGAAGATTAATGCAACTTTTGTTTACCTGGGTAAATAAGATGTTAAGTTTCCCACTATAGTCCAAGGAGAGGAACACATCACCATGATCCGGAGAATACCTTTAAATAAAAAATAGCAATGGTTAGCTCGGGCCTTTGCATTTTTTGAGAAAAAATGTAGTGGTGTATGGTATTTAAAAGCTTTCATCATGAACGATCTAAGAAACAAATTGAGGTCTCACAGGGAGTAGCCAGTGAAAAAATATTGCGACCCTATAACAGCTCAAGAGAGCAAACTAACCAGGCATCCTTCCCAGTTTCCCTTTGCTTGGAAGTGACAAGAAATTTTCTGTAACAATGCAAGGAAGTTGGCTCTGTAGAAGAGTACACAAATTATCAGCCAACACTGCTTGCCATGCAAAAACACCACATAATTAAAACAAACGAAGTATACCAAAAATGGGCCTCGAGCCTGATTGAAAGTGTGAATTTCAATGTTGGAGTTGGAATACTCCTCAACAATCTTCAGTGAGAAGAAAAGGAAGCGGCAAACATATTAGTACACCGCTAAGATGCCATAAAACCAAAGACATGTTTGAGCATTATCACCTCCGACAAAGACAGAAGCATGATTTTTCTGCTGTTTGTTTGCTTTTTTCAACATGTAGGATCCTTTATCCAGCTACATATATGGTACTTTAATTCTCCTTTGTGCACAAAGTTGAGTACAACTATTTCGTTAGTAATCGAAATAGGTGTAGAGACAAACTATCGAGCACATGATGTGCATTGTTCATAAGAGATGAATTGATGGGCAGTGCTCAACAAAACTGGAGCTAGAGCAAATCACGAGAGCTATCACTACAAGAGTTCAACTACACAGCAGCATGGCACAATACCAGCAAAGCACCCCAACAGCACGTAAATCCAGATCCAGGAGGTCAGGATAGGGTCGTTGATGAGGCTTCTCACAAGCATGGACAAAGAGGTAGTAAAGGAAAACCAAATCCAATAAATCGATTCAAGGAAGTCGTACTACTTACTACAGAGCCATGCCATCTGCTGCTGTTCCGGTGAGTCGCCGCTGTGCCGCACAGGACCGACGCATGCTCCTCCACGCTACGCGCCCGTGCTGCCCCGTGGCTGGCCCGCCACTGGCTCCTCCAGCCCCATCGCCGCCCCGGCTGTGCCACGCTGCAGCACCAACCGTGAGGACCATGAGCTAGACCATAAGAGGGAGAGGAATAGCGACTGTACCTGGCTTGCCTTCTACTCCTCCACTCCGGTCACTGCCTCATCCGCTGCCACCCCGTAGGACCTCGCCACCGCTGCTTCGCACCAAGAAGAGGATGGATGGAGGGGGAGGAGCGGAGCCGAGGCCGTTAGGGCGTGAGTCGCAGTCAGGCGGGGCGCCGGACGCCCGCAGCAGACGGCGCCGGCGGCCAGGGGCGATAGGCCGGGGTGCGCACGTGGGCGACGCGCCAGGCGGGGGCAGGGCTCTGGCTGGCCGCAGTGGGCGGCGCTGGTGTCCAGGTCACCAGGGAGGAAGAGCGGGGAACCGGGGCTAGGGCTGTGCAGGTCGCCGGAGAGGGAGAGTGGGTTACCGGAGAGGGAGAGCGGGGCGCAGGGGAAGGCGGAGGAGGAAGGCGGCGTGGCTGTAGGAGGCAGCGGCATTTGGCTGGCCTCCGTTTGGCCCAGTAGGCGACTGGGGCGTTCCGCGGCGTACAGATTTGGAAGGCCAGCCTGTGTTTGGCGCAGCAGTAGGCAGGGGCGATGGTTTGGCCTATAGGTAGATTTTGAAAGGTAAATTTCGTTCCACAATTCTCTCCAATCAGTCAAGGTGGGTATAGGATAGAAATCAGGTGTGGAAAAAATAATGAAAAAGTGAAAACATTTTACAACTATTGGTTTTGGGTCCTCTCCATTCCCTTCCTAATATTTTTCTAACCTGTCCAGTGGAACCAATGTGAGGAATACAGATGGTTTTATTGGGTGAAAAATAGGTATTGCTGAAACTCGCTCTTTTATAGCGTAGATTTGCATGATTGAGATGTCTAAAATCATCTATGCATTCATATTTATTTACAATAATAATGACAGTTCCCCTGGACCGTGGTTTTGACAAAATGTGGCGAAATTCCAATTGTAGAGGCTCAAGTTGCCGTGTCGTGTCGGGCCCAGCAGCCGAAAGGCCCAAACCGACTAGCCGAGCCAAGCCGGCCTGACCCACCGAATCAGAACCTGACTAGGACCGGGCGGACGAGACCAATGAACAACGACGGGAGGGAAAGGGGAGCCACCTGACCGGGCCGCACTGCCACCTTCCCTTCTGCCGGCGACCTCCAGCCACCGCGCCATGGCGGCGGCGAAGCTGCTCTACATTGTGGTGGTTGACGACAACGCCTCCTCCTTCCGCTACACGCGCTCCCTCCTCCACAGCACCCTTCAGCTCATGGGATGCAAGCCACGGCACGCGTTCGAGGTCCGTCCGCCTCTTCGCCTTCGAGGCCGATCCCTCCAGACCCCCGATCTTCTATTTCTCTTGTTTAATTCGATCCTCCGTTCCTCCCTTTCCCTTGTAGATCAGCCGCAGGGTGTTCGATGTCATCCGGGGTGACCATCACGGCCACGGCGACACGGCCGCCGCCGCCTCCGCCCGTGTGCAGAGGTACGAGGTCGCCGAAGCCACCCCCACCACAAGCCCTCGCCAGTTCCAGTTCGAGCTCTACAAGCGCCGCACCACCGTCCTTCTCCCCAGGGACCTCTTCCTTGATCTCGTCTGCGACGCGCTGGCCCTGTACAAATACGTCGCCCCCAACCAGCGCGCCGATCTCATGCTCGCCTGCAGGTCCGTCCGCCACCCTCTCTTACTCTCTCCCCTCCTTTCCGCGGCTGCTATGTAACTGCCTTCGTTTTTTCTAATTGCTGAGGAAAGAACCCCCATCATTTTGCGGCTTGTGAAATGTGAACGCGGCAATCTGGTGTTTCGTGCCGTTCATGCTTGTTACGTTGCTGTCAAACCAAACATTCGGGAGCTCATATCATCACGATTTTGTGAATGCGATGCTCATAACAGATATAGTTCTGAACACGGCTCAGCAGCACTCTGATTTGATTTGTTAGCATAAGCAGTACTCCTAAATTTACTCTTGCCCTCCTGTCATAGAGAGCACACGGTGTAACATGCCCAAAGCTGAAATGGATGACTGTGCAAAGTATAGCTGTTTGCAGTTTGGATGAGATTCAAATTGTCTCATTGATATTTCTAGGAGCTAACTCCATAACCTGATTTCGTTGCACTGCCCCTTATTTAAATTTCTGCATTTACTATTTCAGACTCAAGCATTATAGTGCCTGATCTAATATAATTCAAAGGGAACCATTAAAGGTGTTTGTTTCGTGTCCTTCTCCCCGTCACTTATATTCTTTCATTATGCCTTAGGATTCGAGAACGAAAGGAATCTGTCACTGTTCTTCTTTGTGGAACTAGTGGCTGTGGCAAGTCTACTCTTTCCACACTGCTGGTAAGAATTCTCTTACATCATTTTTTCCTTACCTTATTACTTTTGCCCATCTCTTGTGTTAGGACGGACCTGTTAATGCAAGGGGTGTTCTTGGGAGAAAGTAACAATAGACTGGATATGCAGATGAACTACAAAATGTATAAATTACTTCATGGAAGTCTGTCAATGCCACTAGAACAACAGTGACCCGTCCATTGACTTGCTTGTTTTGGATAGAATAAAATAAATTCTATTGTTTTGGATAGAAGTAAATTTATTAGCAAATTAAGTTCCGCCTCCATCAGTTATCTTTTTTCTTGAACCCCTCCATAGCTGGCACCGAAAACACCTAGAAATTGTAAAATCATCTTCTTTCCAAAATCATATTATGTCCACTGCGCTTCTGGCAAAGCTTAGCTGTTTTCCCACCTGTTTTCTTGCTTATAAAGATGTTAATATGTCAACAGGGAAGCAGGTTAGGAATTACAACTGTAGTTTCCACGGATTCAATCCGTCACATGATGCGGAGTTTTGTCGAAGAGAAAGAAAATCCTCTTCTCTGGGCATCAACTTATCATGCAGGTGAATGTCTTGATCCGGTAGCAGTTGCTGAAGCAAAAGATAGGAAGAAAGCAAAAAAACTTTCAGGTGTGTCAAGCAGCTCAAATATTGATTATGAGAAAAGTGGGGCTAATACCGAAAAAGTTGATGGGAAATCAATCGGGAAGAAGCAAATGGCCATAGAAGGTTATAAAGCACAGTGCGAGATGGTGATTGATAGTTTGGATCGGTTAATTACTGCATGGGAAGATAGGAAAGAATCAGTTGTCGTTGAGGGTGTTCACCTAAGCCTTAATTTTGTGGTAAGTATTTCCAGAAAGAAATCGATTCATTCTTCCTGCTGATTTGTTTTAAATCATATCAAATCTACTATATTCATTTGTTCTGGTACTAAAGGTGAAATTGTAGATTTCATGATTCACATGTCCACTTTATTCTTCACTTCCTCTTAATTATTTCAGATGGGTCTAATGAGGAAACATCCTTCTATAATACCTTTTATGATCTACATATCTAATGAGGGTAAACACACAGAGAGGTTTGCTGTACGCGCAAAGTACATGACACTTGACCCAACAAAAAATAAGTATGTTAAATACATCAGCAACATTAGAACCATCCAGGAGTACCTCTGCAGCCGAGCTGACAAGTACCTAGCTCCCAAGGTCAACAATACAAATGTTGATCGGAGTGTCGCTTCAATCCATGCTACTGTCTTTAGCTGCCTCCGTAGGAGAGCTAATGGAGATCAGTTATACGATCCTGATACAAATACTGTGGCTGTGGTAAATGAAGAGTACAAAAACCAGTGTGTGGCAAACTCCATGAGTTCCAAGGGGATGTTTAAACTGATCCAAAGGCTTGGATCCTCAAGAAAGCTCATGGCCATCATCAACGTTGATGGATCTGTTTCCAAGGCTTGGCCAGTTGAGTCTAGTGGAGGAGACGGAAAATGCAGTTCAGAAAACAGTATTCAGAAATCTGTGGGGAATCCTATTTATGGACCTTTAAATATTGGAAGAGCAGAGTCAGTCAATCTGCAGTTCGGTACCTTTGGGATAAGTGCCTGGCCTACTGATACAGGCTGTACAAGTCAAGCTGGAAATGCAGATGAATCATGGGCAAATGCTACTGAAGGTAGTAGCAGACATGCTCCATCTTCATCAGGTTCTCCAAAGAAGTCGGATGGACATTGTAAAGAGGTGCTAACTGCCACTTGTACCATGGATATGTTTATTTGTCTTTCTTTTCGGATTATTGATCTTTCATTGATGAGAGCAGCAAGGGTAGTGTTTTATTTTGAATTTTCTTCTATACTTTTTTGGAGCTAGATCAAAGAGTCATCAGCAGCATCTGGCAGCGATGAAGAAGAGGAAGAAGAAGCTGATGTTCAGCCTCATTCAGGGAGTGATGAGGACCTAAGTGAAGAAGACAACATGGGGATCCATGAAGAGGTGAGACGTAGCCTTTATTTGGATTGTTACAGCCTTTTTATTTGTTGATCCTAAACAGTAGGTGAAGGATGCATCCATTAAGTTTGGTTCACTGCCCTTCTTGCTCTGGATCCTATTGTAAGCATATTTGTGGATGCTTACTGGCAGATGGAAGGGTCTGTCGATGAGGATTGCAACAGGTCTGATGAGGAATACGATGACCTGGCAATGCGGGATAGTCTGGAGAACGGCTATGTAACTGATGATGGTGTGTTTTATTCTGGATTAAGCAAATCATCAAGCGGCAAGTTCTTGGATGGCCATCAACGAAGCCACAGCACGCCTAGGAAACAGCAAGAGAAGCTCGATGCAGGTGTTCCTGAGACGGCACGCTCTTCTTCTGCTGCAGTCCCTGCTGGCCTAAGTAGCAAGCGACATGCGACTAGGAAGTGGAAGCGCTCGCTAAGTGACACGGCCCGTTCACGGCCACGGAGTGCTCCAGAATTGGTGTCTGTGTGCAAGGGTTCACCCGTGCCTGTGGCTCCTGATGAGAGGTAGCTGTTGGGCATGCTGATTTTCTGGCTGGCTACCTGCAAATCATTTTGTCTTGCTTTTTGAGCATAAGTTGTAAAGGCAAATACAATTATATGCAGCATCATGTGTCGGTTGAGAATCATCTTTGAAGTACAGAATGTCTGAAAACGAGCGATATATGCTTTAATTAAGGGGTGTCATTCATGTCAACGCCCTTAATTGGCTGGTGTCGCAAGGTAGAACCACATTAATCCAAAATTAAAGGTTTTGATGAAATCACGGTCCTCATTCAGTTCAAGGTCCTCTGATTATCTTCCCAATATGTAGTACTTATGACGAAAATAGATTTAGTGTGATTTTGGTGGTTGGGTGACAAAAATAACCATTTGGGACTAATATCTTTGATATTTGATGAAATCACCGTCCTCATTCAATGCAAAGTCCTCTCATTATCTTCCCAGCATGTAGTGCTTTTAAAGAAAATAGATTTAGTTTGATTTTGATGGTTGGGTGACAAAAATAACTACTTGGGACTAATATATTTGTTAAGTGTATTTATTTAAGTCTGACTCAAGGAAAAAAACCTCAAAGCAATGATCAAAATCACAAGAAATGTAAAAAAGAACATAGACATCAAGTGAGAGGATTCAACAGTCCGATGTACTTTGTCCTGTCAATGGACAAAGCCTCAAGATCAATCTTCAGTCAGTTGAACTATCTGGATAGTCTGTTCAACCTCAAAATGAAGGGGACAGACATTTGCTGCAGATGAATATTTGAGTCGGCTAGAAGATATAATGATAGAACTGTCTGAGTATGGTAAATTAGATGGACCAAACAGTCACTGTACAACAATTTTAGACATGGGTGAAGTGAAGTGTACAATCAGACTATCCAATGTGTGGAACCGACAATCACGTACACTAGAGGGCTGAAGAAATTGAAGGCAGGTCATATGAACTGATGACTGGATAGTTCAAAATGTCCCCTTTAGCCAATAGCTACTTCAACGCTACAATGGACTGGACCGTCCAATGTGTGACACATTGGTTATGAATGTTACTTTTTTACAATTGTATGCTTACTTTTCAAGTTTACGTTGGTAGCCTACATTATAAATGAAAGTATTTAGCCTATTGGAAACTAGGAATTAGCCCACCTCAATCCCTAAGCGAAAACAAAAAGAAATTTAACATGTTCTAAGAAGCCTAGCTAATTACCAACTAAGTGAAAATACTTTCAAAGGGGTGAGATAACACAATGACGACAACAAGCTAAGCCATGAAACATGCAAGAATGAAATGCTTGAAGAAACGAAAAGGACAAGAAAGAACTTGATTTTTTCCATGGTATCGGATGTTTGGCACCCTCTCCCGATGCACGTTGTGGCACACATAAAGTGCAATGCCACCTCCCATCTCACCAAGACAAAGGGGAGCTTTCTAGGAGTCTGTATTCACCATCTCAGTGAGGTGGAGCTCAAGCCTCGTACAATCCTTGTCCTTTAGGCTTCCACAGTCTCCTTGGCAAGCTCCGAAAATGCACCACGATCACCCTGTCCACCAAGGTACCACCAAACACAAGTCTTTGCTTTTCGCTTGATCTTGATCCTAATCCCAGTGCTGACTCTTCATGACAAGGTTGAGCTTTGTGGGTGATCTTTTTCTTGGTCATTCGGCACTTGATATTCTCTACCTTGTTTTTCCTTCTTCTCATCATTTTCATCCACATGTGGTGCCATGAAGTGTTTGTGATAGAAGGAGAATGACCTTCACATCGATCTTGATCATCATGCACTTCTTCTAGCTTGACATCTCCAACTCCAATGGTCATGTTTCTCATTACATCTTGAAGAGGTTCATCATGTAATTCTGCATGGGAAAATATCTCAGCTTGGGAGACATTAGTCTCATCAAACTCAATGTGATACGTTTCATCTATCAGTTTGAAGGTTTGATTAAAAACACAATATGCCTTCAAGTTTGATGCAGGATAAATAAAGAAACCAAAATTCCATTGTTTTTCAAATTTTTTGAGCCTTTTGTTCTTGTATATGACATTTTTTCACTTGAAATCGAAAGTAGGAGATGTTGGTTTTCTTCCCAATGAATAGCTCATATGAAGTCTTGCCGAGGAGTCGATGAAGGTGGACTTGGTTGAAGGAATTGCATGTTGTGTGTTGATTGCTTCCGCCCAAAAAATTTATGGAATGCCATTGTTGTCTAACATGGCCCTTAGAAGCATGATCAAAGTTTTTTTCTTTCTCTCATCACTCTATTTAATTGAGAGTGTAAGTGATGGAGAACATCTGGATGATTCTCTCTTCATTGCACCATTCCTCTACCTTGAATATGTGAAACTTGGTGTCAATGTCATTTAGCACCTTGACAATATCAAGCCCAAACTCACGTTGAGCTCACTTGGTGATCATCTTGAACTTGTCCAGAGTCTCCGCCTTATCGCCTAGAAAGAATTCCATGTATATGTTGATGGTCATAATCTCACGATATCAACTGTCAATTATCGACCAAATGAAGCGAAGCATGTGAATAAATTGGACTAACCCTTTCTACTAATGACTTCCACAAGTTGTGTATAAATATTTGGTTACAGGTATGAAATTATATGTAAAAAAGATGAAAATAGGCCAAAGATCAAAGATGGGAAGCATGGGCGAAAATGCCATGGCCGCCTGGCCATCTCAGGGCAAATCAGTGGCCGCTCGGCCACTGCTAGAGCCTAGCCATGGCTGCCCGGCCACCCACTTGAGCCCGTTTTCCACGTCAAACAAAATATCAAGCACATCCACCAGTGGAACCAAGCATTCAATGTATCCAAGGGGCGAAAGACCTAACAACACAAGGATCAGTGGTGTCATCAATCCAAGGGTTGTGCCATGTAACCAATTAGGAGAAAACACGTGGCCGCCTGGTCACCCTCCGGACCCATTTTGCACGTGCACCAAATTTTCCAACCGCAAACCGACGCGGGGAGTGGAGATCAACCATTGGATGACCAAAGGCGGCAAATCCTATGGCTGCTCGGCCATAGGGGGTGGCCGCCCGGCCACCGACCTACTTCGCAACCGACCTTTGTCACCTACAAATACCCCCCTCACTGGTTTGGACTATAAATAGGCCGCATAGCTCATTTGGAAACGTTTGTAGAGTGAGAGAAGAGCTACAAGTCCTACCTTAGAGTGTTTCACTCCTTTCTTAGTAGTTAGGATAGTCTTGGGAGTTAGAGTTGAGTCGAGCTTTGCCTCAGAGTCTCCAGAGTTATCTTCGAGTATGTGGTAAAGCATTGTATCTTTCTACTCAAGTTATCTTCAATATACTTCCTGTTATATTTTACTCTAAATTCTATCTCATGCGAGTGTGGTATACCTTTCTTTGCATACTTGCTAGGCTTAGATTGTGTTTTAACTTTGTTATTCAAATCTTGTTATTCTTGCTGGTTCTATAACTCAACCCTAGAATTAGATGTTAGGCTCTGACTAGATCCCCTCCTCTGATCAAGGAAGATCTATCGAGTTCAAGCTTTGCTTGAACACATTTATAGCATGCCATCCTCTCCATACAGTTTTGCTTGGTAGCCCCACTTGGTGACAGCATGTGGTGTGCCTGTGTAGCCCAGACCTATCGTTTGGGAGGCCCATAGATGATAGCTAGACTCTCTTTCAGGACCAACTATCTACCCCTTGGTACCCTTGAGACTCTAGAATTTCACTCGATGGAAGACCCTGACTTGTTTATTTGAATCTCTTTGTTAGACACGGATAATCTTTGCAGTCGAATAGAAGTAGATTTTGGTGACTTTATCTCACTCGTTGTCCTCCCTAGCAACTATACCTTTCTATCGATATCTTTGGTAGCTGACTACCTCTCCACAATACACCTGTTAGTTTCACACTTACCCCTATTTAATTACTAGTTGGTATAATTTATCTAAGTTTACAGTTTATTCGATTTGAATTTATTCAATTACACTCTTTGGCCTACTGCTTCCCTATGGAAATTTATGTTACTCGGAATACTCTGGGTGAAAGGCTACAACGATCTCCATGTGCTTGCAGAGTAAAATCTGTTTAGGCTAAGACACGCCAACAAGCTTTTTTGGCACCATTGCCGAGGAACCAATTGGCCGAGAGATAATTGATATCTTCACTTTGAACCCTATATACTTGATAAATTTACCACTAGTTGTTAACAGGCTCACTTTGCTCTGTTTTTTGTTATGGATGCAACAAAGAGGTGTATGACCTGGTTTCGACATGCCAGAGAACTACCATAATAACCTAGAGTCACTCCTAAGGAGAGTCCGTCCTAAGACTATACACGGGCAGAGACATGTAGCAAAGGATCTTGAACCAATCACTTCAAGGACTAGTAATTCGAGCCCAACCATCATGGCCGAAAAAACAATTCGTAACTTCATCAGCAAATAACTCTAGCAACTTCAAGGACTAGTAACTCGATCGGAGGATGCAAACTTCATCGGCAATAACTCTAGCAACTTTAACAACAGAAATCATCCTCAACCATGTTGGAACTCAAGGGCCCACCTTCCTTTCTCTAGACAAGGTAACTCTTTAGGTACTTCATAGTAGTTTCCCAAAAATAATTTTGATCAAAAAGCTATGAATGATAGCATTAGTAAATAGTTTCATGTAAAAGATAGACTTTTCGAAGCTATTTCTCTACGAATGGAAACTTTGAATAGTGCTATGAAAAACCAACTAAGCTTCAATAAGATGTTGGAAACCCCAATAGCTCAGTTGGCTATGTCTCTAACTAACCCAAATGCAGGAAAACCGCCGGGGCAACCTGAACAGCCTCCTAATGGAGCACCTCAATGCCGTTACCACTAGGGGTGAAAATCCACACAAGACCCCCCTCCTCCTAGTCATGTAGGTAAAGAGTAGGAGAAGACTACCGAACTGAGGACAAGGAAGCATCAAAAGACGTCACTGGAAAGGAGGAGAAAGAGGCACCAAAGCACCACCCACATGAGTTCTATGACACAATGGTGCTACCTTTCCCTCCTCGCAACAAGAATGTTGCCACTGATGAGCAATATAGTATTTTTGTTGAAGTTATTAGAAAGTTATATGTCAGTATCCCCCTGTTAGATGTTATGTAGGTGATGGAGATGTGCCCTACATGACAATTTCCATGTCCCACTCTGAGTCATATTGGCTCTAGCATGAGCCGATGCAGAGTCCGATATGGAGTTGACCTATCGGTCCGACTCGAAAGCTCACAGATGGTCAGCGCAGTTGGAACTCTATCGGGACTTGAATACTTGATTGGCAAGCAATTAGAATCTTGATGGGCCTTTACAGGTAAAGCCCATTAGTTGAGGCTATATATATATGGATGAGAGGGCACGACTTTGGGTATCGGTTGTGTACATGTGCCATCGCAGCAAAGGTTTCTACGAAACCCTATTTGTGCCCTAGTCCAATCTCTCAAGATAATCCAACAAGTTCGTGGTTCTAGCATGCTAGAGCTTGGTGTTGCCTTCCTGTACGTGTGGATACCGTAGAGGCATTGCTACGACTGCTACGCTCATCAACCGACTGGATTCAAGGGCGAGCGAGGGGTGCTTGATCGAGATCGGCTTGACAGATAGACATCGGCTCTTCTCACCGCAACCACTCAGCGTGCGCGACTCGATACTCGACTACCTCGACTCATCTTCCGCTGCGTTGTGTGTTGTATGATAGAGATGTGCGACTAAGAGGGGGGGGGTGAATTGGAGCACTTGAAAACTCGAAATCACGAGCCCCAAACTTGGTGCACTGAAAACTCATAAGAACCCACATTAGATACCGTCCACTGAACAGATATGTCTCTAGCAAGCCCAAGGTGCCATCCACTGAAAGGACACGCACCAGGCAAGAAAGAGCAAGCTACTCAACGACCACAAGGATCACAAGTCACCGCAAGCACCAAAACTTGCAAGTTCACCACTCGACACTCACCGCACCGAAATGCGACTTAGTGGAACACAACAAGCAAAGAGTATGGTCAGACAGTGGGAAAAGCAAATCCGATGCAAAAACACACCGGAAGAATGAAACATCGGAAATGGAGGAGCAGCCTTGGCCACACCGGATAATCCGGTGGCGGCTGCCGGGCTAGTCTGATGGAACTCCCCAGGCAGACCTGACGCCGGACTGTCTGGTACAAGCTGCCGGACTGTCCGGTGGGACCGAATAGTCCGGTGGCTGTATCGGATAGTCCGGTACAGTCACAGAAAATGAGTTTTCAAAAGCAAAACTTGTCAAAACATCACAAGATTTTGCACAGGTTATCTAGACCCTATTCCAAAGCTATTCCCAAAAGATCAACTCAAAATATTAAAGGAATTAGCGGGAATTTCAGATCTCGTGAGAAGTCAATCTTTGGGCAAGAAAGGGGAAAACTCAGGAACAGCTTGCTCATGGCAATCCTGTGGGATTGAGATGAACTAAGTCATAATATCCAACTCCTAGCAATTCCAAAAGAGCCAAAAGAATAGGATTAGTACGCCGGCAAAACAAATCACCAAAAGCCTTTGAGTTTCATCCAAAATCCAAACTGGAAAGGGGGGAAGGAGATGGCTGCACACATGAACACGAATTGGGGACAAATCTTCCTTGTATTAGAGGGAAATCAGTTCTTACAAGATTCCTCACAGCCTACCACCCTTGATCCTCCCAATAATGCAAAGTACTAGCTCTAGGGGACTCCAAATCCTAGATTAGCACCTGATTTTTACTCTAACCACTTAGCTGGTTGGAAAGCTAAGCCTAGGGTTCCTAGAGGTGGAAGAATCACCAAAATGACTAGCCAGTTAGGTATTTATAGCCTAGGTCTAACTGACTCAGTTTACACTAAGACCCCTGTATTACAGAAACGCCTGTAGGGGCTAAACTGGAAACAGACCGAACTTTCTTGTGGATGGGCGAACGCGATGGAGTCTTGATCGTCTTCGGTTGCACGCAATCTCCCGGATGACGTCCACTGTGGCCAGTAGTACAAATCCACCGATCGACCCCTGGTTTTGAAAGTCAGAAACCGAGAAACTTTAGGGTTTCCTTCCTGGGCCTAGAACAGCCCACTCCACTCTATCTTGTTGAGAATTGAGCCCATTCCCTAAGTCTTGGTAACTTGGTGGTAGGGTGGTGGATTTGAGTGATTCCGCCATTGCCCTCGCACATCTTCGCGCCATGCACTCGGGTTCGAGCACCGCGGTGGCACCCGACATCCCCTGTCCATCGGGGTCGCCTCGTAGTCCTTCAGAGGTCTTACACTTGCCATCTCCTGTGCCGCTCCTCGGTGTACCGAACTCCCATGGCCGAACGACGTCGAGCATGCCTCCTATCCTTCGGAGGACTTTGTTCTCCATCTACCTTCAGTCTATCTGAGGGCCTCCAGTCCATCAGAGGGCTTGTGCCCAAGTCGTTTTGGGTCTTGACTTTCGTTGACAATCACTTCATCACTCCAGAGGCAATGGAAGAAGAAAAGAAGAAAGTTGCTCAAAATGCCCAAAAGCCAAACACAAGCAGAGAAGGGCAAATTGAGACAACAAAAACAAAGCCAAAGATCAACCCCCTAAGACAAGAGAAACTGCTAAATGCAGTCGATCAAACTAAAGCATGACTCCTCAAGAAAGAGGCAAACTGGCTCAACACAGTCATGCTTAGGCAAAGCATCGGCTCCTCCAGAAAGAGGCAAAAGGCTCAAGGCACTGATGCAAGAGCATGCAAAGCTAAAACTCCCCCTGAAATGCATCCTCACAAATACAAGAAGAATGTACAGCTCCCCCTCAACTGGTTCTCTCAGAATTCTCCCCCTTGGTCCACAAACTCCCCATGAGAGCAACAATCTCTCTCCCTTGCTGACAATGGACACATCAAGGGTTCATAAAACTCAACTCCCCCTAAACTGAGACAACTCCCCCACAAAATATGCCATGAAATGCAGAAAAGTGTACCATGAAGAGCTCAACAGGGAGGAAAAGCTAGTAAATATGAGTTCTAGCATACGGGGCAAGTGAGGGCAAGGAAGCATGCAAACAAGCTCAATTGAATCTATCTTACATAGATCAAGAGCATGTTTTTCAGTTTTGTTGAAAATAAAGCATCACCAACATGAATAGCATCTATCAAGGTAGGCATGAACAACAAGATGCTAGCAAAACATACAAGGTGTGCTATTCTAAACAAAAGCATATACAACAGGACAGGCAATTTAGAGACTTGCAAATTTCAGATTTAGCAACTTGTAGCTTCATGCAAGTTAGATCATGTGCCAGGGGTTATTCACTTGTCTTAGCCACTTCTTACCAACCAATGCTAGTTTAGAGAACCATCAGAAGCTTAAGACAAGGTTTTGGTCATACACAACCTAGTCCAAATTCATACCAAAGTGCAAAGGCAAGCTATCTCAAACTAGATCAGTGCGTCAAGCGAACCCACATGGATCTTTTCAATTCAGCTCAAAAGACACAACTTGTATACATATTTAGTTCAGAATTCAGATTTAAGCAAGGTGTCATAGATGCTTAGGAAACAACTTAACAAAGGCATACGACTAGCATATCCAAGCATAAAAAGATAGCATAGTATTCAACATTCCTACACATGCTAGGTAGCCAAGTCAAGTGGTGATCATGGTTTTTGATTTTCAAGAAACAAAAGTGACATAGCTCACAAATGATATTAGACAGATTCAAGGAGCTTAGCCAACCATGATCATGCAAGCACTGTATAATCTAGCACAAGCAAGTACTAACTAGTCATTCCAGATGACTTCTAGTGCTAGTGAAGTAAAAATGCATATGATACAATGCAATGCATGATATGATACAAAATGCAAGGAAAACAATGAAAAGCAAAGAGAAAGCAAATAAAAAACCTAAACTACAGCAAAGCTACCCCAAACTAGAAGGGGTAACAAACAACAAGCTCCCCATGCAAGCGAGCAAACGTGCTAAACTCTAAGGGCTTAGTGAAGATATCGGCCAACAGATTTTCGGTTTCCACATGGATCAAGTCTATATCTCCCTTATCATAGTGATCTCTCAGGAAGTGAAACCTCACGTCTATGTGTTTGGTTCTGGAGTTCAAGATGGGATTCTTAGCTATAGAAATAGCAGATGTAGAGTCTACTAGGAGAGGGATCTTCCGAAAACTCAGGCCAAAGTCACTCATGGTAGCTTTTATCCAAAGTAGCTAGGAGCAGCAACTAGCAGCAGCAACATATTCGGCTTCTATAGTGGAAGTGGCTACACTAGATTGCTTGCGTGAGGACCAAGAGACAAGAGAAGAGCCAAGATACTGGTAGGTGGCAGAAGTAGACTTGCGCTCCAGCGGACAACCCACAAAGTCAGCATCCGAAAACCCTCTAGGAGAGAGCGTCGAAGCTGAAGAGAACCAAAGACCAAGCTCAGGAGTGTATTTCAGGTACCTGAAGATGCAGGTTCACCGCTTGACTGGTGTCATGTCCTAGGTTAGGCCTAAAACCGCGCACAAAGACAAGCAGCGAACTGAATGTCCGGCCTGGTCGCCGTCAGATATAGAAGTGAGCCGATCATCCCTCGGTACTCCCTTTGGTCTACCACCTCCCCTTCTTCATCTGCATCAAGTGCCATTAGTGTTGACATGGGAGTCAACATAGGTTTGGAGTCTCCCATATCAAACTTCTTCAAAATGTCCTTCATGTACTTGGCTTGATGGATGAAAGTTCCTTCAGGGCCTTGCTTGATTTGCAGTCCAATTTAAAACAGCAACTCTCCCATCATGCTCATCTCAAACTCCTTCGACTTCTGCTCAGAAAACTTGGAAACAAGAGAGTGAGGCAAGCCACCAAAGATGGTATCATCCATGTATATCTAGACAATAAGAAGATCACTACCATGCTTGAGGAGAAACAAGATCTTATCAACACTCCCCATTTTGAAACCCTGGTTTAGCAAAAAGGTTTTCAGTCTGTCATACCAGGCTCTAGGGGCTTTTTTCAAACCATACAAAGCTTTTTGCAATTTGTAAACATGGTTAGGGTGTTTAGCATTTTCAAATCCAGGGGGTTGTTTTACATAAACTTCTTGTTGAATGAAACCATTTACTTCACATCCATTTGAAAAAGCTTAAAACCCATAAAAGCTGCAAAGGCTAGGAGAATACGTATAGCTTCCAGGCGTGCAAGTGGAGCAAATGTTTCCTCATAGTGTATCCCATCTTTTTGGCAAAAACCCTGAGCCACACTCTAGCTTTGTTCCGCACAACAATGCCATCCTCCCCTTGCTTATTTTTGAAAACCCATTTCATACCAATAGGATTGCATCGTGGCGATGGCTCTACTAAAACCCAAACCACATTCCTCTCAAAATTTTCTAACTCCTCATGAATGGCATTAACCCAATTATCGTCAGAGAGAGCGTGTCCAACATCCTTGGGCTCAAAAGAGGCAACAAATGCAGCATGTGCAAAGAAAGCGATAGACATATTTGGGACCTCAAGGTCCTCGCATGCAAGTCACAAATGATCTTGCATGGAGGGTGATCCTGCTGGACCGTACCGAGATGGAACAATCTCGGAGGTCACCTTCCCTACGTCCCTAGCGTTGGCAGCCTCTGCTCGAGCTTGCAATCAGGGGAGCGAGGAGGAAACTGTAGGCGGGTCCTCCTTCGTCTTTAGAGCTTGTAGCAGAGGGGGCAGGATCTGCAGCCAGTGCAGTGGCTCCTGCATCACCAGCATCTACTTCACCTTCCTCATGTTCAAATATGGGAGTGCCTTCCTCGTCATCACCTGAAAGCTCAAATGCAGGGGTTGTGCAAGGCATGGATTCATCAAATGAAACTTCACAGGTCCCTATCACTTGTTTGGTCTCAAGGATCCACACTCTATATACTCTAGAACTAGAGGTGTACCCAAGGAAAATACCATCCGAGCAGCGAGATTCAAATTGGTCCAAATGCCCCCTTTCTTGAGCACAAACATCTACAGCCGAACGCACAAAGGTACTTGATGTTGGGCTGCCTACCAAACTGTAGCTCATATGAAGTATTTGCTAAGAAAGCTCAGTAGGAAAATGCGGTTGGCAATGTAACCGGCCGTATTCATAGCTTCAGTCCAAAAATGTCACAGAGTCCTATGCTCATCGAGCATCATTCGAGCCATCTCAACAAGTGTGCGGTTCTTTCATACCACACCACCATTCTGAGGTGGGGTATAAGGAGAAGAGAATTGGTGTTCAAGACCTAGGTCATGACAGAAGGTTTCGAATCGAGAGTTTCAAAATTCTCCGCCATTATCGCTGCAGATAGCCCTCATGGCCTTATGACTCTCATTTCTTAACCTCAAGACCAGATCCTGAACAAAATCAAAAGCCTTATCTTTGAACTCCATGAAGAACACCCGAAAAGCGAGAAAAGTCATCTACTACGACAAGCACATACCACTTCCCACTGACCGACTGTACCCGAGCAGGACCAACCATGTCCATATGCAACAACTCGCCTGGGTAAGTCTTTTTCTGCTTTCAAATTGGGCAATCCTCGGATCAGACCCATCGAGCTCAACTTGACTAGCAGATCAAAACTCAAATGGCCTGGCCTCCTATGCCACTTCTAGATATCAGCAGAAGGACCAGCTACCAAACACCGAGGAGGGCCAGAAATAAGTACAACATCAACCTTAAAAACCTACCCATAGGGCAAAATCCGACAAACAAGGTTTTCCTTAGCATCAAGCACATAAGAAGAATCCTACTTAAAGCGAACTCAAACCCTTCCTTGAGAAGTTGCGAGAAAGAAACCAAATTGAACCACAAAACTCCTCACAAGAGCAACTTCTCTCAGGGAAAGCTTGGCAGAAAGCAAAATACCACCAACACCCAACACTTTACCTTGACCATTATCCCCGAATGTGATGTACTCCTTGGTGCTCACGGGATTGAGGCTGAAGAACCATCTGTGGTACCCAATCATGTGCCTAGAGTAGCCAGAGTCCATGATCCATATGTCCTCTAGGCCTCGATCTTGCAAAATCAAGGAAAGAGGGAGTGAGCAAACGGTCCAGCACTGGGTTAGTGAAACTGCTGAACCAGTGCTGAGCCATCTACTCAAAAGTGGGGTAAGCACAATAAACATAAGCATCATGATGATTTGGGTAACCACAACCACCAAAGCGTGAACTCACAAACCCTCTACCTCCAAAGCCTCAGTCACGAGGTCCATAGTCGCGCTGAAAACGACTAGGAGCTCGGCTAGCAAAGCGTCTCTCACCACCAGTAGCACGGGCTTGAAGGCCACCTCCTCTCTCACCACCAACAAAGCGGTCTCTAATCTCACTGCGACGGGGAGGATCCTACCTACCACCTTGGTAGTGATCATGGTTCCCCTAAGCTCTCTCCTGTCTCTCAACCCGCTTCTTTCTGAAGCAAAACTCCTCCAAGTAACCATTCCGCTGGCAAAACTCACAGTGGTAGACAGGTCTCATGGGCATAGGCTGGGGTTATGTCTTGGGCTTCTGGTGTGGTGGTGAAGCCTTGGGTGGTGTAGGCTGCTGGACTTGCTTCTTGTCTGAACGCTTAAGCACTTCCTCCACTATCTTTTCCAGCTTAGCTTGTGATGGCTTGGGTGTCCAAAACTACTTCTTTGGGGCAGCCCTAGGTGGCTCGTGGAAAACCTCATCAGCAGTAGTCTGGGGAGAGGAAGTCTTAAGCTTGATCAGGGCACTCTTCTTCTCACCCGAAGTACTGCACTCACCTAGCCCAAGTCCGCTCGTGTCACCTTCACCATGCTTGTTTCCCTCTATGATCATCCTAAGGTGAGGTTCTCTGTCATACATCCAATTCAGCACCTCTCTCAACCTACAGTTGTCCTCCTCAAGGATCAACTTTCCCTCTCTCAGATCCTCCAGAACTAAAGTCTGGGCAGCACAAGTGTCACAGTCTAGAGAGTGAATCGGGGGAACAGACTTCTCTAGCTTCTTAATGGGGACAGTTCTCACACATGTCAGGGGGTGCTGAAAGCACCTCAAGGTTAGCTCTCACCTGCTCAAGCTCACTCCTCAAAGTAGGATAGACCATGCACGAACCCAAAAGCGTTTGTCTAGCCCTAAGCTCCTCTAGCTCCTTGAGCTGCCCCTCACACTTCACCTTTAGCTCAGCTATGTTAACAGCTAGGTGGGGGCAACACTCACGCTCAGGCTCCTCACTCAAAGTAGGCTCATCCAGTTTAGACTAGAGCTTGCCTATCTCAACCTTCAGCCTATCCATCTCCTTTACCTGATGATCATACTTGCTCTTCTGCTCACAAAGGTCACTCAACAAGGACTCATAGGTTGGGCACTCAAACTCACTAGGCTGGACTTGCACACTCTTCAGCCTCTCAATCTCAGCCAAAGCATCAGCAAGCTTGGCTTTCTACTTCTGCAGCTTCTTGGCTGCCTTCTCCAACATCTTATCCTAGGCTTTCAACTCACGACTATTCTTCTCTAATATCTCAAGAATCTCAGCTTGCTCAGGAGTTACCTCAACATTGGAGGAGTCGTTGTCGTTGCCCTTGTCGTCCTTGTCCTCAAGCGCCATGGAGCAGAATGATCTCTGGTACACCTTGTGCTTGCGCTTGGACTTGGTGGAGATGAAGCGAAAGCCCAGCTCGATAGCCTTGATCCCTCCTTTTCTCTCGCTTCGTGATGATCTCCTCATCGCTTGAACTTGATGAGGACGAGGAGGAAGAGGATGTTCCGCTGCAAAGACCACCAAGCTCGGTGAAGAAAGCCTTGTCCTGCTTCCGGTTGTCCTTCTAGTAGCTCTTGAAAGCCTTTCTAAAGTTCTTGATCTTGTCGGAGCGGTGCTTGGAGTGATCATGCTTGCTGCAGTCATGCTTACCAGAGTGGTACTTGTTGGAGTCATGGGTGTGGTTCTTGCCCTTCTTGTAGTAGTCGTTGTTCTTGTTGGGGCACTCGATGATGAAGTGGCCAACTTCTCTACACTCAAAGCATTTGGGCCTCTCACCCCTCTTCTTGCTCATCCAGTTGTCATAGGTGCGTTGAAAGCAACTAGACACCAGGCAAACCTCTTCATCCCCAAGTGATGCCAACTGCTCCTCTGTAATAGATATAAGAGCAAAAAACAAGAAGTTGTGAAGCGGGAGGGGGGGTTAGTAGCAGCCTCACTGGAGGGAGTAGCCAAGGCCAAGCTCTTGGAGCTAGTATAAGTAAGGGATTCTCTCAACTTGTAATCCACTTCTGTGGCCTTGAGCTTGCTGTAAAGAGCCTCCACTCCAATCGTGTCATAGGCCTCTGACTCGATGATCGATCGAGTTAGCCTTGATCTCCCGTATCTTCCTATCCAACTCATATAGCAAGTTGATGGCCTGCTGATGGTCAGAGTATTGGATCGCCTGAGGGCTAGAGTTGACATGTAACTTGTTGATGATCGATTGGAAATGACCAAACAAGTCATCGATGGACTCACCAGGCTTCTAAATGAAATTCTCATATTCGCACATGTAAGTCTCAATGAGACGGCCCTTGATAGTAGCAGTACCCTCATGGTGTGCTCTCAGCAGGGACTAAATCTCTCGAGCAGTCTCAAGGTGGCTCACCTTCTCATAATCAACTGGACCAAGTCCTGAGAGGAGAAAGTTCACCACCTTGGCTTTTGCCTCATGCTGAGCAACGAGCACTGGAGTAGTACGCTCAACAACTGGGAGCACCCTAAAAGCCATACTCTGAGTAGAGTCCCATATGTCCTAACTCTGGCTAATCAAGAAAGCCTTCATTCTACCCTTCCAGTAGGAGTAGCCATCAGAGCCGAGAACGGGAATCTTCTTGGAGTGAGTCATAGTCGCTACTGGTTTCTCACTGGTAAAGGTATGAAGAAACCTAACGGCTCTAATACCACTTGTAGGACTTGAGACGTGCGACTAGAGGGGGGGGTGAATTGGAGCACTTGAAAACTCGAAATTACGACCCCCAAACTTGGTGCACTAAAAACTCAAAAGAACCCATGCTAGAAAACATCCACTGAACAGATATGTGTCTAGCAAGACCAAGGTGTTGTCCACTAAAAGGATACGCACCAGGTGAGAAAGAGCAAGCTACTCAACTGACCACAAGGATCGCAAGTCACCTGCAAGCACCGAAACTTGCAAGTTCACCACTCGACACTCACCGCACTGAAATGAGACTTATTGGAACACAACAACCAAAGAGTATGGTCAGACAGTGGGAAAAGCAAATCTAACACAATAACATAGTGGAAGAACAAAATATTGGAAATGGGGCAGCAGCCCTGGCCACATCGGATTGACACCGGATAGTCCATTAGCGGCTGCCAGACTATCCGGAGGAACTCTTGGGGCAGACCTGATACTGGACTGCCGGTACAAGCTACCGGACTATTTGGTGGGACTGGATAGTCCAGTGGCTGTATCGGATAGTCTGGTACAGTCACAGAAAATGAGTTTTCAAACCCAAAACCTGTCCGAATCTTGTCCAAACATCATGAGATTTTACACAGGCTATCTGGACCCTATTCCAAAGCTATTCCCAAAAGATCAACTTAAAATGATCAAGGAATTAGCGGGAATTTTAGATCTCATGAGAAGTCAATCTTTGAGCAAAAGAGCCAAAAGAACAGGATTAACTTGTGGGCAATGGAAATCACCAAAAGCCTTTAGGTTTCATCAAAAATCCAGACTAGAAAGGGGGGAAGGAGATGTCTGCACACATGAACACGAATTGGGGACGAATCTTCCTTGTATTAGGGAGGAAAATCAGTTCTTACGAGGTTCCTCACAGCCTACCACCCTTCATGCTCCCACTAATGCAAAGTACTAGCTCTAGAGGACTCTAAATCCTAGATTAGCACCTGATTTTCACTCTAAGCATTTGGCTGGTTGGAAAGCTAAGCCTAGGTTTTCTAGAGGTGGAAGAGTCACCTAAATGACCAGCCACTTACGTATTTATAGCCTAGGCATAACTGACTCAGTTTACACTAATGACCTCTATATTATAGAAAACCCCACAGGGACTAAATTAGAAAAGACCCAACTTTCTCATGGACGAACGACCGCGATGGAGTCTTGATCCTTCTTCTGTTGCACGCAATCTTTCAGGATGATGTCCATGTAGCTAGTAGTCCAAATCCACCGATCGACCCCTGGTTTTGAAGTCAGAAACCGAGAAACTTTAGGGTTTCCTTCCTAGGCCTAGGAATAGCCCACTGCACTCTATCTTGGTAAGAATTGAGCCCATTCGCCGAGTCTTGGTAACTTGGTGGTAGGGTTTTAGATTGGAGCAAATCCGCCATCGCCCTCGCACGTCAGCATCCCTTGTCCATCGAGGTCGGCTCGTAGTCCTTTAGAGGTCTTACACTTGCCGTCACCATGCCGCACCTCCGTGTACCGAAGTCCCATGGCCGACTGACGCCGAGCATGCCTCCTGTCCTTCGGAGGACTTTCTTCTCCATCTACCTCCAGTCCATCGGAGGGCTTGTGCCCAATACCTTCTGGGTCTTGACATCCGTTGACAATCACTCATCACTCTAAAGGCAATGGAGCCAGTCCATTGGCTCTCACGTGTCTAGTGTTAACGATATATGATCTCTTGCTTGTACGAGTTCCTATGTTTATGCGGTAGAGGAAAATCATTTTCATGCTATGGTAGCATACCCCATAACCCTACAGTGGTATCAAAGCCGATCATACGTAGCTTTATGATCTAGATCGATGTAATAGATTGAATCTATTACCGTAGTAGATTCGATAAACTGTGGCTCCATGATAACATATTGGATCTGTTATAGGCTCTTTACATCGATTCATTTGATCGATTGATGGTAATACATTAGATCTGTTACATGCTATCTGCACTAGTTCATTGGATGAGCCGATGCGATGTACATTGATGAAACTTGCATTCATCTTGATTGGATCAACCTAATGAGTTTTCATGGATTCGATCTGTGGTCCATATTTTTGTTATCACTACACGTTCTTTCTTGCATTTGATGTGTTAGAATAGATTCCCTTAGAAAAATTCAAGAATTCTTGATGCCCTTCCAATCGCTACACCTATAAGGATTATGATCATGTTTGGAGAGTCTGCAAAAGTAGGGTGCTTTCAACTATCTTAATCAAATAGGGTATATGTCAGACATCCGCGCATACAGGATTGGTCATGTCACACCCGGTTTTCAATGAACCAAAACCGTGCATACTATACATGCGCCAGGAACGAGTCTCACATGTATAGGACAAATTGTCATCACAGGACATGTCATAATATAACGTTTAACGATTACATCATAAGTATTATTACCATAATAGACACTTGTCTTTAACATAGAGTACGTAAAAGCGGAAGCGTAAACGGAAAGCAACTAGAGCCGCCATAGGGACGTCCACTGGAAGAGCGAAGAGCCTAGACTTCTTGATAATCCTCCGTATCTCCATTGACTGAGCAGCGGTTGGATTTGTCCCCCCAACAAGGAATAAACGGAAAAGAACAAGCGTGAGCACACAACTCGTACTCAACAAGTATAACAGAACCATGAGGCTCTAAGGTTAGCTGACTCCACTGCATTGCTTTTAATTGGTCAAATTTTATTAAAGCTATTTACTAAAGTGAGTAGAGAAACTTTTATCTCAAAGATATTGCATAGAAGAAATTAAGCATCATGGTTAACCAGGATTTTACCAAAAACCATCCATAACCCAACTAATCACATAAAGGATCTGGGCCGCTCATAACCGTGAGCACGGCTGATGCATCAGTTTTACACTCTCGAGAGGTTGCACATCTTTACCCACAAGTCGTGAGCTACGCTAGTGGTTCATCACATACCTTAGATGAGATGACTAGCAAGCCACACTACGAAGCCTTTACAAAGATTATGTTAGTAAGGTGTAACCGCTAAGGTTTCAGGTTATGCAACAGTGGAGCAAGCCTCAAGGGGAGAAGAACACATCACACTCAACCCAAGCAGTGCGAGGGCCACAGAAGCACACCTCCCCTCTTGCCCCGCAGGTAAGTTACTCCCAAACTAAAACAATCTAATTAATCAGCTAAGACCGTCCCATACCAGTCTTATGGTAGTGCTGTTGTCCCAGGTTGTCGCTTTGCGAACCGGTCCTTATGGAAAGTGGCTATGAGCAAAACCACTAAGCACAATGCTCATGCCCCCTAAACCAAGTTGCTAAAAAAAACAAATTTTAAATGAGACATGCACCACTCAAGCACACGGCACAGAGGGTCACGCTCAAACAATTAATTGCATAGATCCATTAATCAACATTAATTAAAAACATAGCATAGGTGTATGTTGGCGCAGCACCTAGCAAAAACTTAACCACATGCAACCCAAAAGGTTCACATTGAGATCAAAGTGGCTAATGTATCGTCCTTATAGGCATACAAGATCGACACATGCATATGCAATGAATTAAAGGTGATAGGTGTTGCTCATGTTATACTTGCCTTCCTCAAGGTGCTCTTGCTGCTGCTCACAAATGTCAAAAGGTGGCTCCTCGTTCACCTCAGACAGATCAACGTCTACTTACGTCCAAACGTCACACAAGCATCCATATACGAGCATACATGCAAACAATGGACAAAAGATAAGAAACAGTACACCAATACATCAAAACAGAACACAAAACTGGTTTAGAACTGTTCTACATATTACCACGGTCACGTGAGCGAAAGAATCGCCCAAAACGGAGTTAAAACGGAAAAGTTATGGCCAAAACAAGGTTCTAGGGACCTATTTATGAAGAAAACTCAAAATCTGGGCTGTTTTGGAAAAACCAGGGACCAATTCTGTAATTTCAGGAAAGATCCGAGGTCTAAAGCACAAAAACACAGCCTCTGGACTGCGGGTTCTATTTTTCAATAGCGCAGGGGCTAAAGCATTAAAAACTGGGCCGATCTGTAATTATTTTTGAACTGGCGTGGACCGCGGGTTGATTTCGGAAAAACCGAGGGTCTCTTTAACAAAAAAAAACGGCGACGACCGCAGTTGACCGGTCACCATCTGGTCCGGACGGTCGGATCTAGATCTAACGGCCGAGGTGAGATCGGATCACGTTATAATCTCGTGCATCCGTTCTGGATCGGACGGCTGAGGTTGAAAGGCGAGGTTTCGCCGGCGGCGACCATCGGGGACGGCGGCGCATCGCCGGAGCTCGCGATGCCCGGTGTTCCGGGGCGCGATTCGGGACCGGACCTAGCTAGAAAGCAAGACGGGACCACGGCGAAGCTCACCGTGGGGTTGTCGACGACCGGGAGCTGCCGGAGGATGGTCGGCGACGAGCGGAGGCGGCGGAGCGGCTCGGGGCTTCGCGGAGAGCTCGGTCGGAGCGTCCACGGGCGTCGAGAGCTAGCGGAACGGGGTCGCGAGGTCCTCGGACGGTGGCGGCGGAATTGAGCGGCTCGCGACGGCTAGGGCTCGATTGCGGCTGCTGGCGAGGTTGAGGGGGAAAGGGCGAAGCCCGGCGTGCTATTTATAGGACCGGAGCGGCTCGGAAGGGGGCGGCGCGGTAAGGAAGGCGGCGGCCGGAGTTTCCTTCGGCGCGCGCTCTCGGGAAGGAAGGGAATCCTTCGATTCCTTTGGGGACTCGGTGCGCAGGAGAGCGGGGAATACGGGGAAGGCGGCGGGGGAAGCCCTCCTCCTCGGAGTCGGCCGGTGTAGAGAAGGAAAGGCGGCGGCCGAAAAAGGAAAGTCGCCGTCGCCCGAAATGGAAAGCCAGGAGGTTGGGGATGACAGGTGGGTCCCGCCTGTCAGCGGCTCGACGGGCGCGGGTCCGCCTGTCAGCGGCGCGAGGGAGAGAGGCGGCGCGCGGGAGGCCGGCTGGGCCGCCTCGCCTGGGCCGGCTCGGGTGAGGGTGGCTGGTGGGCCGGCTCAGGGAGGTGGGCTGATTTCTTTTTTTTTTCTTTTTCCTGCATTTTCCCTCTCTTTTCTATTTCTCTCTTTTCTTTTAAACTCAAAAGCAAACTATGAATTCAAATAAATTTGAATTCAAACCTTATGCCACTCATCAAATAAAAATATGCTCCAGCATGAATGCACAAACATGTTGACCTTAGGATATATTGCAATATTTAGTTCAAAAGATAATGAAAAATGCATACTAGGCACAATAAATCCTAGAAAATAAATAAAGCATATTGAATTTATTATAAAATGCTGGAAATTAAATTTAGGGTGTTACAGGTCACGAGGCTATCAAATCAGATTTGGGCATTAGGCATGGTGTTGGATACTTCGACATAAGATGTCGCCCAACAAACGAGAGTCACATAGGATATCTATGGATTTCGCTAAGTTTCTAGCAGTGATGCCAAAGCTCACTAGAGGCTTAGATAAATGTGGATCTTGTCCACTATGTGTCATGGAAGGGTATACGATTAGAAACATATAGTGGGAGTATCTTTTGTTAAATTGTTTAATGAAAAATCTACATAAAACATTGTCCTGAATCTTTACGTATTTACTTCCTGTTGTAGTTGATCATGGCCGCTAATCCCACTATGAGTTTTTGCTTTAATTTGCAATCTATTCTTCCTAAAGAGAAGTTGTCTGGAAACAACTTTACTAACTGGTATAGAAACTTGAGAATTATTCTCAAGCAAGAGAAAAAGGAATATGTTCTCGAGTAGCCATATCCTGAGGACCTTGAGGCAGTGCTATTGCAGCTGAGCGCAGGACTTATGAGTGGCACTACAATGACTCTCTTGATGTTGGCTATCTCATGCTTGCAACTATGTCCCCTGAGCTTCAGAAGCTATGTGAGGACTCAGATGCCTACAATATGATTGAAGGGCTCCGTGGCATGTTTGAGAACCAGGCAAGGATCGAGATGTATAACACCACAAAGGCCTTGTTTGGTAGTAAGCTAGCTAAAGGGAGTCCATTCAGTGCTCATGTGATCAAGATGATTGGTCACATTGAAACTCTTGACATACTTGGTTTTGAGCTTGATCCAGAGCTTGCGATGGATGTGATCCTCCAATCTCTGTCTCCTAGCTTTGAGCCATTCATCATGAACTTTCATATGAATGGCTTCGATAAGACCTTAACCGAGTTGCATGGGACATTTAAAATTGCCAAGGATAGCATCAAGAAAACCTCAACTCATGTGATGATGGTCCAAAGGTATAGCAAGAAGAGGAAGCGCAAAGGCAAGGGTAAAGGTAAGGCCGAGGATAGGATCCAAAAGCTGAAATCTTATGCTAAGCCTAAGGCTGGTCCTCTCCCTTGGACAAGTGCTTCCATTAGTGCTGACAGTGAGCATTGGTCGAGGAACTGCCAAAAGTACTGGGAAGAGAAGAAGAAGGGAAGTGAGACTTTCGCTTCAGGTATTACTGTTATTGAAATTAATCTTGCAACTTCTTCTAGTGAATCATGGGTATTTGATACCTGGTCAATGATTCATACCTACAAATCGTTGCAGGTACTAAAACAGACTAGAAGTTTTGTGAAGTACGAGTTGGACGTGCGCGTCAGCAACGGAGCAAAGGTTGCTGTGTTGGCGGTCGGCACATATCACTTGTCGCTTCCTTTAGGATTGGTGATGGGGTTAAATAATTGTTATTTTATTCTAGCATTGAGCAAGAACATTATCTCCTCGTCTTGTTTAGAGGAGGATGCTGGTTATGAGATAATAATAAAGAACAGCTGTTGTTCTATTTATTTAAACAACATGCTATGTGCACATTGTCCATTATTGAATGGATTATATGTTCTTTATCTTGAGGATGAGTCAATTCTTAAAATTAATGTTAAATGACTCAAGCCTAGTGGTTTGAATCCTACTTACATCTGGCATTGTCGTTTAGGCCATATTAATAAGAAACGTGTAGAGGAACTCCATAGAGATGGACTACTCGACTCATTTGATTATGAATCATTTGAGACATGTGAGTCTTGTTTGCTTGGCAAGATGACAAAGGCACCCTTCACTGGTCAAGGTGAGAGGGCATCTGAGTTGTTGGCCCTTGTACATACCGATGCATGCGGTCCAATGAGCTCACTAGCCAGAGGCGGTTTTCAGTATTTCATTACTTTTACTAATGACTTTAGTAGGTATGGCTATACTACTTGATGCGACATAAGTCCGAGTCATTTGAAATGTTCAAACAGTATCAGGATGAAGTACAGAACCAGTCAGGCAAGACAACAAAATTCCTGCGGTTGGATAGTGGTGGAGAATATCTAAGCCATGAGTTCAATGACCATCTTAAGAGTTGTGGAATTGTTCCACAACTGACTCCACCTAGAATGCTTCAGTGGAATGGTGTGTCCGAGAGGAGGAACTGAACCATGTTGGACATGGTGAGGTCGATGATGAGTGAGATTGATCTTCTGTTGTCCTTTTGGGGTTATGCTCTAGAATCTGCTGCATTCACGCTGAATAGAGTTCCATCGAAGTCTGGGAGAAGACACCATATGAGATATGGACTGGGAAGAGTCCCAGGTTGTCTTTCCATAAAATTTGGGGTTGTGAGGCTTATGTCAAACATTTGATGTCTGATAAGCTTCATCCTAAGTTGGACAAATGCTACTTTGTGGGCTATCCTGGGGAAACCAAAGGATATTATTTCTATAACCGAGAGGAAGCAAAAGTGTTTGTTGCCCGAAATGGTGTCTTTTTGGAGAAAGAGTTTCTCTTGAAAGATGAAACTAGTTGGAACCTGGTGCAACTCGAAGAGGTTTGAGAAACACTAGAGAATGGTTCTGATCTGACTGCTTTCCAATAGGATGAGTAAAATGTTGAGCCTCTATTGAAACAACATTAGTCCCCATGTAGGTCACAAAGGGCACATCATGCACCCAAGTGCTACATGTTCATCACCATGGGTTGGCACGATGTATTGTTGTTAGACAACGATGAGCCTAAGACTTACAAAGAAGATGTGATGGGACCCAATTCTGAGAAATGGCTGGAGGCCATGCGATCTGAGTTGAAATCTATGGCTGACAATCAAGTTTGGAACTTGGTCGAGCCACTTGATGAGGTGCAACCTATTGAGTGCAAGTGGGTTTTCAAGAAAAAGACAGACACTGATGGAAATGTTCACATCTATAAAAACACATCTTGTGCAAAAGGGTTTCATCAAATTTAAGGTGTTGACTATGATGAAAAATTCTCGTCTATAGCTATGTGAATGTCTATCCAGATCCTCCTAGCATTTTCCGCATATCATGACTATGAGGTGTAGGAAATGGATGTCAAAATGGCTTTCCTTAATGGAAACCTATGTGAGGATGTGTACATGACACAACCCGATGGTTTTGATGATCCAAAGAACGCTGGGAAGGTATGCAAGCTTTTGAAGTCCATTTATGGACTCAATCAAGCATCTTGGAGTTGGAATCTATGTTTTGATGAATTGGTCAAAGGGTTTGGTTTCATCAAGAATGTAGAAGAACCTTGTGTATTCAAGAAGGTAAGTGGGAGCGTACTCATTTTTCTAGTCTTGTGTGTAGATGACATATTATTGATCAGAAATGACTTTCCTATGTTGGAGGTTGTGAAGGACTCATTGAGAAAGAGTTTCTCAATGAAGGACTTAGGAGAAGTAGCTTACATCTTGGGAATAAAGATCTATAGAGATAGGTCTAAACTCTTAATTGGATTAAGCCAAAGTATATATATAGTGACAAGGTGTTGAAATGGTTCAACATGCATGATTCCAATAAAGGTTTCTTGCCCATGTCACCTGGCATGATCTTGAGCAAGACTCAGCGTCCATCGACTACTAATGAGCAAAAGAGGATGAGTGAGGTCCCATATGCCTCTGCAATCGGATCCATCATGTATGCCATGATATTTACTCTTCCAGACATTTCCTTTGCTCCAAGCGTCGCGAGCAGATACCAATCTTGTCTAGGTGAAGGTCACTAGATTGTTGTAACAAATATCCTTAAGTACTTGAGAAGGACTAAGAATGTGTTCCTAGTGTTTGGAGGTGAGGACGAGCTTGCTGCAAAGGGTTACACTGATGCTGGTTTCCAAACAGACAAAGATGACAATAGATCGCAAGCTGGATTTGTATTCTGCTTCAATGTTGGAGCGGTTAGTTGGAAGAGTTCCAAGCAAGATACGTTAGCCGATTCAGTCAATAGAAGCTGAGTACATTGCAGCTTCGGAAGCTACAAAGGAGGCAGTTTGGATAAAAAAGTTTGTTTCTGAGTTGGGTGTTGTTCCAAGTGCTTCGTACCCATTGGACCTTTACTATGATAATCTTGGTGCCATTGCACAAGCTAAGGTACCTAGGTCACAGCAAAAGTCCAAACATATACTCAGGTGATATCACATGATTAGAGAGATAATTGATAGGGGTGATGTGAAGATATGTAAAGTGCACACGGATCAAAATGTAGCTGATCCGTTAACGAAGCATCTCCCACAATCAAAGTTTGAGGCACACATGAAAGCAATGGGTATTGGTTATGTGAGTTTACTCTAGTGTACATGGGATGAGAATTTATTGTGTTTTATTTCATATAAATGTTATTCATTTTGTTCCTTGAACTTGCTACTGTAAACAATGGATCAATGAGTGTGTAACTCGTTCGTGAGACTCTTGGTTAAATGCCATGTCCTAAATGGTCCCTAGCCTATAACCTTTATGTGGTATAGTAATGATTGAAGGGCTAGCACATGGATTGATTGATGATCAAGTCTTGCGGATCATGGATATTGGATATCAAATCAATGATGTGAACAGATGTTTGAGAACATGGAGTCGGATTGACTCACTCCTAAGATGTTGCTGGGATTGTTATGCTTATATGTGCCATCAAGCGACTCGAGCGATATACCCGCTAAATCCTTTGACATGAGATTATCATAGTTTCTCACTGTGCGTAGTGGTGTACTTAGGGTTTACCAAACGCTACTCCGTAACTGCGTAGTAATAAAAGTAACATTTCGGGTGCATTGTGAAACATGGATTGGGATGTGAGTGTATCAAGATGGGATTTTCCACTCTTGCATAATGGGAGAGATTGCCTATGGGCCCCTCGAGGTGGCTGGATTAGAAAATGCACGGCCGTGGTATGTGGCTGGATTAATCACTTTTTGGACTAATGGTCAGTCCAGTAATCCACCTTTGATGAGGGAAATTAGTCGTACTACTTAAACAAGGGTGGCACAAATCTTGCCTTGGGTCTGAGTGGCGTTGCGTGGCAAAAGGAATTTGGACAAGTTGTATATCAAGGTTCGGTCAATATGATCATTGTGCTTTCGGGGGTCAACATGTGCTGCTAGGTGCCGCAGTTGATCGATTGGCTTGAGAAAGGGTTTTTTGCCATGGCCTGATTGCATGAGAATCTATAGGGTCACACACTTAAGGGACTGGGACTCCAGGATATTGCCCCTTGGGCAAGTAGGAGATTGATGGAGTTGTGACGTGCGCGGCAATTTCTAGGTCCGACTCCGAGTCATATCGGCTCTGGCATGAGCCGATACAGAGTCCAATCAGGACTCGACCTTTACGGTCTGACTCAGAAACTTGCAGATGGTCTGTGCAGTTGGACCACTATCAGGACTCGGATACTTGATTCCGCTACCAATTAGAATCATGAATGGCCTTTATGAGGTAAAGCTCATTGGTGGAGACTATATATATTAATGAGGGCATGACTTTGGGTATCGGTTGTGTATGTGAGCCATCATAGAAATGGTTTCCTCAAAACCCTAGTTGTGCCCTAGTCCAATCTCTCAAGATCTACCACCAAGATTGTGGTGCTAGCATGCTAGAGCTCAGCGTCACCTTCTCGTACATGTGGATACTGTAGAGGCATTGCTACGGCTGCTACACTCATCAACCGACATGTTTTGAGGGCGGGTGAGGGGGTGCTTGATCAAGATCGGCTGGACGGATCAGCATTAGCTCTTCTCACCGCAACCACTCAGCATGTGCAACTTGGCACTCGGCAGCCTCGACTCATCTTCCGCTACACTGCGTGTATAGTTGTGGCGGAACCGCCGATTTAATCCGGGCTAAGTACATCCTGCCACCTCTGGCTTGCAGTGTATTTAGACCGAATCAAATCCGGTCGTCCGTCGAGCTACCCAAAAGGGCACTCGATGTAACCATCACCCAGGGATGCCGACATCACACACGTTAAGCCCTCGAAAGAGCCACAACAATTACAACAACCCATCATTTCATACAAACGTAGATTGATTTGTTTAAAAATATTTACTCAAAATGAGATACAATCATACTGAAATAGAGTTCCAAAATAACCTCGCAGCGGAAACCGTAACGTAATACCGATATACTCTTGCAGCGGAAATAAAACATCGAGCCATGACATTGAGCCCACCATTGTCATTCTCGATCATGAAGTTCCTGAAATAAAAATATCAACAACGTAGGGGTGAGTACGTGAGGTACTCGTAGGACTTACCCATGGGCGGTTTCAACCCGACACATTTGAGAGTATGCAAGGCTTTTTGTGGGCTTGACTCTAACCCGCGCAAGCTTACTAGAAGTGAGTCCTTACTTTCAAGTATCATTTATTTTTAAAGTATAAGCCTCATTTGGTTCATTATAGTTATTATCATCATCCATAATTCATATCTATCATCATCCCAACACATATGTCAACATAAAAGAGCTTGCAAAAATGTAAACATACAAGTACAGACATGTAATATAAAAAAAACATGATTAAATGAACAAGATATTAAAGTTATTACTATGTTGCCCGTGTGCGATACTGGCATTCTCACACCTGGTGAGCATCAGCGATTTGAATCGATTTTTAATTCCCGGGAATAACTATCATGCCAGGGGTATATGCTTACTAGCCATCGCGTTCCCACATATATCCCCCGTCTCCACTCGTCCCATCCTAAGTTCGATTCAATCCCGCCATTCCCCCGGGTTTTGCCCCCTCAGGAGCGATACCGCGGCCGTACCGGGTCAGCCCTCCCTCGAGTACAAGCTCCCCCAGGCCTAACTCCCTCCAACAAGAATGGTAGGAACCTGTCTCTTTTCTTCGGATGGCACGAGTAAGACTTTCACCGGACCATTATCCCGGATAAGCACTCTAGCAATGTTATGCCGATCAGCAGGCCAACAGCGAATCAGGCCTTAAACGACTCGGGCGGAGTCCACCAAACCATCCTCATCATTTTTCATCGTAATATGCCGATATCTCCGCCCGGTCTCATCTTTTCAACACATCATATCATATTTCTCTCGTATTAAATTTTTGTAAAACATTTTGAGTCCTATCATCTCGCGAGTGAATATCTTCACTCGACTTCTACCGTCTAAGCATGGCTATGCATAGACTTTGACCTATCCATTCTAACTAGGATATCAGGTATTTATGCAGGTGGGGTTTCAAACAACTTCTGAACGTAAATGCACAATCAAATAAGGGGTGGTGAGATTCCCTAGGTAGGTGTATATGCCTAACGGGGCCTACCTTTGTTGTTGATAACTTGAACAAACTAAACTAAAGTTAGTTTGCCGGGTTGTGAGGCTTTGCCCCAGGCAACCCCTTGATCACTTGGACAGCTCCTCCTTCCAAATACCACTTCAGGGGCCTCCAGGTGGTATTTGGGTCTTAGTTGGTCTTTTGGACATCGTTGCTTGAAGTAGCTCCACGCACTTGCTTCGCGATCACGTATCTGCAGTGAGCGTCGCTATATGAAAGGTATGCATGATGCAGCGAATGAGATGCCTGAATGTCGAGCACACGTATGAACAACCATTTCAGGGACAGACAGAAAGGTGATTGATAAACTACTTAAATAGGAACTACTTGGGGATGCCCTATATAGCATCATCCAAAACCCATGAAAGACTCACACATGCATGCTTATACAATAACCTAGCTATATGGGTTTGGTGGGATTTTTAAGAGCATATTAAATGGCACTTTACTTAGAATTTATTTAAACATGCAAGAATCACTTTTCCTATTATTTAGTTAAACATTGTTTTTATTTGTCATTTTCAAATCTCCATCAAAACTTGACATGCACAGCCCCTAATTTAATCAGTGAGATATATACATTACACGGGAGTACATATAAAATCTAGAATATTATTTGAGCACATATCATAAAGCATGTATTTTATTATTCAATAATTACCTAAAAGTAACTCCTAGGGGTAGATCTGTCATTTGCTGGTACTAACTAGAGCTACCAAAAATATATGTGGCAATACTTGATATAAGTAGTACTCAGTCCAAATTTCATAATTTTTGGGGGTTGTTTACTCATCTTTTATCATTTATTTATTTTTAACATGCATGCACAAAAATCAGGGGCAAAAAGGTCATTTCAGGGATCTACTTCTTTTCCATTCTGTAGACATACTAAAATTGAACATAATGCAACAAAGTTTGTATTTTTAGCATTTTTCTACAATTTACTATGGATTTTTAAAGTTTCAGATCTAGAAAAATGAAATTATATTCGAAATCTCTCAGACCCAGGACCTTTACGTAGTTATGCCCTAGCTTCTAGGGGCCTGCACACAAGAATGCACAGACTCAGTGCATAACTACTCAGATCATTACGGAAATAAACTAAAAACCAGGGGCTTTTTGGCAAAACCATATTTTCCCTTTTTCCCCTCGTCTTCTACCTTTGGCCAGGGAGAGGACCGCGCGCTAGGGGGGAAAAATGGCGGCGTGGCCCCCGCGCGTAGAGCCACGTATCGACGGCGGACAAGGTCGGGGAAGGTGTTACCGGCCGCGGGGAACCATTTCCCCCTGATTTCGTCGCTCGGGGTGGGGTGGACGAACAGCGCGGAGGCGGTGAACCGGAGGCATACCGCGTGCGCAGTCGAGGACGGCCGCAGGCTCGATCTGGCGGTCCGAGCGGAGAAGGGGGCCACGGAAGGGCCTCACGGCTGCGCGGGTAGGTGGCGAATCCATCAGTGGAGTCGTGGAGGCACGGGGCGGTCCAAGGTGGGACGTCCACGGTGAGGCGCGGGCGCATCGGGGCGGCGTGCGGTGGCGCCCGTGGAACAGGGGGAAGGAGGTAGGTGGGGAGGTCAAGAACCCGCGGAACCGAACGAGGGGAAGGAGGCGGTGGTGGAGCGCGCGTCGGTAGGGCTGGAGGAGCACCGGAGGAGGCAGGCGCGAGCTCGGCGCAGACGCCATCCATGGCGGGCGCGCCCTCAGGGACCCGCGGAGCGGCAGGAGCACAGGGACGGCTGGGGTGGAGCTGCGGGGCGAGCGCGGATGGAGCGGAGTGAGGGAGAGAGCAGAGGCAGAGGCTTGGCCTCGCCTTTTGGCCAGGGTGCGGCAAGCCGGGCAGGGGCAGGCGCCGCGTGCCCGCGGTGGCAGGCGGCCATGGCCGCATGTGCGAGCCAGAGCAGGGAGAGAGGGGAGAGCGGGGAGCGTGGATCGGGTCCGGTGAACCGAAGTCAATGACCGGTGGGGCCAAGGCTGAGAAGGGAGAGAAAGGTACGTGGACCGGGTGCGTGGAGCGAGAGAGCCGGTGGGGCCCGCAGCCGCTGGTGTCTGGCGGGAATCCGAAGCCCTGCCAGGTGGGACCCGCCTGTCATAGACTCAAAAAGAAACAAAATCCGAAAATAGGAAATGAGGCTGTTTGACTGCTATAACACTCGTTTGGAAATCCCTGTTTTTGAGCAATATAATGGCCGAATCAAGAAATACTGATAATACAAGAATTGTTCTAACTTTCTCACTCTACAATTTTGCTATAGACATGTATACCAAGTTCTGTAGTAAAAATTGGTTTAAATTTGAATTAAACCAACTGATCCCAGTTTGACGAAGGTTTAATGCAACCTTAGAAATTCCTAAAGTCTATTTTATGCTCATTTTCAGAAAAGTAGTATTATACCAATGTTGTGTAGTTTTTAACTATCTACAACTTTCATATATGATGTTTTGCATGATAGGGACTTTTGTTCCATTGAAATTTGAATTTTTCCTTACCGATCAAGTTTAGGCAGATTTCTGCTTATTCATTAATCGACTCAAAACTCCACCTAAACCTTTGTGCATGTTACCTCACTCAATACCAAAGTTGATCCACATAAAATTGTCTACAAGTTTGTTATAGAGAGTTTGGTCCAAAACACCTTATATTTTGAACTATAGTCACAAGTGTACTCAGGGTTTTGCATATTCCACTAGAAAATTTTTGACTTCGTGATTTATTTGTCTAGTTATTGTTCCTTCCTAAACATGATAAGCCCTGACTCATAATTAGCTTTTGTCTAACTGCGTGTTAAAGCTTTTGAGATGCCGGGGGCATCACAATAGTGGTAAATGATCTATGATCCCTTGGTTGTACAAGTTCCTGTGTCTACGTGGTAGAGGAAAATTGTTTTCATGCTATGGTAGCCTACCCTGTAACCCTATAGCTGGTACCGACGTATGCTATGTACTTAAAGGACAAACTCAACAACAAGA
Source organism: Paspalum vaginatum (assembly GCA_030272315.1). NCBI lineage: Eukaryota > Viridiplantae > Streptophyta > Magnoliopsida > Poales > Poaceae > Paspalum > Paspalum vaginatum. Next base: position 29,270,994 of record CM059013.1, on the reverse strand, counting down.
AGCCATTACCATGAACAAAAATATTGCATTTGACAAAGGAGTGTAACACAGCTATACTCAAGGAAAAGGAACCTAGGAGTCCTACCATCTCATGCTCGATCGAAACCCAGCATTTCGATGATTCCCTATGTGATCTAGGAGCTAGCGTCAACGTAATGCCCAAGGTAATATTTGATAAGTTAAATCATGATGCACTTGCCCCTACTGCTATGTGTCTGTAGCTTGCGGATCAATCCATCCGATATCCTGAGGGAATTGCCGAGAATGTTCCGGTGAAAATCCAAAATTTCCTCATCCCAGTGGACTTCGTGGTTTTGGACATGGAGATCGATGCCAAAACACCAATCATTCTTGGGCGACCATTTTTAAGTACCTGCAAATGCAAGCATCGATGTTGGGGCTGGACAAGTCCACCTAAACATCATTGGCATGAGGGAGAAATTCACCTTCAAGCCAAAAGTGGAGCAATGCATTAGGGTGCACACTTTTGAATGCCAAGCTCTGAAGGATGCCCCTAAAACCAAGGTCGAGGCTGATAATTCAAGGCCAAAGACAGACAGCCTCATCTTATTTATGGAGAGGAAACTAAAGCATGAGGTTGTCATCCAACAAAAGGAGTTATTGAAAGTAGAGGAGAAGCGCAGCCGAACAAACCCCACAACATGGGAAATAGGAGGCAAAGCTCATGTGAGTAAGGTCAACGCCAACACCACGTTGAACATGCAAGAGTGGCGGGATAATATAAGGGCACGAAAAGGAGCAACCCATCAATTTGGTGCCCTCGAAACTCTGAGAGGTAAGAAATGGTTGCCCTTGACAATAGGTAAATTAGCATTATCATCCGACTGCATATTTATTACCTACCAAATTTAAATTTCTGTACCTCCATTGCATGTTTAATTTCAATTGTCTTGCAATCTTTAGTTTCATTTTGCAAGTTTATTTATCTTTACATTCAAAAAAAAGAGAAGGTAGCATGGCCGGGCGACCACCAGGTCTAGCCGACCACTCTTCTTGTCCTTCTCGTGAAGCAAAGCTACAGGGGGGGACCAAAGTGGCCGCCTGGCATGCACTCATGGCAGTCCGACCACCTTCTTCCACTACCCATGCTTACTCAAGTGCCTAATCTCCTCAATTATGCACCCCATCCTTTGATCCATGTAGGCACATGAGTGTTGGGGCCTGTGCATGGCCGTCTGGCACCTCCTAGCACTCACCATCCAAATGCACTCAGCCTCTCACGTCCCATCGCCGCGCTGTGCACTCCAGTGGTCACCCGAGCCTTTTTCCCTTGGCCGGTCGACCGCCCTATCTTGGCTGCCCGACCCCACGATGCACTGACACTTAAAGTCTTCTCTTCCTTTCATCATCGTGTGTGAGTATTTGAGCACCCGACGAAGAATCATGCCCAGCTGACCAGCACTCATGGCTGCCCGACCCCCTTCTTGCTCTCTTTTAGCACATGCTGCTACCTCTCTCTCACACACACGTGTGCAAGGCCGTCCAGTCATGCACTCATGGCCAGCCGACCGGAGGCCATGGCTGTCCGGCTACCATGCTTGCTGCCCGGCCATCTCCCTCCTGCTGTTCCTTCTATAAAAAGCACCCTTACCGTCCTTCCTTAGTGCACCAACCAGCAACGCAGATTGCTACTCCCTTCTCCCCCATAATCCCTCTCAGTTAGGTGTTAAGCAAGTACTTAGGTGCTAAATAATTTTCTTCTGAATAAAACTTGTCCAAACTCTCTCATTTTCTACATGAACGAGAACATTTTGTGGAGGCTCTGTCCCATAAGGACGCTTATTTTCAGACAACTAATCCGTTAACGCTAATATTTTTTTGTCATCTATTCCTTTGGGTATTTGTTTTTGCCTCCGTCTTGTAGGATGAACAAAGCATTCAAGAAGGCAAAGAAAGGTAGGGCAATAGATGCACTTCTCCTCAGGCTTGTCCAACTTGTGAAGCAGATAGTCATGGTCAGCTTCCGAGGGGATGTCCATGAGCATGGAGGTGCCTAAGGATATTGCAACATCGTCCACCCTTCGACCGGTGCTGCCGCTCAACTCGCACATCACACCCCGCGATTCCGACAGAGCAGAGGCATTAAGGCTTCTCCACCAAAAACCTTATGCCTTGACCAAGTACTTCGATGAGCTTCTACTCTCCAGCACAGGCATGCTGGATGAGTTCGACGAAGTATTCCAAGCTGTTGGCTAGGAAAACTTCGTACAAGTTCAAAAGGGAGCGTGGTGCTTCTCACCAAAGAATTCCTCATGACACTGCGTCTCAACAAGGATGAGTAGGCAGGTATGACTATATGTTTCTAACTCTTTAACAATGAGCATACCCTTACTTTGCGTCAGCTTAGCGAGTGTCTGGGGTTCTCATCACACTACTCCATAGCTATGGACCCCATGTGCTTTAATTCAATAGAGTTCTGGAATTGAAAGAGATAGCTGGGGATGATTCTTTAGGGAAAAAGAGCATCACTGTTGACGTCTCTTAGCGTAACAGATTTTACTCCGCAAGCGCACGGAGATTCGCTGTAGCTTTTTCACCCAGAGTATTCTAGGTATCGTAAAAATCCACAGGGAAGCAAGGGCTAATAGGTGGAATGATATGTTTGAACTTCAAACATTACTATAACTTAGATAAACACCAGCTATTCTTACAACGGGGGTAAGATAAACAAGTTAGTGTATTGTGGGAAGAGTAAAGAGGGACCAAAGCCGTAAACAACTAAGTAGTTGCCGAGTAGGACAACGAGTGAGATTAAGATATCCAAACTCTATTCCTTATCTGCTGCATAGGAGTATTCGCGGTTGAACTAAGTTAAAGAAACACGAACTAGGATCTTGCGTCTAGCGAAATTCCAGACGACACCGAGGAGGCGCGGGGGTAGATAGTTGGCCAACCGAACGGCAACTGGCTAACGCCTATGGGCTTACCGAACGACGGGGTCGGATTACAGAGGCTCCCTAATGCTGTCACCAAGAGGGGCTACCAACCAGATCTACATGGGTAAGATGGCACGCTAAACTAGTGATCAAGTGAGAACTTGATCACTAAAGATTGTCCTTGATCAGGTTAGATCAAAGCCTAAGGAATGCCTATAGCACCTGCAAGTCTAGCAAGATTTAGATAACTCAAGAAGAACACAAACCTGAGCCTTGGTCTAGTATGCAATAAGGTACACCACACTAGGCAAGTGTAAGAAATAAAGTAAAGTATAACTCAAAGGATAGAGCAACAAAGTATATTATACTGAAGTAGCAAGAGTACAAAGATTGAAAGATACAAGAGCTTTACCAGACTCGAAGCTAACTCCGGAATCCTTGAGGCAAAGACTCATAGTCAACTCTAACTCCCAGGACTATCCTAGTGCTACTAAACTAGACAATGGTGTGTTTCACTCCACTTCCACACTTTACAAATGAGAGCTCAGGGGTATTTATAGTCACCAAGTGAGTGGGGGGTATTTATAGGTAGGTAAGGCGGTTAAGGGACAGGTGGCTGGTCGGGTGGCCTGGTAGGGAGGCTGAGCAGCCTGGAGGGGAGGCCGGGCGGCCCCACCACAGGCCGGGCGGCCTGGCCAGCCATCGGATCCACTGCCATACTGCATCTTTTGGTCCATCTTCACTCCCCAAGTCGGTTGCATGGTGGTTAAGGCGGTTATCTTTGTGTTTTCTCCCGAACCATTGGATCTCACTTGTGTTTCTTCCTTAGCCGCATGATTGAAGTGCTGAGGATTGCTAACTTCACCAATCCAGGGGCTGGATCGATGATGGGGCAAGGCCTTCCGGTTGTTTGCATGCGACTTTCGTGGATTCCACCTTGGAGATGTGTTGACATGGCATGTATGTGCATGCAGGTCGAAGTTGGTGCCAATTGGGCCCAGACATAGGCTGGGCGGCCTGGAAGTGGGGCCGGGCGGCCTCTGGGGAGACTGGGCGGCCTGTGACTTAGCCATGTGGCCAGTCACCTCGTGGTTTGGCTCCATTTTACCATGTTTGAGTATGTTTTGTCACCTGCATTGAAATATTTCAACACAACTCGTGGAGATATGTTAGTGGCAAAGGTTTGTCCATACTTTGATGTATTTCCCTTCATATTCTTGGATAGTTGATGGTCGTAGATAGTGCAATAACGACCTTCAACACCCCCCCAAGCTTAGACCTTTGCTCGTCCTCGAGTAAAGCCAAGATGGGTTATGGATCAAGAGTTGCTGCAAATATCAGTGTTCGAGAATAGAAACTATGCATAACCGACACTCATACTCTGATTTCAAACCTTAATGCATGCAATGATTACCCTTTTCCATACTTGTGGTGCATCTTTTGACTCACCATGTCTTGGGTGGTTGAGAGAAGGAACTACTCAGTTGCAGGCTCAGCTCAAAACACTTCTTTTGGGACTCCCATCTCAGGTGTTTTTGCAGATTTTCAAAATAAAACAAGTTTCCCCAGAGCTACTCTTGGTCACTCATAAGTGTATCCTCACCTTTTAAGGCCAAGAGCACGGCCAAGAACTTCCTATACTAAAGCTTATGTGGAGCTCAGGGTGTGGAAGAACTTAGCTTACTTAGGTTGTTTATTTTGCAATGCCAAAGATTGGACCAAAGAAATGTACTACATCAGCTAATCATGTTCATCATTGGAGCTTATTTGGTGGTTGTGAATGGATGGATCTCCTTGGTTCCTTTCTTTCTCCTTCTTTTGTATGCTAGGTATGACTGTGGAGCCTTTTTGTATTTTTCTCTCTTTTTGCCATGCCTGACTAGCATGCTTTTCTTTTTCATAATTTTGCCATGCTTGACTAGCATGCTTTTTGATGGCTCCACATCCTACCTCATTTTGCTTTGGAAGGAGTAAGGTCAAAGGTATTGATTTGGAGATATATGGATGCATACCCAGGGTAGGTGAATGCATATGTGGGGGTGGTATTTTGCTCCAATAATTCACAAGATAGTGATGATTCCATTCAATGAGACTCAAAAATTTGACAAAGCTCAAAACAACACTAAGTAGCTTTAAACAAGCTAGGCTCAGATATTTCAGTGTATTTGGCTCTGGTAGGTGTTTCAAAACCAACGGGGGAAATTTATTTTCATTTTTCAAGAAAATAACCTGATGTTGAGGGAAAGGATAAAAGGTGCCTTCCCTGCCTTAGGGAACAAGGCCCAAGAGGCCCATAAAACACTTGTACCACATGTTTAGTCCACCCTTGCCACTCTAAGTGAGTGCATCCCCTTGTTTCCTATTAAAGGGGAGGATTTGTAATAGAAAGGGGAGGCGGGATGGATGTTGGATGGACCTTCTTCCCTCTCCCTCACGGACTATATTTCTTGCATGTTGTAATAATTCTGAAACTACCCCTGGTATGAAGTTCGAAGTTACTCACTTTTGAATTCCAAAGCTGCTCTTTGTTTGAGCTTCGGAGCTGGGCCTGTGTTGAGTTCGAAGATCTACCTCGTGGTATGTTCGAAGCTAGACTAAACCCCAACATTTGGCGCCCACCGTGCTTCGGCTTGAGGGGGGCATGGCGAGAGGGTTCTGTCTTCCTTTTTCTATCTAAAATTAGAACTTTGGAGTGGCAAGAGGGGCTGCAGGTATCTCTCTCTAAAATGTCAACTTCGAAGTTAAAAATGATATGTTTCACATCAGCTTCGAAGTAGTAAAGGGGCTACAAGTATGAAACGAAGTTCATATACATTTTTTGTCTGCCTCACAGCTAAACCTTTAGCCAAAACTACGAAGTTAAAAATATGGAAGATGCATGGTGCGTGATCTTCAGATTTTTGCTTTAGTATGAGCTTCGAATCTTGTATATGCTTGAGTTTACCATGAGCTTCAGATCCAATATAGTACATGACCTTTAAATGATGTTTTCAGCATAAGTGTTGTACATGTTCATATCATGCCTTATGTGCTTCATCCAAATCTTAGCTTCGTATTAAGCTTCGTATATATCATGCCTTGCTTGTTTCGTTCAAAATTTAGCTTCGTTTCTTACAAAAGATAGTCTATTCTAATATGTTCATCAAAACTAATGCTGCTGAAAAGGATTTCATTCTCTCGTGGCTTCATATTGAGTTTCGGAGTTAGTCGCTTCGGGCCTGAAGAACTTGGTGCAACCTATGCACCTTCGAATTGTGATGCCCCCGGCATCTCAAAAGTTTTAACACGCGATTAGATTAGCGGTAGTAAAGAATTTGGCTTAATGACGTTTAGAGAAGAGCAACAACTAGGCTGGTAAATCACGAAGTCAAAAATTTTCCAGTGAAATATGCAAAACCCCTGAATGCACTTGTGACCTTAGTTCAAAATAAAATGTGATTTAGACCAAACTTTCTATAACAAACTTGTAGACAATTTTATGTAGATCAACTTTGTTATTGGGTGTGGTAACATGCACAAAGGTTTAGGTGGAGTTTTGAGTCGATTAATGAAAAAGACAGAAATCTGCCTAAATTTGATCGGTAAGGAAAATTCAAATTTTAAAGGAACAAAAGTCCCTATCATACAAAACATCATATAATAAAGTTGTAGATAATTAAAAACCACACCACATTGGTATAATACTCTTTCTCTGAAAATCAGCATAAAATAGACTTTAGGAATTTCTAAGTTTGCATTAAACCTTGGTCAAACTGGAGTCAGCAGGTTAAATTCAAATTTAATCATATTTAAACTTGGAATCTGATATTACTCCTTTTGACAAAGTTGTAGATCTGGAAGAGTAGAACAACTTTTGTATTTTGAGTTTTGTCAAATTCGGCCCCTAGGATGTTCAAAAACAACAATTTCTAAAACATGTCTCAGCAGTCAAACAGCATTTTTCTTTTTCCCGAATTTATTTTCCTTTGTGACACTGACGAGTGGGTCCCACTCGGCCGACCCACCCGCCACGCGGCGCCGGCGTCCGGCGCAGCCGGCCACGCGCCGCTGGCCACCGCGGGCACGCGCCGCCCGGCCGCCACGCCGTGGCCACGCGCCGCCTGCCCGCGCCCGGCCTGCGCTCTCCCTGCCGCGTGCCCCGCGCCCTCGCCAGGCCCTTCGGGCCGAAGGAAACAGAGCCCGCGCCTCCCTCACCTCACTCGCTGCCTCCCTGCTTGCCACGCGCGGAGCGCGTCCGCCATAGGCGGCCTGAGACCGAGCTCGAGTTAAGCTCACGCCCCGCTGCCTTAGCCTCCTCCGCTCCGTCCGACGCACGCGCTGAGCTCGCCACAGCTTCCTCTGTCGATTCCCTAAGCCTTCGCCCACCGCCGTCGTCTCTAGCACCCGCCCCTACGCGCCGCCGCCATTACCATCGGCCCGAGCTTGAGCTCACCGTGGCCGGCCACCCTGGCGATTCCCCCTCGCCTCCTTGACTCCGCCGCCGGACTCCCCACCTCGCCGCGCCTCTCACGCGCCCTCCCGCTCCGCCGCTCCCTGTTTCCCCGACCGGATTCCGTGCAACGCGGCCCCGAGCGCCGTGCGCCGCCACACCATCAGTTCACCGGCGTTCCTCGCGCGCTCCGGCCTCCCCGTGCGACGCCGCCTTGGGGGAAAGAGACCCCGTCGCCGGGAACACGTTCCGGGACCGACTCGGCTCCAAGCGCGTGCCCCCATGCGACGCGCCGCGCGCGAGAACCCCGGCGGCCGCGCGCCCTCTCTGTCGACCGGAGGTAGAAGAAGCCCTTTTTTCGATTTAGCCCCTAGACTTTGCTGCTTTCACGTTTCCATCTCATGCACTATTCACTGAGTCTTGCGGATCTAACGACTCAGCCCTTGATGTTAATAGATAATCACGTTTAGGTCCCTGACTGTATGATTTTCGATTTAATGTGTTTTATTAGGCTGAAAACTTTGGAAATTCGTAATAAATCAAATAAAAATCAGAAAAATATAAACTTTGTTGCATTGTATTCCTATTAAATAGATCTATAGAATGGATATGATGGTTGAGTAGGAAAAGACCTTTTTGCCCCTGTTACTGTGCATGCATGAAAAACCTTAATAAATAGGAAATGTGAGTAAAATGAGCTTCAAAAATTATGAAATTTGGGCAAAAGCCTTGTGAACATGTGTAGGCTCTGTATAAATTTTGGTAGCCCTAGCATATACTGTTTAATTACTATTGTGCCCTTGTCTTGTAGTTAAGCATATATTTAATTTAAGAAAGGTTGGCTATGGTGAAAAATGCTCCAAGTGACTTTAAGGGCTTGATATGAGCTCTAGGTTATGAACATGACTCATTGCTAGAGTAGGAAGTGGTGCATGTAAGGTTGTGATTCTGATTTGAAAATAGTGGAAATAATGCAATTTTACATAAATAATCGAAAATGTGAGACCAGTATATCTAATAAAAACCCCCACACTTATTATAGTAATCTTAAGGACTAAATAACTAATGCATGTTTTATCGGCTCACATCACCATGTTAGGTTTATGATCGACAACTTAATTCTTGTATATGTTCTTGTGAAATTGCACATACACGATTGCTTCGGATCTATAAAAGTAGTTTTAATGCTAGTGCCAGTCGGGAGGTTTTGGTTGAGCTAGTAATCCATTACATGCGTAACTAGAGGTTTGCCTTATATTTTGCTTAACCAGTTGAATGCTTGATGATCGTGCATCTCATTCACTGTGTCATGCATAGCATTCATATAGCAACGCTTATTGCAGATACGTGATTGAGAAACAAGTGCGGGAGCTACTTTAAGCAATGGTGTTCCAGAAGATCAAGTAAGCCCCAGACACGACCTGGAGAGCCCATCAGTCGTGTTTGGAAGGAGGAGTTGTCCAAGTGATCAAGGGGTTGCCTGGGGCAAAGCCTCACAACCCGGCAAACTAACCTAGTTTAGTTTGTTGGCTTGATAAGAATAAGCAAAGGTAGGCAGGACCATGATTTCTCCCAGCTAATGTGATAATTGATTGTCTCATTACGCATCCGCATTAGGAGTTGATTGAAAACAATTGCATTAGATCTCCTGGCCGCCCTGGCCCTAGCACCTATATATAGAGTTCGTAGGACGAGTTGCCTAGGCTCTGCTAGGTGCGAGTAGACACGAGTGAAAGGAGTCACTCGTCACGTAAGTGATTTCAAAGGTTACAAAACTTTTACTATTGAGAAAGTAATACTATGCACATGCTCATGATTTAAATGGAGACCGGGCGGAGAATAATTTTATTATGTGGTGTGCGTTTGGCTCCGCCCGAGTCGCATAAGGCCCGTCCGTTGTTCGTCTGCTGATCGGCATAACATTGCTAGAGTGCTTATCCGGGAAATGGGACCGGAAAAGTCTTTCCTGGGCTCGTCCGAAGCACAGAGACACGTTCCTACCCGCTGGTTGAGAGGAAGGTGGCCCGGGGGAGCTTGGTACTCATGACGGGGAGACCGAGATGTCGGCAGGCTCGTCATGGGGGCACAACCCGGGGGCTAGGCGGGAGTGAATCGAACTTGGGACGAGGCAGGTTAAGATTGGGGCTATATGTGGGAACGCGATGGCTAGTAAGCATATACCCCTGGCATGATAGTTATTCCCGGGAATTAAAAATCGATTCGAATCGCTGATGCCTACCAGGTGTGGGAATGCCAATATCACTGTCGGGCAGCGTAGTAACTACTTGAATATATTATGTCCGTTACTCATGTTTTCAAATACAACATGTTTGTATTGTATTGCTTACATTTCTACAAGTTGTTATGGAGTTATATGCAAAAGATGAATCTTGATATTTTATATTGATATACCACTGTTTAAAATCAATGGCTAAGGATCCAAAGGTTAGTAAGCAAGCTTTGCGTCAGCCGTAAGCCAACCCATTAAGTCCTACTGAGTAATTAGTACTCAGGGTTTGCCCCCACCTTTTGAGAACAGGCACCGGCGACATCTGGACATCTGCTTGGAGGAGAGTAGTACCGGTGGGCTCGGTGTTGCTCATCTCGATCAACATTGCATGAAGACTAGTAAAGTATTTCGTTCCGCTGTGAGATGTTTTCAAATTCGCTTCCGCCATCCGTTTCAAACTTGCCTTTCGTATGGTAATATGATGAGACTTGTGTTATTATTTCGAACCGGTTTGAAAAATAAGTTTTTATATGTCATATTCAACTGCCTGAGATGATGTATCTGTTGTGGCTCCATTGTGGGCTGGATGTGTATGATGTCGGTTCCTCTGGGAAAAGGTAACATCGGGAGTCGAATGACTCTCGACGGACGACCGGGTTTAGTTCGGTCTAATCGCACTGCAAGCCAGAGGTGGCAGGTGTGCTTAGCCCGGATTAAATCGGCGGTTCCGCCACAGCTGGTATCAGAGCCGATCATACACAGACAACAGACATATCATCCAGTTTTGATTTGCAAACCCATTTTCGAAAACCCTATTCGAAGTATTTGAAAAATGAGAGTATCGATATGCCCATATTAAGGATGTTAGTGAAATACCAGGTGACATCGCTAACATTCTGACCTAGAAAGAACTCATATGCATATTCGGCGCTTTGGGAAGCAACATTTCGGCCATAGCTATCCCCAGTACTGGCGGAGCGCTATTGGGATTTGCGGACTGTTGCGAACCCTGCATTCATGCTGATAGGGCAGAACTCTTTAAGGGGGGTGGTCACGCCATTGGAGTGTTTCGTGACTACTTTTCCTTCGACCAAAATTTTAGCTAGATCTTGTTGGCCACCGTTTCTCTCCCCAGCAATTCCCCAGTACTGGAGGAATGTTGGGTGTGTTGAGAGAAATGGCGCCACTACGTCGTCCACCAGACGTAGTTTAAAGAAATTCGTGGATACCACTTCTAGGATTAGAGTGGTAATGTTTGGTCATGGTGATGATGTTGGTATGAGCGTGCATTTTTTTCTGCAGGTACACTAACCATGTGCGAAATTAAGAACGAATAGAGAACGACTAGTTGCATTAGAGAGTGCCATGCATATATGTCACCGGATACTCGCTAGTTATATAAATTGTACATAGGGTGTGTGATGTGAGACCGAATAGGGTGAATCATGCATCATGACATCATGTCTTATCTCATGCATTGTTTTTGTTACTTAAGAGTGACTAGGAGCATATTGCGTTGAGTGTGTGTTACTATTGTATTGATACGTAGCTCAAAGTACAAATAGAACTAGTAGAAACTAAGCAAGCGACTCGACTAGTACGCTTGGGTTGTCGCAATTTTTCTACACCTAATTCATTCTAAATATGAAACGTCTAATAAATGCAGGTCAAATACAATAAATATGTCGATCGGTCCAAAAATCAAACCCGTCTCGAAGTTACCGATGCTACACACGTTAGAAACATACCATAGCCTTGTGCCATCGTTTTGCGAAAAATCACTTATCGGCATATTTTCTAAACACGTAAACGCGGAAAACACTATGCCCACACCAAGTTTTCAAAACCCTTGAACTTACGGAAGCCTTGTTTTTCCTGCCACAGATGTCGCAGCCTTTTGACTTATGTCCTGATCACCCCGAGCCCACGAAGGCTAAAACAACAGCCCCTGCAAGTCTCAAGAAGAAGAGAAAAGTGGGAGAATCTTCTACTAATACGGCTTCAGTTCAACATCTGCGACCTGGCCTAGTTTTATTGAAGGGATTCGTCAAGCCTGAAGATCAAGTCGAGATAGTTCGTACGTGTCGACAACTAGGTATTGGTCCAGGAGGATTCTATAGGCCTAATTTCAAGAATGGAGCCAAGATGAAGCTATGGATGATGTGTCTAGGGAAAAATTGGGATCCGACTACAGGTTTCTATGGGCCAACACGTCCATGCGATGGTGCCCAAGTCCCTGCGATACCAGAAGTTTTCAAGACAATTGCTCAAACTGCAAATTCAACTGCAAGCGAATTTCCTCAGATCAATCCTGACATATGCATCATTAACTACTACAACAACGTCGGGAAGCTCGGACTCCATCAAGATAAGGATGAATCAGGAAGAAGCATCAACCAAGGTCTACCTATCATCTCAATCTCCCTAGGCGACACGGCAGAATTTCTGTTCGGCGATACTCGAGACAAGGATAGAGCGACCAAGGTCAACCTCGAGTCTGGCGATGTTCTTATACTCGGTGGAAGATCAAGACTGCTATTCCATGGCATCTCCCATGTGAAGCCTAACACTGCACCGACATGGCTAAAGGAAGAAACTGGTCTTTGTCCAGGACGCATCAATCTCACATTTAGGCAGTACTAGCTGGGTACCAATTAGTATGATAAAGTTTGGGACAAACTTTTGTATTAGAATGTTTCAACATTCGTGGATCAGAAAGACCTCGGGTGTCCGGCTCTATGGAGTCAACTTATATCTCGTTCCTATGGTTAAATGTACTCCTAGTCTTATAGTAATAGCACATGGAGCTTTGGTAACTTTTTCTTTAAAACCCTTGTCGTCATGCACTTCGAACCTTTGTGATCGAAGGAATCCCAGCCTATTTTCACTATATTTCACTATTCGATAATTACTTGCTCCAAAACTTTGCAAATCAAGGGACTTCATTTACAATGGGATTCAAGCGCCCTAAGCTCTTATGTCACATCGGACTTCCTCCTTATTTACCAAAACCTTGTAGTGATTATGACTCTGTAAGTGGAGTGATTGAGCCACTCTTGTTGTGATGTCTCCTTAGGCAATCTTGGATGTCTCGACGGGACCTGGAGTCCTATGTGTACGGCCGTCACATGGTTGTGCTACTAGGTTCGCATTGGCATTAAGACATGCGAAGGCATGACATCGCTTCAATCGTGGAACATTCATAATCGGAGTTTATCATTTGATTGACCTCGAATCTTGCTACTCTTGATTTGTGGGGATGTTTAATTTCATTTCCACTGTCCTGTATATATCATATCATTGCCTTGTTGCACCCTGCTTTTTCTGAAATGTGGGAGTAGCCAACCTCCACCCACTGCTTATCCACACCCTTTTCATTGCTTCTGTGGAAGTGATCAGCCTCATTTCCACCATCTCATCACATATTTTTCCATTGCCTTGTTTCACCTTGCCTTCTTGACCAATGGGGATGATCCGCCTCAACCCCACGACTTGTTCATATTAATTCATATCCATGTTGACCTTGCCTCTGAAGATTAGTGGGAACAGTCAACTTCGTTTTCACTAACTCCGTCGATATTTTCTATCCATTCGTTGAACCTTAATTCCCGAGGGTGTACTTTATGAACATCCTCCACACTAGTTTTTGTTCTCGGCTAGTGCTCTTGTCTTATCGTCATTTATTTATGAGTGGTTTTCTTCCTCTTAGGAGAGAGCTTACTAGCATTTTGTTTCGCTAGTAAGAGCACGTCAGCTACTGCCATTTTTTTGATCGATCATGACCCACGCTAAGAAATTATACAGATCATCACCTTGTTTAGGCGAATACGGTCTATCTTCTCCCTCTTGTGCCTTTCTTGCCCTAATGAGTAGAATGTGCTACGTTTCACCACATCTTACTCTTTGAAGACATGTTGACCTGAAGTTCTATATGTGGACACAGTCCCCATCAAATAGAATGAGTGTGTCTCCTAAAAACACATCCAATGACAATCCTTTGAATCATAATGTTCTGCTTTGCCCGATCCCCGGCTGGGTACACTTTGTTTTCATCGTCTGGATAAATCAGATACTTACCGTGTTTCAAATATTAGTGTCACAATCGGGAAATGACTCCATTCCTCTGTTTCAATCACAGTCACTCGCTCACTGACCACATTCTCTTCATGGTTGGTTCATTCGCTCTCTTATATGGCACGACTCGTCGAGCATTATAGGGAGACCACCCGAGCCTAACCTAGAGGATGCTCTGTGACTACTTGTGTTAAAGAGGCACTAACCATTCACAAGCTAGTTGACAAAGCCAACAAGTGAAAAATTGGGATGTTACCATGTGCATTCGAAAAGGCACGAACCACGATGCCATACTCCTTACCATACGCGATAGGTAACACACCCGTACCGCACACAAATCTCGGGACGAGATTTCTTTAAGGGGGGTGGGTTGTGATGCCCCCGGCATCTCAAAAGTTTTAACACGCGATTAGATTAGCGGTAGTAAAGAATTTGGCTTAATGACGTTTAGAGAAGAGCAACAACTAGGCTGGTAAATCACGAAGTCAAAAATTTTCCAGTGAAATATGCAAAACCCCTGAATGCACTTGTGACCTTAGTTCAAAATAAAATGTGATTTAGACCAAACTTTCTATAACAAACTTGTAGACAATTTTATGTAGATCAACTTTGTTATTGGGTGTGGTAACATGCACAAAGGTTTAGGTGGAGTTTTGAGTCGATTAATGAAAAAGACAGAAATCTGCCTAAATTTGATCGGTAAGGAAAATTCAAATTTTAAAGGAACAAAAGTCCCTATCATACAAAACATCATATAAGAAAGTTGTAGATAATTAAAAACCACACCACATTGGTATAATACTCTTTCTCTGAAAATGAGCATAAAATAGACTTTAGGAATTTCTAAGTTTGCATTAAACCTTGGTCAAACTGGAGTCAGCAGGTTAAATTCAAATTTAATCATATTTAAACTTGGAATCTGATATTAATCCTTTTGACAAAGTTGTAGATCTGGAAGAGTAGAACAACTTTTGTATTTTGAGTTTTGTCAAATTCGGCCCCTAGGATGTTCAAAAACAACAATTTCTAAAACATGTCTCAGCAGTCAAACAGCATTTTTCTTTTTCCCGAATTTATTTTCCTTTGTGACACTGACGAGTGGGTCCCACTCGGCCGACCCACCCGCCACGCGGCGCCGGCGTCCGGCGCAGCCGGCCACGCGCCGCTGGCCACCGCGGGCACGCGCCGCCCGGCCGCCACGCCGTGGCCACGTGGCGCCTGCCCGCGCCCGGCCTGCGCTCTCCCTGCCGCGTGCCCCGCGCCCTCGCCAGGCCCTTCGGGCCGAAGGAAGCAGAGCCCGCGCCTCCCTCACCTCACTCGCTGCCTCCCTGCTTGCCACGCGCGGAGCGCGTCCGCCATAGGCGGCCTGAGACCGAGCTCGAGTTAAGCTCACGCCCCGCTGCCTTAGCCTCCTCCGCTCCGTCCGACGCACGCGCTGAGCTCGCCACAGCTTCCTCTGTCGATTCCCTAAGCCTTCGCCCACCGCCGTCGTCTCTAGCACCCGCCCCTACGCGCCGCCGCCATTACCATCGGCCCGAGCTTGAGCTCACCGTGGCCGGCCACCCTGGCGATTCCCCCTCGCCTCCTTGACTCCGCCGCCGGACTCCCCACCTCGCCGCGCCTCTCACGCGCCCTCCCGCTCCGCCGCTCCCTGTTTCCCCGACCGGATTCCGTGCAACGCGGCCCCGAGCGCCGTGCGCCGCCACACCATCAGTTCACCGGCGTTCCTCGCGCGCTCCGGCCTCCCCGTGCGACGCCGCCTTGGGGGAAAGAGACCCCGTCGCCGGGAACACGTTCCGGGACCGACTCGGCTCCAAGCGCGTGCCCCCATGCGACGCGCCGCGCGCGAGAACCCCGGCGGCCGCGCGCCCTCTCTGTCGACCGGAGGTAGAAGAAGCCCTTTTTTCGATTTAGCCCCTGGACTTTGCTGCTTTCACGTTTCCATCTCATGCACTATTCACTGAGTCTTGCGGATCTAACGACTCAGCCCTTGATGTTAATAGATAATCACGTTTAGGTCCCTGACTGTATGATTTTCGATTTAATGTGTTTTATTAGGCTGAAAACTTTGGAAATTCGTAATAAATCAAATAAAAATCAGAAAAATATAAACTTTGTTGCATTGTATTCCTATTAAATAGATCTATAGAATGGATATGATGGTTGAGTAGGAAAAGACCTTTTTGCCCCTGTTACTGTGCATGCATGAAAAACCTTAATAAATAGGAAATGTGAGTAAAATGAGCTTCAAAAATTATGAAATTTGGGCAAAAGCCTTGTGAACATGTGTAGGCTCTGTATAAATTTTGGTAGCCCTAGCATATACTGTTTAATTACTATTGTGCCCTTGTCTTGTAGTTAAGCATATATTTAATTTAAGAAAGGTTGGCTATGGTGAAAAATGCTCCAAGTGACTTTAAGGGCTTGATATGAGCTCTAGGTTATGAACATGACTCATTGCTAGAGTAGGAAGTGGTGCATGTAAGGTTGTGATTCTGATTTGAAAATAGTGGAAATAATGCAATTTTACATAAATAATCGAAAATGTGAGACCAGTATATCTAATAAAAACCCCCACACTTATTATAGTAATCTTAAGGACTAAATAACTAATGCATGTTTTATCGGCTCACATCACCATGTTAGGTTTATGATCGACAACTTAATTCTTGTATATGTTCTTGTGAAATTGCACATACACGATTGCTTCGGATCTATAAAAGTAGTTTTAATGCTAGTGCCAGTCGGGAGGTTTTGGTTGAGCTAGTAATCCATTACATGCGTAACTAGAGGTTTGCCTTATATTTTGCTTAACCAGTTGAATGCTTGATGATCGTGCATCTCATTCACTGTGTCATGCATAGCATTCATATAGCAACGCTTATTGCAGATACGTGATTGAGAAACAAGTGCGGGAGCTACTTTAAGCAATGGTGTTCCAGAAGATCAAGTAAGCCCCAGACACGACCTGGAGAGCCCATCAGTCGTGTTTGGAAGGAGGAGTTGTCCAAGTGATCAAGGGGTTGCCTGGGGCAAAGCCTCACAACCCGGCAAACTAACCTAGTTTAGTTTGTTGGCTTGATAAGAATAAGCAAAGGTAGGCAGGACCATGATTTCTCCCAGCTAATGTGATAATTGATTGTCTCATTACGCATCCGCATTAGGAGTTGATTGAAAACAATTGCATTAGATCTCCTGGCCGCCCTGGCCCTAGCACCTATATATAGAGTTCGTAGGACGAGTTGCCTAGGCTCTGCTAGGTGCGAGTAGACACGAGTGAAAGGAGTCACTCGTCACGTAAGTGATTTCAAAGGTTACAAAACTTTTACTATTGAGAAAGTAATACTATGCACATGCTCATGATTTAAATGGAGACCGGGCGGAGAATAATTTTATTATGTGGTGTGCGTTTGGCTCCGCCCGAGTCGCATAAGGCCCGTCCGTTGTTCGTCTGCTGATCGGCATAACATTGCTAGAGTGCTTATCCGGGAAATGGGACCGGAAAAGTCTTTCCTGGGCTCGTCCGAAGCACAGAGACACGTTCCTACCCGCTGGTTGAGAGGAAGGTGGCCCGGGGGAGCTTGGTACTCATGACGGGGAGACCGAGATGTCGGCAGGCTCGTCATGGGGGCACAACCCGGGGGCTAGGCGGGAGTGAATCGAACTTGGGACGAGGCAGGTTAAGATTGGGGCTATATGTGGGAACGCGATGGCTAGTAAGCATATACCCCTGGCATGATAGTTATTCCCGGGAATTAAAAATCGATTCGAATCGCTGATGCCTACCAGGTGTGGGAATGCCAATATCACTGTCGGGCAGCGTAGTAACTACTTGAATATATTATGTCCGTTACTCATGTTTTCAAATACAACATGTTTGTATTGTATTGCTTACATTTCTACAAGTTGTTATGGAGTTATATGCAAAAGATGAATCTTGATATTTTATATTGATATACCACTGTTTAAAATCAATGGCTAAGGATCCAAAGGTTAGTAAGCAAGCTTTGCGTCAGCCGTAAGCCAACCCATTAAGTCCTACTGAGTAATTAGTACTCAGGGTTTGCCCCCACCTTTTGAGAACAGGCACCGGCGACATCTGGACATCTGCTTGGAGGAGAGTAGTACCGGTGGGCTCGGTGTTGCTCATCTCGATCAACATTGCATGAAGACTAGTAAAGTATTTCGTTCCGCTGTGAGATGTTTTCAAATTCGCTTCCGCCATCCGTTTCAAACTTGCCTTTCGTATGGTAATATGATGAGACTTGTGTTATTATTTCGAACCGGTTTGAAAAATAAGTTTTTATATGTCATATTCAACTGCCTGAGATGATGTATCTGTTGTGGCTCCATTGTGGGCTGGATGTGTATGATGTCGGTTCCTCTGGGAAAAGGTAACATCGGGAGTCGAATGACTCTCGACGGACGACCGGGTTTAGTTCGGTCTAATCGCACTGCAAGCCAGAGGTGGCAGGTGTGCTTAGCCCGGATTAAATCGGCGGTTCCGCCACACGAATTTCATTGCCCTTCGGAGCTATTGGCATCGGATTTTCATACACTTGGTGAAACTTTAGCACCTCTGGTTTTCATAGCTTCGGCATTCGAGATATATGAGCTTCTGAGTAAACTGCTTCGAAGTGAAATTTTATTGCTTCGGCACACGAACTATATGAGCGGTGGAATAAGTTGCTTCGGATTTGAATTACCCTTGCACCTTTGGATTTTACGGCTTCGGCATTTGAAATATATGACCTTCGGACCTTCAGCCCAGATAAGTGTCTCCAAGCACCTCGTCAAGTTTAAAGGAGGAGATATCCCATCTTTGCATGACATGTTCATTCTAATGAGCTCTTTCTAGTGCCTTTCAATAAAACGGCCATAACTTTCTCATACGGACTCGAAACAGGGCAAATAATTACATTTCGGAAATCTGCAAAAAATTTCGCATCTTGTTGTCCCCAGCTTTACTAGCTTTGGTGACCGTATTTTTGCAAAAATCGGCCCGTAAGATTGAGTTTTTGGGCTCTGAAGTTTTTGGGTTTCGGTTTGGCTAGTTTTTGTAAACCGGAAGCTAAGCCGTTGGTTTTAGTTTCGTAGCATGGACCTATCTACATACTTTTTGGGTTATTCATGCAAAAATTGCACTTTCCTTTGCTTAAACTTTGAATCATCTTTAGCATTTACCCTTGCTAATCTATATACCCTTGCTGTCATTCCATTAATTTGAGGTTTCCTAACATTGTTTCTTGAGCCATTCTAAGAGTTTTCCATAGGACTTCAGACTTCAACTTTGGATATTCTCAGAAAGTGAATTCTTGGGCTTCGGATTACAAGTCCCATGGCGCTTCGGATTTCAAGTGCCATAGTGCCTCGGATTTAAAGTGCTATAATGCTTTGGATTACAAGTGCCATAATGCTTCAGATTTCAAGTGCCTTGCAGGAACTTTGGAATCATCATAAAATTCAACCTTGGATATCTCTCTAAATTACTATCTTCGGATTAAAATTTTAGTACCATCTGTGGTCTGGACTTTCATATATAGCACCTTCGGACTAGACTTTCATATAGCATCTTCGGAGTCAATTCTCAGATTTTAGAGCAACTATCATCTTGAAATCAAACTTCAAAGCATCAGTAATCCAATCTAGCTAAGTATCTATCTTCCACCATGCGATCCTGCAACAAACATGCTTTTGTCTTCGGCTTTTAAATTCAATTACCCCTTATCCCAATGTTTGCAAGAAGAACCTCTTTTAGCTTCGGCTTTTAAGAAGTACCTTCGTATTAAAGGACTAACCTTCTATTGCAGGAAGAACATCTCCTCTTTTATCTTCTCCCATGAGGAGAAGCACATTTGTTGAAGTGTTCAATATTTTAATTTAGATTAACCCTTTCTATAGAAACAAGCTAATCTCCCCTTAGGTATCGGAATTCAATTACAAAATATTATCTTCGGGGTTCATTTTGCAGGTTTTCCATTCACAACTTAAATTCATATACTTAGAAAAGGGGTTTTGATATGAGCTTCGGCTTTAATCATTGCCACATTTTCTTTGGATTATCTCCATATTATCTTTGAATTGATTTTCGCAATTCTTTTGAATTGATTTTCGGAATTCTTTTGAATTGATCTCCGGAATAAGCTTCAAATTGAGCTTCGGTTTGAGCATTATATTGAGCTTCAGAGCAAAGTTCACATAGAGCTTCGGAATGAGTTTAATATCTAGCTTCCTAGTGAGCTTCAAATTGAGTTTCAAATTGAACTTCGGATCAAGCTTCGTATTGAGCTTCGGATCAAGCTTCACATTGAGCTAGGGAGGAAGCTTCACATTGAGCTTCCCATTGAGTTTCAAATTGAACTTCGGATCAAGCTTCATATTGAGCTTTGGATCAAGCTTCACATTGAGCTTTGGATCAAGCTTCACATTGAGCTTCCCATTGAGTTTCATATTGAACTTTGGATTGAGCTTCATGTTGTGCTTCGGAGTGAGCCTCATATTGAGCTTCGGAATGAGCTTCAAATTGAGCTTCGGAGTAAGTTCTATGTTGAGCTTCGGATTTAGCTTCGTATTTGAGCTTCAAATTCACCTTCATATTGAGCTTTAGAGTGAGCTTCATATTGAGATGCAATGTGAGACTCGTAAGCTTCGGAATGAGCTTCAAATTGAGTTTCGGAGTGAGCTCTATATTGAGCTTCGGATTCAGCTTCATATTTGAGCTTCGGATTCAGCTTCACATGAGCTTCTTCATATTGAGCTTCATCATATTAAGCTTCTTCATATAGAGCTTCTTCATATTGAGCTTCATCATATTGAGCTTCTCCACATTGAGCTTCTCCACATTCAGCTTCATCATACTGAGCTTCTCTACATTGAGCTTCTCCACATTTAGCTTCATCATATTGATCTACTTCATATTGAGCTTCTTCATATTGAGCTTCAGGTCAAGCTCGTCATTGTGTTCAGATTACATCTAGATATCATTTTTTGATTGAGCTTCACATTGAACTTCGGATGAGCTTCGGATTGCATCTGAATATCAACTTTGGATAGAGCTTCGGATTGAGCTTCATATCAAGCTTCGGATTTTACCCATATAGCTTCGGATTTTACCTTCATCACATATAGCTTCAGATTGAGTTGAATGCTTGTCCGTTACTATTCAATCGCAACTAGCTTCATCTTGCAGGTTGCAGGAACAAGCTTTTTCCCAATCTACCTTCTCCCATGAGGAGAAGATAACTTCATATTTCTATCTTATTTATCTTCTCCCATGAGGAGGAGAAGCTAACTTCTTCTTAAGGAACAAGTTCATTCCTTGTTTACCTTCTCCCATGTGGAGAAGCTAACTTTATTTTGTATTCTTGTTTACCTTCTCCCATGTGGAGAAGCTAAATTTGCTTTGCAGGAAGAAGTTACTTCCTTATTTACCTTCTCCCATGTGGAGAAGCTAGCTTCATTTTGTATTCTTATTTACCTTCTCCCATGTGGAGAGGCTAACTTTATTTTGCAGGAAGAAGTTCCTTCCTTGTTTACCTTCTGCCATGTGGAGAAGCTAGCTTACTTCATTTTGCAGGATTGTTTAACTTTTCCATGTGGTCATTTTGCAGGAAGAAAGTCTTTCCTTGTCTACCTTCTCCCATGAGGAGAAGCTAACTTCATATTGTAGGGGAGAAGCTCCTTTCTTGTTTACCCTCTCCTATGAGGAGAAGTTCTTTTCTTGTTTACCTTCTCCCATGAGGAAAAACTCTTTTCTTGTTTACCTTCTCCCATGAGGAGACGCCTTTTTATTTTTCACATTCTCCTATGATGAGAAGCTAACCTCATCTTTTGCAAGAAAAAATTTCTTTCCTATCTATCTTCTCCTTTGCAGCTAACCTCAAGCTAACTTCATGCTTTGTCTATCTTCTCCCACTAGGAGAAGCTAATTTTCTCTTGCAGGAAGAAGTCCCTTCTTTGTTTTCCTTCTCCCTTGAGGAGAAGCTAACTTCATCTTATAGGTTTTCTGTCTTGTTTATCTTCTCCTATAAGGAGAAGCTAATTTCATAAAAGACCTTGCAAGGCAAACATCTCACAGAAGTCGGCTGAGGTCGTAGTGAGCGCGCAAAAAAGCACATCTTTGGCTAAAAGCCACATATTTTGATCAATATCATTCTTTCATATATCACAATTGTTTCTTACCAGGACCACAACCATTGCAATATTCAATGAAAGTCGAAACATTCATAAAAATGGATATCGACTGTAAAACTTGGAAGATTCCTTGCAGGCTGCAAGGAAACTTCAGTGCGTAGCACCAAGAGATGCAAAAGCTACCTTTGGAGTTCTAAGATCTTCGGTGTTCTCTCATATTGAATCGGCCTCAGGGGCAGAGGGGCTCAGCCTTCACCAATGTTCTCACTAGTTGAATCACCATGAAGGGCTGAGGGGCTTCGAAGAGCCCAATCACCAAGGTGAGTATTGTCTTCTCTTTCATGACAACGCTAAGGCAATTCTTCAATTTATCATTGTGAAAGTCATATTATGTCCTCGCTAACTATGCAGTTCTCCCTTCAATGTGAGTATCCTCTCCCTTTAAAGTTACTCCTTTGCACTTGTTTAAACCCACACTGTTAGTTTGTCAAAATGTTTCTTCTGACTAACCATATAGGTCCATTAATATGAGTATTCTCTTCCTTGGTGGTTATTCCTTTGAATGTGTTTAAATCATCAGTAATATATATTGTGTTCATTAACCTTGCAGGTTCTCAACATTGTAAGTATTCCTTTCTCTGTCTACAGTTTCTCATACCAAAGTTTTGTAACTTCGTTTATATGAATTCCTTACTTCGTTCGTACATATGTATTCTTTTTCCAAACATACCATACATGCATCGTTGTGCAGTGGAAAAAATGGCCATGGCTAGAGCTCCTAAAGGAGAGATTTGAGTTTATCTAAATACCACAAATAACTTCGTACTACAAGTCTTACATCGATACCAAGCAAAAACCTTGCAGCATAGTTCTATGCAGGTTGGCAATTAATCAACACTCGATACAAAAAAGAGAGACAATCTTTGCCGTCAACAACTTCGGCTTAGGGGCTAAAGCTTCATCAACTTCGGACCAAGTGCTTCATCACCAAGTTCGCTGCAACTTTGGGGGATTCAAGTCACCTCAACATCAGTTACATCAAACATCCTCAACAACTTCACTCACGCTCTCCAGCCAAGAGGGGCTAGGGGAGCACCGAAGGGCTGATTCTTCGGTTTTGTCCGAAGACCGTAAGCGAAGAACGCTTCATCGACTATCTCAACTACACCTGCGTCAACTACATCGGCCACATGAAGGACATCTACTTCGTCTACATCACCTACTTTGGCATTGCACGAGAACAAGTTTGGGCATAAAGATCAGAGAATGAAGACTCTGTGAAAACGAAGGAAACTAAAGCAACTTCAGCATTGCAAATGAAGCAGTTTCGAAGGACTCAAAGACTACGTCAAGACGAAGGCAAGCAAAGCAAAGCATGAGGGAGCCTCATAGAGATACACTGTGTTCAGTTTAGCCCACCGAATGTGTGTACTCTTTTCTCCACACCCTTTTTTCCCACTGGGTTTTTGGGGTGGAGTTTTTAACGAGGCACACAAGTGGAGGTTGTGAGAAACTCATCTCACAACTCAAGTTGTACAATAGTTAGACCTTTTTCCATATTTGAGCATCTACTAGGTCTTGTAGAGCCGCCAAAACCTAGTAGATGAGGGGCTACTGTTGGGGGAAAGGATAAAAGGTGCCTTCCCTCCCTTAGGGAAAAAGGCCCAAGAGGCCCATAAAACACTTGTACCACATGTTTAATCCCACCTTGCCACTCTAAGTGAGTGCCTCCCCTTGTTTCCTATAAAAGGGGAGGAGGTGTAATAGAAAGGGGAGGCGGTATGGATGTTGGATGGACCTTCTTTCCTCTCCCTCACGGACTATATTTCTTG
This sequence comes from Paspalum vaginatum, assembly GCA_030272315.1. Classification (NCBI taxonomy): domain Eukaryota; kingdom Viridiplantae; phylum Streptophyta; class Magnoliopsida; order Poales; family Poaceae; genus Paspalum; species Paspalum vaginatum. Next base: position 29,247,399 of record CM059013.1, on the reverse strand, counting down.
TATGTTGGAATAATTTCGAAACTACCCCTGGTATGAAGTTCGAAGTTACTCACTTTTGAATTCTGAAGCTGCTCTTTGTTTGAGCTTCGGAGCTAGGCTTGTGTTAAGTTTGAAGATCTACCTCGTGGTATGTTCGAAGCTAGACTAAACCCCAACACCTGAGATGTTCATCTTACTAAGAAAATGTAGAGCTGGCCTAGTACTTAGTCATATTATTTCTCACAACAACTTAGACAAGGTTTATGCAAATGGCATCCACAAATTATAGGTCAGGCTCTCACTTTATACACACAAGCTCGAAATTAAGCTAAGCACGGTTTGTCCATAGAATACTAAACAAGAACATGATAGAGCAACTATTCATCATTTCCATATATGAAGGTCATATATCAAAGTTGGGAGTTTATTTTATTTGACTCATATTATTATTATTATTATTATTATTATTATTATTATTATATTTTTTCATTTTCTTCTCTCTTTCTTTTTTAGATAAAGAAACAAAATAAGGAGTTATTAATGCTTACTCTCGGTTGGACGGGTGTTGCTGCTGCTGCTGGTGAGACGGGTACTGCTGCTGACGGGTACTGCTGGACGGGTACTGCTGCACAGGAGAGGACAAGGATGAGGAATGGGGGCCTTACTCTGAGGTCTGGGCACGAAGAAGCATGCTCATGTTGTACTACCATCCCCCCCAAGCTTCAACGAAGCTAGGAGTTTTGGTAGTAATAGCTGTGGAAGTCCTGAGCATTGATGAAGTCGGCTTCCACCATTTCGTTCAGCTTCTGAAGCATGGTGATGTTCTCCTTGAGCTGTTGGCTCATCACCCTGGTACGACGGTGGATGTCGTCCACCTGCTAGTACAGCCTCTGGTTGTACCGGCCTATGTTTATCCCTTCCATGGCGGCGTTGAGGCTGGCCATGTTGTCGATGTTGAACCGGGCTGATGCAGGTGGACCTGCACTCCTGTCAAGGCCATGTGACGTACCTACCCCAAAGTACTCAGGAGCATATGGCAGTTGGTGGTATGAACCACCTCCATCCATGCTGCTATTGTACCATGGCTCCAGTTGGGCATAACGTTGGAGTCGGGATAACTCCGAGTCTGTGCCCGACGGGGTTGCCGTATGGGGTGCCGACGAGTGGTCTCCATCTTCTTCTTCAGCTTCCTGTTGTGCCCTTCAGTGCTGTTCTGCTTATCATCGCTAGGCCCTAGTCATGACACCGCTGATGCTTTGGCGGGGTGCCTCCACGTCGAGCTGCATGGTTAGTTTTCTAAATCTGCATATATCGAACTGCGGCGTGGGAAGCGGCAGCTCGAGATTATGCCCAAACCATGTCATGACTAAGTTCTGGCCATCCCTCTTCATAAAATGTGCCTGGATAAAGTGTTGTTCCTCAATAATGTGTGATGAGTCATTCGGAATGTATTCAATTCGGGCATTCTCTAGGAGGCCCATGTTGGATGCAATCTGCGTGACAAAAGAAGTGATGTTTATCAGGGTGTTGGTCCTTGGCATATGTTGATGGCACTTAAGCACGCCAAACCTTATACTGCAAGTGCACAGTATCGTGGTAGCTTTTCCCCAGGATGAGTATCTTGGGTTTTGTCAATGCAAGGATAATTACGTTTAAACTACTATTAATCTAAATTAACTTAATTACTAGCTAATTCTAATAGATCTAAACAAGCTTTAAAAGAGGATTAGAACTACTCTAATTATACTCTAATCTACTCTCTCATCTATACTCTAAACCTAAGCATAAAATGATAGATGAAGAACTAGATTAAAACACGAGAACGATATGATAAACATGGCAAAAGGATGAACTAAGAACCACCTTGATATAAGATCTAATCAACAAGTATAGATTAAGCATGAACATGAATGTCAAGGACTTACTCGAACCTTTCCCCGGGCTCTACTATCACTAGTAACCAGGTAATCGAGGAACTAGCAAACCCTAACCATCTCTAAGCATGTGCAGATTCAATCAACTAATTAAAGTAAAAAGATCTACTAAAAGAACATGAAAGCGCTAAAATACCTGGCCAAGTAGATTCATGTTGGCATTAAGCATTGCAAAGCTATGGATCATAGAACATGCATAAACAAGAAGCTAAGTCTAAAAGACAAACTTTATTGATCAAACATCAAGGTTTTATCAAAGTAACATAAGAAGTACGAGGATTTACTCCAGATACATGAAGACCTTTGAAGCATAGTCGTCGGGATGAACTCGACGAAGTACACGTCGAAAGATGAGCTCGAAACTCCTCGGGAGGACCCCTGGTCGGTCGGCCGACCACCAAGCCTCCTGCCTCCTCTTGCTTCCTCCTGTCGCTGAGACGTCCCTCTCGCCGAGTTACTTGATCGTAGCCCCCGAACTCTGCCATAGACTCTCGACTTACAATGAATTGTGGAGAACAATTGTTCCCTCTCCCCTTTGGAGGCTCTATATTTATACTCCGGAGAGAGTCCTATACATGGAAGCTATTAGGTCGGTTCTAAGAATCCTAAAACACCTAAAACAACTATTTCCAAGTATATACAAGCTTCTAGAAGAGTTCCGGTCGTCCATATATTCATTTGCTTGGCGATGAAGTTTCCTTCCTTGTCCTTCCCGAAATAGGATTCTCCATATTCTGTAGCTTGTAGTATTTCGACCATAACTCCCTCATCCGAAGTCCAAATAAGGCAGACTCGGACTCTAAATTGTAGAGCTCGAAGTGATCTACAATGGTATTCAAACTTTCTTCATTTGACGTCATTAAAGTCTCCTAAATGGGCCCACAAGTTGCTGTTGTCATGAATTCTGAGAAAATTTCAGGATTTAGTCCTCCAAGTAATCTCCATCTTGTAGAAACTTCTTATTATTGTGCTTTTATACTTCAATTGGGTTTTAATTAACTCTTATTCCAAAGCTTGCTCATATTAGCATAAATCCTATCTCCGAGAAATCTTTAAAATTATATCAATTATTCCCTATTTTCCTGCAAAAATCAATATTGCACAAAAACAAAGAGCATTCTCGAAAACGGGGTTATTTGTTAGCAAAATAAGACTAAATCATAGGATTAACTCTTAAAAAGATATAAAATCATATAAAAATAGAGCATAATTTTCGTCTAAATCTTGTGTCAACAATATCCTCACACTTAGATCTTGCTAGTCCTCGAGCAAAAAGATCGATAAAGAACTCAACTAAATTTAAGCAAATTCTAAATCATTACTTCTCAAAATAATCTAACCTTAGAAATCACTCATATCATAATATGGGACTTTAAACTAACTATCATGCGTAGAGATCCCCGCAAAAATTATTAAAGTCAAATGAATCATAGCAATACCAAAGTTTTGTTTCGAAATTATAAGAGTGGGTTTTTGAAAAATAATAAAAACTTCAAAAGATCAAGAAATTTCTTATCCCTTTTGTCAAGCTCTCAAAAAGGCATTCTTTATAAGTGGCTATCCTATAAAATTCCACTCTCTTTCTCTCATCTCACAGGAATGTATGAGGAGCTTGGTAAAGGTTTAGCAAAGCTACTCATTTTATTGTCTAATTAAGATATCTCTCTAAAGATCATTCAATCAACTTAAATTATCTTGGTCATCGAAATAAGAGAATAAATATTTATATAAAGAGACAAGGAAAAAGAAGATATAGATAGAGAGTGTCGCTTTGCCTCATACATGTAGCTTGAAGAGACTCAACTTGCTCCTTCAGGTTGATGATAAATTTAGTGACATCCTTGCGAGTTTTCTCTATTCTTTCCTCAAGTCTTCCCTCTAAGTCTTCAATCATTTCAACTATGTTGGTGCTTTTAACCATGTTGGCATAAATGGCTTCTCTACACACGGGGCAACAGTCCACTTCATCTGTTCCTCCTATGTGATAGGTGTTGAAACGAGGAACGAGATAGGCGGAGCTTACTTCCTCTAATCTTGGGCCTTCTCTATAGTTGCTCTCCATGGATTGATCTTGAGTAGAGTTGATCGTACCTCCCGAGCTTACTAATGACTCTTGATATTCGACTTTTGGCATCCCTCTAATTCTTCTAGACCTCCTATTCTTCATCTTCTTCGGTTGAATAGATAGCTTCGCTAAATTCCCTGAAATTCCATGCTTTCTGACGAAACTATGCACCCTCACCTCTTCCTCGTCATCAGAGAAGACAACTTGCGAAAAATTGTGACGAGATCCGTGAAATAGGGGACTGGTCGGCCGAGCCTACCCATCTTGGTCGGCCAACCAAGCCTCTTCTTGCCTCGACTCGTCCTCCCTCTTCACGAGCTGGCTCTTCATTGCTTCAGAACTTGTTGTGGCTTGGATAGGTTGTGTTTGGAGTTGATGTCTCAAGGCTAGGGTCTGCCCTTGGCTTTATACTCTGGAGATTCGATAGGATTAGGAAACAAAACAAGGATTCCGATCCGAACTCTACCTCAATCTGGTAAGGAAATCTTCGGAGACTTCGCTAGCAAAATTTGAACAAAAACCGACTCAGAAAACTCCCTAGTTGGCCGAGCCTGGGCTCTCTGGTCGGCCGACCTGGGCCTTCCCTCTGGCCTATGGGCCCCAGTTTTTGCCAGAGATTTTATTTCCTAATTTAAAAAATATATATAAAGAATTTTTTTTTGAAAAACACGAAACTAACGCGATGATCTATATACAAGGGTACAAAGGCTATGGATAACTCGGGATGATGGTCATGGTAATATACTTTTACTTCGTTGAACTCATATGTATCAATATAATTAGTCTCAAATCTGTCCTCTTCAATGAATATCTTGAGTCTTTGACCATTGACCATAAATCGATTCCCTTCCAAATCCATAATAGTGACTGCTCCGGTAGGGGATACATCATGTACTATATAAGGTCCATCCCATTTATTGGTAACTTTCCTTTTCCAAATAATTTAAATCTCGAATTGTAAAGAAGAACCTTATCACCTTCCTTAAACTTTTTCTTCTGGATTCTCTTATCAAACCATCTCTTAACCCTTTCCTTGTAAATAGTGGCATTATGACAAGCTTGTAATCTTGCTTCATCAAGGGTACTAAGCTGAATCCTTCTCTTGATTAAGGCGGCGTCTAAATCTAGGTTTAATTCCTTAATTGCCCAATAAGCTTTGTGCTCCATCTCTACAGGAAAATGACAAGTCTTTCCATAAACAAGCTGATAGGGTGTCATTCCAATAGGGGCTTTAAATGCTGTCCTATACGCCCAAAGAGCATCATCAAGCTTCTTTGACCAATTTTTACCACCTTTAATCACTGTCTTTTTAAGAATATTTTTTAATTGTTTATTTGACGTCTCTGCTTGACCATTCGTCTGTGGATGATAGGCTGTAGAAACTCTATGCTCGATTCCCATCTTTTCCAAATAATTGGTAAATTCTTTACCAATAAAATGTGATCCTCCATCTGAGATAATTACTCTAGGGACTCCATATCTTGGAAAGATATTATTCCTAATCATTTCAATGGATTCTTGCGTAGATGCTTTTCTACATGGTATAGCTTCTACCCATTTCGAAACATAATCCACAGTCACCAAAATAAACTCATATCCATGTGAATTCTCAAATGGTCCCATAAAATCCATTCCCCAGACATCAAATAAATCAATTTGTAGATCATATGTGAGAGGCATCGAATTTCTAGAAGTTATATTTCCAGACCTCTGACACTCAGGACAAGAAGCGACAAATTTCCTTGCATCTTCATGCATTCCTGGCCAATAAAATCCACTCCCCCATATCTTAGCTTGGGTTCTGAAATGTCCATGATGTCCCCCATATTCCGCAGAGTGGCATTTTCTTAAGATTTCCTCTCTTTCCTCTGCTGGAACAGCATCTTCTAATGACTTCATCAGATCCAAATCTATATAAGTAAGGAGCATTCCAATAATACTTCTTCGCCTCAGCAAGAACTTTTCTTTTAGAATTATAGTTGAGGTGCGGTAGTGGTTCTCCTCTTATGGCTCTTATAACGTCTCTCATCCATGAATCATTATCTAGAACCGCATAAAGAGTGTCATCTCTTAAGGCATCTTCAATTGGTGGGCCACCCTTCTCATGGTTCATTCTAGATAAATGATCCGCCACTACATTCTCAACTCCCTTCTTGTCTCTGATTTCTACATCGAACTCTTGTAGCATTAATATCCATCTAATCAGACGAGGCTTTGCATCCTTTTTGGTAAGTAGGTACTTGATAGCAGCACTGATCAGTGTAGACTATAACCTTTGAATTAACTATATAGGATCTAAATTTCTCAAAGGCAAAAACTACCGCTAGCAACTCCTTCTCTGTAGTAGCATAATTTACTTGGGCCTCATTAAGAGTTTTGCTGGCATAATAAATGGCATGTACTTTTCCATTTTTTCTCTGCCCCAGCACAGCTCCTACTGCATAGTCACTTGCATCACACATGATTTCAAAAGGAAGATTCCAGTCTGGTGGTTGAATGATCGGTGCACTGATAAGCAATCCCTTAATCTTTCTAAAGGCAACCTCACATTCTTCGGTGAACTCAAATGGAATATCCTTCTAAAGTAGATAAGTAAGTGGCTTAGCTATTTTTGAAAAGTCCTTAATAAATCTCCTATAGAATCTAGCATGTCCAAGAAAGCTTCTTAGAGACTTAATATCAGTGGTTGGTTGCAACTTTTCTACCGTCTCTATTTTGGCTTTGTCTACTTCAATTCCTTTCTCGGATATGACGTGTCCTAACACAAGTCCTCTTCTAACCATAAAATGACACTTCTCCCAGTTTAGCACTAAATCGACTTCTTCACACCGCTTAAGTACTTTCTCTAGATTCCTTAAACAGTGGTCAAAACTTGTGCCATGAACTGAGAAATCATCCATAAAAACTTCCATAATATCTTCGATAAAATTTGAGAAGATTGCCATCATACACCTTTGGAAAAAAGCTGGTGCATTACATAGACTGAAAGGTATTCTCCTATAAACAGAGGTTCCGTATGGACAAGTAAAAGTGGTCTTGTGTTGATCGTCTGGATGAATAGGGATTTGAAGGAAACCAGAATATCCATCTAAATAGCGAAAAATAGGTATTCTTCGCAAGTCTCTTTAGCATCTCATCTATAAAGGGTAGAGGGAAGTGATCTTTCTTAGTGGCTTTGTTAAGCTTCCGGTAATCGATGCACATCCTCCAAGCCAGTCACTGTCCTTTGTGGGATTAATTCATTTTTCTGATTTTTAACTACGGTTAAACCTTCCTTTCTTAGGCACACAATGGACTGGGCTCACCCACTCACTGGTCGGTACTGGGTAGATAATTCTGGCGTTTAAGAGCTTGATTACTTCCTTTTTCACTACAGACCTCATCTCGTTACTCAACCTCCTTTGATTGTCAACCACTAGGTTTGTGATCTTCCTCCATTGGGATCCGGTGAGTACAAAATGCTGGGCTGATTCCTTTTAGATCTGCTAGAGAATAACCAATTACCTTCTTGTGCTTCCTTAACACTACCAGCAGCCTCTTCACTTCTTCTGGACTCAGCTCATCACTAATGATTACTGGGTAGGTTTTATCTTCTCCCAAGAGCTCATATTTTAATCCATCAGGTAGTGGTTTTAACTCTACATCTGGGACCTCATGTTGATTAAGGTCACCTAAGTAGCTCTACTGGAATGTCTCGGGTTTCTTTAATATTTTGTTCAAGTTGATTAGTGGCATTGGTTGTTTCTTTCGGAGAAGAAACCTTCTTCTTCTCCTTCTAAGACTAGATTTAAAGGCTCTCTAAAAGCATTTATATAATTAATACTCTCTATCTCCTCTATATCGGGAGTGAGATTAATGGGCACTTTAGATGCCGGTAGGAAATCAAAGTCATATTTTAAACCATTAATGTTAAGTGTTACTTTTCCTTTTTCATTATTAACTACAGCATTAACCAACTTAAGAAAAGGTCTACCAAGGATTAAATTAACATTATCATCATAGACATTAATTACATAAAAATCAGTTGGTATAATATTATTAGCAAAGTTAACTTCAACATTTTTAATTAAGCCTACAGGTTTAATTATTTCATCACTAGAAAGTTTAATCTATAGATTAGTAGAAACTAAGCATGGTTTATCACATAACTTAGAATAAACTTCATAGCTCATTGTACTTACTTGGGCTTCCATAGGGCAGTGTATATTGTTGAAGTCTTCTTTGTTGATGGAGAATGAAATACCAGTTGAAGATTCCTCCATCGGTAGCTGGACGATAACCTCCTCAGTAAGTGATGACTCCAGGCTTGACTCCGATTACTCGCTTCACTTCAGAGACAAAGTCACTATCCAATTCCTCTTCTTGGAATAATTTTTGCAGCATCTCTCCTGTATCTTTGCTATCAGAATTCTTCCTTAGTGGTATTTCTGGTGGAAATAGCTCTTCTTCCTCCACTAAATCTTCTAGCGGGAGTGATCCTGCACACTTGAGTGTATCTCCAAAATCCACTGGCATCCTAGCTCATTCTCTCGAACTCTAGTTAGAGGCTTCGCACTAGCAAGACTTCTATAATCTGTACTCTTGATCTCCTCTTGAGGTGCAAAACTTCCAAACTCTTCCTCGTCAAATGCATATGACTCTGGAGTCTTCTTGATAGGTAGTTGATCTTCAAAAACAGCTGGTGTAGGCACCATGTGCTCCTCTATTGGCTCCTTCACTTCACTGTCTTGTCTCTCTTTGTTCTCCTTGCAAGTCATGCAGACATCTGACAAGATCTTGTTGGCTTCACTCCATGTTCTACTGATTAGTGATCCTCCTGCGCATGTGTTCACATACACAAAGGCTTTTGATGTTAATTCAGTAGTAGAAGATCTGCATGTACATTTCTGGCATGAATCCGAGTGATGGTCCTTGCATCATCATTTCTTGGAGTCTATCCCAGGCTTCACTGATGTCTTCATTCTCCCTCTGCTTGAATGCCCAAATTTCCTTCCTTAACTTGTGCACTCGAAGTGGAGAGAAGAATCTTGTGAGGAACTTCCGCTCAAGAACGTCCCAATCTCCTTTGGCTTCGATTGAGGCAATTTGGTACCATCTGTTGGCTTTATCAACAAGGGTAAATGGAAAGAGGTTCCACTTAACCCATTCCACTGGACTCTGTCTTGGTGGAAAGGGTGGCACTACACTTGCTTGAGCTTCTCCAAGTGATTGTATGGATTTTCACCGTCTTCCCCACTGAACGGGTCTGCAGCAACGATCTGGATGATTCCTGGCTTTAGCTCGTAGGATCCTGACTTCGGCTTCTTATTTGATTCTTGAAAATTCAGATCTGCAGCTTTTGGAGTCAAGTGCTCTCTAAGTGTCAAAAGCTCCAGATCTTCAAGCACTGTTGTCATATCTGACACAAAAACAGAAACAAAACAGAAAACAAAAGATCTATGACAGCAAAGTTGCTGGGTTAGTTTGAATTAAGAACGAACAAAGAACACAAAAAACTAAATTAGAGAAACAAGAACGTAATTTAGATATCTCTAAGCAACTAGAATTAGAAATTATCAAACAAAACTAAACACTAGATAGAAACTAACACACTATTAGAAAGGCTATAAGCAAACAACTAGAAAGAGATTAACACACAATTAGCAAACTAACTAACTATTAAAACTAGCAGTAAAAAGGTTAATAAAAGATTTATAATATCTTAAACAATAATTATTCCCCGGCAACGGCGCTAGAAAAGCTTGTTGACGGCACTTAAGCACACCAAACCTTATACTACAAGCGCACAGTATCGTGGTAGTTTTTCCCCAGGATGAGTATCTTGGGTTTTGTCAATCCAAGCATAATTACGTTTAAACTACTATTAATCTAATATTAACTTAATTACTAGCTAATTCTAATAGATCTAAACAAGCTTTAAAAGAGGATTAGAACTACTCTAATTATACTCTAATCTACTCTCTAATCTATACTCTAAACCTAAGCATAAAATGATAGATCAAGAACTGAGATTAAAACACGAGAACAATATGATAAACATGGCAAAAGGATCCACAAGAGATATGAGACAAACAACTTATGAAATAAGAACCACCTTGATATAAGATCTAATCAACAACTATAGATTAAGCATGAACATGAATGTCAAGGACTTACTCGAACCTTTCCCCGGGCTCTACTGTCACTAGTAACCAGGTAATCGACGAACTAGCAAACCCTAACCATCTCTAAGCATGAGCAGATTCAATCAACTAATTAAAGTAAAAAGATCTAATAAAAGAACATGAAAGTGCTAAAACACCTGGCCAGGTAGATTCATGTTAGCATTAAGCATTGCAAAGCTATGGATCATAGAACATGCATAAACAAGAAGCTAAGTCTAAAGGACAAACTTTATTGATCAAACATCAAGGTTTTATCAAAGTAACATAAGAAGTACCTAGGATTTACTCCAGATACATCAAGAACTTTGAAGCATAGTCGTCGGGATGAACTCGACGAAGAACATGTCGAAAGATGAGCTCGAAACTCCTCGGGAGGACCCTTGGTCCGCCGACCAGACCCCTAGTGGTCGGCCGACCACCAGGCCTCCTGCCTCCTCTTGCTTCCTCCTTTCGCTGAGATGTCCTTCTCGCCGAGTTACTTGATCGTAGCCCCCGAACTCTGCCCTAGACTCTCGACTTACAATGAATTGTGGAGAACAATTGTTCCCTCTCCCCTTTGGAGGCTCTATATTTATACTCCGGAGAGAGTCCTATACATGGAAGCTATTAGGTGGGTTCTAAGAGTCCTAAAACACCTAAAACAACTATTTCCAAGTATATACAAGCTTCTAGAAGAGTCCCGGTCGTCCATATATTCCTTTGCTTGGCTGATGAAGTTTCCTTCCTTGTCCTTCCCGAAATAGGATTCTCCATATTCTGCAGCCTGTAGTATTTCGATCATAACTCCCTCATCCGAAGTCCAAATAAGGCAAACTCAGGACTCTAAATTGTAGAGCTCGAAGAGATCTACAACTTTGGTATTCAAACTTTCTTCATTTGATGTCGTTAATGTCTCCTAATTGGGCCCACAAGTTGCTTCTGTCATGAATTCCGAGAATATTTCAGGATTTAGTCCTCCAATTAATCTCCATCTTCTAGAAACTTCTTATTATTGGGCTTTTGTCCTTCAATTGGGCTTCAATTAACTCTTATTCCAAAGCTTACTCATATTAGCATAAATCCTATCTCCGAGAAATCTTTAAAATTATATCAATTATTCCCTATTTTCCTGCAAAAATCAATATTGCACAAAAACAAAGAGCATTCTCGAAAACGGGGTTATTTGTTAGCAAAATAAGACTAAATCATAAGATTAACTCTTAAAAAGATATAAAATCATATAAAAATAGAGCTTAATTTTCGTCTAAATCTTGCGTCAACAGCATATCCGACCAATGATGGACTATGTCTAGGACTGGAGCATAAGGTTTCTTCTTGCACATGTCATACATGCACTTAAGGTCTTCGTTGGGTGCACAACGAACTTCACTACGTGGAAAGACCACGAGGGAGTCCCAGCGAGCCAGAAGTCTTAGAGTAGGGTTGTGGATTTTGGTAGTGCTATGTTTCCCCTTAACATGTTCTCCGCAAATTTTCCGTCCAAAAAGTTTTCATGCTGTAGCCCATGGGTTCATCTCCTACTGAACTAGTTGGAGGCAAAACCTAGGAGGTCAGGCGAACCTCCTCTGATAAACAGCGAACTCAGTGTTGAATAGACAGGAAGGAAATGGTCGTACCTGTTGAGCGTCTATCCAAGCGGAGACTCATCAGGAATTCTTGTGTAAGAAGGACAAATCCTTCTTCCGTGATGTTTGAGAACTCCAGTCCATCCCACGTTGTCGAATGCCTGCGTAAATGACTCCAACATAACTATAGTGACGAGGAAGAAGGCATCGAAGTACCTCAGTCCGCCCAAAAGTCTTGGTGTTGAGGACTTGCACCTTCTGTGCTTCCTCGTCGCTTCTGGATGTTAATGTCTTGCAAGGTGAGAAGATGGCGCGGTGGCTGTGATGACAGTTCCGTCATCCTACTCCTGCTCCTGGTGGCTTCTGGCACCACTGATCGACATCCTGTCGGATGGTGCTGGAGTCCTAGAACTCCCGCTCTGCGAGTGAGAGCGTGATCCTAACGAAGATGGGAACTTGAGGTGCAGCCCCTTCCTTGTGTTGTTTCAGGGCTCTCTTGGCTTTCCTGAAGAATGAAGACATCCTACAAAAAATACTAAGAGAAAAAAAGAACACACAAAGAACAACTAATTTAAAATATTAGCGTTAGCGGTTACTCGTCCAGAAGTCAGTCGTTCAGAAAGTTAGTCATCCTTGTGGGGCAGAGCCTCCAGAAACCGTTCAGAAAGCGAGAGTGTAGCATTTATTTTATTGGGCAGAATTTTGACTAAGTGCTTAACTAATGCTAAGAGAGTGTTTAGAGACAGAGACAGAGTGATCGCGTTGCTGATCGGTGCAAGTATTGAGCGCTGTGTGCATGGGTATTTATAGGCACGAGAGGGAGCATGCATGCATGAGAGATAGGTCAGGACGGCGCAGTAGGGGCCAGGCGGCCTAGCTGGAGTTGGGCGGCCAGCAGGGTAGGCCGGGCGGCCTACGGGGCTATGCCCATAGCCTGGTGGGTGCGCGTAGGTAGAGATGGGACAGCAACGGTGCAAGGGAGCTAGGCGGTGATGGCGTGCAGGGGCCGGGCAGCCTGTTCCCTTGGACATTTGTGATTAGTGCCTTTGCATGCATGGGAGCAGAGAGCACCAGGAGGGGCCAAGCGGCCTGAAGCAGGGCTGGGACAACCTGGACTGGCGCACAGAAGGGGGTCGGCCGGGCTGCCTCAAAAATTTCATTTTTTTGAGATAAGAGATGAAAATAAATAACTTATCCAAAGGAAAAAAATTTAAACTAATGCAAAACTTTTAAATTTAAACATGCAATGGTATAACGAAAAATACTTGCGCGGAAATTAAATATAGCAGCAAAAGGATAATGCCAGTTTACCTCCTTGCGAGGGCAAGTCATAACTTTTGCTCAGAGTCAGCACTTGACGGAGAGCTTAGCGGTCGTCTGTACTGCAACTTTTGCTTGCCATACCTTCTTGGTTGCCACATCCTTTTGTTTCTGAGTTTTATTCTGGGTCTTTTCTGGCTTGGCTTTTGGCGATTCATCTTCTTTCTTCCAGCCACTCTTTGGGTGTGTTCGTTGTTGTGGCAGCAACCTTCGTGACAGGAGTCTTGCCTCCTGCTTCCTTTGTCGGCGGCCTGGCCACTAAGGCACTGTCTTTGTGACTCGTCTCTACGATCGGCTTTGAGCTTTCAGGCTGCTCCATCCAATAGGATCCTTTCCATTGTTAAGATGAGAGAGTCCACTTTCAACTGACTTGGCAAAAGCTCGATCTTCTCTCTAGGCGTCTCTCGGGGTGCCTGACACTTAAGTTTAAATGTTTTTACCTGTCGGCATTGTTCTACCTTTGGCTTGAAGGCGAAATGTCTCCCATCTGCCATTGATGTTGAGGTGGACTTGTCTAGCTCCAACTGTCAATAGTGGCCTCAGCAGGTGCTTAAGAATGGTCGCCCAAGGATGAGCGGCGTTTTGCTATCAATCTCCATGTCGAGCACCATGAAATCCACCGGGACAATGAAGTTCCAGGTTTTGACCGGAATGTCTTCAGCGATTCCGTCGAGGTAGCGAATCGACTGATCCGCTAGCTGCAGGCACATAGCAGTAGGGGCAAGTGTAGCATGCATGAGTTTATCAAAGACTACCTTTGGCATGACGCTCACACTTGCTCCCAGATTGCAGAGAGCGTGATCAAAATGCTGGGTCCCGATTGAGCATGAGATAGTTGGATTCCCTGGATCCTTCTTCTTCTGGGGCGGCTGGTTGAGTATAGCAGCGCTACACTCTTATGTGAGGTGCACGACTTCTGTGGACAGCAGCGACTTTTTGTTATTGAGGATGTCTTTCAGGTACTTAGCATACTGTGGGTACCTGTATCGCATCTAACAATGGGATATTGACATATAATTTCTTAATTACCTCCACAAACTTGCTGAACTGGTTATCAACAGTAGTCTTTTTCTACCCCTGAGGAAAAGGGAGCACGATGGTGTCATAGAACTCAGTGCGGAGCCGACTTTGGTGCTTCCTTAACCAGGTTGTGGTTTGGCCACTTGATCTTCCTTTTCTGGTTCAGCTGGCTTGTCATGTTCCTTCCCTGCATTCCTAGGATGTGGGGGGTCTTGTGTAGACCTTGCCCCCTTAGCTGTTACAGCATTGAGATGTTCCTTCGGGGGTGCCTCGGGCTGACCCGGGAGCTTACCCAAAGTTGGAGTAGTCAGAGCGGCAGCAAGCTGAGTTATCTGAGTTTCTAGCATTTTATTAGAACTCAGCTAGTTCTTCATGGCGCTATTAAGAGTTTCCATTTGAAGCAACAGGTTTTCTAGAATTCTATCGTTCGCGTGGAATTTTTTACTTATACTATCGTTCACAACTTTTTGATTGAAAGGATTTTTATTGAATTGCTGAGAACTGCCAGAAGACGTACCTTGACCAGAGAAAGGTAGGTGTGGTCGCGAGTTCCAACATGGTTGAAGACGAGGCCCATTGTTGAAGCTATTGTTATTGATGAAGTTAACATCCTCCGATCCATTTCCGGGGCAGTTGTTCCCCGTGTGGCCGGTATTCCCGCATTGCTCGCAAGTCATTCGAGAATCCTAGTGCCTGGACCGGCACAGCTTCAGGAGTATCCTCTAGCTTCTTTAGCAAGAGGTCCATCTTGGTAGCCAACATGTCAGTGCTGTCAATATGGTGGACTCCGCGGGGCTTATTGTTCTCCCTCTCCTGTCTCCATCCTTGGTTGCTTGCCATCTTCTCTATAAGAGTGCGTGCAGCGGCAACACTCAAGGATAAAAAGGATCCTCTAGTGGCTGCATCGAGGTGTTCTTGTGCAGTCCGGTGTAGACCGTGGAAGAAGTTCTGGATGATCAGCCACTCTTCCATACTGTGGTGGGGGCAGGCGGCGATGTACTCTTGAAGTCTTTCCCATGCCTCTGCCACTGTCTCATCAGCGAGCTGTTGAAAGCTCGAGATTCGGTTCCTCAATGAGCTTGTCTTCCCCAAGGGAAAGTACTTTGCAAGGAAAGCATTTAAGCATGCGTCCTAAGTTGCCAAGTTGTTGCGATTCAGATAGAACCACTTTTTTGCCTTCCCAATTAGTGAGAACGGGAAAAGGCGCAGTCGAACAGCATCGGCGGTTGCACCCTTGATAGTGAATGTACTGCATATCTCCAAGAATTGCTGGAGATGGCTATTTGCATCCTCCGACACCAATTCGCAGAATGGACTAGCTTGGACCATATGAATGACACCTGGCTTGAGCTCAAAACCTTCTCCAACAGCAACCTCAGGCCCAATGGGGATGTGGTTCTTGGATGGGACAGAAAAGTCACGGATGGTCTTCTCGGGCATAGCCATTGTTGGTGTCGGTTGCTTTGTGCTTGTGGATCCAAATTCCAGTGTTGATGGCACAGGCCTCTGCCTATGGATTGTCTTTTGATGGACTCTCCTTTTGAGCAACAACTCCTAGATTGTTGTGAAAGTTTGTCGGTAGGTCAAAATCGGTCATACACCTCTCTGTCAACCCAACAATAAAGTAGACAGAGGCAAATAAGCCCGCTAAGAAATAGCGGTATGTTATCAAGTTATAAGTACCTAGGTTCGAACAAATCAAACTTCTATTGCCAATTGCTTCCCCGGCAACGGCGCCAGAAAAAGCTTGTTGATGTCTCTTAGCAGTAATAGATTTTACTCCACAAGCGCACGGAGATTCACTGTACCTTTTTCACCCAGAGTATTCCAGGTATCGTAAAAATACACAGGGAAGCAAGGGCTAATAGGTGGAATGATATGTTCGAACTTCAAACAGTACTATAACTTAGTTAAACACCAGCTATTCTTACAACGTGGATAAGATAAACAAGATAGGTATATGGTGGGAAGAGTAAACAGGGATCTAGGTAGTTGCCTGGTAGGACAATGAGTGAGATTAAGATATCCAAACTCTATTCCTTAACTGCTACATAGGAGTATTCGCGGTTGAACTAAGTTAAACAAACACGAACTAGGATCTTGCGTCTAGCGAAATTCGAGACTACATCGAGGAGGCGCGGGGGTAGATAGTTGGCCAACCGAACGGCAACTGGCTAACGCCTACGGGATTACCGAATGACGGGGTTGGATTATAGAGGCTCCCTAATGCTGTCACCAAGAGGGGCTACCAACCAGATCTGCATGGGTAAGATGGCACACTAAACTAGTGCTCAAGTGAGAACTTGATCACTAAAGTCCGTCCTTGATCAGAGGGTTAGGACTGACTTAGCCTTAGATCAAAGCCTAAGGAAAGCCTATAGCACCAGCAAGTATAGAAGATTTAGATAACTCAAGAGCAACACAAATCTGAGCCATGGTCTAGTATGCAATAAGGTACACCACACTAGGCAAGTGTAAGAAATAAAGTAAAGTATAACTCAAAGGATAGAGCAACAAAGTATATTATACTGAAGTAGCAAGAGTACAAAAATAGAAACATACAAGAGCTTTACCAGACTCGAAGCTAACTCCGAAATCCCTGAGGCAAAGACTCAGACTCAACTCTAACTCCTAGGACTATCCTAGTGCTACTAAACTAGACAATGGTGTGTTTCACTTCACTTCCACACTTTACAAATGAGAGCTCAGGGGTATTTATAGTCACCAAGTGAGTGAGGGTATTTATAGGGTAGGTAAGGCGGTTAAGGGACAGGTGGCAGGCCGGGCAGGCCTGGTAGGGAGGCCGAGCAGCCTAGACTGGAGGCCGAGTGGCCCCTACCTCAGGCCGGACGGCCTGGGCAGTCGTCGAATCCACCGCCATACTGCATCTTGTGGTCCATCTTCACTCCCCAAGTCGGTTGCATGGTGGTTAAGGCGGTTATCTTTGTGTTTTCTCCCGAACCATTGGATCTCACTTGTGTTTCTTCCTTAGCCACAGGATTAAAGTGCTGAGGATTGCTGACTTCACCTATCCAGGGGCTGGATCGATGATGTGGCTAAGGCCTTCTAGTGGATTCCACCTTGGAGATGCGTTGACATGGCATGTATGTGCATGCAGGTCGAAGTTGGTGCCAATTGGGCCCAGACACAGGCCGAGCGGCCTGGAGGTGGGGCCAAGCGGCCTCTGGTGTGGCCGGGCGGCCTGGGGACTTAGCCATGTGGCCAGTCACCTCCTGGTTTGGCTCCATTTTTCCATGTTTGAGTATGTTTTGTCACCTACATTCAAATATTTCAACACAACTCAGTGGAGATATGTTAGTGGCAAAGGTTTGTCCATACTTTGATGTATTTCCCTTCAGTATTCTTGGATAGTTGATGGTCGTAGATAGTGCAATAACGATCGTCAACAATCACAAACATTAAACATCCCACCATTTTGTTTTCCAATGGGATGACAACCGCTGCATGACTGTAGATGTTGTAAGCTGCCTCTATGCCATGTGGAGGAAGCAAAAGTTTGCTCCTATGCGCAGCACGGTTTATCACTGGCTAAGGCTAATTCATGATGGCAACACAATTTCGATCACGTCATTCATGACAAGGATCGCTAATGGGTTGGGAGTTTTAGCGAATGCCAGAATAGCCTTCATGCATAATGACCCATCACACATGATCAATGAGCAGCACTTCATCTAGGCACATTTTTTGGAAAAAGATCGCGGTAGGGGAACTTATCATGACGTTTAGGGGATATGAGTTTGAGCTACCGCTCCCCACGCAATAGTTCAAACTCTATTCTATGAAATCACTAACCATGCAGTTAGAGACCCGTGGCCAATGACAATGAGCTAAGGGAAGAATCCGCAAGGCACAAGAAGATGCACACTCTGTAGGGCTAGACTCTCTTGGGTTAACCAAGGCCATTGGACCCTCCTAGGAACCCTAGGGAGGGGCACTCGCTTGGGAAAACTTGGGAGAATCCTAGCACAACTCGTGGAACACCGAATCCGGTGTGCCCTTAGCACACCCGACGCAGTCGAAGCAATATAGCGGAGGTGAGGAGTATTATGGTCATGGTGTACGTCTGTCCACATCTGCCTGCTACACCGATGATGGACTCTCGAGGAACCTAAGTTCCCTCTTTGGGACTTTGAACCTCCAAGAGCATTGCACCTTCGGGATGATGGACAACCTCAACGAGATCAATCAATGCACCATCGAGATGTAGCAGCAAGGAGTTGACCACAACATGCTCTTGGAGACAAGGGCGACTGTTGACTGCATGTATGAGCAGAACCTCCAGTACTACAACTACCAGGGGTTCTATCCTAACTGAGCTTTGTAGAAGCTTGGGGAGGAAAACCAAACAAACGGAAGGTATGTGTGCCACACCACCCCTTCGTGCATGCCTATATTTCCCCAGAAAGTTGCCAAGTCCTATCTGAATGACCGTTTCTGTCCTACCATGTGATTAGTATTGTATCTTTAATTTCAGCATGTTTAATTCTAGTTTGCTTAGTTAAATTCTAGTTTAAAAAAATGTGTGTATCATAATAAATAACTCCCATGATTAAGTTCACATGCTGGCTTCATTTTCGAAATGATGAATAGTTGCTCAATCAAGTGAATGACTTAATTCTTGGATGTCAAATTATGCTTATCTTAGTCCTATGTTGGTGAATAGAAAGAAGTGAACCAAAAGTTCTATCTTGTGGATGTCATTTGTGATAACAAGCCTAAGGTGTTGGGAGACAATGATATGACTTAAAAGAAGGGTGACTCTTTCATGTTCCTAGTAAGATGAATACCTTAGGTTTTTATTTTGAAAATGACAAAATTAAGCTCCCCCTTGGTTTAGATTCCAAATAGAGCAAAAAAATGCTTCAAATATTCTAAACCGCTACAAAGAGCTACTTAGAAATGTTTTGAGCATTGTCAAGTTTTGAGTCTCATTGAGTAGAAATATCACCTTATGTTGATAGCTCGAGTACACACACAACAGATGCAAGTGATCCATTCCAGACTTTGCATCGACCAAAAATTCTCCAAATACTTCTCATATTCCCTAAGGCTTCAAAATTCCAGGAGGAAAGGTATGGAGCTAAGAGAAAAATGCATGCAAAGTCAAGGCAAAAAGAAAGAAAAGTGTGTGCAAAAGCACGGCAAAATGAAAAGCATGCAAGTTCAAGCCTGGTAAAAATAAATAAAAGATCCATATCCACTCCAAATCTATGAAAGGCTATAAGGGATGAAAATTTAGAGAAGGAGACACTTTGTTACACAACTCGTACTCCAGCGATCAAATAGAAGAAGTGATAGGGTACACTCTTTTGGTCCAATCTTTGGCTCAACAAAATAAACATTCTAAGTGTGCCACATTCTCTCCCACCAAAAGCTCCACAAATGCCTTAGTGTAGGAAAATATTGGCCAAAATCATGGCCCTTGGTGAGGAAATACTTTTGAGCGATCGAGAGTACCTTGGGGCAACTTCTTTTGTTTTGAAAATCTAGAAAACACCTGAGAAGGACATCCAAAAAGAATGAGTTAGAATCATTTTTGCAATAAATTCGTTCTATCTCCCAACTGCCCTAGGCAAGGTAAGCAAAAAGATGCACCACATGAATTACATGAGGTGATCTTTGATTATTTTACTACTAGGGCAAAAGTTTGAGTGTTGAGTTGCATATAAGATTTTTCCTTCATCTTCAATATCGCAACAACTCCTGATCCACTTTCGGTCTTACCTTTGCTCGAGGACGAGCAAAAGTCTAAGCTTGGGGCAGTGTTGGTGGTCATAATCTAACTGATATAAACCGTCAACTATCCACCAAATGAAGCGAAAGCATGTGAATAAATTGGACAAACCTTTCTACTAATAAGTTCCACAAGTTGTGTATAAATATTTGGTTGTAGGTATGAAAATACATGTAAAAAGGATGAAAATAGGACAAGGATCAAAGATGGAACGCATTGGCGAAAATGCCATGGTCGCCTGACCATCTCAGGGCAAATCATTGGCCGCCCGGCCACTGCCAGAGCCCAACCATGGCTGCCTAGCCATGTGTTGTGGCCTCCTGACCATCCACCCGAGCCCGTTTTCCACATCTTTGATCCTACATGCAAAGAAACACAATATCAAGCACATCGACCCATGGAACCAAGCATTCAATGTATGCAAGGGGCGAAAGACCACCAACACAAGTATCATTGACATCATCAATCCAAGGGAAGTGCCATGCAAACAGTCAAGATAAAACACATGGCCGCTCGACCATGTTTCCTGGGTGCCTGGCCTCCCTTCGGACCCATTTTGCATGTGCACCAACTTTTGCCATGTGCCAATCGATGTGGGCAGTGGAGATCAACTGTTGGATCACCAAAGGAGGAAAATCCTATGGCCACTCGGCCACCGACCTTGGCTGTCCAGCAACCGACCTACTCCACCATCGACATTAGTCACCTACAAATACCCCCACTCACTGGTTTGGACTATAAATAGGTTCCGGAGGTCATTTGGAAAGGTGTGGAGAGTGAGAGAAGAGCTACAAGTCCTACCTTATAGTGTTTCACTCCTTTCTTAGTAGTTAGGTTAGTCCTGGGAGTTAGAGTTGAGCTTTGCCTTGGAGTCTCCGTAGTTATCTTCGAGTTTGCGGTAAAGCATTGTGTCTTTGTACTCAAGTTATTTTCAATATAATTCCAATTATATTTTACTCTAAATTCTATCTCCTGCAAGTGTGATGTAACTTTATTTGCATGCTTGCTAGGCTTAGATTGTGTTTTACTTTGTTATTCAAATCTTGTTATTCTTGCTAGTGCTATAACTCAACCCTAGACTTAGATGCTAGACTCTGGCTAGATCCCCTCCTTTGACCAAGGAAGATCTACTGTGTTCAAGACTTTTATAGCGTGCCTATCCTCTCCATGCAGCTTTGCTTGGTAGCCCCACTCCGGTAACAGCGTGTGGTGTGCTTATGTAGCATAGGCCTGTCGTTCAGGAGGCCCAGTAGGTGATAGTTAGACTCTCTTTTGGGACCAACTATCTACTCCTTGGTAACCTTGAGACTCTAGAATTTCGCTCAATGCAAGACCCTGACTTGTTTCTTTGAATCTCTTAAGTTTGACACGAATAATCTTTATAGCTGAGTAGAAGTAGAGTTTGGTGACTTTATCTCACTCATTGTCCTCCTAGGCAACTATACCTTTCTACCGATATCTTTGATAGGTCACTACCTCTCCACCATACACCTATTACTTTCACGCTTAATCCTATTTAATTATATTTGGTATAATTTATCTAAGTTTATAGCTTGTTTGATTTGATTTTATACAATTACATTCTCAGGCCTACCACTTCCCTGTGGAAATTTACAATACTCGGAATACTCTAGGTGAAAGGCTACAACAGTCTCTATGTGCTTGCGGAGTAAAATCTGTTTAGGCTAAAAGACGCCAACTATATACACTATAAAATCATCAACAGTGACTAGGCAATAGAAATTACCACCAATGCTTTGGTATGTAGTAGGACCAAAGAGGTTCATATGGAGAAGTTGAAGTAGCTTGGACGTTAACGCTAGACTGTTCATGGGATGGAGGCTTGCAACTTACTTGCTAGCTTGACATGTGCTACAAAGATTGTCTTTTTGAGTTGGCTCACCCCAATGTGTGCTATGCATCAATGCCATAGCCAACTCATGGAAGAATCAGAGATGATGTGCATTTTTTAAGATGTTTGCGTGGTGGAGAAGTCAACCAAGTATAGATGGTTGTGCCTAATTCCCTTAAAAGGTTGATCTATCATTGTCATTTTACACTAAAGCACATTATTTTCAAAGGTGTATGTTAGTCCAAGATAATACAATTGTGTGACTAAAAGAAGATTGAAACTAAGAGATTGTTTGACTAAAAGAAGATTGAAACAAAGAGACTTAAACAAACGACACATTGGAGATGAATAAAACATTAGAAATAGCTATCTTACCCAACCAAATTGTGCTTAGAATTATCACCAAAGGTGACATTCTCTTTTTCTTTGGGGTCAAGTGTGGTGAACATAATGTCCTTGCCAAACATGTGTTGAGTTCATCCACTATCAAGGATGATGTGTCAAATAGGTGCCCGATCTTTCGATGAGAGCTGGGGATAACTCGATTTGGATAGTTGCTGTTCTTGCTGTGCCAAGAACACCCCCAACCTACAAGCAAATTGAAGAACAAGCATGAATGAGTGGACAAGCAAACAGCACACAGATCTTGCCTGAAGGATGAATCTCTCAAACACGAAATGAGGTTCTGAATCGAGTAAAACAGGTGCTCAGCTGAGTCACGAGTTTACAAGGAAGAAGCAATAGCTTTCTTTCAACAAAACAAAACCTAAAACTAAATGGTGGCTGCTACTAGTATTTATAGGTGTACTAGCCACAAGCTAGAGGAAATCCTAAATGTCCACACTTAATGGGCCAAAACAAAGCCAAAAGCCCAGTCATTGGCTTCTTCCACTAGCATTCAAAACTTATGTACAAGTGTTATTTTGATGATTCTGATCCGCTCCATTTGAATCTGATCGTGTGGTTGGATCCATGTGAAAGTAGACGTCGAGATCTTTCCAACCACTAATTTTCCTTTATCACCCTTCGGAGTCAAGAGATATGACAACTTTAATCTGTGATATTTGTTGGCCAATTCGGAGGATCCGAACTAGCAGTGAGGTGTTGTTTGCTGATAAGAACGGATGCTCCAAACTAGCATCCTGAGCCCCCTTCCTTCTTCAGGTCCTCTCCTTATTCCTAAGCATGATACATTGATCACAATATTTTAGTAGCATCCAATCTTGAAAAGAGATAATGTGGTTTGCTAGGAATGACTTAACCTGATAATTAATTTGGTGAGCTCGAGCACGAGTCATTGGTCCATCGTGTACATGTTTGATTGTGTCGTTAGCAGTGATGTCCTCATCGTCCTCCCCTTCTTGCATTTGAGTCATTCTCGACTCAAGAACATCCTCTTCTCCCATATGTTGTCACAAATCTGAAATGTTAAAAGTAGGGCTACCCACAAAACCTACAGGCTCCTCAAGTTTGTATGCATTATCATTTATTTTCTCTAGCACCTCGAAAGGTCCATCAGCACTAGCCAACAACTTAGACTTCAGGGAACCTATCTTTCCTCAAATGAAGCTACACTAGATCACTTGGTGTAGGACTGAGACGTGCGACTAGAGGGGGGTGAATTGGAGCACTTGAAAAACTCAAAATCATAGCCCCCAAACTTGGTGCACAGAAACTTCACAAGAATCCACGCTAGGCACCGTCCACTAAACAGATACAAGCCTAGCAAGCGCAAGGTGCCATCGACTGAAAGGATACACACCAGGTGAGAAAGAGTAAGCAACTCAATGACCACAATGATCACAAGTCACCGCAAGCACCGAAACTTGCAAGTTCACCACTTGACACCCACCGCACCAAAATGCGACTTACTGGAACACAGCAAGTAAAGAGTATGGTCAGACAGTGGGAAAAGCAAATCCAATGCAAAAACATAGCGGAAAAATGAAATCTCAGAAATGGGACAGCAGCCCTGGCTTCAGCGGACTATGCGGTGCTAGGGGCCGAACGGTCCGGTGGCACCCGATAATCCAGTGGAGGGCCGGACTGTCCGGTGTAGGACCAAGACGTGCGTGTCGAGGGGTGGGGAGAGAATAGGAGCACTTTAAAACTCAAACTCACAATCCCCAAAATTGGTGCTTGAGAAAAGAACTAGACACCATCCTACTGAATAGATACGTGTCTAGTAGCGCAAATGTGACGTCCACTAAGAGGATACGCACCAAGCGAGAAAAACCGTGAGCCAAACCAACAAGGGCAATGAGGCAATGGATCTTGCAAAAACCACCACACGACACTCACCGCACCAAAGTGCATCTTACTAACTCACAGCAAGCAAAGAGAATAGTCTGGAAGTGGGGAATGCAAAAATCCGAAGCAATAACATAGAGGAAGAACAAACAGCAAGAAACACAGCTGCAATCCCGGCAGAGCCGGACTGTCCAATGGCAGGAGCCAAACTGTCCAGTGGCACCGGAGAGTCTGGTGACCTCTGCCGGACTATCCGGTGGGAGAGGCCACGGGCAGACCCCAACACCGGACTATCCTATGGGCTCTGTCGGACTGTCCGGTGGAACCAGATTGTTTGCTGGCCTTGCCGGATTGTCCAAGTAGAATCGCAGAGAAGGGATTTTCACACCCAAAACTGACCAAATCTTGTCCAATCTTCACGAAATTTTGCACAAGCAATATAGACCCTATTCCTAAGCTTTTCCCAAAAGATCAACGCAAAATGACTAAGAGATCAGCGGGAATTTCAGATCTCGTAAGATGGCAATCTTTGGGCAAGAAAGGGGAAAACTCAAGGGGGACTTGTTCGTGGCAATCTAGCAGGATTGAGATAATCTAAGTCATAATCTCCACGTCCTAGCAAGTCCAAAGGAGCCAAAAAAAAATAGGATTAACTCATTGGAAAAGAAAATCACCAAAAACCCTTGAGATTCATCCAAAAACCAATTAGAAAGGGGGGAGGGAGATGGCTACACACATGAGCACGAATTGGGGACGAATCTTGCCTTGATTAGATGTAGAAATCAGTGCTTACATGGTTCAACTCAGCCTACCACCCTTCATTCTCCTACTAATGCAAAGTACTAGCCTAGGGCACTCTCAAATCCTAAGCTAAGCACCCGGTTTAATCTTAAGCTCTTAGCTGGTTGGAAACTAAGCCTAGGGTTTCTTGAGCTGGAAGAGTCATCCAAATGATCAGCCACTTAGGTATATATAGCCCAGGCCTAATCGACACATTGTCCACTAAGACCCCTATATTACATAAACGCCCGTAGGGGCAAAAATGGGAAAGACTCGACTTTCTTGGGGATGGATGACCACGACGGATTCTTGATCTTCTTCGGATGCACGCAAACTCCCGGATGACGCCCATGTGGCCAGTAGTCCAAATCTGTCGATCGACCCCTGTTTTAAAGTCAGAAACCGGGAAACTTTAGGGTTTCCTTCCTAGGCCTAGAACTGGCCTACTCCACAGCTCATCCTGTTCTCCCAAATATGGTTTCAAATCTACAATGTTAAATGTGGGACTAACGTCAAAATCTGCAAGCAACTCAAGCTTGTATGCATTATCATTAATCTTTTCAAGCAACATAAAAGGACCAGCAGCTCGAGGCATAAGTTTGGACTTTCTCAAATCTAGGAAACGTTCTTTGTGCAAGTGTAACCACACCAAATCACCTAGTTCAAAAAGCACTTGTTTTCTACCTTTACTACCAGCAAGTTTGTACTTCTCATTCATGTTTTCAATAATATTCTTAGTTGTTTCATGTAAGCTTCTAATAAAATCAGCATGTTATCACGCATCCAAATGCAAAGGTTCCTTGAAAGGCAAAGATATCAAATAAAACCATAAACCATCTAGAAAGAACTAAGCTTTGTGGTAGAGTGAACGGATCTGTTGTAAGCAAACTGAATATGAGGTAAACACTCTTCCCACATTTTCAAATTTGCTTTCGAAATTGCTCTAAGCGTAGTAGACAAAATTCAATTAACAACTCCAGTTTGACCATTAGTTTGGCGATGACATGCAGTAGAAAACAAAAGCTTTGTTTCCAATTTATTCCATATGCTCCTCGAAAAATGACTAAAAAATTTTGCATCACAACCCGAAACAATAGTATTTGGCAACCTATGTAAACGAACGATCTCATGGAAAAACAAATCAGCAATGTAAGAAGCATCATCCATCTTATGACTAGGCATAAGGTGTACCATTTTGGAAAACCGATCCACAACAACAAAAATTCTATCTCTCCCCCTCTTGGTCTGAGGCAACCGCAAAACAAAATTGATATAAATATCGGCCCAAGGAATACTGGCAGCAAGGAGAGGCTAATAAAGACCATGTGGATTAATGCGAGGTTTAGCTTTATTGCAAGTAGTGCAGCGTGCCACATATCGTTCAATGTCCCGCTTCAACTTTGGTAAGAAAAATGAGCAGCCAGCACATCCGTCATTTTCGTCACAACAAAATGACCCATCAAACCACCTCCATGCGCCTCCTACAAAAACAAAAGACGAATGGAGCTATCTAGGGACACATAACTTGTTAGCCCGAAAAAGAATTCCATCATTCAGGACATACTTATTCCATGGTCGTCCATCTCTACAATTTTGAAAAGCCTCTTGAAAGTCAAAATCAGCAGCATACAACCCTTTTTTGGACTCTAAACCAAAGATACGATGATCAAGTTGTGACAACGTAGTATAACGGCGAGATAAAGCATCCACAATGATATCCTCTTTTCCTTTCTTGTGCTTAATGATATATGGAAATGAATCTATAAATTCAACCCATTTAGCATGTCATTTATTTAACTTAGCTTGACTTCTAGTATGTTTCAAAGATTCATGATCAGAGTCTCCAAAACACAAACAAAGGCATATAAGTCTTTATCATAAGTCGAATAATTTAGGGATGGCCCATTCAACTTTTCACTAAAGTACACAACAAGTTTACCTTCCTATAGAAGCATGCCTCCAATCTCAATTCCGCTTGCATCATATTCAAGCTCAAAGGTCTTACCAAAATCCAGAAGTTGTAGTAGAGGTGCATGTGTCAACTTATTTTTTAGCGTGTTGAAAGCTTGTTGTTGTGCCGGACCCCAATGGAACGTCACACCTTTCTTCGTCAACTCATTAAGCGGGGTAGCAATGGTGCTGAAATCTTTTATAAAGATTCGATAAAATCCTGCAAGACCAAGAAAACTATGCACCTGTGTAATAGTCGTCGGTGTCAGCCAGCTCCTAATGGCGTTAATCTTCGTCTCATCCACTTCAATTCCCTGTGGAGTAATAACATAGCTAACAAATCCATCTTGATCGGTGCGAAAGGTGCACATCTCAGGTTTAGCAAATAAGCGCGCATTGCGTAGCGCAGCAAAAATAGCACATAGGTGATGAAGATGTTCCTCCAAAAGATTTGCTATAAGTTAAAATATCGTCGAAATAAACCACCACAAATTTCCCAATAAAAGAACGGAGAACCTCATTCATTAAGCACATGAAAGCGCTAGGTGCATTAGTTAACCCAAAAGGGATGACTAACAACTCATACAAGCCAAACTTTGTTTTGAACATAGTTTTCCATTCATCACCTAATTTCATTCGAATTTGATGGTAGCCACTACGCAAATCAATTTTGGTAAACATGATAGAGTCACATAATTCATCAAGCATGTCATCTAGGCGAGGTATAGGATGAAGATAATGAATAGTTATATTGTGAATGGCTCTACAATCAACACACATACACCACGTACAATTTTTCTTAGGAACCAAAATGACAGGAACATCACAAGGACTAAGGCTCTCACATACGTACCCATGGTCCAATAGCTCTTGGACTTGTCTCTCCTTAGTCTCCTCTGGATTGGTCTTATATGCAGCATGGCTGGGCAAAGCGGCACCCAAAATCAAATCAATTTGATGCTCAATCCCTCGCAAAGGTGGTAAGCCGGGTGAAATTTCAGCTCGGAATACATCTTTAAATTCCGCAATAGGTTAGCAACAGCAGGCGGCAACGAGGGAGGCATATCATCAAGCGAAAATAGAACCCCTTGCACAATGCAGCATAGCCACAAGCATCATCGAAAGCAAAAGCAGCAATATCAGATTTTGTAGGAAGCATAGCATCACCATTTAACTTAATAGCAGGAGAACTAGTACATGGTGTGGATGGTTCAGTTTTATGGGGCACAACAGATGTAGATGCTTACTGATTCGTAGAAACTAAAGCCTTATCACGTTTAGCAGTTTCAGCTATGCCCCTATCATATTTCACAATTTCAGTAGGGTCAAAGGAAGCAACGTAATTTTCTTGACTTTATGCATGAATATGTATGTATTAGTTCTACCATGGTGTGTTGCATCAGTATCAAATTCACAAAGTCTACCCAACAAAAGAGAACATGCTTGCATGAGAACAACATCGCAATCTGCATAGTCATGGTATGTACCAATAGAAAAATGGACACGTGCAGTATATGTTACCATGGCCCTACCGTTGTTGTTAGGCCACTGAATATGATATGAATGAGTGTGGGAACGTGTAGAAATACCAATTTTTTTGACAAAATCAGTAGTCACCAAATTATTGCAACTTCCACCATCAATGATAGTACGAACACGGCACTTGCTGATGATAAAATAAATCCAAAATAGATTATGCCACTAAAACTTGTCCTCATGTTCCACCTGTGCACTCAAAACATGTTGGACAACATATGTGCCATTGTGGACGTAGTCCTCTACATCATCTTCGTCATAAGCATATGCATTCTCCTCAGTAGCACCTGCAATGTTATCATGTAATACCAAATCATCTTCAACATCATTAGCGTTGATATAACCATCGGTATCTGTAGCAATGTAGGCTTGCTTGCTCAGACACTCCCTCATAACATGTCCCATGCCTTTGCACCAATGCACACAATGTTGGATGGTGATGTAGTAGGAGTAGTAGCGCTAGAAGTATCCGTCTTCGCTATTTTTGGCACAAAAGCAAATTTGCTCACCTCAGGCTTAGCAAGCATCTCTGGTGGTGGAGGTAGAAGGCATCTCAGGTCAACTGGTGCTGCTCGTCCCTTGCTCGAGGATAACCTATAAGAAGAGGAAGCACCAAAAGTGTTGCACAAAAGTTGCGCACATATCTTGTATAACTGGAGTAATGTCCGCCCTAAAATAACCAATAAGCTTGTTTTGTTGCGCAAATTACCTTTTTAGCTTTTCCTTTGAGACATAGTCATCGTCGTCTCTTGCCATGGTTAGTGAACACATGACAAAAGAAAACGAAAGAAGATTATCCATATCTAGTAGGTAGGTGGGATCTCTCAAAGTCGACGTGTGTACCAAGCGCTTGCAAGTATTCTTTACCCTGCACACTAAAGGATGATGGCAATCTGGAAGAGGCAATGGTGGCCAAGAGGCAATAACACACCTGGAGAATGGGATGATTGCAAGACCGACATATTCAAGAGAAAATATAGTGGAGCTTGGGATGGCTCAATATGTGGCCAAGCAAAAACAATATCGTTATAGATTAGCAAAGCTGAATAATGATCCAAAGTAGGTGTTTGTTGCTGGAAACAAGCTATTCAAAATCGAAGCACCCAAGTGTAAGTAGTATGACATGGTGGAAGGTGGAAGGTGTAAGGTGAAACAGCACCAACAACAAAAGCCTTCCCTGCTGCAACTCATTTCTCTTTATTTTGTTTTTTTTGGCACTCTTTTTTTACTTTTGTCAACAGCAAGGAAGTGCCACACAAAATTTCAAAACAAACGGAAATAGGATGTGGACTATGGAGCCAAAATAGCGACAACAAGCACGTCAAACACAAGCGTGCAGAAACTTCAGGGGCCGAAAACTCGATCTTCCAGACCGATTTTCGCAAAAATAATTTCAACAAACCCAACAAAGCAGGGGAGAACCAAATGTGAAATTTCTTCCATTTCTGAAAATTTATATTTTTCCCTATTCCAAGTTCGGACGAGAAAATTACGGCCATTTTACTGACGACACCTCAAATTCGGGTTTCAACTGTAGCAGAAATGACAAACGGGCTATGGATGACGTGATATGGATGGACAGTGGTGGAAACACAGTCACTATGATGATGAACAAACTTCAACCAGTAATGAACTCAACCACAGAGGATGAAAACTCAACAAAGCAAACTAAAAACGAATATTGTGCACTAAGGGTTTTGGGACAGCAGAATTTTTTTGGCTTTTTTTGGACTCTAGGTATAAAAACTAAATGAATCTAAAGGGATACAAGGAATTACCTAACAGGCAACCTAGAAACTGATACCAATTGATAGGAGTATGCCCGATCTTCCGATAGATAAGTCGGTTTAGGGGTGGAGAACTCGACGTTGGTGAAGAAGGCTCCAAGCGAAAGGTTCAAATCCTTGCAATCACTACACCACTACTCCGATGGTTATCGACCGTGTGACGCATGCAATCGACCTCGCCAAGAAGGCTATCGTTCCTGCAATGCAACCAAGAGAACACAAGCCAGAATGAGGAAATCGTAAATCTCAATTGAGTTGCACAAGTTGGGGTTTCACAGACCGATACATGGCGAACTATTCACGACAGAATACTCTTTAGCAAAACCCAAACCCTAACTTGGGTGGATGGATTCCAACACGATACGTGGGCCAACAGCCCAAAAAGGCAGCGCAGCATCTTGGACAGATTATGTCTGCCCAATTGCGACGTGAATTCCCGTCGAATCCGAAGCCCAAATGACCTAGAACCGGCGACGATTTTAGTGCAGACTGGTCCTAGAGGCTGAGGAAGTTGACTCTGAGTTGAATTCGCCCTCCTTCTTGACTTCATCACGCACCTTGCCCTCTTCCAGATGCGAGCTGGTTTCCAATGCCTTCATGGTCCTCTCCTAAGTTCCTAAGTACAATATAATCAACAATATCATTAACTAGCATACCATCCTCATAAGTATAAGTACGAGCACTTAGGAATGAGATCACTTGTTGGTTCAATTGTTTTGCACGTGTTCTTGTAATGGGACCTTGCATATGCCTAGGAGTGATGTCCTCATCACACGGGGAGCTTCCCCGGGTTGGCGACATGTTGATGAAACCTACCGCTCCACTGAGCTCCCCTTTTCCCATCAAGCTCGCTACCCCGCCGAGCTTGCATCCCACACCTCTCTCCTAGCCCAATTCCTCCTCCACCGGCCATCACCCTTAGATTCCACGCACCCGGAGCTCTACCTCACCTCTCTCTACTAGCCTGATGCGTCGCCCTCTCCTACCCACCTCCACTAGAGCCACCACCACGTGAGCACTCCTTGACACCAGAATGCACCCACGTTGCCGCCGGCTAATATTCGCCGCACACAAACTGCCAGAGCTTGATTAGCTACTTCCAAAGCTCTGCCCTACCTTCCTATACCCCACCAACATCTCGCCGCCACCTCTCCACCCTCCACAAGAGCCATCACGCCCCTGTTCCTCACCGTCAGTACACACCCCATGGCACCGTCGCATGGAGACCCCACCCCCAGCCACCAAAAACTACACCCAACCCCGTCACCTGACTTCCCTCAATAGTCTAGTCATTGCTTCGGTGACATCATCGCCAGAACCGCCGCCGACGTTGTGAACTACCGGTGAACCAAGCTCCAACTGCCGCCGTCCAGTTCGACCTGACTGTCCGGCTTGACGAACCGAATGACGTCGCTCCCCTGACGCCGTCCTCTCTTCAACCGCTGCCGCATGGGCCCGCGCCGTCAGCTGCGCCGTTCCCGCCTGGTTGGGCCGTCCCAGTTGACCGCGCCGCTTCACGCGTCGTGCGCTTAGGCCAACACAGGCTGAGCTTCCCTAGCCTAGGTTGCATCCCCCGCAAGCCAGGTTCAACAGTTCACCTGGCAAAAGTCCATCCCCACCTCTTGAACTATTTTCCAAGGAATGAATCAACATCCTCTACACCAAATATTTCATATCTTCCCCGTTCCAATTAAGATTTAGGTGATTCTTGCACCTAAATTCAGATAAACTCAAGCCCTATGCATCCATACACTTTTCATACTCTCTTCTTCTGGCTGGAAGACATCGCCATGCCACCATGATGCTGTCCTACGCCCAGTCAGTGCTTTGCACTGGTCTCACAAATTTTGTGAGCCTGGTGATCGATGTCGTATGCTCCCATTTCACCCCCCCTATCGCTCGTGTGACTTCGATACAAAGTCCACAGCACTACAACCACCGCCCCTGCTCGTGTTCATGAAATCCCCTCCCCTAAGCTTAGTTCCTCACTCACCTCGCAGAGCAAATCCACCACCGCTCCTCTCTCACCAAGGAAAATAGCAGCAAACTCCTCCTATGCTCGATGACTCTTGGGTAGGATAGTTCCTCATGTGCTTCTACATCGTCTCCACCCTTTTTGTCTGTTTCTTCTTCCTCTAGGAAATCCACCACCCTCTTCCCTAGGAAAAGAGACATAAACCATCCTCAACCTTCCACCAGCTCTTTCACCAGATTATGAACCTAGCACTCTTCTTTGTTGAGTGTATACTCATTGCTAACTTCCTAAAAATCCTCCTCCAAGCCGTCGTTTTTGAACTTCCCTTGGCACCAGACTGAAAGTGCAAATAGTTGTGAACCTATAGCCCAGAATCTGCATCCCACTTCCCTACATACTCTTTGCCGAAATCTTTGTCCTATGCCTCCTAATCATTCTCCGCTTAGTGACCCTTCCCCGGGCCGAGTAGAAGTAAGAAGAAGGCTCCTGCTAGTAAAGTTGTGCAAAGCTGAAGGAGTAAAGAAAAGAGCTAGTAACAGGAAAGAAGATAGAAGAAGAGGTGCTTGGGTCAAAAAGAGAGGTAACGAGAAGATGGCTATCCCAAATAGCCACTTCTTCTCTAGCCCGCCCTCCGTCTGCTGATACAACAACAGCAGTTGGAAAACACAGCAGCTCCACACTTCTAGAAGCGTGCCTAACCTACTTGAGTAGGGGTTTCTGCCCTATTTAAGTGGGGTAGTCTACCTTCTGTTAGTGCTAGTGTGGGATAATCTAGACCCCTAAGGCTCGCGAATCCTCTCACGAGTGAGGAGTTGCCCTGATTATACCACCGTCTAGAGAGCAGAAAGTGCCTTGCTAAATTTCTACCGCTCTCTAGAAAACCTGGTCTGAAGCTTCTAGGCGAAGTGAAGCTATTGGATCAGCCTTCCAAGTTCATGAGGTCGAAGACACATTTGTGTGTGGAGGCTTGCATCAAACGACCCTAGCGGAGAAGAAAAGAGAAATGACAAACGAGCCGAACCAACCAAGCGTTTTGATATTAAAGTTCCATCGCCTGTTCGTGCGAAAGATCAAGCTTCTATTGTGATCAGAAGTAGCTTAGCTGAAGTAAAGCTATCTCTGGAAATTCTCTATGCTAAATCTTAAGGACGAGATTCATTTTAAGTGGGGTAGATTTCTAACACCCCAAAAATTAGCTCCAGAAATTTTCTTCTAATCTCCCTCCAATTCAAAATCAAGTTTTCGAGATCTTGCTTGTCATCATGTGTATTATTATGAGCTCAACAAAATCTCCAAATAACCCAAATATTTTCCCACCAAGATCTTCACAAAAATATTCTCTCCAAAATCCTTTTTCAAACACCCAAATTCCAAATCCAAAAACAAAAGAAGAAAAACGGGAAAATGCCTTCCTCCTCCCTGGCCGCCAACCCATTCCTCGACCCATCCCCTCCTCTTCCCCATTTCTCTTTCGGCTGAGCCCATCCCTAGCCCACTCCTTCCCCCCGCGGCTAACTAATGCCACAGCGCCCCTCCTATCACTTCTATGCAAGCCTGCCCAACAGTCTCCCTCCACCTCCTCTGCCTCCATCTTCCCCTGCCGGGCACGCACAACGTATGCGCAGATGGTGCCGCGCCTCCCTGGCCCGCCGTTGGTCCCACCCCCTTTTTCTATTGCACCGCTATGGTGCTCTTTCACAATGCTACAGGCTACCATTTTGCCAGCCCATGCACCACCCTCCTCGCATATAAATAGGCAGAGCCGCGCCACCACCGCTACACCGCACCCACGCCAAAACCGGCGCCCACCTTCTCTCCCTTCCGCTAGCTCAACTGTCCAGGGACCACATGGGGAGCTTCCCCGGGGTGGCGACGCGTCGACGGAGCCTGCTGCTCCACTGAGCTCCCCTTTTCCCATCAAGCTCACCGCCTTGCCGAGCTTCCATCCCACACCTCTCCGCCGGCCAAATTCCACCTGCACCGACAATCGGCCTTCGATTCCCCGCATCTCGAGCTCTGCCTCGCCTCCTCTACCAGCCTGACACCTCATCGTCTCACACCCACCTCCACCAGAGCCACCACCGCACGAGTGCTCCTTGACACCAGAACAGACCCGCATCGCCGCCGGCTAAAATTCACCACACACCAACCGCCGGAGCTCGATTACCTACTTCGAGAGCTCCACCCTACCTTCCTATACCCCACCAGCATCTTGCTGCCACCTCTGCACCCTCTTGCCGTTAGTGTGCATCCGCACCGCCATCGCGTGGCGACCCCACCCCCAGCCACCAAAAATTACACCAACACCGTCACTTGACTCCTGTCGCCAGTACCATCGTCGCTTCGGGGACGTCGTCGGAGCAACCGCCGCCGATGACGTGAATTGCTAGCAAACCAAGCTCTAACCGATGCCATCTAGTTTGACCAAAACATCCTGACTCGACGGACCGGACGCCGTCACCCCCCTGATGCCGTCCCCTCTCCTTTAGTCGCTGCTGCGTGGGCCCATGCCGACTGCCATCAGCCGTGCTGTTCCCGCCTCGCTGTGCGGACCCAGTTGGTAGCGCCGCACCACATGTCACACGCGCGGGCTGACATAGGCTAAGCTTCCCTGGCCTATGTTCAACAGTTTGCCAGATAAAAGTCCATCCCTACCCCTTGAACTATTTTCCTAGGAATAAATCTACACCCTCTACACCAAATGCTTCATATATTCCCCATTCCAACTCTGATTTAGGTGATTCTTGTGCCTAAATTCAGATAAACTCAAGCTCTATCCTTCCACACACATTTCATAACCTCTTCCACACACATTTTCAAAGTACATATTTCCACCGATTCAATCAATGCATCTTCTTAATGGTTGCACCGACTAGGTGCAGCCATTGGGTGTAGCCCCCGAGCTTCAAGTTGACTTGAGTAACAATCAGCTTGAAGGTCCAAAGAGCTCTCCCGACTCATTATTGCCCGATTGAAGTCTCCAGGCCTTTGTCCCAATCAGAAAAACTTCAAGAAAAAATTCCCCACCCATTGGGTGTAAACCGGGAAACTGCCAAGAATATGAAGAGCAATTCCTTTACTTGTCACATATGCTTTACCTCGAAAACCCAATCGCTCACAGATCCAACTTTCGTGAACTGTCTCACATGTAGATCAACAACATGTGTCCATCCCGAATATGAAACGCCATCCCTGTACGTGTACTTGCGGAAGTCGAAGCGGCGCTTCACCCACTATATAACTAAAGCCTTAGCCCGTGCATTAATCACACCATCATTGCTTTGTGCATACATCAGAATCCACTGCCAAACACTCCCATTCTTGCAACAGCAGGAACCGCCCTGAGTTTTTCGACTCGGAAGACAAGGTCTTCACTGGCGGCCCCGGCGAATAGGACCCGCCCAGCGATGCCGACCCCCACAGCAACAGCGACGATGGCGTGACGATGTCAAGGGGAAGACGCCACTGGAAGAAGCTGGCAACGACTCCGATGATGACTCCGACCAGTACAATTGGAAGGAGAAGGCGATGCTCTGGGATCTCAACCATCCCGGCCTCGGTGGTCCCGACGAGGAGGAGGACGATGAGGACGAGGATGACGATGACGATGACGGCAACGATGGCGGCGATGACAGCAACGACGACGACGACGGCGATAACGACGACAATGGCAGCAGCGACGAGGATGCTGCCCTGCCCCCCAAGAAGCGCCGCCGTGTCGGCAATTAGACTAGTAGTAGTTAACTACTATTGTAGTATTCCGTAGTGAAGTCCTATGTATCTGTAGGCGTAATCTTGTAATGAATTATATCTTTTTAATGAATGCCTTGTGTTTCTCTTATTCATGAGTTCACCTTTATAGTAATAGAATCTGTTCCTTCTATAAGTAATCACCGTCATATTGCATGGACATAATTTAGCCACTAAAAACAAGATCGCCAAATGAGAGCGCCACCATCCAAAGATTTAGTGAAACTCATGATCCTCCGAGTCAAATGAATTGCTTGAAAATAACTGCCATCAGATGCCTTCAAAATGAATGAAAATATCCAACTCAACTTATCCGACTGAACATTGTCCGACCGAAGTCCAGATAATCCAAAGAAAAGCCACACTGACTAAAACCGTGCTGACTGAACATGAAGAGATCTGCTAACTCATCAGAATCACAGAGAAAATGCCAACGCCATGAGTTTCCTTAAGGAAAAATAGAACTTCCCCAACTTAACGCCGTTAGGTATTAAAGAAGACCAATACCCTAACAGTTCCTTCCAATCGAATCCTCAATCCCCAACCTCCACATTTACTATGCCGCCAGCGCCAACGAATTTGAAACCCTTGTCAAAAAACTTCCTGAACTACACCAGAATCCTTCGCATTCATGGCTCCAAAGAAGAAGACGATTAGTGAACACGGAAACATCAGTGATGGGCTCCCACATGATGAGAACCGGCCAATCCCAATGCCATTTCTTGCTTTTCGTACGTCTTCTGTCTCTGAATCTTATCTAAATCACATTGTAGAAATGGGAGTTCTTCCTCCCAAGGAGTTGGGTGGGTGGAGAGATTGTGAGGGTGAAAAAGTCCCAACAGAAGATACTCACGAGTCTTTGGTTTTTGCCTCTTTCTTCATGTGTGCACTAGGATTACCTCTCTGTTCTTTTGCATGAGGCTTGCTCAATTTCTATTCCATTGACTTGTCTCATCTAAACCCGAACTCCATTCTCCAAATCTCAATCTTTATCCACTTGTGCGAGGCTTTCCTTGGAATTGCTCTCGACTTTGGTCTTTGGAAGTATCTTTATCACTACAAACCTAGTACCCGAGATAGGATTTTGCAAGTAGTTGGAGGAGCTAGCCTAGAGCTACGCAGAGGGCGTAGATCAGTGTACCTAGACATCCCACTCAAGGACGGCAACAGAGAATGGCATTCCGAGTGGTTTTACATGAGCAACCATGCCAATTCATTGCCACCACGATCAGGCCGTCAGCCGAACTCCAAACTCAGCAGTTGGGAAGAGGCACCAATAATAGAAGAGATTGCTGAAGTAGAGATTCTGCTCAAGGATATCTCAGACTTGTAAGATAACGGATTGACTGCTCATGCCATAGTCATACCAGATATCTCAGTGCCAATGCCAAGTGTGGCGGAACCGCCGATTTAATCCGGGCTAAGCACACCTGCCACCTCTGGCTTGCAGTGCGATTAGACCGAACTAAACCCGGTCGTCCGTCGAGAGTCATTCAACTCCCGATATTACCTTTTCCCAGAGGAACCGACATCATACACATCTGACTCACGATGGAGCCACAACAGATACATCATCGCAGGCAGTTGAATAGTAGAAAGTTAAACTTAGTTACAAACCAGTTTTTACATAAAATACAAGTCCAACATAAAGTTATAAGGTAGCAAGTTTGAAAGTCTCTCGCAGCGGAAAGTATAAGTTTAGATCACCATGTTATCACCAAAAGTTTTGCATTGGAGGTACAACATCGAGCCCACCGATGTTGTCCTCGTACCACTCAATCACCTCATCCTAAATGAGGGCATGCCCCGCCTCCGACACAGGTGCACACCATGAATTCCATACCTGCGCTCAAAATGTGGGGGCAAACCCTGAGTACTAATTACTCAGTAGGTCTTAATGGATTTGGCTTACGGCTGACGCGAAGCAGCTTATTAGCAAGTGGATCCTTAGCTTTTAGTTTTTACAGCAACTTTATTAACATAACATCAAGTTTCATTGTCTATACGATTGTCAACATAACAGTAAATTTCCGTAATGTAATATCTCAGATCAAACATGTAGTATTCCAAAAACCATGAGTATTATCATACCGAGAGTTTAAGTAGTTACTACGTTGAACGTCAAAGGCATTGGCATTCCCACACCTGGTGGGCATCAGCGATTCGAATCGATTTTTAATTCCCGGGAATAACTATCATGCCAGGGGTATATGCTTACTAGCCATCGCGTTCCCACATATAGCCCCAATCTTAACCTGCCTCGTCCCAAGTTCGATTCACTCCCGCCTAGCCCCCGGGTTGTGCCCCCATGACGAGCCTGCCGACATCTCGGTCTCCCCGTCATGAGTACCAAGCTCCCCCGGGCCACCTTCCTCTCAACCAGCGGGTAGGAACTTGTCTCTGTGCTTCGGACGAGCCCAGGAAAGACTTTTCCGGTCCCATTCCCCGGATAAGCACTTTAGCAATGTTATGCCGACCAATAGGCGAACAGCGAACGGGCCTTATACGACTCGGGCGGAGTCCGGTGCGACATCATGAATAGTAAATACTGAAAAAAAATCTCCGCCCGGTCTCCATTTGCTTCATGAGCAACAATTACCAGTGATATAACTGTAAGCTTTTGATTTTGAAAACACCTACGTGACGAGTACACACACTCGTGTCTACTCGTACCTAGCAATTTCTAGG
Organism: Paspalum vaginatum; assembly: GCA_030272315.1. NCBI lineage: Eukaryota > Viridiplantae > Streptophyta > Magnoliopsida > Poales > Poaceae > Paspalum > Paspalum vaginatum. The sequence goes on along the minus strand of CM059013.1, from coordinate 29,209,029 downwards.
CATACTCGTCCTACGAACTCTATGAATAGGTGCTAGGGCCAGGGCGGCCAGGAAGTCTAATGCAATTGGTTACAAGCAACTCCTAATGCATATGCGTAATCATCAAGTATAATTTATTTGCTGGGTAGAGTATGGTCCTGCCTACCTTCTTCACTAGGGTCAGTAGCTTCCTCCGGAGCGTAGTCTGGTTCCTGCTGCTGGCCCTCTGGTTCCTGGTGCAACTCCTCTTCTGGTTCTTCCGCGACGGGTTGATTCGACAGTAGTTCTTCGTTCGTGGAATCTATATGTATGACATGATGCAATTGGAGCATGTATTAGTGCAATGCTCGCTTTATGATGTAAGCGTAATGCAGTAAATCAGTGAACTTATGATTCATGGTATAGAGTTATGCATATTGGGGCGAAAGTTGTTTTGTACTAAGAAATCGTACAAGCCATCATCTACGACAGCTTAGCTTGTCACATAAAATAACGTGGGGTGTGCGTAGTGAGGTAGCATCGCTTCAAGTGAAGCGACCGAAGCTTTCATAAAAGTGCATTAATTCTACCAGCTTTCACTTAGAGCCAAAACCTTACATGCACCATCTCCAATTCTAGCAAGTTACTTCATAACCATAGCTTATATCAAACTTAAAGTCATTTTGAAACATTATTCACCATATTACTCTTTTCCTTAAGTTTAATATGTACTTAGTGCAAGACAAGGGCAAAATAGTAATTCAACAGCAAGTGCTAGGGCCAACAATTTTTATACAGAACCTATACATGATAACAAAGTCTTAGTTCAAATTTGGCTATTTTTGGAGATCATTTAGTCCTTATTTCCTATTTATTAGGGTTTTACATGTTTGAATAGAAACAGGGGTAAAACTGTCCATTTCTACTCAACCATCATTCCCATTCTGTAGATCTATTTATTAGAAACACAATGCAACAAAGTTTGCTATTTTTGGATTTTTATACACTTTATTATGATTTTTCAAAGTTTCAGCCTTTTTTTAAAAACATTTTAACCGAACTTAACCAGATCCAGGACCTATCTGTAAATATCCATAGCTTCTGAGGGTTCCTGTGCAAGATTTACAAGACTCAGTACACAGTGCCCGGTATGGAAACATAAAACTGTTAAACTCAGAGGGCGATAGCGCAAAATGTCCGTCTTCCTCCTCCCGTCGTCCTCCTCCTCGCGACGGGAGGGGGAACTCCGGCGGCGCGCGGTCAATCCCGGCCCTGCGGGGCTCGGGAGCTCGCCGCGGAGTGTCGGGGAGAGAGAGAAGAGGACGGGGAACTTTACCCACTACCTCAGACGGCGGGGGAGATCGCGGGGAGGGTCGGCGACGAGTGCCCCTGGCCGGCGAGGTCCGGCGGTGCAATACGCCGGGGTGGAAGGGCTCCGGGCGACGCGGTCTAGGCGGGAAGGTAGAGTCGAGGGCGGCGAAGCTCGGCGTGGTGACGGTTGAGCTCGGGAGTGGACGGAAGTGGCTGGGGCGAGCTCGCGGTGCTTCGGCAATGGCGGACGCGCGGGAAGGAAAGGGGAAAAAGCCAGAGAGCGCGAGCGCGTGGAGGAGAGCTCGAGAAATAGGCTCGGCCTTGCCCTCGCCCCGGTGGCGCGCCGTGCGCGCTGTCCGCGCGCGGCAGGGCCGCGTGGCCGCGGCGGCCGGGAAGGCCGGCGCGTGGCCACGGCCGCTCGGCGCGCAGCGTCGCGTGGGCGCGCGCGGCGGGGAGAGAAGAGGGAGGCGCGTGGGTGAACCCGGTCTATGGACCACTGTGGCTGACAGGTGTGGCCAATCCCAGGAACAGGGAGTACGGCGTATAGACTCGGTGCATCGAGCGAGGGAGCGGAAAATTCATCCGTGCGCTGGCGCGGGCGGGGCTGACAGGTGGGTCCCGCTGGTCATAGAGACGAGAAAATAAAAGAAAATCGAAAAAGATAAAACCCCCTTTGACCAGCTGACCTGGTTTCTAAATTTCGCAAATTTGACCAATTTAGGAGCCGAATTTGAAAAATACCCAATTGAATGAAATGTTTTACATTTTGAAATCTACAACTTTGTCAAAAGGACCTATACCAGATTCCAAATATAAAATGATTTAAATTTGAAATTAACTTGCTGACTCCTGTTTGACCATTTAAAACCCCCAACTTGGAAATTATAAAAGTCCATTTTAGGTACATTTTCATGAAAGGTGAAATATACCAATGTGGCATAGAATCTCATGATCTACAACTTTGGTATTCATGACATGGCAAGATTTTGAATTTTGTTTCACAAAATTTTGAATTTACCAAACAGGCTGAATTTGGCAGAAGTCACATTTTCACATAAAATGACCCAAAACTAGATTTAAACATTCATGCATGCCAAAACACAAAATACCAAAGTCATTCCTTATGGAATTGCCTACAAGTTTGGTATGTAGGGTTTTATGAAAAACACAATTATCTTAAAGTTATATCCGCAATACAAACACAGTTTTTCTGAAAACTAAGTTTAGTTGCTCAATTGACCGAGTTTATGCATGCTTTTCAAGATAAAAAGTCTTTAAAAAGATATCATTATACTAATGTTTTTAGTGTAATGCATTTGAGATGCCTAGGGCATCACACCAAGCCCCCAAGACGAAGGTTCTAAGCCAACAGGTGACACCATCATCACTGAAGGGGCTACTTCACTTGATCTGGTGGCCCTAGAAGTGCAACTCACTATTGGTCCTACTGAAGCGAGACCGTTTGCAGATTTTGAGGTACATCATTATCTCGAACATAACGATCTTCGGTATCAATATCAATATTATTAATGAAATGAACCCCTTCTGCAGAATTGGCTTGATCAAGCTGCACGATGGCGTGAACAACTTGCTCCAGTACTTGGAAGTGATGTGGTCAAGTTACATCAACAGCTGGCTGAGTACGAGGCCACCCATGCTACTGAGACCACTGGTGAGTGTCTGCCCTCTTAGATTGCCGTGCAGCCTATCTCCCAACATATTCTTATATACTCATGCATTGGAATCTAGCTAAGAGAATTACTGATCTAGAAAATACACTAGCTCAGCGAGATGTCGCATACCGTAATGTTGTCCACGAGCATGACGAAGCTCGAGACAATGCCTGGAATTTGCAGCGCAAGCTTAAACTGGAGAGGAAACAGCATGAGGTAACTCATCAAGAAACCCAATTAGCATATTCTTTACTTACAGAAGCCTATAAGTTGAATCGGTCTGCAGCATGAGGCACTGTGATTAAAGAGAGAAATCCAGGAGCTTTGAGAGTCATGAGACGGATTTGAGAAATCCTTCCAAAATACATCCAGCGCCTTGACAGTGCTTCAAACAAGCCACAAGTTAACTCAGGTAGAACTTGAACAGAAGACATCTGAGCTGATTGAAGCCAACCAAATCTGAGTTGAGATCCAGAGCAAAAACTGAGATTTGGACAAGGTGTTGAAGTCCACAAGGCAGGCTCTTAAAGAATCCCAGCTGCTGTCAGAAAAACATCGCCAAGGCATGGAACTTGTAGTGCAGAATTATGAAGTTGCTAAAAAGAACTGCGAGAAACTGAAGGCAGCTCATGAAAAGAGCAAAGAACTGATGAAGTTTGCAATGGCTGCAATGAACACCATGCTGAATATATGCGCCCTAGAAGTTGGAGCTTCGAGGCCGGTATCAGACTTGTGGAAACCTTGGTAGAAGACACCAAGAATCATCTCCGTGGATGGTTGAAGTCAGTTCTACAACACGTGCTGATCATGATGAAAATAACCCAGCCAGAGCTGGACTTGGCCGAGCTGTCAGCCAAGGTTGCAGTTGCCCCGAGTGATACAACAATTGATAATTATGCCTCTGAGATTTAGTCTATAGCAAAAAAACTTATTGCTGAATTTGAGCTGTAAACTAAAGTCCATGCTTGCCGTAACTTTGTAACTGAGTGATACCTGCTGTGAATGTTAATCTATAAGAAAACAAGATTAGAACTCTTAGATGATATGAAATCTGATTGACTGTTTATTCATGTGTATGATGTTATGAGAAAAACAGGCCCATGAGTCGGCCTCTCAATGAACGCACCCTTTTGATACGAGTACATGTGGGCATGTAGCACTGGCTGTAGGTCCACGACCCAAGCCAATTGGCCGGTAGTAAGGGTCGGATTGCACCATTTTCATGAGAACGCGAAGGCTTGTAACACCGGCTGTCGGTCTATGACCTAGGCTGATTGCCCCGTAAGGAGGGCTAGATTGCACCCATGTATGAGGTCGCGAAGGCATATAACACCAGCTGTCGGTCATACAACCTAGGTTGATTGCCCTGTAATTAGGGCCAGACTACACCCTTTCTTGAGTAGGAGTAGGCATGTAACACCAGCCATGAGTCGGATCAGGACCCATGACTGATTGCCTAATTATTTGAGGACAAGGACATTACCACTAGAGATCCCATGCACTCACTCCACAGAGAGAAGAAGTATGCACAGAAATCATGCATCTATTCATTATCCGAGTACATCCGACCGAACATGAGTGAGGATGAATCAACTTGAAATCATGACTAATCAAGAGTAAAGACTAGAGTACATGACTTCCCAGGTTGCAAGAGGCCTAAGAATAAAACTTGCGTAGATGCTCGATGTTCCAGGAGTTCCCAATTGGAGTACCGTCCATCTCAGACAAGTGATAGGACCTTGGCCGAGTGACTTCTATGACGATGTAAGGCCCCTCCCAAGGAGGAGATAGCTTGTGTGGCGGAACCGCCGATTTAATCCGAACTAAGCACACCTGCCACCTTTGGCTCGCAGTGTACTTAGACCGAACTAAACCCGGTCATCCGTCGAGCTACCCATAAAGGGCACTTGATGTAACCATCACCCAGGGATGCCGACATCACACATGTTAATCCCTCGAAAGAGCCACAACAATTACAACAACCCATCATTTCATACAAACATAGATTGATTTGTTACAAAATATTTGCTCAAAATGAGGTACAATCATACTGAAATAGAGTTCAAAATAATCTCGCAGCGGAAATCATAACATTATACCGATATGCTCTTGCTGCGGAAATAAAACATCGAGCTATGACATTGAGCCCACCATTGTCATTCTCGACCATGAAATTCCTGAAATAAAAATATCAACAACGTAGGGTTGAGTACGTGAGGTACTCGTAGGACTTACCCGTGGGCGGTTTCAACCCGACACATTTGAGGGTATGCAAGGCTTTTTGTGGACTTGACTCTAACCTGCGCAAGCTTACTAAAAGTGAGTCCTTACTTTCAAGTATCATTCATTTTTAAAGCATAAACCCCATTTGATTCATTATAGTTATCATCATAATCCATATCTCATACATCTCATCATCTCAACATATATGTCAACTTAAAGTAACTTGCAGAAATGTAAACATACAAGTACAAACATGTAATGTAAAAAGCATGATTAAATGAATAAGATATTAAAGTTATTTCTACGTTAGAATGTCAGTGGCATTGGCATTCCCACACCTGGTGGGCATCAGCGATTCGAATCGATTTTTAATTCCAAGGAATAACTATCATGCTAGGGGTATATGCTTACTAGCCTTCGCGTTCCCACATATAGCCCCCATCTCCACTTGTTCCATCCCAAGTTCGATTCCAACCCGCCATTCCCTAGGTTTAGCCCCCATGGAGCGATACCACGGCATCCCGGGTCAGCCCTCCCATGAGTCAAGTGCCCCTAGGCCCCATGGAAGCACCAAGTCTCTGTTCTTCGGATGGTTCAAGTAAGACTTTCACTGGTCCCATGTCCCGATTAAGCACTCTACAAATGTTATGCCGACCAATTGGCGAACAATGGACGGGCCTTAAATGACTCGGGCGGAGTCCACCAAACCATCCACATCATTTTTCATCATAATATACCCATATCTCTGCCCGGTCTCATCTTTTCATCACATCATATCATATTGCTTTCGCATTTAAATTTTTTATAAAACATTTTGACTCCTATCATCTCGCGAGTGAATATCTTCACTCGACTTCTACCGTCTAAGCATGGCCAAGCATAGACTTCGATCTATTCATTCTACTTAGGATATCAGGTATTTATGCAGGTGGGGTTTCAAACAACTCCTGAACATAAATGCAAAATCAAATAAAGGGTGGTGAGACTCCCTAAGTAGGTGTGTATGCCTAAGGGGCCTACCTTCGTTGTTGATAACTTGAACAAACTAAACTAAAGTTAGTTTGGCAGGTTGTGAGGCTTTGCCCCAGGCAACCCCTTGATCACTTTGACAACTCCTTCTTCCAAATACCACTTCAGGGGCCTCCAGATGGTATTTGGGTCTTAGTTGGTCTTTTGGACACCGTTGCTTGAAGTAGCTCCACGCACTTGCTTATTGATCACGTATCTGCAGTAAGCGTCACTATATGAATGATATGCATGATGCAGCAAATGAGATGCCTGAATATCAAGCACACGTATGAACAACCATTTCAGGGACAGACAGATAGGTGATTGATAAACTATTAGAAAGAAGTGCTATTATGGACATAGAGCAATCATAATTGCAAAGAATCATACACATACAACTAGCACATTGCTAATCCGAAGGATGACATGTTAATATTTTGACCCTAGGAAGACAAGCAATAGTTATTTGGTTTCTTAGATTACTAAAATACATGCATAATTTGTTGCATTTATTCTAGTTCAGCTAGTCAACATATCATGCATGGTATAAGAGAGGAACACTTGATAGGTTGCTAACTCCAATTCACTCTTAACATAACAAATGTAAACAAGCATTGAATCAAGTATACAGTGAACTAGTTACGTATATTTTGAGTTATTGTTATCTATACTTCAACATTGCAATACTTTTTTGGCTAGGGATTTGCAATCTAAGCATATAAGGATGAAACATGCATGTGAACTATATTCAAGGTTTCATTTTGACACAACAAAAACTAAATATACCGAGTGGAGTTTATACCAACGTAGCATTTGTCATTTTCAAAACACATAGTAAACAGTAAGCAAAACACATGGAACTTTATTTCTAGATTGAACTGGACAAAATGAGTACAATACAATTTCTATATATTTTTCTAGACAAGTTTTATGTAGTAATCATTTCCATACTCACATAATGCACAAAATATATTTATGAGGGTAAACCAGTAATTAAACAGTGTGTACTAGGGTTAACAGAAATACATAAGAACGCATATACTAAAACTCAGTCACTGCCCAAATTTCAAAATTTTTGGAGCTCACTTAGCCCACTTTTGTTAATTAAATCCCAAAACAATGCATGCACACAAGCAGGGGCAAAACAGTCATTTCACATAGCAACACCTAGTCCACTGTGTAGATCTAATCATAAGTAAGCCAACAAAACAAGTTTTATATTTTTATGATTTTTATACTAATTTCTAGAGCATTTCAAATTTCATATGTCAAATATAGCCCTGTAATTAGACCTATATATGATTATTCATACTATGCAGGGGTTAGCACGTAAATAAACCTAGACTCTGTGAACAGTGAGAGCAAATCCCGCAAGGTCCAGGGTTACTCCTGCAAAAGGTCAGAGGCTCGGGTTAAAATGCACAAACTTAATAGATCTTGGGGTTTATTGGCAGTTTTCACAAGACACAATGCATAGTCAATGGAATAGCTAAAACACGAAGGGCTCTTCTGCAAAACCGGCATCTTCAACCTTGCCGCTTCTTCCTCGTTCGGCCGTCGCACAGGGAAGGGAATGCGGGGCTCGGCCGGCGGGCACGGGCACCGGAGAGGGTAAGGAAGGCGCGTTCCGGGCGTTCCCGGCGATGGGCTACCGGATCCACTGGTTCTCAGCCGGCCTAGACGCAAGCAGAGCCTAGGCCAATGCCGTGAACTGGAGGTGAACTACGGCGACGGAGCTTGGCGGCCACGGCTCGATCCGATGATGGAGCTCATGAGAGGCGCCCAGAATGAGCCCTAGGGTTGCGCGGCGAGGCCGCGCACCCGGCGGAGGCGATCTGGTGGAGCGGGGATGGTTTGGAAGCGGTCCTCCACAATGAGGTGTGGGTGCACCGGGGCGGCGTAAGGTGCCGCCCATGGAACAGGGTGGAGGAGGTAGGTGGAGAGGTCAAGAACCTGCGAAATCAAAGGAGGGGAAAGAGGCGGTGGTGGTTCACGCAGCGGTCAGAGGGGAGACGGCCCCAGGCGGCGGCACTGTGAGCACAAGGAGCATTGGCCATGGCGGACGGCTCGTGGAAGGGCTCTAGGAGCCACGGTGGAGGGCCAGAACTTGGGGATTCGGTGGAGGGACTTCAGGCGACGGCGGAGCTTGCGCTGGTGAGGCGAGACAAGGACGGGAGAGTCAGGGATGCGAGCTCGAGCTCCGCGTCGGCAATGGTAGCCATGATGCGCTGAGCGCTTGGGCGGACGGCAAGGATGAGACAGAGAGCTGGGCGAGCTTGGAGGAAGCCAGAATGGCATCTAGGTGAAGGGAAGGGGTCGGACGGAGCGCTCTCCGCTTTGATAGCGTCGGGCGAGGGCAGAAGCTGGCGGCCGCGTGTCCATGGCGAGCAGAGCGCGACGTCCACCTGTTGGGGATCCAAGGCGCCCGACAGGTGGGGCCCGCGTGTCATACGCACAGGGAAGAAGGGAAAATTCGAAAATGGAAAACTGATGTTTTGACTGCAGAATGCTCGTCTGAAATTCGGGTTTTTGAACCACTTTGGTGCAGAATTTGGTTAAAGTCAAAATACAAGAAACGTTGTAAATTTAGTTTTATACATCTTTGTTATAGACCTCAGTACCATGTTCTGTTATAAAATGTGGTTTAAATTTGAATTTAAGTGACTGACTCTAGTTTGACCAACAGAACACTAATGTTTATAAATTTTGGTATGCCTATTTGTGGGCATTTTCATGAGAAACCAACTATACCAAAGTTGTTCAGTGATTCAGGATCTACAATGTTTGTATATAAAGTTTTGCATCATAGAGGCTTTTGCTTTAGTGAAATTTAAATTTACTAAGAAGGATAAGTCTAGGCAGATTCAACAATTTAACATAAAGTGACCAAAACCTTATCCAAACCACTCTACATGTCACAAGTCCAAATACCAAAATTGTTAATTTGTAAGTACTCTACAAGTTTGGTATATAAATTTGTGTTTTATTCATGCTAGATTTTGAAATATGAGCACATAAGTGTGCTAGGGTTAGGTCAAACTGCAGTTTTACTTTGTGTTGAGTTTTTCTTATTTCAAATCTTTGAGTGACCAAACTAGGTCCAATCACTTCAAAATCAGGTGCATTGAAAAGGTGAGAAGTTTAATTTTATTTCATAGTCAAGTAGATTTTTAAGTGCTATAGTAAAATCAAAAGTAATTTCAGAATGAAGTTTGGAAAAGGGCTGAAAATCTAGACTTAGGAATTTTTCTAAGTATAGGCTGACTGGGTTTGGTTTGAACTTTTGAACCTCTTAACATCTGATTTTAAAAATGGTTAAAGTAGTAAATTTGAAGGCAACATCTTGAACCAAAACTTTTGTAATTGATGTCTTGCATGAAAACGTGTAAATTTTTAACTACTCAACTAAACAATGCAAGGTTTTGCATATTCGACTTCAAAATTTTTGAATTAGTGATGTATTGGCCTAGTTAGCGTTCTTCTCTAAGCATGATTAAGTCCAAATCCATCATTAACACTAATCTAATTGTGTGTCAAGGCTCTTGAGATGCCGGGGCATCACAGCTTGTGACGCCCAGCCCCCTTGAAAACCCAGCGGAGGACCAGTTCCCCAACTAAAAAGGCACGAGGATGCATATTACGCTCATGATAGTGCCGCAGAGTCACCGAGTTGAGTCGCTCTTCCTCCAGCAAGTCGACTTCTTCAAGCTGTGTGCTCTCTGCCTCTGCAATATCCTTGAACGCTAGCCGTGGTGCCCCATGTGTTAAGTCAGCAGGCAACAACACCTCCGAGGCATACACCATGAAGAAAGGTGTGTTCCCGTTGAGAGCTTGGCTGCGTTCTGAGACTCCAAACTATGTACGGGAGCTCCCTGATCCATTTTCCCACCAACCTCTCATCCTTGTCAAAGACTCTTTTCTTCGGGGCATCCAAAATCATCCCATTGGCATGCTCGACTTGGCCATTAGCATGAGGATGTTCTACCGAGACAAACTTGATAAGTATAGACTTCTCATGGCAAAAGTCAAAGAATTCTGAGCCTGTGAAGTTAGAACCTAGATCTGTAATGATGCTGTTTAGAATCCCAAAGCGGAATATAATCTCTTGGATGAAATCCACCGCTTTTGCTGAAGTCAGAGATGCGATTGGTTTGACCTCGATCCATTTAGTGAATTTGTCAAAGGCCACCAAGACATGAGTGTGGCCACCCTAAGCCCTTTTGAGTGGACCAATCATGTCAAGCCCCCAGCATGCGAAGGGCCATGAGACAGGAATGTTCTGCAACTATTGAGCCAGCAAGTGATGTTGATTTGCGAAGAACTGACATGCCTCACACCACTTGACCAACTCTGCAGCATCTTGCTTGGTTGTCGGCCAATAGAATCCAGCCCTGAATGCTTTCCCGACCAACGTCTTGGAGGCAGCGTGATTACTGCATTGCCTAGCATGGATTTCCATAGCAAACTCTTGCCCCAAGACACGTCAATGCATTTCAAGAGAACTCCAGCCATGCCACGCTTGGACAGATCGTCACCGATCAATGTGTAGCTGGCCGCACGCCGGACGAGTCGCTCGGCTTGTGCTTTGTCGTCAAGCTCATCACCATCCCTGATGTACTTGATGATTAGGACCCGCTAGTCAGCCGGAGCCTCCTCTAAGCTCAGAACGTGCTGCTCTGGGGGTTCTAAGTCATGCTCAATGGATGGACGAGACAATTCCTGGACGAACACACCTGGGGGAATTTTGGCTCGGGAAGAGCCAAGCTTAGACAGTAAGTCAGCATCTGCATTGTTATTGTGGTCCACATGATGAAACTCCAATCTATTGAACTTGTCCTCTAGCTTGCGAACTTTGGCACAATAGTTGTCCATCACTTCTGTGGTACAGTCCCAATCCTTGTTGACTTGACTAATCGTCACTAGAGAATCCCCATATACCATGAGGTGTCCGATACCGAGTGAAATCGCGATGCGCAGACCATGCAGCATAGCTTCGTACTACGCTGCATTGTTGGAAACTGTGAAGAGGATCTGCAACACGTACTTGAGTTTCTCGCCTTTCGGGGAGGTTAAGATGACACCTGCCCCGGCTCCTTCTATCTTCAGTGACCCATTGAAATACATCTTCCAGAATTCTAGAGGCTCCGGGTTATCTGGTACCTGGTTCTCTGTCCACTCGGAGATGAAGTCAGCCAAAGCTTGGGACTTGATAGCGATGCGTGGGCAGAATTCGATGTCATGTGCTCCCAGCTCACATGCCCACTTGGCGATTCTTCTTGTAGCCTCTATGTTTTGCAGAATCTCATCGATGGGGAATGAGGTGACCACCACAATCTTGTGCTCTTTGAAGTAATGACGAAGCTTGAGAGCTATGATAAGGACCGCATACAGTAATTTCTAGACCTGAGGGTACCTTATCTTGGATGGGCTGAGTACTTCGCTGATGAAATAGACTGGGTGTTGAGTCAGCTGAATATGTGCTTCCTCCACCGTTTTGTCCACCAGAGCTGTACTGATCACTTGAGTTGTACAAGAGAGGTACAACAACAAATCTTCGGCTGCGTGGTTTGCTGTGGCTCGGTTTGGTGATTTCAGCACTGGAGAGTCGTCAGGAATTTCTTGAGGGCCTCGAGTGCTTCCTGAGCTTCTAGTGTCCATTGGAACCTGTTCACCTTCTTCAGGAGTTTGTAGAATGGCATACCACGCTCGCCCAGCCGTGAGAAAATCGGCTTAACGCGGCCATGCACCTTGTGAGCTTCTGGACCTTCTTCTGCGACTTAGGGGGCTGCATCCGAAGAATTGCATCGATCTTCTCTGGATTAGCCTCGATTCCCCTCTTGCTGATGATGAACCTGAGTAACTGCCCAGTTGGGACCCTGAACACACACTTGGCAAGGATAATCTTCCAGCGGAACCTCCTCAGACTGTTGAAGACCTGCTGAATGTCATTGATGAAGTCTTCCGGATCCTTCATCTTGATTACCATGTCATCGATGTAAGCTTCGACATGCTTACCCCAGTGCTCAGCCAGACATGTCTGAATCACACGCTGGTATGTAGCTCTAGCATTTTTTAGCTCGAAGGGCATAGAGGTGTAGCAGAGCGCCCCAAAGGGCGTGATGAACGTGGTCTTCTCCTGATCTTCCATGGCCAGGATAATCTGATGGTAGCCCGAGTAACAGTCTAGGAAGCAAAGGAGGGAGCATCCGGCCATAGATTCGACTGCTTGATCTATCCTAGGCAGCCCAAATGGATCCTTCGGGCAATGCTTGTTGAGATCGGTATAATCAACACACATCCGCCAATCTACTTTATTCTTTTTAAGAACGAGTACAGGGTTTGCAAGCCACTCGTTATGCATGACTTTTCTAATAAACGTGGCAGCTGGGTTAACTCCGCACAGATTGCCACCCTCTTGTCTGGAGTGAACTGACGCAGCCTTTGCTTGATTTGCTTCACGTTGGGAAACACCTTGAGTTTGTGCTCGGCCAGTTCTCTTGGGACTCTTGGCATATCTGGATGCTTCCATGCAAACATGTCCCAGCTGTCCCTCAAGAACCGGATGAGCGCACCTTCCTATTTGGGAGGGAGGACTGCGCTGATGGTCACCGTCTTCAAGGCATCGGAGAGGTCGAGGCTCACTTCTTTGGTCGCCACGGTCGCCTGGATAGTCGTGGTCGGGACCGACTCATGAGTCGGGATCGGCAGATCGTCCTTAAGAAGCTTAAGACAAGGTTTTGGTCATACACAGCCTAGTCCATGTTCATGCCAAAGTGCAAAGGCAACCTATCTCAAACTAGATCAGTGTGACAAGAGAACCCACCTAGATCTTTTCAATTTAGCTCATAAGACACAATTTGTGTACAATTTTTAGTTCTTCAGGTTTAGGTAAGGTGTCATAAATGCTTAGGCATAATCTTGTCAAAGGCATATGACTAGCATATCCAAGCATGAAAAGATAGCATAGCATTCAACATTCCTACACATGCTAGGTTGCCAAGTCAAGTGGTGATCATGGTTTTTGATTTTCAAGAAACAAAAGTGACTTAGCTCACAATTGATATTAGACAGATTCAAGGAGCTTAGTCAACCATGATCATGCGAGCACTGTACAATTTAGCACAAGCAAGTTCTAACTAGTCATTCCAGAAGAGCTCTAGTGCTAGAGAAGTGAAAACGCATATGATACAATGCAATGCATGATATGATAGAAAATGCAAGGAAAACAAAGAAAAGCAAAGAAAAGGCAAATAAAAAACCTAAACAACAACAAAGTTACCCCAACTGGTTCTCGATCTCCACATGGATCAAGTCTATATCTCCCTTCTCATAGTGATCTCTCAGAAAGTGAAACCTCATATCCATGTGTTTGGTTCTGGAGTGCAAGACAAGGTTCCTAGCTACAAAAATAGCAGAAGTAGAGTCTACAAGGAGAGGGATCTTCCTAAAGTGTGGCGGAACCGCCGATTTAATTCGGGCTAAGCACACCTGCCACCTCTGGCTTGCAGTGCGATTAGACCGAACTAAACCCGGTCGTCCGTCGAGAGTCATTCGACCCCCGATATTACCTTTTCCCAGAGGAACCGACATCATACACATCCAGCTCTCAATGGAGCCACAACAGATATATCATCTCAGGCGGTTGAATATAGCATATATAAGCTTGTTTTACAAACCGATTCGAAATAATTATATAAGTTTCAACATATTACCATACGAAAGTCAAGTTTGAATCAGACAGCGGAAGCGAATTTGAAAACGTCTCACAGCGGAAGAAAATACTTTACTAGTCTTCATGCAACGTTGATCGAGACGAGCAGCACCGAGCCCACCGGTACTACCCTTCTCCAAGCAGTTGTCCAGATGTCGCCGGTACCTGTTCTCAAAAGGTGGGGGCAAACCCTGAGTACTAATTACTCAGTAGGACTTAATGGATTGGCTTACGGCTGACGCAAAGCTTGCTTACTAGCATGTGGATCCTTAGCCTTTGGTTTTAAATAGTGTTGTGTGTATCATAAGTATCAAGTTTTCATCATCTGTATAATCACCAACATAATCGTAAAATAAAGTAAGGTAACAACTCAGTTCAAACATGTAGTATTCCAAAAACATGAGTATTAAATCCAGAGTGTTTAAGTAGTTACTACGTTGCCCGACAGTGATATTGGCATTCCCACACCTGGTGGGCATCAGCGATTCGAATCGATTTTTAATTCCCGGGAATAACTATCATGCCAGGGGTATATGCTTACTAGCCATCGCGTTCCCACATATAGTCCCAATCTTAACCTGCCTCGTCCCAAGTTCGATTCACTCCCGCCTAGCCCCCGGGTTGTGCCCCCATGACGAGCCTGCCGACATCTCGGTCTCCCCGTCATGAGTACCAAGCTCCCCCGGGCCACCTTCCTCTCAACCAGCGGGTAGGAACGTGTCTCTGTGCTTCGGACGAGCCCAGGAAAGACTTTTCCGGTCCCATATCCCGGATAAGCACTCTAGCAATGTTATGCCGATCAGCAGACGAACAGCGGACGGGCCTTAAACGACTCGGGCGGAGCCAAACGCACACCACATAATAAAATTATTCTCCGCCCGGTCTCCATTTAAATCATGAGCATGTGCATAGTATTACTTTCTCAATAGTAAAAGTTTTGTAACCCTTGAAATCACCTACGCGACGAGTGACTCCTTTCACTCGTGTCTACTCGCACCTAGCAGAGCCTAGGCAACTCGTCCTACGAACTCTATATATAGGTGCTAGGGCCAAGGCGGCCAGGAGATCTAATGCAATTGTTTTCAATCAACTCCTAATGCGGATGCGTAATGAAACAATCAATTATCATATTAGCTGGGAGAAATCATGGTCCTGCCTACCTTGGTTTATTCTTATCAAGCCAACAAACTAAACTAGGTTAGTTTGCCGGGTTGTGAGGCTTTGCCCCAGGCAACCCCTTGATCACTTGGACAACTCCTCCTTCCAAACACGACTGATGGGCTCTCCAGGTCGTGTCTGGGGCTTACTTGATCTTCTGGATCACCATTGCTTAAAGTAGCTCCCGCACTTGTTTCTCAATCACGTATCTGCAATAAGCGTTGCTATATGAATGCTATGCATGACACAGTGAATGAGATGCACGATCATCAAGCATACAACTGGTTAAGCAAAATATGAGGCGAAATAGTAATTAAATAGTCAATGCTAGGGCTACCAAAATTTATACAGAGCTTACACATGTTCACAAGGCCTCTGCCCAAATTTCATAATTTTTGAAGCTCATTTTACCCACATTTCTTATTTAATAAGGTTTTTCATGCATGCATAAGAATAGGGGCAAAAAGGTAATTAAACAGTGAATATCTGAGCTACTAAAAACCATAGTGAGGTTACATACCCTAACAACACTGCTGTTCAAAATTGGCTATTTTTGGAGATCATTTAGTCCTTATTTCCTATTTATTAGGGTATTTCATGTTTGTACAAAATCAGGGGCAAAAATGTCTTTTCATGCCCAACCATCATATCCATTCTGTAGATCTAAATAAGAGGAGTACAATGCAACAAGGTTTGTATTTTTAGCATTTTTCTTTGATTTTATATGGATTTTGAAAGTTTCAGATTTAGAAAATGCTCAAAAAAAACGAAAAATTAACACTGACAGGACTTTAATGCTATTAATCCTAAAGTTTAGGGGCTAGCATGCAAGATCCTCATGACTCAGTGAATAGTGCATGAGATGGAAACGTGAAAGCAGCAAAGTCCAGGGGCTAAATCGAAAAAAAAGGCTTCTTCTACCTCCAGACAGGGGCAGGGGCGTGCGAGGTCGAGGTTGGGCGGGCCGCGCCGGCGCGTAGGGGCACGGACTTGGAGCCGTGTTGCTCCAGGAAGATGTTCCCGATTATGTGCTACCGTTCCCCCTTGATTTCGTCGCTTGGGGAGGCCCGAATCGACGGGGAACGCGCGTGCACCGGAGGCGTCCCTAGTGCACGCAGCTTGACGACCGCGGCCTTGATCCGTCGATGGAGGCAGGGATAGGCGGCTTGGAGAGGTGCGCGAGCTGCGTGGGGCTAGGAGAGTCCAGGGGTGCAGGTTGGAGGCGCGGGAATGGCTCTATGGTGGCTCTCCACGGCGATGTCGAGCCGTTCATGGTAATGTGTGGTCGCGTGCTCGGCCACCGGTGATGGAGGGTACCTAGGCGATGGGGTCTTAGGGAAATGGTGGGGTGGATCGAGGCGCTCGCTTTGCTAGCATTAGATGGAAGGAGGAGGGCTCGGTGGGGGCGGCACGGCGAGCTTCGAGCTCGTCGGTCATGGCGGGCGCGCTCTGTTCGCGCAGAGGAAGAGCTGGGCGGGAGAAGGAGCTCGGCTTCCTTCTCCTTATCGCCGGGCGGGGCAGGGGCAGGGGCAGGGGTGCGTGGCCTCGGCGTGGTGCGCTGGCGGCGCGCGCCCGGGGTGGCAAGCGGCGCGTGGCCGGCAGCGCCGGACGCCGGCGCCGCGTGGCGGGTGGGTCGGCCGAGTGGGACCCACTCGTCAGTGACACGAAGGAAAAATAAATTCGGGAAAAAGAAAAATGCTGTTTGACTGCTGAGACATATTTTAAAAATTGTTGTTTTTGAACATCCTAGGGGCCGAATTTGACAAAACCCAAAATACAAAAGTTGTTCTAATCTTCTAGATACACAACTTTGTCAAAAGGAGCAATATCAGATTCCAAGTTTAAATATGATTAAATTTGAATTTAACCTGCTGACTCCAGTTTGACCAAGATTTAATGCAAACTTAGAAATTCCTAAAGTCTATTTTATGCTCATTTTCAGAGAAATAGTATTATACCAATGTTGTGTAGTTTTTAATTATATACAACTTTCTTATATGATGTTTTGCATGATAGGGACTTTTGTTCCTTTGAAATTTGAATTTTCCTTACCGATCAAGTTTAGGCAGATTTCTGCTTTTTCATTAATCGACTCAAAACCCCACCTAAACCTTTGTGCATGTTACCACACCCAAAAACAAGGTTGATCTACATAAAATTGTCTACAAGTTTGTTATAAAGAGTTTGGTCCCAATCACATTATATTTTGAACTATAGTCACAAGTAAACTCAGGGGTTTTGCATATTTTACTGGAAAATTTTTGACTTCGGGATTCACTAGCCTAGTTGTTGCTTTTCTCTAAACATCATTAAGCCAAAACCTTGACTACCACTAATCTACTCACATGTTAAGACTTTCAAGATGCCGGGGGCATCACATAAAGCTTAGGCCAAAGTCACTCAAGGTAGCTCTCATCCAAAGCAGCTGGGAGCAGCAACTAACAGCAGCAACGTATTCGGCTTCTGTGGTGGAAGTGGCTATGCTAGATTGCTTGCATGAGGACCAAGAGACAAGAGAAGAACCGAGAAAATGACAGGTGCCGAAATTAGACTTGCGCTTCAATCGACAACCCACAAAATCAGCATCCAAATACCCTCTGAGAGAGTGTGTCAAAGCTGAAGAGAAAGCTCCAGAGTGTATTTCAGATACCTGAAGATGCGCTTCATCACTTGACGGTTTGATGTCCTCAGTGAGGCCTAAAGGCAAACTACGGATTGGATGTCCGACCTAGTCGCCGTCAGGTACAGAAGTGAGCCAATCATCCCTCGGTACTCTCTTTGGTCCACCACCTCCTCTTCTTCATCTGCGTCAAGTGCCGTTTGGGTTGACATGGGAGTCGCCATGGGCTTTGAGTCTCCCATATCAAACTTCCTCAGAATGTCCTTCGTGTACTTGGCTTGATGGATAAAGGTTCCTTCACGCCCTTGCTTGATTTGCAGTCCAAGAAAAAATTGTAACTCTCCCATCATGCTCATCTCAAACTCCTTCAACATCTACTCAGAAAACTTGGTAACAAGAGAGTGAGATGAGCCACAAAAGATGATATCATCCACATATATTTGGACAATAAGAAGATCACTACCATGCCTGAGGAGAAACAAGGTCTTATCAACACTCTCCATTTTGAAACCCTGGTTTAGCAAAAAGGATTTCAATCTATCATACCAGGCTCTGGGGGCTTGTTTCAAACCATACAAGGCTTTTTGCAATTGGTAAACATGTTTACGGTGTTTAGCATTTTCAAAGCTAGGGGGTTGCTTGACATAAACTTATTCTTGAATGTAACCATTCAAAAAAGCAGACTTCACATCCATTTGAAAAAGCTTAAAACCCATAGAAGCTGCAAAGGCTAAGAGAATACGTATAGCTTCCAGGTGTGCAACTGGAGCAAATGTTTTCTCATAGTCTATCCCCACTTTTTGACAAAAACCCTTAGCCACAAGTCTAGCCTTGTTTTGCACAACAATGCCATCCTCCCCTTGCTTATTTTTGAAAACCCATTTTGTACCAATAGGATTGCATTGTGCCGGTGGCTCTACCAAAACCCAAACCTCATTCCTCTCAAAGTTTTCTAACTCCTCATGCACGGCATTAACCCAATTACCGTCAGAAAGAGCATGTCCAACATCCTTGGGCTCAAAGGACGCAACAAATGCAGCATGAGCAAAGAAAGTGATAGAACCTATCTGGGACCTCAAGATCCACGCATGCAAATCACCCATGATCCCATGTGGAGGGTGATCCCGCTGGACCTGCTGAGATGGAACAATCTCGGAGGTCACCTCCCCGGCGTCCTTAGTGGGGCCAGCCTCTGCTCGAGCTTGCAGTCAAGGGAGCGAGGAGGAAGCCATCGACAAGGGTCCTCCTTCGTCTTCAGAGCTCGTAGCAGAGTGGGCAGGAGCTGCAGCCGGTGCAGTGGCTCCAGCATCACTAGCATCTACTTGTCCTTCCTCATCTTCAAAGATGGGAGTTCCTTCTTCATCATCACCTGAATGCTCAAATGCAGGGGTTGTGCAAGGCATAGATTCATCAAAGGAAACTCCACAGGTCTCTACCACTTGTTTGGTGTCACGGATCCACACTCTATATGCTCTAGAGCTAGAGGCGTACCCAAGGAAAAATACCATCCAAGCAGCGAGATTCAAATTTGTCCAAATGCCCCCCTTTTTTAGCACAAAGCATCTGCAGCCAAATACACGTAGGTGCTTGATGCTAGGCTGCCTACCGAACCATAGCTCGTATGAAGTCCTCCGTAAGAAAGCTCGTAGAAAGATGTGATTGGCAATGTAACCGGCCATATTCATAGCCTCACCCCAAAAGCGTCTCGGAGTCCTATGCTCATCGAACATCTTCTGTGCCATCTCAACAAGTGTGCGGTTCTTTCGTTCTACGACACCGTTTTGAGGTGGGGTATAAGGAAATGAGAATTGGTGATCAAGACCTAGGTCACGACAAAAGGTTTCGAAATGAGAGTTACGAAATTCTCCGCCATTGTCACTATGGATAGCCCTCATGGCCTTATGACTCTCATTTCTTAACCTCAAGACCAGATCACGAACAAAACAAAAAGCCTCATCTTTGAACTCCATGAAGAACACCCACAAAAAGCGAGAAAAGTCATCCACAACGACAAGCACATACCACTTCCCACTGACCGACTGTACTCGAGTTGGACCAACTGTGTCCATATGCAACAACTCACCCAGGTAAGAGGTCATAGCCTAATTAAATGGAGCATGACAAGCAACAGCCACCTTGCCATGGCGACAAGGGTGGCTCACTAAGACCTTTTCTGCTTTCAAATTGGGCAATCCTCGGATCAGACCCATCGAGCTCAACCAGGCTAGCAGATCAAAACTCAAATGGCTTAGCCTCCTATGCCACTTCCAGATATCAGCAGAAGGACTAGCTACCAAACACCACAGAGGGCTAGAAACAGATGCAAGGTCAACCTTAGAAACCTGCCCATAGGGCAAAATTCTATAAACAAGGTTTTCCTTAGCATCAAGCACACAAGAAGAACCCTCCTTAAAGCGAACCTCAAACCCATCCTTGAGAAGTTGCGAGACAGAAACTAAATTGAACCCCAAACTCCTCACCAAAGCAACTTCTCTAAGGGAAAGCTTGCCAGAAAGCGCAACAGAGCCAACACCCAACACTTTACCTTGACCATTACCCCCGAATGTGATGTAATCCTTGGTGCTCACTGGGTTGAGTTCGGAGAACTATCTGCAGTGCCGTATCATGTTCCTAGAGCAGCCGGAGCCCATGATCCATATGTCCTTTAGGCCTCGATCCTGCTAAATCAAGGAAAGCGAGAGTGAGCAAATGGTCCGACACTGGGGTTAGTACAACTGCTGAACCAGTGCTGAGCCATCAGCTCAAAGGTGGGAAAAGCACAATTAAAGTAAGCATCACGATGATCTAGATACCCACGACGTCCAAAGCGTGAGCTCTCAATCCCTCTACCAAAGCCTCGGTCATGAGGTCCATAGCCATGCAGAAAATGGCTAGGAGCTCGGCCAGCAAAGCATCTCTCATCACCAGGAACATGGGCTTGAAAGCCACCTCCTCTCTTACCACCAGCAAAGCGGTCTCTCATCTCACCGCGACAGGGAGGATCCTACCTACCACCTTGGTAGAACCGATCTTTTTTCTCCTAGGCTCTCTCCTGCATCTCAATCTGCTTCCTGCTGAAGCAAAACTCCTCCAAGTGACCATTCCCTGGGCAAAACTCACAGTGGTAGATAGGTCTGTTAGGCATAGGTTGGGACTGAACCTTAGGCTTCTGGTGTGGTGGTGAAGCCTTAGGTGGTGTAGGTTGCTGGACTTGCTTCTTGCCCAAAGGCTTGAGCACTTCCTCCACAATCATATCTAGCTTGGCCTATGGTGGCTTGGGAGTCTAGTATGACTTCCTTGGGGCAACCTTGGGAGGCAGTGTTAGTCTTGATCGGGCCACTCTTCTCACCTGAGATACTACACTCTCCCAACCCATGTCCACTAGTGTCACCCTCACCATGGTTCCTTGCCTCTATGATCATCCTAAGCTGAGGTTCACTGGCATACATCCAACTCAGCAACTCCCTCTACCGACAGTTGTCCTCTTCAAGGATCAACTTCTCCTCTCTCAGATCCTCCAGAATTCAAGGTCTAGGCAGCACAAGTGTGACAGTCTAGAGAAGGAATCATGAGAGCAGACTTCTCAAGCTTCCTAATGGTGGCATCCTTCTCCACCAACTGCAACCTTCAAAGTGAGACAGTTGTCACACGTGTCAGGGGGTGCTGAAAGCACCTCAAGATCAGCTCTAATCTGCTCTAGCTCAGTCCTCAAGGTAGGACAGACCATGCACGCACCCAAAAGCGTAGGTCTAGCCCTAAGCTCCTCCAACTCCTTGAGCTACCCCTCATACTTCACCTTCAGCTTAGCAACGTCAACTACTAGGTAGGGGCAAGACTCACACTCAAGCACATCACTCAAAGTAGGTTCATCCAGTTTAGACTTGAGCTTGCCTAACTCAACCTTTAGCCTGTCCATCTCCTCTACCTGATGAGCATACTTGATCTTCTGCTCACAAAGGTCACTCATGAGGGACTCACAGGTAGGGCACTCAAACTCACTAGGCTGGGCTTGCACGCTCTTCAGCCTCTCAATCTCAGCCAAAGCATCAGCAAGCTTGGCTATTTGCTTCTGCAGCTTCTTGTAGGACCGAGACGTGCGACTAGAGGGGGGTGACTAGGAGCACTTAAAAACTCAAAATCACAACCCCCAAGAAGGTGCTCTACAAATCTCAAGAGAAACAAAACTAGGCACCGTCCACTGAACAGATACGTGTCTAGCAGTGCAACGGTGCCGTCCACTGAGAGGATACGCACCAATGCAAGAATGATCAAGATCCGACCAAGAATGGCACCGAGGCAACGAACTTTGCAAACACCGCCACACGACACTCACCGCACCAAGGTGCGTCTCACTGACTCACAGCAAGCAAAGAGAATAGTCTGAAAGTGGGGAATGCAACAATCCGAAGCAGAAACATAGCGGAAAAACCAAGAAAGGGAAAAACACTGCAGTTCCCTAGGAGGACCGGATTATCCGGTGGCCAACACCGGACTATCCGGTGGCACGGCCCGGATAATGCCACACACCGGGCTATCCGGTGGGCACTGTCGGACTATCCGGTGGAACCGGATTGTCCGGTGGCCTCTGCCGGATTATCCGGTAGAGTCATAGACAAGGGTTTTCCAACCCAAACTAGACGAAATCTTGTCCAATCTTCACGAAATTTTACACAGGCTATTTGAACCTTATTCCAAAGCTTTTCCCAAAAGATCAATGCAAAATGATCAAGGGATCAGCGGGAATTTCAGATTTCGTGAGATGGCAATCTTTGGGCAAGAAAGGGGGAAAACACAAAGGGGGCTTGCTCGTGGCAATCTAGCAGGATTGAGATGAACTAAGTCATGATCTCCACGTCCTAGCAAGTCTAAAACATCAGCAAGGGAAGGGATTCAAGCTTCGCCAACACAAACACCCAAAAGCCAAGGATTGAAACCAAAAACCAAAGGGAGAGGGGGAGGAGAAGAACACAAGGTTACTGCATGAATTTGCTTCGATTAAGTGCCCAACATGGTTCTAAAGATTCAGCATACAAGCAGAAATTCATCGCAAGAAACCACCCTCACCTTTCCTCATGATTAGGAGGCTAAATCCTACTCTAACCTCCCTAACAATGGAGCTCAAGGCTTAAGGACGAAAATCCCAAAGGAAAACCTAATCTAGGCAGCCAAGAGTCACTCTAATGACCTGCCTTGGACCTATGTATACCCCTGTGCTGTTTAGATAGTTTTGCACTTTGGTCCCTACAACTAGACAAACCCTAAGGACTCAAACGAAACATTACAGGATATTTCGGGATGGACGACCACAATGAAGTCTTGATCTTCGTAAGTTCCACGCAATCCTCTGATCTTCTCCACGTGGCCAGTAGTCCAATCCGCGATCCGCCCCTGGTTTTGAAGTCAGAAACCGAGAAACTTTAGGAAGCCTCCGCCTAGGCCGGATTTGGCCCATCTTCTCTATCTTGGTGAGTCAAGGCCCAACTCACCAAGGCTTGGGTAGCTTGGTTGACGGTTTTGAGCTGAAGCCACCAAAGCCTCCCTCGCACGTCTTCGTGCCACGCACTCAGATTGGAGCACCGCGGCGGCGCTCGGCATCCACTGTCCATCGGGGTAGCCTCGCAGTCCTTCAGAGGACTTACTCCTGTCGTCGCCATACCGCTCCTCCGTGTACTGAACCCCCATGGCCGACAGATGCCGAGCATGCCTCTAGTCCTTCGGAGGACTTTCTTCTCCATCTACCTCCAGTCCATCGGAGGGCCTCCTGTCCATCAGA
Source organism: Paspalum vaginatum (assembly GCA_030272315.1). NCBI lineage: Eukaryota > Viridiplantae > Streptophyta > Magnoliopsida > Poales > Poaceae > Paspalum > Paspalum vaginatum. Next base: position 29,185,594 of record CM059013.1, on the reverse strand, counting down.
GGTCTTGTGCCCAAGTCCATCTGGGTCTTTGGCTTCTGTTGACAATCACTCATTACTCCAGAGGCAATGAAGCTGGTCCATTAGCTCTCAGCTGCCTTCTCCAACAACTTATCCTAGGCTTTCAACTCACAACTATTCCTCTCTGGCATATCAAGGATCTCAGCTTGCTCAGGAGTTACCTCTTCATTAGAGAAGTCATTGTCGTTGCCTTTGTCGTCCTTGTCCTCAAGTGCCATGGAGCAGAAGGATCTCTTGTTCATCTTATGCTTGCACTTGGACTTGGTGGAGACGAAGCAGAGGCCAGCTGGACTGCCTTGATCTCCCCTCTTGTCCCGCTTGGTGACAATCTCCTCATCGCTTGAGCTTGACGAAGATGAGGAGGAGGAGGACGATCCGCTACAAAGACCACCAAGCTTGGTGAAGAAGACCTTGTCTCGCTTCCGGTTGTCCTTCTCGTAGCTCCTGAAAGCCTTTCTGAAGTTCTTGATCTTGCCGGAGTAGTGCTTGGCGTGGTTGCGCTTGCCGGAGCAGTGCTTGTTGAAGTCGCGGGAGTGGCTCTTGCCCTTCTTGTAGTAGTCATTCTGCTTGTACCTCTCTGCACTCGAAGCATTTAGGCCTCTCGCCCCTCTTCTTGCTCATCCAATTGTCATTTGTGTGCTGAAAGCAACTAGACAACAGACAAAGCTCATAATCCCCAAGTGACACCAGCTGCTCCTCTGTCACAGACATCAAAGCAGAGAATGAAAAACAGTGAAGTGGGCGGTTAGCAGCAACTTCCTTGGAGCTGGAAGCCAAGGCCAGGCTTTTGGAGCCAATACCATCAAGAATATCTGTCATCTGGTAATCAACCTCCATTGCCTTGAGCTTGCTATAAAGCTCCTCTACACCCAAGGTGTTATACCCTGCCGACTCAAGAATGGAGTTCTTCTTGATCTCCCACACTTTCCTGTCCAAGGAATACAACAGCTTGATAGCCTGATGATGATCAGTGTATGGAAGAGCTGCGGGGGCAGAGTTGACGCAGAGCTTGTTGATGATCGACTGAAAACGACCTAACAAGGCATCCACAGACTCTCCCGGCTTCTTGGTGAAATTCTCATATTCACGTCGGTAACTCTCCACAAGCCGACCCTTAACTGTCACCGTCCCCTCATGGTGTGCACTGAGGAGGGACTAGATCTCATGGGCAGTATCAAAGTGGCTCACCCTCTCATAGTCCGCTGGACCAAGTCCTAGAGAAGCGAAAAGTTCACTGCTTTGTAGTTTGCCTCGTATTGAGCAGCGAGCGTCGGTGTGGTTTGCTCGACAAAGGGAAGTACTGTAAAAGTCATACTTTGAGTAGCATTCCATATGTTCTCGCTCTGGCTAAGCAAGAAAGCTCTGATCCTAGCATTCCAGTAGGGATATCCATCCGAGCCGAGAACCGGAACCTTTCCTGAGTGGGCCATAGTTGCTACTGGTTTCTCACCGGTAAAGGTATGAAGAAACATAACCAGCTCTGATACCACTTGTAGGACAGAGACGTGCAACTAGAGGGGGGTGAATATGAGCACTTAAAAACTCAAAATCACAACCCCCAAAATCAGTGCTATGAGAACTGACACTAGACTCTATCCACTGAACAGATACGAGTCTAGCAAAAGCAAGGTGCCGCGCACTAAACGGATATGCACCGGTCGAGAAAAGAGCTAGCAACTCAACGATCACAAAGATCACAAGTCACCCCAAACACCGAAAACCTGCAAGTTCGGCACTTGACACTCACCGCACCAAAATGTGACTTACTGATATACAGCAAGCAAAGAGAATGGTCAGATAGTGGGAAAAGAACGTTCAATGCAAAACACAGAGGAAGAAGCAAACAATAGAAACAAGTTGCAACCCAAGCAACGCCAGACTGTCCAGTGGCAGGCGCCGGACTGTTCGATGGCACCGGATAGTCCGATGACCACTGCCGGACTGTCTGGTGAGATGCCCTGGGCAGAGCCTACAATGGACTGTCCAGTGGGCTCTGCCAGACTGTCTGGTAGCACCGGATAGTCCGGTGACTCCTATCGGATAGTCCGGTAGGGTCGCAGGAAAAGAGTTTGCTCACCCCAAATCTGACCAAAACTTGTCCAAACTTCACGAGATTTTGCACAGGCTATCTGGACCCTATTCCAAAGCTATTCCCAAAAGATCAACTCATAAGACCAACGTATTAGCAGGAATTTCAGATCTCGTGAGAAGGCAATCTTTGGGCAAGAAAGGGGAAAACTCAAGGGGAACATGCTCGTGGAAATCCTGTAGGATTGAGATGATCTAAGTCATAATCTCCACGTCCTAGCAAGTCCAAAATAGCCAAAAGAATAGGATTAACTCTAGGGCAAAGCAAATCACCAAAAGCCTCTGAGTTTCATCCAAAATCCAACTAGAGAAGGGGGAAGGATATGGCTGCACACAGGAGCACGAATTGGGGACAAATCTTGCCTTGATTAGAAGTGAAAAATAGTTTACCACCCATCATCCTCCCACTCATGAAAAGTTCTAGACCTAGGGGACTCCAAACCCTATACTAGTACCCGGTTTTCACTCTAAGCACTTGGCTGGTTGGAAACTAAGCCTAGGGTTTCTAGAGGTGGAAGAGTCACCTAAATGACCAGCCACTTAGGTATATATAGCCCAGGCCTAACTGACTCAATTTACACTAAGACCCCTATATTACATAAACACCCGTAGGGGCCAAACGGGAAAAGACTCAACTTTCTCAGGGACGGACGACCGCGATAGAGTCTTGATCTTCTTCGGTTGCACGCTAACTCCTAGATAATGTCCATGTGGCCAATAGTCCAAATCCGCCGATCGACCCTTGGTTTTGAACTCAAAAAAGGGGAAACTTTAGGGTTTGCTTCCTGGGCCCTAGAACGGTCCACTCCACTCTATCTCGGCGAGAACTGAGCCCATTCACCGAGTCTTGGTAACTTGGTGGTAAGGTGGTAGATTTGAGCGAATCCGCCAATGCCCTCCAATGCCCTCGCACGTCTTTGCGCCATGTACTCGGATTAGAGCACCGCGGTGGCACCCGGCATCCCCTAGTCCATCGGGGTCGCCTCATAGTCCTTCAGAGGTCTTACTCCTGCCATCGCCATGCCTGCTCCTCAGTGTACTGAACTCCCATGGCTGGCTGATGCTAAGTATGCCTCCTGTCCTTCGGAGGGCTTCCATCTACCTCCATTCCATCAAAGGGCCTCCTGTCCATCAGAGGTCTTGTGCCCAAGTCCTTCTGGGTCTTGGCTTTCATTGACAATCACTCATCACTCCAGAGGCAATGGAGCCGGTCCATTGGCTCTCACATCCACTCCATCCAACATCAAAGGCGGTGTATCTAAGGGCTAGGCAGCTTAAGGGAGTGACTGGCCGGCCTAGTCTCCCTGACCAATTCGTGCCCACCACCTTGGATAGCATGCAACCGACTTAGGAAGGCCAAATCACAAGCGCACGATCAAAAGTTGGTGCATCCAATGGCCGGGCGGCCATGAGGTTGGCTAGTCAGGCCTATGAGGGTATCCCGGTGGCCTAACCGCCTTACCTACTTCACCTACAAGTACCTCCTCTCATGCACTGACCTTGGGAGTCTATAAAAATGGCCCCAAGGGCTCATTTGGAAACATAAGGAAGAAAGGAGAAGAAGGCGACCATAGGCTTAGTCCTATCCACTTTATACTTAGAATAGGGAAGAGTGGTGAGGTGAGAGTGAGAAAGAGGCTCAGTGTTGGCTTCTCTCGTTCTAGCTTATACCTTCGAGGAATGGAATTCGGGTTCAAATAAAGTTCCTTGTTCTCTACTTTTAGCTTTTACTTAGTTTAAGTCTTACTTTCAATCTTATATTTAGCTTATGCAACTGCATGGTTTCTAGTCACACCTTATAGTTAAGTCTATCAGTTGTGAGACTTTAGCTTGTTACTATTCAAGTGGAAGTATTAAACCACTAGAAGTAGATGTGGTGTCTAATTTAGAGGTTTACCTTGGTTAGTGTGCAATCCCACATAGCTCTTGTGGTAGGTCCTCTTGGTGACAGTGGGAGTGTACCCTATGTATTCTACCCCATCATTCGGATTGATCATCGATGCATAGCCTTTGCTTATATAACCCACTTTCTTCTTAGTTGAGACCCCAGCACTCTGGATTCTCCAATGGTTCTATAAGTCTTTATGTCCTATGTAGTTTGGCAAGTTAGGTTATGGATTTCTTAGTATAGATTCGCTAGTAGAACTAAAGTAGAAAATGCTCTCTATCCTCTTACCTTCTTTTTCCTCTCGTTCGACTTGGTCAAACTAGAATCGTGGTTAGTATACTTCTCGTTCCCTATGGAAATTGATACCTTGGAATACTCCTAGGTGAAAACTACATCGGTATTCGTACGCTTGTGGATTTATATCTGTTAAGCTAAGGAACGCCAATAGTCACAACAGAAGTTATCAAAATGAGAGATCCTGAATTCACCGTCATTGTTACTATGTATAGCTCTCATGGACTTATGACTCTCATTTCTCAACTTCAAGACTAGATCCCGAACAAAACCGAAAGCCTCATCGTTCAACTCCATGAAAAACACCCACAAGAAACGAGAAAAGTCGTCCACTATGACAAGTACATACCACTTCCCATTGACCGACTGTACCCGAGCAGTACCTACAGTGTCCATATGGAGAAGCTCTCATAGGTAAGAGGTCATAACCTGATTGACAGGAGCATGAGAAGCAGCAACCATCTAGCCAATGACGACAGGGGTGGCACACTAAATCCTTCTCTGCTTCCAACTTGGGCAATCCTCGGATTAGGCCCATTGAACTCAACCTGACAAGCAAATCAAGGCTCAAGTGACTAAGCCTACTATGATACTTCCAAATGTCAGCAGAAGGACTAGCAACCAAACTTGAAGCAGGGCTCGAAATAGATGTGAGGTCGACCATAAAAACCTAACTAAAAGGCAACAAAGAGCAAACCAAGGGTTCTCAGCATCAAGAATGCGGCATGCACCCTTCTTAAAATGAACCTCAAAACCTTCATCGAGAATTATGAGACAGAGACCAAATTGAACCCCAGATTCCAAACAAAGGCAACTTCCCTCAAGGAAAGCTTGGCAGAAAGCGAGACACAACCAACACCCAACACTTTACCTTAACCATTATCCCCAAATGTGATGTACTCCTTGGTGCTCATGGGATTGAGGCTGGAGAACCACTTGCTGGTGCCCTGTCATGTGCCTAGAGCAACAAGAGTCCATGATCCACACGTCCTCCATGCCTCAATCCTACCAAAAATCAAGGAAGGCGAGAGTGAGGAAACGGTCCAGCCCTGGGGCTAGAAAAACTGCTAAACCAGTGCCGAGCCATCAACTTCGAAAGTACGGTAAGCATAGTCAAAGTACTCATTATCATTAGCTAGAGTAACCACAACCTCAATGCGTGGCCTCTTAAACTCTCTCCCAAAGCCTCAGGTCACAAGGTCCATAGTAGCGTTGAAAATGGCTAAAAGCTCGACTGACAAAGTGTCTCTCTACGCCCACCTCTAGCAAAGCGGTCCCTCATCTCACCGCAGTGGGCAAGATCTTGCCTACCTGCCCTGGTAGAATTGATGCTGGTTCACCCAAGCTATCTCTTGCCTCTCAATCCGCTTCCTCCAAAAGCAAAACTCCTCCACGTGACCTTTCCACTTGCAAAACTCAGTGGTAGAGAGGCCTCCTGGGTAAATGGTTGGGCAGGGCTGTAAGGAAAATGGCCTCATGTGCCATATTTCCATGGTTGTGTTTTGGTGATTGATTGACAACCAACGCTTGGACTAATGAACCTTTCTAGATGCACATTCTCAGGTGTTTAGGTTCAAGGGATGATGAACAAGAAGGGTCGAAGGAAAGGCCTGAAGGATGTGGAAGCAAAGTTGGGAATTGCACTGACCGTCCATGGACCGTCTAGTGGACCGTACCAAACTAACCCGTGGGTACCAAACCTTCGGACTGGAAGTAATATAGTACTCTCTAGAAGATCCATCCAAAGACCGTACTAAGTAAACCGAAGCTATGACTTGGAGGAAAATCAGGAATACATGGACCGTATAGTACTCTCTAGAAGACCAGTCCAAAGACCGTACCAAATAACCCGAAGCTATGGACTTGGAGGGAAATCAGGAATACATGGACCATATAGTACTCTCTCAAAGATCATACTATACTCCGTACCAAGTTACCCGAGGCTATGAATTTGGAAGAAAAATCAGGAATACATAGACCGTATAATACTCTCCTATAGACAGTACCATTTCTAACGGCTAGTTCTATGGCTAGTTGGCAAGTACAATGGATCGTACTATACTCTCCTATAGACCGTCCATAGACCGTACCATCCTATTTGGCCAACAGCTAGTTCGTGTTTGGGGGCAATATAAGCCACCCCACCCGGCCATTTGGAGTGTGTTGGAGCACTTGAAGACAAGAGCAAGTGTAGAGGAGTATTCCAAGCACATCTACCACTCCAACAACCATATGAGAGCTTAGAGCATCATCCAAGCTACGTTAGAGCTTAGAGTGAGCGAGCTTGTGAGCTCTTCTCGTGTGTAGCTCCTGCGTGAGATAGAGAGAAGCCTTGGATGCAGTCAAGCCACATTGTATTCGTTGCTAGACCCTCCTTCTTGGTGTGGAGCAGCGGCGACACTTTGTGCGGGGACGAGGAGACACTACAAACTCCGTAGTGAAGCATTCGGCGCCTTGTGACGGAGATAGACGGTGGTGGTGGCTATGCCTTGGTGGCTTAGTGGCACTTAGCCTTTGGTTGCCATGAGCCTTTGTGGCGAGATCAAGACAGTGATCGGAAGAGTCTTGGTGCCCGGCTCGGATTTTGCCTTCGGTGGCGAGCCCGTGAACGGAGCCCTTAGTGGTGAACCACGTTAAATCTTCGTGTCTTCTCAGGAGTTTGCATCCCATTGCCTTGTGTACCTTTAGCTTTCATAGTTAGTTTGATTAGGTTTGGCTCTAGGTTGCAAGTCTTTTAGGTAAGTTAGAGAGGGCATAGATAAACCTTAGACTTAACCAGCATCTGTAGGACAAAATAGGTTTATCTTATGCACTAGGTAGCCTTAGGTTTTAGAAGAGCGATTAGTGACCCAATTCACCCCCTCCCCCTCTTGGGTCGGATACCCCGACACGTTCCTTACAATTGGTATCAGAGCTAGGGCTCACATCTCTTGCGAGAATAGCCATTTCTATTGGAAAATTTGTGAGATAGCTCATAGGAGTGCCGTTGGCTTCACCGCCAAGTGAGTTCTCATGTCCGGGGAAGGGATGAGTACCGATAGGGCTCCATTTTTTGATGGGAAGGGCTTCCCTCAGTGGAAGGTGCTCATGGAAGCACATCTTCAAGCCCGGGGGCTTGATGTTTGGCGTGTCACGAAAGAGGGCACCCGTAGCAACTCCGCTTGTGAGAGGCAATTTGATGCCATTGCCAAATCCACCTTGTTGTCCTCTCTTTGTGATGATGTGTTCAATCGTGTGTATGCTTCTCCTAATGCTCATGAAGCTATGGAAGCAAATTGTCGAGAATCATGAGGGCTCATCGGATGTAGCCAATCAAAACTATCATGTTCTCGCCGATGAGCTAACTAGGTTTAAGCAACTTGCCTATGAAAGTGCTCATGATATGTTCTCACGTTTGAACACTCTTGTGAATGAAATCAATGGACTAGGTTTGAAGCAAATAACGGATGGAGAGGTGAACCACAAGATCATCCGTTGCATTCGCAAGCCCAACTACGACATCATCAAGACCATCTTGCTCAAGGAAGACTTGGACAACAAGACACCCAACCAAGTCGTCAACACAACTGTTGCCCATGAGTATTCCATGGGGATGAACAAGCAAGAGTCCACCTCCACTTCAAGCCAAAAGAGCATTGCCTTCAAGCACACATGAAAGCATCAACCAAGGCGGCAAGAGCAAAGCTCAAGTGAAGAAGAAGAGGAGAATGAGAGTGATGATGAAGCAACCTCAAGGCCAATAGTCTTCCACCAAACAAAGGTAGCCAAACATGTGAGGAAACTCTACATGCTAGGCTATGAGACCCGCATAAGAGGAGATGCGGTGGGAGTCTTCAAGATGGCGAGCAAGAACAAAAAGAGCAAGCAAAAGAGACATCAAGCTTGCCTCGCCATCATTAAGGGGAAGAAGGGTGGCAAAGGGAGTTCAAGTGATGAATCAAGCAAGCCCTTCACCACTCGGTCGTCACACATATACCTCATGGCCAAAGGTAATAGCGATGTAAGTGATGACCCCTCCTTCTTCGATGATGAGCCCAATGGTATTTGTGAGATGATGAGCTTAATTAAAGAACAACAAGATTACATGCTCAAACAAAAGGAAGAAATCAAGGTGCTCAAGGCTAATGAAGAGCTCCATGCCTCCTTTGTCTCAAGATATGAGAACTTGCTTAACAAATTCACTTTGTTAGACAGGGAGCATGGGGAGCTCAAGAAGCAATTTGAGGACCTTGAACTAAAATATGAGTCACTCACAAACTCATTGGATGCATCTATTCCTTGTGCTATTCCTTGTGCAATTCCTATTGTCAAGGTAGATGTGTCTAGCTCTTGTGATCTAACTCCTTGCAATGAGAATGTGGTTGTAGAAACATGTGATGACCTCATTGCTAGGGAAAATTATGAGCTCAAACAAGAGGTGGAAAGGCTAAGGGTGGACTTAAGGCGGATTAAAGGCAAAAGAGGCACAAGATCAAGTCTGACCTCGTCAAGATAACCCCTCCAAGGGCGTGAAGAAGCTTGAGAAGGGAGAAACCGTGACTTGCTTCAAGTGTCACAAAGAAGGCCACAAGTCCTCTCAATGCAGGAAGGAGATGGCCCAACAAAAGAACAAGAGCAAGAGCAAGAACAAGGCCAAGAGCAATGACAAGGGCAAGAAGAAGGCAATGGAGAACAAAAGATCTCCAAAGTTGAAGGCCTCATTAGTGTACACCATGCCCACCTACAAGGCAAAGCAAAAGAGCAACCACTACGTACTTGACAAGAAGAAGAATGATAAGGTGGTGGCTCATACCATGGGGTGGAGTAAGCAAGGGTGGAACCAGCCTATTTGGGTGCCAAAGGAAATAATTCAAACCATGGAAGGCTCCCAAAAGGTTTGGGTCCCAAAGACTTAGAAGAAGAGAGTGGCCTCGGGGAATTTGGAAACTTGGCAAATATTGGGGTGCTTAAGTAGGGATGCATCATGCAATTGGATTGCAGCCAATTATGGGATTAAAAATTAGAGACCCAAATTCCCCTCCCCTACATATGAGGTAAAGAGCAAGGTAAAACAATCGAATGCATCATTATAACTCATATGCCTCTCTAGGATTGCATAAGCATGGTTTTCAATTGGTATCTAGTCTTGTGCTTTCCTAGCTTTACAAATGGTATGTTGCTTGTGCTAACCATCTATTTTGAAGCAACTTACATGAGCTTAAATTATGGTGTATGGAAAACACCATCTCGACCATGGCACATGTTTTGCAAGAGCAAAGGGCTACATTCGGTATCACCCTCTTACTCTTAGTATCCCTTCATTTGGTGCCATGTTTCAAGTTGTAGATGTTGATCCCCATGTTGTGAATTACGAGTGCATACACTTGGTTATGTGATTCCAACACTAACGCACATATCTAGGGGGAGCAACTCTATAACTTGTGTTTGTGTGACTAACATGCTTTCAAGTGCTATTTGTTGTAGTCACATGGATCTATCTCCATAAGCATCATTTACAAGTGGCGTCATTTACAATTGGTGTCCATCCCCTACATTTGTGCCACAAGTCGGTTGAGGCAACAAGTCCATGATAAAGGGGGAGAGATGGTCACTACATGTGAAAATTCAATTGGTATCCATCAAGGAGGAGAGCAAGAATAAGGTAAAATGGCCTCACTAGTGACATTCCCTTGCTACTAATGCTTTTCTTTGATAGTGGTTGTATTTAGGTCTTTTAGGTGCTTGATGACAAAGGGGGAGAGAAGTCCCAAAAGCAAGTACTTTACATCATATAGGGAAGAGAAGCTCCAAGATACATCAATGGGGGAGAGAAGTCCCAAGCAAGAGCATTGCATATCTTAAGGGGGAGAAAAGGTCAAGCACAAAGGCGGAGAAAGATGAAGACCATTAGCAAGATGAATATAAGGTTAAAAACAGAAGGCAAGGTGATAGGGGGAGGTACTTAGTTCATTCAAGCAAGCTAAGTTGGTTCTAACTCATTGATATTTACATTCAGTACCATTTCTTGTATTTATCTTGCTTGCTTTGGTTGTGTTGTCATCAATCACCAAAAAGGGAGAGATTGTAAGGAAAATGGCCTCATGTGCCATATTTCCATGGTTGTGTTTTTGGTGATTGATTGACAACCAACGCTTCGACTAATGAACCTTTCTAGATGCACATTCTCAGGTATTTAGGTTCAAGGGATGATGAAGAAGAAGAGTCGAAGGAAAGGCCCGAAGGATATGGAAGCAAAGTTGAGAATTGCACTGACCGTCCATGGAACGTCTGTGGACCGTACCAAATAACCCGTGGGTACCAAACCTTCGGACTGGAAGTAATATAGTACTCTCTAGAAGACCGTCCAAAGACCGTACTAAGTAAACCAAAGCTATGACTTGGAGGAAAATCAAGAATACATGAACAGTATAGTACTCTCTAGAAGACCGTCCAAAGACCGTACCAAATAACCCTAAGCTATGGACTTGGAGGAAAATCAGGAATACATGGACCGTATAGTACTCTCTAGAAGACCGTCCAAAGACCGTACCAAATAACCCGAAGCTATGGACATGGAGGGAAATCAAGAATACCTGGACCATATAGTACTCTCTCAAAGATCGTACTATACTCCGTACCAAGTTATCCGAGGCTATGAATTTGGAAGGAAAATCAGGAATACATAGACTGTATAGTACTCTCCTACAGACCCTACCATTGACCGTACCATTTCTAACTGCTAGTTCAACAACTAGTGGGCAAGTACAATGGACCGTACTATACTCTCCTACAGACCGTCCATAGACCGTACCATCCTGTCTATGTATTTTCTGTCAGCCTTGTGGCCAATGGCTAGTTCGTGTTTGGGGGCTATATAAGCCACCCCACCCAGGAATTTGGAGTGTGTTGGAGCACTGGGAGACTAGAGCAAGTGTAGAGGAGTATTCCAAGCACATGTACAACTCCAACCACCATATGAGAGCTTAATGCATCATCCAAGCTAGGTTAGAGCTTAGAGAGAGCGAGCTTGTGAGCTCTTCTCATGTGTAGCTCCTGCGTGAGCTAGAGAGAAGCCTTGGCTGCAGTCAAGCCACATTGTATTCATTGCTAGACCCTCCTTCTTGGTGTGGAGCGGCAGCGACACTTTGTGCATGGACGAGGAGACCCTACAAACTCCGTAGTGAAGCATCCGGTGCCTTGTGACTGAGATAGATGGTGGCGGTGGCTATGCCTAAGTGGCTTAGTGGCACTTAGCCTTTGCTTGCCATGAGGCTTTGTGGTGAGAGCAAGACGGTGATCGGAAGAGTCTTGGTGCCCGGCTCTGATTTTGCCTTCGGTGGCGAGCTCATGGGCGTAGCCCTTAGTGGTGAACCACGTTAAATCTTCATGTCTTCTCAGCAGTTTGCATCCCATTGCCCTTACCTCTTTACTTATTACATTTACGTTTCCGCATTTACATTCTTGTGTACCTTTAGCTTTCCTAGTTAGTTTGATTAGGTTTGGCTATAGGTTGCAAGTCTTTTAGGTAAGTTAGAGAGGGAATAGATAAACCTTAGACTTAACTAGCATGTGTAGGACGAAATAGGTTTATCTTATGCACTAGATAGCCTTAGGTTTTAGAAGAGCGATTAGCGACCCAATTCACCGCCTCCCCCTCTTGGGTCGGATACTCCAGCACGTTCCTTACAAGGGCATTGGGCTTAGGTAGTGTGGTCTTAGGTGGCACAGGCTGCTGGACTTTCGCCTTTCCTGAATGCTTAAGCACATCTTCCACAATCTTATCCAGCGTAGCTTGTGAGGGCTTGGGTGTCCATTACTGCTTTTTTGGGGTAGCCCTAGGTGGCTCATGGTAGACCCCATCAATAGTAGGCTTGGGAGAGGCAATCTTAAGCTTGGTTAGGGCACTCTTCTCACTTGAATTACTGCACTCACCTGCACCAAGCCCACTCTTGTCACCATTAGCTCTCATGGTGCTCTCAATTATCATCTTCAACTGGGGTTGCTTAGAATACACCCAGCTGAGCACCTCTTCTCAACCTATTATTGTCATCCTTGAAAGAAAACATCTCCTCCCTTAGATCCTCTTGAACTAAAGTCTGGGCAGCACAAGTGTCATAGTCTAGCAAGGGTATCACAAGAGCAGCCTTCTCCAACTTTCTGATGGTGGCATCTCTATACACTAGCTGCATCCTAAGCGTCAGGCAGTTCTCACAATAGTCAGAAGGTGCAGAAAGCACCTCAAAGTCAGCCCTCAACTGCTCTAACTCAATCCTCCTCAAGGTATGACAGACCATACACGCACCCAACAGTGCAGGTCTAGCCCTAAGCTCATCCAGCTCAGCTCATACTCTCTCATGCTCTTTGAGCTATCCCTCACTCTTCACCTTCAGCTCTGCTGTGTCAACAAACAAATGGGGGCAAGACTCACACTCAAGTTTAGTGCTCAAAGTTTGCTTATCCAGATCATATTGGAGTTTGCATAACTTGCCCTTGAACCTATCCATCTCCTCTACCTAACGAGCACACTTGCTTCTCTGCTCACTTAGCTCAATCATGAAGGACTCATAGGTAGTGCACTCAATCTCAGTTGGCTGGGGTCTAGCACTCATCAACTTCTCATTCTTCTCTAAGGCCTCAGCAAGTTTAGCTTTAAGCTTTTTCAACCTCTTGCCAGCCTTCTCCAGCATTTTGTCTTAGGGCTTCAAAGCCTTGCTATTCTTCTCTGGCATCTCAACGATTTCAGCTTGCTCATAGGTTACCTCATCATCAGAGGATGAGTAGCTGCTATCGTACTTGTTCTCATCTACCAAGGCCATAGAGTGGACATGCCTTCTCTTGGTATTGTTCTTGCGCTTGTACTTGATGGAGACAAATCACAAGCTCACTGGACCTCCTTGATCTCTCCTTTTGTCGATCTTTTGCATGATCTCCTCATAGCTTGAGCTTGATGAGGTAAAGGAAGACGAAGAAGATCCGCGCTCGAGCACTCCAATCTTGGCGAAGAAAGCCTTCTCCCTCTTGCGATTGTACCTCTGGTAGCTCTGGAAAGCCTTTCAGAAGCTCTTCTTGTTGTTGAAGTGGAACTTGTTGGAGTGTCGCTTGTCGGAGCCATGCTTGTTGGAGTGGTACTTGTCAGAGTCACAAGATTAGTGCTTGCCCTTCTTGTATTAGTCATTTTTGTTGTTAGGGCACTTAGCGATAAAGTGGCTGACCTCTCCGCACTCGAAGCACTTGGGCCTTTCGCCCCTCTTCTTGCTCATTCAGTTGTTGTAGGCACATTGAAAGCGACTTGACACCAAGCAATGCTCATCATCCCCAAGTGATGTCAGCTTCTCCTCTGTCACAAACATTAGAGCAAAGAACTAGAAGTTATGGCTTAGGGGGTTAGCAGCAGCCTCTCTAGAGGTAGTAGCCAAGGCTAAGCTCTTGGAGCCACTTCCGTTGAGAGTAACTCTCAACTTGTAATCCACCTATATGGCCTTGATCTTGCTATAAAGAGCCTCCACACCAATCGTGTCATAACCCATCGACTCGATGATTGAGTTTGCCTTGATCTCCTATACCTTAATGTCCAATGCATACAAAAATTGGATAGCCTACTGTTGGATGGTGTAAGAGAGTGCAGCAAGGGTAGTGTTGACACACAACTTGTTGATGATCGACTGAAAGCAACCAAACAAGTCATCCATAGACTCACCCACATTTTGGATAAAATTCTCATATTCGCACCGGTAAGTCTCCACCAACCTAGACCTAACTGTCTCCGTCCCCTCGTGGTGCGCACTAAGTAGGGACCAAATCTTATGGGCAGTGGTCAAGGTAGTTTACCCTCTCATAGTCCACTGGACCAAGTCTAGTGGAGTGAAAGTTAACTGCCCAGTAGTTTGCCTCATGCTGAGCAACGTGCGCCGGAGTGGTACGCTCAGCAACGGGGAGCACCGCAAAAGTCGTACTCTATTTACTTATTGGATGTAATTTCAGAATATACTCAGCATGTTCCTTAGCATCATGATGAACTACCTCACTAGTAGGTAAAGGTAAAAGATCAATAGGAGCATGAAGGTTGAAACCATACACTACCTGGAAGGGAATTACCTTTGTGGTGGAGTGCACTACCCTATTATATGCAAACTGAACATGCAGCAAACACTCTTCCCACATCTTCAAATTTTTCTTCAAAACAGCCCTCAACATGGTAGATAATGTACGGTTTACTCCCTCAGTTTTGACCATCAGTTTGAGGGTGACATATTGTAGAAACCAACAGCTTTGTTCCCAACTTATTCCATAATGCTTCTCCAAAAGTGGCTCAAAAATTTGGCATCACGATCTGAAACAATAGTAGAAGGCATACCATGCAAGCGAACAACGCCAAAGAAATTTGGAATAGGTACAAGAGGAATACATCCGCTTGCTAAGTAAGATATGCTTTGGACTAGTTCCCGCACGCCACAACGCCGATTGGTATGGACAAGAAAGAATTAGCAGGATGCCGATGAACAATCGGCAGAAAAATTGGGTGATACTAACCGCTAATGTTAACACGGTGTTCATACTACCTAATGATTTCCACAAGCTGCTAGTGGGAGAAAAATTGGGGAACTCAATTTTGGGGCCGTCCCCATCGTATCCGAGAAGCTGCCAGGAAAGAAATATCAGCACATGAAGCCACTCTTCGTCAAGCGATTCATCAATGGCAAGCCAATCAACAGGATGATGGTGGACATAGGAGCCGCAGTTAATCTCATGCCCAACTACATGTCCACCAAGATTAGCAGTTCAGAGGAAGACCTAGTCCACACCAATGTGGCACTGAATGATTTCAAGGGCAAATCAACTAAAGCCGAAGGGGTGCTGAATGTCGAGCTCATAGTGGTACGCAAGACCATCAACACGGCCTCATTCGTCATCAAGGGTGAAGGTCCATACTCGGATTTGCTCAGCCGAGATTAGATTCATGCCAACTGTTGTGTTCCGTCTTCTATGCATCTGGTACAATGGGATGGAGAGGAAGCGGAAGTAGTGCTAGCCGATAATTCTCAAGATGTGTCGCTGTCGGTCCTTTGCTCTAGAATGGCAAGAAAGAGTGCCTTAGCGGAAGAAGCTTGCAAAAATACAAATACATAGAATCCACACCCCATGGAGTGAAGTTGATCCCAAGTAACAAGCTTCGATGATGCAATATAATCCCAATAGACTGCGAAGAACACACATGTTGATGTAAGGCCGACTCGATGCAGTGAGCCATGTTTTTTAGAAAGATTTTGTGCAAGGTAAACTCGTGAGGCCGATTCAAAGCAAGCAGCCAAAAGAATAAAAACTAATATCCTTTTTGAGTGAATACTAAGCACAAGTCATCAGCAAGCAAAGGCAATCTAAAGCCATTCGTCTTAAGTCCTTGAGAAATCCAGCTCAGGTGGCATCCATTGTGCAAGATGATGGCGCACACAATGTTCAAAATGTTGGGGTGTTGAAAACTTTTTGAGGAGCCGTTGTGTTGCCATCGTAGCTCATTATCTGACCCAACATTAGCTGATGCATAGCCATCACTTGTAGTGCTAAAGGAAGTAAAAATGCAAAATGCCACCATGCCCAGGGTGCAGGGATGCTCAGGTCAAAAGACAACAGAAGAAGGTTGAGGTCAACTCAAACTTGTCAGCCAAAGAAAGATGAGATCAAGGCAAATGAAGCATGGAGGCAATACAAGACGACGTCAAGTAGACCTAATCAACTTTGTCGGCATCAACAACCCATCTTCACCAGCTAATATCTGGTGATGACAGTAAGTCCTACCTATGTTTTGTTTTGTTTATCAAGGATTCTTTGGGTGGAAGAGCAAGGGCTTGCGACTGCTACTATTGAGATCTAGATGACCAAAGCCAAAGCAATAGAGGAGCACGAAACCGGCGATGTCACACAGAAGAAGAGCTTGGAATCGATCACGATGATTGAAAATTATAGAAGCAGAGGTACCTTGCACAGCCTTTTCGAATTATACCTAGCCTAAAGTTATTCATACAGTGTTCAATAGAGAAGGCTATGTATAATCTTAAAAAAAGCCGATTCAATGAGATCAACCTCAGAAGCAGGATGTCAGTCAGCTCAGGGAACTACTCAGTCAAAAAGCTGATGCAATGCTGCCAACACTAAAGGCTCAAGCCTAAAGCCGATGCGTTGCCCTCACCTTAACAAATAAATGCATCACAATTTCGCATCAGGAAGACAAAGTATACACTAATGCATCAGGCACTAACTGAAACAATTGCAAGAATTACATCACTTGGACTGAAGCAAGCTCATGAGTGTCTACATTTTCCACTAGGACTAGGAAGAGAGGCAGAAGCTTTCAAAAAGTTTTCCTGTGAGCAGCCGATTTCCTCTCTAAGTAGGACGGTCATGGCGATGGCATTATGAACACTACACCACAACCCAATAAATGCCATCGGCAAGATAGGGTCATCAATCTGAGGATTCATTTTTATTATGGTAGCCTATCTTACAAACCTCATAGAAATAACCATGAGGATTAATTTGTACTCTGGGATTGCAATTGGCTTCACTACCGATACCTTGGAAATCATCCAAGGCTTAGGTTTTATTCCAAAACTCTCAATATATACTGAACGATGTTATCGCTCCTCATGCAAAGATCATCACCCGGACAATCGACCATGGACAGAGGAAAAGTTACCTGATGAATGTTGGTATATCCTTTGTCCGAAAAAACACCAACCCAAGCTCGAGCTTGCCTATTGGCCTCCAGGTATGCCTTGGTATCAGCTTGATAAGCTCTCAGTCGAGTAAGCCGATCAGCAGCATTAGGAGGAAGGAAATCGGGACAAGGTCTGCTCTGGTTCTCCAAGGGTCATAGTGTGCTTCTTGAGAAGAACCAGCACTCGTGATAGTGGGTTCAGGGCTCAGAGCATCCATGGATGAAAACACCGGCTGCAGGGTGAGTTTTATAGACTAAAGCAGGGGCGCTTGGTCAATTGTCATAATGGGTAAGGGTGAAACGGCAAGAAGATGGTGCAATAAATAATTCAAGCTTGATAAATCCACATGCGCATTATAGGGAAAGTAAAAGCCGAACTTCTTGTTGTCCAACTTTCAATGAGAGGCGGGTCAAACTGAAGCAAGTCAATAAAGTTCAACGATACAATGGTATCAATTCGTGCAGTCAGGCACGAAAGTTGGAACCCATGACTCAATGTTCGTCAGGATGAAGCATGATGGAAAGGACAGAGATCGACTAAATACCAAAGACCTGTGACACCCCTGAGGAAGAAGATGAAAGATCAACATGCATAAAAGCGACTTATGTTCTGAGATAATCAAATTATCGTCAAAACTGGGGGGCATGTGTTGCCGCTGAATCCTAGCCAATCCACGATTACCATTAGATTTGTGTTGCCGTTGAATCCTAACCAATCTAGGAATTACCATTGGATTGGTTACTGAGCTTCATGGACTGCCCATTCAATGGAGGATTTTGTCGTATCTTTGGGCCCAAACGGCCGTGTATCGTAGCACAGGAAGGTCTAAGTTGAGGAAGTTAAAATTAGGGTTTGTTTAGAAGAGTCAGACTTATCATCCAAGTCTCCAGACTATAAATATGTACCCTATTGCTTTGTAATAAAGTTAATGAATGACATATGTTCCCAAGTAACGCATGCTTCCTTCACATCAACCTCAGTGCATCACCACCCCTGGCTCCTAAGGATTTTCCAAGCAAACATCATGCTGCTCTAATCCTTCCTTCATGGTCGTATTAGGGCTATTAAGCATTTGCTTACCTGGTAGATCCCGTACCGAAGCATTTTTTATGGCGAGATCTGCTAGTTATCACGATGAATCTACTTGGCAGTGAGATCCATCTGTTACCTCATGCGCCGCCGATCTACATAACAGATCAGTGGCTTGCGACCAATCATACATAGCTTGTTTGATTGCTACATACCACGACATGTGCTGCAACATGTGCATGCATCAATTCGAGAGATCGATGTGTGCTTGGCACACTGCTTTACATGTCCTAGTCTATATCTGGTCTGTGAGTGAACCCCCTTGGGGGTTCCAATCTATGTTCACACATGTGGTTTATGTTTTGGTTAAGTCTTTCCTTAGCTAGGTCCATCTCATCATGTGTGTAGCGTAATCAACCTAGGGGCGTTGCATCAGCTAGATCATCCTTTAAGTAGGGTTTGCTTCCTTGTTATGCATTATCAACACACTAACCATGTATGGTGCAAGGAGGCGATTGGCTCATATGAGCTGATCCATAGAGATGCCTCAAGCCGATCCCAGCGGTCCGGCTGAATTTAATGCCGATTTGTTGTTGGTGTGTTTGCAGGCCATTCTCCAATGCAAGCGCACCCCAAACATCCTTGTCTAGCGGATCAAGCTAGGTGCCATGCCTAGAACTCCCCCTTTACCACCCCAACCGAGCTTAGGGATGGTCAGAACTGCCACTAGGAGGGATCGACCACAGTGGCAGCATACC
The DNA here is from genome assembly GCA_030272315.1 of Paspalum vaginatum. NCBI lineage: Eukaryota > Viridiplantae > Streptophyta > Magnoliopsida > Poales > Poaceae > Paspalum > Paspalum vaginatum. The sequence goes on along the minus strand of CM059013.1, from coordinate 29,166,827 downwards.
TCCCGGTTCCATGGTGTGTTGGCCGCCTAGACCGACGCTTTTGGCCTCCCAACCTAAATAAGCATTAGCATCATAGGCACCATCAAAGGAAGAAATTTTAAACTTAACCATATCAAACTGGTCATCATGAGTGCAGTTAACTCAGGTTACCTTTACCACAGTTTTGGCGGTGGCCATCGGCGACTACCATCTTTACCTAAACCTAACCGCCAATCCTAGTTCATATAATCTTCATTGTTGCTCAAATCATCATCAGGCAAATAAGAAGAAGACGAGGAAGAGCAAGAGTCTGAATCCGAATCACTCGGCTGCTTGTCCTTGCCCTTGCCCTTTGCCCTTGTCCAAAACCGCATTACTCCGGGTAGTGAGGACCTATATGTCAGTATGCATTGTATTGATGGTCATGAGGATGTTATCCATTATGCGGGTCTGTTGTCATACAAGGGCATGCAATTCCTCCTTGGAAACACACTCAGTTGAAATCTTGAGGGGAGGGATCATCATCTACCATGGTTACTGAACACGCACAAAGAACAAAAACAAGGTTAACCCTATCTAATGACAGTAGGCAGGTGGGATCTCTCACACTACAATCGTTTACCAAGTGCTTGCAAATGTTCTTACATACACAGCAAGAAAATGATGGCAATCTAGAAGATGGCAAAGGTGGCCAAGAGGCGATAACAAACCTGGAGCATGGGATGATTGCAAGACCGACATGTACTGCTTAAGAGAAAATATAGTGGAGTGGATGGCTCCATATGTAGCTAAGCAAAAACAATATCGTAACATATTGGCAAAGCTGAGTAATGATCCAAAGCATGTGTTTGTTGCTGGCCAAAGAAAAACTCGAAGTCGAAGCACCGAGTGTAAAAGGTATGGTAAGTCAAAGATGGACAGAGGATGAAATCCTAGGGTGTAGCGAAACAACAACAAAAGTATAGTCCCCTTCGCTCCTACAAATCGCTTTCCTTTATTTTTTTCTCTTTTTTATTTAACATAGAAGAAAACACAAAAATTATTGGGAGATCAGTGGCAAAGTGGGGAAATAGATGGAAACACAATCTGGAACTATTTTTGGAAGGATGAAAACTTCAGGGGCCGAAAACTCGATCTTTCCGGCCGAATTTCGCAAAAAATTTTTGGTGAACCTAACAAAGCCAGGGACAATGAGGTCCCAAATTTTTTGTCGATTTCTGAAATGTATTTGCCTTATTTCAAGTTTGGACAAGAAAGTTATGGACATTTTACTAATGACACCTCACATTAGGGTTTGAACGGTGAGGAAAAGATAAACGTGGTGTGGAACTGAGTGGTGGAAACACAAGAACAACCACGGAGAACAAACTTCAATCGGCAACCAGACTCAACCATGCAAGGGATAAAAACTCAACAAAGCAAACTAAAAACAAATATTATGGCACTAAAGGTTATGGGACAGCAGCATTTTTTTTGGCTTTTTCTCGATTGTCAATATGAAAACAAAACTAATCTAAAGGGATAAATGCAATTACCTAACGACCAACCTAGAGACTGATACCAATTCATAAGTGTATGCTTGATCTTCCGATAGATAAGTCAATTTAGGGGTGGAGATCTAAACGTTGGTGAAGAAGGCTCCGAGCGAAAGATCGGATCCTTAGAATCACTACATCTCACCAATATTGCTATCGCGCCTACAAGTGCAATCAAGAGAACACAAGCAAGAACGAAAAAACACAATCAAGAAGTGAATTGCTCACAAGTTGGAGTTCCACAAGAGTTGCCGTCGAAACTGTATGCAACAAAATAATCTAAGCTAAACCAAATCCCTAATTTGGGTGGTGCCTACTTTTTGTTAAGGACATAAGGTTGACCAACAAACCCGAGACAAGTTTGTGATGCACTCCAACACGTTTCTGTCCACCAACTTGCTGCATGATTTCCCGTGGACTCAGGAGTCGAAGTGACTTGAAACTAGTGCCATTGGAACGATCATCTTCATAGATTTTCAGGTATATGTGATCATTCAAATTCGGAGCTCTTTGTGGTCTAGGTGACGATTTTATTGAACACTGGTCCAAGAGGCTGAGGAAGTTGATGAACTAGGCCTCCAATTTGACTTTGGACGCCCTCCTTACCCTCCTCTTGGTCAGAGCTAGGTTTCCAATGCCTTCATGGCCATCTCCGAAGATCCTAAATACAATATAATCAACAATATCATTAGGTAGCATACCATCCTCACAAGTATATGCACTAGTCACTTAGAAACGAGCTCACCTATTGATTCAATTATCGCGCACATGCTTTCACAATAAGGACCTTGCCTAAGCATAGGAGTGATATCCTCATCAGTTTCTATCTAAAGATACATAGGTTATCGTGCCTATTGATACAATAAAACAACCTCTGCACGGACGACCCATGAAACCCACCTATCGATTTTCTTGGAGCCCTAAATTGGTTAAGATTTGGCAGCAATGGCCATACACCCTTCGTTCCATAGTAAGGTGACTAAGGACACATGTGCCCTTGATTAACACATCAATATCCTCATTATTATCTTGTATATGCATGAATGACACATATCTTATAACTTTGGTAATTGTAGGATAACTTTTAAATCTTAATAGTTATTGGGCGGACGAGGGGGTGGGACTTCACAGAAAATCCCTATACACATCATGATGTATAACTAAATTAATAGATACATCACGGTGTATCTATTAACTAATTAAGGAATAGGTCATGTTTCTCCCTTATTCTCCTGTTGCCATTGTTAACACCCAACCCGACCTCGTGGCCAGTTATCCCCCTAGTAATGAACCATTACCACATTTTTTTTGGGACCACAAATGTTAAGCTACCTCTTAGCTACAATCGTCCAACTTCCTTATGTATTCTTACATTTAAAACTGTTGTACGTATTTGTCAATTGAGCAAAATAACAAGGTAATTTTAATTCTAAATTTACTCAAGACGCTGCATCATGTCAATCTTTTAATATAAGGCTGAACTATTAAGAAAACCATATAGTAAGGCGCCAAATTTTTTCTCTCTTCGTATAAAATTTGTCATGTGTGTTTGGTACGTCACATATTCCAATATGAAGACTAATATATGGCATGTCCTTTCCAAATTACTAGTTTATTTTAGCTTTTATCTTTAAGTTGAATTTTTCAATTTTGTCAAAACATTTTTTAAAATATATTAGCATCTCAAATATTAAATAAACTGCACATCAAATTATATGCATGGTGGATTAAATTAAATTAATTTGATGTTACAGATGTTGATGCATTTTATTATAAATTTGATCAAGTCCATTTGACATGCTTAAATTGGCACGATAATCCGATTTTCAACCGTTAACTACGAAACTAGGTAATATGGGCCATCGAACTGACCAAACTGTCTGAAATACAACTCTGAGCACTTCAACTGTTGAAGGTGGTTTCTAAGGCGGTTTCGCTGACTGTGGAATGTGCGGCTTGCATGTCAGCGCGTTCATTTTTTTATTCTCTCTCAAGAGGGTCCCACGTGTCATTGAGAGAGAATAAAAATGGATGCAATGACACATTGGCCCCCACATGCCACGTCAGCGAAACCACCTTTAATAGTTAGTATCTCAGGGTTATATTTCAGATGGTTTGGTTAGTTCGATGGGCGAGGTTACTCGGTTCCGTAGTTGAAAGTTGAAAATCAGACTGTCATACCAATTCAAGGGTGTCAAATGGATTTTGAAACAGAGATTATACTTTGAAAAGAAGTGAGTAAACTTTATGAGTTCTTATTATAATTTTTATAGTTTTTTGTTTTTGATTTTGACAGCACGTATTGTCAATTTTGTACGTCCCCCCTACAGATCCGCTACACAGTACATACTCTGCTTAAACCTTGCATTGGTGAAATATCATCCAGAATCCCTAAAATGAAACACAACGGTCGATTTCCTATAAACCAACCGGATGAAGCTAGGCAGAAAGAACAGCAAGTTGGTCGTTAATAAGACAAAAGGATGAACAAATACTGGTGGTTTTGAAGGTTTCTATATATGGCCCTGCGTGCAGTCTGCTGATTTCCAGCCGTTGCCCAGCAGGTGCACGCATCTCATCAGCTAGCATCCATGGATCGAGCACAGGAGGTGCTGTAGAATTTTTGGGAAACCGCCAGGAATGGCATGTTAAAATAATACTGGGAATGCGTTTTTAAGAAGGAATTTTGCTTGATATAAACTAATGATCATTGCCGACTATTTTTTGGCATCCCTAAGACCGTCGGTCCGTGCTATTATTGCACTCTCTCTCTCTCCACATGCAAATACATGACCTGCTGTACCGTTTAATCGGCTCTCCAAATATGCATTTATAACATTCTGCACATTTCGCTGCACTCAGCGTAAGGCTCTCCATGGATACCATTGGATTTTATAGTCCACCTTCTAAAAGCTAGGTTGCGATCCAAATGCCCCTCTCCTTCGACTGTGCTAGGGATACCAATGATGAAAATGCCCCCGGCATGCGAGTGGCTAAGAGGGCGGCTACTAGTGTTGAGGGCAATCTCGAGTTGAATACATTAGTGGCTGCATCGTTCAATGTACATTGTACATTGATCAGTAGAGCAACCATACTGTTAGAGTTGAAGTCGGCATGGATTGCACTGATGGAATAAAGATATCGAGTATGATGTATGGGTCCCATCCACATCATCAGGTGGCCAGGCGTGCGCACCATGCAATGCAACCCTGGCAGCTTTTGGCAGCAGGTCGGAGCGCACAACGCACCAGCTGCCAACTTAAGCTTGCCTCCACTCCGTACCAGTGGGTTATTGGGTTAATTAACGATTTGATTAATCAGATATATACTGGTTGCATCAATCGATATGATGGCATCACATTATAATCAGTACTATATATTCAGCTCGTCTGGATCACTCAATCTCATGGCCTGGCCGCATCTTAATTGTGGCATAATCCGGCGGCAGTAGCTAAAGCTGCTCATGTCCAGCCACGGCTAGCATCGTCATGTCGCATTGCCACCCCCACCACCATTGCCATCCTTCACCTCTCTTTGAACCATGCATGTCTTCCTGAGCTGAAGCGTTAGCTCCCCACAATCCTGCCTCCCCTACTCAGGCGTCAGGACTACTCATCACGCTGATGATGTGGAGACGGAATAATATCAACACATATATACACAGTCGGTGTTCGCGGGCGTGGCATCATCAAGATTCACATCGATCGATCTAAAGCCACTGATTTGGTTCTCTGGAATTTGGAGGAGATTCATGAGAATCTTGATGATGCTGCATCCGCAAACAAGCGCCTTTACCACTACCATCTCGCGTTTTCTCTCTGCACCGTTCTATTTTTTCAGGTATATTATGCTCATCTTGGTCATCGTCTATCGATCCTAGAGGTTAGTAAAGGTGAAAGGACATCCCATCCATATTTAGTTTTGCAATTTCTTGTTGTAAATGATCCAGTTATTATTTCCTCCCACTTCTGCTGTTATCCCCTCACATATAGTTTGATCTGTTATCGATTCTTCCTCAGAGAAACAGAGAATACGGGGTGCTCATGTGGGATTTTATATTGCTTCTGATTGCACCTTGATGCTCAATCTGTGGTCCAAGCCAGTCTTTTTTATTGCCAAATACTCCTATAAGCTAACTGTGTAAACAATGTTTTTTGCAAAATACTCCTGTAAGTTAACTGTATAAACAAAAACTAGCTGAACCACCCGTGCGCTTCTGCGGGCTGTTTCTGTATCTTAATTGGTTCCCCAACCATTCAAGGTGCAATGGTCACATTTTAATTATGCTTTGAGTCTACCCTACATGTTACTCTCCCCAGATTTTAGTGCAATTTACACTAAAAACGTTATATATTAATGTCCGGAGGAAGTATATGATAAATGTGACCACAACGATATTTTACCACGACTCACATTGCATGAGACTGGGTGCATGTGTTTCTTATGTTTCCATATGTATAAGTGCATAAAGTACATGATTACTCATGTTAAATGACTTTATTTATTGAGCAAAAGCTTGTGTGGTCACTTTGACTTACTCTTTGAAATCTTAATGTGTATTTCACTAATGTGATGAGGGTATTTGTATTCGAATACTCCTCTCATTAGGGCTTTGAAGGTTTTGCCATCACTCTATCGAATGATGTAGTGAATGTACAAGAAAGGAGAAGAGCTGCTAATTAATCCGTCAGAATGGCAAACGTTTTCAACCATTTGCTTAATCTACCAAAATCCACAGCTAGAGAACAGATCTTCGGATGAGTTGCCATTTTACAAAGAAAGCGGCCAAAACTGCACCTGGTATTAATGGCAAGCACCTGCACCGGGTTCAACGTTGGGGAGCCCGAGTTCCATGGATAGGAGCCCTAGGAGCACTTTAGTATCGGGTCAGTCTAAAGAGATGGTGTTTATGTTTCTGCATTAGAAGGGGGTCATTACACCACCGGGTGCTAACACTATTTGCACCGAGTGCTAAAGCAACCCGATACTAATTTACTCAACACTAGCACCGTCTCTTTAACCGACCTAGTACTAAAGTGATGCCAGGGCTTCTGTTGGAAGCTCACATGGCCATTCGCCTTCCCGCCAATTCTCTACTCTACGTTGGACCATTGATGATTTACATCAGGAATTAAAAACTAGAGATTCTCGCAATTAAAAAAAACGGAGCCATAGGACAGGAATACGATTATTCACATCAAGATTGATCTGCCTCGATCCTACGCGATAGGAATGAAACAAAGAGGTTTGCATTGAGTACATGTTTTTTTCCTTCAAAAATATTAAATGAGCCTCATATATAGGAAACTTTCATCTATTTTTTCCTATGCATGAATCCAACAAATTTACATCAAAGGGATCAATAGTACTCTTTCCTATAGGATTTTGGATATCCTCTCCGTTTTTCTCCATTGAAAATCCTTCAATCCAAATTAAGGAACAAGTTCCGCGGTGGAGTAAATAAATAAGTGTGCGTGGGGACCTCACTTTAGTTTTCAAGAGGAGGGAAAATTAATTTTTCTTGTTTGATTCAATTTTAGTTTCAACTAAAATGTGGTCAAATTAATTTGTGGACAAAATTAGGGGTGCTTAGTATTCTCAGGGCCAACGGTCAGTCCTGCTCTCAAATCCTTAGCATTGGGTCCAAAACAAACCCGATACTAATGTGCAATAATTAATACCGGGTATCGAGGCGACCCAATTTTATTATCCCGTGTGGAAGCTCGTGCGCTCCTGTTCACCTTCCCGCCAGCCTTCGTCCGTACCGCATGCCATTGATGATGATTTGATCGAGGGAAGGCCGAACTTCGCTAAAGGTGTATATTTTCTATATAAATATATGTTACCACACTGCATTCTGCTCGAGCAAGAACAAGAGAAGAGCAGTGAGACCGAGCAAGAAAAGAGAGACAAGAGTGCAGCGCGATCCACCTTTTCTCCTAGCCCCATTCTCGCCATGGGTCACTGGTCGAGCGATGGCAAGTACACCACCAACTACTCCACCGAGGAGGAGGATAGCGACACGGTGAAACTGCCGTCGCCAAAGCGACGGCGATGGGAGTATGGGGAGGAGGAGTTTGATCCGGAGGAGGAGGAAGAGGTGTTTGAGGACGACGACAATGAGGTGGAGAAGGAGGAAGGCGACGACGACGACGGCGATGGCGATGATACCGACAATGGGGACGGCGAATAGCGGCTTCGACGACATCGACTAGGACGGCGGCGATGGCGGCGGCGGTGATAGCAGTGCCAATGACGGCAGCGGCGACGAGGACGGCGACGATTTTGGACACACTGCGGTGGAGGCGGAGGCAGAGGCTGTAGCTTGGCTCGTCGCCGGCGTTGTCCTTAATTAGAATAGTTTATTTATATGTAAAATAGTTTAGTTATATGTAAAATATTTAAGATGAAATCTATGCAGTACGTATTTAAAAAGTTCAATTTCTATTAGCACCCGGTACTAATGTGGATCTGCAGTTTTACGTTCTAATTTATATAAATAAGGTTCATTTGTATCGGGTCCTAATTCCACCCGATGCTATTGAAACCGCCATCTCTTATATCTTCCTTCTCCTACCTCTCACATTAACCTTTCTTTCACCTGCTTCTCCCACTCTTCCCCCATCCACAATGGATGACCTCAGCATGGCAGCCCCAGCGAAGTGCATCGCCGCTAAAACCGTAGAGGAGCGCCTCGCCACTACGAAGGTCATGCATCCCCGCCACCTCGAGTATCGGCGGTAATGGATGATCGGCAGTGCTCTGGAAGGCCTCGCGCGGTGCTGAGCTCCTCCTCAACCCCGGCATTGGCCGCCGCCTCACCGCCACGGTGCGCTATGCTACGCCACTTCAGCCCTAGGGACCTCCTCAATGCTAGCAGCGTCGCAGACCTCCTCCACCGCGGTGGCCACCACCATGGTTCCCCACTGGTAGGGTAGTCTCGCGGTGCCAAGCTCCTCCTCAAGCACCAGTGCCTTCTTCCGCCTGCACCACCAGAGCCTCGCGGTCCCCAAGATGATGCGCTGTGAGGCTGGTGCTTCAGCCCTGGCGACCTCCTCAGTGGAAGCAGCCTTTGAGGACAACGGCAGCGACATCACCGATGACTGGCCGAAGGCGTTACTCGCCTCATCCGAGGATGAGAATTAATTAGTAGCTTAGTTTAGAACTTAGTATCTAATTATGTAATATGCAATATCTAATTATCTATGAATCTGCTTCTGTTTTTTAAATGAATCTGCTTCTATTTTGAATGTGGATGAATTTATGAATTGATGCTCTGATGAATTATTTAGAAAAATGCGAATTTGTCAAATTCGAACTGGGTAGTTTTTTTACCCGGTACCTATGTCACTTGGTGCAATGGTCAAAGTAAGAATTGGGGTTTTCTCATTGGTATTGGTATCGGGTGTTTAAGAGTATCGGTGCCACGGTCATCAGTATTGAAATTGGGGTTTTCACACATTGGTACCGGTTATTTACTAGAACCGATACCGATGAGTATCTAATGGTACTGGTGGTTGTTTATACCCGTACTAATAGTTGTCAGGTTACTTAACCCCGACCTTCTTCTTCCTTGAGAACCTCTGTCTAGTGAACAGAGCTCTGTCCAAGGCATCCATTTATAGGGGAGGTGCTGCCAAAATTTTCTTCTAAAATTGAATTGGAGACCTTATCCAAGGGTGCTAAGAGGTTAGAAACTTTATCATCTAATGAATCATTGTGTTACTTGCTGCTTATTAACTTTCATTACTGAAAGAAATCGGGTTTAGTTTAGCGCAGAACACATAACTTGCCCTTGATCACACATACTAGCTCGGCATTACTTGAACACATACTTCACTCCAACACAAATATTGCTACAATCATCACTTCCAACAATTGCACAATCCTAATCAACTTGTCAAACTTTTCATCCAAAAATGTTCCTTCCCACAATGGCAGCACCTTCATCATTTCCGGGTGCATTATCCTCAACCTCTAGAATGGAAGGATGTATCACAATCAGCTGCTTGTCCACTAGGTCAGCTAAGTATGCCTTTTTCCACTGGTAGAAGGGGAACCATTCTGGCATCTAAGCAGCAAAACCAAAAAACCTGCATATAAATGATAACTTTTCAATCCAAACAAACTCTCCAACTAAAAAGATCTCAAAGAACCCACATGAACTTAACCCTATAATGTTCCGCGGGAACTTGATGTAGACTCTGCCACAGTTCGGGCTTTCTCGCGTCTTGACTAGAAGCTCAACCAACCTCTCCCTCTTGCAATCTGGACACTGGATCAAAGGAAACCCTGTTTCCTCACATAAGAGGACAGACCGTACCTGCGACGAGCTGGATGTAGCACCCCAGTGCTCCTAATGGGTAGACATGGTGGACATAGAAGGGGGAGGAAAATAATATGGCCAGCCAGGAGGAAGGAGAAAGAGTGGTGTCAGGCATGACATGAAGGGGCGGTAGTGTTTAGTTTAGAGCTGGATTCAGTGCAGTACCAGTCACTGACTTGTGGGCCCAGCATAGGGCAGGCCCACACGTTAGTGACTGGTACTGTGTGCAGTATGTTTATTTTCCCATCAATGGGTCCCGCTAATATTAATAAGTTGGGTGGAAAATGTTTAAATATCACGACATCTATATAATTTGGAGAATATTTAAGATTTATTTTATTAGTTGCTCTAACTAGTTTTAGTTGATCTAAACAAGTTTGTATTGGAATTGTAATATGATGCAGATCGATGGACCGGCAATGGATGTACAAGGACCGACGCTCTGTCGAATATATTAACGGCTTGCATGTCTTTATTGAGACAGCCAAGAAACATAAGAAGCCATCGGGTTTTATAAGTTGTCCATGCATGGATTGCAAGAATGAGAAGGAATACTCATCATCGGAAGCCCTTCACCAGCATTTGTTGCAAAGGGGATTCATGTCGGGCTACGTGTGTTGGACTAAGCATGGAGAACTAGGGGTTTTAGAGGGAGAGAACGAAGAAGATGAAAATGACAACATTGACTTCACGCAGTACAAATCCTTTGCCGATACCTTAATGGGCGATGCTGATGATGAAGACAACACCGATGCTTTGGCTCAAATGTTGCATGATGCCAAGGAAGATTGCAACAATGAAAGAGATTGGAAGAAGCTAGAGCGTATGTTAGAGGACCACAGAACTTTGTTGTACCTAGACTGCAAAGAGGGCCATAAGAAATTGCGTAGCACTTTGGAATTGTTGTAGTGGAAGGTGTCAAATGGTGTGTATGACAAAGGATTTAATGAGTTGTTAATGTTCATAAAAAAGTTGCTTCCGGAGGGCAACAAATTACCCGCAACAACTTATGAAGCAAAAGAGGTTGTTTGACCTCTGGGATTAGAAGTGCAAAAAATACAAGCATGTCCAAATGACTGTATCCTCTACCGTCATGATTACCGGGATCTAGAATCTTGTCCAGTGTGTAAAGCTTCGTGGTATAAGATCAAACGGGATGACCCTGGGGACTGTTGAGGGCAAACATCCAAGGAAGAGAGTGTCTGTTAAGGTGATGTGTTATTTCCCTATAATACAACGATTGAGGCGTTTGTTTAGGAACAAGAAACATGCTAAGGTGATTCGGTGGAACAAAGAAGAATGTAAGCAAGACGATATGTTGGGGCACCCTGCTGATGGGTCGCAGTAGTGGAAAATCGATAGAACCTACCTAGAGTTCGCAGAGGATGCAAGAAACATAAGGTTTGGTTTAAGCACAGAAGGCATGAATCCTTTCAGTGAGATGAGCAACAGTTATTGCACCTGGCCCATGACTCTATGTATCCTCAACCTTTCTCCATGGTTGTGCATGAAGCGGAAGTTCATTATGATGCTAGCACTTATCCAAGGGCCAAAGCAACCTGGTAATGACATTGGTGTCTACCTACAACCAATTGGTTGAAAAACTTCTATTGTTGTGGATTGAAGGTGTACGTATGTGGGATGCACACAAAGAAGAGGTGTTTGACCTACGGGCGTTGCTGTTCGTAACTGTTAATTATAGGCCTGCACTTCGCTAGCTTGTCTGGACAGTCAAACAAGGGATTCAGGGCATGTGTCCATTGCTTAGATGAGACTGACAACATGTATTTGAAGCATTGCAGGAAGGTTGTGTACGTGGGAAGCCATCGTCGGTTTCTTGGTGACAAACATCCCATAAGAAAAAAGGCAAACAACTCAATGGGCGAGCAGAAAACCGTGGAAAGCCAATTCACCATTCAGGAAAGGTTGTATTTGAAATGGTCAAGAGTCTAAGAGTTGTCTTTGGAAAGGGACCTGGCAGTGTACCTGTTCCGAATGAAAATGGAAAGGCACCCACGTGGAATAAAAATCTATATTTTGGGACCTGAATTATTGGGAAGTACTAGATGTCTGCCATGCATTTGATGAGATGCACCTCACAAAGAATCCTCTATATGAACCTGCTACACTTCCTTGAGACGTATGTGAAGAACAAAGATACATTGGAAGCACGAGAGGACATGGCGGCTATGAAAGGAGAGCAAGGACATTACTTAGGTCCTGCCAGCTACACTCTCAGCAAGAATGAGAAGGAGAGCATGTTTGAATGCTTGGACAGTATCAAGGTCCCATCTAGATACTCGTCTAATGTGTGGAGGATAATCAAATGTAAGGGCAAGAAATCTGTCCACTTAAAGTCTCATGACTTCCACGTGTTGATGACACAGCTGCTTCCGGTCGTGCTGAGAGGAATTCTTCTAGAAAATGTCAGAAAAACAATCAAAGCTGTGTGCATTCCTGGATGCTGTATCCCAAAAGGTAATTGATCCAGATAGCTTATCCGGTCTATAGAATGATGTTGTCCAATGTTTGGTTAGCCTAGAGGTAATATTTCCTCCATTATTTTTTGATATTATGACGCATCTCTTGGTTCACATTATCAAAGAGATTGGTATTCTTGGACCCATTTTCCTACACGATATGTTCCCTTTTGAGAGGTACATGGTACTCCTAAAGAAGTATGTCCGCAATCGATTTAGACATGAAGGATGCATTGTTAAGGGATACATTACAGAGGAGGTTATTGAGTTCTATACTGACTACATTGATGAGCTTAAGCCAATTGGAGTTCCTTTGTGGGGAGACTAGCAAGTAAGGGAACATAAGGAAAGAAAGTAATTCTTTGCAGTGATCATGTTGTATTTAATAGAGCACACTTCATGGTCTTGCAACAATCATCCTTGCTGGCTCCATACATGGAGGAACACAAAAAGATTCTACGCTCTGAATACTCAAAGAAGTCTGAGGCCTAGATTACACGTCGTCAAATAGAAAGTTTTAGCCTGTGGTTGAGATAACATCTCATGGGTAACGAGGAGATTGATGACCAACTTGCTTGGCTGGCTAGGGGACCATCGTCATCAATCCCAACATTCAAAGGATACGAGATAAATAGAAATATGTTTTACACGAGACTTCATGACCAGAAGAGCACTAACCAAAATAGCGGGGTTCGCACAGAAGCTATAGACACAACTGGGAAAAAGGACAAATATTATGGTTATATAGATTAGATCTAGGAACTTGACTACAGACCATTTCTAAAGGTCCTCCTATTTCTAATCATGTTGTATGTAATAGAGCACACTTCATGGTCTTGCAACAATCATCCTTGGTGGCTCCATACATGGAGGAACACAAAAAGATTCTGTGCTGTGAATACTCGAAGAAGTCTGAGGCCTGGATTACACGTCGTCAAATAGAAAGTTTTGGTCTGTGGTTGAGACAACATCTCATGGGTAACGAGGAGATTGATGACCAACTTCATTGGTTGGCTAAGGGACCATCGTCATCAATCCCAACATTCAAATGATACGAGATAAATGGAAATATGTTTTACACGAGACTTCAAGACCAGAAGAGCACTAACCAAAATAGCGGGGTTCGCACAGAAGCCATAGACACAACTGGGAAAAGGGACAAATATTATTGTTATATTGATGAGATCTGGGAACTTGACTACATACCATTTCTAAAGGTGGGGTATTGCTAATTGGTGAAACTGAATGCAGGAGGTGTTATGATAGACTAAGTTTATGGCATGACAACCGTGGACCTCAATAACACTGCATACAGGGATGAACCATTCGTCCTCGCCGTGGATGTCACTCAAGTTTTCTATGCATTCGACATGTCTACTAAACGCAAAAAGAAGAGAACTAGGAAAAATGGTCCATCGTCAGATGAAGAGCCGAAGCGACACATTGTTCTTCCACTGAAAAGGAAAATAATGTGAGTGTAGGACTTCGCAGATGAAGAGGATTACAACTAGTTAGATGATGCACCACCTTTCAAAGTGGAGGTTGGCACAAGCATCATATTAAACAATGAAGAGGCTCCATACATGCGTCATGATCATAATGAAGGGATTATTATGAAATAAAACTGTATTAACGTTCAAGAACACATGTCCTATAATGGCTGGATTTTATTTTCTATTCTAATATTAGGTTAAACAAAAAACGGACTTAGGATAACATTTATGTAAATTAAGAAGGCAAACCGTTGAGGGCGGGAGTTACTAAAATCAATCGTATTAGCACTAGGTGGTAAACTGACCCTGGACCAAATGGGACGAAAAACTTGGTGTGAAAAAAAACAATAGTATCAGTGACGTTGCAGGCCCGGTAGTAATAGGCGCCATTGCGCCATTTTTTGAGGTCCTGTGGACATCTTTAGTAACGGGCCCTTGTAATCCTTGGTACTAAAGACATTTTTAGTACAAGGATTTTGTAAGGCCCAGTGCTAAAGGTCTACCTATATATAATGTCCTTGGTCATCCTTTCCCAAATTCGCAGTTTTCTTCGACGTCGTCCGCCGCAACGGAGACCTCCGCTCGTCCCCCTCACAGTCTCCACTACCGCCATTGCACCTCCTCCACCACCACTCCTCGTGTCCCCATTGCTGCTCGTCCTCTACGTCACTGCCTCAATGACCCCACCACTCTCTCTGCTGCGGTCATCGACTCCACCACCGCCTCGACGACGCTGCTCGTCTCCTTGCCGCCGTCATCGACACCACCGACGTATCGACTGCCCCAGATCTTGTGGCTCTTCCTTGACCCCGTCTCCATCACGATGACCCTACCACCACCCCCTGTTCTCTGGCAATGAGTATTCTCTTTCCTTTCAATGTTATGTTACTATATGTTGGCTAATGACTTATATGTGTTTACATTTGGAGCCTATTAAATAGAGATTTACAATTATAGTTTCAATTACTGGCAAATTCATGTTTTGTAGTGATTTTATGTTACGAACTTATTCCACGGTTCTAGGAAGCATGCATCAATTAGACTCTAAAAATGTGTAAATTTGCATGTAGCTATTTGCGAAAAATGACTCAATTAATTATAACCCTTGTTTGTAAACATATTAGTTATTAACATGTGTGACGAGCGACATGACACATTTATGGAAGAAATGATTAGATAGGGGATGGAAGAGTTAAGTCCGCAGCAGCATGAGGACATTAATTCTTACATAAACTATCCTTCCAATCTGGATGATAATGCCGATGATCACTCCAATGAAAATCCATTGGGCAGTAGCCAGGTATAGACTTTATACATACTCCTGATAGCCATAAGGATTTTGGGTAACACTATCCTTTCTTCTTGATAGCCCACCAGCTCCCCACCAAAGAAGAAAAAGCAGCCTCAAGGCCCCACAAAAAAGGAAAAATTTGAGGAGAGATACACAATCACACATGTGGGAGACAATGACAACCTCTAGAGCCTAGTAAAGCCACCACCAAATTTGTGAACTACTGAGGCATTCTAGTCAAGGAGCACATCCCCATAAGCATCCTATCCAGGAAAACAGCAGACAAAAAACTACCTCATGAAGATGCTCATGTTGAATCTGAAGCTAATGAAGAATTTGTTGTCCCTAAAGCCATTCCCAATGCTTAGAAAAATTACTGTGGAGAGAATTGTCTTCCAAGTTCACGTTACCTCAAGAAAGTGAAGAGACAGTGAAGCAATGGGCCCTAAAGAAGATGGCTGTTCTCTTGCAATCCTTCAAGACAAAACTGTGGGGCAACTATGTGAAACATGGACAAGTACCAGACTTTGGAAAATACCCACAGTTAAGAGCAGATTGGGATTTGTTTCTATGGTACAAGGATTCAGAGGAGGCCAAATCACGTTCTGAAATAAATACAAAAAGTACAAGGAAAAGAAAGTACAGTCATAAAATGGGTCCTAGTGGTTATAGAAAATCTATTCCGAAATGGCAAAAGATGGAAGCAGAGATCGAACAACGAGGGTTCAGCCTACCTATAGCCAATTGCCCCCTATGATCCAAATGCTGGTACTATGGATATGGGGGAAGTTTGTCAAGTGATGGGACACTGGTCCATAATGGAAAAATCAAGCGGCCAACGAAAAGGGTTGTCGAGGCCATCGGTAAGTCCTCCAGGGGAGAATTCATTCTTGTAAGAGAAAAGGACAAGCTCACATGGGCCGTAGAGAATAGAGAGCACCCTGGTAGAATTAGAGGGATCGGCAATATGCCATGGAAGGTTGGGTTTCTAGAGGACAGGGCAACATATAGACGGCGGAGAACCTTGAGCAAGGTGGATGCAATGATCCGTAGCTTAGAGGCAACAGAAGAGGGCCTCAAAGTGGACTTCGCAAATGTTCAACAAGTGTTGGCAGTAACTGGTATTAACCCTATGCCTACAGGGTAGATGGTGCCTCATGGCAACATGAATGCTAGTCACTGCTCCTACAAAAAGAGTAGCAGCGCCTCCACACAGCTCCTTGATCAGAACGCTAACCAGGAGGAGGCTGAACAACAAGTGGTGAATCATCAACCACTGCATGATCAATGACCAGAGGAGGATGTATGGCCGGCGGAGGAGGCTCAACCAGTGGTGGAGAATGAAAAATGTTACCCGGTCAATGACCTGAAGAACGTTGCCCATGTGAGCTACATATACCCATGAGGAACCTAACCACACCCGTAGCGCATGGTGTGGCTTTACCGGTGTTACCAAGACAAAAATACCACTGCTTTGATATTCCACCTAGGTACTCCACTGTCTCAGTGGAGCAAGTAGTCTCTAGTTATGAGGACTTGGAGCTCGAACACCAAGGAGGTGACGGGGATATGACACTTAAAGAGGTTGTCCACGCAATGATTCTATGGTAGAAGGCCTACATTAAATTAGTAGTAGAAAACTGCGATAGGAGATCGACCACTGCTGCATCAACAGCAATAGCTGGGGGTGTGTGCCAGAATCGCCAATTTAATCTGAGCTAAGCACGCCTGCCACCTCTAGCTCGTAGCACACTTAGATCGAAGTAAATTCGGTAGTCCGTCAAGAGTCTTTTGGCTCTCGATAACACCAAACCCAGAGGAACCGACATCATACACATTCAGCCCATGATGGAGCCACAATAGTTACATCATCACGACAATTGAAATATAGTATAAATAGAGTTAGTTTACAAACCAGTTTCAAATAACATACAGTTCCAACATAGTGCCATACGACAAGTAAGTTAAAAAGTATCTTGCACCAGAGATTAAAGTTTGTAGTTCATGATAACATCAAAATACTTGCATCAATGAAACAACATCGAGTCACTGATGTTGCTCATGTGCCATACATGATGACCATCAACCCTGGTGGAGACATGCACCTCCACCAACACAGGTGCATACAAATAACTCCATACCTGCGCCCAAAATGTGGGGGCAAACTCTGAGTACTAATTACTCAATAGGACTTAATGGAATGGCTTACGGCTGACGCAAAGCTTGCTTACTAATAAGTGGATCTTGAGCAATTGATTTTAAACAGTGGTACATCAACATAAAATAACAGTTTCATCATTTGCATATAACATCATAAAAGTAATAAATCGCAAGAATGTAAACATTATAATACAAGCAGGTGGTATTTAAAAACATGAATAATAATACAACATATTCAAGTAGTTACTACGTTGCCCAACAGCGACATTGGCATTCTCACACCTGGTGAGCATCAGCGATTCGAATCGATTTTTAATTTCTGGGAATAACTACAATGCCAGGTGTATATGCTTACTAACTGTAGCGTTCCTACATATACCCTCATCTCATCCTGTCTCGTCCCAAGATTCAAAGCGCCTCCACCTAACCCTTGGGTTGTGCCCTCTTAGTAACAATACCACGGCATACCGGGTCAGCCCTCCCTCTAGTACAAGCGCCCCTAGGCCCATCGGCCTCCTACAAGTGGATGGACGGCACCTCGAAAACTTCAGACGAGCCCATAAAAGACTTTCACCAGTTCGATGACCCGGATAAGCATTCTAGCAATGTTATGCCAATCGGCAGACGAACAGCGAATGGGCGTTATGTGACTCGGGTAGAGCCAAATAGTACAACAACACACACCAAAAAATAAAAATTATTCTCCATCTGGTCTCCATTTAAATCATGAGCATAGTAATACTTTCCCAATAGTAATAATTCTGTGACTTTGAAATTAACTACGCAACGAGTGACACCATTTACTCGTGTCTACTCGCACCTAGCATTACTGCACCTAACAATACTAGGCACACTCATCCTACATACTCTATTGTAGGTGCTAGGGCCAGTGCGGCCATCTAATGCACTCACTTTCAATCAACTCCTAATGCGGATGTGTAATCATTAAACAATTAATTATTATATTAGCTGGGAGAATCATAGTCGTTCCTGTCTTCCTCACTAGGGTCAGTGGGTGCCTCCGGTGTGAAGTCAGGTGCTAGCTGGGAGCCCTCCTGCTGCTATTCCTCTAGCTCCTGGTGCGGGGGTTCGTCGTCCGGCTCCTTGATCAGCGGCTACTTCGGCGGTGGTCCTTCGCTCGTGGGGTCTATATGCATGACATAATGCAAATGAGGGCAAAAGAATGCAAATGCATGCATGAGGTGTAGGCAAAATATATGGAATATCATGCGGTAGGTAAACGAGTTGTAACATGCAACATTATGCACCCATGGCAAAATACCCAAATCACATTATACCATATGTTTATTTGTTGTATTAATACACCCACGATAAGTCAAGTTGTTAAATAGTTCCAAATGAGCTGAAATATTTATGTCATACAAACAAGTACTGTAAAAAGCCACCACCCAAATTTAAGCAGCAAAGGAGCTACATAATAATTATAGAAACTTCAGCAAGATTATTTGGCATTTAAGTTCTCAGATTTATTATAAATTACATAAAATGTTTCTGACTATGAAATTTTAACAGCAAGCATAACATGTCATGAGAGTCAAGTATAAAATCCAAGAAAAAAAAGCATGGTTTGATAGCACATCTAGTTTCCATATATTTATTTTAACCTATTTTAAATGAATTTCAAAACAGTGACAAGATAATTCCCAAAAATACTTTCTGGGGCCTAAACTTAACTACTAAGCACTATGATTTTTCTCAGAATTTATTTTACAAAATAAAGTCCTTTTTTCTATTATTCATTTTATCATGCAATGTGCTTGTCTATTTCAACTCACCCACAAAACATGAAATGCAAAGCTTTCCATTTTTGCAGTAGGCTACATATATGCCTAAGACCATGTACAATTTATGGTAGATTACTTGGAGCACATTTCATGTAGCAAGTATTTTTCCTACTCAATTTTAGCTCAAAAATCAAGTATAAGGGTCGATTTGGCATTTTGAAAGTATTGCTATGGCCACCAAAAATCCCACAGAGTCTAAATATGACACAAATGCTACTGACCAAGTTTCATGAATTTTAGAGTCCATTTAACCCACTTTTAGTATTTACTTTGGTTTTAACATGCATGCACTATCCTGGGGCAAAATAGTCATTCCCCTATCATCATCATACCCATTCTATAGATCTACAAACAGGGAGTCCATTGACACCAAGATTGCATTTTTAGGATTTTTGTGTGATTTATCATGTATTTTCAAAGTTCACAGCCGAAATAAAGAAATAAATGGAAAATGTTTTGATCTAGGGATCTATACGCAATTATTCATCAATGCTAGGGGCTAGGGCCTAAGTTTTTCAGGACACTGCACAGCGCGCGAGTTGGAAAAAGAAAATCGCAGAAAATCAAGGGCCGACGAGCAAAAATGCCATCCTCTTCCTCAGGTCGTCTTCAACCTCAAGCAGGGAGGGGAGGCCGGCGACGAAGCGCTGGAAACTAGCTGTGCAGGGCCTTAGGGCTCACTGGCAGTGGCTCAGGAAGAGAGAGGGGAGGTAGAGGATCTCACCTCACTACCTTGGATCGATGGAGAGAGGAAGAGGTGGTGCAGCGACGGCGGCGATAGAGCTCCGGGCTCCCGCGGCATGGAGCGGCGCGGTGAGGGGAGGGCGCCGGCCTAGACCTAGGGAAAATGGTGCAGTGGTTCAAGGCGAGCACGGTGCACGTGATGGATGGGACGGAGGCAGGCCTGAGATGCTAGACACGGCAAGCTCCACCATGGCAACAATGGAAACGGAGAGCCAAAGGGGGAGCTGCTCGACGGATGGCGAGTGAAGAAGGGGAAATGAGAGAGGGGCTCGTCCTCCACTTAATGACGCGCTTGGTCGGCCGGTCGGGGCTAGGCCGCGTGGCACGCACGCTCTGCGCACGGCTGGCAGGTCGGCCGAGCGGGCCCACTCCGTCAGTGACCGAAGGAAAAAAAATAAAAATGGAGAAAGAAATCTCCTGATTTGACTACAGAGAGCTCCGTTTGAAATTCGAGTTTTTGAATAACCTAGATGCTGATTTAAGCAAAACACAAAATACAAGAAATGTTTTAAACCTTCTGTTCTACAACTTTGTTATAAACTTTGATACCATGTTCTATTGAAATTTGAGGAGAAAGTTTGAATTCAAAAGTCTGACCCCAGTTTGACCAATAGAACCTAGCAGTTTAGAAATTTTAAAAGTCCATTTTATGGCCACTTCCACACAAGGGGTCTTATACCAATGTTGTTCAGAATTTGATGATCTACAATTTTGATATATAAAGTTTGGTATGATAAAGTACTTGTGTTTCACAAAAAATTGAATTTATCAAGCAGGTCAAACATTGGCAGATTTGCTAGTTTATCCGAAATCAACCCAAAACACTATGCGAACCTTTATGCATGTCAATATACAAAATACCAAAGTATAAAATTGTCTACAAGTTTGGTATATACAGTTTCATCTCACTCATAACAAATTTTGAAATATAAGCACAAACAGTTCTAGGTGTTCGATTAAATGGCAGTATCAACCTATGTGGGGTCTCACTTGTTTTAAACTTTTGAATGACCAAATGAGGACTAATCACTTCACAATTTGGAGCATTTGAAAGGTGATTAATCTAATTTCATTTCATAGTCATAGAGATTTTTAAGTTGTATGGAAAAATAAAAAGTAATTGAGGAATCAAATTTGGAGAAAAATGGAAACCCTAGACTTGGAATAGTATTGACTGATTTGGGTTGATTCTGAGAAAAAATTGTGTGCAACTTGAAGCAAGTAAATGACAGATTTGAAACATGTGGAGTGTAGCAAAAATGTAGTTCCTAGTTTGTATAACAATTTCGATAATGGAGTTGAGTTATGACACTTGATAAATTTGAAAGTTTTATTAGGGCTCAAAGTTGATCAAGATTACCAACAGCTAGGCTTTAAAGCTGTTCAACCACATGTGACTTGAGTTTTTAGAGATCTTAACTTTTGATCTTTTTGGTCACGGTCTAAAAGAAAAACTGGTCTACAAATGAGTAGCAAAACATTTATATCTGGGGTTTCGCATGAAAACTTTTGTAATTTTTAAATTACTCCTAGCAACAACCTGAGGTTTTGTACATCCAAATAGAAAAATTGGGACTTAGTGATTTCTCCACCTGGTTCTCACTCCTCCCCTAGCACTATGAAGTTCTAAATCATCTCTATCATGAGTCAAATTGTGTATTAGGGCCTTTGAGATGCTAGGGGCATCACAGGGTGGCTCATAAACAGAGTCCCCAAGGCATAGGATCCCCAACAACGACCCTCCAAGCCCGGACAAGCGCCCTACGAATCCTTCAAGACATAGTAGCCCTAGGACACACAAAAGCTCCAAATCAAGTAAAAAGACGTGCTCCAAAACCACAACAAAGCTCCCTTATGATCATACCACAGAGGAAACAACAAAGATTGTGGTGGCCGATGTGAAGGCGCAGCTAGCGGTAAAATCGCCTCCAAAGCAGAAGGAAACAGATATGAAGGCCAAGGAGATATGAACTCCCTTTGCACTTTGCTTGAGGCCTTGGAACATGGTGATATTACAAAACACCATCAGCCAACTCCCACCTCATCACACAAAAGATATTGAAATATCTTGTAATTCCAAAGTTTGCAAGCCTACCATGTTTCAACCCACTGCTGGTGTGGTATATGGCTTTAGGGTATGGTGGGATGGCCAACCAATCAAAGTCATGTCCAAGGCATTGGATTAGCGATTCTTTGTACTTCGCGTGCAAAACAAAGTCATTAGTTTATATGCACTTGTCACTTGACGTATACTAATTTTTATATACTAACAAGCCTCTCGGCCTCAAGCTCATCACACAAAATATTTGGATTCTCTGGATCTAGGCCCTGGTGCCCCCAAATAAAGACATCAAGAAGGCTTAGATGAACGCTGCTTTGAGCCTCCTGCAATGCAGAGTTAATGACAGTGGCTTATCAAATTTGAAGTACGTAACATGCATACCCACCATGCGTTGTTCCGTGCCAAGAACCCATTCGCTCTGAACTTTGGCTTCACTAGTCCATGGAGTCTAGTACCTCGATTTTTATATGATGTTTGCTCGAACCTTGCTAAACCCCAATGGATGCAGATCCACCTTTAAGCTTTGGGATCCTTCATAATCCAATCAACCTCTCCTGGGACGATCTCTTCTTCTGTCAGGTGCATCTTCTTCACATCTGGTGTCCTTTTTAGATTCACATTCTTCACTCTATTGTGGTAATTCATTACCGCTTGTATACGTGCATTGGTGAAAGTGTCCTTAATGATTTTCATGGCTGCCCTTTGGAGCACTCATTTGACCTCTTGATCCTTCTCATAGTCGCCTTTGCCCTCCATGCAGTATCGTCCATGCATTGTCACATAATGTCAAATTCGATGTTGCCGAAAGAAAAATTCAAATAGTCTAGCCAATTCACCTAGAAACCTTTTTAGCACAGCACCCGAAGAGGTGTGGTTACCCACCTCCTAACTATCTCCTCCCATGTTTTCCTTATTGAGAAGTTGCTCCTATTGTTGCCTACTTTGCATAGTCCTTGCAAAAATGCTCCCAACTGAGGACTCCGATCCATCAGAACCATCACTCCTCGACCTCGGCTCAGTGAGGATTTTCTTTGCATGACGTAAAATCTGCACAAATTTAGATAGAGTTTGTTAGTATGAGATAGCACTCTGAATAAACATTATGAAAGAATATAGATGACAAAAGAATATGAAAAAGCATTATAAAACAACATAGATGAGCTAACATTATGAAAGAACATAGACAAAATAACACAATGTAATTACATTATACTTATCAAAATCCCTCAGCATCATCCTTTGCATCGTAGACTAGTATTCTATTCAGATGCTCTTGAATCTGTTGAATCCTTATAGTGTTCCTATGTTTTACACTAGAAGGACCTGATTCTTCATCTATTAGCTCCATGGCATCTGCACCTAATTGATTGAGATCTACCTAATTAGATATTGGGAAGTCCTCTCATTCATCTTCTTGGTACACATCACAAACATCGTCTCATGTATTGCTTTCCACCAGATGGGCATCTCTTACATGCAACACACCAAGTCCTCAAACTAGGGTGTGGATATATTGACATCATGACTTACTCAATATTTCTCCACTTCTTCCATGTTGGTATATGTGTGTTGTGCTCAATGTAGTCTATGTGATGCACTTGAAACCCCAACACTTTTTGATGAGAACATGATCAATATGCATATGATCATGTTCTCATCACTTTTGCCCATGCATTGGAAGATCTTTAGCTCACTACATGGTACTTCCAATGAGGTATGCGTTGACACCAGATTTCGACCAAGACTAGTAGATCAAAATGTCAAAAGAAGCCTAGGGTAAAGAAATCCACTTGGCCAGGCCTATATCACAATCTTGGCCAAATATGATGATAATTATGTGCCAAAGGCCCAAGCCAAGATGGAGTCATAACCCTAATCCACGTCAAGGTTCCAGTTTATTTGCGAGGCTTGTTCGGATTGCAGGAGTAGGCCACACGAAAACAGACACCCCAGCCACATACAAACTCCGTTTTGGATGTTCTACATGTGGATGGAAAGCTAAGGAGATAAGATTTCCAATGCTGCAAGAATCACGCCCAAAAAAGCTCAGAGTCGACGGGAATTACTTAAACAATGTGACGACTAGAATATACCAAGATTGTACAACATGTTTCGGCTAATATTTGGAAGCTTCACGAGGATCTAGATTGGTAAGAGAAAGAGTCCAGATCACGTTATCAAGTCATAGAGTCCTAGTTGAGTTTTAATCTATTAGTTAGGAAAGGGTTTGAGTCTATATAGGAAAGGGTTCAACTTGAGGGCTAAGTCTCCGGACTATAAATAGGTATCTTCTATTCATCATGAATAAACTAACGACCGTCATACATTCCAAGCAACTCATTGCTCGTTCATTAACTCTCGGCGCATCGCCACCCCTTCTCAGGATTATTTTCTCTAGTTAACCACCATGCTGCCCTAGCAGAGTTGACTAGGTTGGCTAGGGCAGCGAAGCGCTTACCGGAACCATGGCAGACCTTGTACTGAAGCGTTTTTAATGGCAAGGTTTGCTGGTTATCCCGCATAACATCGATATGGCTTAATGTTTTCTCTAGTAGATTGTGTTAAGGCTGCTTGGTGTTTTGTGTTTACCTCGGTGAATCTCGTACTAAGCTTCGTAGTTGGCATGATTCACTAGTTATCTTGTATGTTGTCGATCTGTTTTATCTATCTATGCTTCATGTAGTAGATCGATCTTCATGCTGCTCGTTTTACTCTACCTTATCGTTTGTTACAATCCACGACATCTCACTGCAGCGTGTGCACGCGCTCTGCCAATAGATCAACATAGCTCGAGCACCCTATCTATACATGTCGTAATTTGTATCTGTTTAGTTAGATGGACTTCATTGGAGGTCCTGGTTTGAAGCCGGTTTTACTATGCAGATCTGTTATATCATGCTTTTAGACAGGATTTTTACATCTACTCTACTTTGGATGTGGTTTTGGCTTTCAATCACTATATTCTTGCATACCTGATGGACCATCCGATGGCCTCGCATCAGCCAACTAGAGTACACGAGACCTCATGTTTGCCGATCCTTGCGATCAGGCAAGAACTTAACATTTAGATCTATTGTTTATCTATTACAGGAGAACAGGAGCCAACAGCAGCAACCATCCAACCTTCCTGGCTACAAGGTCAAGCTAGGTGGCACGCCCGCATCACCACGCACAACCAGGATCAGCTTTCTCGTAGAGCCAGTCGGAGCCACACGAAAGGGAGATGAGTGGAGCAGCAGCGCGATCCCTAGCTCCCGTGTGCTCTTTGCCTAAACCTCACCGCCCGTCGGTATTTGGGTGGAACACATTTACATTTGAATTAATTTGTATATCTAGCGAAGTCCTATCACACAAATTAGCTATGTCTTTCTTATCCTTGACATTGTATTTTGTTGTCAGTTACATCAAAACACATGCTTATGATGCTTTCAACAACATTATGCTCTTGGTGCATCAAATCTATGTTGTTCAGTCAAATCAATGTGTTTGCATATTGAGAGCTCCTAAAGCAAAGAAATATTAGTCTAGTTTTGTTCTCAACATAACCCGAGAACTCAACATCATCATCCTCGACGAGCTTGCAAGACAATTGCATTATTTGTTCTCCTTTCAGTCGCTTTGGTGGTCATTTTGTAATGCCCTTGCCTTTTAGAAAAGAATTTTCTATCTTTTCTATACGCATGCCTTCGTGGAAGCGAATGTCGATGGAAATCAAACAAAGATTTTTTCCCACCATGTTGTAACATGAATGCATCAACGTCAGCAATACACATGGGACAATGCAGCTGACCATGGAAACACTAGCCAACCCAAATTCCATATGCTAGCAAATCGTGAAATGACCACAGATACGCGACATGTAATGTAAATTTATCATTAACAAAAATATCATGTGCCTTCACCCCTCTCCATAATTATTTTAGTTCTTCTATTAAATGTTCCATAAACACATTGAGATTCTTCCCTAAATGTTTAGGACCTAGACTTACCATGGCAAATATGAACCCCTCTTTGAGGCACATCTCAAGAGGCAGATTGTATGCATGATGAAAACACGGACAACACGAATATGGAGTAGAACTTATACTAAAAGGAGTGAAATTGTACGTTGACATCCCAGGGCGAACACTCCTAGGGTCACTTGGAAAATCTAGATCGGAGTGGTCCAAGGCATGTCATGCCTCGCCATTTGCCGGATTTACCATTATATCATCACCTTGCTCGCATTTTCTCTCCTTGTGCCACCTCATATGCTTGGTTGTCTCCTTAGACTTGTACAACCATTTGAGCCTTTTTGATCGGCATGTAATAGAGTTTTTTAACTAGAACTTTTGTAGTTATCAATCCCCCCTTCTCATTTAACATTTTGACATATTTTGACCGGCCACAATGCTTGCAATATCAAATTTTCACGGTCATTCTTCTAGAATAACATGCAATTATTCTCGCACATGTCAATCTTCTCGTAACTCATTCTAAGAACCTTCAACATTTTTTTGATTGGTACATGTACTTTCGCATCTTTTGGTTTAGCGGAAGAATATCATCTATCAGTTTCACAATGGCATTGCTGCATTCATTTGAAAAAAATGAAGTTCGACTTCATAGATATAAGATGTGTCACTAGTTCCAATACTACCTTCATCGATTCATGCAGCTTCTGATCAAAGGTGGCAAACAACCTATAGAATTCTTACATCTCCTTCGACGGGGACCTCTCTTCAGAATCAGTGTCAAAATGCCTACCAAAGTCATTCACCATCTCCTGTATCCTGTCATGATTATTTCTGTTATCTACCTCAATGGGTTGTTCTCGCCTTCTCCATGCTTGCACCACACCATATAGTCAAGCATAAACCCATGCTTACAAAGGTCATAGTGTACTTCCTCTTTGTTTCCACAAAGGCTACATGGGCACAATACTAGGTGAGCAGGACCGTCAATGCATAATTCATGAAAGCATTTGTGACTTGGGCCCATTTTTTCGAGTTTGCACCATCACTTTTCCATCTGTCAGACACCGCCCTTCATCGTCACCGATTATTCAAAGCTAAAAAAATTAAACACCATCAATGAGTGTGGCTTAGGTGGCTGTTCCAAACCTAGAAAGATGTGTCCTAAACACACCTAAGAATGTGGTTGTTGCATACGACCTATGACATGAGATATGGACTATTGGTAGATCAAAATTTCAGTAACATAACCATGTTGTTCTCCAAACACACCCTTGATCATGGAGCATTGGACAACAACTGGGTTTATGCAACTGAACTTTTCGATCTAACCATATCTCATGTCATAGCACTACTGGAGAACGGGCAATTTGTCCCCTAGATCTATCCCGACAAAAAATGGAGCCAGGAGCGATAGAAGATTCAGTCCCGGTTCTAAAGGCCAGGACGCTTGGGGCACCCTGGGGGATGATCTGTCCTGGTTGGTAATGGTAGGTGCCCTTGGGGGAGGATCGGTACCAATTGAAGGTACCAACCGGGACCAAATCTTGGCAATTTAGTCCCGTTGGTAAGAACAACCAGGTCTAAATCTCTTTTTTGGAGTAAACAGTGGCAGGGAGGCATTTAGTACCGGTGGATGACACCAACCAGGTCTAATTGCCGCCCTTCCCACCATATCTCGCCTCCCGTGCGGCGTCATATGTATTTTTGTGCCACCGCCGTGTGACATCTCCTCTCCTCTCGTGCATCCTCAATGGAGCACATCGACGCACTAGCGGCGCGTGCCAACACAATAACCCTAGATGAGCGCCTCGCAGCAATAAAGTGCATGGATCACCGCCACCTCAAGCAGTGCCACCGGTGGAGGATCAACGCACTCCATCATTCTCTCGTGTCGCCGAGATCCTCTTCAATAGCTACCGTTGTCACCACATCACCACCGCTACTAGGAGGAAGGCGGACCGCTGGTGTGGCTACTCGCCATGAGGTGGGCTCCTCAGCCTCTATCACCGCAGCACGTGTCGTCATCTCCGCGTGATAGAAAATTGGGTTCCCGATCTTCCGAGAGGTATGGATAAGTCGGTTTAGGGGTGGAGAACTCGACGTTGGTGAAGAAGGCTCCGAGCAATCGATCGAATCCTTGCAATCACTACACCACTGCTCCATTGGTTATCAACCGCGTGACACACGCAATCGACCTCACCAAGAAGGCTATCTTTCCTGCAACGTAACCGAGAGAACACAAGCAAGAACGAGGAATAAACGCAATCAAGATTAATCTTGTGCACAAGTTGGGGTTTCACAAACCGATACACGAACGACGAACTGTTCATGACAGAATACTCTTAGGCAAATCCCATCTAATCTAATGATTGCTACAGAATATATACAAGAGAGAGGTATAGGGGGAGGCCAAGGGGGTGGCCGAGCAACCCTAGGGCGTACAAGGCCAGCGGGCCCAAAAACCCGTCCAGTAGCACCCTGGCAGATTCTGATCGTCAAGTTGTTATGATGATTCCTGTTGACTTCGAGATTATTTGGGCCTGAGACTAGATCGGTTGGAAATGTTATCTCCTTAGCTTTCCGTCGATATGTAGAATGCCCGAAACGGAGTCCGTATGTGGCCTGGGCGTCCGTTTTACTGAGGCCTACTCCTGCAGTCCGAACCGGCCTCGCAAATAAATTGGACCTCAACTCGAATTGGGCTTCAAACTCCATCTTCTCTTGGGCCTTGATCATATGCATGTTGTACATGTTCTCATCATTCTCCCCTTCTTATTTTTAAGTCGTCGATGTGCGCGGAAGTAATTGTAGCAGTTTGTGAAATCATCCATGCATGCTCCTCTTCTTGAAATTGATCTTGTTGTGACAAATTAAACAAAGAAGAACAAGTGGATCTCAACATGATACGGTTAGTTTTACAGCAGCCGTTTACTTGATTTTGATGTTCATCGATAAAACGAGAGTCAAAATTAGAACATATATAAACACTCTTCTTTACAGTTATATCGTCCAATAATATGATATATATTTTTAGAAAACCAAGGCAAATCAGCAATGAACGAAAGTTTTTTGTCCAAATAGTTTAGATTACATAGAATATCCAACTCAATATAACCCAAAGTACTTAAAGAACATAACAAGTTTAGCTCATCATGCATACTTGCTTTAGGGAGAAAATGTTTATTTTCAGCATACGTATTTGTTTTATAAGAACTAATATCATGTTTATTCTCATGTATTGGCACAGAAATAATAGCAGTATCATCACACAACTTTGTTTTATCACAAGAATCAGTAATACAATCACCTTCCATTAAAGGTAACTTGGATTTATCTGAAGGCATGTCATCATTAAAATTACTCAAATCATTTTTAATAGCATCCATCTTCTTAGTTTGTTCCCTCGTAAGTTCAATTTCTAAAATTTGAGCAGGAATTCATACCAAGCAACTTGATCTACCATTATATTTGAACGAATATATATTATCAGCATTATCGTACAAAGCATTGTTTTCATGTACCGATGGTTTACCAAATAACAAAGTAGTTGTTTCCATAGGCACAACATCAAAATAAGCACTATCATGATACTTGCCAAGAGAAAATTGGATCTTGCTAATTTTATTTACTTGAAACTTACCACTGGAATTAGGCCACTGGACATAATATGGACATGGGTGTTGCTCTGTGGCCAAGCAAAGTTTCTCAACTAACTCAGAATTAATACAGTTGTAGCAAGTCTCACCATCAATGATGATCCGACAACTTCTCTTCGTTACGATAAACGCAAGTCAAAATAAATGGTTGGACTGATTGTTCTCCGCTTTCACCATTTGAGAACTTAAAAGGTGTTGTGGCAGAGAACTCACATTATCCTGCAAAAGGTTAGTCGCACGAGAAGGGACAATATGGCATGAAGAATCAAATTGTTTTCTCATCAAAATTATCATATCAGACCATGTGTGAGGTTTGTCATTAATATGTAAATTGTTCCACCAAATTAAAGCATGATTCTTTAAAACACTAGCTGCATTTTTTACCTTTCATTTTTCACATATATGACATTGCGCAAAAATATTATCTATTTCACTTTCCCACTTAATATACTCCATAGCATTAAAATCATCATATGTAGGTGGAGATTTAAGAATAGAGTCACCTATGGGAGAAGGGGCAGCAGCAATGGTGTGACTCTCAAGCATCTTTATGGCTCCAACATGTATAGAGGTGTAACATGTCATTGTTAGTAGAAAATAAAAAAACACACACAAAAATTCAAAGTTAACCCTATCTAATGACAGTACAGGAAGTGGGATCTCTCACACTCCAAACGTTTACCAAGCATTTGCAAATGTTCTTACTGTGCACTGCAAAATGCGATGGCTACTTGGAAGAGACTGACGGCGGCCAAGAGGTAATAACACACTTGAAGCGTGGGACTGATTGCAAGACCGAACCTATACTGCTCAAGAGAATGTCTGTGGAGCTTTGGGAAGGCACAATATGCAGCAAGGAATAGCAAAATTCGAAATAAGATAGCAAAGTTGAATAAATGTCCAAAGTACTTGTCAAAGTTGCTGGTATAAACGTGCTCGAAGACTAGTTTAAGCAAGAGAACACCAAAGTACAAAGGACACAAAGGATGCAAGCACTTCTGATTTTTTATTTTCTTTTTCTCTTTTTTTTTGTGCGGCTATTTTTATGCACTTGCTTTTTCTTTATCTCAAAAGTGCCGCAAAGCAAAACAAGATACAACTCCATACAAACACAAACCTCTCATCTATAAATCATAGATTTACTACTCTGAGTTGCACAGCAGATTAGACAATCTTAAATGGCCTCAAATGCAAAAACTTAGAATACCAAAGTTATAGCTTAGCTTTTTCTCTTTCTTTACATTATATGGAACACCTATTTTGGCAAGGGAGGATGGAGATATTGACCCTGAAATACAGACTGCTCAGAAAATTCTGGGTCACAAACAGTATTACTCCCAACAGATATTAACACACTGATAACACTATTACTCACAATTGACAAAGTTGTAGGTAATTTCACAAGCTTTCTAGAAAGTACTAGAACATAAAATTCTGAGTTAGGATGAGGGAGATATCATCAAAATACCGAACTGGACAGAGACAAAACCGATCTACACGGGGTGACGGGATGGAAACAGACACGATGTCATGATGCAAAACTCAAACTAATATAAGAACCCAATTTAAACCAGCAACAAGACTATGAAAAAGGACATAAACTCAAAGATGCAGACTTTGAAATCAAATTATGCAAAGGCTAAATGTGGTGATAGGACAAGATAAAGTACGAACCCAAATTTTTTATGGCTTTTTTGGACTTTAGCAATATAAATCACTCAAACTAAGGGACACACGATAGTATACCTCAAGGAAACCTAAAGCTCTGATACCAAATGATAGAAAATAGGGTTCCTGATCTTCTGAGAGGTATGGATAAGTCGATTTAGGAGTAGAGAACTCGACGTTTTTGAAGAAGACTCGGAGCAATCGATCGAATCCTTGCAATCACTACACCACCACTCTGATTGTTATCGACCGCGTGATGCGCGTAATCGACCTCAGCAAGAAGGCTATCATTCTTGCAATCCAACCGATAGAACACAAGCAAGAACGAGGAATAAATGCAATCAAGATTAATCTTGTACACAAGTTGGGGTTTCACAAACCGATACACAAACGGCGAACTATTCACGACAGAATACTCTTAAGCAAAACCCATTTAATCTAATGATGGCTACAGTGATATATACAACAGAGAGGTATAGGGGCGGCCAAGGGGGTGGCTGAGCAACCCTATGGCGTACAAGACCAGCGGGCCCAAAAACCGGTCCAGTAGCACGCTGGCAGATTCTGATCGTCAAGTTGTTTTGACGATTCTTATTGACTCCTAGATTATTTCGGCCTGATACTAGATGGTTGTTAAGGTTATCACTTAGCTTTCTGTCGATATGTAGAACGCCCGAAACAAGAGTCCGTATGTGGTCTAGGCGTCTGTTTTACTGAGGCCTACTCCTGGAGTGCACAATGGGATGTATCACGTAGTGCTTTTGTGGTTGGCGAGGTCGATCATAGCTCAATGGTTCATGTGAAACGCAACGGGAATGAGATTTATACAGGTTCAGGCCACGGAAAGCATAACATTGTACGTCCTATTTGTGGCGATTAGTATTAATGTGAGTTCTAGAGATTACAATGAGAGCGTAGCTAGCCTGAGGTTTGGTACACGATGTCGTGATTTGTTTTGCCTGTAGGGCTCCCTCACCCGCCTTATATAGGCTGACAGGTTCTTGGGTACAAGTCATGTTCCTTTTATATCTCC
The DNA here is from genome assembly GCA_030272315.1 of Paspalum vaginatum. NCBI lineage: Eukaryota > Viridiplantae > Streptophyta > Magnoliopsida > Poales > Poaceae > Paspalum > Paspalum vaginatum. Next base: position 29,134,639 of record CM059013.1, on the reverse strand, counting down.
TAGACGATTTAGATTACAAAAGATCACATAAAATCTACGATCCATACCCTTTCCATCTTTAAGTACCGTACTCTTTGGAAATAGAGTCCGAATCACATACTCTTGTGTTTTCCTGAATTGCATCACCCTTGCCTTGATCGCCAAGTTCTATTCGTCATTTGTCATTTCTTAGCCTAAGCCGGATAGATGGCCCATGAAATCTCGTCATCCGGCCTATTGAGGCTCATCAACGACCCATGCCTTGTATCCATGCCATGAGGACCCAGGGGATATCTATCCCCAAGCAATTAACTCGAGACTCCAAAGAAAGCCACCAATGCCTGCGTATTCTGCTGAATCAACAAGACTTCTTTTGTATCAAGATTTCACTATTGGTTGCCCAATCAGGTGCACCCAATGGGTATAGATCTCGAACTTCGAATTGACTTGAGCAACAATTGGTTCGAAGATCCATAAATCCAGAAATCTCCTTCTGACTCATCTCATCAGTTGCATCCAACTGAAGTTTAATCTTCATAATTTTCTCCGAGTCATTTAAAGCCACATTCGAGTGAAATTCCCAAATTAGCTTGGTGGAATTTTAAAATTCCCCACCCAATGGGTATAAGCAGGAAAACTTGCTATAATACCCCACACTTGATTTCATAGTTGCCATGATAACCGCACCACATCGAAAAAACTCAACCACCATCATATCTAACTTTTCTGAACCGTCACCGCGCTTTAGATTGTGTGTATTGCTAGGAATACGAAGCGCCTTCCTTGCGCACGTACTGCCAAGGTCGCTGAAGCGACACGCTTGTAACACCCTAAATATAACTTTCAGCAGTTTTCAATAAATTCAATATGCTTTATTTAATTTTTATAAGGTTTTCTATGTCTATACTTGCATTTTCATGATTTTTTATTTATCCAAGCAATTAAAATGTATCATAGATCAACCATGTTTGTGCATTCATGCTAGTGCATATTTTATTATCTGTGTGAATCCTAGTTTTGGAAATCCAGATTTATCTGAATTTAAATTCAGTTTTTGGTTTTGATTTATTAGAAAAGGTGAGAGAAAATAAAAAGAAAAGGTTAAAGGGGAGGAAGCAGGCTAGTCCAGCCGGCAGCCCAACCAGCGCAACTGGCCAGCCTCCCTTCCCCTCAGCCCAGCTCGTGCGCACCTGGGCCGAGCTACCAGCCCAGTCAACCCGCGCCCCCTCTTCCCTCGAGCTCGGCTCGGATTCGCCTACGCCACACTATAAAGAGAGTCTCGAGCCCTACCGCCGCGACTCTTTTTGCTATGGCGCCCTAGCCCTAGCCCTCACGCCCGCGCTCGTCTCCAATTTCACCATGGTAGCTTGCAAGGTGAGTCGCCGCCGGTATCAATCCCGTCGTGGTGAGCGCTCCACGTCCCAATTTGACCCTAGCCACCTTCGTAGGACCTCAAGGGAGCTTCCTTGCCATTTCTTGGACGCTGAGAGCCACCTCCCGAAGCCGTCCGCGTGCGCTAGCTCCCGCCGCTCGCTCGAGCACATTGCCGGCTGCCCCTGTCATCTCTTCACTGTCCCAGCATCCTCGGTGAGCGTCCCCATCGCGCGCTCCCTCTTCCCGCGCAGTTCTCTTCTCACCTCGTGCGCTGAAAGCCCCCGCACGTGCGCACCGGTGATGCACCGCCGCAGCTTGTGGTCATCGCTGGCCAAGCCCGCCCCCTTCAAACCCCAGCCTTTCGATCGCGATCTGATGATCCCTAGCCACCGGTGACCGATTAGTGTCTGTCAACTCCGGTCAGTCGCCACGGTTTTGCAAAAAGGACCCTCTATTTCATAGAAATTAACCCACAGGCCACCGCAATAGAGACCAAGCCCTGTTTTTAATGTTTTAGCCCTGGTTTTTGAAATTTACTTACAATTAGGCCGTTTCACATTCAAAAGCTCATATTTTCTCCGTTTTAAATTCATTTTCAGCGATTCTTGCACTATGTGATCGTGGCAATGCGTGGAATAATTTTAAATATGTTTTATGCTCTATTTTTATGTGATGGTGTACTGTTTCTTATCTTTTGTCCTTATTTGCTTGTACGTGTGTATCTGGATGCGTGTGTGATGCTATGATCATGCGTAGACATTGATCCACCTATTGAGTTCGAAGAACAACCTCCTGAAGCCTCTGAGCAATAGCAAGGAAACTTTGAAGAAGGCAAGTATAATGTAAACAACACTCAATAATTTCTTTTAATCTCTGCATGTGCATTTAATTTTGTATGCTTATAAGGATATTACCTTAGCTACATTTATGCTCATATTTACCTTTTGGGAATGCATATGGTTACATTGTGCTAGGTGCTCCATGAACACATGTCCTTTTGTTAATTTAATCTTGACTAATGGTTTCATGCATTTAATTGTTAGGCTTGACCATTAAGCGGTTCATGTCCATTTTAATAATATGCTTTTAGCAACATGATTTAGGGAGCATGAGTAATGTTGCTCATGTGCTTTTGCGGCTTCTCTCCTTAAGGACCGGTTCACAAAACGACCACCTGGGACAACAGTGCTACCATAAGGCTGGAATGGGACAAACTTAGCTAATTAATTAGGTTCTTTGGGCTTGGGAGTAACGTACCTGCAGGGCAAGAGGTGAGATGATATTCTGTGGCACTCGCACCACTCTGGTCAAGTGTGCTTTACGTGATGTATGTGCTTCTCCCCTTGAGGCTTGATCAACCGTTGCGGGACCTGAATCCTTAGCGGTTACACTTTACCAATGCGATCTTTGTAAAGGCTTCGTAGTGTGCTTGCTAGTCATCTCACCTAAGGTGTGTGATGAACCCCTAGCATAGTTCACGGCTTGTGCGTAAAGATGCGCCACCTCTCGAGAGTGTAAAACTGACATGTCAGCCGTGCTCACGGTTATATGCTGCCTAGACCCTTCCCAGTGATTAGTGGGTTACCTTGGTTTTGGTTATGGTGATGGCTATATCTGTTTAATGCAATATCTTTGGTTAATGGTTTCTTTAATCAACAGTAGTAATCAGGCTTTGATAAAGTTTGTTTAATTAAAAGTTCATGTAGTCTGTCAACTAAACTTAAGGCCTCATGGTTTATGTTATATTTGTGGAGTACGAGTTGCTATACTCACACTTGCTTCTTTATATTTATTCTTTGTTGGAGGGGAAATTCCAATCACTGCTCAATTGATGGAGATGCTAAAGATTATGTGCAAGACCACGACGAGTGCGAGGCATTTCGTTCTACAATCGACGTCCCTGTGGCGCCCTAGTTATCTTTTATGTGTTACACTCACCCTATGTGGAAAAGTTTTTGTTTATTCCTTTTGTCTTATAGACCTACTGTTAACCCCTTCTTTGCCGTCTCTGTAGGAGATGCTGATGATGACCATGAACAGCCTTCATTGCATCATGCTGCCTGCTCCGCAGTGTGCTTATAAATCCCTGCCACAACTGAGAGCTAATGGACCAGTTCCATTGCCTCTGGAGTGATGATTGATTGTCAACAGAAGTCAAAGACCTAGAAGGACTTGGGCACAAGACCTCCAATGGACAGGAGGCCCTCTGATGGACAGGAGGTAGACAAAAGTCCTTCGAAGGATTGGAGGGACGCTCAACGTTGGTCACCTCCGAAGGACTGTGAGGCGACCCCGATGGACTGGGGAGGCAGGGTGCCATCGCTGTGCTTCAACCCGAGTACATGGCGCGAAGACTAGGCGAGGGCATTGGTAGATTCACTCAAATCTGCTACCCTACCACCGATCTACCAGACTTGGCGAATGGGCTCATTCTCCTCGAGATAGAGTGGAGTGGGCCATTCTAGGCCCTAGGAAGGAAACCCTAAAGTTTCTCGGTTTCTGACTTCAAAACAGGGGGTCGATTGGCTGATTTGGACTACTGGCCATGTGGAAATTATGCGCAAGTTAGCGTGCATCCAAAGAAGATCAAGACTCCATCACGGTCGTCTGTCCCCGAGATAGTTGAGTCTTTTCCATTTTTGCCCCTACGGGCATTTTTGTAATATAGGGGTCCTAGTGTAAACTGTGTCAGTCAGGCCTGGGCTATATACACCTAACTGGCTAGGTCATTTAGATGACTCTTCCATCTCTAGAAACCCTAGGCTTAGTTTCCAACCAGCCAAGAGCTTAGAGAGCAAATCGGGTGCTAATCTAGGATTTGAGAGTCCCCTAGGCTAATACTTTGCATTAGTGGGAGGATGAAGGGTGGTAGGCTGTGAGGAATCTCTTGTAAATTGATTTCCACTTCTAATCAAGGCAAGATTCATCCCCAATTCGTGCTCATGTGTGCAGCCATCTCCTTCCCCCTTCTCTAGTTGGATTTTGGATGAGACTCAAAGGCTTTTGGTGATTTGCTTTGCCCATGAGTTAATCATGTTCTTTTGGCTCTTTTGGACTTGCTAGGATGTGGAGATTATCACTTAGATCATCTCCATCCTACACGATTGCCACGAGCAAGTCATTCTTGAGTTTTCCCCTTTCTTGCCCAAATATTCCCCTTCTCACGAGATCTGAAATTCCCACTTATCCTGTGATCTTTTTCAATAGATCAGTTGGGAAAAGCTTTGGAATGGAGCTAGGATAGCCTATGCCAAATTTCCTGAGGTTTGGAGAAGATTTGGTAAAGTTTTGGGTTTGAAAATTCATGTTTTGGGGCTGACTCAGGCTGTATCGGACTATCCGGTTCAACCTGTCGGACTATCCAGGTTCAACCAGACTATCTGGCAGGTCTCATCGGATGGTCCAGTTCAACCAGCCAGACTATCCAGTTCAATCGGACTATCCGACATGGTTCAACCGGATTATTCGGTGGAGTTAGGCAGCCTTGCTATTTCTTGGTGTTTTTGGCTTTTGGGGTATTTCTTCGGGTTTGCTTTGGTCTCCTAGCTGTATGCCCATACCCTTTACCTGTTGATCATCAACCGATTCATTTCGGTGAGTTGGGTGGCTAGCAAGGGACTTTGGCAAAATCTGTGGTTTGGCTTGGCTTGCGAATCAAGATTGGTCGTGGAGTTAAGGTTCTTCCGCTTTCGAGGTGATACGTATCTGACCACTGGATGGTATCACTCTCGCACTACTCAAAGCAACCTTTCAGTGGGTGTTTTGAGTTTGAGTTTGAGTTTTTAGTGCTCCTATTCACCTCCCCCCTCTAATCGCATGTCTCGGTCCTAGAACAGCAGCAACCAGAGCTCCAGCCTAAAGAGCAGGCACCCCAGCAGCAGCCTCCCGTACACCAGTCGGTGCCAGCACCACCTCCACTGTCTCACGAGGTGATCAATCTGAGTGATGACTCAGATGAGGAAGACCTAGAGGAGCTTGTCTACTACATCAACTCAGACGACGATGCCCCTCCACCACCATCGCTTGAGATTCCCGAGTGGCCGTTCTACGTTGACATCCTTGTTAGTCTGGCTAGAGAGACGAAGATGGTACCCGCCTGGATGGACAAGTACCATGATCATGACGGTGCCAATCTTACGTTTCCCACACTACTATGCAAGTGTCCCAACCATCTGGGCCTTGCAGGACTTGCAGTAAGCTCATGCCAACCCTACCGCAGCAGCAGAGGGACAAATGTGGGGATTTCATGAAGGGTACACCCGCCTACTTTCTCCCATTTTGCTGATCCGGTACAGGCTGATGACTGGCTCCGTGTAGTGGAGCAGCAGCTGGACATTGCGTAGTGCAATGATCAAGAGAGGGTCCTGTATGCCGCATGACAACTTCGTGGTGCTGCTTTGGATTGGTGGGAATCCTATAGGCAGCAGGACAGAGAACGTCTCACCTGGGCTGAGTTCCATGAGAGGTTCAGGAGTCACCATGTACTTGTGGACATAATGAAGATGAATTAGAAGGGCTTGCACTCTCTGAAACAGGGGAACATGACAATGACAGAGTACCATGATAAGTTCCTCCAGCTTGCCCGATATGCTCCCACAAAAGTTGCAGAGGATAGTGATAAACTAGGAGCACTTCCTGGAGGGCCTTAATGACACACTCCAATTATAGCTGATGAACAACAACTTCAACAACTTCAATCACCTGGTGGATCATGCTTTGCGCTCTGAGCAGAAGCGCAAGGTGATTGATGACAGAAAAGGAAGCTCAACCCTGCTCTCTCTAACAGCAACACTCGTCCTCGCTACCCACAGTAGTAGTAGGGTTACCAGCAATGTCAACAATAGCAGATGGGTCAGAGTCAGCGCTATCAGACTCAGAATCAACACCTTCGCTCTACCTACCCAGCTAATCGACAGGGGTTCATCCAACTCCCCTGCCCCTAATCAAGGCAACTGTTCAAGTGGTTCGCAACTGCTTCATGTGTAGCGAGAGCAGGCACTATGCCAACAATTGCCCCCAAAAGCCGCAATCCAACCAGCAGGGCACCAAGCAGACCCCCCCACACAACAATAGCAGCAGGGGTGCCCTAATGGGAACCTAGCAGACCAAGGTGCCATGACAGGGCAAGGTGAACCACGTGACGGTAGAAACTACAGTAGAAGCTCCCAATGTCGTTCTCGATACGTTTCTAGTCAACTCTCAGCCTACTACAGTATTATTTCATACGGGTGCTACTCATTCATTTATCACCAAGTCCTATGTTGACCAACATAACAGACACATAAGTGCCATAAAAAGACCCATGATAATATCATCTCCAGGGGGAAAGATAAATACCAGCTCTATCTGTTCTATGGTTCGTATTAATATAAGGGGGTTAGAATTCTTCACTGGATTAATAGTAATAGATTCTGCAGGCATTGGTGTCATCTTGGGTATGGAAACTCTTACTAAATCAGGTGTCAAGATAGATTGTGCCAGTCGAATCGTTCATTTGACAGCCTTAGATGGTCAAAAAGTAGTTATCAGTGCATCAAGTCCTTCTAGATATTTGCATCAGATGGAGGCTAGGCCTATAAACAGTATTCGGGTTGTGTTTGACTATCAAGATGTTTTTCTAGATGAATTGCCAAGTATGCCACCTGACCGGGATATTGAGTTTTTAATAGAGCTTTTACCTGGCACTGCACCCATGGCAATAAGGCAATATAGGATGGCACCTGTAGAACAAGACGAGGTTCAAAAGAATATAGATGAGTTGCTAGCTAAGGGATATATTCAGTCCTAGTTCTTCTCCTTAGGCTTTCCCAGTTTTGCTTGTTGAGAAGAAAGATACACACGTCAAGCGGATGTGTGTGGATTACTGGGCTCTGAATAAAGTAACCATTAAGAACAAGTACCCTCTTCCTCGCATTGATGACTTGTTTGATCAACTCCAAGGTTCTTGTGTTTTCTCCAAAATTGACTTGAGGTCCGGTTATCATTAATTAAAGATCCATCCCTCAGATATTTCTAAGACTACCTTCACCACTAAATACAGCTTGTATGAGTATACAGTAATGTCTTTTGGTCTGACCAATGCTCCCGCCTACTTTATGCATCTGATGAACAAGGTGTTTATGGATTATCTAGACAAGTTTGTGGTGGTTTTCATTGATGACATTCTAATTTACTCCAAGATAGAAGCAAAACATGAGGAACACTTGAGGCTTGTTCTTCAGAGATTGAGGGAACACAAGTTATACGCCAAGCTGAGCAAATGTGAATTCTGGATTGATGAAGTGCCTTTCCTTAGTCACATCATCTCTAAGGGTGGAATTGCAGTACATCCAAGAAAGGTCAGCGACGTGTTGGATTGGAAGACACCGCAGACACCAAAGGAGGTTCGTGGATTTCTAGGTTTAGTTGGCTATTACCAGAGATTCATTGAGAATTTGTCTAAAATTGCAAAACCAGTGACTACTCTGCTCGAGAAGAATGCCAAATTTAAATGGACAGATGCCCAACAAGTTGCCTTTGATGAGTTGAAGAAGAGACTGACTACGACACCAGTGTTGACATTGCCTGACCAATACAAGAAATTCACAGTGTATTGTGATGCATCGAGGGAAGGTCTGGGATGTGTTCTGATGCATGAAGGAAAGGTAGTGGCATATGCTTCATGGCAATTATGCAAGCATGAGCTGAATTATTCGACACATGACCTAGAACTTGCAGCAATGGTGCATGCTTTAAAAATCTGGACACACTATCTGTTTGGGCAACGTTGTGAGAATTATACTGATCACATCAGCCTCAAATATATCTTCACCCAGAATGAGTTGAATATGCGGCAGTGAAGATGGCTAGAATTAATCAAGGATTATGATATGGAAATACACTACCATCCTAGCAAGGCTAATGTGGTGGTCGATGCTCTGAGCCGAAAGAGTTATCCAAATATGGCTTTGGGTTTTCAGATGCCGTTAGAGTTATGTGAAGAGTTCAAAAGCTTGAGTTTGGGTTTCCCACATCACACTACAACTAGCAGCGTTTGAAGCAGAGCCTACATTGGAATAGGAGATAAGGAAACACTAGAAGAACGATGAGAAATTGTAGGAGATTCACAAATTGCTTAAAGTGGGCAAGGCACCCCACTTTAGGGAAGATGAACAGGGAACTCTATGGTATAAGAATCGGATCTGTGTGCCAGATTTGGATAGCATCAGGAAGTTGATTTTGTGTGAGGCACATCATACAGCTTATTATATCCGTCCTAGTAGCACGAAGATGTACTATGACCTCAAGGAGAGATTCTGGTGGTATGGGATGAAGCATGCAGTGGCCGAGTATGTGGCTATTTCTGATACTTGCCAGTGTGTGAAGGCCGAGCATCAGAGACCCACAGGTTTAGTTGCAGCCATTGAAGGTTCTAGAGTGGAACTGGGAAGAAATCACTATGTACTTCATTGTGGGTTTACCTCGAACACAGAAAGGTAATTATTCAATATGGGTAGTGGTGGATCGTTTAACCAAGGTAGCTCACTTCATACTAGTTAACACTACTTATTCCGGTGCAAAGTTGGCAGATTTGTATATTTCTAGAATTGTGTGCTTGCATGGTGTGCCCAGAAGGATAATATCTAACAGAGGTTCACAGTTTACTTCTCGCTTTTGAGAGCAGTTGCATGATTCTTTGGACACGAAGCTTAGGTTCAACATAGCCTATCATCCACAGACAGTTGGGTAGACAGAATAGACTAATTAAGTACTTGAGGATACTGTTAAGAGCATGTGCAATACAGTATGGTACTAGCTGGGACAAGAGCTTGCTATATGCCAAGTTTTCTTATAACAACAGCTATCAAGCCAGTCTGAAGAAATCACCGTTTAAAGCACTGTACGGCAAGAGGTGCAGAACTGCCATTGTTCTGGAATCAGACTGGTGAGAAGCAAGTATTTGGACCTGACATAATGCCAGGACGCTGAACCGCAAGTACGGGTTGTCCGGGAGAATTTGAGAATTGCTCAATCTAGGCAGAGAAGCTATGCCGATGTCCGCAGGAGAGACCTGACTTTCAAGGTGGATGACCATGTGTATTTGAAGGTGTCACCCTGAGAGGGAACCGCAGATTCAATATGTAAGGGAAGCTAGCGACAAGATATTGAGAGCTATTGGACCGGCTCCATTGCCTCTAGAGTAATGACTGATTGTCAACAGTAGTCCAGACTCAGAAGAATTTGGGCACAAGTCCTCCAATGGACTGGAGGTAGGATGGAGAGGAAAGTCCTCCGAAGGATAGGAGGCTATGGTCGGTGTCGGTCGGCCATGGGAGTTCGGTACACGGAGGAGCAGCACGGCGACGGCAAGTATAAGACCTCCGAAGGACTGTGAGGTGACCCCGATGGACTAGGGAATGATGGGTGCTACTGCGGTGCTCAAATCCAAGTCCATGGCATGAAGACAGGTGAGGTCATTGGCAGATTCGCTCAAATCTGCCTCCTTACCACCAAGTTACCAACTCTCAGCGAATGGGCTCAATTCTAGGCAAGATACAGTGGAGTGGGCTATTCTAGGCCCAGGAAGGAAACCCTAAAGTTTCTTAGTTCCTGACTTCAAAACCTGGGGGTCAAACGGCGGATTTGGACTTCTAGCCACGTGGATGTCATCTAGAAGATTGCGTGCAACCGACGATCAAGACTCAATCGCGGTTGTCCGTCCCCGAGAAAGTTGGGTCTTTTGCAGTTTAGCACCTACGAGCATTTCTGTAATATAGCGGTCTTAGTGTAAACTGAGTGAGTTAGGCCTGGGCTATAAATACCTAAGTGGCTGGTCATTTAGGTGACTCTTCCACCTCTAGAAACCCTAGGCTAAGCTTTTCAACCAGCCATGTGCTTAGAGTGAAAACCGGGTGCTAATCTAGGATTTGGAGTCCCCTAGAGCTAGTACTTTGCATTAGTGGGAGGATGAAGTGTGGTAGGCTATGAGGAACCTTGTAAGAACTAATTTCCACTTATAATAGAAGAAAGATTCATCCCCAATTCATGTTCATATATGCAGCCATCTTCATCCCCCTTTCTAGTTTGGATTTTGGATGAAACTCAAAGGCTTTTGGTGATTTGCTTTGCCAACGAGTTAATCTTGTTCTTTTGGCTCTTTTCGGACTTTCTACGATGTGGAAATTATAACTTAGTTCATCTCAATCCTGTAGGATTGCCACGAGCAAGTTGTTCTTGAGTTTTCACCTATCTTGCCCAAAGATTGCCCTCTCACGAGATCTGAAATTCCTGCTAATACCTTGGTCATTTTGAGTTGATCATTTGGGAATAGCTTTGGAATAGGGTCCAGATAGCCTGTGCAAAATCTCATGAAGTTTGGACAAGGTTAGGTCAGATTTAGGGTTTGAAAACTCATTTTCTACAACTGTAGCAGACTATCTGGTCCCACCAGGACAGTCCGGCAACTTGTATCGGACTGTCCGACATCGTGTCTGCCCGGGATGTTACACCAGGACAGTCTGGTGAGGCTAGGGCTGCTGCCCCATTTCTATCATTTCGTTCTTCCGATGTGTTTTTGCATCCGATTTGATTTTCGCACTGTCCGACCATACTTTTTGCTTGCTAGTGTTCCAGTAAGTCACATTTCGGTGCTATCAGTGTCAAGTGGTGAACTCATAGGTTTTGGTGCTAGCGGCTAACTTGCGATCCGTATGGTCGTTGAGTTGCTTGGTCTTTCTCGCCTGGTGCGTATCCTTTTAGTGGACGGCATCTTGCGCTTGCTAGACATGAATCTATTTAGTGGACGGTGTCTAGCGTGGTTTCTTGTGAGGTTTCAGCACACCAAGTTTGGAGGTTGTGATTTCGAGTTTTCAAGTGCTCCTATTCACCCCCCCTCTAGTCGCACGTCTCGGTCCTACAAGTGGTATCAGAGCCAGTTAGGTTTCTTCATACCTTTACTGGTCGAGAAACCAGTAGCGACTATGACACACTCCGAGAAGGTTCCAGTTTTTAGCTTGGATGGCTACCCTACCAGAATGGTAGGATGAAAGCTTTCTTACTTAGCTAGAGCGAGGACATATGGAATGCTACTCAGAGTATGAATTTTGCGGTGCTTCCCGTTGCTGAGCGTACCACACCGGCGCTCGTTGCTCAGCACAAGGCGAACTACAAGGCGCTGAGCTTTCCCTTCTCTAGACTTGGTCTGATGGACTATGAGAGGGTGAGCCATCTTGATACAGCCTATGAGATCAGGTCCCTGTTCAGTGCAGACCATGACGGGACGGTGACAGTGAAAGGTCGTCTTGTGGTGACTTACTGGCGCGAATATTAGAATTTCGCCCAAAAGCCGGTAGAGTCTATGGATGCCTTGTTTCATCATTATCAATCGATCATCAACAAGCTCCATGTCAATTCTGCCCCGCTGCTCTCCCATACACTGACCATCAGTAGTATGTCAAGATGCTGTATTCCTTGGACAGGAAAGTGTGGGAAATCAAGAAGAACTCCATTCTTGAGTCGGCAGGGGTGTAGATCTTTGTAGAGAAGCTTTCTAGCAAGCTTAAGGCCACAAAGGTGGATTACTAGACATATATTCTCGATGGTACTGTCTCCAAGAGCCTAGGCCCTGGCTTCTAGCTCCAAGGAAGCAGTTACTAACCCCCACTTCATAGTTTTTCGTTTTCTGCTTTGATGTCTGTGACAGAGAAGCAGTTGGCGTCACTTGGGGATGAAGATCTTTGTTTGGTGTCTAGTCGCTTTCAACACACCAATGACAACCGGATGAGCAAGAAGAGAGGTGAGAGGCCCAAAAGCTTCGAGTGCGGAGAGCTCGGCCATTTCATCGCTGAGTGCCCGAACAAGAAAATGAGTACTACAAGAAGGGCAACAACCACTCTCGCGACTCCAACAATACCACTCTAGCAAGCACAACTACGGCAGGCGTGACCACACCGAGTACCGCTCTGGCAAGATCAAGAACTTCATGAAGGTATTCAAGAGCTACCAGAAGGACAACCGAAAGTGAGACAAGGCCTTCTTCACCGAGCTTGGTGGTCTTTGGCAGTGGAATGTCCTCCTCCTCCTCGGCGTCAAGCTCAACCGATGAGGAGATCATCACCAAGCGGGATAAGAGGAGGGATCAAGGCGATCCAGCTGGCCTCTGCTTCATCTGCACCAAGTCCAAGTGCAAGCACAAGATGAACTAGAGATCGTTTTGCTCCATGGCCCTTGAGGACAAGGAGGACAAGGGCAGCGACAATGAATCCTCCAATGATGAGGTAACTCCCGAGCAAGCTGAGATTCTTATGATGTTATAGAAGAATAGTCATGATTTGAAAGCCTAGGATAAGATGTTGGAGAAGGTAGCTAAGAAGCTGCAGTAGCAGAAAGCCAAGCTTGCTGATGCTTTGGCTGAGATTGAGATGCTGAAGAGTGTGCAAGTCTAGCCTAGTGAGTTTGAGTGCCCTACCTATGAGTCCTTGATGAGTGACCTTTGTGAGCAGAAGAGCAAGTATTCTCATCAAGTAGAGGAGATGGATACGCTAAAGGTTGAGATAGGCAAGCTCTAGTCTAAACTGGATGAGCCTACTTTGAGTGAGGAGCCTAAGTGTGTGAGTCTTATCCCCACCTAGCTGTTGACATAGCTAAGATGAACGTGAAGTGTGAGGGGCAGCTCAGGGAGCTAGAAGAGCTTAGGGCTAGAGCCATGCTTTTGGGTGCATGCATGGTCTATGCTACCTTGAGGAGTGAGCTTGAGTAGGTGAGAGCTGACCTTGAGGTGCTTTCAGCACCCCTGACACATGTTAGAACTGCCTCACTTTGTGGTTGCTGTTGGTGGAGAAGGATGCCACCATTAAGAAGCTAGAGAAGTCTGCTCCCCTGATTCCCTCTCTAGACTGTGACAATTGTGCTGCCAAGACTTTAGTTCTGGAGGATCTGAGAGAGGAAAAGTTGATCCTTGAAGAGGAGAACTGTTGGTTGAGAGAGGTGCTGAGCTAGATGTATGCCAGACAACCTCAGCTTAGGATGATCATAAAGGGAAATAGGCGTGGTAAAGGTGACACGAGTGGACTTGGGTTAGGAGAGTGTAGTACCTCGGGTGAGAAGAAGAGTGCCCCAATCAAGCTTAACACTGCCTCTCCCTAGCCTTGTTCTACTATTGATGGGGTTTACCATGAGCCTCCCAAGGTTGCCCCAAGGAAGTCATACTAGACACCCAAGCCACCACAAATCATGCTAGACAAGATTGTGGAAGAAATGCTTAAGGCTTTAGGCAAGAAGCAAGTCTAGCAACCTGCACCACGCAAGGCTTCACTACGACACCGAAAGACCAAGACATAGCCCTAGCCTATGCCCAAGATACTTGTCTACCACTGTGAGTTTTACCAGCGGAATGGTCACTTGGAGGAGTTTTGCTTCAAGAGGAAGTGGGTTGAGAGGCAGGAGAGAGCCTTGGGGAACCAGGATTAGTTCTACCACGGTGGTAGGCAGGATCCTCCCTGATGTGGTGAGATGAGAGACCATTTTGCTCGTGGTGAGAGAGGAGGCGGTTTTCAAGCCCGTGCTCCTGGTTGTGAGAGACTCTTTCATGGCTGAGCTCCTAGTCATTTCAGCGTGGCTACAGACCTCATGACTGAGGCTTTGGTAGAGGGTTTGTAAGTCCACGCTTTGGAGGTTGTGGTTACCCAGATCGTCATGATTCTTACTTTGACTGTGTTTACCCCACTTTTGAGCTGATGGTTCGGCACTGGTTCAGTAGTTTCACTAACGCCAGTGCCAGACCATTTGCTCACTCTCACTTTCCTTGATTTTGTAGGGTCAAGGCCAAGAGGACATATGGATCATGGACTCTGGCTGCAATAGGCACATGACAGGGCACCACAGATGGTTCTCCAGCCTCAACCCCATAAGCACCAATGAGTAAATCACATTTGGGGATAATGGTCAAGGTAAAGTGTTGGGTGTTGGTGGTGTTATGCTTTCTGCCAAGCTTTCCTTGAGAAAAGTTACTTTGGTGAGGAGTTTGGGGTTCAATTTGGTTCCTATCTCGCAACTTCTCAAGGAAGGGTTCAAAGTTCACTTTAAGGAGGGTCTTCTTGTGTGCTTGATGCTAAGTAAAACATTGTTTGTCGGATGTTTCTATATGGACAAGTTTTTAAGGTTGAGCTTGCATCTGTTTCTGGCCCTTCTCGGTGTTTGGTAGCTGGTCCTTCTGCTGATATCTAGAAGTGGCATAGGAGGCTAGGCCATTTAAATTTTGATCTGCTATTTAGGTTGAGCTCAATGGGTCTGATCCGAGGATTGCCCAATTTGAAAGTAGAGAAGGACTTAGTGTGCCACTCTTGTCATCATGGCAAGATGGTTGCTGCTTCTCATGCACCTGCTAATCAAGTTATGACCTCTTACTCAGGGGAGTTGTTGCATATGGACATGGTTGGTCCTGCTCGGGTACTAGTCGGTGAGTGGGAAGTGGTATGTGCTTGTTGTAGTAGACAAATTTAGATGCTTTTCATGGGTGTTCTTCATGAAGTTCAAAGATGAGGCTTTCAATTTTGTTCGGGATCTAGTCCTGAGGTTAAGAAATGAGAGTCATAAGGCCATGAGGGCTATCCACAGCAACAATGGTGGAGAATTTCGAAACTCTCGATTTGAAACCTTCTGTCGTGACCTAGGTCTTGAACACCAATTCTCCTCTCCTTATACCCCACCTCAGAACAGTGTTGTAGAATGCAAGAACCGCACACTCATTGAGAAGACGTGGACAATGCCCAATGAGCATAGGACTTCGCGACGCTTTTGGGCGGAAGCTATGAATACAGGCGTGTTACATTGCCAACCGCATCTACCTACGAGCTTTCTTAGGGAAGACTTCATACGAGCTACAGTTTGGTAGGTAGCCTAGTGTCAAGCTCCTGTGTGCATTTGGCTACAGATTTTTTGTGCTCAAAATGGGGGGCATTTGGACAAATTTGAATCTCGCTACTTGGATGCTATTTTCCTTCAGTATGTCTCTAGTTCTAGAGCATATAAGTGTGTATCCTTGATACCAAACAAGTGGTAGAGACCTGTGAGATTCTTAGATGAATCTATGCCTTGCACAACCCCTGGATTTGAGCTTTCAACTGATAATGGGGAAGCCACCGCCATATTTGAATATGAGGAATGTGAAGTAGATACTGGTGATACAGGAGCCACTGCACTGGCTGCAACTCCTGCCCCCTCTGCTACAAGCTCTGAAGACGAAGGAGGACCCTTGTCGATGGCTTCCTCCTCGCTCCCCTGACTACAAGCTCGAGCAGAGGCTGGCCCCGATGAGGACACAGGGGATGTGACCTCCAAGATTCTGTGTGTAACTAGCAGTAGGTGCCAGAACAAGACTTGCGCTCCGGCTGACAACCCGCAAAGTCAGCATCCGAATACCCTCTGAGAGAGAGCGTCGAAGCTAAATAGTATCAAAGACCAAGCTTAGGAGTGTATTTTAGGTACCTGAAGATGCGCTTCATTGCTTGATGGTTTGATGTCCTCGGTGAAGCAAAATGCGAACTGGATGTCCGGCCTAGTCACCGTCAAGTATAGAAGTGAGCCGATCATTCCTCGGTACTCTCTTTGGTCCACCACCTCCCCTTCTCCATTTGCATCAAGCGCAGTTTGTGTTGACATGGGAGTCGCCATGGGCTTGGAGTCTCCCATATCAAACTTCCTCAAAATGTCCTTCATTTACTTGGCTTGATGGACGAAGGTTCCTTCACAGCCTTGCTTTATTTGCAGTCTAAGGAAAAACTGTAACTCTCCCATCATGCTCATCTCAAACTCCTTCGACATCTACTCAAAAAACTTGGTAACAAGAGAGTGAGACGAGCCACCAAAGATGATATCATCCACGTAAATCTGGACAATCAGAAGATCACTACCATGCTTGAGGAGAAACAAGGTCTTGTCAACACTCCCTATTTTGAAACCCTAGTTTAGCAAAATGGTTTTCAATCTATCATATCAGGCTCTAAGGCTTGTTTCAAACCATACAAGGCTTTTTGCAATTTGTAAACCTGGTTAGGGTGTTTAGCACATTCAAATCAATGGGGTTGCCTGACATTTAGAATGAAACCATTTAGAAAAGTAGACTTCACATCCATTTGAAAAATCTTAAAACCCATGGAAGCTGCAAAGGCTAAGAGAATACGTATAGCTTCCAGGCGTGCAACTAGAGCAAACGTTTCCTCATAGTCTATCCCCTCTTTTTGACAAAAACCCTTAGCCACAAGTCTAGCCTTGTTCCACACAACAATGCCATCCTCCCCTTGCTTATTTTTGAAAACCCATTTTGTACCAATAGGATTGCATTGTGACAGTAGCTCTACCATACCCCAAACCTCTTTCCTCTCAAAGTTTTCTAACTCCTTATGCATGGCATTAACCCAATTGCCATCAGAAAAAGCATGTCCGACATCCTTGGGCTCAAAGGAGGCAACAATTGTAGCATGAGCAAAGAAAGCAATAGAACCTGTCTGGGACCTCAAGGTCCTTGCATGCAATCACCAATGATCCCATGTGGAGGGTGATCCCACTGGACCTAACGAGAGGGAACATTCTCAGAGGTCACCTCCCCTGCGTCCTCAGCGAGGCCAGCCTCTACTCGAGCTTGCAGTTGGGGGAGCGAGGAGGAAGCCATCGGCAAGGGTCCTCCTTCATCTTTAGAGCTCATAGCAGAGGGGGCAAGAGCTCCAGCCAGTGCAGTGGCTCCTGCATCACCAGCATCTACTTTTCCTTCCTCATCTTCAAATATGGGAGTTGCTTCTTCATCATCACCTTGAAAGCTCAAATGCAGGGGTTGTGCAAGGCATAGATTCATCAAAGGAAATCTCGCAGGTCTCTACCACTTGTTTGGTATCAAGGATCCACACTCTATATGCTCTAGAGCTAGAGGCGTACCCAAGGAAAATACCATCCAAGCAGCGAGATTCAAATTTGTGCAAATGCCCCTCCTTTTTTAGCACAAAGCATCTGTAGCCAAATGCACGCAGTTGCTTGACACTGGGCTGCCTACCAAACCAGTAGCTCGGACGATGTCTTCCCTAAGAAAGCTCATAGGAAGATGCGGTTGGCAATTTAACAGGATGTATTCATAGCCTCAGCCCAAAAGCGTCGCGAAGTCCTATGCTCATCAAGCATCAGTCCGTGCCATCTCAATAAGTGTGTG
Source organism: Paspalum vaginatum (assembly GCA_030272315.1). Classification (NCBI taxonomy): domain Eukaryota; kingdom Viridiplantae; phylum Streptophyta; class Magnoliopsida; order Poales; family Poaceae; genus Paspalum; species Paspalum vaginatum. The sequence goes on along the minus strand of CM059013.1, from coordinate 29,117,112 downwards.
GTTCTTTCGTTCCACGACACCATTTTGAGGTGGGGTATACGGAGACGAGAATTGGTGATCAAGACCTAGGTCATGACAGAAGGTTTCGAAATGAGAGTTACGAAATTCTGCACCATTGTCACTGGGATTGCCCTCATGGCCCTATGACTCTCATTTCTTAACCTCAAGACCAGATCCTGAACAAAACCAAAAGCCTCATCTTTGAATTCCATGAAGAACACCCAGGAAAAGCGAGAAAAATTGTCTACAAGGCAAAATTGCAGAGTTTAGAGGAGCGTTGCGCTGAAGGTGAACTTTGGCGGATGGACATAGATGATAAGATAGATGTCCTTAGGAAGGGACTATCCTCCAAAGTCTACCATCTTGCAGAAGCAATGGGGCGTCCTGATCTTTATGATCCACCTGCACCATAAATGCCCATGCTTCTAGTTATCTTAGGCGCTTTTAGGTTTTTTAATTCTAGGGCTAAATTTTGTTTTGTTATGTTTAATTTCCCTTTGTAACAAGCGCCTACAATTTTATTTGATTCAACAAAGGTAGGATAGTTTCCCTTCTTTGAATAATGAGTTTTGGTTGAATGGCCAAGTCATTTGACCTCCTATCACTAACCCTGCAGAAACCACGTGAAGAAACACTTTGTGCAGGGTGTCGCAACACTACTTAGAAAAATTCAGACGAAAGGGGCGAGACGGCATGGCTGCCCGGCCATACACCATGGCCGCTCGACCATGTGAATTGCACAAAAAGATGTTACACTGCGACGTCACTTCTCCCTAAGGGTCACTCAGCAGAAACAAACCAGCGCATGGGTCAAAACCCAAAATGACATGGCCGCACGGCCATGTACCATAGTTGGCTGGTTGGCCCATTCTCACCTCGAACCCACATCCTGGAGGTCAGGTTTGCACGTTTTATTCTGAACACCTCTCAAGTTTTGCGCTTTACACATGTAACCTTGTTAAACTATGCTCTACATGATCATAATGTCACAATCAACTTGTGCTTGCACCATTTTATTCCTCATGCTAGATTAATCTTGCCTATGGATACCATTATGAATAGGGAACCACTTGGGTTTAGTTTGTTGATTCATGCAAGATAAGATAATTGGAGTAAACTAAAGGAACCTCCCACATGAGTTATGAGTTTTATTTGAAAAAAAAGGGGCTCGATCTTGGATGATCTCAGGTACATATCATTTGTCCCAATAGAGCCACATATGAAAAGAAACCTTATACTTTCGATCTTCCCTGATCATTTTGAGTCTTATCAAGTCTCGTGCCATTAAAAGAGTTCAAATCAGTTGAGAATTTTGGCCTCCACATGCACGTTCCATGAAATAAGTCTCTCAAAAAGTGGTGCAATGAAATGGAAATGATCCCATTCAAGTTTTGATTGAAAGAAAGAGAGGCATGCAAGTTAAAAAAAAAAGAAAAAAAGAAGTATGAGAAAAGAAAGAAAGAAAAGAAGAGAGAGAGAAGGACTCCATGCCCTCTACTCAAACATGGGATTCAAACAAAGCACCTACAAGAGACCAATCCCAACACTACACTTGCACATGGCCAATTCTCATTTGATTAAGAATTCTTTGTTGACACCTGATTTGATTCGACAATACAAATATGACGGGAAAGTCTCATTCTCCCAACTACCTCAGCTCCACAAAAAGCCTTGGTAGCATAGGATGTGAGGAATACAAGACTTTGGCAAGGACACTTCAGTCCTTTGAGTGACCGAGAGTTGGTCCTAAGATCAGAAAAGTTGGCGTGCCCTGTTTTGAAAATCTTGAAAACCTCCTTCTCGTGTGATGTGGGAACCTGAAGTTAATTATGATATATTGTTGTTCTATGTTTCAACATTCAAAAACTCAAGTGTAGACACCATTGAAATCCTAGGAGGATGAAATAGTCGGGAATAACCTTGTGCTTGTAATGGTGATTGTTGGTATTATACCCTTTCCACTTGTGCTTAATTCTCATCTTTGCTCGAGGACGAGCAAAGGTTTAAGTGCGGGGGGAGGGGGGGTGTTGGTGGTCGATAAAACCCATTTCGACCACCAACATTTCATGTTTAAGAGTATGTTTTTACCAAGTTTTCACATATTATTAACTAGTTCCATGAGTTGTGCATGAAAGTTCTATGCAGGAGCTTTTCATGATCAAAACAATGAAGAAAACAATGGAAAACAAGTGAGTGGACCAAAAGGGAGGAAACCATGCAAACGGTGATGGTCGGCCGGCCACCCCAAATGGCCGCCCGACCATCTCTTGCCCTAGGCTGCCCTCCAAAGGCCCAATACAGCCTTTTGGCCTAGGAAGCATGGCCGCTCGACCATAACACATGGTCGGCTGACCATGTCACTTTGACCAATCTTTGACCTGCATGCAAAGAAACACAAACCAAGTCAAATGCAACCGTTGGATCGAGTATCCATTGCATCCAATCATCAGAAGACAATCACACAATGGATCGATGACATCAGTAATCTGAGGGGAACAACATGCAGCCAACCAGAGAAAAACACATGGTCGCCCGGCCATGGAGTGTGGCCGTCCGACCATGCTCCGACCTTGTTTTGCACGTGCATCAACTACTTCAACCGCCAACCGACTTAGGGAGTGCATCTCAGCCACAAGATCAACAAAGTCAGTTTATCGGATGGCCGCCCGACCACCCCCTATGGTTGGCCGGCCACCCCCCATGGCTGCCCGGCTACCAACCTATGCCCGCAACCGACCTAGTGCACCTATAAGTACCCCCCTCGGTCTCCAAGCTATAAATACCCCCCGGGAGGTCAGTTGCAAGGTGTGGTGTATCAATAGAAGAATAGTGTGGTTGTGTAGTTGAGTGTAGAGTATAGTAGTGAGGCCACCCTTGGCATTGTAGAGAGAGCCAATTGTATCAAGAGTGAGTAGTGAGTTGTAGAGTGAAGGAGTCGGATTTCTCTTTGGTATTATGTTCCTGAGCTCTTATTCTCAGAGGAAATATTACTCTATTTCCAGGATTCAGTAAAGTTCCTTACTCCTCTACTTTATTTATTTCATACTTACTGTACAGTACATTCTTAGTCCCCTGCTAAGTAGTTTACGGGTGCCAAGTGTGCTCTGTGTAGTTTAGCTATATAGTTGTGCTTGCTCTCTGGCTTCCAACCAGTGTAGTAGTAAACTCGGTTGTGTAGACATGGTGTCTAGACTTGAGTTTGCCTTGGAAGGTATATTGTCCCATGCAGTTTTGGTTGGTAGTCCCACCTAGTGACAGCAGGGTGTGTCTCCTGTGTAGTCTAACCCCGTCGTTCGGATAAATTGTCATCGATGGATAGCTAAGTCCTATAGCGCCCGCCTTTCTCATCTAGGTTATCAGCACTCTGGTAAACGGGAGTGGTTCTATAGCCTCGGTGTCCTAAGTAAACCTACTGAGTAGAGTTCCGATTTGTTTAGTAAAGTTAAGTTGTTTTATTTAAAGTAGTGATCCTGCTCTGCTCTGTTAATTATCTCTACAATTGTTGGTTTTACTATTCGATTCCTGTCCGTTTTACGTTGAGTTACTCCTCGTTCCTCGTGGATTTCGATACCCTAGAATACTCTTGGGTGAAAAGCTACAACGTGTTTCTATATGCTTGCGGATTTATTTCAGTAGGCTAAGAAACGCCAACACCCAGTATGAATCTCCAGCAGCAGACTTCTGCCATGTGATATATCGATGCAGTTCAGAAGGACACCAGTTACGCCATGCTTATACAGATCATCACTGGTCAAGATATAGCTGGCTGTGAGCTAGACCGGTCATTCAGCCACCGATTTGTCCTCTGGCTCATCTCCATCTTTGATATATTTGATGATTGGGACCCTCCAGTCAGTCGGAGCCTCTTCAAGGGTCAGGACGCACTGCTCTGGGAGTACACCTTCTCTGTCTTAATGAATAGATGGGCGTGACAGCTCTTGGACGAAGATGCCCGAAGATATTTTGGCTTGGGGTGAACCAAGCTTTGACAATAGATCAGCATCTGCATTATGATCGCGGTCTACATGGTGAAATTCGATCCCCTAAAACTTTTCTTCCAGCTTACGAACTTCTGCACAATACTTATCCATTGCCTCTGTGGAACAATCCCAGCCTTTGTTGACCTGGTTGATTATGACCAGAGAATACCCATAGGCCATCAAACACTTGATCGCGAGTGAAATAGCTATCCGCAGCCCGTGTAGCAGCGCCTCATATTCGGCTGCATTGTAGGATAATTGGAAAAGAATCTGCAGCACGTAATTGAGCTTTTCACCTTTTGGTGATGTAAAAACAACTCTTGCCACTAATCCTTCGAGCTTCAAGGGTCTGTCAAAATACAACTTCTAGACTTCCATTGGCTCTGGATTTCTTAGGAACTTGATTTTCAGTCCATTCTGAGACAAAATCCACCAAAGCTTGCGTCTTGATTGTGGTACGTGGTCGGAAGTCGATATCATGCGCCCCAACTCACATGCCCACTTAGCGATGCACCCCGTGGCTTCTCTGTTGTGGAGTATATCACCGATCAAAAACTCAGTGACCACCACAACTTTGTGCTCTTCAAAATAATGACACAGCTTGCGAGTAGTTATAAGGATCACATAAACTAATTTTGGAACTTAAGGTACCTTATTTTGGATGTACTAAGAACCTCAGCTGATGAAGTAGACCAGGTGTTGAGTTAGCTGTGTGTGTCCCTTCTCTAGCCTTTCGACAACCAATGCAGTGCTGACCACATGAGTCGTATAGGAGAGGTAAAGAAGCAGGTCTTCAGCCAGATGATCCTTAGAGGCTCGGATTAGAGATTTGAGCACTAGCAGGTGTCGTTAGAAACTTCTTGAGAGCTTCTAGGGCTTCCTGCGCCTCTGGTGTCCACTTAAATTTGTCCACCTTCTTGAGCAGTTTGAAAAATGGCATGCCTCTTGCACCCACTCATGAGATGAATCGGCTTAGGGTTGCCATGCATCTAGTCAGCTTCTGAACCTTCTTCTGTGATTTAGGAGGCTCCATCCTAAGGATAGCATCGATCTTTTTAGGTTTAGCCTCGATTCATCTCTTCCTGAATGATGAAACCGAGTAGTTGCCCAGCTGGAACGCCAAACACACATTTGGCGGGGTTAAGTTTTCAGTGGAACCTCTTGAGGCTGTTGAAGACTTATTGAAGATGATCGATGAAGTGGTCTGAGTCCTTTGTCTTCATTACCACATCGTCGATGTAAGCATCCTTGTGTTTGCCCCAATGCTCAGCTAAGCATGTTTGGATAGCACGCTAATATGTCACTCTAGCGTTTTTCAGCCCAAAGGGAATGGAGGTGTAGCAGAATGCCCCAAAGGGCGTGATGAATGTCATCTTCTCTTGATCTTCCTCTGCCAGACTGATCTGATGGTACCCCATGTAACAATCAAGAAAGCAGAGCAAGGAGCACCTTGCCGTAGTGTCCTATGACTTGATCTATCCTGGGCAACCCAAAGGGATCCTTCAGGTAGTGTTTGTTGAGATCGGTATAGTCAACACACATACACTACTATTTTTTTTCTTTTTGAGCATGAGTACAAGATTTGCAAGCCACTCAGGATACATGAGTTCTATAATAAACCCGGTAGCTAGGAGTCGGGCCAGCTCTGTGCGGATCGCTTGTCTTTTGTTGGGGGTGAATCGACGAAGCCTCTGCTTGATTGGCTTCGCATTGGGGGAGACCTTGAGCTTGTCCTCGGCCAGCTCCCTAGGGACTCTGGGCATATGAGCAAGCTTCCACGTGAACATGTCCCAGTTGTCCCACAGGAACCCGGACAAGCGCGTCTTCCTATTTGGGAGGAAGAGTGGCACTGATGGTGACGGTCTTCGATGCATTAGGGAGGTTGAGGCTAACATCTTTGGTCATGACAGTTGCCTATATCATCAGTGGTGGGGATCGACTCATGAGTTGAGATTGGCATATTGACCTTCGAGAGTTGGGCTGCATCCACTGCGAGCCATTGTTGAGATAGGGTGGTCGTGGTGAGGGCCTGTCTAGAGCACTTCCCTGGTGCAGTCTGCTACGCCCTTGAAGTCGGTCCTCATAGAGAGGACACCTTGCAGGGCTAGCATCTTGAGGAACCAGGTACAAATAGTGTAGGATGGCCATGAACTTTGCCATCCCTAGTCGCCCGATGATGGCGTTTTCAGCACAGTCAAAGCTTGCCACCTCGAAGTGAAGAGTCTCAGTGCAAAAGTTCTCTTGGCTTGCTGAAGGTGATCGACAGGTAGATGTGCCCCAACTGGGTATTCTCCCTCGCTTGTCATGATCCCAAAGAAAGGGCTATCTGATTCTTGAAGATCGTTGAGTTGAATTCCCAGCACAAGCAGAGTCCTGGGGAACATCACATTGATGCTGCTTCCACTGTTAATCAGCACCCTCTTGAGCTGGCCTTTGCATCACCAGGCTTACGAGCAATGGGTACTTACCTAGGTGATCGAAATTAAGCCATTTTCTACTCGACTGAAGGAGATAGGGAGCTCAGAACATCTGTATGGCGTTGGAGGTTTCATGGTGGCCGCCATGACTCGGCGACCCATCAGTTTCTATTGCCTTTTGCTCTCTAGGGAGCCATGCTCGCCGAAGATGAAATCAATTTCCTTGTTGATGTTGGGGATGGCAGGGGCCCTGCCCCTGTTTTGCTACTGTGGTGGACGCTGGTATTGCCACAGAGGTGGCGGCGAAGGCAGCGGCTAGAAGGGTCGACCGTGACTGATCGAGCTCTTGAAATCCCGGCACTGGTGAGAGCCAATGGACCGGCTCCATTGACTCTAGAGTGATGAGTGATTGTCAACAGAAGTCAAGAACCAGAAGGACTTGGGCACAAGACCTCCGATGCATAGGGTGTCCTCCGATGGACTAAAGGTAGATGGAGAAGAAAGTCTTCTGAAGGATAGGGGGCATGCTCGGCGTTGGTCGGCCATGGGAGTTTCGGTACACAGAGGAGCGGCATGGTGATGGCAAGTGTAGGAACTCCGAAGGACTGCAAGGTGACCCCAATGGATAGGGAATGCCGGGTGCTACCGCGGTGCTCCAAACCGAGTGCATGTTGCGAAGACGTGCGAGGGCGAATGGCGATTCACTCAAATCCACCACCCTACCACCAAGTTACCAAGACTCGATGAATGGGCTCAATTCTCGCCGACATAGAGTGGAGTGGGCTGTTCTAGGCCTAGGAAGGAACTCCAAAAGTTTCTCGGTTTCTGACTTCAAAACCTAGGGTCGATCTGTGCATTTGGACTACTAACCACATGGACGTCATCCAGAAGATAGCGTGCAACTGAAGAATGATCAAGACTCCATCGTGGTCGTCCGTCCCCTAGGAAGTTGGTTCATTTCCAATTTAGCCCCTACAGGCGTTTTTGTAATATAGGGGTCTTAGTGTAAATTGAGTCAGTTAGACCTGGGCTATATATACCTCAGTGGCTGGTCATTAGGTGACTCTTCCACCTCTAGAAACCCTAGGCTTAGCTTTCCAACCACCCAAGTGCTTATAGAGTAAATCGGGTGCTAACCTTGGATTTAGAGTCCCTTAGAGCTAGTACTTTGCATTAGTGGGAGGATGAAGGGTGGTAGGTTATGAGGAGCCTACTAAGAACTGATTTCCACCACTGATACAAGGAAGATTCATTCCCAATTCGTGCTCATGTATGCAGCCATCTCCTTCCCCCTCCTCTAGTTTGGTTTTTGGTTGAAACTCAAAGGCTTTGGGTGATTTGTTTTGCCCACAAGTTAATCATGTTCTTTTGGCCATTTTGCACTTGCTAGGATGTGGAGATTATGATTTAGGTCATCTCAATCCTACAAGATTGCCATGAGCAAGTTGTTCTTGAGTTTCCTCCTTTCTTGCCAAAAGATTGCCTTCTCATGAGATCTGAAATCCCCGCTAATCCCTTGGCCATTTTGAGTTGATCTTTTGGGAATAGCTTTGGAATAGGGTCCAGATAACCTGTGCAAAATCTATTGATGTTTGGACAAGATTTGGTCAGATTTGTGGTTTGAAAACTCATTTTTTACGACTCCACCGGACTATCCGATAGGTAACTGGACTTCCGGTCTCACCAGATAATCTGGCCGTGCCTACCAGACAATCCAGTGCAGGGTCTACCTGGAGGCTTCCAACTGGACTATCTGGCAGCCCCCACCGGACTATCCGGTGCCACCGAACAGTCCGACCCCTAGCACTAGACAGTCCGATGAAGCCAGGGAAGCCGCCCTGTTTCAGTGTTTTGGTTCTTCTGCCGTATTTTTGCATCGGACATGTTTTTATGACTGTCTGACCATACTCTTTACTTGCTGTATACCAGAAAGTCCCATTTCGGTGCGGTGAGTGTCGAGTGGTGAATTTGCATGTTTTCGGTGCTTGGGGCGACTTGCAATCTTTGTGATCGTTGAGTTGCTTGCTCTTTTGCGCCAGCTGCGTATCCATTTAGCGGATGTCACATTGCATCTGTTGGACACATATCTGTACAGTGGATGGTGTCTAGCATCAGTCCTCATAGGACCAGTTTGGGTGTCATAATTTTGAGTTTTCAAGTGCTCATATTCATCCCCCCTCTAGTCAGCACGTCTCAGATCCTACAAGTGTTATCAGAAGCCGGTTAGGTTTCTTCATACCTTTTACCAGTGAGAAACCAGTAGCGACTATGGCGCATTCAGGGAATGTTCCAGTTCTCGGCTCAGGATGGCTATCCCTGCTGGAAGGGTAGGATGAGAGCATTCTTACTTAGCCAGAGTGAGGACATATGGAATGCTACACAGAGTATGACTTCTGCGGTGCTTCCCGTTGCCGAGTGTACCACTCCAGCTGCTTGTTGCTCAGCACGAGGCGAACTACAAGGCAGTGTACTTTCTCTTCGAATATGAGGGAGTGAACCACCTTGATACCGCCCGTGAGATCTGGTCCCTACTCAGCACACACCATGAGGGTACGATGACAGTTAAGGGTCAGCTTGTGGAGACTTGCAGGTGCAAATATGAGAATTTCGCCCAAAAGCTGGGAGAGTCTGTGGATGCTTTATTTGGTCATTTTCAGTTGATCATCAGCAAGCTCCATGTCAACTCTGCCTCCCACTGCTCTCCCTTACACTGACCATCAGCAGGCTGCGAAGCTATTGTATTCCTTGGACAGGAAGGTGTGGGAGATCAAGAAGAACTCCATTCTTGAGTCGGCAGTGTATGACACCTTGGGAGTAGAGGAGCTATATAGCAATCTCAAGGCTACAGAGGTGGTTTACCAGATGATAGATATTCTCGATGGTACTTGCTCCAAGAGCCTGGCCTTAGCTTCTAGTTCCAAGGAAGTAGCTACTAACCCCCCACTTCACGGTTTTTCATTCGCTACTTTGATGTCTATGATAGAGGAGCAGTTGGCATCACTTGGGGATGATGAGCTTTGCCTGTTGTCTAGTCGCTTTCAGTACGCATATGACAACCAGATGAGCAAGAAGAGGGGCGAGAGGCCCAAATGCTTCGAGTGCGGAGAGGTTGGCCACTTCATTGCCGAGTGCCCGAACAAGTAGAACTGACTACTACAAGAAGGGCAAGAACCACTCCCGCATCTCCAACAAGTACCACTCCGGCAAGCATGACTACGGGAAGCGTGACCATGCCAAGCACCGCTCTGGCAAGATCAAGAACTTCAGAAAGGCTTTCAAGAGCTACCAAAAGAACAATCGGAAGCGGGACAAGGCCTTCTTTGCCGAGCTTGGTGGTCCTTGCAGCGGAACGTCCTCCTCCACCTCGTCCTTGTCAAGTTCAAGCCACGAGGAGATCATCACCAAGCGGGCCAAGAGGAGGGATGAAGGTAGTCCGGCTAGCCTCTGATTTGTCTCCACCAAGTCCAAGCACAAGCACAAGGTGAACCAAAGATCGTTCTGCTCCATGGTGCTTGAGGACAAAGGCAATGATGATGACTACTCCGATGAAGAGGTAACTCCTGAGCAAGCTCAGATTCTTGAGATACTGGAGAAGAACAGTCGCGAATTGAAAGCCTAGGATAAATTGTTGGAGAAGGCGGCCAAGAAGCTACAGAAGCAAAAAGCCAAGCTTGCTGATGCTTTGGCTATGATTGAGAGGCTGAAGAGTGTGCAAGCCCAGCCTAGCGAGTTTGAGTTCCCTACCTGTGAGTCCTCGATGAGTGTCCTTGGTGAGTAGAAGAGCAAGTATGCTCATCAGGTAAAGGAGGTGGATAGGCTAGAGATTGAGATAGGCAAGCTCTAGTCTAAACTGGATGATGCCTACTTTGTGTGAGGACCCTGAGTATGAGTCTTGCCCCCACCTAGCTGTTGACATAGCTGAGCTGAAGGTGAAGTGCGAGCGGCAGCTCAAGGAGTTGGAGGAGCTTAGGGCTAGACCCGACACTTTTGGGTGCATGCATTGTGACACCTAAGGCTTCACCACCACACCAGAAGCCCAAGACACAGCCCCAGCCTATGCCCAAGAGACATATCTACCATTGTGAGTTTTGTTAGTGGAATGGTCACTTGAAGGAGTTTTGCTTCAGGAGGAAGCGGGTTGAGAGGCAGGAGAGAGCTTGGGGGAACTAGGATCAGTTCTACCTGGGTGGCAGGCAGGATCCTCCCCGTCGCGGTGAGATGAGACACTGCTGTGACACCCTAGCTTTAAATTCCAGCATTTTATAGTAAATTTAAAGCAATTTAATTTTTTTTCTAAGGTTAATTGGTTTAGCTTGCATTTATCATGATTTATTAATTTTGAACAAACATATAAAAACAAATATAAGTCCAACTTTTTTTTTGTGCATACATGCTGGTGCATATTTTTATTGCTTGTATGACCAAGGTTTCAAACTCCAATTTATTTGAATTTGTAGGACCAATGCTCTCTTATTCAAAAGAATTCAAAAAAAAAGAGGAGCAGCCCAGGCCACCGGCCTAGCCAGTAGCCCACCTAAGCCCCTCTCCCGCTTCCCGCCTGGGCCAAAAGCCGGCCCAACCGCACTCCTCTCCCCTCTCTCGCGCGCCACTGCTAGGTGGGCCACGCCCTCTCTCTCGCTGACAGGCAGGACCCGGTTGTCATCCCTTTCCCCTAGCTCTCGCCGGAGATCCTGCACCTCTCTTTCCTTCTCCGCTCTGCCACGTTGGCGCCCCAGTCGATGGGAGACGAATCCGAGGCCACGTTCCTCATCCTTAATCGCCCGCTATCAATCCCCCAACAATCGCGCCAGTTTCCCCTTCTCCCTCCCTTCCTTCACTGCACCTCACCGAAGCTATCAAAGCCGCCGGCCACTCCTCCACGTCCGCGACGCCCCGGCTCACCCGAGCCCTATAAAACCATGCCCCGACCTTCACTGTGACCTCCTTTATCACTCCATCACTCCAATCGCACTCCCTCGCACTACCGAGCCCGCATTCCGCTGCCGAACACCGCCCTCGGTAAGCCGTTTCGCTGTCAAATTCACCGTCGGTGAGGCCTCTCCGGCCTTCTAAATCCCTCTGTTTCATTCACAGGGACATCACGGAGACGTTTCGTGGGTTCTGGACTGTGGGCTCGTGCCTTCAACGCCCCTGTCCACGAGCTCAGTTTGACCCCGTCCGCCGTCCTATGTCCCCTAGGCCGTTCCGCAGCTTCCTCGACCTCACCGAGCCCGTGGTGTAGCTTCGCTATTGCCTACTCTCCATCTTGAGCTAGCCCAAGGGCAGAGGGACCGCCTCTAGGCCCAGGCACGCGCCGCTCCGGCGAGCCACTGTTGACGGTCGTAATCTCACGATATCAACCGTCAATTATCCACCAAATGAAGCAAAACAAGTGAATAATGATGGACTAACCTTGCTACTAATGAGTTCCACAAGATGTACATGAAAATTTGGATGCAGGTACTAAAATGCACAAAAAATGGTTGGAAATACAGCAAAAACCAAGGATGAGCAACATTAGTGCAATGGCATGGCCGCTCGGCCATGTAGGGTGGTCGCCCGGCCATAGGGTGTGGCCGCCCGGCTGCCCCTCAGCCATGCAGAGCCATGTTACCGTGTGACATGGTCTCCCAACTGCCTAGGTTGCCACATCATCAATCCTACATACAAACAAACACAAAGTGGTGAAGATCCGACCATACAAGAGAGCATCCAATGTATCCAAGGGTCACAAGCCGTTGGGATGAGGAGTGGTGATGTCAAGGATCTGACGGAAGTAACATGCAACAAATCGGGGGCAGACACGTGGCCGCCCGACCACGTGCCATGGCCGCCCGACCACTCCTCGGCGCATTTTTCACATGCAACTAACCGCCTCAACTGCCAACCGACCTAGGGGAGCAACATCAAGCATTGGATCTTTGAAGTCGGTGCATCAAGTGGCCACCTGGCCACCGATCTTGGCCGCTCGGCCACCGACCTACCCCCTTAACCGACCTAGCACACCTACAAATACCCCCTCACTTTCTAGGCTACAAATAGACCCCGAGAGCTCATTTGTAAAGTGTGGAGTGGAGTGGAGTGGAGTAGAGTTGAGTTCAAGTTCTATCTTAGAGTGCTACACTATTCTCTTAGTAGTTAGGATAGTCCTTGGAGTTAGAGTTGAGTCAAGCTTTGCCTCGGAGTCTCCGAAGTTATCTTCGAGTCTGCAGTAAAGCCTTGTATCTTTGGATTCAGATTATCTTCAATATAATTTCAGTTATATTTTACTCTAACTATCTCCTACAAGTGTGGTGTACCTTCCTTTGCGCACTTGCTTTGCTTGGTAGCCCCACTCGGTGACAGCGTGTGGTGTGCCTGTGTAGTCCAAGCCCGTCGTTCGGGAGGCCCGTAGGTGTTAGCTAGACTCTCCTTCGGGACCAACTATCTTCCCCTGGTACCCTCGAGACTCTAGAATTTCGCTCGACACAAGACCCTGACTTGTTTATTTGAATATCTTGTTTAGACACGGATAACCTGAGCAGCCGATTAGATTAGAGTTTGGTGACTTTATCTCACTCGTTGTCCTCCGAGGCAACTATACCTTCCTACGGAAGGCTTTGATAAACTTACCTCTCCACCAATACACCTAACTGTATCACGTTTACCCCTGTGTACTGCTAGTTGGTATAATTTATCTAAGTTTACAGTTTATTCCATTTGAGTATATTCAATTACACTCTTGAGCCTACCGCTTCCCTGTGGAAATTTACGATACTCGGAATACTCTGAGTGAAAGGCTACAGCGGTGTCCGTGCGCTTGCGGAGTCAAACCTGTAAAGGCTAAGAGACGCCAACAGCCGCCACCGTGGGAGGCAGACTCCACTGCGGGGTTTGGTCACCGCTGGTGCCCCCCTGCCCTTTTGAATCCTAGGCCGTCCAATCTTTCGTCAACGGCCACGATTAGAACATCCCGTACCCCTTCGCTAGCGAATCACACAGCGCCACGTCGCCTCCCTTAATCCGACTCAGCACGGACCCACACGTCGGGCCAACGTGGCAGGCCATGTCACCGGCCACGTTATCGCCACGTAGTGCAGACCCGGTCAACGGCGGCTATTTTGCGCTTAAGCCCCTGAGTGCTCCTTGAATGAACCCGCAGTCCACCCCTTTGGAAAGATAATTAGGTTTAGGTCCTATTTTTACCAGTTTAGCCCCTGAACTTCCTGAGTTTTGAATCCGCGGTCCAGACCCCAAAGTTTTTGATCTAAAACCCTCGGCAGTTTGGTTTAATTATGTTTAGGACCCCGGTTTTGCAAAGTTAGCCCCTGGTTTAGTTTGTTTATCACAGTTTTGCCCTTAGGAGCTTGTTTTATGCATAACTTTCACGTTTTAACTCCGATTTGAGTGATTTTTGCGCTCACGTGATCGTAGCAGAACGTAGAATGATTTTAACATAGCTTTATCTTCTGTTTTGATGAGATGATGTACTGTTTCTTATCTTTTTTTAATTGTTTGCATGTATGTGTGAATGGGAATGCTTGTATGTCACCGTGAACGTGTTTAGACCGTGAACCATTCGTTGGAGACAAAGAGCAGCAGCCTGAAGGTTTTGAGCAGCAGCAGCAAGACCAGTTTGAGCAAGGCAAGTATAACATGGACAACCAAATAACCCTTTAATCACTTCATATGCATGTGTCCAACTTGTATGCCTATAAGGACTATACATTAGCCTCTTTACTCTATGTTTTACCTAAGGGAATGCATGTTGGATAAGTTTTGCTAGTTGCTGCGCAAACACATGTTCTTTTGTTAATAATCTGGTTAATGGATCTATGCAATATTTTGTGAGCGTGACCCTCTGTGCTGAGGTGCTTGAGTGGTTCATGGCTCTTTAAAATTGTCTTTTTAGCAACATGGTTTAGGGGGCATGAGCAATGTGCTTAGTGGTTTTGCTCATAGCCACTCTCCATAAGGACCGGTTCGCAAAGCGACAACCTGGGACAACCGTGCTACCATGAGACTGGTATGGGACGGTCTTGACTTATTAATTAAGTCGTTTTGGTTTGAAGTAACTTACTTGCGGAGCAAGAGGGGGAGTAAGCTTCTGTGGTCCCTACACTGCCTTAGGTTGAGTGTGCTGAGTGCTTCTCCCTTTGTGAGGTGGACACCACCGTTGCGGCGCTTGATTCCTTGCGGTTGCTTCTTACCAACGTGACTTTTGTAACGGTCTCGTAGTTTGCTTGCTAGCCACCTCATCTAAGGCATTGAGGTGAACCACTAGCATAGCCCGCGACTTATGGGTAAAGATGTACAGCCTCTTGAGAGTGTAAAACTGACATGTCAGCCGTGCTCACGGTTATGAGTGGCCTAGATCCTTTATGCAGATTAGTGGGTTCCAGTTTGGTTTGGAAGTTGGTTCGGTTGTAAATAATGTTGACTAATGTTTATGCAATACTCTTTGGGTTAATGGTTTTTATACTCACTTGTAGTAATTAGTTGCTTAATAAAAATTTGTCCAACTAAAAGCTCATGCATACGTGTCAGCCAACCTTAGAGCCTCATGGTTCATGTTATGCTTGTTGAGTATAGTTGTGTACTCACGCTTGTGTTGTGTTTTTCTTTCTATGTTGGGTGAATCAGCAACCGCTGTTCAGTTAAGAAAGGTGTGGAATATTATGTCCAAGGTCATGAAGAGTACTAGGCTTACCGGACTTCCAGTTGATGTCCCTGTGGCGGCTCGTTATGCCATCGTTTACGCTTCTGCTATATGACTCTGTTATAAAGACTTGTGGTCTGGATGTAATAATGTGATGATACGCTATGTAACATTTTATTTTACCTTTATGCACATTCTGTGATGTCACTCTTGTCATAATATATGTGAGACATGTTCCTGGCACATATATGTTGCTCTGGTTCCGTTGGTTGAGAATTGGGCATGACAACTGCTTCGCTCTTGGTGGGAGAGGAGGCGGCTTTAAAGCTTGAGCCTCTGGTGGTGAGAGACACTGTGCCGGCTGAGTTCCTAGTCATTTTTAGCGTGGCTATGGACCTCATGACCGAGGCTTTGGTAGAGAGTTTGTGACCTCACGCTTTGGAGGTAGAGGGTACCCACATCGTCATGATGCTTACTTTGACTATGCTTACCCCCACCTTTGAGCAGATGGCTCAGCATTGGTTCAGCAGTTTCACAACCCCAGTGCTGGACCGTTTGCTCACTCTCGCTTTCCTTGCTTTTGCAGGATTGAGGCCTGGAGGACATATGGATCATGGACCCTAGCTGCTCTAGGCACATGACAGGGCACCACAGATGGTTTCCAGCCTCCACCCCGTGAGCACCAAGGAGTACATCACATTCGAGGATAATGGTCAAGGTAAAGTGTTGGGTGTCGGTGGTGTTTCGTTTTTTGCCAAGCTTTCCCTAAGAAAAGTTGCTTCGGTGAGGAGTTTGGGGTTGAATTTTGTTTTTGTCTCGCAACATCTCAAGGAAGGCTTTCAGGTTCGCTTTAAGGAGGGTTCTTCTTGTGTGCTTGATGCTAAGGAAAACTTTGTTTGTCAGATTTTACCCTATGGGAAGGTTTTTAAGGTTGACCTTGCTTCTATTTCTGGCCCTCCTTGTTGTTTGGTAGCTGGTCCTTCTGCTGATATCTAGAAGTGCCATAGGAGGCTAGGCCATTTGAGTTTTGATCTTCTAGCTAGGTTGAGCTCGATGGGTCTGACCTGAGGATTGCCCAATTTGAAAGCAGAAAAGGACTTAGTGTGCCACCCTTGTCGTCATGGTAAGATGGTTGCCACTTCTCATGGTCCGGTTAATTAGGTTATGACCTCCTACCCGAGCGAGTTGTTGCATATGGACATGGTTGGTCCGGCTTGGGTATAGTCAATCAGTGGAAAGAGGTATGTGCTTGTCGTTGTAGATGACTTTTCTCGCTTTTTGTGGGTGTTCTTCATGGAGTTCAAAGATGAGGCCTTCGGTTTTGTTTGGGATCTGGTCTTGAAGTTAAGAAATGAAAGTCGTAAGGCCATGAGGGCTATCCGCAGCGACAATGGCAGAGAATTTCGGAACTCTCGATTCAAAACCTTCTGTCGTGACCTTGGTCTCGAACACCAATTCTTGTCTCCTTATACCCCACCACAGAACGATGTTGTGGAATAAAAGAACCGTGCACTTGCTGAGATGACGCGGACAATGCTCGATGAGCATAGGACTCTACAATGCTTTTGGGCAGAGGCTATGAATACGTCCTGTTACATTGCAAACCGCATTTTCCTATGAGCTCTCTTATGGAAGGCTTCGTATGACCTATGGTTTGGTAGGCAGCCCAGCGTCAAACACCTGCGTGCGTTTGGCTACAGATGCTTTGTGCTCAAAAAGGGGGCCATTTGGACAAATTTGAATCTCACTGCTTGGATGGTATTTTCCATGGGTACACCTCTAGCTTTAGAGCATATAAAGTGTGGATCCTTGATATCAAACAAGTGGTAGAGACCTACGAGGTTTCCTTTGATGAATCTATGCCTTGCACAACCTCTGCATTTGAGCTTTCAAGTGATGATAAAGAAGGCACTCCCATCTTTTAAGATGATGAAGGTCAAGTAGATGTTGGTGATGCAGGAGCCACTGCATCGGCTGCAGTTCCTGCCCACTCTGCTACGAGCTCTGAAGATGAAGGAGGACCCTTGCCGACGGCTTCCTCCTCGCTTCCCCGACTGCAAGCTCAAGCAGAGGCTGGCCCTACTGAGGATGTAGGGGAGATGACCTTCGAGATTGTTCCATCTCGGTAGCTCCAGCGGGATCACCCTCCACATGGGATCATTAGTGACTTGCATGCGAGGACCTTAAGGTCCTAGACAGGTTTATCGCTTTCTTTGCTCATGCTGCATTTGTTGCCTCCTTTGAGCGCAAGGATGTTGGACACGCTCTTTCCGATGGTAATTGGGTTAATGACATGCACAAGGAGTTAGAAAACTTTGAGAGGAATGAGGTTTGGGTTTTGGTGAAGTTGTTGTGCGGAACAAGGCTAGACTTGTGGCTAAGGGTTTTTATCAAAAAGAGGGGATAGACTATGAGAAAAGGTTCGCTCCAGTTGCACACCTGGAAGCTATACATATTCTCTTAGCCTTTGTAGTTTCCATGGGTTTTATGCTTTTTCAAATGGATGTGAAGTTAGCCTTTCTAAATGGTTTCATACAAGAAGAAGTTTATGTCAAGCAACCCCCTGGATTTGAAAATGCTAAACACCCTAACCATGTTTAAAAATTGCAAAATGCCTTGTATGCTTTGAAACAAGCCCCTTGAGCCTGGTATGATAGATTGAAAACCTCTTTGCTAAACCAGGGTTTCAAAATGGGGAGTGTTGATAAGACCTTGTTTCTCCTCAAACATGGTAGTGATCTTCTTATTGTCCAAATATACGTGGATGATATCATCTTTGGTGGCTCATCTCACTTTCTTGTTACCAAGTTTTCTGAGTAGATGATGAAGGAGTTCGAGATGAGCATGATGGGACAGTTGCAGTTGTAGGACCGAGACGTGCGACTAGAGGGGGTGAATAGGAGCACATGAAAACTCAAAATCACAATCCCCAAAACAGGTGCAACGATAACTACCGCTAGACTCCGTCCACTGAATAGATACGAGTCTAGCAAAAACAAGGTGTCGTCCACTGAACGGATACGCACCAGGCGTGAAAAGAACTAGCAACTCAACAATCACAAAGATCGCAAGTCACCCCAAGACCAAAAACCTGCAAGTTCGTCACTCGACACTCACCGAATTGAAATGCGACTTACTGATATTCAACAAGTAAAGAGAATGGTCAGATAGTGGAAAAAGCACGTTCGATGCAAAAACGCAGCGGAAGAACCAAACAAATACATAACAGGGCAGCTTCCCTAGAATCATTGGACTGTCTGGTGCTAGGGGTTGGACTATCTGGTGGCACCGGATAGTCCGGTCGGAAGTCCCTAGGCAGACCCTGCACCGGATTGTCCGGTGAGATTGGATAGTCTGGTGGCCTATTGGATAGTCTGATGGAGCCATAGGAAAAGAGTTTTCACACCCCAAAACTGACCAAATGTTGTCTAGTCATCATGAGATTTTGCACAGGCTATCTGCACCCTATTCCAAAGCATTTCCAAGAGATCAAGTCAAAATGACCAAGGGATTAGTGGGAATTTCAGATCTCGTGAGAAGGCAATCTTTGGGCAAGAAAGGGGAAAATCCAAGAACACCTTGCACGTACCAATCTTGTGGGATTGAGATGAACTAAGTCATAATATCCACATCATATCAAGTCCAAAAGAGCCAAAAGAATAGGATTAGCTTGTGGGCAAAGCAAATCACTAAAAGCCTTTGAGTTTCATCCAAAAACCAAACTAGAGGAGGGAGAAGGAGGTGGCTGCACAGATGAGCTTGAAGTTGAGACGAATCATCCTTGTATTAGAAGTGGAAATGAGTTCTTACAAGGTTCCTCACAGCCTACCACCCTTCATTGTCCCACTAATGCAAAGTACTAGCTCTAGGGGACTCTAAATCCAAGATTAGCACCCGATTTGCTCTCTAAGCACTTGGCTGGTTGGAAAGCTAAGTCTAGGGTTTCTAGAGGTGGAAGAGTCACCTAAATGACCAGTCACTTAGCTATACATAGCTCAGGCCTAACAGACTCAGTTTACACTAAGACTCCTATATTACAGAAATGCCCGTAGGGGCCAAACTGGAAAAGACTCAACTTTCTTAGGGATGGACAATCGCGTTGGAGTCATGATCTTCTTCGGTTGCATGCTAACACCCGAATGACGTCCACGTGGCCAGTAGTCCAAATCCACCGATCGACCCCGGTTTTGAAGTCAGAAACCAGGAAACTTTAGGGTTTCCTTCCTGGGCCGGGAATAGCCCACTCCACTCTATCTCAGCGAGAATTGAGCTCATTTGTCGAGTCTTGGTAACTTGGTGGTAGGGTGGTGGATTTGAGCGAATCTACTAATGCCCTTGCACGTCTCCGTACCATCTACTCAGGTTGGAGCACCGTGGTGGCACTCGGCATCCCGTGTCCATCGGGGTCACCTTGTAGTCCTTCGGAGGTCTTATACTTGCCGTCGCTATGCTGCTCCTCCGTGTACCGAACTCCCATGGCTGACCGACGCCGAGCATGCCTCCTATCCTTTGGAGGATTTTCATCTACCTCCCGTCCATCGGAGGTCCTCCTGTCCATCGGAGGTTTTGTGCCCAAGTCCTTCTGGGTCTTGGATACCGTTGACAATCACTCATCACTCCAAAGGCAATGGAGCTGGTCCATTAGCTCTTAGCAGTTTTCCTTGGACTGCAAATCAAGCAAGGCCGTGAAGGAACCTTCATCCCTCAACCCAAGTACATGAAGGACATTCTGAAGAAGTTTGATATCGGAGACTCCAAGCCTATGTTAACTCCCATGTCAACACATACGGTGCTTGATGCAGATGAAGAAGGGCAGGTGGTGGACCAAAGCGAGTATAGAGGGATGATTGGCTCACTTCTGTACCTGATGGCGAGCAGGCCAGATGTTCAGTTCACGGTTTGCCTTTGTGCTCGATATCAGGCCTCACCGAGGACATCACACTGTCAAGCGGTGAAGTGCATCTTCAGGTGCCTGAAATACACTTTTGAGCTTGGTCTTTGGTTATCTTCAGCTTCATCACTCTCTCTTAGAGGGTTTTCAAATGCTGACTTTACGGGTTGTCGGCTGGAGCACAAGTCTACTTCTGGCACCTACCAGTTTCTTGGTTCCTTTCTTGTCTCTTGGTCCTCACGCAAACAATCCAGCACAACCACTTTCACCATAGAAGCCGAATATGTTGCTGCTGCTCCCAACTACTTTAGACGAAAGCTACACAGAGTGACTTTGGCCTGAGTTTTAGGAAGACCCCTCTCCTAGTAGAGTCCACTTCTGCTATTTTTTTAGCTAAGAACCCCATCTTGCACTCAGAACCAAACACATAGGTGTGAGGTTTCACTTCCTAAGAGATCACTATGAGAAGGGAGATATAGACTTGATCTATGTGGAAACCGAGAATGAGTTGGCCGATATCTTCCCCTTAGATATTAGCGTGTTTGCTCGCTTGGTGTTTGTTACCTCTTTTAGTTTGGGGTAGCTTTGCTGTAGTGTAGGTTTTTGATTTCCTTCTTCTTTGTTTTGCCTTGTTTTCCTTGTATTTTGTATCATATCATGCATTGCATTGTATCATATGCATTTTCACTTCACTAGCGCTAGAGCTCTTCTGGAATGACTAGTTAGTACTTGCTTGTGCTAGATTGTACAGTTGCTTGCATGATCATGGTTAGCTAAACTCCCTGAATCTGTCTAATATCTTTTGTGAGCTAAGTCACTTTTATTTCTTTAAAATCAATAACCATGATCACCACTTGACTTGCCTATCTAGCATGTGTAGGAATGTTGAATGCTATGATATCTTCTCATGCTTGGATATGCTAGTCGAAGGCCATTGTTAAGTTTATGCCTAAGCCTTTATGACACCTTGCCTAAATCTGAAATCTGAATTAAAACTATATACACTGTGTGTCTCATGAGCTGAAATGAAAGGATGCAGGTGGATTCGCTTCTCACACTGATCTAGTTTGAGATAGCTTGCCTTCGCACTTTGGCATGAACTTGGACATGGTTGTGTATGACCAAAACCTTATCTTAAGCTTCCGATGGTTCTGTGAAACTATGCTTGGCATTGGTTGGTAAGAAGTCGCTAAGACAAGTGAATAACCCCTAGCACATGATCTAACTTGCATGAAGCTACAAGTTGCTAAAATCTGAAATCTGCAAATCTCTAAATTTCTTATGGCCTGTTGTATATGCTTTGGTTAAGAGTAGCACACCTTGTATGTTTTGCTAGCATCTTACTGTTCATGCCTATCTTGCTAGATGCTATTCATGTTGGTGATGCTTTCTTTCCAACAACCCTAAAACTTATGCTCCTGATCAGTATATGATAGATTCAATTGAGCTTTTTTGCATGCTTCCTTGCCCTCACTTGCTCTGTATGCTAGAACTCATATCTACTAGATTTTCATCCCTACTGGAGAAGATATCCGATGGATAGGAGGCCCTCCGATGGACTGGAGGTAGATGGAGAAGAAAGTCCTTCGAAGGACAGGAGGCATGCTCGGCGTCGGTCGGCTATGGGAGTTCAGTACATGGAGGAGCGGCACATCGACGGTAAGTGTAAGACCTCTGAAGGACTACGAGGCGACCCCAATGGACAAGGGATGCCGGGTTCTAACACAGTGCTCCAAACCAAGTGCATGGCGTGAAGACGTGTGAGGGCGATGGCGGATTCGCTCAAATCTGCCACCCTACCACCAAGTTACCAGGACTCAGCGAATGGCCTCAATTCTTGCCGAGATAGAATGGAGTGGGCTATTCCAGGCCTAGGAAGGAAATCCTAGAGTTTCCAGGTTTCTGACTTCAAAACTGAGGGTCGATCGGCAGATTTGGACTACTGGCCACGTGACGTCATCCGGAAGATAGCGAGCAACTGAAGAAGATCAAGACTCCATCGCGGTAGTCCGTCCCCGAGGAAGTTGGGTCTTTTCCAGTTTAGCCCCTACGGGCGTTTTTGTAATATAGGGATCTTAGTGTAAACTGAGTCAGTTAGGCCTAGGCTATATATACCTAAGTGGCCGGTCATTTAGGTGACTCTTCCACCTCTAGAAACCGTAAGCTTAGCTTTCCAACCAGCCAAGTGCTTAGAGAGTAAATCGAGTGCTAATCTAGGATCTAGAGTCCCCTAGAGCAAGTTCTTTGCATTAGTGGGAGCATGAAGGGTGGTAGGCTGTGAGGAACCTTGTAAGAACTGATTTCCGCTTCTAATTAAAGGAAGATTCGTCCCCAATTCATGCTCATGTGTGCAGCCATCTCCTTCCCCCTCCTCTAGTTTGGTTTTTGGTTGAAACTCAAAGGCTTTTGGTGATTTCCTTTGCCCACGAGTTAATCCTGTTCTTTTGGCTCTTTTGGACTTGCTAGGATGTGGAGATTATGACTTAGTTCATCTCAATCCTACAAGATTGCCACGAGCATGTTGTTCTTGAGTTTCCCTTTCTTGCCCAAAGATTGCCCTCTCACAAGATATGAAATTCCCGCTAATCCCTTGGTCATTTTGAGTTGATCTTTTGGGAATAGCTTTGGAATAGGGTGCAGATAGCCTGTGCAAAATCTCGTGATGTTTGGACAAGATTTGGTCAACTTTGGGGTTTGAAAACTCATTTTCTGCGACTCCACCGGACAATACGATAGGCCACCGGCAGTCCAGTAGTGCCTACCGAACAATCTGATGCAGGGTTTGCCCGTGGGCTTCCCACTAGACTATCCGGCAGCCCCCACCAGACTATCGGGTGCCACCGGCAGTCCGGTGAAGCTAGGGAAGGTACCCTATTTCAGTGTTTTGCTTCTTCTGCTGCATTTTTGCATCAGACTTGTTTTTCCCATTGTCTGACCATATCTTTACTTGCTGTGTACCTGTAAGTCGCATTTCGGTGCGGTGAGTGTCGAGTGGCAAATTTGCATTTTTTCGGTGCTTAGGGTGACTTGCGATCATTGTGATCGTTGAGTTGCTTGCTCTTTCATGCCGGGTGCATATCCGTTCAGTGGACGGCACCTTGCATCTGCTAGACATGTATCTATTCAGTGGACGGTGTCTAGCATTTGTCCTCATAGCACCTGTTTGGGGGTCGAGATTTTGAGTTTTCAAGTGCTCCTATTCATCCCCCTCTAGTCACACGTCTTGGTTCTACAACTGGCACAGGTTGTGGTGCATGTCCTTGTGGTAAGGGCACAGTCTGTTGATGATGTCGTCGAGTGATCACTTGTCGCCACCGCAACGGGGAGCATGTGGTTGAGCGAGCCGTGGTCCCACACCGTGGACCTCCTTGTCCCGAGGCCCTTTGTCCTAGCGGTAGTCCTACCACGGGACATCTTCTCGCCTCTCCTACTTGTCCTTGCCTCGATCGTCTCGACGTCGATCTACCAGGTCTCGGGCATGCTCATCCGCAGTGATGTAGTTAGCTTTGCTAAAGAGAACCTCCGAGGTAGTTGGAGCCTTCCGTAGGATGCTCCTGATGAAAGCCTCATCATTGGAGCCGTGGAAGAAGTCATCTATCACTGTCGCATCGGTGATGTTGGGGATGCAGTTGCGCATTGACTCAAATCACTTGAGATAAGATCGGAGGGACTCACCGTCCTTTTGCTTGACTGACTTGAGGTCCCAAGGCTAGGCTGGCTTGTCAGAGGGAGACTAGAAGTTGGTGGTCAACTTGTCACAGAAACTGTTCCAATTGTCAATGCAGTCTGCAGAGAGGTGACGAAGCCACTAGAGCGCGTCCTGCCCCAGCACAATTGGGAGGTAGGCCATCATGATGTCTGCACTCGCCCCGGTGGCTCCAGCAGCAGTGGAGTATATAGCCAGCCTGCCACTGGGTCTTGCTTGGCCTCGTACTTTTTGACGTTTGAGACCTTGATGTTCTGCGACCATTCGACCTCGCAGAGTCGCTTGGTAAAGGTGGGGATTCCGACCACCCCAAGTGGAGCACGCGCTCCTCCATCTTGAGCGCTTCCTGCCTGCGGATCCCCTACCCGCACGTGGGCTGTGAGGCGAGGAGTTGGGCTATTGACGGAAGTCGCGACTGAGTGGGCCCAGCCACCATCATCATGTTGGGGTCCATCGTGATCTCGATGCTACTCCTCTCAGTGCCTCAGTTCCTTATCGTGTCGACGTGCACGCGACTGTTCAATGTTGTGGTGTGATCCTAACGAATTCTAGGAACAAGTTGCACCCAAGAATCGATGGATGCAGGGGCAGTGCGCGAGGACGGAGGGCCTGCTCGCGTTCTTATGGCGCGTTCTTGCAGGGCCATCTGAGTGGCCCGCTGCTCTCATCGTCATGCTTTCCTTTGCCGGTGCTGCTCCAATTCCTCTAGAGTTTTGTTGAACGAAGACACCTTGTCAAGCGAGACGAACTGGATCGGCTCCCGGTTCCCAGAGATGTAATGGCACTGGGTGTTGCGGCACCTGTTCCTGCGTTGGCATGCGTCGCACTGCTGTGGGGTCTCCGTAGCGATAGTTAGCTCATCGTCAGAAATGATGTCTTCCTCCAGCCCCCCATCAATGATGAGGATCTTAGAGAAGCGGAGCGACATGCTCCGAGGTGACCTGGCCTAGTTGTCGAGGAGCGTGGATGACTCCTCCGAGCACGGGTCAGGGGTAGCGGTCGTGATCTCCATAGCCGCAGGTTCAGTCGAATTTCCCTTGGTCATGTCGAGAGATTCGAGGTTGCAGACCATGTGGTGATGTGGCTCCCCGCCACCCCCTTGATGAAGAGGTGGCCGAGGCAGTTGTTAATGCTGGTCCAGTGGCGTGGTGTTGATGAAGGCAGCACTGGTGGTGCTGACAGGCACGAGCTGTGCTAGCTGGCGGTCTCACCAGCGAGGGTGGAGTTGACGATGAGCCCTGGCCAGAGATGAGTCAGTGGCTCGTCAGCCGTGCTGTAGATGTCATCGGCGAGCGAGCAATGCAGTCTGTTGTTCCAGTGCGGGCGCCCCCTGTGCAGGCTCATTATTTTTGAGGGAGCGAAAGCATGGGAGAAAAGCTATTGGTGTGTCGCAACAGTGTTAGGGAGTTCGTGTGGGATCCAGGACATGGCCTGACCCTCCTCATGACCTGAGGCGGGACTAGGACCTTCCCTCCGTCGAGGACTTGAGCGGGCCTGCTTGATCTGGAGTCGGTGCCTAAGCTCGTAGGACCCGCAGATAGGAACCTCATGGGGCGTGAGTTCCTAGCTGATGCCCCCATCTCCCCTGACTAATCTAGGTCTTGACCTGGGTCAGAGAAGTTGGGAGTGGTGTACACCGAGTTGGAGATGATGTTGCAGTTGCCCGGGGTGCAGGATTTGATGTAGATCATGCCCGCACGCCGTGGCGATACGTTATAGGCCCAAGCCAAGGTGGCTTACACTGCTCTTTGGTGGCCTCCGTCCGGGTGAAGTAGGGAGGACCAGAGGGAGTCTAGCCATGGATCTGGGTGCCTAAACTTTGGGATGAGTCGACGCAGAGCGTGTCAACATAGGAGCTGACTGAATCTTGGCTCCAGGCAGAACAGATCTTGCTACGGGAATGACCGAGGGTGGCTTCTGAGTTGGCATAGTGGCTTTGCGGTCATGTGCCTTCTACATCACACTTTCAACATGATGCAGATCGCCGCGCTTGTCAGCGATTAACGAGATAGATCCGAAGTGGATCATGTCATCGGAGAGATCTTGGTGAGGTTGCTGGAGCTGTTGGCCATGGAGCTAGCGATGATGTTAGTCTCCCCTTCCCTAGCTGGTGCACCAACTGTCAGTGTTTGATATTGGTAGTGCACCACTGGATGTATCACGTAGTGCTTTTTTGGTTGGTGAGATTGACCGTAGCTCGATGGTTTGCGTGAAACGCGATGGGAATGAGATTTAGGCCACGAAAGTGTAACACCATACGTCCTGTTTGTGGCAATTTGTATTGATCTGAGCTCTCAAGATTGCAATGAGAGAATAGCTAGCCTGAGGTTTGGTGCGCGTTGTCATGATGTGTTCTGCCAGTAGGGATCCCTTACCCACCTTATATAAGCTGACGGGTTCTTGGGTTACAAGTTAGGTTCCTTCTATATCTCCTAGATGGTTTAGATTAGAAAAGATCACATAGAATCCACGATCCAGACCCTTTCCATCTTTGAGTCTCGTACTCCTTGGAAATAGAGTCTGAATCACATACTCTCTTGTGTTTTCCCGAATTGCACAACCGTTGCCTTGATCACCAAGTTATGTTCGTCATTTGCCATTTCTGAGCCTAAGCCGAATAGACGGACCATGAAATCTGCCGTTTGGCCTATTGAGGCCCATCAATGACACATGCCTTGAATCCATGCCATGAGGACCCAGGGGATATTTATCATCCACAATCACCCCCGAAGCCGCCATTCTAGACTACATCACCGGCCATGTGGTGGCAGTGCCAGCGCTGGTAGTCGAAAACGATGAGATCGATTGGTCAGGCACTAGTGGCCGAGACATCTGCCGAGTAGGAAAAAATTATGTAGAAATTAGTAGCATATATTTATGATCGAGTATGCCATTGTATCTATGTGGTCTTGTGTTGAATCTTGTGTTCAAATCTTTGAATCTTATGTTGAATCTTGCGTTCAACTCTCTGAATCTCTAAATGTTGTGTTCTTCAACGTGCACACTTTGAAAAAATGGGAGAGCTTTAGTTCCAGTTGTATTTACCCACCTGAGACTAAAGCTCTAGCGATCGTTGGACGGGGCATATAGTCTCGGTTGGTAAAAATAGTAGAGACTGAAGGATCCCCTTTAATCTGTATTGTTTCTAACAACCGGGACCAATATTTTGAGGTATTTAGGCTCCCTTCTTCCTCCCCTTGCCTGAGCAATGAGCAAAGAGCTCTCTATTCTTGGTTGGTGCCATATTTCCTTCATCTAGGGGAGGTGTTGTCCTTCCCTAAAGATTTCTAGGATTTCACCCATCCAAGTGCTCTAAGAGATTTGGCACTTACTCCTGCTCTCACATTGCACTTTTGTTTTGATAGATTCTTGTTTTCTTTCTCTATCTCTATATATATTATGAACATGTACAATGTTATTCTATTGTTGAACGTTAATGGTTAATAGAGAGATGATCTGACAAAGAGAAAGAAAGACCGATGGAGATGACACGTGGAGAGATAGAAAACATTCATTATAACAAAAAAAATTAGAAATGCACATCTTCGTCTGACCCTCATCTTCGCCTACATATCCACCACACATATTTCAAACACCACTGTGTCAATGGTGCTAACACCGCTTGAGTGTGGCATCTATAGGGTCAAGACTCACCTCTAGCAGCTCCTGCACCCTCGCCATGACTCACGGCGGGGTGTGAGTCACGTGGTTCCCACACTGTCCAAGCTATGGAGAAGTATGTTAGGATCTTCTCGCAGCTTGTCAGTTATACCTATGTAGTTTTAACATGGGGAGAGTTTAGGATTTTCTCACAGCTCAGAAATGATTGATGTACAATTACAAAGAGCTATGTGAACTAGGGCACCAAAGCAGGAAGTGAGTATATGAGGAGGCATTGCTAGGGAGTATTGAGATTGTAGTCCCATGGCTGAGAGTTTGAGGTGCTATTTATAGCCGAGGAGGCACCAACACATGCACCTTTAGTACCAGTTGGATAGAACAACCAGGACTAAATATGTTAGACTCACGGGATCTAGAGATAGTAAAGCCAAAAGAACAATAATACACCTATCGCTCTTCTAGATTTCCCTGCCTGTCTTTCGGATTGCCCTACCTTTCTTCTGGAATTCCCTAAGTGAGAGCTTAGGATCTTCTCACAGCTTAGAAATTATTCATCTTCTCACAGCGAATTAGGGTACATATGCTAGAAACAAGTATATTGGAAGGCATTGTAGGAGATTTTTGAGAATGTGAGACGTGATGAGAGTTAGAGGTTCCTATTTATAGCCGTAGAGGCACCTACATAAGGGTCCTTTATTACTGGATGCTTGCAAGAACTGGGACTAAATGGGCTAGACCAATGGGAGACAAAAGAATTCAGGGACAGTAAAAGTCAAAAAGCAATAATAATACACCCAAAGGGTCATTTAGTACCAGTTCATTGCTGTAAACGGTTCAAATTCAATTTATACTATTCATAAGTGGTATTTAATTGTCCAGAAAGTTGAATTATAAGTGATATTTATCTGTTCATAAAGTTAAATTATAAGTGATAAGGTTTTATAAAATTGTTGTAGATGGACAGGCAATGGATATACAGTGCGGACTAGTGCTCGAAATAATTTAATGATGGTGTGCACCAAGATCTCCGTACCACTAAGAGGCACATGGACTCTAGTTTTATTTGTTGTCCTCGCAGAGACTGCAAGAACGAGAAAGATTATTCCTCATCAAGATATGTTTAGCTTCACTTGATGAAAAGGGGTTTCATGCCAAACTATGTGTGTTGGACAAAGCATGGAGAATTACGTGTTATGCAGTAAGACGATGAAAAAGAGTTTCACGATCTAGACTATGCTAAGTATCCATTCTTTGCAGATACTACAATGGGTGATGGTGAAGATGTTGAAGATACAGATGCTTTAGGTGAAATGTTGTAGGCTACAGAGAAGTATTTGACAACGAAAACATCAGGAAGAAGCTGGAGCGCGTTATGGAGGATCATAAAACTCTGTTGTACCCGGATTGTAAAGGGGGCCACAAGAAGTTGCGTAGCACGTTGGAACTGTTGTAATGCAAGGAAACAAATGGTATATCAGGTAAGGTGTTTACTCAGTTATTAAAACTCATTAAAGAGTTTCTTCCAGGGGGTAACAAGTTGCCTGAGAGCAAATATGAAGCAAAAGAGGTCATTTTCCCTATAGGTTTGGAAGTGCAAAAGATACATGCCTGTCCAAATGACTGTATATTCTATCATGGTAAGGAGCTTGGGGATTTGGAATCTTGTCTGGTGTGCAAAGCTTCACAGTATAAGATAAGGCAAAATGACCCCTGGTGATGTTCAAGGGGAGCCTCCAAGGAAGAGAGTCCTTGCTAAGGTTTTGTGGTACTTCCCCATAATACCAAGATTGAAGCGTCTATTTTAGAATAAGGAGCATGCAAAAATGGTGCATTAGCAGAAAGAAGACCATAAGGAATATGATATGCTAAGGCACCCCGCTAACTGGATCACAGTGGAGAAAAGTTGACTGAACGTACCCGGAGTTTGCAAAGGATGCAAGGAACATAAGGTTTGGCTTAAGCATTGATGGCATGAATCCTTTTAGTGAGATGAGCAATAGTCATAGCACATGGCATGTGACTCTATGTATGTACAACCTACCTCCATGGCTATGCTTAAAGCAGAAGTTCAATATGATGTTGGCGCTTAACCAAGGGCCAAAGCAACTCGACAATGACATCGATCTATACCTAAAACCATTGGTGGAAGAACTCCTAGTGTTGTGGACAACTGGTGTACATATGGAGGATGAGTACAAACAAGAAGATTTTGACCTGCATGCTTTGCAGTTCGTTACCATCAATGATTGGCCTGCACTGTCTAACCTATCAAGACAATTGAACTATGGATTTAGAGCCTGCACCCATTGTTTAGATGAGACTGACATATGTATTTGAAGCATTGTAGGAAGGTTGTTTACATGGGACATCATCAATTGCTTCTGGACAAACACCCGCTAAAGAAAAAAGGTAAGCACAACTGCTCAAGCAAATCATCGTGCTAAGCCGATTCACCGTAAAGGAAAAATGGTATTCCGGATGGTAAAGAACCTCAGCGTAGTCTTTGGGAATGGATCTAGTAGCCAACCTGTACCGAATGAAAATGGAAAGGCACCCATGTGAAAGAAGAAATCAATATTTTGGAACCTGCCTTGTTAGGAAGTATTAGATATTTACCACGCAATTGATGTGATGCACCATCATGAAGAACCTTTGCGTGAACCGATTGGATTTCCTTGGTACTTATGGGAAGGACAAAGATACACTAGAATCATGACTAGGACTTGCAAGCTATGGACGAATGAGATAGGTTGTATCCAGTCAAGAGACACGAAGGACATCATTACTTAGTTCCTGCTAGCTACACTCTTAGCAATAACTAAAAGGATAGCATGTTTCAATGCTTGAATAGCATAACGGTCCTAGCTGGATACTCATCTAATGTTAACAGGATAATAAATATGAAGGAAAGAAAATTCATACACATAAAGTCACATGACTGCCACGTACTGATAACATAGCTGCTACTGGTTGTCTTGAAGCGTGTTCTACTAGAGAATGTCAGGAAAATAGTCACAAAGTTATGTGCATTACTTAATGCAATATCAGAGACGGCAAATGATCTTGACAGTCTATATACGCTTCAGAATGACATTGCCCATTGTTTGGTCAGTTTTGAGCTAATATTTCCTCCATCGTTCTTTGATATTATGACACACCTCCTAGTTTATATTGTCAAAGAGATCAGAATTCTCAGCCATTTTTTCTTCAGAACATGTTCCCTTTTGAGAGGTACATGCCAGTTCTAAAGAAGTATGTTCATGATCGATCTAGCCCTGAAGGATGCATCGCTAAGGGTTATGGGATAGAGGAGGTTATTGAGTTTTGCACTGATTATATTGATGAACTTAGGCCAATTGGTGTTCCATTGCCACGCCATGATGGGAGTGCTGCCATGGGAAACCAGTGGGCAAGGGTCCCATGGGCGAGCACATAAGGAGCTGGGGATCACATCATTGCTACGCTCGTCTCCCTAGGCGCGTGTGATGCCCTAGGCATCTCAAGTGCATTACACTAAAATCATTAGCATAATGACATCTTTTCAAAGACATTTTATCTTGAGAGCATGCATAAATTAGGTCAATTGAGCAACTAAACTTAGTTTTCTGAAAAGCTGTGTTTGTTTTGCGGATATAACTTTAAGACAATTGTGTTTTTCATAAAACCTTACATACCAAACTTGTAGGCAATTCCATAAGGAATGACTTTGGAATTTTGTGTTTTGGCATGCATGATTGTTGAAATCTAGTTTTGGGTCATTTTATGTGAAAATGTGACTTCTGCCAAATTCAGCCCTGTTTGGTAAATTCAAAATTTTGTGAAACAAAATTCAAAATCTTGCCATGTCATGAATACCAAAGTTGTAGATCATGAGATTCTATGCCACATTGGTATATTTCACCTTTCATGAAAATGTACCTAAAATGGACTTTTATAATTTCCAAGTTGGGGGTTTTAAATGGTCAAACAGGAGTCAGCAAGTTAATTTCAAATTTAAATCATTTTATATTTGGAATCTGGTATAGGTCCTTTTGACAAAGTTGTAGATTTCAAAATGTAAAACATTTCATTCAATTGGGTATTTTTCAAATTCGGCTCCTAAATTGGTCAAATTTGCGAAATTTAGAAACCAGGTCAGCTGGTCAAAGGGGGTTTTATCTTTTTCGATTTTCTTTTATTTTCTCGTCTCTATGACCAGCGGGACCCACCTGTCAGCCCCGCCCGCGCCAGCGCACGGATGAATTTTCCGCTCCCTCGCTCGATGCACCGAGTCTATACGCCGTACTCCCTGTTCCTGGGATTGGCCCCACCTGTCAGCCACAGTGGTCCATAGACCGGGTTCACCCACGCGCCTCCCTCTTCTCTCCCCGCCGCGCGCGCCCACGCGACGCTGCGCGCCGAGCGGCCGTGGCCACGCGCCGGCCTTCCCGGCCGCCGCGGCCACGCGGCCCTGCCGCGCGCGGACAGCGCGCACGGCGCGCCACCGGGGCGAGGGCAAGGCCGAGCCTATTTCTCGAGCTCTCCTCCACGCGCTCGCGCTCTCTGGCTTTTTCCCCTTTCCTTCCCGCGCGTCCGCCATTGCCGAAGCACCGCGAGCTCGCCCCAGCCACTTCCGTCCACTCCCGAGCTCAACCGTCACCACGCCGAGCTTCGCCGCCCTCGACTCTACCTTCCCGCCTAGACCGCGTCGCCCGGAGCCCTTCCACCCCGGCGTATTGCACCGCCGGACCTCGCCGGCCAGGGGCACTCGTCGCCGACCCTCCCCGCGATCTCCCCCGCCGTCTGAGGTAGTGGGTAAAGTTCCCCGTCCTCTCCTCTCTCTCCCCGACACTCCGCGGCGAGCTCCCGAGCCCCGCAGGGTCGGGATTGACCGCGCGCCGCCGGAGCTTCCCCTCCCGTCGCGAGGAGGAAGACGACGGGAGGAGGAAGACGGACATTTTGCGCTATCGCCCTCCGAGTTTAACAGTTTTATGTTTCCATACCGAGCACTGTGTACTGAGTCTTGTAAATCTTGCACAGGAACCCTCAGAAGCTATGGATATTTACAGATAGGTCCTGGATCTGTTTAATTTCGGTTAAAATGCTTTTAAAAAGGCTGAAACTTTGAAAAATCATAATAAAGTGTATAAAAATCCAAAAATAGCAAACTTTGTTGCATTGTGTTCCTAATAAATAGATCTACAGGATGGGTATGATGGTTGAGTAGGAAAGGACAGTTTTGCCCCTGTTTCTATTCAAACATGTAAAACCCTAATAAATAGGAAATAAGGACTAAATGATCTCCAAAAATAGCCAAATTTGAGCAGGGACTTTGTTATCATGTATAGGTTCTGTATAAAAATTGTTGGCCCTAGCACTTGCTATTGAATTACTATTTTGCCCTTGTCTTGCACTAAGTACATATTAAACTTAAGAAAAAGAGTAATATGGTGAATAATGTTTCAAAATGACTTTAAGTTTGATATAAGCTAAGGCTATGAAGTAACTTGCTAGAATTGGAGATGATGCATGTAAGGTTTTGGCTCTAAGTGAAAGCCGGTAGAAATAATGCGCTTTTATGAAAGCTTCGGTCGCTTCACATGAAGCGATGCTACCTCACTACGCACACCCCACGTTATTTTATGTGACAAGCTAAGCTGTCGTAGATGATGGCTTGTACGATTTCTTAGTATGAAACAACTTTCGCCCCAATATGCATAACTCTATACCCTGAATCATAAGTTCACTGACTTACTGCATTACGCTTACATCATAAAGCAAGCCTTGCACTAATACATGCTCCAATTGCATCATGTCATACATATAGATTCCACGAACGAAGAACTACTGCCGAACCAACCCGTCGCGGAAGAACCAGAAGAGGAGTTGCACCAGGAACCAGAGGGCCAGCAGCAGGAACCCGACTACGCTCCGGAGGAAGCTACTGACCCTAGTGAAGAAGGTAGGCAGGACCATACTCTACCCAGCAAATAAATTATACTTGATGATTACGCATATGCATTAGGAGTTGCTTGGAACCGATTGCATTAGATTTCCTGGCCGCCCTGGCCCTAGCTCCTATACATAGAGTTCGTAGGACGAGTATGCCTAGAAATTGCTAGGTGCGAGTAGACACGAGTGTGTGTACTCGTCAAGTAAGTGTTTTGAAAATCACAAAAGCTTACAGTTATATCACTTATATTTGTTGCTCATGAAGTAAATGAAGACCGGGCGGAGATTTTATTTCAGTATTTACTTTTCATGACGTCGTACCCGGATTCCGCCCGAGTCGTTTAAGGCCCGTCCGCTGTTCGTCTGCTGATCGGCATAACATTGCTAGAGTGCTTAACCGGGAAATGGGACCGGTGAAGTCTTACCTGGGTTTGTCTGAAGTTTTCGAGGCTCCGCTCATCCACTTGCTGGAGGCCGATGGGCCCGGGGGCGCTTGTACTCGAAGGAGGGCAGACCCGGTACGGCCGTGGTATCGCTCCTGAGGGGGCACAACCCGGGGGTTAGGTGAGGGCGCTTTGAATCTTGGGACAAGACAGGTGGAGATGGGGGCTATATGTGGGAACGCGATGGCTAGTAAGCATATACCCCTAGCATGATAGTTATTCCCGGGAATTAAAATCGATTCGAATCGCTGATGCCCACCAGGTGTGGGAATGCTGATAGTGCACACGTGCAACGTAGTAACTACTTAAACTCTCGGTATGTTAATACTCATGGTTTTTGGAATACTACATGTTTGATCTGAGATGTTACATTATGGAAATTTACTGTTATGTTGACAATCGTACAGACAATGAAACTTGATGTTATGTTAATAAAGATGCTGTAAAAACTAAAAGCTAAGGATCCACTTGCTAGTAAGCTGCTTCGCGTCAGCCGTAAGCCAAATCCATTAAGACCTACTGAGTAATTAGTACTCAGGGTTTGCCCCCACATTTTGAGCGCAGGTATGGAATTCATGGTGTGCACCTGTGTCGGAGGCGGGGCATGCCCTCATTTAGGATGAGGTGATTGAGTGGTACGAGGACAACATCGGTGGGCTCGATGTTGTACCTTCAATGCAAAACTTTTGGTGATAACATGGTGATCTAAACTTATACTTACCGCTACGAGAGACTTTCAAACTCGCTACCTTATAACTTTATGTTGGACTTGTATTTTATGTAAAAACTGGTTTGTAACTAAGTTTAACTTTCTACTATTCAACTGCCTGCGATGATGTATCTGTTGTGGCTCCATCGTGAGTCAGATGTGTATGATGTCGGTTCCTCTGGGAAAAGGTAATATCGGGAGTTGAATGACTCTCGACGGACGACCGGGTTTAGTTCGGTCTAATTGCACTGTAAGCCAGAGGTGGCAGGTGTGCTTAGCCCGGATTAAATCGGCGGTTCCGCCACAGCGCGGCTCCAATCGGCTACTCGCGGGAGAGCAGATCCATGCGGTGGTGTTGCAGGCATGCCACCTGGCTTGACCTTGTAGCCAGGAAGATCAGGAACGTGGATGTGGTGGTTGGCTCTTGTTCTCCCTGCAAAGAGTACATAACATATGCAAACGTTAAATTCTTGCCTGATCGCTTGGATCGGCACCACGAGAGCTCGTGCAATCCCGATCGGCAAATAAGCCGATCTTCGAAGGTCCATGGGTTGTGTTAGTCCATAATAACAAGGCACATCCATGATAAATAATATAATAAAATCTATCTAAAAACATGATATAAAAGACCTGCATACCTAAATCGGCTTCCAACCAGGGTCTCCAAAGAGATCCATCCAGACAAACAGGTACAAATTAAGGCATGCATAGATAGGGTGCTTGAGATACGCTAATCCACTAGCATGTCGCATACACAAGCTATAGCAGCATGTCGTGAATTCTAACATACGATTAGGCAGCATGAAATGAGCTACACACGAATCGATCTACAACATGAAGCATAAATACATAGAACAGATCGATAGGCATGCGATATAAATGATGGATCTCATACCAAGCAAAGCTTGCTATGAGATTCATCAGGATAAATAATGGATCTCATATCAAGCTAGACTTCATTCGAGATTCATTAGGATAACTAGCGAACCTCGCCATCAAAAACACTTCAGTACGAGGTTCACCATGTGGCTCACTCCCTAATGCCCTAATGAATCTAAGAAAAATTAGAGCAGCATGACGATTACTTTGAAAACCGTAATTGCTTAGGGGTGACGATGCGCCGAGAGCATATGAAGACCACCGCTGCTAGAGAACGTATGTCATCAGTTTATTATGAAGCACTTGGATACATAGTTATAGTCCGAAGACTTAGACAACAAGTCTGACGCTTTTCCTAAAACAACCCTAATTTAACTTGGTTAACTCTAATCTGACTCGAAATCAAAAGATATATGGTCCATCGACCCTCTACTATTACATCGGCTGCTTCTCCCTTGAGCAGCTCTCCTTTGGCCCATTTAGCCGATCCAGCCCATATCGCCCCCCGTTTTGGCAATAATAATTATTCCAAAACAATAAAGGACAAGGACAGATTTCTTCCCCTTCCAGACAATAACACTTACTCGTTGTCTCGCGAGACATCAAGCATGGCAAGCAAACTATTTTGGTAGAGCAATACCTTGGATTCTCCATAGTTGTTAGCTCTTCCTCGTGCATATACACCAAAACATTTCTTGGTGACCGAGTACGGTGCTTTGGAAAGGCCAAACTCACGGGATCGATTATTTTCTGGCGAAAAACACTATTTCCATCCCTCGTTGCATAACTTCCCGCGCCTTGCCTTGAGTAGTCATCATAAAAGTAGTACCAAAAAGACCTATCTTTGTCCCTTTCCTAATATACACAGGTTCCTCATGACGGGCTGTACTCATTGTAGGATCTTTTGCTTTTCGACCCTTCCATTTTTCTAAAAAATTGGTCAAGTACCCTTGCCTAGGTGTATAAATTTTGGCCGATGCCTTCCTCATGGGTCCCCTAAGTCCTCAATCCACCACCACCTCTGCTGATTCCTCCCAAGAATTTCACTATGTGCCTCCAGAAACCTTTAGCAAGAATTGGCCAGAATGTCCCTTTCCTTCCAAACCTGACTGATCATAAAAAATCAAAGCTTATCATGCCGAGCTGGATGCAATCATGGAAGCCAGACGCAAAGAGAGAGCCCATGTCAGCATCTTCCCAATGGAGGGGTATACTAATATTCCCCATGTGATCTTCCCTACATCCATGCTTGATCATCCCGTTGACTATTCTTATTCCAAGTATGAAAAAGAACACCAGTTGTTCGATCCATCTCGAAAGCCTTGGCATAAAACACAAACCTTGGATGATCCCCAAGGTATTGGTAGTGAAGCCGATTGCAACTCTAGAATACAAATGAATCTTAATATTATTTCTTGCATGGTCAGCTAGATAGGGCGCCAGAATATAAATGAATCCTTATGAAGCTTACCCTATCGAACTGGGTCATTCTACATGGTATGGTCAGGCGTCTCAATCTGACATTTAACCATGTAAGCCCCCAACTTGCATACAGAGCTCCAACCACTTGCAAGATACTCCTAGGAGGGTCCTACCTGCTATGTAGGATATCACCCCTAGATTTATCCTCACCATCGTCTCATCGGACGTTGAGTAGAATTGGTGGGCCGATGGGGTTATCTTTTCTAGGGGCGTGGTACATACCAGGTGGATCTGCACTCTAAGCTTGCTTCAATCCAAATGATGTAATCTTGTCTAAGAGAATCAATAAATCTTATCATTTGGATTCGAATGTAACTCTAAACTGGTATTACCTATGGTAGTTGTTTTTTTTTGAATGCGAAAAATGTGAAGGTTGTCTCCCTAAAGGCGATGGCAACATGTCAGCTTTAATTCATAAGTTTTATTTGACTTGGACGACCCGCATCGGCTCTTGTCTTGTCTGGGTCCCCAAGCTAATCGAGGTTTGTGGTACGATACCGACTTGTTTTCATCAACCGTTAAATGCCAAGTCATGGTTTTTCGTTGTCACCTCCCTTTAGATTATCCATAGCCTTCCTTGAACTGCTACGGATTACCTGAGTCTTCAAAGCATGTGTGAACAGTTTTAGGTTAGGCTTAAACCAATAAAAGCTGGAACTCAAAAGAGTTGACCGGTGTCTGCCATTGATCTTTATGATCGATTCCAAGCTCTCCTTTCCATCAAGGCTCAAATGTCATTAGATGGTAATAGCTTGATGTCTCCTTGTGCTGCCGGTTGCAGTTTTAGTCATGACAATTATTAGACCAATACCGATATAACGGCTGAAGGCAACGCATCGGCCCTTTGAGGTAATGAAGATATGTCTCCCAGCGTGTTGAAAAAAATCGATATGGGGGTATCTAAAGTCGATGGCAATGCATCCACTTTTCTCTCTCTTTTTATTTTTTGGGCCGATGGCAATACATCGGCCATCAGGGGTGCGTGCGGATGCCCCCTTGTAGGTAGGATTCTAAGAGCCAATCCATAAACTTGTATAGTAATTTTGTAAGTATTTTCTGTTTACGTTTCTACTGAACCTTACTCCTTTGAGAGTTTCCATACTGATATAAGTTTCCTGGGGCTACCTCGACTATGCAGGTAAGGACCATGCCAATTATGTAACCATTTACCATACACTGGATCTTTGGTGCCAACTGGCAGAACGAGCTCCCAAAGTAGATCACCAACCTGGAATCCCTTTGGCTTGACTTTCTTGTTGTAAGCTCGTGCAACTTTTGCCTTGTTTTCCTTTATTTTTTCCAAACCCACAACCAAAGTTCTGTCAGATCTTCTATGTTGATGTTCAAAAGGGATGCATAATCATCGGCTGATAGTTTATCTTGAAAAGTAACTTGCCATGAGTAGATGTTGATTTTCCCATGGCATTACGGCCTCCTGGCCGTAAACAAGCTGATAGGGAGTGCATTTGGTGGCACCATGACATGACATGAGATAAGCCCACAACGCTTCTACTAGCCGATTATTCTACTTGCTTAGGATATTCATCAATCTTGCGCTTGATTTGCTTGATCAGGCTCTTGTTAGATGCCGTCGGCCTGCCAATTAGCCTGCGCGTAGTATGGTGACGACTGGATCAGAGTAATTCACATCTCCTTGGAAATTTTGTTTACTTCCTCTGCTATAAAAACAGAACCTTGATCCGTCATGATTGTCTGGGGTATGCTGATCTGTAGACTATATGTTCCTTGACAAAGTTGATCACATCCTTTGTCGTGACATTCTTCATCGGCACTGCCTCCACCCATTTGGTAAAATAATCAGTGGCTACCAAGATCCACTTGTGTCCTTTGCTAGTAGGTGGGTTAATTTGGCTGATCATATCCATGCCCCATTCTCTAAACGTCCATGGCTTGATGATAGGATTTGATATATGAGCTAGTGACATTTGTACTACTCCAAACCTCTAGCAATCTTGGCATCCTCTATAATATTTGAAGCAATCTTCCAGCATGGATGGCCAATAGAATCCTAGATCTTCTGATCAGCCACTTCATCTTATGAGTCGTGTGAGTACTGCACGTGCATTCATGCACATCATGCATAATCTTCAATGCCTCATTTGGTCCAAGGCATTTTAAGAGTAAGCTATTGATGGCCCGGAAACACAGCTCATCACCAATCTGTACGTGCCTCAAAGCCTTGTGTTGTACATTCTTATCTACCCCCGAGCTAGATCCTTTAAGTAGTTAAGGAGATTGGCTCTCCAATCTACACCAGACAATTGCAAGATTTCTATGCGATTATCATCATCTTGAGGCATGTACCCGTAAGCCATCTGCGCCAGCTTGTTAGCTTCATCATTCTGCTCCCTAGGTATCTAGGTGAGCATTATAACTCGAAATTTAGCCATCAGTTCCTAGCATTTGACGAAGTAGTGGTACAAATAATAGCTGGAGCAATTGAAATCCTTTGTTAGCTATTTGATCACCACTTTTGAATCACCGAAAACTTCTACCACTTCGGCGCCTGCATCTAGTAGCAATTCTAGACCTCTGCACATAGCTTCATATTCGGTCTGGTTGTTAGTATATTGCTCTTTCAACTGAACGGCAAATTCATAGGTTGCCTCCCGAGGGGAAACAATGTATAACCCAATGCCACAACCTAGGTCGTACGCTGATCCATCAAAGAACAAAACCTAAGGTCTGACGCCGATATATTGGACTGGTGGCACAATCCTTTCTGTAACAAGATTGACTAGAGCTTGTCCCTTGACAGCTTTAGCCGGTCTGTAACGGACATCAAACTTAGAGAGTGCATACATCATTTACCCAGCTGCCCGTTTGAGTATAGGAGCCGACAACATGTGTATGATCACATCAGCTTTGCAGATCACCAGAGTCTTGGCATTATGCAAGTAATGGCGCATCTTGGTGTAAGTAAAATATAAACAAAGATAGAGATGCTCCATTTTAGTGTACCTGGTCTCTGTGTCGAGAAGGCATCGGTTGAAATAGGACACGACTCTTTCTCTGCCTTCAAATTCTTAGATTAGCACTGAGCCGATGGAAATTTCATCGGCTGATAAATAGACAACGAATGGCTTGTCCAACTGTGGTGGCACCAATACCGGAGGTGAAGTCATATATATCTTGAGATCGTCAAATGCCTTCTGCTATTCTAGTCCCCAAATTAAATCGTCGCCACATTTGATCTTGATAAGATGCATGAACGCGTCAATCCATCCAGCAAGATTTGAGATGAATCTTCTAATGTAATTCAACTTGCTGATCAGACTCTGTAAATTAGTTTTATTCTGTGGAGGTACCATTGTAGTGATCGCGTCCTTGCTTTTGTCACTGATCTCGACACCACGCTCGTCAATCTTGAATCCAAGAAATTGCCCAGTAGTAACTCCAAATGCGCACTTCTTGGGATTCATCTTCAACCCATGCCATCTCATACGCTCCAAACCTTGACGTAAATTAGCTAAATAGGTTGCTTCAAAAGCCGATTTAAGAACCACATCATCGATGTAAATCTCAACCAGCAAACCGTTGAGATCGTGAAAGATACAGTTCATGGCCCATTGATAAGTAGCCCTGGCATTTTTAAAACCAAAAGTCATAATGACCCATTCAAATAATCCAATGTTACCTAGGCAACAGAAGGCAGTCTTGTAAAAATCTTCCTCAGCGATGAAAATTTGGTTGTAGCCAGCATTGCCGTCCAAAAAGCTCATCATTTTATGTCCTGATGACAGCATCAACAAGAACATCGACTACTGGCATCGGGTATTCATCCTTGGGGGTTGCCCTATTGAATTCTTTGAAAATCAATACATACTCGAAGCTGGCCACTCTTCTTTCGAAACATGCATGATATTTGAAATCCATGTGGCATATCTACACGGCCTGATAAACCCGACTTCTGTCAGTCCTCTAGATTTCATCCTTGATTTCTGGTAAGATTTTGGGTTAAATCTCCTTGGTGGTTGAGCATAGGGGTGAAAACCAAGCTTGATAGGTAGTCGATGTTCAACAGTAGAACATTCCAAATCGGGCATCTCATGGTATTCCCAAGCAAAGCAGTCCGAGAATTCTTTCAGAAGATCCACTAATCAATATTTGAATTCCGGTGCTAACTTCTTGCTGACATATGTCGGTCGTGGCCAATCTCCTGGCCCTATGTTCACTGCCTCTAGTTCATCGGCTGCCATGAGGCCGAAGCCCAAGTTGCCTTCATCTACAAACTCGACGCTACCAATCATACATTGCGGAAGTCGATTATAAATATTGGCTTGATGAAAGTCATCGGCAATTGCAGTCTTATTGTTAAACAAAGATGGTATAGATATTTTTTTGGGGCCGATCGCCTAGATCAGCCATACAAGTCTCACTAATACAGGATCCTCTAAAAATAGGCTGATCACTCAGATCGTCCCCAATACTAGAACATGTATTTAAACATTGACGTCGGCCGCTGGAACCGGCATAACACCGTTTTCTGACTCTTCAACAAAGTCCCAATCTAGCTGCTATCTTCGAGTAAGGCATTCTGCTTCCTTTGCCCCCAGAATGAAGATTCTGCAATTGTGACATCGCTAGAGTCGTTGGCTGGAACGACCTCTATTTCATTGCTGTCCCATTGCATGAGGCACTAGTGCATGGTCGACGGTACGCAACAATTAGCTTGTATCCAGTCTCTACCAAGCAGATCCGAGTAAGGTCCTTTGGTGTTTACGACAAAGAAAGAAGTGTTGATCATCTTATGCATGACTGTTAGTTCAACATTGAAAACGCCCTTGGCCCATGTCAGGTTCATTGAAATCGTTGAGGATGACATTCAGTCTTGATGAGATCATCGTCATCTCTATCAAACTTCTTGAACACATCATATGGCATCAAGTTGATCGCCGCGCATGTACCCACCATCATCTTGCTCACCAGTTTGTCGTTGATATAGCCTTTTAGGTAAAGCGGCTTTAGGTGGCAGGACTTTTTATCGGCTGGCTTCTCAAATATGATGGCAGCGGGCCCTATA
Organism: Paspalum vaginatum; assembly: GCA_030272315.1. Classification (NCBI taxonomy): domain Eukaryota; kingdom Viridiplantae; phylum Streptophyta; class Magnoliopsida; order Poales; family Poaceae; genus Paspalum; species Paspalum vaginatum. Next base: position 29,075,371 of record CM059013.1, on the reverse strand, counting down.
CTAAGCTGGGCCACTGATTCCTAGGACTGACAAAGGATTACAAAATTCATCAGGTAGGAAGAATACCATGTTGACATCGGCGATCCATCAGTTGTCTCCCCCTTCCAGCAGATCATCCTCCATCGGGCCTTCTAGTTGCTTTTACTCCTGTTGCTTCCTCTTCCAAACTATCGGGCACTTAGGCAACACTAGCAGACGCTTGTGCTGATACGATGGTATGGCAATAGGGCCTGAGTTCACTTGCTTCAGTAGCCAAATATAATTGTCTTCGGCTTCTTCCAGAATGTGCAGGCATTGCACCCTAGCGTTTCTGTGAGTGAGAGAGTCCATTAGGGCACCATTTTGGTTGGTGACATTCCTCACGCTTCTTGCTTGGCTCCCCCAGCTGAACTGTGCTCGTGTCTTCACATCGCGGTAGCTCTTGCATTAGTTTGCTCTCTTCTTCGCGCTTGGATCGTTTTGGCGATAGCTGTAGATGGGGCCAAGGTGAAGACCGTGGGCGACCCAACTGTTGGAACATTCTAGGAATGGACATATACTCGTCTGAGTGTCGAGGAACCGAACATTCTAGGCAATCTTCGATGGTCGTCAAGCATTCCATGCCCTAGCTCCAACAATATTGGAAGAACGGACAATCCCAGTGCTCATTGAATTTGTGGTCCCTATGGTGATCACACTCAAAGTAGGGATGCTCTTCATTCTGATGGCGCTCGAATCGGTGGCGTTCATCCTGTTCACAGTGAGACTCCCGGTCGCGACGTTCGTTGCGCTGACTCAGTAGCTCGAGCAGTGATGATGTTCCTACCAGTATCGCTCGTGAAGATGGTCCTCTTCTTGTTCATGTATCCGATGCTGCTCGCGTCGTTCAGTGATGACCAGCATACATAGCCGATCGAGATGCCTGAATTAGGGCAGCGATCGACAATTCTTGGCTATGTCCTTAGCCGACAGATGTTCTTCTGGCCAGAATTCTAATGGCTGATTGTTGGCGGTCGATAAAACCCATTTCGTCCACCAACATTTCATTTTTCAGAGTATGTTTTACCAAGTTTTCATGTATAACTAACTAGTTCCATGAGTTGTGCATGAAAGATGTATGCATGAGGTTGTCACGTTCAAAACAATGAAAAAACATGTGAAAGGACACAAAGGAAAGGCAACCATACAATTGGGCATGGTTGGCCGACCATCACCCATGGTTGCCCGACCAAACACCATGGTTGGCCTGACCACCCAATATGGCCGCCCGACCACCTCTTGCCATGGGCTGCCCTCCAATAGTTCAATACAGGCTTTTGGCCCAAGAGGTCGCCCGACCATAACACATGGCCGCCCGACCATGTCATTTTGGCCAATATTCGACCTACATGCAAAGAAACACAAACTAAGTCAAATGCAACCGTTGGAAGTATCCAATGCATCCAAGCATCGGAAGGCCATCATACAAAGGATCGATGATGTCAGCAATCATAGGGAAGTTACATGCAGCCAATCAGGTGGTCGCCTGGCCATATGATATGGCCACCCGACCATGCACTGACCCTATTTTGCATGTGGCATCAACTACTTCAACCACCAACTGACTTGGAGAAGCCTTCTCAGCCGTCAGATGCACTGAGTCAAGTAAATCTTGCGGTCGGCCGACCATGTGATTTAACCGTTTTACATGCAACCAACTTGGGCAACTACCAACTGACATCAGGAATGCATGTACTGCTGCGGCTCAGGTTGCTGGCACTGATGGACATCCTGTCGGACACCACTGGAGTCCTCGAACTTCCACTCTAGGAGAGGGAGCGTGATGGAAACTTGAAGTGTATGCCCTTTCCTGTGTTGCTCAGGGCTCTCTTGGCTTTCTTGAAAAATGCAAGACACAGACAAGAGAATACCCGAGGGACAAGCAGCAATGAAAATTAGCATTAGGGCTTAGCAGACCAAAAAGTCAATCGTCCGAATGTTAGTCGTCCATGCAGGGTAGAGCCTCCACAAACTATCTAACAGAATGAGGGTGTAACACTTAATTTATTGAGTAGACATTTCCTAAGTGCTGAAATTTACTAAATGCTTAAATTAGGAGAGTGATTAGAGGGAGAGACAGAGCTCACGCTGTTGAGCAGTGCGAGGTGAGCTGAATGGCTGCATGCGTATTTATAGGCACGAGCATGCAAGCAGGGGGCAGCAGGGGCCGGCAGCCAGTGGCCAGGCTGGGAGGCCTGAGGCAGGGGCTGGGCGGCCTAGGTGCATAGGCTGGTTGGTGTTTGCATGCATGGATATGGGACTGGCAGTGACTCGGGGGTGCCAGGTGGCGTCAGTGCATGGTGCCGGGCGGCCTAGGGCCTAAGTTCCCTTGGCACTTAACTCGCTCGAGTGCAGAGAGCAGGGGCCGGGCGACCTGCGGCGCACACTCGCGGCCTCCCAACATTTATTTTTTTTGAAATGTAGGAGATAGAAAAATTATGCACAAAAAAATTAAACTAGTGTAGGACTTTGAATTTAGTCATACAATGGTCGAAAGGAAATTCAAATTGACAGTGCGTCGAAATTAAATATGCAGCAGGAGGATAAGGCCAGTTTACCTCCTGGCGATGGTAAGTCATACCTTTTATTCGGAGTCAGTGCATGACGGAGACTTAGTAGCCGTCTGCGCTACAACTTTTGCACGCTAGATTTTCTTGGTTGCCATAGCCTTCTGGTTGGGAATTGTACCTCCCTTCTTTTGATCGGGCTTGGCTTTCAGCGTCTCTTCTTATTTCTTTTCGCCATTCTTTGGGTGTGTTCGTTGTTTTGGCGGCGAACTTTGTGACAGGAGCTTTGCCTCCTACTTTCTTTGTTGGCGGCTTGGCCATCGAGGCACGTCTTAGTGACTCAACTTTGCTGATCGACTTTGAGCTTGCAGACTTCTCCATCCAGTAGTATTCTCTCCATCGCTAGGATGAGATGATCCACTTTCGACTGGCTTGGCGAGAGCTCGACCTTGGGTCTCGGTGTGTCCCTGGGTGCCTGACATCTGAATGTTTTCACCTATCGGCATTGTTCGACCTTCGGCTTGGAGGCGAATGTCTCCTTTCTACCATTGATGTTGAGGTGAACTTGTCGAGCTCCAATGTCAATGTTGGCCTCAGCTGTGCCTAAAAATGGCTGCTCAAGGATGAGTGGTGTTTTGCTGTCAATTTCGATATCGAGCACCACAAAGTCCACCAGAGTGAGGAAGTTTTAGATTTTAACCGGGATATCCTCGGCGATCCTGATGGGGTAGTGAATTGACTGATGTGCTAGCTCTAGGCACATGGCAGTAGGGCAAGTGTGGCATGTGTTAGTTTATCAAAAACTACCTATGGCATGACGCTCACACTTTCTCCCAGGCCACAGAGAGCTTGATCAAAGTATTGGGTCCTGATTGAGCATGAGATGGTTGGGTTTCCCTGGATCCTTTTTCTTTTGTGTTGGCTGTTGGCGTCTCTTAGCCTTAACAGGTTTTACTCCGGAAGCAGCACGGAGACCACTGTAGCCTTTCACCCAAAGTATTCCGAGTATCGTATTTATCCACTAGGGAAGCGGCAGGTGAGAGAGTATAATTGGATAAACTCAAATCGAATTCACCGTATTTTAATAAATGTACCAACTAGTATCCTAGACAGGGGTAAGTTTGGCAAATATGGGTGTATGGCGAAGAAGTACATAGACTACCTAGGATACATGTAGAGAGGTATAGTTGCCTGAGAGGACAACGAGTGAGATAAAGTTTCCAAACTCTATTCTATTCGGCTGCAAAGACTATGTCGTGGTTAACTAAGGAAACCCAAGTAACAAGTTAGGGTCTCGCGTCGAGCGAAATTCCGGCGCCCTCGAGGTGTTAGGGGGTAGATTAGTTGACCACCAAAAGAGAACCCAGCTATCACCTATGGGCCTTCCCGAACGAACGGGCCTAGGACTACATAGGCACACCACACGCTAGTCACCGAGTAGGGGCTACCAAGCAAATCTGCGTGGATAGGATGGCACGCTATAAACGCACTCAACCAAAGCTTGAGTAACAATAGATCAGTCCTTGATCAGAGGAGAGGACCTAACCAGGGCCCTGGTGTACAGGTTGGATCATAGCACTGGCAAGAATAACAGGACTTGACTAACCAAGATAACCACAGCCTAAGCCTAGCAAGTATGCAAAGAAAGGTACACCACACTTGCAAAAGAAAGAAATAAAGTAAAGCACTAAATATATTATACTGAAGATAAGAGTACAAAGATACAAGAGCTTTACCACAGACTCAGAGCTATCTCCAAGAACTTCGAGGCAAAGCTCGACTCACTCTAACTCCCAGGACTATCCTAACTACTAAGATGTCGAAATGGCACCCTCTAAGGTAGAATGAAGCTCTCAACTTCTCCACACTTTTACAAATGAGCTCTCGGGGCCTATTTATAGTCTACAACCAGGAGAGGGGTACTTGTAGGTTGCTGAGGTCGGTTGGGGGGTGAAGTCGGTGATTGGCCGACCATGCAGGGGGTCGGCCGACCTAGCCTCATGGTCGGGCGACCTCCCGATCCACCAACTTGGCCATCCAACGGCTTGATCTTGCCTCCTCACGTCGGTTGGCGGTTGGGACAGTTGATGCACGTGTAGAATGTGGAACTTGGGAGGTCGGCCGACCATGCACAAGGTCGGCTGACTAGGTGTTTTGCCCTAATTGGCTGCATGCCTCCTCCCACGGATTTGTGACATCAACAATCTTTGTCTTGATGGTCTTTCGGCCCTTGGATTCCTCAGATGCTTGGTACAATGGTTGGATTACCATCTCTTTGTGTTTTCTTGCATGTAGGGATGAAATGGAGTCAAAAAACCCCCTTGGTGAGGTGGTCGACAGACCTGCCACGTGGTTGGCCGACCCTGGCAAGTGGCCAGGCAGATCAGGGAGGGTCGGCGTGGTCGGCCGACCTGGGCCATGGTTGGCCAACCATGGGATTTTCCCCATTTTAGCCCATCATCATATATAGTCCATGTTTCATCCAATTTATGTGAATTTCCGTACCTGCAACCAAATATTTATACACAACTAGTGGAGCTCATTAGTAGTAATGGTTAGTCCATTTTTATTCACATGCTTTGCTTCATTTGGTGGATAATTGACGGTGGATATCGTGAGATTACGACCGTCAACAGTGGCTGGTTGAGTATAGCAGTGCTACACTCTTCCGTGAGGTGCACGACTTCAGTGGATGGCAGCAGCTTCTTGTTATTGAGGATGTCCTTTAGGTACTTAGTATACGTAGGTACTGTTGACAGTCGTTATTTCACCATTTCGACCGTCAATCCCTCGGTAAATAAATGGGGTATAGATAAACTTCTGTGCATTATTTACCTAATACTAATGAATTTCATGAGTTTTGGTGGTTTTCGATGTATCACAAGGAAATGCTCAAATTCCATGCAAAAGTATATCATTTGGAGCAATAGAGAATCAGCGCATAAAAGGGCTTGAGAATGGATTGCAAATGTCACTACTAAAAAGTATCTCAAATGCCCTCAAGGACTACGCCATTGCGTAAAACTCATTGAGACGATTACAAGTGGACATATTATTCGCAACATTTGGTGCTCCTATGCAAAAGATATCAAAAATACAAAAAATAAAAGGGTAGTACTGACGTCAGCACCACCCATCGTACGACACCACGGTGGGAGCAGTCCGACAGCACGACACTGTGGCGGTGGTGGGCGTCACGCCTGCACGCACCCGCAGTAGCCAGGAGGCACTGCATGACGGCGGCGGCGGAGCCAACCCACGCCCGTGCGCCAACGGCTCGCCTGTCTGTCCCCAATGGCGTGACGCTACGTGGCGGGCCTAGGTGAAGGCGGGGGGAAGGGGGCAGACGCGCTAGCCAGCCACCAGTTCAGCCACTCGCCTAGACATGTGGCACGCGCTGGGCGCTTGCCGCCCGGTCCACTCGTCCCAACTGCCTGTTTTTGACCCAGATTAATTGCAAAGCTCTGGTTTTCTCTTCTAACGGCCGGTTCACTGCCTTAATGACCGGTTCTTGACCGGTTTCTTGCGCCAGCACGTGGAGAAGGAAGTTACCGACCTTCCTATGTCAATTACCAGGCCAATGTGGCACTAAATGAGCATTTTGGGGAAGAATCATGCATAGGATGCCTTGGAATATTCCATCTCCTCCACCTGTAAATAGAGACACGCCCCCTCACTTCACACTTGTACCATTACCATGTGAAATATCTTTCTTCCTCTCTAGGAGGCGCCCCATGGGTGGTGCCTTCACTCTGAAAGTAGTGTTTGGTTAGGAGTTAGAGGTATGGCTCCGTCATTCCAGAGCCGTGTAAAACTTGAGCTATTTAATATATTTATCTTTCTTTACTTATGTGAGCATTTATTTTACTCTTGCTTTCGGTATTATTCATACCTTAGCATAGTAATGTCTTTTAGACTATAGTTAGAGTTGCTCTGACTAGTAATGAACATTTAGTTTGTCGTGCTTATAGATTCCTCGTATGGCTCTTTATAGCACCTGACTATACGGTTGCGTATGCTTCTATCTGGGATACCAGTAGAAGTAGTGCCTGCAAGTGTAGACGTGGTGTCTACAATTGCGGTCACCTTGTTTTCGCAAGTTCTCAAACCCCATGCAGTTTTGGGTAATCGGGTGTGCAAGTTGACTAGGCGCACCTGGCTTTGGTAGGTCCTCTTGGTGACAGCGGGAGTGTACCCTGTGTAATCCACTCCCATTATTCGAGTTGCTTGTAGCCACATAACTGAGTTACTGTGACACCCGCCTTTCTCGTCTGGGTTATCAGCACTCTGGTGCCCCGAAGTGGTTAGCAGGCTCAGTGGCTAAGTAAGTATCCTAGACAACTAGATAAATCACTGCCAATGTCAGAGGAACATGTTCGTCTAGCTTAGTCTGCCTGGCTCGCCATAGTATGGAAAGTCCTCATTAGGAATCTAAGCTCTCACCACGTTGTCCTCCTAGCTTTACCTACTTTCTTGCCAATGGTGTTTGGCTTGTATCCCATGGTGCTTGGTGTCAATCGTCCCTAGTTATCGGTTGACGTGAATGAGTCGTAACAACTGGATGAAAGATAGTTTGATATCTCTATCTCAATGCTTCCCTGTGGATAAATACGATACCTTGTAATACTCCTAGGTGAAAGGCTACAGCGGTCTCCGTGTGCTTGCAGAGTAAAATCTAGTGGGCTAAGAACCGCCAACAAGCATTTCTAGCACCGTTGTCGGGGAAGCGCTGAGTTAGAATATCATTCTGTTGTTCATCCTTTTGTTATTGCTCTTTCATTTTATTTGAAAATTCAAAAAAAAATTACAAAACAACAAAAAAAACCATTTTCTTCAATGAAGCTCTATCCGTTGTGTAATTCTTGATCTTGTGTGGTTCTTGAATTTTTTTCATGCTATCCAAAGTCATGGGATGCGAAACTTACATGATACTTTATCGGAACATAGCTTGGGCTAGATCCTAAGGCGTGCCCAGAGGCTAATTTCCAAATTAAGCGTGGTGCTTGGGTTGGGATTAGTCGCTCTCTATCAAATTTGATGCAATGTCGAGTTTGGTAGATAAGCTATAGGTGGTCTTTGGTAGTGATGTTCCATTGCTAGTTCATGAGCCGCGATTCTTGAACTAGTTGGATCTCTCAAGTTTCAATGGAGACACAAAATCTCGGTGATGTTTCAAAAATGTACCCGTTTTTTTAGACCGTGGATTTGAACAAAAGTTGAAGAAATGGAAGTCATGCTTTAGCAACATGGATTGTGCTAGCTATTTGATTGAGAATATTTTTCTAGCACTATGTGAACAATGTGTAACACCCCAAAATTTGACCCTGAGAATTTTCTTTAAATCTCTTTCTAAATCAAAAATTAGATTTTGAAAACTTTGCTTGTTCGAGTGTGTGTTATGAGCTCAACATAATCCTATAAAAAAATTCTAGTTCCTTTTCTCGCCAAGTGTCCCAATCCTTTCCCACCGAAACTCCCATCAAATTCTTCTCCAAATATTCAAATCCCAAAACCCCAAAAATCAAAATCAGAAAAAGAGAACCCCCCTCTCCCTTGGGCCGCAGCCCACCCGTGGCCTGTCCTCCCCCTTGGCCCAACCGAGTAGCCCACAGGCCCATATGGCCAGTTTCCCCTCCCTCTCACCGACGTGTGGGGCCCGCTCGTCAGCCTCTCCCCCCTCTCTATTTCTTCTACCTCCGCTCGACAAGGGCTCACGCGTGCTCCACGTGACCACACGCGGACGACGCTGTGCCGGCTCCACTGTAGCCCCCACACTGAGGTCCCCTCACCACACGCGATTTTGCACCCGGCCCCCTCCTTCTATTGTTCGGACCCCGGAATTTTTCCCTGAGCCCCCTCTCCTTCCTCACGCAGTGGAACGTCGAGCAAGCAGACCGCCGGTCGTGTCACCCCGGCCATCTCTCACCCCCCTGACCCCTCCTCCGCTAGCCTATAAAATGAGGCACAGCGCTCCCCATCCTCGCGCGAAGCTGCCACGCCAATCTGCTTCTCCATCCACGCCATGCTTCCTCCCAATTTCGCCGTTCTTCGTTCATGAACAGAACTCATGCTTCTGCGGCGAGAAGAGCCGAACGCAGCTCGCCCCCTACTCGCTCAGTCACCCCTGGCTGCATGGGCTGGCCTAATGGGCTGCCTGTGTGTGCTGGGGCTGAGCTGGGCTAGAGGTGGAAAAAAAAGAAAAGAGAAGGCTATTGGGCCTAAAACCCACGTGGGCCAAGCCAAGCCGTGTGGGAGTACGGAAGTGTGCTGCGTGCCTGTTTTTGGCCCGCAGTGCCATTTTCCTTCTTATTTTCGATTTATAATTCTTCTTTTCTAAGAAAATTCATATCTCGATCGTTTGAACTCTGACTTAGACGATTCTTGTGCCTAAATTCTCCATAAATCGAGCTCTACACATCCGTTCACTTCCCACTACCATTTCACCACCTTCACGTGGGTTCATTTAACGGGGCTACACTTGACCTGTTAAACAAACCGTATGTGCAGCCCCTTTTCCCTGTAGGGCTAGCCTGCCCTCCTCCCTATCGCAACAACGGGTGACTATCGGGCCCCATTATTGCGATGGGTGGATAGAGCTGGGAACTTTTCCTTGGTCGTGCCAGTGGTTAGCTGTCAGGCACCATAAACACGATGAACGAAATGGTCTAGGCTCTTAGACAGGAAAATCAAACCGCTTATCCTATAGCCGCTTCGTTCTGCTAACCCCATGTTGATCCGTCTCGCCCTTCACCTTTGTTGTCTGCAGGAACCTTTCCCATAGCCATGCAACCTCCTCGCTCCCTGCACCTTCGCCCTCGCTATGGCCGTCCATACCCACGGCCATGGCACACCTTCCCCGACTCCTATCAAGCCCATCGGTGTGTTCGACCCTCAGCTTAGTGCCTTGTCACGTAGCGCTGAACCATGGAGCAACTTAGCCCACGGGAGCCAGAATTGTTGGTACAATCCTTTGAGAAAGAAACTCTTCGATCCTTCTCTCAACACAAAATCCTCGTTGAGCTCATATTGTGCCGTACTTGTTGTTTGCTCTGTTTATGCGCGTAGGTTATACCAGAAATTTTGGTTGGCATGCCTCTCGCAAGGATGTTCGTGATGCTCGAAGAAAGCAACCGGCACCTGCAGCGGGTTCTGTACGAACACGCTATGTGGATGGCACACCATCGCACCCATCAGTGGGAGTTAGAGCGTGTTCAGCAAGCGGGGGTGCGCCAGCGTATCAGGGGGATGATGTACCCTCGTCCCTAGCCGTGAGTAACTCGATGAGCCATAACAAATAACCAGCAAGTCCACTGGAATCCCCACTTGATGCATAAATTACCCAGTTTTTACACACATAACCCTTTAGTCTATTAAATGATAAAACCTGCATGTTTTGCTTGCTAAGAAAACAAGGTATGATAGCCACCGATGTCAATCTTAGATGTAGCGCGCTTAGGTGGATCGCTCACTAAACTATTTACATCAATCTTATTGTTGGAAACGCAGTGGTGGGTATGGTATGTGTGTGGGAAGGTTGTTTTTGGAAAACATGGGGTAAGATCCCAGCGGACTGTGGCGGAACCGCCGATTTAATCCGGGCTAAGCACACCTGCCACCTCTGGCTTGCAGTGCGATTAGACCGAACTAAACCCGGTCGTCCGTCGAGAGTCATTCGACCCCCGATATTACCTTTTTCCCAGAGGAACCGACATCATACACATCCAGCCCACAATGGAGCCACAACAGATACATCATCTCAGGCAGTTGAATATAGCATATATAAACTTCTTTTACAAACCGATTCGAAATAATATTATAATTTTCAACATATTACCATATGAAAGGCAAGTTTGAATCAGTTAGCGGAAGCGAATTTGAAAACGTCTTACAGCGGAAGAAATACTTTACTAGTCTTCGTGCAACGTCGATTGAGACGAGCAGCACCGAGCCCACCGGTACTACCCTTCTCCAAGCAGTTGTCCGGATGTCGCCTGTACCTGTTCTCAAAAGGTGGGGGCAAACCCTGAGTACTAATTACTCAGTAGGTCTTAATGGAATTGGCTTACGGCTGACGCGAAGCGGCTTACTAGCAAGTGGATCCTTAGCCTTTAGTTTTAAACAATAACATGTGTAACATAAATAGTAAGACTTCATCATTTGTATAACCTTCATCACAACTGTAACTTGCAGTAATGTAAACAATTCAATTCAAACATGTGGTATTCCAAAAACCATGAGTATTAAACACTGAGAGTTTAAGTAGTTACTACGTTGCCCGTGTGCATTATCAGCATTCCCACACCTGGTGGGCATCAGCGATTCGAATCGATTTTAATTCCCGGGAATAACTATCATGCCAGGGGTATATGCTTACTAGCCATCGCGTTCCCACATATAGCCCCCATCTCCACCTGTCTTGTCCCAAGATTCAAAGCGCCCTCACCTAACCCCCGGGTTGTGCCCCCTCAGGAGCGATACCGCGGCCGCACCGGGTCAGCCCTCCCTTAGGAGCGATACCACGGCCGCACCGGGTCAGCCCTCCCTCGAGTACAAGCGCCCCCGGGCCCATCGGCCTCCAGCAAGTGGATGAGCGGAGCCTCGAAAACTTCGGACAAACCCAGGTAAGACTTCACCGGTCCCATTTCCCGGTTAAGCACTCTAGCAATGTTATGCCGATCAGCAGGCGAACAGCGAACGGGCCTTATGCGACTCGGGCGGAGCCAAACACACACCATATAATAAAATTATTCTCCGCCCGGTCTCCATTTAAACCAGGAGCATAGTATTACTTCCTCAATAGCAATAGTTTTGTAACCTTTGAAATCACCTACGCGACGAGTGACTCCTTTCACTCGTGTCTACTCGCACCTAGCAGAGCCTAGGCAACTCGTCCTACGAACTCTATACATAGGTGCTAGGGCCAGGGCGGCCAGGAGATCTAATGCAATTGTTTTCAATCAACTCCTAATGCGGATGCGTAATGAGACAATCAATTATCACATTAGCTGGGAGAAATCATGGTCCTGCCTACCTTTGCTTATTCTTACTCAGCCAACAAACTAAACTAGGTTAGTTTGCCGGGTTGTGAGGCTTTGCCCCAGGCAACCCCTTGATCACTTGGACAGCTCCTCCTTCCAAATACCACTTCAGGGGCCTCCAGGTGGTATTTGGGTCTTAGTTGGTCTTTGGGACACCGTTGCTCGAAGTACCTCCACGCACTTGCTTCTCGATCACGTATCTGCAGTGAGCGTCGCTATATGAATGATATGCATGATGCAGCAAATGAGATGCCTGAATGTCAAGCATCCGTATGAGTAACCATATTTCACATAGCTAACTTAGAGTTCCTAGCGTGCATATCTCAACAGTAGTGAAGACCTATATTGCATTCCAGAAACTTCTACCATTTTCAAATCAGAGCCAAAGCCTTACATGCACCACCTCCTATGCTAGCAGTGAGTTATGGTCGTAACCTAGAGCTCATATCAAGCCCTTAAAGTCACTTGGAGCATTTTTCACTATAGCAAATTTTTTCTTAAATTAAATACATGCTTAAATATAAGACAAGGGCAAAATAGTAATTAAACAGTAAATACTAGGGCTACCAAAATTTATACAAAGCCTACACATGTTCACAAGGCCTCTGCCCAAATTTCATAATTTTTGAAGCTCATTTTACCCATATTTCCTATTTATGTTGGTTTTTCATGCATGCACAAAATCAGGGGCAAAAAGGTCATTTCAGAGATCTACTTTTTTGCCATTCTGTAGACATACTAAAAATGAACATAATGCAACAAAGTTTGTATTTTTAGCATTTTTCTACAATTTACTATGGGTTTCTAAAGTTTCAGACCTAGAAAAATGAAATTTTATTCGAAATCTCTCAGACCCAGGACCTTTACGTAGTTATCCCTAGCTTCCAGGGGCCTGTACACAAAATTTTCAAGACTCAGTGAATAGTACTACAATCGAGACAGAATTACATGAAAGAACAGGGGGTTTTCTACAAAACCGCTTTCTTCTTCCTCCAGACAGGGCAGGGGCGCGCGGCGGGCCGGCTTCCCGCGTATGGCGCGTCGCGTGGGGGCGCGCGCTTGGAGCCGTGCCGGTCCGGGAAGGTGTTCTCGGCGATGGGGATCATTTCCCCTAAGTTCTCACCGCGCGGTATGGACAGTGGAGGCGGAGCGACGACGATGAACCGGGATGGTCATGGCGCGGTGGTGCGTGATGGCTTCGGCCCAAATCCGGCGGCTCCAGTGGAGGGAGGGCCAACTTGGGGGCGCATCGGTCGCGCGAGGAGATGGCGAACCTAGCGCCGTAGGTCTAGGTGTGGGTAAGGCGCCAGTGGGGGCCCTCCGCGGCGCGGGTCGGCGGTTTGCGCGGCGTGCGCTGCGCGCGTCGCTCGGCGCGGGTGGAGGAGGCGGGGAACGGAGACATCGTAGGGTGCAGGAGCTGTGCGGCTGGACGGCAAGCTCGATGGTGTCGATCTTGGAGCAGGGAAGGTACTCGGAGTGGGTCGCCAACGGAGAGGCCGAGCTCGAGCTTCACGGCGGCAATGGTGGGCGCGCTCTGTCGCGCAGAGACGAGCAGAAAGGAGAGGGCGAGCGAGTGAGGGAGCGCGCGGAGGAAGCCGCGAAAGCGTCCAGGTGAGGCCGGGTGCGGGGCAGGCCGGGCAAGGCGCGGGCAGACGGCGCGTGGCCGGCGGCGTGGCGTGCTGGCGCGCAGGGCGCGGCACGTCACGGCGCGGCAGACGCGTGGGCGAGCGGGAGGGGAGGTGGAAGAAGATGAGCGCGCTGTGGACCGGGTCCATAGACCCGAGGTCGCTGACAGGTGGGGTCAGGGTGAAGAGGAGGGTGAGGGGTCTACGGACCGGGTGCACGGAGCAAAGGAGTTGGTGGAATGCGCTGGCGCGGCAGCCCGACAGGTGGGGCCCGCTCGTCAGCGACTCACGGAGAAAAATAAATTCGGGAAAATGAAAAATGCTGTTTGACTGCTGGGACATGTTTTAGACATTGTTGTTTTTGAACATCCTAGGGGCCGAATTTGACAAAACCCAAAATACAAAAGTTGTTCTACTCTTCCAGATCTACAACTTTGTCAAAAGGAGTAATATCAGATTCTAAGTTTAAATATGATTAAATTTAAATTTAACCTGCTGTCTCCAGTTTGACCAAGGTTTAATACAACTTAGAAATTCCTAAAGTCTATTTTATGCTCATTTTTAGAGAAAGAGTATTATACCAATGTTGTGTGGTTTTTAATTATCTACAACTTTCTTATATGATGTTTTGCATGATAAGGACTTTTGTCCCTTTGAAATTTGAATTTTCCTTACCGATCAAGTTTAGGCAGATTTCTGTCTTTTTCATTAATCGACTCAAAACTCCACCTAAACCTTTGTGCATGTTACCACATTCAATAACAAAGTTGATCTACATAAAATTGTCTACAAGTTTGTTATAGAGAGTTTGGTCTAAAACACCTCATATTTTAAACTATAGTCACAAATGCACTCAGGGGTTTTTCATGTTTTACTGAAAATTTTTGACTTCGTGATTTACTAACCTAGTTGTTGCTCTTCTCTAAACATTATTAAGCCAAACCCTTGAATACCGCTAATCTAATCGCGTGTTAAGACTTTCGAGATGCCGGGGGCATCACAACCCACCCCCCTTAAAGAAATCTCGTCCCGAGATTTGTGTGAGGTACGGGTGTGTTACCTATCGCGTATTGTAAGGAGTATGGCATCGTGGTTCGTGCCTTTTCGAATGCACATGGTAATATCCCACTTTTTCACTCGTTGGCTTTGTCAACTAGCTTGTGAATGGTTAGTGCCTCTTTAACACAAGTAGTCACAAAGCGTCATCTATTAGGCTAGGGTGGTCTTTCCAAGATACTCGACGAGTCATGCCATATAAGCGAGCGAATAAACCAACCATGAAGAGAATGTGGTCAGTAAGCAAGTGATTGTGATTGAAGCAAAGGAAGGGAGTCATTTCCTGACTTTGATACTAGCATTTGAAATGTGGTAAGTACCTGACTTATCCAAATAATGAAAGCACAGTGTACACAGTCGGAAATTGAATAAAGCAGGGTCTTTTGATTGAAGGAAGTATCATCGGATGCGTTTTTGAGAGACATGTTCATTTTATTTGGCAGGGACTGTGTCCACATATAAAATTCCAAGTTAACATGTTTTCAAAGAGTAAGATGTGGTGAAACATAGCACATTCTACTCATTAGGACAAGAAAGGCATAAGAGGGAGAAGATAGGCCGTATTCGCCTAAACAAAGTGATGATCTGTATAAGTTCTTAGCGTTGGTCATGAGTGATCAAGAATATGGCAGTAGCTGATGTGTTCTTACTAGCGAACCAAAATGCTAGTAAGTTCCCTTCTAAGAGGAAGAAAACCACTCCTAGGGAAATGACGATATGACATGAGCACTAGCCGAGGACAAAAGCTAGTGTGGAGGATGTTCGTAAAGTACACCCTCGGGAATTAAGGTTCAACAAATGGATAGAAACTATCGACGGAGATAGTGAGAACGAAGTTGGCTGTTCCCACCAATCTTCGGAGGCAAGGTCAAACATGGATACGAATTAATATGAACAAGTCGTGGGGTTGAGGCGGATCATCCCCATTGGTCAAGAAAGCAAGGTGAAACAAGGCAATGGAAAAATGTGATGAAATGGTGGAAATGAGATGGATCACTTCCACAGAAGCAATAAAAAGGGTGTGGATAAGCAGTGGGTGGAGGTTGGCTACTCCCACATCTCAGGAAAAGCAGGGTGCAACAAGGCAATGAAGTGATATATACTGGATAGTGGAAATGAAATCAATCATCCCCACGAATCAAGAGTAGCAAGATTCGAGGTCAATCAGATGATAAACTCCGCTTATGAATGTTCCACGATTGAAGCGATGTCATGCCTTCGCATGTCTTAATGCCAGCGCGAACCTAGTAGCACAACCATGTGACGGCCGTACACATAGGACTCCAGGTCCCGTCGAGGCATCCAAGACTGCCTAAGGAGACATCACAACAAGGGTGGCTCAATCATTCCACCTACAGGGTCATGATCACTACAAAGTTTTGGTAAATAAGAGAAAGTCCAAAGTGATATAAGAGCTTAGGGTGCTTGAATCCCATGGTAAAAGAAGTTCCTTGATTTACAAAGCTTGTAGCAAGTAATTAACGAATAGTGGAATATAATGCAATTAGGCTAGGATTTCTTCGATCACAAGGGTTCGAAGCGCATGAACGACAAGGGTTTTAAAGAAAAAGTTACCAAAGCTCCATGTGCTATTACCATAAGTCTTAGGAGTACATTTAACCATAGGAACGAGATACAAGTTGACTCTATAGAGCCGGACACCCGAGATCTTTCTGATCTACGAATGTTAAAACCTTCTGATACATAGGTTTGTCCCTCAGACTTTATCGTACTAATTGGTACCCAGCTAGTACTGCCTAAACGTGAGATTGATGCGTCCTGGACGAAGACCAGTTTCTTCCTTTAGCCATGTCGGTGCAGTGTTAGGCTTCACATGGGAGATGCCATGGAATAGCAGTCTTGATCTTCCACCGAGTATGAGAACATCGCCAGATTCAAGGTTGATCTTAGTCGCTCTATTCTTGTCTCGAGTATCGCTGAACAGGAATTCTGCCGTGTCGCCTAGGGAGATTGAGACGATAGGTAGACCTTGGTTAATGCTTCTTCCTGATTCATCCTTATCCTGATGGAGTCCGAGCTTCCCGACGTTGTTGTAGTAGTTAATAATGCATATGTCAGGATTGATTTGAGGAAATTCGCTTACAGTTGAATTTGCAGTTTGAGCAATTGTCTTGAAAGCTTCTGGTATCGCAGGGACTTGGGCACCATCGCATGGACGTGTTGGCCCATAGAAACCTGTAGTCGGATCCCAATTCTTCCCTAGACACATCATCCATAACTTCATCTTGGCTCCGTTTTTGAAACTAGGATTATAGAATCCTCCTGGACCAATACCTAGTTGTCGACATGTACGAACTATCTTGACTTGATCTTCAGGCTTGACGAATCCCTTCAATAAAACCAGGCCAGGTCGCAGATGTTGAACTGAAGCCGTGTTAGTAGAAGATTCTCCCGCTTTTCTCTTCTTCTTGAGACTTGCCGGGGCTGGTGTTTTAGACTTCGTGGGCTCGGGGTGATCAGGACATAAGTCAAAGGGTTGCGACATCTGTGGCAGGAAAAACAAGGCTTCCGTAAGTTCAAGGGTTTTGAAAACTTGGTGTGGGCATAGTGTTTTCCGCGTTTACGTGTTTAGAAAATATGCCGATAAGTGATTTTTCGCAAAACGATGGCACAAGGCTACGGTATGTTTCTAACGCGTGTGGCATCGGTAACTTCGAGACGGGTTTGATTTTTGGACCGATCGACATATTTATTGTATTTGACCTGCATTTATTAAACGTTTCATATTTAGAATGAATTAGGTGTAGAAAAATTGCGACAACCCAAGTGTACTAGTCAAGTCGCTTGCTTAGTTTCTACTAGTTCTATTTGTACTTTGAGCTACGTATCAATACAATAGTAACACACTCAACGCAATATGCTCCTAGTCACTCTTAAGTAACAAAAACAATGCATGAGATAAGACATGATGTCATGATGCATGATTCGCCCTATTCGGTCTCACATCACACACCCTATGTATAATTATATATCTA
Organism: Paspalum vaginatum; assembly: GCA_030272315.1. Classification (NCBI taxonomy): domain Eukaryota; kingdom Viridiplantae; phylum Streptophyta; class Magnoliopsida; order Poales; family Poaceae; genus Paspalum; species Paspalum vaginatum. Next base: position 29,058,131 of record CM059013.1, on the reverse strand, counting down.
GCGAGTATTCGGTGACATATATGCACGGCACTCTATAATGCAACTAGTCGTTCTCTACTCGTTCTTAATTTCGCACATAGTTAGTGTACCTGCAGAAAAATGCATGCTCAGATCAACATCATCACCATTACCAAACATTACCACTCTAACTCTAAAAGTGGCATCCACGATTTTCTTTAGGCTACGTCTGGTGGACGACGTAGTGGCGCCATTTCTCCCAACACACCCAGTCTTCCTCCAGTACTGGGGAATTGCTGGGGAGAGAAACGGTGGCCAACAAGATCTAGCTATAATTTTGGTTGAAGGAAAAGTGGTCACGAAACACTCCAATGGCGTGACCACCCCCCTTAAAGAGTTCTGCCCTATCAGCATGAATGCAGGGTTCGCAACAGTCCGCAAATCCCAATAGCGCTCCGCCAGTACTGGGGATAGCTATGGCCAAAATGTTGCTTCCCAAAGCGCCGAATATGCATATGAGTTCTATCTAGGTCAGAATGTTAGCGATGTCACCTGGTATTTCACTAACATCCTTAATATGGGCATATCGATACTCTCATTTTTCAAATACTTCGAAAAAGGGTTTTCGAAAATAGGTTTGTAAATTAAAACTGGATGATATGTCTGTTGTCTGTGTATGATCGGCTCTGATACCAGCTGTGGCGGAACCGCCGATTTAATCCGGGCTAAGCACACCTGCCACCTCTGGCTTGCAGTGCGATTAGACCGAACTAAACCCGGTCGTCCGTCGAGAGTCATTCGACCCCCGATATTACCTTTTTCCCAGAGGAACCGACATCATACACATCCAGCCCACAATGGAGCCACAACAGATACATCATCTCAGGCAGTTGAATATAGCATATATAAACTTCTTTTACAAACCGATTCGAAATAATATTATAATTTTCAACATATTACCATATGAAAGGCAAGTTTGAATCAGTTAGCGGAAGCGAATTTGAAAACGTCTTACAGCGGAAGAAATACTTTACTAGTCTTCGTGCAACGTCGATTGAGACGAGCAGCACCGAGCCCACCGGTACTACCCTTCTCCAAGCAGTTGTCCGGATGTCGCCTGTACCTGTTCTCAAAAGGTGGGGGCAAACCCTGAGTACTAATTACTCAGTAGGTCTTAATGGAATTGGCTTACGGCTGACGCGAAGCGGCTTACTAGCAAGTGGATCCTTAGCCTTTAGTTTTAAACAATAACATGTGTAACATAAATAGTAAGACTTCATCATTTGTATAACCTTCATCACAACTGTAACTTGCAGTAATGTAAACAATTCAATTCAAACATGTGGTATTCCAAAAACCATGAGTATTAAACACTGAGAGTTTAAGTAGTTACTACGTTGCCCGTGTGCATTATCAGCATTCCCACACCTGGTGGGCATCAGCGATTCGAATCGATTTTAATTCCCGGGAATAACTATCATGCCAGGGGTATATGCTTACTAGCCATCGCGTTCCCACATATAGCCCCCATCTCCACCTGTCTTGTCCCAAGATTCAAAGCGCCCTCACCTAACCCCCGGGTTGTGCCCCCTCAGGAGCGATACCGCGGCCGCACCGGGTCAGCCCTCCCTTAGGAGCGATACCACGGCCGCACCGGGTCAGCCCTCCCTCGAGTACAAGCGCCCCCGGGCCCATCGGCCTCCAGCAAGTGGATGAGCGGAGCCTCGAAAACTTCGGACAAACCCAGGTAAGACTTCACCGGTCCCATTTCCCGGTTAAGCACTCTAGCAATGTTATGCCGATCAGCAGGCGAACAGCGAACGGGCCTTATGCGACTCGGGCGGAGCCAAACACACACCATATAATAAAATTATTCTCCGCCCGGTCTCCATTTAAACCAGGAGCATAGTATTACTTCCTCAATAGCAATAGTTTTGTAACCTTTGAAATCACCTACGCGACGAGTGACTCCTTTCACTCGTGTCTACTCGCACCTAGCAGAGCCTAGGCAACTCGTCCTACGAACTCTATACATAGGTGCTAGGGCCAGGGCGGCCAGGAGATCTAATGCAATTGTTTTCAATCAACTCCTAATGCGGATGCGTAATGAGACAATCAATTATCACATTAGCTGGGAGAAATCATGGTCCTGCCTACCTTTGCTTATTCTTACTCAGCCAACAAACTAAACTAGGTTAGTTTGCCGGGTTGTGAGGCTTTGCCCCAGGCAACCCCTTGATCACTTGGACAGCTCCTCCTTCCAAATACCACTTCAGGGGCCTCCAGGTGGTATTTGGGTCTTAGTTGGTCTTTGGGACACCGTTGCTCGAAGTACCTCCACGCACTTGCTTCTCGATCACGTATCTGCAGTGAGCGTCGCTATATGAATGATATGCATGATGCAGCAAATGAGATGCCTGAATGTCAAGCATCCGTATGAGTAACCATATTTCACATAGCTAACTTAGAGTTCCTAGCGTGCATATCTCAACAGTAGTGAAGACCTATATTGCATTCCAGAAACTTCTACCATTTTCAAATCAGAGCCAAAGCCTTACATGCACCACCTCCTATGCTAGCAGTGAGTTATGGTCGTAACCTAGAGCTCATATCAAGCCCTTAAAGTCACTTGGAGCATTTTTCACTATAGCAAATTTTTTCTTAAATTAAATACATGCTTAAATATAAGACAAGGGCAAAATAGTAATTAAACAGTAAATACTAGGGCTACCAAAATTTATACAAAGCCTACACATGTTCACAAGGCCTCTGCCCAAATTTCATAATTTTTGAAGCTCATTTTACCCATATTTCCTATTTATGTTGGTTTTTCATGCATGCACAAAATCAGGGGCAAAAAGGTCATTTCAGAGATCTACTTTTTTGCCATTCTGTAGACATACTAAAAATGAACATAATGCAACAAAGTTTGTATTTTTAGCATTTTTCTACAATTTACTATGGGTTTCTAAAGTTTCAGACCTAGAAAAATGAAATTTTATTCGAAATCTCTCAGACCCAGGACCTTTACGTAGTTATCCCTAGCTTCCAGGGGCCTGTACACAAAATTTTCAAGACTCAGTGAATAGTACTACAATCGAGACAGAATTACATGAAAGAACAGGGGGTTTTCTACAAAACCTCTTTCTTCTTCCTCCAGACAGGGCAGGGGCGCGCGGCGGGCCGGCTTCCCGCGTATGGCGCGTCGCGTGGGGGCGCGCGCTTGGAGCCGTGCCGGTCCGGGAAGGTGTTCTCGGCGATGGGGATCATTTCCCCTAAGTTCTCACCGCGCGGGATGGACAGTGGAGGCGGAGCGACGACGATGAACCGGGATGGTCATGGCGCGGTGGTGCGTGATGGCTTCGGCCCAAATCCGGCGGCTCCAGTGGAGGGAGGGCCAACTTGGGGGCGCATCGGTCGCGCGAGGAGATGGCGAACCTAGCGCCGTAGGTCTAGGTGTGGGTAAGGCGCCAGTGGGGGCCCTCCGCGGCGCGGGTCGGCGGTTTGCGCGGCGTGCGCTGCGCGCGTCGCTCGGCGCGGGTGGAGGAGGCGGGGAACGGAGACATCGTAGGGTGCAGGAGCTGTGCGGCTGGACGGCGAGCTCGATGGTGTCGATCTTGGAGCAGGGAAGGTACTCGGAGTGGGTCGCCAACGGAGAGGCCGAGCTCGAGCTTCACGGCGGCAATGGTGGGCGCGCTCTGTCGCGCAGAGACGAGCAGAAAGGAGAGGGCGAGCGAGTGAGGGAGCGCGCGGAGGAAGCCGCGAAAGCGTCCAGGTGAGGCCGGGTGCGGGGCAGGCCGGGCAAGGCGCGGGCAGACGGCGCGTGGCCGGCGGCGTGGCGTGCTGGCGCGCAGGGCGCGGCACGTCACGGCGCGGCAGACGCGTGGGCGAGCGGGAGGGGAGGTGGAAGAAGATGAGCGCGCTGTGGACCGGGTCCATAGACCCGAGGTCGCTGACAGGTGGGGTCAGGGTGAAGAGGAGGGTGAGGGGTCTACGGACCGGGTGCACGGAGCAAAGGAGTTGGTGGAATGCGCTGGCGCGGCAGCCCGACAGGTGGGGCCCGCTCGTCAGCGACTCACGGAGAAAAATAAATTCAGGGAAAATGAAAAATGCTGTTTGACTGCTGGGACATGTTTTAGACATTGTTGTTTTTGAACATCCTAGGGGCCGAATTTGACAAAACCCAAAATACAAAAGTTGTTCTACTCTTCCAGATCTACAACTTTGTCAAAAGGAGTAATATCAGATTCTAAGTTTAAATATGATTAAATTTAAATTTAACCTGCTGTCTCCAGTTTGACCAAGGTTTAATACAACTTAGAAATTCCTAAAGTCTATTTTATGCTCATTTTTAGAGAAAGAGTATTATACCAATGTTGTGTGGTTTTTAATTATCTACAACTTTCTTATATGATGTTTTGCATGATAAGGACTTTTGTCCCTTTGAAATTTGAATTTTCCTTACCGATCAAGTTTAGGCAGATTTCTGTCTTTTTCATTAATCGACTCAAAACTCCACCTAAACCTTTGTGCATGTTACCACATTCAATAACAAAGTTGATCTACATAAAATTGTCTACAAGTTTGTTATAGAGAGTTTGGTCTAAAACACCTCATATTTTAAACTATAGTCACAAATGCACTCAGGGGTTTTTCATGTTTTACTGAAAATTTTTGACTTCGTGATTTACTAACCTAGTTGTTGCTCTTCTCTAAACATTATTAAGCCAAACCCTTGAATACCGCTAATCTAATCGCGTGTTAAGACTTTCGAGATGCCGGGGGCATCACACGGACGACCTCGGTCAACTATGCCATGTGTTAAAGGGTGGAATGCCCGGTACCGTTATCACGGTGTACTCGGGGTCTAGCCTCATAGGGAGGTTTGCGGTGTGGCTCGGTTGTGAGCATTGGGGAAGTTTCTTCCCTGAAGGACCGAGTTGAAGTTTCATCTTGCCTAACTCTTTTGGTGCAACCACTTGACATTGTATGGAGCAATGCCTAGCCTATGCCAGAATGGATAGTCTTGCAGTTGTCTACGGTGCCGGTAGGGCAAGAGGCTAAGGACTAAGGGCTTGGGTTGCATGTCTACTGGCGGGGCGACAAAGCTGTCTAGATCCTCTTGAGGCATTGCTTGATGACAACAGGAAGGCCAAGGCTAGATTGGAATTCGGACGCTTATTTAGCGGTAAGCTGTCGCTGAGTCCAACTTGTGGGTCATAGTACAATCTTTGATCAGAGTATAAACCTATCCAGATAGTCCGTTGTCCACAGGTATGGACGGGTTATGGCTTGGTTTTGACAATTAGATGTTTTATAAAATGGGGTGTGGTTGGTTTGGTGGTTGTGTGTCTTGGGGAGCTATGGGGGCATAGCCCAGTAGCGTGGTGAAAATTTGGTTTGGTTCTGATTTGAGCCATGTGGACCTGCGAGTCCAGTGGCGGCCCCTGTGGGGGATACATATCCCTGGCTCCTCATGGCGTGGATCCAGGACATAGGCCAACAATGGTCCTGAGTTGGGTAAACGGCTTGTTTCATGGACCGGACGCTTATCTCAGGCCCAAATGCGGTCATGATGGCTTGGAGTTCAAGGCAGCAACAACGTGATCTAGAGAATAAACAAGGAAGCTTGGGTTGGATTTAGGTTCCGAGATTTAAGGAGATTGACGAAGATACGACGGAAACTTAGATTCTGCTTGATTTTATGTAATCTGAACCGATTAGGAGATATAGAAGGAACTCAACTTGTAACCCAAGATTCCGTCGGCTTATATAAGGCGGAGGAGGGAACCCTACAAAAAAAGTTAGTTGCTCCCATCGCAATCCAGCTTGAACCCTCATTGTAACCTCAAGAACTCGCAGCAACACAACCAACCGCAAACAGGATGTAGGGTTTTACACTTCTCGCGGCCCGAACGTGTGTGAACCTCTGTGTCTTCATCACTTTTCCGGTGAACCATCGAGCTACGTCGATCCCGCCGAGCCACAGAAGCTCCACGTGACCCGTCCCGTGGTGCACTGCCAGAACTAAATCCCAACAGTTCGCGCGCCAGGTAGGGGGTCGACAGCATCGGCATCGAGGTAGCTCCATGGCCAACCTCTTCAACAACATCAGCAAGTTCGCTCTGGGCGAGATGATCTGTTTCAGATCCATCTCATTTATCGCCGATCAATCCGGTGATCTGCACTGCCTCATTGGTGCCATGGGGAGGCACGTGGCTGCAAAGCACCGTCACTGACTCCGAAGCTCCCTTCAACTTCACCGACATCTGGGCCCGCTCAGTGCGCAGCCGGCCAGCAAACAGCCATCTCCGGTGCCGAGCCAGCTCGTCCTCGGGCATCGACACACCAGACCACCAAGGCTGCTCAGCCTCGATTTGGCCCACCCCGGTGTGAGGCGCTGGGTCACACCTCGATACAATCTGGGTTGGGACCTCGACGGGAGGTCGAGGTAACAGTCGGGCGTAGATCTGCTCCCACCCCTCCACAGCAATCGGTGGCTCCATCCTCGCCAACTCGGCGCACCACGCTCTCCACTTCCCCAACTCGGGTCTGGACTCAGATCAGTCGAGAGAAGAAATCACGGCAACCGATGACTCACCACACGTCCTTGACTTCTACACCAACGACCCCACCTCACCGGAGGACCCCGACCTTGCCCCCGACTGATGGCCGAAGCAGGAAAGCCACAGATCGTGCGCAAGATCGGGCCCCTACCAAGCTTCCCGCGGTCCCTGCAACGCCGCAGCGGCTCGTCAATCGACCTCATCGCATCTACGGTCCGTTCCTCGCGCTACGGTTCTCCTCAAACACGATGAGGATGCGCGACGGGAGATCGCAAGCCCTCAGCATCAACTGATGCCTCAGCCACCTCGACTCAAGAAGGAGGGTGGCGAGACGACGACAAGACCTTCCTCAGGTTCAACCTCCACGCCACTTATGGACGACGACATCTATCACGCGGACGAGGAACCGGTGACTGGATTTCATTTGGGCCTCATCATCAACTCTACCCCGAGCAGCAGAACCACCACGTGGCGCAGCGCGTGCACGGTGGCAAAGTCAGAGGTACCGCTTCCGCAGTAGTCGACTCGGCCACCTCTTCCCCGAGAGGGCAGTGAGCATGCCTGCATCGAGATGGTCTATAACCTGGAGTCTCCCTACAAGTCCAGAAGCGAGCAACCTCATACGACTACGGCATCGGGATCCATGCTTCCCGACTCGGAGCTTCACTCAGAGGGGTCGTTGACACTCCTGGACAATCATGCTAGCTCAGATATGCGGACGCACTTCTCTGAGGTACTCGTCATCGGCATGCAGGTGGAGGACGACCCTATCTCTGGTGATGAGCCATCAGTCAATGGAGAAACGCCTCAACAGCGCGACCGGAGGCAATGCCGGAACTGGCAGCGCAACATCCTGCCGTCACCATAACTGCGGGAAATCAAAACCCGACCCTGCCCGTCTCATAGGATGAGGCGACCAATCCAGATGAGATGCCGGAGCAAGCTGAATTCCGTCGGCAACGAAACAGTCAGCGGTGCAACCGTCGGTACATGTAGGATCAATAGTACCAGCGGGATCACGGGGGAGTGGCGCACAATGCGGAGAACCACGTTCAACCTCGACCACCTCTACCGGCAGGGCGCAACCTGCTACCTGACTTCGCCACGGCCATGGGCACACCGAGTCAAGCAGGGGGAGTCCTGGCAGTGGCTAGCAGACACACTCCCTCAGACTCTAGAGGGGGAAGCGTATCAGCGGATCTTCGCGCAGGCAGCTCATCACCTCCTTCCAGCTGCTCCTCCAGCGGCCCTCGAATGCCCGTCAAGCCATCAACGACAGGCACGACTCGCACACGTAATGGCACGTAGAGGAGCTCCGACGTCGTAACAACTACGACCGTGACTTCGGGGCACCACACCAAGAAGACCGGGGCAGAGCTAACTCAGCCGGGGCATCTGCGAATAGCCCGACAGCACAGCATTCAGTCCGTGACCAATTAGGGGGGGATCACCCTCGGCCCCCTCAATGCCGCGACCTAGCAGCGCAAGACGGAGGTCAGTATGAACCAGCCCATCATGGTGTGGTCGGAATCTCGGCTTTCACCACTCGGCTCCGCGGAGTAGCATGGCCGCAGAACTTCAAGGTGTCCAACGTCAACAAGTACGAGGCAAAGCTTGACCCCACTGGCTAGCTGGCTGTGTACTCAACAGCGGCCAGTGCGAGTGAAGACGTGATGACAGCCTACATCCCGATCGTCCTGGGACAGGATGCGCTACAGTGGTTACGACACCTCAGGCATGACTGCATCGACAACTGGGATGACTTCTGTCGGTGCTTCATCGCTAATTTCCAGTCACTGTCAAACAAGCCGGCACAGCCTTGGGACCTCAAGTCTATCAAGTGCAAGGATGGCGAAGGTCTCCAATCATACCTCAAGCGGTTTCAGTCGATGCGGAATAGAATTCCCAACATCACTGATGCGGCAGTAATCGAAGACTTCTTCCGAGGCTCCAGGGACGAGGCTTTCGTAAAAGCCCTCCTGCAAAAGTCCCCGGTCACGTCCGAGCAGCGCTTCCGCGATGCCGACCGATACATCACCGCGGACGAACGAGCTCGGGATTTGGTCAATGCACAATGAGAAGAACGTGGGAAGCGTGAAGAGTCCTCACGGTAGGATCGTCGTTGGGAGAAGAGACAACGGGAGGAAGTCCAGACTGTGGGTCTATCGCTCACGTGGCCGCGCGTTCCGCCGCAGCAAGGGGGGCAGAGGTCACTCGACCAGCTCCTCAACGCACCATGTCCCTACCACAAGGAGATGCATCACACCCTGCGCCTAGGCATCGATCGCTAATGGCAGGCCTTTCGTGGCTCTGCCTCCTCCATCGCCACTCTCGCGTGATCAGGGGCCCCCGCCTCAGCAGAATAGTGGCAACGGTGCCAGCTTCCCTAACATCGACTGGCACGTCAACGTCATCTTCGGGGGTCATGGCTCCCTGGAGAGCAAGCGGCAGCAGAAGCTCGATGACCGCCAAGTCTTGGCGGCCACCTAGGAACCTCCGGAGCCATATAGCTGGTCGAACCTAACGATATCGTTCAGTTGGGCTGACCAGTGGCTCAAGTACGATCACCCGGGTAAATACCCCCTGCTGGTTAGCCCGGTGGTCCACGAGAGCCGACTCATGAGGACCCTAATCGACTGGTGGCAGCAGCATCAACGTCATGTTCCCCAAGACCTTGCTATCTCTCGAGCTCTCCATCGACGATCTGGAGGAGTCACATAGTCCCTTCTTCGGGATCATGCCTGGCGATGGGGAGAACCCGCTGGGGCACATCAGTCTGTCCGTCACCTTCGGAACGGAGGAAAACTTCCGCACCGAGACCCTGCGCTTTGAGGTGGCTACCTTCGACTCCACCTACAATGCCATCATTGGGCGGCCCGGGTTAGCCAAATTCATGGCTGTCCCCCACTACTCGTACCTAGTACTGAAGATGCCAGCCCCACGTGGAGTTCTCTCTGTGTGGGCAGACTTTAAGGCCTCTGCTCTCTGCGCACGAGAGGCTTTCCAGACGGCCTACGCCATGACTACTGCGGTGGCTTAGCTCCGATTCATCGACGACGCGAACAAGATCCCAATGGAAAACCAGGCAATCCTGACTCATGAGCAGATCCCCACCACGGCGATCCAAGCGACCGTGGCGACCAAGGAAGTGAGCCTCGACCTCCCCGACGCCTCGAAGACGGTGACCATCAGCGCAATCCCACCTCCCAAATAGGAATGCGCGCTCGTCCGGTTCTTGAGGGACAACTGGAACATGTTCGCCTAGAAGCCTACTGATATGCCCGGAGTCCTAAGAGAATTGGCCGAGCATAGACTCAAAGTGTTCCCCAATGCGAAGCCGATCAAGCAGAGGCTGCGTCGCTTCACTCCAGACAAGAGGGAGGCGATTCGTTCGGAGTTAACCCAGCTCCAAGCTGCCGGGTTTATTAAAGAAGTCATGCATCCTGAGTGGCTTGCAAACCTACTTGTTTCGAAAAAGAATAAAGTAGACTAGCGGATGTGCGTCGATTATACCGATCTCAACAAACATTGCCCGAAAGATCCTTTCGAGCTACCTAGAATAGATCAAGTAGTCGACTCGATGGCCAGATGCTCTCTCTTGTGCTTCCTCGACTCCTACTCGGGCTATCATCAGATCAGCCTGGCTTTGGAGGATCAAGAGAAAACAGCCTTCATCACACCATTCGGGGCATTCTGCTACACTTCTATGCCTTTCAGGTTGAAGAACGTCGGGGCCACGTATCAGCGCACGATCTAGACATGCTTGGCTGAGCATTGGGGCAAGCGTGTCGAAGCCTACATTAATGACGTAGTGATCAAGACGAAGAATGCAGAAGACTTCATTGACGACATCCAGCAGGTCTTCAATAGCCTAAGAAGGTTCTGCTGGAAGCTTAACTCGACCAAATGCATATTCGGGGTTCTAGCCGGACAGTTACTTGGACTGGTCGTCGGCAAGCGGGGGATCGAGGCTAATCCTGAGAAGATCGACGCGATTCTCAGGATGCAGCCCCCTAAGTCGCAGAAAAAGGTGCAGAAGCTCACCGGTTGCATGGCCACAGTGAGCCGATTCATCTCACGACTGGGCGAGCACGGCATGCCTTTCTACAAGCTCCTGAAGAAAGTGGATAGGTTTCAGTGGACGCTAGAAGCTCAAGAAGCACATGAAGCCCTCAAGCGGTTCTTGACGAATCCTCCAGTGCTAAAGTCACCAAACCGAACCACAGCGGATTCCCCTGCCGAGGATCTGCTGTTGTATCTCTCTTGTATGACTGATGTGGTCAGCTCTGCGGGTGGTCGAGAGGGTGGAGGAAGGGCACATTAAGCCGAATCAACACCCGGTCTACTTCATCAGTGAGCTGCTCAACCCATCCAAGATCAGGTATCCTCAGGTTTAGAAATTACTGTATGCGGTCCTCAACACAGCTCAAAAGCTTCGTCTTTATTTCGAGGAGCACAAGGTGGTGGTGGTAACTTCATTCCCCATCGGTGAGATCCTATGGAATAGGGAAGCTACGGGGAGAATCGCTAAGTAGGCGTGTGAGCTGGGAGCACATGACATCGAATTCCGCCCACGCATCGCTATCAAGACCCAAGCTCTGACTGATTTCATCGCTGAGTGGACAGAGAATTAGGTACCTGACAACCCAGAACCTCTAGAATTCTAGAAGGTATATTTTGATGGGTCACTGAAGATAGATGGCGCCGGGGCAGGCATTGTCTTGACCTCCCCGAAAGGTGAAAAGCTTAAGTATGTACTTCAGATTCTCTTCTTAGTCTCCAACAATGTGGCAAAATATGAAGCTATGTTACATGGTCTGCGCATCACTGATTTCACTCGGCATCAGGCGTCTCATGGTTTACGGGGATTCTCTAGTGGCGATCAGTCATGTCAACAAGGACTCGGATTGCACCACAGAAGTCATGGACAAATACAGCGCTGAAGTTCAGAAGCTGGAAGACAAATTTGACGGCCTTGAATTTCATCATGTGGAGCGCAATGGCAACACCGACGCGGACTTACTGTCCAAGCTCGGGTCGTCCCGGGCTAAAATTCCCCCGGGAGTATTCGTCCAGGAGTTGTCTCGTCCATCCATTGATTGCGACCTAGAACCCCCAGAGCAGCACGTTCTGAGCTTAGAGGATGCTCCGGCTGACTGGCGGGTCCCAATCATCAAGTACATCAGAGATGGGGATGAGCATGACAACAAAGCAGAAGGCGAGTGACTCGTTCGGCGTGCGGCCAGCTACACATTGATCGGCAATGACTTGTTTAAGCGTGGCGCAGCTGGAGTTTTATTAAAATGCATTGATGAGTCCTGGGGTAGAAGTCTACTAATGGAGATTCATGCTGGACAGTGCAGTAATCACGCTGCGTCCAGGACATTGGTCGGGAAGGCATTCAGGGCTGAGTTTTACTGGCCAACAGCTAAGCAAGACGCTGCAGAGATCGTCAAGCGGTGCGATGCATGTCAATTCTTCGCGAATCAACATCACCTACCAGCTCAACAACTGCAGAATATTCCAATCTAATGGCCCTTCGCATGCTGGGGGCTCGACATGATCGGCACACTCAAGAAGGCTCAAGGTGGTTACACTCATGTCTTGGTAGCTATCGACAAGTTCACCAAGTGGATGGAGGTCAAGCCTATCGCATCTTTAACTTCAGCAAAAGCAGTGGACTTCATTCAAGAGATCATATTTCGCATCGGAATTCTTAACAGCATCATTACAGATCTGGGTTCCAATTTCACAGGCTCGGAATTCTTTGATTTCTGCAGCGAGAAGTCTATACTCATCAAGTACGTCTCGGTGTCGCACCCTCGTGCTAATGGCTAGGTTTAGCGAGCTAACGGGATGATTCTGGACGCTTTGAAGAAGAGAGTCTTCGATAAGGATGAGAAATTAGCAGGCAAGTGGATCAGAGAACTCCCATACATTGTCTGGAGCCTCAGAACGCAGCCAAGTAAAGCCCTCAACGGAAACACCCCCTTTTTCATGGTATATGGCTCAGAGGCAGTGTTACCTGCTGACTTGGCACACGAGGCACCGAGGTTGGCATTCAAAGATATCGCAGAAGCAGAAACTACACGGCTTGAGGAGATCGATCTACTGGAAGAAGAGCGGCTTAACTCAGTGAATTTAGTCGGCGCGATATCACCAGACTCTACGCCGTTATCATGAGCGTAATATGCGCCCTCGCGCTTTTCTCGTGGGAGATCTGGTCCTCCGGAGGGTCCTCAAGGGGGTTGGGCGCCACAAGCTGTCCCCCCCTTGGGAAGGGCCTTACATCATTACAGAAGTCACTCGGCCAGGATCCTATCGCTTATCTGAGATGGATGGCACTCCAGTTGGGAATTCATGGAACATCAAGCATCTGCGCAAGTTCTACTCTTAGGCATCATGCAACCTCGGAAGTTATGTACTCTAGTCTGCACTCATGCTTAGTCCTGATTTCAAGTGGCCTCATCCTCTGTCATGTTCAGTCGGATGTACTCAGATAATAAATGAATGCATGATCTTTGTGCACTATTTCTCATAACATGAACGCATATGGCCTCTGGTGAATCGTGTCTTTGTACTCCGATAATTAGGCTATCGGTCATGAGTCCTGACTCGACTCATGGTTGGTGATACATGCCTACTCCTACTCGAGCTAGGGTCCAGTCCAACCCTAATCACGGGGCAATCAGCCCAGGTCATTGACCGACAGCTGGTGTTACATGCCTACGCTTACTCAGAATAGGGTGCAATCGGACCCTCCTTATGGGGCAATCAGCCTAGGTCATTGACCGACAGCTGGTGTTACATGCCTACGCTTACTCAGAATAGGGTGCAATCCGACCCTCCTTACGGGGCAATCAGCTTAGGTCGTTGACTGACAGCTGGTGTTACATGCCTTCGCATTTTCATAAATAGGGTGCAATCCGACCCTGGCCACTGGGCAATTGGCTTAGGTCGTGGACCTAAAGACAGTGTTATATGCTCTCAAGTGCTCGTAACAGATAGGCACAATTGGGCCTGGTGTTTTGCGTCCTTTGATAAGTTCTCGGTTCAATTGATTAAACCGTGAAATCGTTTGCGAGTTTTTCGATTTCGAGCAAGTACGCATGCCAAGGACTAATTCAAGAGCCCGGTTTTTCCTTTCACAGAATCGTATATAAGGACGAGTAGTCATTAACGATTTCACATCATCTAAGAATTCCAACATTGTTGCACTACAGACTAACATTCATAACAGGTACAATTAAACAAGGAAGAGTTCAAATTTACAGTTCGAATTCTGAGATTAGTTTCTCTACTATGGATTGAATCTCTAAAGCATATTGATCAATGGTCGCATCGCTCGGATCAGCTCCAACTTTCGCTGTCAGCTCGGCTAAGTTTAACTCTGGCCGAGTTATTTTCAGCATCAACAGCACGCGTTGGAGGACTAATTTCAGTCGCCCTCAAAGATGCCTCTTGGTATCATCAGCTAGGGTCGCCACCCGATCTGATAGCGGTCTTGATGAGCCAACCCTTGGGGCGCATGTGTTCAGCACGGTTGTCAGCGCAGTTGTCGCAGATTTCAGCAATTCCTTGTTCTTTTCGTAGACTGCCTTCAGTTTGTCGCAGTTCTTCCTGACAACTTCATAGTTTCGCACGGAAAGCTCCAAGTCATGTTGTTATCTCTTCGACTGTTGACGCAAGATATGAACTAAATTTATGCTCTATTTTTACATAATTTTATGCTTTTTCAGAGGTTAATCTTATGATTTAGTTTTGTTTTGCTAACAAATAATCCCGTTTTCGAGAATGCTCTTTGTTTTTGCACATTATTAAATATTGCAGGAAAATGGCAAATAATTGGTGAATAATTGCAATAATTGAGAAGGCTTCTCGTTGATTGATTAATGCTACTAGTCCAAGGAGGAGAGATAATTAATAAACGAAGGACAATTGAAGCCCAAAAGATGGCCCAAGCCCATTATGGAGAAGGTTTTGGTGACTAAGGATTGCTTGAGTATGAAGAATATGAAGATAAGAAAGATTTATCAAGAGTCCAATCCCAACTCCAATTAAATCTCGAGATATTCTCGGATTCCAAAACAGCAGCACCTTTCTGGCCAAATTCGGAGACCTTAGCGATGTCAAATGAAGAAAGTTTGAATACCAAACTTGTAGATCTCTTCGAGCTCTACAATTTAGAGTCTGAGTTTACCTTATTTGGACTTCGGATGAGGGAGTTATGGTCGAAATACTAAAGCCTACAGAATATGGAAAGCTGATTTCGGGAAGGACTAGGACAATGACTTCATCTCCAAGCAAGGAAGTATATGGACGACCGGGACTCTTCTAGAAACTTGTATATACATAGAAATAGGTGTTTTTGGTGTCTTAGGACTCTTAGAACCGACCTATTAGATTTCATGTATAGGGGACTCTCCGGAGTATAAATATATGGCCCCCGTAGAGGGAGAGGTATCCAATTCCATCGAATTCATTGTAAACCAGAGCTCCAAAGTTAGGGTTTAGGGTCCATCTTCTCAAGATTCATCGAGAAGGAGATCTCGGCAAAAGGATGCAGCGAGAGGAGGCAGGAAAGGAGGGTGTCGGCCGACCTTCCCCCCAGGGTCGGCCGACCACCCCTGTTCCCGGGGAGTCTCAAGTTCGTCTTCGAGTATGCTGTTCGTCTCGCCGAATTCGACAACTATGTGCTTCAAGCTCATGATGTATCTCGAGTAACTCCCTGTTCTTCTTATTTCACTATGATAAACCTTGAGTTCGATCAATGAAATAGTCTCTTTGCTACTAGTTCTTTGTTTATACATGATCTATGATCCATATATTTGCAATGCTTCATCTCTATATGTGACCTGGCCAGGGTTGTTTAAACCACATGTCTTTTAGTAGATCTTTTTACTTTAATTAGTTGATTGAATTTGCTCATGCTTAGAGATGGTTTAGGTTTGCTAGTTCGTCGATTACCTGGTTACTAGTGACAGTAAAGCCCGGGGAAAGGTTCGAGCAAGTCTATGACATTCATGATCATGTTTATTCTATATCTCACGTTAGATCCATGCTTTGGGTTGTTCATAGTTTATAAGAAGTTTGTCTCATATCTCTTGCTAATCCTTAGCCGTATTAGCTTCTTGATCGATCTTGCTTAGTTGATCTTGTTAATCTCTTGTTCTTGATCTAGTTTATGCTATAGTTAGTTTTATATCTAGTTTGTGATTAGAACATCGTTTATCATCCTTTAGTTTAGTTTAGATATATATTAGTCAGTAATTAGACTCTCTTTTATCCTTTAGTTTATAGATCTATTAGAACTAGTTAGTAATTGATTAATCCTTGATTAATAGTAGTTTCAACCTAGTTTTCCACGGATTGACAAAACCTTAGATACTCATCCTAAGGGAAAGGCTACACCGATACTATCGCTTGCAGTATAAGGTTTGGCGTGCTTAAGTGCCGTCAACACCGACATAAGCTGGGATTCCTTGAGAGCTTGTCTCGTTGATTTCAGCACCTTGTCCAGATCTCTGTTTTTGCATTGGATTTCGACCCAGATTTTGTCAGCTTCCATTAGCTCGGCTGTCTTCTGTTCAAGCTTTGTCCGAGTCAATTGGTGGCTCGTTTGAAGTACCGTCAAAGCACTGGACGTATTCTGGAGTGACCTTTCAAATCCATCTCATGACTCTCGAAGCTCCTGGATCTCTCTTTTCAGCCGCAGTGCCTCATCCTGTGGACCGGTTCAACTTATAGGCCTCTGTAAGTAAAGAATATGCTAACTGGGTTTCCTGACGAGTTACCTCATGCTGCTTTCGCTGCAGTTCAAGTTTGCGCTGCAGATTCCTAGCGTTGTCTCGAGCTTCGTCACGCTCAAGCACAACATTACAGCATGCAGCATCGCGCTGAGATAAAGCATTTTCCAGATCAGCAATCTTCTTAGCCGCAGCTGCATGTCAGGGTAGGAGTCCGTCAGGATATGTCGGATGCCAGGTCACATGGGCGTACAAAACAGTAGGCACTTACCAGCGCTCTCAGCAGCACGATTGGCTTCTGACTCGGCTAGTTGTTGGCGTAGCATATTCACATCGCCCCTAATCACTGGAGTGAGCCCTTCACGCCATCGTGCATCTTGGTCAAGCCAGTCCTGCAGTAACAGATTCAGCACATTAGTGATATTAATATTGACTTCAGAAATCAATTGCAATTAGAATAGCGAGTTACCTCAAAACCTGTGAATGGTCTGGTTTCAGATAGGCCTTCAGCAAGTTGTAGATGTGGGGTTACCAGGTCGAGTGAAGGGGCTTCCTCAATCACGACAGTGTCATCCGCCGACTTAGGAGTTTCATCCTAAGGGCTTGTCGCTGGCAGAATGATTTCTGGAATATCTCTAGTGTTGGTTGTCTCGTCACCAGTAATTGCATCATTCTCATGCTGAGAGCATTGTTCACCCATGGCAGGCTCTTGGTTCATTGAAGTGCTTCTTCCTTCAGGATTACTGAGCGCAGTTGTGCCAGTTGAATAGGAGTTCCATGCCAGTGTCATCTTGGTGATCTTCCACACTCTTCAGCTGTCCTTCAGTCGGATGCTCCGGGCCTTCATGCTCCGGCACTTTAGTTGTACATTCTGAAACCTCAGGATCGGGGGTTTCAATTGCACTAGACCCAATCTCGGGGGCTTCCGTCGCTTTAGTCTCAAGTTCGGGGGCTCTGGCTTCGTTCGTCTCAAGCTAGAGGGCTTTCTTTGGGTCGGCATTGGACCCAGGAAGTAACGAACTCTGTTCCGCCGAAGGTCTGCACAACAGTTCGATGCAATCAGCACGTTGCAAACTAGATATGAAGAGAATGTTCAGTCATACCGTGATGGCGTGGAGACACTGTCACTCGGGAGAGGGAAAGACTTCACGAAATGTGCCAATTCTAGATCAATGTCTGATAATTCCAGTTCTTCTTCTACCGGCATATCTTGATGAGTCGGAGGGGAGGTTGTGACCTCAGTTTCTTGCGCTCGTTTGGATCTCCTTTCACGGCGATGCAGTGGGACCTCTTCCTCCTCCTCCTCCTCGTCAATTAAAGAACTCCAGTCAATACCACTGAGGGATGAACCCGTACTATGGCTAGCCGTCTCTTGCGCTCTGAATTTCTTGCTCGGTCTCTTGGACGAGGACATTGGATCAGGTCTGGCAGGAGAAGTCTTCTGGTTGTTGATTTGTTCCCTAATGGTTCTCTTTCTCCAGGGAACATCGGATTGTTCTGTTGACGCCTTGGCTCAGGTACGCCTTGACATCCTAGAGGCGACATCACCTTCCTTTGAGCTTGTTGCATGCTCGGGGGCTTTTTCTTCTGGGGCAGAATTTTCTTCTTCATGATCTGCATTACCATTAAGACGTGGAATGATGATGAATGTTGCAGCTTCATTATTATCTCTTCCTTGTGTCGCTGCAACCACGGCCTCCATCTCTTCAGCAGTTAACTGGGATTGTCGCTTCAACATCTTGTCTGCATTATGTTGAGGAGGGTCGGACAGAAACTTCGTAATATTACTTTGCAAAGATAAAGTCAGAAATCTATTTAGTATTGAATACATTATCAAGAACACACCAGTGAATTGGTCGGCGAACTACCATACTTACAGTGGGCGTGGGGTGCCATGCAGAATAAGGCTGTGGGGACCCTTCATTGTACACATCACCTCTCAGCATCAGGCTAACTCCGGCCTTGATTTCTTCTGCAGATATGGGTCGGCTAATCTCTCGAGTGGGATCGCTTGCCCCAACATACAGGTAGGCTGGATATACTCCATCCTTCATCGGTTGAATGCTTCGGAAGATGAAATCTATAACTATGGCATGAGCAGTCAAACCGCTATCTTTCAAACCTGAGATGTCGTTAAGTAGAATTTCTACCTCTGCCAATTCTTCCTTGGTGAGTGCCTCTTCCCAACTGTTAAGCTTGGAGTTTGGCTGACGTCCTGAATCGGGCTGGCAGGGATTTTGCGTGGTTGGTCATGTAGAACCACTCCGAATGCCATCCTCTATTGCTGTCCTTGAGAGGGATATCTATGTACACTGATTTGCGTCCTATACGCAGTTCTAGGCTAGCTCCTCCAACTACCTGCAGCACTTTGTCTCGGGTGCCAGGCTTGCAGTGGTACATATACTTCCAAAGACCAAAATGGGGAGCAATCCCAAGAAAACCTTCGCACAAGTGAATAAAGATTGAAATTTGGAGAATTGAATTGGGATTCAAGTGGGATAGATCGATGCAATAGAAGTTCAGTAAACCGCGGGCAAAAGAACAGAGGGGCAATCCTAAGCCGTGGACAAAGAAAGGGGCAAAAACTAAGGACTCGTGGATATCTTCTGTGGGGACTTTTTCACCTTCGCAATCTCTCCACCCACCCAACTCCTTTGGCGGAAGAACTCCCATCCTTACAAGGTGATTTAGATGAGATTCAGAAATGGACGACATACGTAATGCCAGAAACGGCGATGGGATTGGCCGATTTTCGTCGTGAGGAAGTCCTTCACTGGTGTTTCCATGTTCGCTGATCGTCTTCTTCTTCGGAGCCATAAGCGCGAAGGATTCTGGCGCTTGGTTGTAAGTTTTGGGACAAGGATTTTGAATCTGGTGGCGATGGTGGCGAAGTAAATGTAGTTGTTGAGAATGTGGATTCAAGTGGGAGGAACCGTTAGGGTATTGGTTTTCTTTAATACTCGACGGCGTTAAATTGAGGGGTTCTGTTTTTTCTAAGGAAGTTCACACCGTCAACATCCTATCAATCGGCGCGAAGTCAATCGGAGTGGATTTTCTATGGGCCACATGGCATTCAGTCGAGTGTCATTCAGTCAAATAAATTGACTCAGTTATTAGTGATTTGTGGATACTTAGTGGCACTTATATTCCAGATGCATCGTTTGGCTTGGGGGCTCGCAGTTTTCATTCGATTGCACAGGATTTCAATGCGTAGATTGTTTCTAAGCAGTATGGAAGGGATTGTTCATAGAAATAGTAGATTTCACTTTGCAAGGACAGATTCATGTGCAAGCTGAAACTTAAAATCATTCATTAAGAAAGGCGAGATTCATTACAAAGATGGAACTACAGATGCATGAGATTCTTCTACGGTACTACATTGATAATTAAACTAAAGTCCTAGCCTAACAGCCGACACGGCGGTGCTTCTTGGGGGCAGAGCAGCATCCTTGTCGCTGTTGTTGCCATCGTCGTCGTTGTCGTCATTGTCTCCGTCGTCGTCGTCGTCATCGTCGTCATCATCTTCGTCGTCATCCTCCTCCTCCTTGTTGCTAATCCTCATCACCAGGGCCGCCGAGACCGGGATGGTTCAGACCCCAGAGCATTGCCTTCTCTTTCCAGTTGTACTGGTCAGAGTCAGCGTCGGAGTCTTCGCTCGCTTCTTCCGGTGGCGCCTTCCCTTTGACATCGCCATCGTCGTCGCTATCGCTGAAGGGTTCGGCGTCGCTGGGAGGGTCTTCTTCGCCGAGACCGCCGGTGAAGATCTCGTCCTCCGAGTCAGAGAACTCAGGGCGGTTCTTGCGAGGGCCGGCCATGGGGTTTGTGATAACAAAGGGTTTGGAGCAGTGGAATCTTATGCGTGTGTAAGGCAATGGAAGTATGATTGATGGATGGGTTCTGGCTTCAGTTATATAGCAGGAGAGGTGCCGCTTCGGTTTCTGCAAGTCCACGTCTAATGATGGCATTTGGTATTCGGATGGACACATGTCGGTGATCCATAGACTGAGACGAATCAATAGGGTTGGATCCATGAACGGTTGGGTTTTCAAGGGAAAAGTGTATGCATTATAGAAAGGAATGGCTCTTCGTTGTACTGGTAGTTTCCCGGTATACACCCAATGGGTGGGGAATTTTTTTCTGTAAGTTCTTTCTGATTAAGACAAAAGCCTGAAGACTTTAGTCGGACGATGTTGAGTCAGGAGAGTTCTTTGGACCTTCAAGATGATTGTTACTCAAGTCAACTTAAAGCTCGGGGGCTACACCAAATGGGTGCACCTAGTCGGTGCAGCCATTGAAACAACGCAGTGATTGATTCGGGAAGAAATGTGTACTTTCAAAATTCCAGATTGTTGGGACCTTCAAGTTGATTGTTACTCAAGTCAAATTGAAGCTCGGGGGCTATACCTATTGGGTGCACCTAGTCGGTGCAACCAATGATTCGGGGAGACAGAAGATCTAAAGATGGAGTTGTCAAGGGCAATTGGTTTTTTCTGGATCTTTAAGCCGATTGATGCTCAAGTCAGCTTAAAGCTCGGGGGCTACACCCAATGGGTGCACCTAGTCGGTGCAACCATTGGAAAGATATGAAAGTTGACTCGGCGAGGCACTTCACTCGGAGCTCTAGTTGGTTGTGAGAGTCTCGAGTCAATTGACCTCCGAATTGACTCGAGCCTCGGGTGCTTGTGGGGGATAGATATGCCCTGGCTCCTCATGGCGTGGATCCAGGACAAGGGCTAACAATGGGCCTGAGTTGGGTAAGCAGCTAGTTTCAAGGCAGCAATGACGTGATCTAGAGAATAAACAAGGAAGCTTGGCTTGGATTCAGATTCCGAGATTTAGGGAGATTGATGAAGATACGATGGAAACTTAGATTATGTTTGATTTTATGTAATCTGAACCGATTAGGAGATATAGAAGAAACTCGACTTGTAACCCAAGATTCCATCGGCTTATATAAGGCGCAGGAGGGAACCCTACAAAAAAAGTTAGTTGCTCCCATCACAATCCAACTTGAACCCTCATTGTAACCTCGAGAACTCGCAGCAATACAACCAACCGCAAACAGGACGTAGGGTTTTACGCTTCTCACGGTCCGAACCTGTATAAACCTCTATGTCTTCATCGCTTTTCCGGTGAACCATCAAGCTACGTCGATCCCGCCGAGCCACAAAAGCTCCACGTGACCCATCCCGTGGTGCACTGCCGGAACTAAACCCCAACAGCCCCCTTGTTGGAAAAAGTGCTTCACTAAAGTGAAAACTTGAACTACTAAACCTTGCATATGAAAATGTTTCCTGGCAATTTATCCTGAGCTCCAGATACTCCTTGCATGTAGTGATAGTACTTACCCCAATTCCTTAAGGAGGAAAGTGGGCTTGCGAAGTACGTTTTGTACTCACCCTTGCTTTGTTGTTGGCTTACAGAGAAGACGAAGTCGTCTTGATCGTGAACGTGTAAGGGTTGCGGCCTATCCCCAACTGGTGTTGTTGTGAAGCTTGGGTCCACGTATATCTTTCCGCTGCTATGTTTTATAGGCTACGCCCCATTTGATCTGTCCCGTTAGGGCGGATCTGTACTATTCTGATGTATGAATGTGATTACCATAACCCTAGGAGTGGTAATAAAGCACATTTTAGTCCCATTAAGGATGTAGGGCGCTTCACAATGGGCCCGGTGTTTAATACTCTTTATGCATACTTTGGACCCTTGTATATGTTGTACACTTGCCTGTTGCAGGAAGGCATTCATTCCCCACACGACAGGAGAAGCCCTGTGGCCAACATTCTCGTGCTCAAACCTCTTGCGAGCTACTCAGTCCCTTTTTGGGAATTATCGTCCGTGCTTAAATTTGCAAGCTAGTAGGCCACTGGTCTACTGCCCCACAGGAAAGTTGCGTTCCTGATAGAGTTGTGGTGTAGATCCCAAAAGTGGCTGGCATAGACGTCTCTTATTGCGGGAGATCTCTGTCTTAAGGACCACAAAGGCAAATACAAATCCTACAAGCATGGTGAGAACATCGATGTCATGATGTGCAGTCGATGGCTGTGTGGCACAAAGGCAAACAACGACTGGTGGCACATGTCATGCACGACAAGTATCAAGCCCAAGAAAAATAAGATAGGGAGCAAGTTTGGAATTAGCATTCAATGCAGAAACCAAGCTTGGGGGAATAAATTGTCTAGCATCTGACAAGATTTCTATGGAAACAACCAAATTTTCAAGCCAATGAAGCAGCACTTAAATAACATCTGCTACTTTAACATTCCATTGACCAACCACGAAGCGAGAACCTGATATCCCAGTCGAAATCACTTCATGAGGAAATCCATTCTCAACATTTGTGGGTCTCTCGTTACACCGTGATTGGACAACACCCTCCACTGGAATCAAAATGATGGACAAGGCGGAACATGAAAACTTTGAACAAAAGGGCTGTTTCATGGCGCCACAGAAACAAGTTTGGGGGAGGATATGCCGAGGAGCACCCATCCTCCGACCAAACCCCTGATATGAGGGACCTGGATATTCAGCCAACATGGTTTATCGCTGTAAGACATTGACCAAGCTCTGCATCACTTGGGAAGCAATCATCTCTCATCCCGAGAGTTCGTCTCCAACACCACAAGACTAGGTGTCTCTTTGATATATTCATTCGGGGGTGGCTCGGGCTGTCTCGAAAGCTTACCGAAAGTAGGACTAGGCAAAGCGGCAGCAAGCTGAGCTATTTTTGTTTCTAGAATTTTATTAAAACTTAGGTTATTCTTCATGGCACTATTAAGAGTTTCCATTTGCAAAGACAAAGTTTCAAGAACCCTATCGTTAGCATGGAATTTAGGGATTATCCTTTCATTCACAGCTTTTTGACCGAAATGATTTTTATTAAACTGCTGTGAAGTGCCAGAAGATGTACCTTGACTAGAGAAAGGTAGATGTGGTCGTGAATTCCAACCTAGTTGAGGACGAGGCCCGTTGTTGAAGCTATTGTTGTTGATGAAGTTCACGTCCTCCGAATCCATTTCCGGGGCAACTGTTCCCCATATGGCCGGTATTCCCACAGTGCTCGCATGTCATGCAAGAATCCAGTGCCTGGACCGGCACAGCTTCAAGAGCATCCTCCAGCTTCTTTAGTCCATCTTGGTGGAGAGCATGTCGGTGCCGTCAATATGGTGGACTCCACGGGGCTTATTATTCGCCCTCTCATGTTTCCATCCTTGGTTGCTTGCCATCTTCTCGATGAGAGTACAGGGCAGCAGTGACACTCAAGGACAAGAAGGATCCTCCAGCGGCTGCATTGAGGTGTTCTTGCACAAACTGATGTAGTTCGTGGAAGAAATTCTGGATAATCAACCACTGTTCCATACGATGGTGGGGGCAGGCAGTGATGTACGAGTCTTTCCCATGCCTCTGCCGCTGTCTTATCTGCTGAGTTGTTGGAAGCTCAAGATTCGGTTCCTCAGTGAGCTTGTATTTCCCAAAGGGAAGTACTTTGCATGGAAGCCATTTGAACATGCCTCCCATGTCGCCAAGTTTGCGCGGTTCAGATAGAACCACTATTTCACCTTCCCCACTAGTGATAATGGGAAGAGGCGGAGTCGAACAACATCAGCGGTTGCACCCTTGATCGTGAAAGTGTTGCATATCTCCAGGAATTGCTGGAGATGGCTGTTGGCATCCTCTAATGCCAATCCACAGAATGGGCTAGCGTGCACCATGTGGATGACACCTTGGCTTGAGCTCAAACCCTTCTCCAACCTAGCACTTCAGGCCTAATGGGGATGTTGTGGCTGGAAGGGACGGAGAACTCACCAATGGTCTTCTCTGCCATAATTGGTGTCGGTGAAGTTGCACTCGTGGATCCAAACTCCAATGCAAATGGCATAGGCCTCTGCCCGTGGATTGTATTTTGATGGAATCTCCTTCTGAGCAGCGACTCCGGATTGTTGTGCAAATTTGCCAGTAGGTCAAAACCGGTCATACACCTCTCTGTCACCCAACAATAAAGTAGACAGAGGCAAATGAGCCTACACAGAGATAGCGGTATGTTATCAAGTTGTAAGTACCTAGGTTCAAACAAATTAAACTTCTATTAGCCAATTGCTTCCTTGGCAACGGCGCTAGAAAAAGCTTGTTGACGACTTTTAGCGTAACAGATTTTACTCGACAAGTGCACAGAGATTCGATGTAGCAGTTTTCCACTCAAAGTATTCTCAGTATCAGTAAAAATCCACAGGGAAGCAACGGCGAATAGGTGGAATGAAATGTCAAACTTTCAATGGTACTATATAACTTAGATAAATACAGCTATTCTTACAACGGGGGTAAGATAAACAAGATAGTGTACGGTGGTGTAAGAGAACAGGGACCAAAGAGCTAGCAAACTAGGTGTAGTTGCCTGGGAGGACAACGAGCGAGATTAAGATATCCAAACACTAATCCTTAACTACTGCATAGGAATATTCACGGTTGAACTAAGTCGATCGAATACGAACTAGGGTCTTGCATTGAGCGAAATTCCAGACTACACCGCGGATGTACGGGGGTAGATAGTTGTCCAACCAAATGGCAACTGGCTAACGCCTATGGGCTTACTGAATGATGGGGTTGGATTACAGAGGCTACCTAATGCTGCCACTAATAGGGGCTACCAACTAGATCTGCGTGGGTAAGATGGCATGCTAAACTAGTGATCAAGTGAGAACTTGATCACTAAAGCTCATCCTTGATCAGAGGGTGAGAGCTAACTTAACCTTAGATCAGAGCCTAAGGCAAGTTTATAGCACCGGCAAGTCTAGCAAGATTCAAAGGACTTGAAGACAACACAAACCTAAGCCTTGGCCTAGTATGCAAAGAAGGTACACCACACTAGGCAAGTGTAAGAAATAAAGTAAAGTATAACTGAAAGATAGAGCAATGACTTGTATTATACTGAAGTAGCAAGAGTACAAAAGATAGAAAGATACCACACTAGGCAAGTGTAAGAAATAAAGTAAAGTATAAATGAAAGATAGAGCAATGTACATGTATTATACTGAAGTAGCAAGAGTACAAAAGATAGAAAGATACAAGAGGCTTTACCACGACTCGAAGCTAACTCCAGACCTAACTTCTAGGACTAACCTACTGCAACAAGACTAAGACAAGGGCGTGTTTCACTCAACTTCCACACTTTGCAAATGAGCTACCAGGGGGTATTTATAGTCGCCAAGTGAGTGGGGATACTTATAGGGTCGGTAAGGCTGCTCTCACTAGAGTGCCCAAAACACTGTTTTGCACTGTACACGCACTGTTGACAGAGAGGAAGGTAGTTGGAATAGTGTTTTGGACACCTCAAATGGGCACTCTGGTGAGAGCAGCCTAAGGCAGGTTGTAAGGGTAGGTGGCAGGCTGAGCGGCCTTGTAGGTGGCCGGGCGGCCTAGCTAATGCTCGGATCCACAGCCTCTGTTCATCTCACTCTCCATCTTGCCTCCCCAAATTGGTTGCATGGCGGTTAGCGGTTATAACTTGTGCTTTTCTCTGGATCGTTGGATCTTCAATGTGTTTCTTCCTTAGCCGTAGGTTTGAAGTGCTATGGATCGCTGACTTCACCAATCCAAGTGCAGAATGGATGAGGTGGTGGGTCTTCCAGTGCTTTGCATATTGCTTTCGCGGTTTACACCTTGGAGTTGTGTTGACACGTTGTTTGTGTGCATGCAGGTCGAAGATAAGGTGATTTGGCCACTATCACTGGCTAGGCAGCCAAGGGGGGAGGCCAAGGCGGCCTAGGCCACTGGCCGGGCGGCCGAGGGTCTTTCCCGACTTAGCAATATTTTGCTTGTTTTCAGCTATTCTTGCACCTGCAATCAAATATTCATCACAACTCATAGAAATATGTCAGTAGCAAGGGTTTAGTCTACACTTTGATACATTTTTCTTCATGATCATGGATAGTCTACGATTGAAGATAGTGCAATAACGACCGTTAACAGCTACCTTATGACTGTACACAAGGGCAGATGCGGAATATAGTGGCTGCCAATGTCAAAAAGCAAATATTCAGCAACAGAAGCCTTGTGAAAAGAACATCGATATGTGCAGAGGACGCGTGCCTTCTTTACGAAAACTGGCTGAACCAAACAAGAAAAATATTTTATCAGACTACGATCGCATGGTGATGAAAGAAGCTGCTAGTCAGCAAAAGCATCGTAAGATGGATGATGTGCCCCAGCTTAGAGAACAGCCACAGGCCCCTCCTTATATCCCCTCAGAACTGAGATGACATGGAGAGGTAAGCTAAAGAAGCTAGTGTTACACTAAAACGGCTGCTAGGGCAGCAAGAAATCAAATTTGTGGAAGATGTTTGGAAATATGAGTATGGCAAGCCACTAGTGACAAGAGCTTGTCACAAATGCGTAGATTCCATGCATGGTACATTGTTGACGGAACTTAAGCACGGCAAACCATATACTGCAAGCGACAGTATTGTGTGTAGCTTTTCCCTATGATGAGTATCATGGGTTTTGTCAATCTAGGAAATAAACTAATTGAGAACTAATTAACAAGAGTTTACGGTAAACTAATGGTATAAAACAATGTTCTAATCTACCTCTAAACTAGCCCTAAACTATATCTAATCTATGTCTAAACTATGCTAATACTATAAGATAAGCAATTAGAATAGAATTAGAACACTAATTAAAGGGTATTAACTAGAGTCTAATCAAGCCCTAATTGGATCCAAGACATGCATGATTGGGTGCCACAACAAGATTAGAGTAGCGAGATAACTAGTAGCTCAAGGAAGTAAACAAGCATGATCAAGCATAAACTTCATAGCATGATTAAATCAAGATCAATCAACCTAACCCCCAAGATCGGTTCAACCTTTCCCCGGGCTCCACTGTCACTGGTAACCAGGTAATCGACGAGAAACTTTCAACAGGCACATAATTAGAGAACTAGCTTCTAATTACTTTGTAAGGTCTAATAACATAATTAGCACAACTAGAACATCTAATCACCATGATCAAAAGAACTAGATGTACAACTAAATCATTAGTAAGCTAGATCAATGATCAAGAACTCTAGAAGAATATAACCCTTAATGACATGCTCTAATCTAGACCTAAAGTTAATTAGAGCTAGAACAAGCATAATTAGAACAAGAAGATGGTAATTAGACAAGATCAATTCTTCATTAATAAATTGTATCATACTTACAACCATGGCCATAGCTCTTGACGATACAATTGGACCTCTGGAGCTAGGTAATTAGAGCACCATGCAAGGGCTCTAATCACCTCTACGGATTAGAGAGGCTCTAATCCATAGCCTAGAAACTCGACCCTCTACTCTCCTCTAGTTGTTGTCCATCTTCTCTACATCTTGTCGCCTTGATAATGAATTGGATACCCGACCTCGGGGCCTAGCCTGGCTTTATATAGTCTGGAGAAGACGTGGGAAAAAAGGAATTGGAAACTGACGTAGGGAGTCCTCTGGTCAGCCGACTTGGGGGGCTCTGGTCAGCCGACTAGGGCTATTCCCTCGTCTGTTTATTTTCTTCTTTCGCGGGGACGTTGCTTGATGCTTAAGAAATATAATTGCGAGTGATCTCGGACTCTTGGGATTCTAGAATCTTCTATATTCTTCCGAGAATTGTCGAAATCTTCTGGTTTTGAATAGATATGAAGTGTCTTGACACCTTCCATGTAGATTTCTTCTAGTAGCTTCCCTTCCTAGCGTAGCATATGATGTCTTCAAGACGTTTCCGATTAGAAAGCCTTGATTAACTCAGAGGATGGGCATAAGTTAACCAAGCCTTCCTTGATCATCATCTTCATAGAATGCCATCTCAGAGGCCTTTTCTCACTCGAGGTAGACTGTGGTGAATTTCGTGAAAAATTGGTCAAAAACCTAGCAAAAATGAAGTATAGTAAAATTCCAAGACAATGTTGCAAAATCCACAAATATCGGTGATAAATGTTAGTAAAAGATATAGTTGACACATGAAAACAGTGAAAAACCACATGAAATGATACAAAATATTCGTTCAAATGTCGCATCAACATACATGAAGAAATCCAAGGCCGAAAAGGGTTACCTCCGTGTTGTGTGCGTGAAAGATGGAGATTACTCTAATGGCATTAATTTGATGTATCTAGATTTCAAAGATATTTATGAAGTATACCATCGAGGCACCCTCGACATCGCTCTCATCAGCTATTGGGTTCTATATGTGCTTTCATCTCTCCTTAGCCATCTATATATTCATTGTTTTTGTGTCCTCACACCTAATTCGCATCGGTTGTAGGATGGAGATCCAAATGTGTCGCAAAGAAAGGATTTAAGATGTGGCTTCGTGGACCATGTTGCAATTAACCAAAAGTCCATATCTGAACATTGTGAGGTAGTAAGGCAGAGGGTAGTGAAGTTTTTTATAAACCAATATTTCAAGAAATTTATACTTTTGCCTTACAATTGGGGGATACTGTCTATTAACTCAAACCTCGTACATTTTTCATTTGTAATTGTTTCATCTAATATGTTCTCATTGTTTAATTGTTCAGTTTCCACTGGATACTGCTTGTCATAGAGACAGGAAAGTGGAGTTATTCATGTGCTTGACTCGATGATGAAGCCAATGCAATCCTCTAACTACTGACGAAGTTGTGGACGTCCTTAACGAGTATTTCATGTCATTTCACCTCAACTATCTAATATATTCATAGCATTTCACCCTCTAAACTCTGTCATTTCATTTCATGTGCAGTGCATGGTCAGAACTGTGCAAAAGCCAGCCTAGGCCTTAGCTCAAAACCTTACGCTTGGACCAAACTTTCCGGTATGAATGCATGACCGCATGCATGTCGTATCTTTGCCAATAATGTGTACTAAATTTTTATCGTTTAGTGTTTTAGACAGGGTCAAGGTAACAATGTATGTGGATACTATGTTTGTGAGTTCATTCACAACTATGTGACACAATGTGATATGCTTGTATATAAACATCGGCCACAATCTCAATAATATTGTCTTAGCATTCTAATTTAGTATGTTATTGATTGTCTTTTTATCAAATGATAGATGCTACAAATGAAGGATGAACTCTTCCCTGAAGATAAGATCAATGCAGTCTAAGAAAGTCTTATGGGGTTCATAAATAACTGAGATCATCACCAATACCGAAGAGTTTTTTGACACTAAAGAACCGCTTCCGTCACCCGATGATTAAGTACCACGTACATAAGGCGCACATGGACATTTTAATTGTTCTTTAGAAAGATTGTGAGATTGCGACACTCCGGAGAAGCGATCACTAAATAATTAAACATATGCAAGGAATTACAATGAATGCCATGAATGCATATCTATCATAAATGAAATGCAATGAGCATACTTATTTTTAGTGAAGGCATAAGCATACAAGCATACAAAACTCATAACCTCTTTTCCATGCTAGCATGTCATACTAACAAGAATGATTACAATGAGAGCACGTCTTTATTCTAAAAGATCAACTACACAAATATCTAACAAAATCTAACTTTAAGGTGCAACTTCATCTATAAATAAAGCACATGCTCACAAATGTACAAAGTTAGGCCTCACCGAAACTAAATTCTATAATAAGGAGAATAACACCATCTTTCACTTAATCAAATACCAAGCACTAACTTTTGAAAC
Organism: Paspalum vaginatum; assembly: GCA_030272315.1. Lineage (NCBI taxonomy): Eukaryota > Viridiplantae > Streptophyta > Magnoliopsida > Poales > Poaceae > Paspalum > Paspalum vaginatum. The sequence continues at coordinate 29,028,201 of CM059013.1, read as the reverse complement.
AAGGGATCAAACTAGGAAGCATAAACATCATGGAAAACATACATAAATAATAAAGTTGGAACACAAAGTTAAGAATTTAAATGCAACTAGGGAAGCATGAGGCATAACTAGAAAAGCATGTATTTCTAATTTTTGCTAGCTCATGAACAAATATAACTTACATTACATTCACATGCTATTTTGTGAAAAGAAAGGCCTACACTAAACATGGCATGTACAAGATGGAAGCTAACCAATTTAGTTTTGTCGATTTTAAGACGATGTAAGAAAAGCTAGAGGCTAACAAGATTACACATCTAAAATAAAGAAAATAAGCAACAAATAGACTTCACCTAGTTCAATCTCCAAGCAAGAAGGGTAGTTGGACAAAGATACACAACTCTTTATTCTAGTACATAAGGGAAATATATACTTTGCCTAAGAAATATGAATTATGTAAAGTAAAACAATCATGCTATCACGACTTAGAGAAAAATGAATAGAACATCATACACTAACCAAGAATCAAGATGCAAGAGCTAGGCATGAATAATATTTTCACACTAGCACATATCACTAAAATAATTCTTAGGACATAGATATATATATTTATTCACTAAACTTGGTCTAAGTTAGCAAGGATGAGGCTTAAACATGTGGTTCGGGGATGAATGTGGCATCCCAACACAATGCCCTGCTCATGATGCAAAATAATATGTTATGCGAGAATCATGAACAATGCATTTTAACAAAGGCAAATGTTAAATAGATCATTTTTCTTATCTCACATTAAGCATAAAAAGGTGATTGTTCTTACTAACCAAGAATACATTCACACTTAACCCATCGTGAAGTTACCTAGGTAATGTCATCCTACAAGTCAATAATGTGGCAGAACCGCTGAAGTTAACTAAGTGAATACCAAATCTTAATTAACCTCAGTAGTTTATCAAGACTTACCTAATCTTGATAAGCCTTCCCATCTGGATCAAGCTCAGGAATGACTCTTAACAAAGTCCAGAGATCACCATATTTACAACCATTTATTGAAAGAACAAAGGTTTTTACGACTCAAGTCTTATATTTTAATACAAAACAGAGTAGAACAATTTCAAATATAGCAAAAGGATGTTCTACTCAAACAAAAGTCTTCTTTTAAGAGCCTTACATTCTGTCCAACAATGTAAGACAACTGAGTAGGGAGTGGGGTCGTACTCGAAGAGAATGTACTCAGGCACCTGAAGAAGATAAGAAAGAAGAGAATTGAGTACTAATTACTCGGCAAGTCTTCCCCGACTATTGGGTATACACCTGATTTTCAAATTAAAGCTATTTGGTTAAGTCTACTCACACTGTGGCAGGCCTAAAAAGGGTCCTTAGCTTTTAGGGTGTTAACTTCTTTTAGTTATTACCTATTATTCTAGATTATGTCTACCCTACAACAAACATAATAAACACTTTGTAGAAATCATTTCTTAACAAAATTGTTTTTTTTCTTAACTACGATGTTAGTCGCAATCAAGCTCTTACACCTGGTAAGCCCAGCGATTTAAATCGATTTTATACACTCAAGAATAATACTCAAACACCAATCATATGTGTGTACGACGACTCCACATATGATAGTCTACACATTCATTGTCTCCTAGTTGGAACCACCTCACCAAACCTAGGTATACAATCCTATTGATACCTACCCGTCTCCCTCCTTCCTAGTTGGTCTCGTATAGTTCCAACTCTTAGGTACAATGTATGAGAGATTTATCGGAGCCCGTGACGAGGACGACAAGTGAATGAGACGCGTTCAAAGGCCGAAAGCATGGCCAAACATCGAACAGCCTTATGCGACATAGGTAGGTTCAGGATCCAGTCCATGTTCATTAATTATCCACAATTGTCAATATCTAGAAGCATAACTGACCCTACCCAATGTCTTCAATTAACATCTCAAGAAACTTTATTTTCCAGAATCTAACTATTTCATATAAGAATAAATGTTGGAATAAGGATAATTCATGCACTAGGGTTCCATTCAACTCCTAGATCTAATGCACATACATAATATTCAGATTACAATGCATAAGCATAGAGGAGGATGCACCAGGGCTTGCCTGGGTTAAGAGAGTTGGAATCAAAAGTGATTTCAAAGGTCTCCTCTTCAGGACTGTGGATGGCTCTTGAACTCCGGCTTCGGGGTTTTCAGAGATAAGGGTTTCAGAGGATTAACCAACAGGAGACGAAGAAGTTATCGTGCCTAAATGGACGATATGCAAAAGTTTTAGTATGAGGATGATCAACCTGTTGAATAAAAAAATTCTGGAATTTTCTTAATAGAGAAGGTGGGGCACTGGAATTATAATTCAGGCCTCAATTTAAACTATGGAATTTCTCAAAATTTCCAAAGTAATTTAACATTTCAAATTTTGAGGAATAAATAAGATGAAAAGTTAAAAGTAAATGAATAAAATTTATGAAATTAATTATTTAATAATAAAGTAATTATTTTTGAAATAAGAGATATTATTTATTTCCTTTTAAAAAATTAACTTAAGGTATTAATTAATTAACATGATTAAGAAAAAAAGTTCTTTTAATTAAGTAGTATATTAATCATCCTTCCTAGTTATTTAAAAGGAACTAAATAAATTAAAAAAATAAATATAAATAAATAAATAAAAGAAATGAAAAATAAAGAAATCTAAATTTAAAAGAAATGAGCCACTTCCCGTTATTTTAGCCCAAGAAATAGGCCAGCAGCCTGCTAACCCTGGGCACTGCCTGGCCCAACCGGCTTTGCCCACTTGGGCCTTTGCTCATGGCGCGGCCCTGGCCAGGGCAGGGTGGCCAGGCGCGTAGCGCGCTAGCGGCGGCGGCCAATCGCGCGGCGAAGGGCATAGCCCTCACCGGCAGGTGACCTAGCGCACGCGGCGCCCCTCTCCCTCCCTCATCCTCCTTCTCCCCTCTGAGGTCGGTTGCGTGCAGTGGCGGAGCAAGAACGGCGGCGCGTCGGGCGCACCGCGTGGAACACGGTGGCGACCCGCGTTCCCGACGGCTCCAAACCGCGCTGATGGCCGAGGATACCTCTGAGAAGTGCGTGCGGCGTTGAGTTATCGAACGCACGAGGTAGGGAGCTTTGGGAGCTCGTGCCGGTGGGGAATCGAAGAGGCGGGTGGCGGCATAGCCGTCGTCGCCATAGACGAGGCGAGCTCGCCTCGAGCTAATCTTCGACGAGGATTAGCTTGACAGCGAGAGGTGGAGTAGGCGGAGTGTTTCCCACCTTCCGGTGGTGGGCAATGGTGCCGAAGCAAGGGGCGACAGTGAGGAGTGCGCAGGCGGTGGCGTGGCAGTAGTGCAAGGCTGAGGTAGGCGATGGGGCTAGGGCTTGAGGTGGTGATGGCTAGGGAAGGTGTGCGGGGCTTAAATAGTGCTCAAAGGCGGCGGCAGATGAGCTCGGCAGGTAAGGACGGCGGATAGGAGCGGTCGACGACGGCAGTGGACTCCTCCTCCCTATCGCTATGGGGAAAAAGACCGGCGGCGGGGAGGGCGCGCCTGTGGGCCGGCCCAGGTGGCGACAGGGCATGATGCCAGCGCCGGCCCACAGCTTCGGCCGGGCAGCCCACGTGAGGCACGCAGCGCCCACGGGCCAAAAAGCTGGGTGGGCTGCAGCGACTTGTGGGCCGCCGTTTCCCCCCTGTTTTGTATTTCCCCTTTTCCATTTTTTTTATCTTTTATCCTTTAAAATTGTATATATATACATGTATTTGTGCAATCATCTATTCCTCAAAAATAATTTTCACCCAAAGTCAAAATAAGAAGTGTATTTTACTCCTTTATCTTGAATTTGTCCTTGAATTAGAATATTTAAAATAGTTATCTCTCAAATTTAACTGAAAACAATTTAAATCTAATTGGAAAAAAAAACAAATCATGGCATGATTAAAATGCTTAATTAAAGTCTAAAATATAGAATATCACAAATAACATGCTAGAACATCCTAAGATTGCACCTACATTACCATGCTAGGGTTAGAAATTCCCAATACACAATGTTCATGAGAGCTCCATGGTCTCCATGAATTTCCATGAACACACCAATGTAGCTCATCCCACCCACGAAATCGGGCTTACCTAGGATGGAGGAAGTGCTTTGAGCAGCCCCCAAGTGAAGGAAATAGAAGGGGAGAGAGATCGGGCCACGAGCTCTTTCTTGACCTAGAGAGAGAAAATCCCTGGGAGAGAGGGGGGTTAGGATTTCCCACCATGGAAACGTAAGGATTGAGGGAGGATCACCTAGAGGAGAGGGGTGACAGCTTCCAAGGTCTCCAATGGCCTCCAATGGCAGATCTTGGGGGAGGAGCTTGGGGGAGGACCCTTCTTCCACCTTGGGTTTGAGAGAGAAAGACAGGAGGCAGAATAGAGTGGATGGGTACAAGAAAACACCCTCCCTGGGGTTTTCGGGGTGAAAGGGGGACACTTGCCCCCCGTGCATGTGCGCCAGCGCACGGATTCGGTGCCAGCACGACCTTCGCGGACAGTCCTTACTTACGATGCGGACAGTCCGCCGTTCTAATTTTAGTCGGGGTCAGGGACGGTCCAGCAAACTATTGGTTCGACACAAACGAGCTGTGGACAGTCTGGACTTATGTCCCGGACAGTCCGCCGTAGCGAGGCATAGCCTCACTAGGGACTTAGCCAACTCTGGACGATAAAAAGGCATGAACTGCGGACAGTCTGCCCTACGGGGCCGGACGGTTCGCCGTAGAAGGTCAAAAATCAATGGATTCTAACTTGTCTTAGGTCGATTCCCAGACACAACTGCGGACAGTCCGCCACCAGGGCTCGGAGAGTCCGCACTTCACCGGCTAGCGAGAAACAGCAGTCAGCTGGTTCTGATGATTTCCCAGTTCCAGGGCCGGACAGTCCATAGTTAACATTGCCAGAAATCAAGTTATCCTGTCCTCACACCAAGAATTCAAGTCTAGTTTCTTTCCAAGCAACCTAAACAAGATTTTAAACATACAAAGATGAATGGAATGATGCATATGTATACTTTAATCAAAATTAGCCAACTTACGCCGTTACACGTCAGTCCTCTCCGCCGACGCGGGCAGCCACGACCAGCTTAATGGCGAGCAGCAGATGATGAGAAAATCGTGTTCCGACAGCAGCAGTGGCGGCAGCCTTATTGGTCCCTACTTCGACGAGCTGTGCGCCGCGACCAACCGCAGCAACAGCATCCATGGGCATGGGCTTGGCATGGAGGCCTTCGTCTTTGGAAGCTTCCCGTTGCAGGAAGATCATCACAAGGCACTGCTAATGCTGGCCTCCGGTACTGAACAATACAACACCGCCGCCTCCTGCAGTTATGATGAGGCGAAGACGTTGGTTAGCCTGTCAGGCGGCGCCAATGGTGCTGGTGGTACAGGCAGCAGCAGCTTCATCTACGACAGTAGCTACAACGAGGTCGAGGAGACAGCAACGACAACGAGTGCTAGTGCAGCAAGAGACCTACATGGCGGTTCCTACGTTAATTAATCACAAATGAAACAACGTACTGTTCGTACGTTACGTACAATGTAAGGGCACCGTGGTGCAGGACGAGCCAGCTACTCCGATCCGTGTGTGCCGACCTTACGTATAGTACGGAGTAGTTAATGTGGTGTCGCCAATTAATTACATGCATTATTAGGCTGATGCTAATTAACGAAGATTGGAAACCAAACATGTTGCGGCGATCGATGTCAGCTCATCACCTTTATCTCGTCGTGGGCTCTTGTGTGAAATTTTATCAGTGTTATACCCACAAAGGATTGCATGCATGATTGTTATTAGCAAAATAAAATTATTAAAAGAAATCAATATGGATTGATAGTGAATGTTGACATAGTTTCTCTTTAATTAGTGGACAGTGGCCATTGCGATGGCATAGCTTGATGCAGGGCTAGGCCGGCATAATCCGAGACCCTGTGTGTAATTCTAAATTAGGGGCTATATCTCTAGTAAAAAATAAAATAAAATAATAATGTATATGTTATAATGGTTTACATAGCAATTGAAAAAGAAGCATACATATTCAACTCTTTGTTGTATAATATTTATTTAAACAACATCATTCTTTTGGTATTCCTTCAAATGAATTTTTCAATGATATGCTCATATTCAATATTGTCGAACATTTCGCTCTCAAGTGATATCTGCCCCAAATCAGTAAGTTTCGGCTGTAACATTGTAGAACACAAATACAACTTCAATACCTTCAATTCAGAAAAGCTTCGTTCTGCTGATGCTACAGCCTCTGGAATGGTCAATAGAACACTATATGCAATACTTGAATTAGGAACAGAATTGTGTCGCTTCAGAAACATCAAAATTTCCAAAGTCCCATATTTTCTTTTGGAATGAAATTTTAGAGAAACTTCAACTCTGCAAACAATTCATTGGCATCAATATCAACTTTTTCATCATTTTTTAGGGCACCCTCCAAATGATCACAAGAGGACTTTAGGCTATCATTATCCAAAGACTACAATGTTTCAGAAGTAAATAAAAAACCAAACATTTTTTGATAACCTTGGTATTGTTCAAATCTCCTTGAAAGTGAGGAAATTGCTTGATCAATTTAGGTATGAAATAGCTTATTCTAAATGACTCCTCCACAGACTGCGTGGCAACATTTGGGGCACCAGGGTTCTCTTCAAAGTGTCTCTTTCTTTTGATTTCCCGTCTTTTACAAAATGATGTACCAATATCCAACACAAATGCAATGCCTTTGGCTGTCTCTAGTGTAGTTCTAGAAGAAAGAAATCAGCCCTTGAACTTTCTTAGTAGCAACATCAATAAGCATATCTTTTAATTGCAGTTGTTTGCGTACTAAATTAACAGCATACAACACCTCATACCAAATAACTATTGCCACTATAAATTCATAGTCTCCAAGCTCACTATTTGCTAGGCCTTTAGCTTCGCTACTTGTGAGGAATCTGGGGTTCAACTTGATATCTGTCTCGCAACTTCTCAAGGAAGGGTTCATGGTTCATTTCAAGGAGGGTGTGTGTTGTGTGCTTGATGTGAAGGAAACCCTTGTTTGTTCACTTTTACCCTATGCGCAGGTTTTTAAGGATGACCTTTCATCCGTTTCTAGCCCTCCTTGCTGTTTGGTCGATTGTCCTTCTGCAGACATTTAGAAGTGGCATAGGAGGCTTGGTCACTTAAGCTTTGATCTGCTTGTCAGGTTGAGTTCAGTAGGCCTAATCCGAGGATTGCCTAAATTGAAAGCTACGAAGGATTTAGTGTGCCACCCCTATCGTCATGGCAAGATGGTTGCTGCTACTCATACACCTATCAATCAGGTGATGACCACTTACCTTGGCGAGCTACTCCATATGGATACAGTAGGTCCTGCTAGGGTAGAACTGGTTAGTAGGAAGTGGTATGTGCTTGTTATTGTGGACGACTTTTCTCGCTTCTTGTGGGTGTTTTTCATGGAATTTAAGGATGAGGCTTTCAGCTTTGTTCTTGATCTGTACTGAAGTTGAGAAATGAGAATCATAATCCATGAGAGTGATTCATAGTAACAATGGCGGTGAGTTTAGAAACACTCATTTTGAAAACATCTACAGTGACCTAGGTCTCAAGCACTAGTTCTCTTCTCCATATACCGCACCACAGAAAGGTGTTGTGGAACGCAAGAACCGCACATTCATTGAGATGGCACGGATGATGCTCGATGAGCACAGGGCTATAAGGAGCTTTTGGGCTGAGGCACTGAATACGGCCTGTTACATTGCCAACTGGATTTTTCCTGCGAGCTTTCTTAGGGAAGACCTCATATGAGATTCGGTTTGGTAGGTAGCCCAGCGTCACGAATTTTGCAAACGTTTGATTGCTAGTGTTTTGTGCTTAGGAAGGCGGGTCATATGGATAAGTTTGAGTCTCACTACCTGGATGGTTTCTTTCTAGAGTACGCCTCGAGCTCTAGGGCTTTTTGAGTGTGGATCATAGAGACCAAACAGGTAGTCAAGACTTTTGAGGTTTCTTTTGATGAAACTATGCCTTGCACAACCCCTGTCCTTTGAGTTTCAGGTGATGATGAAGAAGGCACCCCCACCTTTGAAGATGTGGAAGGTAGAATAGATGCTGGTGATGCAGGAGTCACTGCACCCATAGCAACTCCTGCCCCCTCTGCGACGAGCTCAGATGATGAAGGTGGACCTTTGCCTATAGCTTCCACTTTGCTCCCCCAAGCACAAGCTCACGCAGAGGATGAAGGGAGGTGACATTCGAGATCCACCCTTCTCGGTAGGTCCAGTGGGATCACCCTCTGCACAGGATCATTGGTGATTTGCATGAGAGGACTTTGAGGTCCCAGACAGGTTCTATCACTGTCTTTTTACATTATGCATTTGTTGCCACCTTTGAGCCCAAGGATGTTAGACATGCTTTTATCTTATGATAATTGTATTAATGCCATGCATGAGGAGTTAGAAAGTTTAGAGAGGAATGAGGTTAGGGTTTTGGTAGAGCCGCCGCCGCAATGCAATCCTATTGGTACAACATAGGTTTTCAAAAATAAACAAGGTGGGGATGGCATTGTTGTGTGGAACAATGCTAGACTTGTGGCTTAGGATTTTTGCCAAAAGGAGGGGATAGACTATGTTTGCTCTAGTTGCAAGCCTGGAGGCTATACGTATCTTGTTAGCCTTTGCAGCTTCTAAGGGTTTCAAGCTTTATCAAATGGATGTGAAGTCTATTTTTCTAAATGGTTTCATCCAAGAATAAGTTTATGTGAAACAATCCCCTGCCTTTGAAAATTCAAAACATTCTAACCATGTTTACAAATTGCAAAAATCCCTTTATGGTTTGAAACAAGCCATATGTATCCTCTTAGCCTCTGCAGCTTCTAAGGGTTTCAACCTTTATCAATTGTCTGTGAAGTCTAGTTTTCTAAATGGTTTCATCCAAGAAGAAGTTTATGTGAAACAACCCCCTGGCTTTGAAAATTCAAAACACTCTAACCATGTTTACAAATTGCAAAAATCCCTTTATGGATTGAAACAATCCCCTAGAGCCTAGTATGATAGATTGAAAACCTTCTTGATAGGAAAGAGTCTCAAAATGGGGAGTGTTGATAAGACCTTGTTTCTCTCGAAGCATGGTAGTGATCTTCTTGTTGTCCAGATATACGTTGATGATATCATCTTTGGTGGCTCTTCTCACTCTCTTGTTACCAAGTTTTCTAAGATGATGTCGAAGGAGTTTGAGATGAGTATGATGGGAGAGCTCCAATTCATTCTTGGACTTCAAATCAAGCAAACATAGGAAGTCACCTTTGTCGACCTAGCCAAGTACACAAAGGATTTGCTAAAGAAGTACAACTTGGAGGACACTTGAAGCCAATGTCTACATTGATGAGCTCCTCGGTGGCTTTGGACAAGGATGAAGATGGTGTTATTGTGATCAAGGAGTACCAAGGGATGATTAGGTCACTACTATACATGATAGCGACGAGGCCTGATATATAGTTCGCTGTGTGTCAGTGTGCACCCTACCTGTCCTTAGCTAGAGAGTCACATCTTCAAGCAGTGAAACACATCTTCAGGTACCTCACTTACAGTCCTAAGTTTGGTCTGTGGTTCTCGTCTTGTTTGACACTCTTTCTAAGTGGGTATTGAATGCTGACTTTGGTGGGTGTCGGATTGATCGCAAGTCAATTTTCAGGACATTGTCAATTTCTTGGTTCTTCCCTTGTGTCCTAGGTCCTCTAGCTAATAATCAAGCGTAGCCCAATCCACCACACGAGCCAAGTTTGTAGCCATTGCTCTAAATTTCTATGGATGAAATCTGCTTTGAGAGACTTTGGGTTGACCTATGGGACAGTGCCACTATACTATGATAGCACTAGTACCATTAGGGTTGGAAAGAACCCTAGTCTCCATTCCAAAACCAAGCACATTGAGGTGAGGTTCCACTTCCTGAGGGACAACTATGAAAAGGGTGAGATTGACTTAGTCCATGTCGGAACTAAGAACTAGCTAGCCGATAACCTAACCAAACCCCTTGAGCAGAAAATGTTTGATGGCTTCCGATGGGAGTTCGGCATTTGTTACCCTTTTTAGTTGGGGGTAACTTTGTAGTAGTTTAGGTTATGTTTTTCTTCTTCTTTGCATCTTTTGCATTATGTATCATATCATGCATTGCATTCATGTAACACATGCATTTTTCACTTACACTAGCACTAGAGCTCATTTGGAATGACATGTTAGTACTTGCTTGTGCTAGATTGTATAGTAGCTTGCTTGATCATGGTTGGCTAAGCTCTCTTGGATCTACTGAATACTCTTTGTGAGCTAAGTCACTTTTATTTCCTGAAAATCAAAACCATGATCACCACGTGACTTGGCTGCCTAGCATGTGTAGGAGTGTTGAATGCTATCCTATCTTTTCATACCTGGATATGCTAGTTGTGTGCCTTTGCTAAATTTTTGCCTAAGCTTTCAAGACACTTTGCTTAATCTGAAATCTAAAATGAAATATACACAAGTGGTGTTTGTTGTGCTAATTGAAAAGATCCAAGTGTGTTTACTTGTCACATTGACTCAATTCGAGATAGCTTGCCTTTGCACCTTGGCAAGAACGTGGACTAAGTTGTGAATGATCAAAACCTTGTCTTAAGCTTCTAACCCTAGAACCTAGGCTTTTCATTGGTTGGTAAGAAGTGAAATGAAAAATGAATAATCCCTGGCACTAAAACTAGAACTTCCTCTTATCTAAAAGTGGTTAAATCTGTAAAATGCAAGTCTTTAAAATGCTTATGGCTATTATATATGCTTTGGTTGAGAGTAGCACACCTTGTATGTATTGGTAGCATCTTGTTGTCCATGCCTACCATGCTAGGTGCTATTCATGTTGGTGATGCTTTATTTTCAACAACTCTAAAAAACATGCTTGCTCCTAATTTGTATAAGATAGATTCATTCAAGCTTGTTGAATGCTTCCTTGCCCTCACGTGCTCTTATGCTAGAACCTGTGAATGCTAGCTTTACATCCCTTCTGAGCTTGTACTTGCTTCACTCCTTACATTTCATGGTATATTTTTGAGGGGGCATTGTCATGGTCAGGGGCGTATCTCTTTAGACCTTAATGTGTCCATTGTCAACAAGGGGGAGAAATAGTTGGGAGAAATAGAGTTTTGGACATCGAGGGAGAGATCTAGTTGATGGGGATCTTTGCATTCATATTGCATTTGTTAGGATGCAGTTTCGGGTGGAGTTTGAGTTTGTAGCATGCTCTTGCATCAGTGCATTGAGCCTTTCGCCTCCTTCTAGAGGAGCTGATGCTTTGACCAAGCATGACTATGTTGAGCCAGTCTGCCTCTTTCTTGAGGGGTCTTTCTTTAGTTTGATCGACCTGCATTGAGCGGTTCCCCTTTTCTTAGGGGTCCTAATGGAGATGTGCCCTACGCAGCAATTTCTAGGTCCGACTCTGAGTCGCTATCGGCTCTGGCATGAGCCGATGCTGAGTCCGATTAGGACTCGACCTACCTAGTCTAGTCTAGAAGCTTGCATATGGTATGCGCAGTTGGACCTCTACCGAGACTCGGATACTTGATCCGCTAGCAATTAGAATCCTAATGGGCCTTTATGAGGTAAAACCCATTAGTGAATGACTATATATGTGCATGAGCAGGCATGGATTAGGGTATCAGTTGTGTACATGAGCCATTGCAGAAAAGGTTCTACAAAACCCTAGTTGTGCCCTGGTCCAACCTCTCAAGATCCTCCGCCAAGTTCGTGGTGCCTAGCACGCCAGAATTCGGCGTCACCTTCTCGCACATGTGGATATTGTAGAGGGGTTGCTATGACTACTACGCTGATCAACCGACTAGTTTTGAGTGTGGCTAAGTGGTTCTAGATCGAGATTGGCTGGAGGCATCGGCATCGGCATCGGCTCTTCTCAACGACAACCACTCGGTGCGCTCAACTCGACACTCGGCCGCCTCGACTCGTCTTCCGCTGCACTATGCATCTAGTAGTAACGATGTATGATCCCTTGCTTGTACGAGTTTCTATATTTACGTGGTATAGGAAAATCATTTTCATGCTATGGTAGCCCACCCTGTAACCCTACAGTGGTATCAGAGCCGATCAAACGTAGATTTTTGATCTAGATCGTTGTAATAGATTGGATCTATTACGGTAATAGAGTGGATCTATTGCGGCTCCATGGTAACAGATTGGATCTGTTATAGGCTCTATGCATTAATCCATTGGATGGATTGATGGTAACAGATTGGATCTATTACAGGCTATCTACAATGGTTCATTGGATAAGCCGATGCGATGTACATGGATGAAACCATGCACTTGTCTTGATTGGATCAACTCGATGAGTTTTCATAGATTCGATCTGTGGTCCATAGTTTTTGTTATCACTGCCTATTCTTTCTTGCACTAGATGTGTTAGAATAGATTCCCTTAGAAAAATTCAAGAATTCTTGATGCCCTTCCAATCGCTACACCTTAAGGATTTCGATCGTTGTTTGGTGGGTCTGCCAAAGCAGGGTACCTTCAGCTATCTTAATCAAATAGGGTGGATGTCGGACATCCACATGTACAGGATTGGTTTACTTGATGAGGCTATCAAATTGGATTTGGGTCTTGGGCATGATGTTGGATGTTTCGATATGGGATGTCGCCCAACAAACGAGAGTAACATAGATGTGATTGATAATGGTTGTCTACCGGTTTCGCTAAGTTTCAAGTAGTGATGCCAAAGCTGACTAGATGCTTAGATAAACGTGAATCTCATCCACTATGTGTCAGTCAAAGGGAATATGATTGCAAACATATAGTTGGAGTATCTTTTGTTAAATCATTTAATGAAAGATCTACATAAAACATTGTGATGAATCTTTGCATATTTACTTCATGTTGTAGTTGATCATGGCCACTAATCCTGCTCTGAGTTCTGGCTTTAATTTATGATCTATTCTTGAAAAAGAGAAGTTGTTTGAAACCAACTTTACTAATTGGTATCGAAACTTGAGAATTGTTCTCAAACAAGAGAAAAAGGAATATGTTCTCGAGCAGCCCTATCCTGATGACCTTAGGAGCTAATGCTACCGCAGTTGAACGCAAAGCTCATGAGAAGCACTGCAACGACTCTCTCGATGTTGGCTGTCTCATGCTTGCCGCTATGTCTCTTGAGCTTCAGAAGCAATATGAGGACTCGGATGCCTAAATATGATTGAAGGCCTCTGTGGCATGATTGAGAACCAGGCAAGGGTCGAGAGGTATAACACCTCAAAGGCCTTATTTGGTAGCAAGCTAACTGAGGGGAGTCTAGTCAGCCCTCATGTGATCAAGTGATTGGTCACATCGAGGCACTCGATAGACTTGGTATTGAGCTTGATCCAGAGCTTGTGACGAATGTGATCCTCCAATTTCTGCCTCCTAGCTTTGAGCCATTCACCATGAACTTCCATATGAATGGCTTGGATAAGACATCAACCGAGTTGCATGGGATGGATAAAACTGCCAAGGATAGCATCAAGAAAACCTCAACTCATGTGATGATGGTCCAAAGGGATAGCAAGAAGGGAAAGCGCAAGGGCAAGGGCAAAGGTAAGGCTGAGGATAGGATCCAAAAGCCGAGGCCTGATGCTAAGCCTAAGGTTGGTCCCTCTCTCTCGGATAAGTGCTTCTACTGTGGTGACAGTGGGCATTGGTCGAGGAACTGCCAGAAGTACTTGGAAGACAAGTGCTTCACGTATTAATATTACTGAAATTAATCTTGCAACTTCTTCTAGTGAATCTTGGGTATTTGATACCAGTTCGATGATTCATATCTGCAAATCATTGCAAGGACTAAAACCGACTAGAAGCTTTGAGAAGGGCGAGTTGGACGTGCGCGTCAGCAACGGAGCAAAGGTTGATATGTTGGCAGTCAGCACATATCACTTGTTGCTTCCCTCGAGATTAGTGATGGAGTTAAATAATTTTTATTTTATTCCAGCATTGAGCAAAAACATTATCTCCTCGTCATGTCTAGAGGAGGATGGTTGTTATGAGATAATAATAAAGAACATGTGTTGTTCTATTTATTTGAATAACATGCTTTATGCACATTGTCCATTAGTGAATGGATTGTATGTTTTTGATCTTGAGGATGAGCTGATTCTTAACATTAATGCTAAATGACTCAAGCCGAGTGGTTTGAATCTTGCTTATGTCTGGCATTGTCGCTTAGGTCATATTAACAAGAAACGTGTAGAGAAGCTCCATAGGGATGGACTACTCGACTCATTTGATTATGAATCATTTGAGACATGTGAATCTTGTTTACTTGGCAAGATGACAAAGGCACCCTTCATTGGTCAAGGTGAGAGGGCATCTGAGTTGTTGGCCCTTGTACATACCGATGTATGTGGTCTAATGAGCTTAGTGGCCAGAGGTGGTTTTTCAGTATTTCATTACTTTTACAGAACCACTCGGGAAAGACGATAAAATTCCTGTGATCGGATCGTGGTGGAGAAATCTAAGCCATGAGTTCAATGACCATCTAAAGAATTGTGGAATTGTTCCACAGCTGACTCCACCCGGAACGCCACAGTTGAATGGTGTGTCTGAGAGGAGGAATCGAACCTTGTTGGACATGGTAAGGTCAATGATGAGTCTGACTGATCTTTCGTTGTCCTTTTGCGGTTAGGCTCTTGAAACTCCTGCATTTACACTGAACCGAGTTCCATCAAAGTCTGTGGAGAAGACACCATATGAGATATGGACTAGGAAGAGTCCCACGTTGTCTTTCCTTAAGATTTGGGGTTATGAGGCTTATGTCAAACATTTGACGTCTGATAAGCTTCATCCTAAGTCAGACAAATGCTACTTTGTGGCTATCCTAGGGAAACCAAAGGATATTATTTCTATAACCGGGAGGAAGCAAAAGCGTTTGTTGCTCGGAAAGGTGTCTTTTTGGAGAAAGAGTTTCTCTTGAAAGATGAAACCAATCAGAACTAGGTGCAACTCGAACAGGTTCGACAAAGACTGGAGAATGGTTCTGATCTGACTGCTTTCCAACAGGATGAGTCAAATGTTGAGCACTTTGTTGACACACCATTAGCCCCACGTAGGTCACAGAGGGCACATCGTGCACCTAACCGCTACATGTTCCTCACCATGGGTCGGCATGATGTATTGTTGTTGGACAACGATGAGCCTAAGACTTACAAAGAAGCTATTATGGGACCCGACTTTGAGAAATGGCTGAAGGCCATGCGATCCAAGTTGAAATCAATGGCTGGAAATCAGGTTTGGAACTTGGTCAAGCCACTTGATGAGGTGCGACCTATCGAGTGCTAGTGGGTTTTCAAGAAAAAGATAGACACTGATGGAAATGTTCACATCTATAAAGCATGGCTTGTGGCAGAAGGTTTTCGTCAAACTCAATGTGTTGATTATGACGAAAAATTTTCGCCCATAGCTATGCTAAATTCTATCTAGATCCTCCTAGCAATTGCCGCATATGATGACTACGAGGTGTGGCAAATGGATGTCAAAACGGCCATGACACAGCCCGATGGTTTTGTCGATCCAAAGAACGCTGGGAAGGTATGCAAGCTTTTGAAGACTATTTATGGACTCAAGCAAGCATCTCAGATTTGGAATCTGCGTTCTAATGAAGTGGTCAAAGGGTTTGGTTTCATCAAGAACGTAGAAGAACCTTGTGTATACAAGAAGGTTAGTGGGAGCGCACTTGTCTTTATGGTCTTATATGTAGATGACATATTGTTGATTGGAAATGACATTCCTATGTTGGAAGCTGTGAAGGACTCATTGAGAAAGAGTTTCTCGATGAAGGACGAGCAACTTACATCTTGGGCATAAAGATTTATAGAGATAGGTCTAAGTGCTTAATTGGATTAAGCCAAAGTACATATATTGACAAGGTGTTGAAACAGTTCAGCATGCATGAATCCAAGAAAGGTTTCTTGCCCATGTCACCTGGCACGATCTTGAGCAAGACTCAGTGTCCATCGACTACTGATGAGCAAAAGAGGATGAGTGAGATCCCGTATGCCTCCGCAATCAGATACTTCTTGTATGCCATGATATGTACTCGTCGAGATGTTTCCTTTGCTCTGAGTGTCACGAGAAGATACCAATCTTGTCCAGGTGAAGGTCATTGTATTGCTGTAAAGAATATCCTTAAGTACTTGAGAAGGACTAAGGATGTGTTCCTAGTGTTTAGAGGTGAGGAAGAGCTCGCTGTAAAGGGTTACACCGATGCTGGTTTCCAAACAGACAAAGATGACAGTAGATCACAAGCCAGATTCGTATTCTGCCTCAATGGTGGAGCTATTTGTTGGAAGAGTTCCAAGCAAGATACGGTTGCTGATTCCAAGCCAAGTATATTGCAGCTTCAAAAGCAGCAAAGGAGGAAGTTTGGATCAAAATGTTTGCTTCTGAGTTGGGTGCTGTTCCGAGTGCTTCATGCCTATTGGACCTTTATTGTGATATCGGTGCCATTGCACAAGCTAAGGAACCTAAGTCACACAAAAAGTTCAATCATATACTCAGGAAATGTCACTTGATTAGAGAAATAATTGATAGAGGTGATGTGAAGATATGTAAAGTGCACTCGTACCTAAATGTAGCCGATCGATTAACGAAGCCTCTCCCACAATCCAAATTTGAGGCACATACGACTGCAATGGTATTGGATACCTAAGTTGACTCTAGTGTATGTGTGATGAGAATTTGCTATGTTTTATTTCAAATAAATGTTATTCATTTTGTTCCTTGAACATGCTGCTGTAAACAATGGATCAACGAGTGCGTGACTCGTTCATGAGACTCTTGTTTAAATGTTGTGTTTTAAATGGTCCCTAGCCAATAATTTTTATGTGGAATAGTAATGATTTAAGGGCTAGCACATGGATTGATTGATGATCATGTCTTGCAGATCATGAATATTGGATATCAAATCAATGATGTGGATAGATGTTAGAGAACATGGTGTCAGATTGACTCACACTGAGACATTGGTGGGATTGTTATGCTAATATGTGCCATCAAGCATTCTCGAGTGATATACCCGCTAAATGCTTTGACCTGAGATCACCATTGTTTCTCAATGTGTGTAGTGGTGTGCTTAGGGGTTGCCAAACGCTATTCCGTAACTAGTAGTATAAAAGTAACTTTTGGGTGCATTACGAAACATGGATTGGGATGTGAGTGGATCAAGATGGGATTTTCCTCTCCTACATAACAGGAGAGATTGCCTTTGGGCCCCTAGAGGTGGCTGGATTAGAAAATGCATGGCCGTGCTATGTGATTAATGGTTAATCACATTTTGGACTAATGGATAGTCCAGTAACCAACCATTGACTTGTGAAATTAGTCGGACTACATAAACAAGGGTGGCACAAATCTCACCTTGGGTGTGTCTGGCATCGCGTGGCAAAAGGAATTAGAACAAGTTGTATATCAAGGTTCAGTTGATATGATCAATATGCTATCGGGGTTCAACATGTGCTGCTAGGTGCCGATGTTGATGGATTTGCTTGAGAAAGGGTTTTCGCCATGGCCAACTGCATGAGAACCTATAGGGTCACACACTTAAGGGATTGGCGACATCAAGATATTGCCCCTTAGGCAAGTGGGAGATTGATGGAGATGTGCCCCTCACGGCAATTTCCAGGTTTGACTCTGAGTCATATCGGCTCTAGCAAGAGCTGATGCTGAGTCTGATTGGAACTCAACCTACCTGGTCTGGTTCTGAATCTCGCATATGGTATGCGCAGTTGGACCTCTATCGGGACTCGGATACTTGATCCGGTTGCAATTAGAATCCTGATGGGCCTTTACAAGGTAAAGCCCATTAGTGAAGACTATATATGCGCATGATAGGGCACATCTTAGGGTATCGATTGTGTATGTGAGCCATTGAAGAAAAGGTTTCTACAAAACCTTAGCTGTGCCCTGGTCCAATCTCCCAAGATCCTCCACCAAGTTCGTGGTGCTAGCATGCCAAAACTCGGCGTCGCCTTCCCGCACGTGTGGATACTGTAGAGGCATTGCTACGACTTCTAGGCTGATCAACCAACCAGCTTGGAGGGTGGCCGAGTGGTTCTAGATCGAGATCAACTTGAGGCATCAGCATTGGCTCTTCTCACTGACAACCACTCGGTGCGTGCGACCCGTCACTCAGCTGCCTCGACTTGTCTTCCGCTGCACTGCACGTCTAGTGGTGACGATCTATGATCCCTTGCTTGTATGAGTTTCTATTTTTATGTGGTAGATGAAAATCATTTTTAGGCTATGGTAGCCTACCCCGTAACCCTAAAGGTCCATCTTTGGCTTTCTTTTGTTGCTTCGAACTTTCCTTATTTGCTTGTGTTTGGATTTTCGGCATTTTGAGCAACTTCTTATCTTCTTTGTTTTCAGTTTTACGCTTTTTTCTTCTTTTTGTTCTATTTTAGGTTACTGGTTAAGGGAGTTAACAATGCACTCATCAAGGGGGATATTGAGGTCCAATGGATCGGCCTAATGGCTGTTCTAGTATGATGAGTGATTGTCAACAAGCTAAAGCTCTCCAAAGGACTAGAGGCCCTCCGATGGATTGGAGCAGTTAGATAAAGACCTAGATGGATACAAGCAGAAGACCTCAATGGACCTAGGCATATGCCCTCCGAAGGACTAGGGGCAAAGCTCAGCATTGGTCGGCCATGGGAGTTTGGTATATGGAGAAGCAGAATAGCGATGGCGGTGTAAGTCCTCTGATGGATCTTGAGGCAACTGAAGGTAGGCGCGGCTGTTGTGCTTCAACCCGAGTGCATGGTGCGAAGATGTGGGTGAAAGGCTTTGGTGGCTTCAACTCAAAACCATCACCCAAGTTCAAATGACTTGGTCAGTTGGGCTATGACTCGCCAAGATAGAAGAGATGGGCCAAATCCAGCCGAGATGGAGACTTCCTAAAGTTTCCCTGTTTCTAACTTCAAAACCGAGGGCATGAGCGGATTGGACTACTAGCCATGTGGAGTGCATCAGATGAAGTCGTGGAGAAGAAGAAGATCAACTCTTCATCGTGGTCATCCATCCTAAAATATCTTGTACTCTTTCGTTTCAGCCTTTGAAGGCGTTTCTAGTTGTAGAGGCTTAAGGGGAAAACTGGCAAAACTGCACTAGGGTATAAATAGGCTAAGGGATGGTCATTTAGACCTATCTTGGCTGGTTACGGTTTCCTTGGTAGAGTGATTTCGTCCTCAAGCCTTGAGCTCAAAGTTTAGAGAGGTTAGAGTGAGATTTAGCCTCAAAATCAAGAGGGTAGATGAGGGAGGTTGCTTGGGACGAAATCCTTTGTTGTATTCTGAATCTTGAGACCCCTTTGGGCCATTCAATCGAAGTGATTTCATGCAGACTTGTTTACTTGTCCCCTTCCCTTTTTCCCTTTTGGTTCTTGGTTCTAATCCTTGGCTTTTTGACTGTTTTGTGTTGGCCAAGTTTGGATCCTTCTTGTGCCAATGTTTTAGACTGCTAGGATGTAGTTGGATGTTTTCTTGCAAAATCCTTGGAACTACGAGCAGCCCCAAAATATTTCGTTCTTGCCATGTGAGCTTCACTTCGAGGAAAGTTAGATCTATGGGGAAATATTTAGGCTTAGGCCTTGATCTTGGGAAAAGCTCATCCAGGAATTCGACAAGGTCCCTACAAAGTTTGGAGTTCATTTGGGCAAGATTTGGTTTTGTTCTTGTGGATGCATGGGCTATTTCTCTCCTCAAGCTACCTTTCTGTGTGCACCGGATAGTCCTGTGCAAGACTATCGGACCGTCCAGTGGTGAACTGTGGACTATCCGCACTTCAAGGTAATGAGAGGGCGAAGTTTACGAGGCTCAGCCACTTGGGTTTTTTGAACATTGGACTGTCTGGTGCTCAACCACCAGAACATCTAGTGCTCATTAGGGGTCGAAAAATCCCTGTGCCTAGTTCGTCCAATGTGTGTGTCGGACCGTCTGGTGTTGAACCACCGCGCCGTTTAGTGTTGCTATCAGACAGTTTGGTGCTCAACCAATGGACAATGTGCCGTGCTTTTTCTTCAGCTGTTTTGCTCTAGTTTCTCTACACCGGACCATCTGGTGTGTAACCACCGGACATTCCGGCGTGTGTTGCTGGGAGTTGGTTTTTGCTGTTTGGCTCATTTTGTGTTGGTTTCTTTGGGTGTTTGAGTGAGTACTTCTGCTTTGTATTTGGTGTATATCTGTTAAGTGGATGGTGCCGGATACGCGTGTTCTTTGGTTCAAGTCGTGTCGGGGTTTGAATTTGAGTTTTCAGGTGCTCCTATTGACCCCCTCTAGTCAGAGTCTTCAGTCCTACATCCTACCCTCTCTTGAAGTTTTGTGTTTGAGGCAAGATTGCAACTTCCAAAACCTAAGAAAACCCTAATTTTTAACAAAGAGATGCACTAATGGTAGCAGCCCTCTCTATTACTTATACTACATGACATTCTACTTGGCCATTTTGCAAACAGCCCCCTAATATATAGACTATTAACACTAAAACACCTTGAGAGGCTAGAAAAGACACAGTATAACTCGATGGACGAACATGCACTACAGGAAAAGAAACATCTTTCATCGGGCCACAATAAATTTTGTTGGTCATCGGAGCAACTGTGAAAAACTAGTTACACTTTCGTCGAGCACCTGTAGATAATAAATTTCAAGGAACATGTTTTGTCGAGCACCTATAGATGATACATATGAGAATAGGCCTCCGAAATAAATTTTACATCATATTGTTTTGACTTTTTCCGTTACATTGCGAGCGAAATTTAGGGTGGTATCAGTTGGGTTCAAAAGATTATATTTTCACCTTTCTCGCAACATATAGAATGTCAAAATTGGAGGCAGTAAGTGACATAGGCATCCGTTTTCACATGGGCTACTCATGCAGTTCAAATCAGGCTCGCGAATAAATTTCACATCATATTGTTTCGACGTTTTCCGTTAACTGTGATCAAATTTTAGGGTGGTGTCAGTTGGGTTGGAAAGTTATCATTTTAGCTATCCATCGATATATAGAACATCGAAAACGGAGACTGTATGTGACCTAGGCGCCCTTTTTCGTGTGGGTTGCTCCTGCATTCTAAATTGGGTCATGAATAGTATACATTTCAAACGAACGGAGCCCACATGTAAGGTATGTGAGGTTGGATCACATAATCACTCCATTTTTTATTGTTAGGTAGTTGAAAACAGAGTCCATATACGACCTGAGTGTCGTTTTTGTGTGGGCTGCTCCTGCAGTCCGAATCGGGTCGTGAATAAACTAAATTTCAAATGAACAGGGTCCACATGTAAAGTATGTGAAGTTGGACCACAGAATCACTACATCTTTTATTATTAAACTAGCGTAGATGTACATGCAACACGCACGTGTCATGAGATATATATGGTCAGACAATAGAAAAGAAGAAAAGTGAATTGAAAGAAAGGAGATCCAATTGATATCCATCGTTCCTCGTTCATTCTAAGACAAGAAAATTATCCAACTGAAGGATGGAAACAGTTTTTCTATTGGTTTTAAACCATTTCCTACCCTTTCGCACCCTTACCAATGTGAGGGGTACACTAAAACCATCATATTTAAAAAATATTTTCTAAAAACACATTTCTTTTTATAGTGTAGATGTAGATGTAGAAAAAGAGATATGCATACAGACAGCCATCTCCACCTCACTATCCAGTACATTTACAGTCATATATGTTAGGAATAAATGAGACATTGTCGCGGTGTATGTGCCCGAGCACCGAGGGCGAGGTGCGCCATGGACGTGGTGGACACACTATGCGCGATAGTGTCAAGTCGTGTTTGAGTCATAGGGCCATGCGTGTGTGCAGTGGCCGTGTCAGGTAGGTGTAGATCACCGAGGTGAGTTCGGTGCAAGTGGGTTGAGCACGAGAGGACGAGCCAGTGTGCGAGTCCGCGTCGGGTCCGTCTAGGCGGCGATAAGGTCACGGAGGACCGGGTCTCGTGGAGGCCGTTGGACGCATGACTTTGGAGTAGCGCGCAAGATGGTAGGAGAAGGTATGGTGCTCTGCGCCAGAGGATCGCGCGGGTCATGGGAAATTCCGTCAGGAAAGCGGGCGACGCGCATGGACGCGGTGGCCGGTGAGCACGATCATGACAGGCCGAGCGGTGGGATCCGAGGTCGTATGCTGTGTACCTGGGTATAAAGCCCCTTGTAACCCCACCATTGTGTGCGCCCTAAGCTCAATCAAATGCCAAGAGACAAGGCCAAGGTTTTGGCCGTAGTGTTCGCCGGAATTGAGTGTGTCTATTGTTCATCTTCTTCCTCCATCCGTCGAGCTAATTGGTAAGTGTGAGAGCTGGCCGGCATTCGTGAGCATGTGTGAGAGTAGAGCAGAGGCAAGGGGCCCAACAAGTGGCATTAGTGCCTAGGAGGGGCAGGAGAATGTCGAATTCGCTGGATACACCGTAGTTCGACGAGAGTTCTAGTGGCGGAGCTATCGCCGCGGAGCATGCAGTCGCTGGTGCCATGGAGCTCCCACTCCTAACCAGGGGCAACTACCAAGTGGTCCCTGGTCATGAAAGTGAGCCTAGAGGCACTTGGCTTGTGGCACGCAGTAGAGACCGACAAGGTGGAGAGGCGCGACTGACCGCGTGGCGCTCGCTGCGATCCTACGCGGCGTGCCCTCCGAGCTCAAGGTGGTGCTAGCCGTCAAGCCGACAGTGAAGGAAGCATGGGCGGCCATGAAGACGATGTGGGTCGGCGAGGCCCGTGTCAAGGCAGCGAACAAGTAGCGGCTCATGAAGGATTTTGAGAACATCTCATTCCGGGATGGTGAGAAGATCGATGATTTCACCGTGCGCATCAACGGTATTGTCGGCGTCCTGCACGAGCTCAGGGAGGAGGTCAAGGACAGCCGCGTGGTGCGCAAGGTGTTGCACTTGGTCCCGAAGGAATGGAAGCAGGTGGCGGTCTCCATTGAAATGCTCCCTGACCTCGACAAGATGACGATAGAGGAGCTCGTTGGGCGGCTGTGCATGGTGGAGCAAGCAGACGACTGAGGAAGAGGTAGCAGCAGTGGACGTCGGGTGCCTTCTTCTCACTGAGGCGCAGTGGGAGGTGCGGCGTTGCCAGCGCGGGAAGGAGCGCGGATGAGGTGGAGATGCGCATCGCGGTGGCAACGACGGAGACGGGCGGCGCGACGGCGGCAATTGTGGCAATGGTAGCCACGCGAACGATGACGATGACGATGACGTGAGCAGCTTGTGCTCGAAGCAGAGCTGACACGGTGGGTGGCCGTGGTGCTTCGAGTGTGGCAGGCGTGGGCACTTTGCTCACCAGTGCCGTGAGCGCAAGGAGAAGAAGGGGACCGCACTACTGGCGGGCGCGAACCATGAGCTAACGCTCCTGTGATGGCGTGTCGGCACTGGCAATCGCGACGGTGGGCAGACGGTGCCATGTCGCGTTTAGGAGGGACAATGTTAGGAATAAACACGACATTGTCGCAGGTGTGTGTGCGTGCGCGCCATGGGTACGGCACACCATGGACGCGGTGGACGCACTAAGCGCAATAGTGTCAAGTTGTGTTCGAGTCATAGGGCCGCGCGTGTGTGCTGTGGCCGTGTCAGATAGGTGTAGATATCCGAGGTGAGTCCGGTGCACGCGGGATGAGCATGGGAGGATGAGCCAGCGTGCAAGTCCGCGTTGGGTCCATCCGGGCGGCGACGTGGTTGCGGAGGACCGAGTCTCGTGGAGGCCATTGGACGCATGACGTTGGAGTCGTTGGAGTAGCACGCAAGATGGTAGGAGAAGGTGTGGTGCTCGTGCGCCAGAGGATCGCGCGGGTCATGGGAAATTCCATCAGGAACGCAGGCGATGCGGGTGGACGCGGTGGCCGGTGAGCGCGATCATGGCGGGCCGAGCGGTGGGATCCAAGGTAGTGTGATGTGTACCTGGGTATAAGGACCCTTGTAATCCCACCATTGTGTGCGACCTGAGCTCAATCGAATGCCAAGATACAAGGCCATTGTTTTGGCCACGCCGTTCGCCGGAATTGAGTGTGTCTACTATTCATCTTCTTCCTCCGTCCGCCGAGCAAATTCGTGAGCGCGAGAGCTGGCCGGCGTTCGTCAGCGTGTGCGAGAGTTAGAGGAGAAGCAAGGGGCCCAACAAGTGGCATCAGAGCCTAGGAGGGGCAGGAGGATGTCGAGTTCGCTGGATACACTGAAGTTCGACAAGAGTTCTAGCGGCACAGCTATCGCCGCGGAGCGTGCAGTCGCCAACGCCGTGGAGCTCCCACTCCTGACCAGGGGAAACTACCATGAGTGGTCCCTGGTCATCAAAGTTTGCCTAGAGGCGCTCGGCTTGTGGTACGTAGTAGAGACCGACGAGGTGGAGAGGCACGAAGACCGCATGGCGCTCGCCGCGATCCTGCGCGGCGTGCCCTTCGAGCTCAAAGCAGTGCTGGCCGTGAAGACGATGTGGGTCGGCAAGGACCGCGTCAAGGCGGCGAACAACCAGCGGCTCATGAAGGATTTTGAGAATATCTCTGTTCTGGGATGGTGAGAAGATCGATGATTTTGCCGTGTGCATCAATGGTATTGTCGGCAGCCTACGCGAGCTCGGGAAGTAGATCAAGGACAGCCGCGTGGTGCGCAAGGTGCTGCGCGTGGTCCCAAAGGAATGGAAGCAGGTGGCGGTCTCCATTGAAATGCTCCTTGACCTCGACAAGATGTCGATGGAGGAGCTCGTTGGGCGGCTGCGCATGGCGGAGCAAGCCGACGATGAGGAAGAGGTAGTAGCTGCAGACGTCGGGCGCCTTCTCACTGAGGCGCAGTGGAAGGCGCTGTGTCGCCGGCGCGGGAAGGAGCACGGACAGGGTGGAGACGCGCGTCGCGGGGGCAACAAATGGAGACGGGCGGCATGACCGGCAATCGTGGCAACGGCAGCCACGCGAACGACGACGATGGAAGCGACCACGACTGATGACGCAAGCAGCTTGTGCTCGAGGCGGAGCCGACGCGGCGGGCGGCCAGCAGTGCTTCGAGTGCAGCAAGCGTGGGCACTTTGCGCGCAAGGTGGTAGGAGAAGGTATGGTGCTCGTGCACCAGAGGATCGTGCGGGTCATGTGAAATTCCGTCGGGAACGCAGGCTACGCGCGTGGACGCGGTGGCCGGTGAATGCGATCATGGCGGGCCGAGCGGAGGGACCTGAGGTCGTGTGCTGTGTACCCGGGTATAAAGCCCCTTGTAACCCCACCATTGTGTGCGCCCTGAGCTCAATGGAATGCCAAGATACAAGGCCAAGGTTTTGGCCGCGGCGTCGCCGGACTTGAGTGTGTCTACTGTTCATCTTCTTTCACCGTCCGCCGAGCAAATTCGTGAGCGCGAGAGCTGGCCGGCGTTCGTGAGCGTGTGCGAGAGTTAGAGCAGAGGCAAAGGGGCCCGACAGTATATACGTACGTGCACCGTTCAATTGCAAACCGGTAGAGGTCGATGAAATAGTTTAGCTTACCATAACTCCATGAGGAGAGGTTGAGAGAACCGGCAAGAGGCAACGAAGCTGTAGCTAAGGCACAGAGAGGCGCGAGGACTCGAGGAGGCTCCGGTTTGCTGCTGGTGCCGCGGCAGCTGGGTCTGATCCGGTGACGTCTTCGTCCATGATATGCGCTGCCTGGAGAGCGGTGCGGTGTTTCGTGGTAGTGCCGACGCTGCAGCTGGCCGTGTACATCTGCGCCGCTATGTCGCTGATGCTCTTCTTGGAGCGCCTCTACATGGCGGCCGTGGTCGCCGGGCTCTGGCTGCACCGGCGCCGGAAGCGGCCCCGCCCTCAGCGCGTGCAAGACGATGCCGACGCTGACGCCGACGACCTGGTGGCCGCCGAGGACCACTGCTGCCCCATGGTCCTAATCCAGATCCCCATGTTCAACGAGAGACAGGTGAGCGATCGATGTTGGGTGCTTGATTATTATTATCGCATGCAACTCGCATTTTTGGCCTTTTTCATTATTACTACTAGTATATTGCCACTGAATTAATGCCTGGGTAACGCTCACCGCTCGAGTGGTATCTTCTCTATATGATATAGCACTATGTTCTCACAGTAGTATAGTATAAGTACGCCGTAGTTAGTTTCAAAAAAAAGTACTCCTACGCCGTAGTTATATGTGTTTTCCTTGTTTGTTTGTACTACTGCTAGCTAGTTAGCGCGCAACCGCTCATCGAGTCTGCATGCGAAACAACCACAATAAATCGAACCGAGCGGTCGATCTGTCCGTGCATGGCATGATCGTCGATCACGCCCCAACACAAAGCGTGTGCTGCATGATATATACATGCAGTAGGTTGTTGCTGCATGCACTTCAATCTATTTCTCATTAATGTAAAAGCTAAAGCAATGTCTACTACAAGTACGTACTTTATTAAAAATATTTTTCTTTACTTGCACGCGTTTGCTTTTTTTTCTTTTCTTTGTAGTACCCGTTAGAAACCGTGTTTAAGTACACTGAATTCACTATCGATACTATGAAATCAGCACTATTGACTCAGGTTTAGTACCAGTTATAGAAACCACGGTAGAAACCGGTATCGAAAATTCATAAAAAACTGAAAAATATGTTTTTTTTAGCTCGAACTCAAGAACAATAGCATTATGCTTGAATCAACAACTACACCACAGTCATATCCGACTACATATGGGTTTTTTATTGTAAATATCTTGAAGGTTTTAATACCGGATGGTAAGCCTTAATACGGGTTAGTGTTAAGAACCAGTACTAAAGGTACCTTTTATATCGGTCTTTGTATTTTTCCAATCAGTGCTAAACGATACTTTTTAGTACTGGTTTGTATCGCCAACCGGTATTAATGCCTTTTTAGGGGCTAACACATTTCCAACCGTTATTAAAGATAACAACTGTATCAAGTGCAGATGTTGGCCAATTTCTATGTCAAATTGGAACTCATTCGAAGACCGTATTCTCTAGTAGTGGCCCCATGACCATGTACGTCTAAAGCTATAGAAATAAATGAAGTGGCTACAAGGGTTTGGTTGTTTGCATGATGAATGCATTCTACTATGGGTGAATACGTTTTAAAGCTATTATTTGCTGGGAACAGCTAATGCACGTATGGCTATAAAAACGGTCTTCTGCACGCACACCCTAAATTAGGAAATTTACACATGCAAACTCCCAACTGTATACTCCAAATCAGGAAACTACTCTCTGCTTGCTGGTCCTTCAAGTTTTTTCTCTCCCACATGATTTTCTGCCTAAGCATCAACAAACCGTCTTCATTTCACACAAAGAGGGGAAAAAACGGAAAACATGAACAAGCAAAATATTGCTGGAATCAGTAGGCAATATAGTGATATCCAATAGGCAAGATAATGGTGTCCTCAGGCAAATGTACTAGTATAATTAGGCAAAACGTAAAAATATTGTTTTGCCTAAAGAAAAATAGTATTTTGCCTAATGAAAACAAAAAAATTGCCTAATGATACCTTCAAATTTGCCTAATGAAGGAAAGCGGGAGAGGCAGGCTCCTAGATCCGCACCCACGCCGTGCATGTGGCGAGGAGGCAAGGTCGCCAGTGGCAGGGGCGATGGCAGACTGTGGGGGCAAGGACGGCCGCTGCGCGGTCGGACCTTGGCTGTCGAGGAGCAGGCCTCCCCACCGTGGCTAGGCGAGTCCCTGCTCGAGACCCCCGGGGCTCAAGCCGCAGCAGGCCGCTGACGTGGCCGCGCCTAGGAGAAGCTCGGCATCAGTGACCGGCTCCAGTTCCAAATCCACGCCGCGCGAGTGGGGGAGGCTGCACGGCCGCCTGGCCCGTGCCCTCCTTGCACATCGTAGCCGACAGATATAGGCCGGGGAAGGGCAGGATCCGGCCATGGTTGCTGGGAATCCAATGGAAAGCTCACTGGAGACCTTGCTCCCGGCAACCATGGTGGAGGCGTAGGAGGAGTAGGGCGCGGGGGATGAAGAAGAAAAATGGAGAGGGGGCAAGGAGCTACGGGAGGGTAGGGCCTCAGCTGCCGCCACTGGTCGTTGTTGCCGCCGGGGGACAGCACGGCGGCCTCTGAGGCCGGCTCTCGGTATGCGTCGTCGAGGAGAGAGAAAGGGGATTGGGATGAATGGGTGAACCAAGAGCGAGATAGATGGGCTACAACTGTTGGGTCCGGAGGCCATTTAATTTCGGTGCTTGGCAGCCCGCGTGGCGAGTGTGCATACAACTAGGCAAAAACACGCACGTATGTAATAAAGTCTTTTATACAACTGGAGCAGTCTTTTATACAACTGGAGCAGTGAAAGACTGAAAGTTAGAATAAATCAGGCAGGCAGGGGCGGATCCATCATCAGGTCGCCGGCCTCGAATCCCAGCTACCCAGGGGCAGACCATGAAGTCCTTCCGAAGCTCCGCTAAACTTTCTAGAGCATGAATAGAAATGAGAGAAGAAAAATATAAGTTAAAGAAAAGAAAGTAGCGTAAGATCATCTTTAGCAGGTTGCGTGTCATATCCACTCTTCACTATTACTATTCCAACCACCTTCCACACTGTATACGGTAGCGATACAGTGTCGTTTTATACTATATATATATATATATATATATATATACGTATATAGATGTAGAAGGTCCTTTTACACGACCACTGCAGATGGTCTAATCAGCTCCATTGGTATAAAAATAGAAAGTAGCGTAGCCGGTACGAGCTACACGTTAATCCTAGATCTGACACTAATTGCATTGCGGGAGTCGTGCAATGAGTTAGATTTATATTTGGACTGAAAGTTCGAGATAGCTAACCTTGTTTTCTTTCCTGGCTCCTGAGATGCATAGATTAATTAGTAGTGCCATTTTTGTTTTCATGATAATAAAATGCGCTCCCATGCATAGGTGTATCGGCTCTCGATCGGAGCGGCGTGCGGCTTGTCCTGGCCATCTGACAGGCTTGTGATTCAAGTCCTGGATGACTCAACGGACCCGGGCATCAGGGAGCTGGTGGAGTTAGAGTGCGCGCGCTGGGCTGGCAAGGGCGTGCGCATCTGTTACGAGAACCGCAGCAACCGCAACGGGTACAAGGCCGGCGCCATGCGCGAGGGCCTCCGGAAGCCCTACGCCCGGGACTGCGAGTTCGTTGCCATCTTCGACGCCGATTTCCAGCCGGACTCCGACTTCCTCCTCCGCACGGTGCCGCTGCTGCAGTGCGACCCCGGCGTGGCGCTGGTCCAGGCCCGTTGGCGCTTCGTCAACGCCGACGACTGCCTCCTCACGCGTATCCAGGAGATGTCCCTCAACTACCACTTCGCCGTGGAGCAGGAGGTGGGCTCCGCCTGCCACGCCTTCTTCGGCTTCAACGGCACGGCCGGCGTGTGGCGCGTCGCGGCGCTGGCGGACGCGGGCGGCTGGAAGGAGCGCACCACCGTGGAGGACATGGACCTGGCGGTGCGCGCCAGCCTGCGCGGCTGGCGCTTCGTCTACGCGGGCGACCTGGACGTGCGCAACGAGCTGCCCAGCACCTTCAGCGCGTACCGCTACCAGCAGCACCGATGGTCCTGCGGGCCCGCCAACCTGCTCCGCAAGGTGCTCCCGGAGATCCTCCGCAGCGAACGCGTGTCGCCGTGGAAGAAGCTGCACCTCATCTACGCCTTCTTCTTCGTCCGCAAGGTCGTGGCGCACCTCGTCACCTTCCTCTTCTACTGCGTCGTCATCCCGGCCTGCGTCCTCGTGCAGGGCGACGTGCGAATGCCCAAGTACGTAGCAATGTACGTGCCGGCAGTCATCACGCTGCTCAACGCCGCCTGCACGCCCAGGTCATGGCACCTGCTCATTTTCTGGATCCTCTTCGAGAACGTCATGTCTATGCACCGCTCCAAGGCCGCCGTCATCGGCCTGCTGGAGGCCAGCCGCGCCAACGAATGGGTCGTCACAGACAAGCTCGGCAGCGGCAAGGCTGCCACGGCGGCAGTGGCGGCGGCGGTCGTGAGGAAGAAGAAGCAGCAAGTGCAGCAGGTGCTCCGAAGCAGCAGATGCCGCTGCAGCACCAGACGGGAGGTGCATGTGCTGGAGCTCGCAATGGGGACGTGCCTGCTCTACTGCGCCGTCTACGACATGGCCTTCTTCGGCCGCGACCACTTCTACATGTACCTGCTCCTGCAGTCGGCGGCCTCCTTTATCGTCGGCTTCGGTTACGTTGGCACCTCAACACTATCCTGATGAGGCGCGCGCCTGACCGAGACCCACCATGCGCAACTGCCAGCCGACGATTCTCTCTGGCTAGGAGACCTTATTATTACCTGATTGTTTGTAGCCTCGTGCAATGGGAACAAATACAATCATGAAAAAATAGGGTTTGCAGCTTGTTTGGTTGGAAGGAATTGATAGGAGGAAATGGAAGTTTTAGAAGATAAATTTAAAAATGTCAGGAATGGAACTTTAAATGAATAACTCCTACAAATTAATTCCCAAGACTGAGGGATGGGAATGTAATCATGTACGAGATTAATACATCTCAACCGTTCATCGTGACTTAAAAATTAACTCCTAGCTAACTTTCTCGTCAATTCCCTGCACAAACCAAACAATGAAACAGTTTTCCATTTTAGCTCCCTTTCTCCGCACAATTGGCACACCTAGCAGCCCGAGTACACCATGAACAACAGTATTCGGTAAGAGACAACACCGTGCGCGAGGTGGTGGTAGGATGGTTTGTGCAGGTGAACATGGAGGCGCAGGGGCAATGGGAAGTAGAAAATTCTCTACGGACCATCGAAAGATAGCGAATTTTTCTCTAAACCCCTGTAAAATTCAGTATAGATGTATAAATCATCAATCTAGGTTTTTAGTTCTCTGCACGCCAATTCGTTATGTTCCGGTAGCTTCCGAAGGCACACAGATCTAACATATTTCCTTATATGTCCATCTTGCCCCTGCGCGTTGGAAGGAGGTGAGGTGGCGGTTCCTCGGTGTTCGGCCCCTGCGCGAGTGTGCCACCTGGGTTGACCTTGTAGTCAGGAAGGATGTGAAGTGGATGCGGTGCTTTGCTCCTGTTCTCCGTGAAAATCAGTACACAACAGATTCAAACTGTTAAATTCTTGTCTGATCGCTAGGTTCGGCAACACGGGAGCTCGTGAGTCCACATCGGTTAAAGTGCCGATGCTCGATGGTCCATGAGATGTATAGATTCAGCATTGATAAACCGCATTCGTAACAAAACAGATATAAAAACCTATCTAATACATGATATAAAAGATCTGCATAGCTAGACCAGCTTCTAACCAGGATCCCCAAACGCATCTATCTAAATAAACGGATACATATTAAGATATGAAAAGATATTAAGATATGAAAAGATACGTTGATCTGCTATCGGCAAGTCGCTGGCACGTGCAGTAGCGGACACGTTATGGATTGTAACAAACAAGTAAGTAATGTAAAACGAGCTACACAAGAATCAATCTAATAACATGAAGCATAGATACATACAGACATCGATACAAGTGCGAGATAAATGATGGATCTCGTACCAAGCGAAGCTTGCTACGAGATTCATAAGGATAAACAATGGATCTCATGCCAAGCTAGGCTTGTTATCAGATTCACCAAGATAAATAATGGGTCTCATGCCAAACTAACCTCACCATAAAAACTGCTTCAGTATGAGGTTCACCATGTGGCTCACGCTCTAATGCACTAACGAATCTGAGAATCATTAGAGCAGCATGAAGATTACCTTGAAAACCTAGTTGGTTTAGGGGTGGCGTTGCGCCGAGAGAGATTGGAGACAACTGCTGTGTATGGAATATTTGTCGTCGGTTTATTACGAAGCATATGGATACATATTTATAGTCTGTAGACTTGGAAGTCAAGTCCGACTCTTTCTATAGCTAAAAACCCTAACTTAACTTGGTCTAATCCCAATTCGACTCGAAAAATAAAAGATACATGGCCCACTAGGCCTTGGAATCAGTCTCTTCCTTGGACAATCAATTGTAGCCCATCAGCCGATCCTTTGTCCGGTAGATCGGCTTGCTCAGCCCATTTAGCTGATCTGGCCCAGCTACCAAGCGGCTAATTTCTGGCATATATACACTTTGCTTTACTTCTATCTCTTGAAAGTGTGGTGTACCTTTCTTTGCATACTTGCTAGGTTTAGGCTGTGGTTACTTTGGTCATTCAAGTCTTGTTATTCTTGCCGGTGCTATAATCCAACCTATATGCTAGGCTCTGGTTAGATCCTCTCCTCTGATCAAGGACAATCTATTGTTACTCGAGCATTGCTCGAGTATGTTTATGCGTACCATCCTCTCCACGCAGATTTTCTTGGTAGCCCCACTCGGTGACAGCGTGTGGTGTACCTATGTATCCCAAGCCCGTTGTTCGGGAGGCCCATAGGTGTTAACTAGGTTCTCTTTCGGTAGCCAACTATCAACCCCCTGGCTCCTCGATAGTGCTAGAATTTCGCTCAACACAAGACCCTGACTTGTTTACTTGAATTTCCTTAGTTCGTCACAATAGAGCCCTTGCAGCCGAATAGAGTAGAGTTTTGGAACTTTATCTCACTCGCTGTCCTCCTAGGCAACTATACCTTTCTTAGGATATCTTTGGTAGTTTATTTCACTTCTTCACAATAGACCTATCTTTTATTGGCTTACCCCTATCTAAATTACTAGTGGTATATTTATTTAAGGTTACAGAGTATTTCATTTGAGTTTATCCAATTATGCTCTCTTGCCTGCGGCTTCCCTGTGGAAATTTACGATACCTTGGAATACTCCGGGTGAAAGGCTATAGCGGTCTCCGTGGGCTTGCGGAGTAAAATCTGTTTAGGCTAAGAGACACCAACACCAGGCACCCTACAAGATGAAACAACGAGCAGCCTTATAAGCTTGGGGGAAGCTTTCTAAGCAAGCATAAGCTTTAAGTTTGTATTTAGTTGCAAGAACTAAGTTTGGGGAAGTGCCACACTAGGTAAGTACCCCAAATCGAATGTTGTGCATTTCACAATCACATCAATTATTCTGCATGCCATGACAACAAAAACATGGTTTATTCCTTTTCTAATCATGTCCATAGAAATTTGCAAAGTATGAAATACCAAAAAGATTTGCTTAAAACCACGAATAAACTAACTCCTGCCCATAATACTAGAGTTTTTTTATGCCCTTTGCCCGAAAGAAATGATGAATAGTTACTCTATTAACTCTTGTAAGTATTTTGTATACAACTTGACTCTCTCCAGCAAAATTTGAACTTATTGGCATGGGTAGTAGTCCTTCCACTAATTCTCATCTTTGTGGGAGCCAGTACTTCCAAACGAAGTCTAGGTTGTTGTGAGAATGTGATATAACCAAAGTTTCAGTTACACCCATTATGACCCTAGTAAGGTGAATTCTCAGAGTTTTTCAAAAACAAAACTGAAGCGAGTTCCTTAGTGGTTTGAAATACCTATCTAGAGCAAAAAGTTTACATGATCGAACCTCTACATATGGTACTTATTGTTGTGTTGAGTTATGTCAAATTTTGAGTCTTTATGAAGTAGTGGCACCTCAAATCCCGATGAATTTTTCCCTTCACAGTTACATTTACATGCTATCCTTCCTATATGATTATGTTTTAATTCACAGCGGATTCAAGCATTCACAGTTACCAGATATTTCACCACCATACCAAAACCATATCAATTATCCACGTACCCATCCACAAATATGGTATTGCAAAGTAAACACTCCACTCATATTGCAGAAACATCCCCAAAGTTCCCTTGCAAAAAAGGCATGGAGCTATTGAAAAAAAAGGAGAGAGGTGAAGAAAAAGAGAAAAAAGGGAGCAAAAGAGAAAAGAAAATGATAGGTCAATGTACTCAAATGCTTCAAAGTTTCAAACAAGGGGATCCTTCAAAATAAGAGTTCTTACCTAGACCATATTCCTCCATAAACAAAATGTTTAGTATGATGGACTCATGTCCAAATACTCTTCCACTTGTGTTGCCCTTTATCACACATTCATCTTCTTCCCTACCATGAGAAAATATCCCATCTCCGTTGATCGGGGTTTACAGTATCACAAACTTTGCTAGGACCAGCTTTTCACTTAACAACATACACACCATAGGCAAGCCTTCTTTTATCCCTGCCTTGAGCTCCACATAAGCCTATAGTCTATAGGGAAAAAGGATGGCCTTAGGCCTTAGTGAGGAATTTCATACTGACTTGAGCGATTCGAGAGTACCATTTAAGGAACTTGGTGTTTTAATTGTGAAATTTTCAAAACCTCCGAGTATGACACCTAGAAAACAGATTGCATTGGGTAAGATTCTACTAAGGTTATTCTGTCTCTCAACCACCAAAGACAAGGTGAGATGCCATGAAGCCCCATAGGTACAGATAAAAAGGTTGGGATACACTTGTGTTGATTTGTCCAAATCATAAACTATAAGCACTAGGTTGTGCACTTAATACTTGGAGGATATTGACAATGATGAACTCTTAATACACCAAGCCTAAGTCATAGCTTTGCTCAAGGACGAGCAACAGATCAAGCTTGGGGGTGTGTTTGTGGTCATTTTTTCCTAATTTCAATTGCCAATTCCTCAATGAATAAAAGGGGTATAAATAAAGATCAATGCATTATTTACTTTGAACTAGTGAATTCTGAGTTTTGGTGGTTTTCTATGTTTCACATGGAGATGCTCAAATTCCATACAAAATAACATCAACTGGAGCAAGAGCAAACT
This sequence comes from Paspalum vaginatum, assembly GCA_030272315.1. Classification (NCBI taxonomy): domain Eukaryota; kingdom Viridiplantae; phylum Streptophyta; class Magnoliopsida; order Poales; family Poaceae; genus Paspalum; species Paspalum vaginatum. The sequence continues at coordinate 28,993,457 of CM059013.1, read as the reverse complement.
TGGGCACAAAAGGGCATGAGAATGGATTGCAAACAATGTACTTTGGTATAAGAAAAGCCCTCAAAAACCATTTGGTGACTTACCCATTCAATGACTTTGGCATTGGACATTCCAATCCTTTGCAAATATCTCATCGAAATAGTCAAAATGGAGTTTTCGTTCACTCAATTTGAAGTTCGGATGTGAAAGTTACAAGCCGTTGCAAGTTCAACAAACATCGTTTACGTGGACTGTGGCCGAGCAGCCTAAGTGTGGGCTGGCCAACCAAGCACTCCCTCCAAATGCCCATACACCTAAGGGACCAAGCCCAAGTCAAGATAAAGGTTGGAAGGGCACCATATGGACCAAGAAATGACTAAGTGCAGGAGAGAGTGCCAACCCGGCCTAGTACTCTCACCATCCAGTCTACTACTATATCCGCCCGGCCTCCCTCTTGGATGCCCAACATAAACTCAAATCAATTGTGGATCGAAGAACCAAAGGTGTGGATCATGGATGGACCCACAAGACACTTTCTCCAACCAATGAGCAACATCTAAGTGGCAACCAGAGATTAAGTCCCTTGCCGCCTGGCTAAGGAATCAGGCTGCTCGCCCACCGACTTAGGCCTTTTGGCACGTGCGCCAATCGAAACAACTGCCACCACCTGAAAGATTGAAGATCTAGCTATGCAAAGCAAGTCGGTGCATCGAAGGGTTAAAAGACCATAGGGCCTCCTCCTATAAATAGAGGCATACACTCCCACTCTGAAGTGTACTTTTTGGTGCCCTTGGCACTGGTCACACTCACTCACTCTCTTCCTTGGGGAGGTACCCCTTCGGGTGGCACTACCCCTTCTACATCAATGCTTCGGTAGGATTTAGACTCAGGCTTTGCATGTTCTGAGGCTGTCTTCAGGAGTTTGGTATGAATTCCTTATATCTTTCTTTCCCTATATGACTTTGAGTTTATTTAATATACTTACTTATTTGAGTACAAACATGTACATTCTTGCCTATGGTATCTCACAATCATAGTATATGAATTTCATTAGACTATATTTAGCATTACTTTGTTTGGTTGTGGTTAATCTTGTCTACTTTCTTGCAGGTTCCTTGGTCACACTATTAGTTAAATCGTAGTTGTCGTGATGCTTCCACTTGGGCAACAAGTGGAGGATATGATCTTCTCAAGTTTACTCTAGAGTCTCACCTTGGTTTGCATATAGTCCCACACATATCTAGGTGGTATGTCCTCTTGGTGACAGCGTGAGTGTACCCTATGTACTTCACCCCAGTTGTCTAGGCTGTTTTGCAGTTGCTATAGCCGATAGCCTATGAAGCCCATTTCTTCTTTCTGAGATCCTAGTACTCTGGACTCTCTAGTGGCTCTCACAGCCTTAGTGGCTGAAGCAATTGAAGATGTCTAGACCAAACCTAAAGTTAGTTGTGGTGGGCAGGCCCGTTGATGGGCAAGTGCGAATAGTGTTACTGCACAGGGCCCCCAAATCTGTGGGGCCTCCTAATTATGTTGCTTTAATTGGCCCATTAGCAAATAGCCTACAGAATAATGCTTCTGCTACCTGTTCAGCGCTTTCAACTAAGCAAGCCACAGCTAAATAACGAGGAATCGAGGATACGCAGTTGAATGTGAGCTCATAAACTTTAGCCCATACTATTTAAACTCTCCATGACGGCTAATGTCAATTCACAGTGTAATTAATGAATTAACTAATTATTAGCCCATACTATTCAAACACCCGTGGCTGATTGTTAGTGAAGTAAACTTTAGCTAGTTAAATTTTAGATATAGCTAAACTTCATGTTTAATGTATTCAAACAAACATTTAGACACCTTTTAAGCACTAGGTGGCAATAGGATGGTAAAAATAAACCAGTTTTTGGGTAAAACACCTCCTCTAAGCACCTCCATTGTGCATACTCTAAGATGGATGATGCTTTTCGGTAGAACATGAGGTTAGCACTATTGTCATTAGTATTTGAGACGAAATAATATATATTTAAGTTATTTGAGCAAGTGAAAGCAACTTTTTATATACTTAGGGCCTCTTATGTATTTCGCTCCTGAGCCCCATATTTCTCGAGACGGCCCTGGTGTTGGGAAGCCATGACCTTTGTAGAGTGACATGTTGGAGCTAGTTTTTTCTTTTGGCTTGTGCTTAGTAAAGGAAAGACCCATTAGGAATTAGATCCATCTCATTGTCCTCCTAGCTTCTCGTTGAGCTATGTATCCTTGTGGAGGGTGTCAGTGCCATTACCATTTCTTTTACCACTTAGAATAGAAGAGTAAACTAACAACATGTTTGATAAGCTAATATATTTATTCCAATGCTTCCTCATGGATAAATATGATACCTTAGAATACTCCCTTGTGAAAGCCACATCGGTGTTCATACGCTTGCAGAGCAAAATCTGTTAGGCTAAGAGACGCCAACAAGTAGCATATATGACTATACAATCAAGAAGTGCATATTGACATAACATTTGCATGGTAGTACTCCTTTCCTGCTCCTAACATATTTATGGTCAATGGGTTCTCTTGAAGTTCCTCAATAGCTAATGCAAATTACAACCTTATACTAGGAAAAGAAAATAAAAAATCTGAGTAAAAATCATAAAAGCTCGAATCAACTCTAAACTACTTATCATTAAATCAATATTGATTTTAGAAAAAAAAAACCCAAATTACTTTTTTCCAAGTGAAATTTGTTCTATTTTGAATATTTAATGATTAATTTAGGTTTAAAAGTTTTCTTGAATATATAAATTTCGTTGTCCAAGGTAAAAATACCAAATAAATTTGGAAAACAATGGGGAAAGACTAAAATTGTGTTTTTTCTATCATTTTTATTTTTTGATTATAGATAACTGTTGATAAAGACCGATAAATTTCAAAAACAAGTTTTGGTCACTGCCATTTCTATTATCACTTTTCATTGAGAGAGTGCAAGCACAAGCAAAAAGCGCGAGTCCCATAAATTCTTTTGAGGCACCCAGGCAGACAATGCAAGTAAGTTCTCACATTCCCTCCATGACTCCCCCACCCAACCCGTCCCCTCCTAGTGCCTGATACAAAACCCATAACATGACTCCCAAACCCGGACATAGAATACTCGATATCTGAATTTGCTTGTTGGTTTTTGGGAGGTCTATCTCATAACACTTGCTAAGAAACAAATAAATGTGATCTCATCCAAGAGGCACCCATTGGAGGCACCTGTTGATGAAGAGATGCAACCGTTCGAAAGGAAGAGAAGAAGATCTAGCGTCATATAGATGAATAGGTGTCTGTCAAATTAAGGTGTCTGTTGCGAATAGTCATGTCCCTCTATGTAATCCTGAAGGGGTGTAAATGCCACCCCTTCACCATGTATAAATACATACAAGAATCAATGGAAAGCTACAAGGAGATTCATTCTCCATTCACTCAATCTTTTACTTTATGATACGTCATTATGCACGTTTGCTCTGCGAGCGCTAATAGCCTACCAGATTTTACTCCGCAAGCATAGAGAGACTGTTGTAGCCTTTCACCCGAGAGTATTCCAAGATATTGTATTTATTTCCACACGAAAGCAATGAGATAGAGATATCAAACTATTATTCAGCCAGTTGTTACCACTCTTTCACGTGAACCGATAGCTAGGAACGATTGACACCAAACACCATGAGATACAAGAGCCAAGCACCATTGGCAAGAAAATAGGTAAAGCTAGGAGGACAACGAGACATGGACTGCGGTACGGTCTTCTATCTCGGCCAGCATACAAGAGCTATCCATGCCATGGGTCAAAAGGATCTCAACAGAGTTATGAACTTTCATCGAGCGAAATTCTAGCGCTCTCGAGGGGCCACCGGGTAGATAGTTGGCCACCGAAGGAGAACTTAGCTAATACCTATGAGCCTCCCAAATGACAGGCCTGGGATACACAAGCACACCACACGCTGTCACCGAGTGGGGCTACCAAGCAAATCTGCGTGGAGAGGATGGCACACTACAAACGTGTTCAAGTGAAGCTTGAACAACAATAGTTCATCCTTGGCCAAAGGAGAGGAACTAACCAGAGCCAAGCATATAGGTTGAATTGTAACACTGGCAAGCATATCAATGATCAATCAATTCTAGTTTAGCACAACTCAGGCTTCAAAATGGTGGACCAAAAGAAAAATGCAACTACACCACTGGAAATACTAACAGAGATGAAGATAAGTGCATAAAGTAGACAGATAAAGAAGTACTTGCACTTGTCAATAATCGGAAAGTAATGCTTAAAGTAAGAAAATAGAGTACATTACCAAAGATTCCGACTGACTCCAAAACTACAGAACTTCTCTAACTCCTAACCAAACACTATTTTCAGAGTGGAGGCACCACCCCTAGGGCACCTCCTAGAGGGGGAGAGAATTACATGGTGAATGGGTACATTTTTGGAGTGGGGGGAGTGCCCCTCTATTTATAGGACGAAGAAGGTCGGTGCGGCGTTGGCCGGGCGGCCACGTGGAATGCCGGCCAGCCAAGTCCTATGGCCAGGCGGCCATCCGATCCACCGCCTTGCTTGATCCTTTGGTTGGTTTTCACTCCCCAAGTTGGTGGCAGTTACATCGGTTGTTGCACGCGTAAAATGGGCTTCCGATGCATGGCCGGGCTGGTCACACTCTATGGCCGAGCGGCCATATGTTGCCTCCTGGTTGGTTGCATGTTGCCTTTTCTAGATTGCTGATGTCACCAATCTTTGTGTGATGGCCTTCCGACGCTTAGATTCATTGGATTCTTGATTGCACGGTTGGATTTGGCTCAACTTGTGTTTCTTTGCATGTAGGTCAAAGGATGTCTTTTGTGACATGGCTGGGCCGCCATCAATGTTGGGCTGAAATGCTGCAGGGGCCAGCCCACCACTAATGATGGCTGGGCAGCCATGTGAGATGGCCAGCTGGCCATGGAGGATGGCTGGGTAGCCATGGGTGATGGCCGGCCGGCCATGCACTTTTGGCCAGCTGCCTCTCACTTGCCGCTCCCCATTTGTTATAATCATTTCCTTCGTTGTTTTGAACGTGACAAGCTCCTGCGTGAAACTTTGCGTCATGGGACCATGTGGTGTGGCCGGGAACCCAAAGTGATGGTCGGGCAACCATGGGTAGTGGCCGGGTGGCCAAGATGGTGGTCATGCGGCCATGGTTGGTGGCCAGGCGGCCATGCAGATGGCCGGCCGGCCATGTAAGGTGCCCAGGCGGCCATGGACCATTCCTCTTAGCATTGTCAATTCTTGCGATGGCCATAACTTTTTCATTCCGACTCCAAATTGAGCAAACCAAAACTCCAATTTGATTACCTCGATGAGATCTTTGCAATGGTTTGGTCCATGAGGGCATTTGAGATACTTCATAGTAATGTTATTTGCAATTCATTCTCAAGGCCTTTTGTCTAAATTCTCTCTTGCTCCAAATGATATTCTTTTGCACAGAATTTGAGCATCTCCTATGCGATACATCGAAAACCACCAAAACTTGTGGAATTTGTCAGTGTTAGGTAAGTAATGCATAGAACTTTATCTATACCCCATTTATTCACCGGATAGTTGGTGGTCGAAATCTTGCAATAACGACCACCAAGACACCCCCAAGCTTGAACTTTTGCTCATCCTCGTGCAAAGCTAAGATTAACGATCAGCGGATCAGGAGTTGCATCAATATAAATGTCCTACAAGTATTAAGTGTACAACCCAACATTCTACCATTATAATTGAACAACCAAGGCATAAGTGTACCCCAACCTTTTTATCCATACATGTGGGGCTTCTAGCTTTTCTTACCTTGTCTTCGGCGGTTGAGAGATAGAACAATCTCAGTAGAGTGTCACCGAATTCTATCTCTTTTCTGGTTCCGTGCTCATAGGGTTTTGAAAATTTTGAAATGAAAGCACTAAGTTCATCATATGGTACCCTCGATCACTCAAGTGTTTTAGATTTCCTCACCAGGCCATTGGCCAAACTTTTCTCTATAAACTAAAGGATTATGTGGAGCTCAAGGTAGGGATAAAGTTGGCTTACCTATGTAATGTATTTTGTTGAGTCAAAGATTGGCCCTAGAAAAGTTGGTGATGCCACTTATCCCGATCAGAGGTGAATGGGTTTGTTTTGTGGATGGATATGGTCTATGGACAAAAACTCCTTATTTGATGAATTGATGAATCCCCTCTTATGACTTTTGAAGCTTTTGAGCACATGGAGCTATCATTTTTTTTCTCTTCTTTTTTTTCTTTTCCTTCTCTCTCTATTTTTTTCTCTCTTTGTTTTTTTTGGTAGCTCCATAGTCTCCTCTTGTAAGGGAACTTTTGGGATGTTGCTGAATACCACTGAGGAACTTTCACATTTTAATTTTCAAAAAGAAAACTCCAAGAATTCACCTTAATAGGATCAATATGGGTTTAACTCAAACTTCAATTATATCATGTCTCACAACAACTTAGACTTGGTTTAGAAGCACTTGCTTCCACAAGGTTAAAGATTAAAGGTAGGATCATGACAAATGCTAATAAGTTTGATTTTCAGGAGATTGTCAAGTTGTATACGAAATACTTACAAGAAATTAATAGAGCAACTATTCATCATTTCCTTTAAGCAAGGGTATAAACTAAGTTCTAGCATTATGGCTAGGAGTTAGTTTATTCATGGTAAAAGCAAATCTTTTTGTTGTTTTCGAATTATGAAAATTTTTATAACTTTTCTTATTCGGGGTAACAAGAAAAAAATTTGGTGTCATGGCAATTTTTAGGATTTAAGATATCCGTTAAATACAAAGCATTCGGGGTACTCACCTGGTGATCGTCCCCCAAGCTTAGTTCTTGCAAGTGATTGCCTAGAAAATGAGCTTCAATGTTACCTGGCATTGTCTTCTACAGGCTTGCTTGTTCCCTGGGTGACGACTATGCTGCTTGTGTTGCTCAGCCTGTGTTAGGCAAATTCGCTTCTCTCTCTACTCTTGTTTTGCCTCCTCTATTTTTAAAATGCCTGTTTGAGCAGTTGTTTTTGACGTTGCTGTTTGGACCAGTTTGTAAAGTATCGGGAGCTCTGATTTGTAGACAAATCAGATATGATGATACTACTCCCGTAGGTGAATGCCTTTTGTTGGATCTCTCGCTCCAACATCAGTGTTTGCCTTAAGTCTGACATTCTTCGCAATTGACACAGTTTCGGTCGCAGCCAGCTGTTTATTAACAAACAGACTCAGTGGAATGATGGAGGTGGCTATTTGTTAGAGTTGACTCCTCTACATCCTTGATAGTTTTCCACCAATATGCAGTTGATGGATGAGAGTTTACTCGTCTGTATCCTCTTGGTGAGGGTGAACGATTTGCCACCTTCTGGGATGGGGTTGCGCCATTTTTTTTTTGCTATCATAGGTGGCTCATTGGCGCCGACCCTGTATAAGTCTCTTGACACACCATTTTTCTACTATCATAGGTGGCTCATTGGCGTGCTGACCCATGTTGCGCCATGCTTATGCTATCATAGGTGGCTCATTGGCGCATTGACTCATGAGTAGAGTAGATCAACTTGACCTCTGGTAAACCACTTTGTCTTGTTGTATGTCTGGCTAGGGGAAGGGAATTAAGGAATGCTCACTCATAGCGTTGTTCCTCCATACTTGGGTGATGTCACTACATAGATCTTATGCCAATTGTACTATAGAGACATCTAGTCTTGTGGTTTTGCAGGACAAACTCTCAAGATGAGAGATGTCTGCTTCCCAAGTGATGTAGAGCATGGTTAATGTCTAGCAGCGCTCAACCGTTGTTGTAGGTTGAATGTTGAAGTCCTTCATTTTAGGGGTTGGCTTAGAGGATGGGTGCCTCTCGGCATATCCTCCCCCAAGCTTGATTCTTGTGGTGTGATGAAACAACCCTTTGTTCGAAGTTTTCATGTTCAGCTTTGTCCTTCATTTTGATTCCAATGGAAGACATTGTCCAATCATTGCACAAAGAGATACTCGAGATCGAGAGTGGATCACGTGATGGCATTTTCGTTCCTCCATTATGATCTCCAGAAACCTCCTTCTACCTTTCCCTACATGTTAGGGATTGACACATGCATTTGTCTACCTAACAAGATCTAGGTTGGGCAACATAGAGGGCTAGCTTAGTTGATCAGGAAAAGCTAACCTAAGATAGCACTAATGGAAGATCTTAAGGCCGTAGGATCTTATCACGTTTCAAGTGCTATCACTTACAAGCATTTTAAAACAACCTCTAAAAAGAGAATGTTGAAAATGGCTGTTAGAGGGGGTTACCTTCATTGACGCTGGAAGTGTCGATGCTAAAAACTCCATCTCGGTAGACAGTAGGTACACCAGGTTCTTGCTCCATGGTTGGTCAATGGGATGTTAATGTAGTGGACATCCTTTAAGCGCTGCTTCGTTGGCTTGAAAATTTTTTGTTGTTCCTCTAGAAGCTTGTCAAATGCCAGACAATTTTCTCTCCCAAGCTGGGTTTCTGCACTGGATGCTGATACCAAAGTTGCTCTATATCATGTTTAATTTGTCTTCTTAGGCTCGATACTTGTCGGTCGTGACACAAGCCACCAGTCGTTGTCTGCCCATGTGCCACACAGCCTTCGACTGCACGTCATGACATCGACGTTCCCACCATGCTTATGGTGATTAATTCTTGTTTGCCTTTGTGGTGCTTAAGGCGGAGATCTACCTGCGATCAGAGGTGTCTATGCTGTTGATGGTCGTTATTTCATGATCTCGACCATCAACTATCCATCAAATGAAGGAAAACATGTGACTTTGTTGGACTAACCCTTTCTACTAATGTGTCCACTAGTTTTGTACAAATATTTGGTTGCAGTTATGAAATACACATGAAACTGAGGTAAAGTGGCATTTAAACAGACTCCAGCAGCCGAATGGCATTGGAGCATGGCTGCCCGGCCATAGGCATGGCTGGCCAGCCATGTCCACGGCCACCTGGCCACCTCTAGTGGCCGCTCGGCCACTCACCAGTAGGGCCTAGGCAGCCAGCATGGCCTGCTCGGCCACATGCATGGCCGCCCAAACACTGACCGAGCCCAAATGCCTCCTCTCCAACGCTGCATGCAAGAACAACATGTGAGGCGTACAAACTCAAGTGTGGGCCAAGTTTCCAACACGTTAAGTACCGGAAGGTCGCCATGTCACTGATCCAACCCATGGATGGGTGAAGTCAACAATCCGTGTGACTTGCATCCAATGGCCAAGGAAGACACACACTCCAAATCCAATGCTCAACGAAGAAACACACCAAGTTAACTGTCAACCGCCATCCAGGAGGCATTCAAGATGTTGGATCACCAAAATCGGCAATCCAATGGCCACCCAGCCACATGCATGGCCGTTCGGCCACCCTTCGGACCCGTTTTGCATGTGCGTCAACTGCTTCAACTGTCAACGGACTTGGGGGAGCATTATCAAGCATCGGATCACCTAGGTCTGTGGATCCTATGGCCGCCCGGCCAAAGGGGTGGCCGCCCGGCCACTGACCTACCCTCCTCACCGACCTAGTGTGCCTACAAATACCGCCCTCACTCAATTGTACTATAAATAGACCCCTAGATCTCACTTGTAAGGTGTGGAGTTGAGTTCAAGTTCTATCTTAGAGTGCTACACTATTCCCTTAGTAGTTAGGATAGTCTTGGGAGTTAGAGTTGAGTCGAGCTTTGCCTCGGAGTCTACGGAGTTATCTTCGAGTCTGTGGTAAAGCGTTGTATCTTTTGGATTCAGATTATCTTCAATATAATCTCAATTATATTTAACTCTAAGTTCTATCTCCTACGAGTGTGGTGTACCTTTCTTTGCACACTTGCTAGGCACAGGTTGTGTTTAACTTTGTTATTCAATTCTTGTTATTCTTGCTGGTGCTTGTTGACGGTCGTTATTGTACTATCTACGACCATCAACTATCCATGAATATGATGGGAAATGCATCAAAGTATGGACAAACCTTTGCTACTAACATATCTCCACGAGTTGTGTTGAAATATTTGAAAGCAGGTGACAAAACATACTAAAACATGGTAAAATGGAGCCAAACCAGGAGGTGACTGGCCACATGGCTAAGTCCCCTGGCCGCCCAGCCCCACCAGAGGCCACCCGGCCCTACCTCCAGGCCGCCCGGCCTAATGAAGTGCCCAATAGGTGGCAACTTTGGCCAGCATGCACACATATGCCTTGTCAACACATCTCCAAGGTGGAATCCACGAAAGTCGCATGCAATCAACCGGAAGGCCTTGCCACATCATTAATCCAGCACTTGGATTGGTGAAGTCAACAATCCTCAACACTTCAGTCCTGTGGCTAAGGAAGAAACACAAGTGAGATCCAATGGTTCGGGAGAATACACAAAGATAACCGCCTTAACCACCATGCAACCGAATTGGGGAGTGAAGAAGGACCACAAGATGAAGTATGGCGGTGGATCCAACGGTTGGCCAGGCCACTCGGCCTGAGGTGAGGCTGCCCGGCCTCCCTACCAGGCCGCGCGGCCTGCCACATGTCCCTTAACCGCCTTACCGACCCTATAAATACCCCCACTCACTTGGTGACTATAAATACCCCCGAGCTCTCACTTGTAAAGTGTGAAAGTTGAGTGAAACACACCATTGTATAGTTTAGTAGCACTAGGATAGTCCTGGGAGTTAGAGTTGAGTTTGAGTCTTTGCCTCAAGGATTCTGGAGTTAGCTTCGAGTCTGGTAAAGCCCTTGTATCTTTCTATCTTTGTACTCTTGCTACTTCAGTATAACATACTTTGTTGCTCTATCCTGTGAGTTATACTTTACTTTATTTCTTACACTTGCCTAGTGTGGTGTACCTTATTTCATACTAGACCAAGGCTTAGGTTTGTGTTGTTCTTGAGTTATCTAAATCTTGCTAGACTTGCCGGTGCTATAGGCTTTCCTTAGGCTCTGATCTAAGGCTAAGTCAGTCCTAACCCTCTGATCAAGGACGGACTTTAGTGATCAAGTTCTCACTTGATCACTAGTTTAGCGTGCCATCTTACCCATGCAGATCTGGTTGGTAGCCCCTCTTGGTGACTGCATTAGGGAGCCTCTGTAATCCAACCCCGTCGTTCGGTAAGCCCGTAGGCGTTAGCCAGTTGTCGTTCAGTTGGCCAACTATCTACCCCCGCGCCTCCTCGGTGTAGTCTGGAATTTCGCTCGATGCAAGATCCTAGTTCATGTTTGTTTAACTCAGTTCAACCGCGAATACTCCCATGCAGTAGTTAAGGAATATAGTTTGGATATCTTAATCTCACTCGTTGTCCTCCCAAGCAACTACCTAGTTGTTTACTGCTTTGGTCAGTGTTTACTCTTCCCACCATACACTATCTTGTTTATCTTACCCCCGTTGTAAGAATAGCTGGTGTTTATCTAAGTTATAGTACTGTTTGATGTTCGAACATATCATTCCACCTATTAGCCCTTGCTTCCCTATGGATTTTTATGATACCTGGAAGACTTTGGGTGAAAAAGCTACAGCGAATCTCCATGCGCTTGCTATAGGTATATTGGATTCATTCACGCAGGCATTTGACAACATGGGATGGCTGGAGTTCTCGAACATCACGGAAGAAGGATCCGTCCTTCTCACACAAGAATTCCTGATGACCCTCCGCTTGGATAGAGGCTCAACAGGTACAACCATTTCTTTCCGTCTATTCAATACTGAGTTCGCTGTTCGTCCGAGGAGGTTCGCCGACCTCCTAGGTTTCGCCTCCAACTGTTTAGTAGGAGATGAGCCCATGGGCTACAGTATGAAAACTTTTTGGACAGATATTTGCAGAGAATATGTTAAGGGGAAGCATAGCACTACCAAAATCCACAACCCTACTCTAAGACTTTTGGCACGCTGGGTCTCACTCGTGGTCTTTCCACGTAGTAAAGTTCGTTGTGCACCCAACGAAGACCTTAAGTGCCTGTACGCTATGTGCAAGAAGAAACCCTATGCACCAATCCTAGACATAGTCCATCATTAGGCAGATATGCCGAGGACCAACACCCCCATAAACATCACCTCTTTTGTCATGCGGATTGCATCCAACCTGGGCCTCTTAGAGAATGCCCAGATTGAATTCATTCCTAATGACTCATCACACATTATTGCGGAGCAGCACTTTATCCAGGCACATTTTATGAAGAGGGATGGTCAGAAGTTAGTCATGACATGGTTTGGGCATAATCTCGAGCAACCGCTTCCCGTGCCGCAGTTCGATATGTACAAAGTTAGAAAACTAACCATGCAGCTCGTTGTGGAGGCACCACACCAAAGCATCAGCGGCATTATGACTAGGGCCCAGCGACGACAAGCAGAACAGCGCCGAAGGGCACAATAGGAAGCAAAGAACAAAAGCAGACCACTCGTGGGCACCCCATACAACCCTGTTGGGCACAGACTCAGAGTTGTCATGACTCCAACGCTATGCCCAACCAGAGCCATGGTACAGTGGCAGCATGGGTGGAGGTGGTTCATACCACCAACCACCATATGCTCCTGAGTACTATGGGGTAGGTTGGTATGACCAAAGGCTATATCAGCAGGTCAATGACATCTACTGAAACACCAACACGATGGGTGAATGGCTTCAAGAACAGAGCGAAAGGCTCCAGAATCTAACCGAAATGGTAGAAGCCGGCTTCATCCATGCTCAGGACTTCCACAGCTACAACTACCAGCACTCCTAGCTTGGTTGAAGCTTGGGGGGATGTTAAACCGACGCAAGCATGCTTCCTTGTGCCCGAACCTCAGAGTAAGGCCCCCATTTCTCGTCCTCATCTTCTCCTATGCAGCAGCAGTACCCGTCCAGCAGAACCAGTAGTCCTACTAGTATCAGCAGCAGTCCTACCAACAGCAGCAGTCCTACTAGCAACACCGGTCCAGCAGCAAGGTAAGTAGTCATAATAATATTTACTTTATTTTGTTTCATATCTATCTAAAAAAAGTGTCAACTAAAATAAACTCCCAACTCTGATATATTACTTTCATATATGGAAATGATGAATAGTTGCTCTATCATGTTCTTGTTTAGTTATCTATGCACAAACTATGCTTAGCTTAATTTCGAGCTTGTGTGTATAAAGTGAAAGCCTGACCTATTACTTTGTGGATGCCATTTGCATAAAGCTTGTCTAAGTTGTTGTGAGAAATGATATGACTAAGTACTAGGCCAGCTCTACATTTTTTTAGTAAGATGAACATCTCACGTTATTTTCTTGAAAAATGAAAATAAAGTTCCCTCATTGGTTTTGAAACACCTACCAGAGCCAAATACACTGAAATATCTGAGCCTAGCTTGTTTAAAGCTACTTAGTGTTGTTTTTAGCTTTGTCAAATTTTGAGTCTCATTGAATGGAATCATCACTGTCTTGTGAATTGTTGGAGCAAAATGCCACCACCACATATGCATTTATCTACCCTGGGTATGCATCCATATATCCCCAAATCAATACCTTTAACCTTACTCCTTCCAAAGAAAAATGAGGTAGGATGTGGAGCCATAAAAAAAAGTAAAGCACGCTAGTCAAGCATGGCAAAAATATGAAAAAGAAAAGCATGCTAGTCAAGCATGGCAAAAAGAGAGAAAAATACAAAAAGGCTCCACATTCATGCCTAGCATACAAAAGAAGGAGAAGGAAAGGAAACAAGGAGATCCATCCATTCACAACCACTAAATAAGCTAAAATGATGAACAAGATTAGCTGATGTAGTACATTTGTTTGTTCCAATCTTTGGCTTTGCAAAATAAACAACCTAAGTAAGCTGAGTTCTTCCACACCCTGAGCTCCACATAAGCCTTAGAATAGGAAGTTCTAGGCCATGCTCTTGGCCTTAATGGTGAGGATACACTTTTGAGCGATCAAGAGTACCTCTGGGAAAACTTGTTTTTACTTTGAAAATCTTCAAAAACACCTAAGATAGAAATCCCAAAAGAAGTGTTCTGAGCTAAGCCTACAACTGAGTCATTCTTTCTCTTAACCGCCCAAGATATGGTAAGTCAAAAAGATGCACCACAGGTATGAGCTAAGGTGGTCAATACTTACACTATGTTTCGAGACCAAAGCATGAGTGTTGGTTATGCATAGCCTCTACTCTTGGACTTTGATATTTGCAGCAACTCCTGATACATAACCCATCTTGGCTTTACTCGAGGACGAGCAAAGGTCTAAGCTTGGGGCGGTGTTGACGGTCGTTATTGCACTATCTACGACCATCAACTATCCATGAATATGAACGGAAATGCATCAATATATGGACAAACCTTTGCTACTAACATATCTCCACGAGTTGTGTTGAAATATTTGAATGCAGGTGACAAAACATACTAAAACATGGTAAAATGGAGCCAAACCAGGAGGTGACTGGCCACAAGGATAAGTCCCCTGGCCGCCTGGCACCAACAGAGGCCGCTCGACCTGATGAAGTGCCCAATTGGTGCCAACTTTTGCCTGCATGCACACACATGCCATGTCAACACATCTCCATGGTGGAATCCACGAAAGTCGCCTGCAATCAACCGAAAGGCCTTGCCACATCATCAATCCAGCACTTGGATTGGTGAAGTCAGCAATCCTCATTACTTCAATCATGCGGCTAAGGAAGAAACACAAGTGAGATCTAATGGTTCGGGAGAAAACACAAAGATAACCGCCATAACCACCATGCAACCAAATTGGGGATTCAAGATGGACCACAAGATGAAGTATGGCGGTGGATCCGACGGTTGGCCAGGCCGCTCGGCCTGAGGTGGGGCCGCCCGACCTCCCTACCAGGACGCCCGCCGTGCCACCTGTCCCTTAACTGCCTTACTGACCCTATAAATACCCCCACTCCCTTGGTGACTATAAATACCCCCGAGCTCTCACTTGTAAAGTGTGGAAGTTGAGTGAAACACACCATTGTCTAGTTTAGTAGCACTAGGATAGTCCTGGGAGTTAGAGTTGAGTCTGAGTCTTTGCCTCAGGGATTCTGGAGTTAGCTTCGAGTCTGGTAAAGCTCTTGTATCTTTCTATCTTTGTACTCTTGCTACTTCTGTATAACATACTTTGTTGCTCTATCCTGTGAGTTATACTTTACTTTATTTCTTACACTTGCCTAGTGTGGTGTACCTTATTTCATACTAGACCAAGGCTTCGGTTTGTGTTGTTCTTGAGTTATCTAAATCTTGCTAGACTTGCCGGTGCTATAGGCTTTCCTTAGGCTCTGATCTAAGGCTAAATCAGTCCTAACCCTCTGATCAAGGACGGACTTTAGTGATCAAGTTCTCACTTGATCACTAGTTTAGCGTGCCATCTTACCCATGCAGATCTGGTTGGTAGCCCCTCTTGGTGACTGCATTAGGGAGCCTCTGTAATCCAACCTTGTCATTCGGTAAGCCCGTAGGCATTAGCCAATTGTCGTTCGGTTGGCTAACTATCTACCCCCACGCCTCCTCGGTGTAGTCTGGAATTTTGCTCGACGCAAGATCCTAGTTCGTGTTTGTTTAACTCAGTTCAACCGCGAATACTCCTATGCAGTAGTTAAGGAATATAGTTTGGATATCTTAATCTCACTCGTTGTCCTCCTAGGCAACTACCTAGTTGTTTACTGCTTTGGTCAGTGTTTACCCTTCCCACCATACAATATCTTGTTTATCTTACCCCCGTTGTAAGAATAGCTGGTGTTTATCTAAGTTATAGTACTATTTGAAGTTCAAACATATCATTCCACCTATTAGCCCTTGCTTCCCTGTGGATTTTTATGATACCTAGAATACTCTGGGTGAAAAAGCTACAACGAATCTCCGTGCGCTTGCGGAGTAAAATCTGTTATGCTAAGAGACGTCAATAGTGCTATATCTCAACCCTAGACTTAGATGCTAGCCTCTAGCTAAATCCTCTCCTCTGATCAAGGGAGGTCTATCGTTGTTCAAGCTTCGCTTGAACACGTTTATAGCATGCCATCCTCTCCACGCAGCTTTGCTTGGTAACCCCACTCGGTGACAGCCTATGGTGTGCCTTTGTAGTCCAAGCCCGTCGTTTGGGAGGCCTATAGGTGTTAGCTGGACTCTCCTTCAGGACCAACTATCTACCCCTGGTACCTTCGAGACTCTAGAATTTCGCTCGACGCAAGACCCTGGCTTGTTAATTGAGTTTCTTAGTTAGTCACGGATAACCTTTGCAGCCGATTAGAAATAGAGTTTGGTGACTTTATCTCACTCGTTGTCCTCCTAGGCAACTATACCTTTCTACGGATATCTTTGATAGGCTTATCATCCCACCATACACCTATCTTTGTCACGTTTACCCCTGTTAATACTAGTTGGTATAATTTATCTAAGTTTATAGTTATTTTGACTTGAGTATATTCATTTACACTCTCTCACCTGCCGCTTCCCTGTGGAAATTTACGATACTTAGAATACTCTGAGTGAAAGGCTACAGCGGTCTCCGTGCGCTTGCAGAGTAAAACCTGTTAAGGCTAAGAGACGCCAACAAGCTTTTCTAGTGCCGTTGCCGGGGAAGCAATAGGCAGAGAGATAATTGATATCTCATTTCGAACCCTGTATACTTGATAAGTTTACTGCTAGTTGTTAGCAGGCTCACTTTGCTCTGTTGCTTCGTTGTGGTTGCAACAGAGAGGTGTATGACCGGTTTTGACCTACCGGAAAACTACCACAATAATCTAGAGTCACTCCTCAGGAGAGTCTGTCCAAAGACTATCCACGGGCAAAGACATGTGCCAAGGGAGCTGGAACCAAGCACTTCTACCTGTACTCCAGTTACCACCACCATGGCTGAGAAGACCATTCATGAGTTCTTCATCCCCTTGAGCAATAACATACCTACGGGACCTGAAGTTCAAGTGGGGGAGAACTTCAAACTCAAGCCAGGGGTGATTCACATGGTTCAAGCTATCCCTTTCTGCGGACTAGCTATGGAAGATACCAACAATCACTTGCAATAGTTTTTGGAGATCTGCAGCATGTTCAACATGAAAGGAGCATCACCGGACGCCGTCAAACTTCATCTCTTCCCTTTCTTTCTTGTTGGGAAGGCAAAACAGTTCTTCTACATCAACCGTGCGACACTAACAACTTGGAACGCATGTTATGATGCATTTCTTGCGAAAGTATTTCCCACTTGGGAAAACTAACGCGTTGAGGAACAAAATATCGAGCTTCCAACAGCTCACTGATGAAAATGTGGTGGAGGCCAGGGAAAGACTCTAGGAGTATATCGCAGCCTGCTCCCACCATGGCATGCAAGAGTGGCTGATTATTCAGAGCTTCTTCCATGGGCTTCACCATTCAGCACAAGAACATCTGGATGCAGCCGCTGGAGGATCCTTCCTATCCTTGAGCATCACTGCGACCAAATGGCTAATTGAAAAAATGGCCACCAATCAAGGATGGAGAGAAGAGAGGTCTAGCACCCGATCCCGTGGCGTCCATCAGATCGAGACCACTGACATGCTCACTGCTAAGATGGACCTGCTGTTGAAAAAGCTAAATGATACTCCAGTAGCTGTTCTGGTCTAGGCCCTTGATACCCATATGACTTGCGAAGTCTATGGGAACACAGGGCACTCGGGGGACAGCTGCCCCGAGACGTGACCCGAAGATGCAAACTTCATATGGAACAACAACTTCAACAATGGGAATCGTCCTCAGCTAGGAGGGAGTACATGACCATATCTGCCCTTTCTCTGGACAAGGTAACTCTTCAGGGAATTCACAGCAGTTTCCTAAAAATAACTTTGATCAGAAAGCTGTGAATGATAGCATTAGTAAAGAGTTCCATGATAATGATAGAATGTTTGAATCTATTTCTCTGCAAATGGAAACTTTGAATGTGCTATGGAAAACCAACTTAGCTTCAACAAAATGTTGGAAACCTAAATAGCTCAGTTGGCTACTGCCTTACCTAACCCAAATGCGAGTATGTTGCCTAGGCAACCTGAGGCTCCTCCCAAGGAGCACATAAATGTAGTAACCGCTAGGGGTAGAAAGTCCACACAGGATCCCCCGTCTCATAGTCATGCAGGTAAAGAGCAGAAGAAGAAAACCAACTCCGAAGACAAGGTTGCAGAGGAAGATACACCTAGGGAAGGAGGAGAAGCCAGTATCTAAGCATCTACCCCATGAGTTCTATGATACTACGGTGTTGCCATTCCCTCCACAAAACAAGAAGGCTGCCGCTGATGAACAATATAGTAAGTTTGTTGAGGTCATTAAGATGCTTTATGTCAACATACCCCTGCTAGATGCTATGCAGGTACCGACATATGCTAAGTACTTAAAGGACATCCTCAACTACAAGAAACCCCTACCGTCAATGGAAATAGTGCATTTGACAGAAGAGTGTAGCACAGCTATACTCAAGAAAAGGACCCTAGGAGCCCCACCATCTCATGCTCGATTGGAACCCTAGCATTTTGACCAAGCATTGTGCGATCTTGGAGCCCGTGTCAGTGTGATGCCCAAGGTTATCTTCAATAAACTGAATCACGCCGCACTAGCCCCACAGCTTGTGTCTGCAGCTCACAGATCAATCCATTCACTACCCCGAACGAATCGTGGAGAACGTTCTAGTGAAAACCCAGAATTTCCTCATCCCGGTGGATTTTGTGGTACTATACATTCAGATTGACTCAAACACACCGCTCATCCTTGGGCAACCATTTCTGAGCACCGTGGAAGCAATCATCGACGTCGGGGAAGGAAAGGTCCACCTCAACATAAATGGCAAGAAGGAGACATTCGCCTTCAAGCCAAAAGTTGAGCATTGCAATAAGGTGCACACTTTCAAGTGCCTAGGCACAAAAGAATGCACCCAAGGTCAAGATCGGAACCAACAAGCCAAACTCGAAAGTTGACAGCCTCGTTACATCTATGCTGAATAAATTAAAAAGCGAGGCCGACATCCAACAAAGAGAGTATGAAGCTGCCACGAAAAGCAGACAAGTGTGACAACAAGAGAAGAGGCACGACAAGCCCGGTCACGCAAGAGGAGGCAAAGCTCCTGAAAACAAGGTCGGCGCCGAGAGCTAGTTGCATACATTAAGGCGACGCAGTGGTAATGAAGCACAAAGAAAGGAAGACCTTAACTTTGGTGCTTACATAACCCCGAGAGGTAAGCAATGGTCTGCCCTCACCAATAGGTAAGTTGGCATTATCATTCGATTGCATGTTTATTTTCCACGAATTTTAAGTTCCCCCACTGCATGTTTAAATTTATGCTTTGCATAGTTTATATTTTCGTGCATTTATCTTTTCCATCTTTACAATATCGAAAAAAAAGAGAAAAAAATTGAGTGGTCAGGCCGACCACAAGCCAAGGCCGGCCGACCACCCCTCTCCCCTCTTTTTCTCTTCCTCTCTCCCTTTCCCCTTCTCTTTTCTTTCTTTCTCCTTTCTTTCTCTTTTTACCTTTCCTTTACCTTCTCCCGAGACAAAGCAAACGAAGGGGGCAGCAAAATCATGGCCGCCCGGAAGCCCCCATGGCCGGCCGGCCTAGGTAGTGGCCGCCCGGCCCCCACTAGTGGCCGCCCAGCCTCTTTTTTCTTCCCTTGCTAATCACTGACCACCCTCTCTTCTCACAAAAATAAAGGCGCAAGGAGCAATAGACTTGGCCGCTCGGCCTATCTAAAGTGGCTGCCCGACCCCTACTCTCCCCCTCTCTTCACTTTCTCGCAAATCAAAGTGCAACAAGGGCACAATGATGGAAGGCCGACCAGCATAATGGCCACCCGGTCTAATGATGTGGCCGCCCAGCCCCCTCTTCCCTACTGCACCTCACTCACACACTCAGATGGCTGCCCGGCAAGCCATCATGGCCGCACGGCCATAGGCACCGGCCGGCCGGCCACCTCTCTGCTCATGTTTCGCCTATAAAAAGCACCCCTTCTACTTCCTTCCGTGCACCACCAGCAGCAAGCTGCAATCTCCCTTCTCCCTCTCTTAATCTCTCGCTTAGTAGTTTAATTAAGCTCTCTTTTGCTTGGCCAAAATAATGCTCGAATAAAATTTGGCTAGCCAAATAAATTCAGCTACTAATCACTCTTTTGGCAAGAATGAGAAAGGCTTGTGGAGGTGTTACGCCCCGCAAGAACAACTAACCCCTAACGCTAATATTATTTTGTCGTTTTTGTAGTTGTGGTTGTGTTGGTGTTTGCAGGATCAGGTGCGCACCAAAAAGAGCAAGGAATGCCATCAGTAGGGCGGGACAGCACATCCGTTTCTCAATGTCCACCAGCTCACTAGGGTGGAACTCACGAACGGTGTCCGACAGAGGATCCTCCAGTGCTGGACCACCGGAGGAGGAAGGCAACGTCATCCAACAACCGCCCCGTGCTGCTGCTCTACTCCCACATCCAGATGTGTGATCACGATGAAGCCGACCTGCTGGAGCACCTCCACTCAAAGTCCTTCAGCCTCACCAATTACTTCGACAAAACCCTCATGACCAGCATAGGTATGCTTGACGAATTTGAAGAGGTGTTTAATACTGTGGGCTAGGGAAGGTTTGCTGATATCTTTGAGGAAGGCATAGTACTCCTTACAAAGGAGTTTCTTATGACCCTCCGCATAGAGACACCACGTTCGGACACGACCATCCACTTCAGACTCTTCAACACTGGGCATGAGCTGACCCTCTGTCAGTTTAGCAATGCTCTCGGGTTCTCACCAAGCTCCTCCCTAGCAGCTGAACCCACTGGCTTTCACTCCCAAGAGTTATGGAAAGCTCTAGCTAGGGATGATGCTCCTAGGAAGAAGAGCATCACGAAAATCAAAAATCCCACCATGCGTTTCATGGCCCGATGGATTGGCATGATAGTCCTCCCCTGAGATGACACGTGTTGTGTGACCGTAGAGGACTTAAAAATCATCTACGCTATGTGGAGGAGGCAGCAGTATGCACCTGTACTTAGCATTCTGCAACACTGGCTAAAACTAGTTCGTGACGAAAGCTCCATTACAATCATGTCATTTGTGACGAGGATTGCATCTAAATTAGGGGTACTGTCAAATGCCCAAGTGGCATACCTACCCTCAGACACAGCGAACTTAGTTACCAAGAGCCACTTCATCCAAGTGCACTTTTGGTGCAAGGAACCCAGGGGGACCTTTGCCACCCGGCCTGTGTCTGGGTTTCCTGGCCAGTTTCTGGGTCCAATTGGCACCAACTTCGACGTGCATGCACACACATGCCACGTCAACACATCTCCAAGGTGGAATCCACGGAAAGCCGCATGCAACCAACCGGAAGGCCTTGCCACATCATTGATCCATCACTTGGATTGGTGAAGTCAGCAATCCTCAACACTTCAATCCTGCGGCTAAGAAAGAAACACAAGTGAGATCCAATGGTTCGGGAGAAAACATAAAGATAACCGCCTTAACCACCATGCAACCAACTTGTGGAGTGAAGATGGACCACAAGATGAAGTATGGCGGTGGATCCGACGGTTGGCCAGGCCGCTCGGCCTGAGGTAGGGCCGCCCGGCCTCCCTACCAGGGCGCCCGCTGTGCCACCTGTCCCTTAACTGCCTTACTGACCCTATAAATACCCCCACTCCCTTGGTGACTATAAATACCCCCGAGCTCTCACTTGTAAAGTGTGGAAGTTGAGTGAAACACACCATTGTCTTGTTTAGTAGCACTAGGATAGTCCTAGGAGTTAGAGTTGAGTCTGAGTCTTTGCCTCAGGGATTCCGAAGTTAGCTTCGAGTCCGATAAAGCTATTGTATCTTTCTATCTTTGTACTATTGCTACATCAGTATAACATACTTTGTTGCTCTATCCTTTGAGTTATACTTTACTTTATTTCTTACACTTGCCTAGTGTGGTGTACCTTATTGCATACTAGACTAAGGCTTAGGTTTGTGTTGTTCTTGGGTTATCTAAATCTTGCTAGACTTGCCAGTGCTATAGGCTTTCCTTAGGCTCTGATCTAATGCTAAGTCAGTTCTAACCCTCTAATCAAGGATGAACTTTAGTGATAGCGTGCCATCTTACCAACGCAGATCTGGTTGGTAGCCCATCTTGGTGACTGCATTAGGGAGCCTCTGTAATCCGACCGTGTCATTAGGTAAGCCCGTAGGCGTTAGCCAGTTGTCAGTTCGGTTGGCCAACTATCTACCCCTGCGCCTCCTCGGTGTTAGTCTGGAATTTCGCTCGACAGCAAGATCCTAGTTCATGTTTGTTTAACTCAGTTCAACCGCGAATACTCCTATGTAGTAGTTAAGATATATAGTTTGGATATCTTAATCTCACTCGTTGTCCTCCCATGCAAGTACCTAGTTGTTTACTAGCTTTGGTCACTATTTACTCTTTCCACCATACACTATCTTATTTATCTTACCCCCGTTGTAAGAATAGCTGGTGTTTATCTAAGTTATAGTACTGTTTGAACTTCGAACATATCATTCCACCTATTAGCCCTTGCTTCCCTGTGGATTTTTATGATACCTGGAATACTCTGGGAGAAATAGCTACAGAGAATCTCCGTGCGCTTGCGGAGTAAAATCTGTTATGCTTAAGAGACGTCAACACCATCTCTCCAACTTACTCAAATCCACGGTCTTAAAAAAACGGGTTGTATTTTCGAAACATCACCGGGATTTTGTGTCTCCATGAAACTTGAGAGATCCAACTAGCTCAGGAATCACGGTTCATGAACTAGCACAGAACGTCACTACCAAAGTCTACACAGAGCTCATTAATTTGACACATTGTTAAATAAAAAGAAGCTAATACAACCTAAGCACCACGCTTAATTTGTAAATTAGTCTCTGGGCACACACATGGCCCAAGCTATGTTTTTATGAAAAAATGTGCTGCACTGTAACCTTTAGGTAGCATGAAAAATATGATCAAGATTTACTCAACAGATGGAGCAAAATTGAAGAGATGGTTTTCTATTTTTCTATATTTTTTTGGATTTTCCAAATAAAAAGAAGGAGCAAGAACAAAAGGATGAACAACAGAATAACGTTCCAACTCAGCGTTTCCCTAGCAATGACGCCAAAAAAGCTTGCCGGCAGCTCTTAGCCTACCGGATTTTACTCCGCAAGTGCAAGGAAATCGATGTAGCCTTTCACCTGGGGAGTATACCAAGGTATCATATTTATTTCCACAGGTAAGCTTGGAGATAGAGATATCAAACTATTATTCATCCAGCTGTTACCACTCTTTCACATCAACCGATAGCTAGGAACAATTGATACCAAACACCTTATGATACAAGAGCCTAGCACCATTGGCAAGAAAACAGGTAAAGCTAGGAGGACAACGAGACTAGGGACTGTGGTACGGTCTTCTTTCTCTGCCAGCATACAAGAGCTATCCGTGCCAAGGGTCAAAAGGATCTCAACAGAGTTATGAACTTTCATCGAGTGAAATTCTAGCACTCTCGAGGGGCCATGGGGTAGATAGTTGGCCACCGAAGGAGAACCTAGCTAACGCCTATGGGCCTCCCAAAGGACAGGCCTGGGATACACACGCACACCACACGCTGTGACCGAGTGGGACTACCAAGCAAATCTGCATGGAGAGGATGGAATGCTACAAACATGTTCAAGCGAAACTTGAACAACAATAGTTCATCCTTGGCCAAAGGAGAGGAACTAACCAGAGCCTAGTGTATAGGTTGAATTGTAACACCGGCAAGCATAACAACGATCAATCAATTCTAGTTTAGCACAACTCAGGCTTTGAAATGGTGGACCAAAAGGGAAATGCAACTACACCACTTGAATTACTAACAGAGACAAAGATAAGTGCATGAAGTAGACAAATAAAGTACTTGCACTTGTCAATAATCTAAAAGTAATGCTTAAAGTAAGAAAATAGAGTATATCACCGAAGATTCCGACTGACTCCGAAACAACAGAACTTCTCTATCTCCTAACCAAGCACTATTTTTAGAGTGGAGGCACCACCCGCGAGGCACCTCCTAGGGAGGGACAGAGAGTTACATGGTGAATGAGTACATTTTTTGAGTGGGGGAGTGTCCCCTCTATTTATAAGACGAAGAAGGTCGGTGGGGCATTGGCCGGGCGGCCACGTGGAAGGCCGTACTGACCATCACGGTGGCCAGGCTACCAAGTCCTGTGGCTAGGCGGCCATCTGATCTAGTGCCTCGCTTGATCCTTCAGTTGGTATACACTCCTCAAGTCGGTGGAGATTACGTCGGTTGTAGCATGTGTAAAATGGGCTTCGATGCATGGCCGAGCGGCCACACTCTGTGGCCGGGTAGCTATGTGTTGCCTCCTAGTTGGTTGCATGTTGCCTTCTCTGGATTGCTGACGTCACCTATCTTTATGTGATGGCCTTCCAATTCTTCGATTCATTGAATTCTTGATTGCGAGGTTGGATTTGGCTCAACTTGTGTTTGTTTGCATGTAGGTCAACGGATGACTTTTGTGACATGGCCGAGCGGCCATCAATGTTCAGTTGAAATGCTGCAGGGGCCAGCCCACCACTAATGATGTCCAGGCAACCATGTTAGATGGACGGCCGGGTATGGAGGATGGTCGGCCGGCCATGCACTTTTGGCCAGCTGCTCTCCCTAGCCACTCTCCCTTTGTTATGCTCTTTTCCTTCATTGTTTTGAACGTGACATGCCCTTGCATGCAACTTTGCATCATTGGACCATGTGGTGTGGCCGGAAAGCCGAAGTGATGGCTGGGCAACCATGGGTAGTGGCCGAGTAGCCAAGATGATGGCTGGGCAGCCACAAAGATGGCCGGCCAGCCATGTAAGGTCACCGAGCGGCCATGGACCATCCCTCTCAACGTTGTCAACTCTTGCAACGGCCATAACTTTTGCGTTCAGACTCCAAATTGAGTGAACCAAAACTCCATTTTGATTATCTCGACTGAGCTCTTTGCAATGGTTTGGTCCATGAGGGTATTTGAGATACTTCATAGTGATGTTATTTGCAATTCATTCTCAAGCCCTTTTGTGTGAATTCTCTCTTGCTCCAAATGATATTCTTTTGCACAGGAATTTGAGCATCTACCTATGATACATCGAAAACCACCAAACCTTGTGGAATTAGTCAGTGTTATGTAAGTAATGCATGGGACTTTATCTATACCCCATTTATTCACCGATAGTTGGTGGCCAAAATCTTGCAATAACGACCACCAACAGTGACATCGCAGGACACTAGCCACTATTTTCAACGTCCTCCCGCCGACGAACAAGAACATGGATTTGTTGACAACAACAGCTGAACAACTGGAAATAGAACTGCATTTCGTTTACCTGTTCTCTCTCTATTGCAAATATAATGATCGATTTATTTTCAATCTTATGCCTTGGGTTTCCTGTCTATGCCTGCAAGGAGTTCGCCAGAGTGAAGAAGAAAACTCTGGCAAGGAGGAGATAGATGATGAACAATGAGAAGAATACATGAGGTGCCACTCATCAGTATTTTAGAACTTGCCAAAGATGAGAGGATGAGTACAGTGGCACACCGCACTCCGCTTGATGGTGGCGGCATTCGGATCTAAGCACCGGTTGCTTGTGTCTCTATTCTTTAGTACAAGAACAACAAAAAAGGTCATATTGTTCTGATCCCATCAGTTACCTAGTTCTATTGTTCTCACCACCCTTGATAATCTTGGCATCCATGCTCTTGCACCCTCGCTCATCAATGAGGCTCTACACAGTCAAGCCCCCACCCTTCTCAGTAGGGGCATGGATGCTCCTGGCCTCATGGAATGGCAGGCCTCACATCAAGGGGATACCTGCGGTGCCCACCCCACATGGTGGCCACTGCAGATGCCCGAACCAGGCTTCCAATGCTACCGCTGGTGACACGTTTTCTCCAAATGGCATCCTCTTCCTAGCGCTGCACCTTCTGTCGATGCGCCGCAAAGTCGGCAAAGCCGAGGCCCGCTGCCCAGGCCTCTGCCTTCCCAACAATAGCCCAATGTCCTCACCGGTGGTGAATCCTCCTCCGATGTGGCCTAGGGCGGTCCTTGAGTGGCCACGGGGAAGGGGCTGGGAGAAGGGGAGAGGATCTGCGGGACTGTGGATCTATTAGGTATGTTCCTTGGCTTCCTTATATGGCCGACAAGGTTCTCCATCAGTGAAGTCAAGCGGCGCAAGCTAGTTGGTGGTTCTTAGCCTAATAGATTTTACTCTGCAAGCGTACAAAGACCGCTATAGCTTTCACCCGGGCGTATTCCAAGGTATCGTACTTTCCACAGGGAAGCATTGAGATAGAGGATATTAACTTATCAAACATCCTGTTATTTTACTCTTTCATTCTAAACGGTAAAAGAAAGTATAACGCCACACTGACACACTTCACACGGATACATAGTTCAGCGAGAAGCTAGGAGGACAACAAGACGGATTTGGTTCCTGATGAGATCTTCCTTTACTAAGGTCAAGCTAGAAGACAAAGCTAGCTCCATCTGTCGCTCTACTAAGGTCATGACACGACTGAGGTTATGGTTTAGTGTAGTCATCTTTACTGCATCGGATGTCGCCGCTATAGAACCACTCCTAGGCACCAGAGTGTTGATTACCCAGCTGAGAATGGTGGGTTCTAGGAAGCCTGACTATGCATCCACATACATGTTGGAACACAACCTGGCACCATCCCGGACGACGAGGGTGGAATTCTGAGACACCCTAATGATGTTGACCAAAAAGGGGCTACCTAAAGCCTGTGTGTGGAATATGTACGGTACATACAAGGCACCCAGAGCTGCATGAGGTTGGATGCAAACCAAGGTGAACTTCCAGAGTAAACTCTGGTTATTCACTTCCTCCACTTGGCTAGAAACAAGTGGAAGCATCATAACTGCTATGACTTAACTAACAGCATGAACAAGGAACCCGCAAGTAAAAAGACTTGATTAACCATAACCTCATATAGCAACATTAACTATATTCTAACGACATCCTTATAGTACGATCAATACCATAGGCAGGAATGTAAATGCTTGGACTTAAATAAAGAAATATATTAAATAAACTCAAAGTCTTACAGGGAAAAAAAGATACAAGGGACTCATACTGGACTCTTGAAGACGACTCCGGAATAGGCAGAGCCCGACTCTAACTCCTTCTAAACATTGAACTAGATATGGTAGCGCCTCCCGAAGAGGCACCTCCCCAAGGGAGAGAGTGTACAAGTGCCAATGACACCTAGAAGGTACAACTTTGGAGTGGGGGAGTGACCCTCTATTTATAGGAGGTTGTAGGTCGGTGAAATGGCTAAGTCTGCAGGCCAGGCGGCTAGGTACCATGCCGGGCGTCCAAGTAGGAGGCTGGACAGTGTAGTCTTGTGGCCTTCTAGGCCTTCGATGCACCGACCTTACTTTGCACGGCTAGATCTTCCATCTTTGAGGCGGTGGTGGTTGTTTCAGTTAAAGCACATTTTGGAAGGCCTAAGTCCAAGGCCAAGCGGCCTGGTCCCTTGGCCGGGCAACCAAGGACTTAGTCTATAGTTGCCACATGGATGTCCCTCATTAGTTGGAGAGTGTCTCGTGGATCCATCCACCATGCACACATTTGGTTCTTTGATCAACGGTTGATTTGTTCCCAAGTTGTGCTTCTTTTCATGCTTGTGTTGCGGGAAGGCCGGACGACTAAGAGGGAGGCCGGGCGGCCAAAGTAACAGGCTGGGCAGCCTGAGTACTAGGTCGGGTGTCCAGCTTTCCTGTACTTAGTCATTTCTTGGTCCACATCATGGCCTTCCGACCTTTATCTTCTCATGGGCTTGATCCATCAGGTGTATATAGGTCCTTAGTGAGTTACTTGGTTGATTCTTGTGAAGATTGATGCCTTCAGAGGGAGTTCATGGCCGGCCAGCCTACCCTTAGGCCGCCCGGCCTAAGTGCTAGCTGCCCGGCCACTATCCTCACAGCCGGTGTTGTTGAACTTGCAACGGCTGTAACTTTCACATACGGACTCCAAATTGAGTGAACCAAAACTCCATTTCGATTATTTCGACATGCTCTTTGCAATGGTTTAGTTATTAACGACATTTGTGATACTTCATAATGATATTATTTGTGATCCAATCTCAAGCCCTTTTGTGCCCACTCAATGCTTGCTCCAAATGATGTTCTTTTTCATGGGATTTGAGCATCTCCCTGTGATACATGGAAAACCACCAAAACTCGTGGAATTCATTAGTTTAAGATAAATAATGCACAAAACTTTGTTTACACCCCATTTATTCACTAAGGAATTGGCGGTCGAAATCAGAAAATAACGACTGCCAACACGCCCCCAAGCTTGATCCTTTGCTCGTCCTCAAGCAAAGCTAAGACTTAGGTTCTGCAGATCAGGAGTTGCATTAATATCAATATCCTGCAAGTACTAAATGCAAAACCGAACAATCTACCATTTATGAATTGAACAAACTGGCACAAGTGTATCCCAACCTTTATATCCATACCTGTGGGCCTTCTTGACTTCTTAACTTGTCTTTGGCGGTTGAGAGATGGAATAACCTTAGTAGAATCTTACCCGATGCAATCTCTTTTCGGGTTTCATACTCGGAGGTTTTTGAAAATTTTGCAACGAAAGCGCAAAGTTCTTTAAATGGTACTCTCGAATTAAATTCCTCACCAGGGCCAAATCTCGGGGATAGATATCCCATGGGTCCTCATAAAACGTATTCTCTACGTGGGCTGTCAGAAGGCCCAATCTAGGAGCTGGCCGACCGACTTAGGCCCAAGATGCAGAGCAGCTTGGCGCACAAGACAAAGACTCAACGTGTACAAGGAGGATCTAAAGAAAAATCTTAGTAGGAGACGTAACCAATCCTAGTACTAGAACCAACTCGTAACCCAAGTCATGCCGGACTACGTAAGGCTAGCTAGCGACCCCTCCCAAACAACTCATAGCATCTCTCTCGACCTCAGCCAGATCCCTCTCAACCTCATATGTCCTCATTGTAACCTTAAGAGCTAAAATCAATACAACTCGCCACAAACAAGACGTAGGGTATTACGCATCTCGCGGCCCGAACCTGTATAAATCGTGCGTTCTTGTCTCTTGTCGCGTTACACGCGAACCATCGAGCTACAGTCGATGTCACCTACCACAAAAATCAATATGTGATGCATCCCGTGGTGCACTGCCGGTACTAAACCCTTACCGTTGGCGCGCCAGGTAGGGAGAGGCGACATCTACATCAGGTTAGCTCTATGGATATCTTCATCATCAGCGGCACACAACAGTGGCGGCAATCTACGTCAACCTCAACGCTTAAGATCAATCTCAAGTTCAATGGCTGATGCGATCAAAGCAAGTCGAAAGGCAACTCGGGGGCTCGTAGGATCAAAGATGTCCGAGATAGCGATCCTCAACTACACACGAGTCCGAAGTCGCGGATGCGTCGCGGATGCGTTCCATCAAGATTGGAACCAACGGGCAGTAATACTGGAGCGTAGCACTTATTCCGATCGGAGCCCAAAAACAATCTCATCGGATCAATCAACAAGGCTCCAGTCGATCAGCACAAGAAGATACTCTGCATGGAAATCAGGATTCAGAGCAATCATACGACGTGACACGTCTAGGGGCAAGACCGTGGCATCATCATTATTTAGCGTACAGTCGTCTCAATGGATCTCAAAATAAATTTTCTTGAAATCTGCAAGAGCATACGTGCAGCAGTTCGCTACTATATGAAGCAGCAAGTGATGCCAAAGACAAATCTGATCGAGCAGCCCGATAAAAGAATAACTGAACAAGAGAAAACAAGTCGGAGACACGCTCTGCAGAGAAGCGGATTACTACTCTCGAGCTAGTCCGAGTCGAGCAGAAGTGCAGATGCAACCAGGTGAGTCTGGGCACACAATTGCGGCAATTAAAGCCTCATGCATGCATGAAGAGCAGGAAACATCAAGATAACCAGCGCATGCACGTTGGATACGCATACGTGAGCCGGCTGGCTCTAGTTCCATGGCAGTCAATATATTCTTTGCCCAATCAGCAGCTAGCGACGTCCTTTCAAATTTCAAATTGTACCAAAATCACTCAGCGACCTCTAAGAAGCTAAGTGGCCTTCATATTTATTTATGCATTTAAATATGCTAATTAGTTTTTCATCTATCCGACTGGATCGATCTATTCTCTATACAAACAATACTACTTGTATTTTTCTTTAGTTACTATTTCAGAAAAATATTTCATCTCAGCATAAATATTCGCGACGTGCCGAAGCAGCGTATCTGTGCTATTGACTATCTCTAATTTCCGCTACATGAGGTGAAGCGCAATGAGTCATCAGCTGTCTACAGTGAGTCCTCTAATCCAAGTGGTCAGCTATCATTGCTCATATTATTTTTTAATTACCCGGGCTGCGGATCTATTGAATTATCTCTTAATTATTCGGCTATTAGATCAATTGAATTATTTCTAAAATATCTGAGTTATTGAATTAATTGAATTTTTTATGGATCACTCGGATTATCTACATTATTTCTGGATCACCGGATTATTCTTGGATCACTCGAGCTATGGATATAATCATATTATTCTTGGATCACTCAGGCTATCTTGTGTTCTGCTGAGTCTATTCTTTTCAGTCGCATCTCGTGTTTCACCGAGACAACTCTTTTCTGTCGCATCTCGTGTTTTTCCGAGCCGAATATTTTCTGTCGCATCTCGTGCTTTGACAAGTCTCAATGTCAACGACAGGATAACTCTAGACCATCCATACGGGGAATCGGTCTGTCCAACCGGTGTTACATGCCTGCAGGTACTCATAATAGGGTGCAATCTGGCCCTCCTTACGGGACAATCAGTCTAGATCGTAGACCGACAGCTGGTGTTACATGCATTCGCGTCCTCAAAAAAAGGGTGCAATCTGGCCCTCCTTGCGGGGCAATCAGCCTGGGTCGTAGACCGACAGCTGGTGTTACATGCCTTCACGTCCTCATTTAAGGGATACCTCTTGCCCTTCGTACGGGGCAGTCGGTCTGACCCACCGACACTCAATCCCTTCGATGTACCCGGAATTCAAACAGGGAGTTCACTTTACGATACTACCAACTCGGGAGTTCACTTCATGATGCACTATCGACATAGGGAGCAGCCCACTGCTTCGTCGACTCGGGGGCTGGGCTATCGCCCGTCTCGCCGACTCGCTACTTCGTCGATTTGGGGGGTTGGGCTGTTATCCGCCTCGCTGACTCGCTACATCATCGACTCGGGGGGCTGGGCCGTCGTCCACCTCGCCGACTCCCTCCTTCGTCGACTCGGGGGGCTGGGCTGTCGTCTGCCTCGCCAACTCGCTCCTTCGTCGACTCGACTGGGTTGGGCTGTCGTCCGCCTCGTCGACTCGCTGCTTCGTCGACTCGGGGGCTGTGCTGCCGCGCGCCTCACCGACTCACTACTTCATTGATTCGGAAGGCCACTGTACTCGCCGACTCGGGAGGCTACGCCACCGTACTCGTTGACTCAGAAGGCTACGTCACCGTCCCTGCTCCACCAAGATCACTCAGAGGAATAAGTTGCTTAATTCTCGACTTGATTATGCTAGTCAGCTTGAGGCTCGGGGGCTATATGGAGGATACCATCAGAAAATTTATAAAGACTACAAGACAAGACATTCAGAAAGCAGATTTTTTGGATCTTCGAGCTAATTGTTACTCAAGTTAACTCGAAGCTCAGAGGCTACTCCATGGGGTGCACCTAGTCGGTGCAACCCAAGAATAGTTTAACTCGGAAGGAGTTGCAGATTTTATTTGGACCTTCAGTCTGATTGTTTCTCAAGTCAACTTGATGCTGGGGGGCTTGTGGGGGATAGATATTCCCTGGGTCCTCATGAAGCGTATTCTCTACATGGGCTGTCAGAAGGCCCAATCCAAGAACCGGCCGACTGACTTAGGCCCGAGGTGCAGAGCAGCTTGGCGCACAAGACAAGGACTCGACATGTACAAGGAAGATCTAAAGAAGAATCTTAGTGGAAGACGTAACCAATCCTAGTAGGACTAGAACCAATTTGTAACCCAAGTCATGCCGGACTACAAAAGGCTAGCTAGGGACCCCTCCCAAACAACTCATAGCATCTCTCTCGACCTCAGGCAGATCCCTCTCGACCTCATATGCCCTCATGGTAACCTCGAGAGCTCAAATCAATATAACGCCCCAAACAGGACGTAGGGTATTACGTATCTCACGGCCCAAACCTGTATAAATCGTGTATTCTTGTCTCTTGTCGCGTTACACGCGAACCATTGAGCTACGGTCGAGCTCGCCTACCACAAAAAGCACTGCGTGATACATCCCGTTGTGCACTGCCAGTACTAAACCCCGACACCTAAGGCCATCCTTTTCCCTACAAACTATAGGCTTATGTGGCGCTCAAGGTGGGGATAAAAGAAGGCTTTGGTATGTTGTGTATATTGTTAAGTCAAAAGCTGGTCCTAGCGAAGTTTGCGATACCTCTCATTCTGATCAATGGAGAAATGGATGTTGTTTATGGTGGTGGAAAAGATGAACACAAGTGGAAGAGTATATGGAAATGATTCCAATACACTCGGCATTGTGTTTATTATGGAAATATGACCTTGGGTTAGAACTCCTTACAAGATGGATCCCTTTTTTTGAAACTTTGAAACCTTTGAGCACATGGAGCTACCACCTTTTTTTCTTTCTCCCTTCTCTTTTTTCCATATCTCTTTTTTTCTTTTTTTTCCATAGCTCCATGTCTCATTTTGCAAGGGAATGTGGGGATATTTGAGGAATATGCCTGGAGTATTTATTTGGAAGACCATATTTATGGATGTGTATATGGATGATGGGTATTTTTTTGTATGGTGGTGGAATATCTGGTGAGTGTGAATGTTCGAATTCAATGTGAATTTAAGCATAACTAGATATAGGAAGGCTAGCAAATGAAAGTGGATATGAAGGGGGGATTTATTAGGATTTGAGGTGTCACCACTTCATAAGGACTCAAAGTTAGACAAAACTCAACACAACAATAAGTAGCATATGTAAAGGCTTGATCATGTAAGCATTTGGCTCTGGATAGCTATTTCGAACCACTAAAGAACTTGCTTTAGTTTTATTTTTCAAAATAAAACTCCAAGAATTCACCTTACTAAGATCATGACGGGTGCAACTCAGACTTTGATTATATCAGATTCTCACAACAACCTAGACTTGGTTTGAATGTACTTTCTCCCACAAGGTTGAATATTAGAGAAAGGATCACAACTTACGCCAATAAGTTCAAATATTGTTGGAGAGTGTAATGTTGTATATGAAATACTTACAAGGAATTAATAGAGTAACTATTCATCATTTCCTTTAAGCAAATGGTATAAAAAAACTCTAGCATTATGGGTAGGAGTTAGTTTATTCATGGTTTTAAGCAAATCTTTCTGTATTTTAGACTATACAAATTTTTATAGTGTTTTCTTTTATTGAAATTAGAAAAGGAATGAAACAAGCATGTTTTTTGTGTCATGGCAGATAGGATAAAAGATATGATCATGAAATGCATGACATTTGGTGTGGAGTACATACCTGGTGCGGTGTTCTCCGCAAGGTTAGTTCTTGCAATTGAATGCAAACTTAAAGCTCGTGCTTGCTTGGCATATCTCCTCCGGTGTCCATTGCATCTTGTTACTGTTTGATGTGTAGTTCGAATTTCAAATGGAATCAACATAAACTTTGTATATGAAACAGGTAGTACACATAATTTGTGGCAACGTTTCTACACATCACTCACTTTAAACATGAATGATTCAACAAATGCAAACCAATACATTAAAGTTGCCATTCAGCCTAAAATTCAATTCTTTGCCAAAAATTTTGATCTACAATATGTTACACACAAATTTAACACAAACATTAAATATAGAAGTTGTAGAGAATGACTAAGTGAACGCTTTTTGTATTCTAGACATAATGAGAAAATGATTTTGAAAAGGGGTTACTGCTCAATAAAACCAGAACTGAAATCTGAAACAAAGTGAATCAGCATATAGAATTCAAATTTTGAATATCTTTCACTAAGAACCTACATGAAATGTGTATAATAAAATTGTGTATTCTAAAATTTGGGATCACTTTGTTATAGAATTCTATTTCTGGAAATGCTTATGTTCCTAAGTACAAACCAAAATAAGTCCGAGTTAAGAATCTATACCCTTATGACATGCTGTTAGAATTCTGAAATCTTGTGTTGATCTAAATGGTTTTAGTAAAAACTTTCTATACAAAATCTGTAGTACATAACAAAATAAATAACTCTTCTATATTGACCTTTCTGCAATGGTGCTCATAGAAATGACTTACGGTCACTTTAAATCGAAATTCAAAAACTGGACAAGCTGTACGAGGCGTGCAAATGGAAGTTTTGGGCTTGATCTGAACAAAATTAGATAAAGATTGTTATAACAAAGTTACAGTGCATGAAGTTTAACTTATGTTCTCTATTTTGACCATGTCTTGAAAATGCTTCTAACAAGACCAAACACCTGAATCTGAAATAGGACTCAAATCCGGACAGAATAGACCACGTATTAGTAATATGAAGTTTCACCTATTTTCAACTCACAACTGATGGAAACATTCTATACCAATGTTGTAGGAAATTTCAAATGAACGACTTTGATATTTTGGTCTCGGTTTAGAACGGTTTCTTCTTTGATATATAGTGGAGTTAGTGCAGAACTTCAAGGCTGGACAGATTGTGCCTAGGTAGAAATCTGAGTATTTGAACCATTTAGAAGTAAAACCAATAAAAACTTTATATACCAACGATGTAGAGTAAAAAATTTTGACACGACTTCATATTCTGAGTTTCTACAAAAATCCAATTATTTATCTCCCAAAAACTATTTGCAAAATGTACACTTTAGAAACCAAGATGACGATTGTGCCCCGATATTGCGTGGTCCCACCCTGCAAATGCCCCCTTGAGCACGTAAGAATAACCTACCGAGATCATGCAAACGTATTGGAGGCCAAATCACCATCAACCCAACCCTTGTGGTCCGCAACAAAGCTATCATAAGAAGAGAGTCAGAAGGAAGACCACGCTGAAGAGTACTCCAAAGATGCGGCCCTCAATTCGACATATACAACCTAGGATGATTATATTGAAGAGATTCATCAAGCCCGAAGGTTAAGTCAAGAGCGTTTATACATGTCGATGATCAGGTGTTGGTTTAGAAGGATCCCATAAGCCTACATACAATGCATGAGCCTATGCAATGCCAAACGTGTTCAAGAAGATTGCTCATCACCTCATCGCTGAAGCAACAAGATTCTTCTCCAATTGACCCCGAGACACGCAGCGTCAACTTCTACATGGACACAACAAGTTGGAGCTCCATCAAGACAAGAATTACTTCATAAGGTACCTCAATCAAGAGCTCACCGTTGCTTAATATCCCTAGGAAACGTTGTAGAGTTCTTATTTGGTGGCATGAGTGATAAAGAGAAAGCATCCCGAATCAACATCGACTCCAACAACGTTCTCAAACCTTGTGAAATCAAGACTGCAGCACCATGATGTCTCCCACGTGAGGCTCAATACAACATCTACATGGTTGAAGGAAGAAACTAGTCTTTGACTTGGACAGTAGAATTTTATGATTGGGGAAGATGAAAGGGGTATCGGTTACTGTAGTATCCATGTTTAGCTTGGACATTTACTATTTGGTTTTTTGACTATATAGTTCATTGTGCCCTCCTACTTGTAACTTCTTGGAATCGACCCTTGTGTTTCAATCTCTAGTGTGCCATGCACTTTAAGCCTTACACTCTGCGCATCTCAAACTGTTAAAGTCTTTATGCCTTGAGCTCTTGTCAATTCATGAGCTTCTAAATTCCATGTAATCGACACAACTCAATAGCTTGTTGTCCATATATTTTTCTCGTTCTCATGATTCCTATGTTTCCAACCTTTGGATTCTATGTGTTATACCTCTTTGATCCATGTCGTCCGAATACTTGAAATCCATATGCTCTAACCAATCATGTTACATGAAACTCCTTGCTCATGTTTTGCTATGGCTTTATATTGTTCATGTTGCCTACAATTGGGTGCTAATGCCGCTCTTGATGCGGTGTATACCTGAGCAGTCTCTGGTGCCGCGACTGGAACCTAGGGCCCCTGTGTGTACGGCCGTCACATGGTTGTGCCACTAGGGGCACGCTAGGTATCGAGACATGCGAAGGTGTGACATCATTTCAGGTGTGGAACATCCACATCCACATTTCCTTGCAGTGATCAACCTTGTTTTACTCATTTCGTATAAATACCCTCTTCCATATCTACTACCTTGTTACATACCTCCATTGCTTTGTTTCACCTTGCCTTTCTTGACTTGTGAGAATAGCCAACCTCTACCCACTACTTATTCACATCTTTTCATTAGCTTATGTGGAAGTGATCGATCCCATTTCCACTATCTCGTTACATCTTTCCATTACCTTGTTTCACCTTGCCTTCTTGACTAGTGGATATGATCTTCCTCAATCCCACGACTTGTTCATATCTATTCATTACCTTGTTTAACCTTGCCTTTGATGATTAGTACGAACAGTCAACTCCGTTCCCACTACCTCGTTGGATATTTTCCCTTCATTTGTTGAACCTCATTCTCCGAGGGTGAATTTTATGAACATCCTCTACACTAGCTTTTTGTTCTCGGTTGGTGCTCTTGCCATATCGTCATTTCCATGAGTTGTTTTCTTTCTCTTGGAAATCACCCACAAAATTGGGCTTATTAACATTGTCAATTGTTTCGTTAGTAAGCACAAGTCAACTACTTTCACTTTTCTTGGTCAGTCTTGATCAACGCTAAGAAATCATACAAACCATTACCTTATCTAGGTGAATATGGCCTATCTTCTTCCTCTGGTACTATTCTTGTCTCGGTGAGCAGAATCTACTATGCTTCACCACACCTTCCTCTTTGAAAATACATTTAACTATTATCTTATATGTGTATGCAGTCCCTATCAAATTAAATGAATGTGTATCTCAAAAACACATCCATTGATATTCCTTTGAATCACAAGATTCTGCTTGGTTCAATTTCTGATCAAGTACACTTTTCTTCTATTGTTCTGATAAATTAGATATTTATCATGTTTCTAATCTTGGTGTCAAAATCAGAAAGTAACTCCTTTCCCTTGGATGAACCGATCGTTCTCACTCGCTCACTACCGCCACATTCTCCTCATGGCTTGTTCATTCCCTCTCATATATGTCATGACTTGTCGAGTACCTTAGAAAGACCCCTTAGCCGTCCTAGATGGTGCTTTGTAACTACATCATGTTAAGGAGGTACTAACCATTCACATGCTAGTTATAAAATCTAACAAATGAAGATTTGGATATTACCACCTGCATTTAGAAAGTCACGAACCGTGATGCTAAGACCAACCTGTAGAACCCAGCCTTATCCAAATCTCAGGACGAGATTTCTTTGAGGGGGTGGGTTGTGATGCCTCCGGCATCTCAAAGGCACTAACACACTACTTGACCTGTAATAATGATGATTTTTTTAACTTAATCATCCTAGAGAAGAATAAAAATTGTGGACAAATCACTAATTCAAAATTTATCTATTCAAAAGACAAAACCTCACGTTGGTCGGTTGAGTAGTTAAAAATCCACTAGCTTTCACGTGAAACATCAAATACAAAAGTTTTAGCTTAACATTTTTGCTACAACTTTGCTATTGTGACTATCTACAAAATCACATGGTAAGAGGTTCAAAAGTTCAAACCAAGTCAAGCCAACCATTCTTTTTAGGGGTGGCAAAGGTGTTCTTGATTAAATTTGAGCCCTAATAAACTTTCAAAACCATTAAGCACATTTGCTTAAACTTTATATCAAACTTGTAGCACAGATCCTATACTACACTTTTGTCACATTAAACCTGTTTTAAAACTAGCATTTACTCATTTTAATTTGCACATGAACATTGGTTGAATAAGTCAAAACTAGTCATGGGAAAATTCCCAAGTGCGGTTTTCAGCCTCTTCCCCAATTTTCATTCTGAAATTACTTTTGATTTCACTATAGAACTTCAAAATATACCTGACTATAAAATGAAATTAAACTTATAACCTTTCAAATGCATGTGAACTTGAAGTGATTGGACTTCATTTGGTACTTCAAAAGCATGAAAACAAGAGATGCTATAAATAAATTGAAACTGCAGTTTGACCTGACCTTTGAACATGTATTTGCTTGAAGCTCAAAATATAATGTGATCTCGACAAAATTTTCTATACCAAACTTATAGAGAACTTTATGATGAACAACTTTGGTATTGTGAGTAGTAACATGCATAAATGTTTGGATATGGTTTTGAACCCAATAAACTTCAGCTGCAAAAGTGGATCAAACCAGATTAGCTTGGTAAATTCAACTTTCTGTGAAACAAAAGTCCTTTTCATGCAAAATATTATATATGAAAGTTGTAGATTTCAAAATTCTAAACAAAAATGGCATATAACATTTCCCATCGAATTGCCTGCAAATAGACCTACTAGAATTTAGAAACCTTAGTGTTCTGTTGGTCAAACTAGGGTCATCAAAGTAAATCCAAGTTAAACCAAATTTTGATATAAAACATGGTGTCAAAGTTTATAACAACGTTGTAGGCAATAAAATTTAGGACACTTCTTGTATTTTTTGTTTTCCTAGATTCAACTGTTAAAACCTTCAAAACTATGATATTCAGACAAAGGTTCTAGCAGTCATACAATATTTTTTTATTTTCGAGATTTTTCTTTTTCCTCTGTGCCTATGACAAGTGGGCCCCACCTGTCGGGTCCCTCGGATCCCCGCCGGACTGACAGGGCTGCAGGGCCCCACCAGCCCCAACACTTCGTGCGCGCGGTCCATGGACCATAGCCATCTTTCGCCGCTTCGGCCCCACTTGTCATTGTCACGCGGTCCATGGACCATGTTTCCCGCACCCCTCTCCTCTTTCCTCCCCAACCAGGTGCCACCACACCCTTGGGCGACATCGCCACGCGGCCGCCATGGCCTGGCATGGCCGGCCATGATGCGCCCTGCTCGCCTCGGTTTCCTTCAAGGGGAAGCGAGAGCTTTTACCCTCCCCCTCGCCTCACCTCCGTCACTCGAGGCCTCCTCTCCATACCTCGCACCCTCTCCCATATGCTCGACGCCGGGCCGCCCTTGTTGGGAGCTCGGCGAGCTTGCATCGCCGCCATCTTGGGTTGCCACCACTCCATCCATCATGCACACTACCCTCCACACCATCTGCTCCAGTGAACTCCAAAAGACGCACTTCCCGGTGCTGTCTCCTCCACCTTCCTCACGCGCTCCGCTATAGGCCGCCGCCGTGCGCTCGTGCCACCGTGGACGCCTCGATCTAGTGCCTCCCCCAGCTCCAAGCCTTGTGTGCCGAGTTCACCATCCACCCACACAGTTCCCATGCCCATCGTCATCGGTTTCGTGTTGCCCCTAGCCGCCAGATCGACGCCGCGCCGTCGACCACCAAGCTCCGGGTTCAAGGGGCCGGTTCACGGGTCGTGAACCGGCCTCTGTTTGACTCCCCACCAGCCAAGGACTAGTGGATCTGGTTGCCCATCGCTGAGAACACCTGGAACACGCCTTCCTCACCCTCTCCGGTGCCCATGTGCGCCGGCGCTATCCCTCCAATCCCCAGCCGTCGTGCGCCCCGTGCCCCTACCCAAGGTAGAAGAAGAGCCCAGGGGGTTTTGTGGAAAAAAACCCTGTTGAGTTTCATTTTTGCACGCCTCGCTTTGATACTATATACTGAGTCTTGAGTATTTTCGGTGCAGTCCCCTAGATAGTATGAAAATCACAAATAGGTCCATGCAGTAGTAAAATATTAAACTATCTTCCAGATTTGGCATATGAGTTTGAAATGCTGTGTAAATTTGTAGAAAAATCATAAAAATATGAAACTTATTTTGTTGGATTGCTTATGAATAGATCTACATAGTGGACTAGGTCTAGGGCTGTTAAATGACTATTTTGCCCATACTTTTGCGCATGCATTGTTTTAGAAGTTAATTAGCAAAAGTGGGCCAAATGAGCTCAAAAAATCATGGAATTTGGGCACTGACCATGTTTAAGTATATGCGTTCATGTGTATTTCTTTTAACCCCAGCACTCACTATTAATTATAGATCTACCCCTAGTTCTATTAATTGGTACATTTGATGTATATGGAAATGCATGTTACATAAAACTTATCCAGAAAAATCCATGGAAATTATATTGTACTCATTTTGGTCCAGTGAAGTCTAGAAATAAAGTTCCATATGTCTTGCTTGCTGTTTTCTACGTGTCTTGAATATGACAGATGCTATGGTCATATAAACAATAAAATAGAAAAGTGTTACTTAATATGCTCTAAAAATTCCACCAAATTTTAGATGGCTACGTTACTGTAAAAGTGTGGTTATGTGAATCTCACATGCATTTTGGTTGCTGTTACATGAGGGTATACATGTAGTCATTAATTAGGTTTAAAAGTGAAGAAAAATAAAAACGGATGCTAGTGTGTGCTCAAATGTGAACTTGTGATTTTTGTAGCACCATCCTAATAACATTAATATTATTCTCCTATGATCATTTGTCTATGTTAGTAGTGATGGTTGTGTCATTATAGGTAACTCTATTATGCAAAAATTAATATTTGCTTATGCAATATATAAACAATGTTTCTGTATATCATTGAGATGATTGCTTATCTATGTGCGGCTGATCTTTATGCATTTCACACACTATTGCTCATGGGGATGCATTGTTTCACACTTGTTAGTAAATTATATTACTTATGGAACCACACACTTTATGCATAAATCTTGTGGTTGGTTAACTAAACAACTAGTGCTAACTCATTCTCCTTTCTATCTATATACTTGAAATGATTGTGTATACATGTGATTGGTCCTCATGCATCTCATTCACTGCATCATGCATATCATGCATACAGTGACGCTCATTGCAGATACGTGATCAAGAAGTGAGTGCATGGAGCTACGTCAGGCCATGGTGGTCCAGAAGACCAACTAAGCCCCAAACACGACCTAGAGGGCCCATCAGTCGTGTTTGGAAGGAGGAGTTGTCCAAGTGATCAAGGGGTTACCTGGGGCAAAGCCTCACAACCCAGCAAACTAACTCTAGATTAGTTTGTTCAAATTTTTCAACAACAAAGCTAGGCCCCTTAGACATCTACACATATCTAGAGAGTCCCACCACCATATACTTGTTTATGCATTTACGTTCAGGAGTTGTTTGAAACCACACATGCATAAATACCTGATATCCTATGTTGGTATGGACATGTCGAAGTCTATGCTTAGCCATGCTTAGATGGTAGAAGTCGAGTGAAGATATTCACTCGCGAGATGCTTGGGCTTTACTCAAAAATGGTTTACAAAAATATCAAATTCAAAAGTAATATGAGATGATGTGATGGAAAGATGAGACTGAGCGGAGAATAAGTTTAGTTTTGTGGTGTACGTTGTTGTATTATTTGGCTCTGCCCGTGTCATTTAAGGCCCGTTCGTTGTTCGTCTGCTGATCGGCATAACTTTGCTAGAATGCTTATCTGGGTCGTGGGACCGGTGAAAGTCTTTCCTAGGCTCGTCCGAAGCATAGACACACGTTCCTCCCCACTGGTTGAGAGGAAGGTGGCCTGGGGGAGCTTTGTACTCGTGGCGGGGAGACCAAAA
Organism: Paspalum vaginatum; assembly: GCA_030272315.1. Classification (NCBI taxonomy): domain Eukaryota; kingdom Viridiplantae; phylum Streptophyta; class Magnoliopsida; order Poales; family Poaceae; genus Paspalum; species Paspalum vaginatum. The sequence goes on along the minus strand of CM059013.1, from coordinate 28,951,747 downwards.
TGTTGGCAGGCTCACCATGGGGGCACAACCCAGGGGCTAGGTGGGAGTGAATCGAACTTGGGACGAGACAGGTTAAGATGGGGGCTATATGTGGGAACGGGATGGCTATTAAGCATATACCCCTAGCATTGTAGTTATTCCTAGGAATTAAAAATCGATTCGAATCGCTGATGCTCACCAGGTGTGAGAATGCCAGATATCACACACGGGCAATGTAGTAATAACTTTAATATCTTATTTATTTAATCATGATTTTCAAGATTACATCCTTGTACTTGTATGTTTACATTTCTGCAAGTTATATTATGTTGACATATGTGTTGAAATGATGAGATATATGAATTATGGATCGTGATGCCAACTAAGTTTGATCAAATGAGTCTTATGTTATAAAAATCAATGAAACTGGAAAGTAAGGACTCACTCTTAGTAAGCTTAAGTGGGTTAGAGTCAAGTCCACAAAAAGCCTTGCATACTCTCAAATGTTTCGTGCCGATACTGCCCACAGGTAAGTCCTACGAGTACCTCACGTACTTAGCCTTTGTTGTTGATATTTTTTTTAGGAACTTTGTGATCGAGAATGACAACGGCGAGATCGATGTCATAACTCAATGTTTTACTTTTGCTACAAAATTATATCTATGTTATGTTACATTTTTTCGCCTGCGAGTTTATTTGAAACTCTCTTTCAATATGATTGTATCTCATTTTGAGCAAAGGTTTTTAAACAAATTAAGCTATGTTTGTATGAAATGATGGGTTGTTGTAATTGTTGTGTCTCCTTCGAGGGCTTAACATGTGTGATGTCGGCATCCCTAGGTGATGGTTACATCGAGTGCCCCTTTTGGGTAGCTCGACGGACTACCGGGTTTGATTCGGTCTAAGTGCACTGCGAGCCATCTGGTGGCAGGTGTATTTAGCTCAGATTAAATTGGCGGTTCCGCCACATAGGGTGCCTGACAAATCCTCCCCCAAGCTTGTATGGTTGTACGTTACCCTTTAGCCTGCTCCCTAGGGTGACGACGATGATGTTTACTTTCTCTTATGGTCACCTATGTTAGGCGAATTCCCTTCTCAACTCTTGTTTTGTCTCCTCATCTTTTTCAATTAAATGTTAGGGGCTATCTGTCATATCTCTGATGATGCTACTTGGACTTTCTACATGGTGCCTAGAGTTTTTGATTTGTAGGCAACTCAGTCCTGGTATTCTACTCTCTTTGTGTGAATGTCTCCTTGCTGTTAATGTTGGGTTCCTCCTAGCTCCAACATCTTATTTTCCTTCAACTGACATTTTTTCCCAAGTGACACTTGTGTGCCCGCGATGTTTCATTCTTCTATGAAATGGGAGAACACCGAGTTCTCTTCTCAAGAATAGTGTCGCGAATGAATTTATCTCATGGTAGGTTGTGTTTCCACCTTTCTCTAGTTCCATGGCCTGCGGGTCTCACTTGGCCCATGTAGTTGAAGTAAGGGTTGATCTTGACTCATGTTCTGACATTGACTAGACTTCCAAGTGATGACTATGGCTTGCACAGACCACTTGTTTTCTTTCACAAATAGATTGTGTGGGGAAGAACGGAGACGGATGTTGTAGGATTTGAATCCATTGTCATTTGCATCTGCCACCAACCTCTAGTTGATTGGTGTTCGCATCTGATGGGTAGAGTAGCTCAGCCCTAGCGTCTGGTTGGCCTGTTGCTCAACTGGCCAAGTAGAAAGGAACTAAGGAAGGCTCTCTATTCGCGTTCCTCCATACTTGGGTGATGTCTCTTCATATATCTTGTGTGATCCAATGCTATTGTTTGCCTCCCGCAATGTAGTGAACCAAAGATCCACTAGCTACAAACTCATAGCATAGCGTGGTATATTCAACTTCATGAAAAATACCTTTGCATGACTTCTGACACCTGGTCATGTGATGACAACCTCTCGAGATGAGAGATGTCTACTTGTTCTTTTCTGTGTCATGCTGCCGACATTCGCTTCCCAAGTGATGCAGAGCATGGTCAAAGTCTATGCAGAGATCAACCATGATAGGTTGGACATCAAATCCTTCCTCTCAGGGGGGGTTTAGAGGATGAATGCCTCCTACAATAGGTTAGTGGACAACATATACAAGGGCCTATGTGTAAAGAGTATTAACACCGGGCCTATTGTACACAATGTGCTAAAAAAAATTTGGCACTTTAAGAAGTGTAGGAGCACAAAACTGTGCTGTATTGCCATGATCATTACCGTCTTCAAAAATTTACTCTAAGGTCACGACATATGGAAAAGAGATTATCCAGGACCTTGATTTTTGTCTCCATGGAAACTTGAGAAAATCTACCAGCCCCCGATTCTATCGTTAGCGACGGTAGACATTTCACAACCAAATTCTACTCATAGCTCATTGATCAACATTGTCGAAATTGACCAAAGTAGGCCCTTAACCTAAGCACCACGCTTAATTTAAGAGGCCTACAGGCACACATTGGATTCTGTCCCTAAACTATGCTTCAACAGTAGATTAAGGATGCATGAACAAAGCATGTCAAGAATTATTCTCATTGATAGAGCAAAACAAAGCATGGGGTTTTCAATTTTATCATTTTTTGTTGTTTTTTTATAAGATAGAAAGAAAGGGTAACAACAACAAGTTGAGTAACAAATTCATATTCTAACTCGCCGCTTCCGAGGCAACGGCGCTAGAAAGCTTGTTGGCTGTTCTTAGCCTAACATATTTTACTTCGCAAGCATACGGAGACCGCTGTACCTTTCACCCGGGAGTATTCCAAGGTATCGTATTTATCCACAGGGAAGCATTGAGATAGATATATTAACTTTTCAAACATCCTGTTATTTTACTCTTTCATTCTAAACGGTAAAAGAAAGGATAATGGCACACTAGCACACTCCACATGGATACATAGTTCAACGAGAACCTAAGAGGACAACAAGATAGAACTGGTTACTGATGAGATCTTCCTTTACTAAGGTCAAGCTAGAAGATGAAGCTAGCTCCAACTATCGCTCTACTAAGGTCATGACACGACAGAGGTTATGGTTTAGTCTAGTCATCTTTACTGCATCGGACATCGTGGCTATAGAACCACTGCTAGGCATCAGAGTCCTGATTACCCAGCTGAGAAAGGCAGGTTCTAGGGAGCCTGACTATGTGTCTACATACATGTTGGAACACAACCTAGCGCCAGCTCGGACGACAGGGGTGGAATACTGAGGCACCCTAATGCTGTTCACCAAAAGGGGCTACCTAAATCATGTGCGTGGAATATGTACGGTACACATGGGCCACCCAGAGATGAGTGGGGCTGGTTGCAAACCAAGGTGAACATCTAGAGTAAACTCTAGTTGTTCACTTCCTCCACTTGGCTAGAAACAAGTGGAAGCATCACAACTGCTACGACTTAACTAACAGCATGAACAAGAAACCCACAAGTAAAAGGACTAGATTAGCCATAACCTCATAGAGCAACGCTAACTACAGTCTAACAACGTCCTTACACTACGATCAATACCATAGGCAGGAATGTAAATGCTTGCACTTAAATAAAGAAATATATTAAATAACTCAAAGTCTTACGGGGAAAGAAAGATACAATGGACACATACTGAACTCCTGAAGACGACTCCAGAACAGGCAGAGCCCGACTCTAACTCCTACTAAACATTGAACTAAAGGGGTAGCACCACCCAAAGGGGCACCTCCCCAAGGGAGAGAGTGGAGAGAGTGTACAAGTGCCAATGGCACCTAAAAGGTACAAGTTTGGAGTGGGGGAGTTACTCTCTATTTATAGGAGGCTGTAGGTCAGTGAAATGGCTAAGTTTGTAGGCCAAGCGGCCAAGTGGCAAGCCGAGCAGCCAAGTAGGAGGCCTAGCAGCCTGGTCTTGTGGCCTTCCAGCCCTTCGATGCACCGACCTTGCTTTGCATGGCTAGATCTTCCATCTTTGAGGCGGTGTGGTTGTTTTGGTTAAAGCACATTTCGGAAGGCCTAAGTCCAAGGTCAGGCGGCCTGGTTACTTGGCCGGGCGGCTAGGGACTTAGTCTATAGTTGCCACATGGATGTCCCTCATTGGTTGGAGAGTGTGTCTCATGGATCCAACCATCATACACACCTTTGGTTCTTCGATCAACGGTTGATTTGTTCCCAAGTTGTGCTTCTTTGCATGCTTGTGTTGCAGGAAGGCCGAGTGACTGAGAGGGAGGCCGGGCAGCCAAAGTAATAGGCCAAGCGGCTAGCCTTCCTGCACTTAGTCATTTCTTGGTCCACATTGTGGCCTTCTGACCTTTATCTTCACTTGGGCTTGATCCCTTAGATGTATATGGGTCCTTAGTGAGTTACTTGGTTGATTCCAATGAAGATCGAGGCCTTTGGAGGGAGTTAATGGCCAACCAGCCTACCCTTAGGCCGCCCGGCCACTGTCCTTATAGCTACTGTTGTTGAACTTGCAACGGTCGTAAATTTCACATCCAGACTACAAATTGAGTGAACCAAAACTCCATTATGATTATTTCGACAAGCTCTTTGCAATGGTTTGGTTCTTGAGGGCATTTGAGATGCTTCATAATGATGCTATTTGTAATCCAATCTCAAGCCCTTTTGTGCCTCCTCTGTGCTTGCTCCAAATGATGTTCTTTTTCATGGAATTTGAGCATCTCCCTGTGATACATCAAAAACCACCAAAACTCATGGAATTTGTTAGTTCAAGGTAAACAATGCACAGAACTTTGTTTACACCCAATTTATTCACCAAGGAATTGGCAATCGAAATCAAGAAATAACGACCGCCAACAGCAACAAGAGAGGAAGTTAGCAGCGGCGGCGACCAAGGGGAGAGAGAAGGTGATGATGACACTAACCGCTGCCCACACCAGCCCCTTTATATTGCGGGCCCGTGCTTGGGCCGCCCCCTCCGAGCAGGCCAGCTCTCACCGAGGCAGGTTGCTCCCCTTGAATGGTACAGGCCGGCCACTGTCTCCACTCGAGCAGGATGGACGGGCAAACTCGGGCTACCACCCAAGCAGGCCGCAACCCCCTACCACACATCTTGGGCCGCTTGCATAGCGGACCTTGCAGCGATTGTGGGCTCCAAAATAGCCCATAACCATTTATCTATTTACTGTTTTTATTTAAATTATGTATTTCCTGTAGAAATGCATTTGAGTCCCGATTTACAGATCCTGCAATCTGCAAAACTTATCAACATGTGTCTTTACTAATTAGACCCCTAATGTAAATTAAAATATATTATGTGAATGTGTATATGTGTTTGTGTATATGCTTGTGCATTTTTCTATATTTTATATTTATATAGCATGCCTCCTCTAAATTTGCACTTTGACTGCTTGCAATTTAATCATGTGAAAAATCTCACAATTTAATTGTCTTAAGGGTTACTAACTACAACTCTCAAAATTAAAAGATATTTTAATTGTCCATAGTGTTAAAAATGCACTATTCACATAACCAGAATTTTACAATACAAAAGTTAGTGCAAAACTTTACCACATGTCATCCATTATTTTGAGAATAAAACATAGGGTGATGGAGGCTGGGGCATTGGTTGCGTTTTATTCAATTTACTTGAATATTTCTGCCAAAAGACCAAGCCTTTTTGAGCAGTAATTTTAATTGCCCGTCACTAAGAGGTCTACATTATGTTTTCACATGATGACTACCTATATGTGTTTATCTCAAAATAATTAGATACTTGGTCTACTCCACCCATGGAGATTACCTTAATTATATGTTATAACATATATCTTTGAAGGATGTACCACCTTCTAGTATCTAAAACTAAGATATGTTGTGAAAAGTTCTGCAATAATTAGTACAACACAACCATTAAGGTTTAACAATTTACCAAAGTTGGTAAATTAATACAAGTCGATGGTTATATCATGTAGGAAATGCAAAAGGACTACGACGAACTCGCCCTTGATGGGAACAATTATACTACATGGCCCTCGGATATCAAGATTTTATTTGCAACCCGAGGGATTTTAAGTACTATAAATGCACCAGTGGAAAATGGTCCTACAATAACTGATCAAATCAAGTACACTACATTATTTGGGTTATGCATGTCCATCCATCCAGATCTCAAGAAAGAGTATCTTTTGGAGGAAAATCCTCGTGTGGTTGCAATACGCATTTCCCTACTACATGTCGTACCCCTAAACATTTGGTTGACCTTTAATTAAAATCCATCCGATATAGCAAAAAGAAAGAACCAAGATATGAAAATGGAGAAGTCTAAGAAGGCTGGATGTTCGCCCTCAGTTCCCCATGAATCGCCGAACCATGAAGCCCATATTGAGTCTTTTGATCTTTCTACAACAGATGGCATGATCGTTGAATACACTTCGAACAACATATATGGAGATTTATCTTAGATCTTTATAACTGTAAATGATATCTATCAATAATATATGTTGTAATAATTAGATCATATGAGTAATGAGGAGTTTTACACTTGATAGTATGAACTCATGTATTGTAATATTGCACAATTATTTGTGTCAAGACAATAATATATATGCGGGTATTTCTATATGTGTTGAATAAAGAAGTTTTCTTATTCCTAATATAGATATCTCATTATGTCAATTCGTCGGAGAACGCATTATGTCTTGGAGACAGTTGTACTGCAAACTCTATACTAACGGAGATGAAATATTTTCAAACTCTTAACAAAAGAGAAGGAAATATTTTTAACCATCGCTGGTCATGATGCATAATAATTGGCTCTAGTCAAGCCATTGTCACTCTCCGTATGGGTACACAAATTGTAATCGAGGATGTTTTGTTGTATCCTGATCAAGTCATACCTTATTGAGTTATAGAGAAATTTGTAAGAATGGTTTTCATGTGGAAACACATTTAGAAAACAAAGAGAAATATCTTCTATTTAGAAACTAAACTTACTGGATATGGCAAACAAATATGTAAGAATATTCTGACTCTAGATTCAAGATTGTACTATACATACATCAAGCTCGTAAAACATGTTGCATATAAGGTAATTTTTCAGAATGTCGATGCATTCCAAACTTGGCATGGTCGACATGGGCACCCCGGAATTGGAATGATGAATTACCACCAATTCTATTGGTCATGACTTAACTGATGCAAAATTTCTCAAATCTTCAGATTATGTATACACTGCATGTGCTACAGGGAAATTGATTTTTAAGACATTCACCTCTTAAAATTCGAGCAGAATCACTTAGATTTCTTGAAAGAATTTAAGATGATATTTGTGGTCGAATTGAGCCATCCTCTAGACCATTGAAATATTTATGGTTTTAGTTGACACATCTACAAGATGGTTACATGTGTGCTTATTGTCCACTAGAAACCATGCCTTTGCCGACATCATACACGTTAAGTCCTCGAAAGAGCCACAACATTTACAACAACTCATCATTTAATACAAAATAGTTTGATTTATTACAAACACTTTGATCAAAATAGTGTAAAACATATGGAAAATATAACTTCAAAATAACCTGCAGCGGAATACATAATAATATACAAGTGCAACGCAGCGGAATGAAACATCAAGGCATGACATCGAGCCCACCATTGTTATCCTTATCACAAACTGATAAGTATCTGAAAAAATCAACAACAAACACTGAGTACGTGGGGTAGTCGGTAGGACTTACCCATGGGCGGTATCAGCCCGACACATTTGAGAGTATGCAAGGCTTTTTGTGGACTTGACTTCTAACCCGTATAAGCTTACTAAAAGTGAGTCCTTACTTTCAAGTATCATTCATTTCTAAAGTATAAGCCTCATTTGATTCATTATAGTTATCATCACGATCCATAATTCATATATCTCTTCATTTCAACATATATGTCAACATAAAGTAACTTGTAGAAATGTAAGCATACAAGTAGAAGCATGTAATATTAAAAGTATGATTAAATAAATAACATATTAAAATTATTACTACGTTGCCCGATTGTGATATTGGCATTCTCACACCTGGTGAGCATCAGCGATTCGAATCAATTTTTAATTCTCAAGAATAACTATCATGCCAGGGGTATATGCTTAGTAGCCATCGCGTTCCCACATATATCCCCCATTTCCAATTGTCACATCCCAAGTTCAATTCCAACCCGCCATTCCCTAGGTTTAGCCCCACAGGAGAGATACTACGGTGTACCGGGTCAAATTTCTGAAGTCTTCATGCTTTGAGATCTTGTCAATTCATGAACTTTGAAATCTATGTAATCAACACAATGGATTGTTATCCATATATATTTCTCGTTCTCATGGTTCCTATGCTTCCAATCTTTGAAATCTATATATTTTACCTCCTTGATTCATATTATCTAGACATTTGAAATTCATGTACCCCAAGCTTTCATATGACATCAAACTCCTCGTTCAATTCCTTGTCATGATCTTGCATTGTTCATGATTCCGTAAATGGTATGATTGCGACACTGTTGTTGTGATGTCTCCTAGAGTAGTCTTGGGTGCATTGACGGAACCTAGGGTACTGTGTGTATGGCCAGCACCGGTTAAACCACTAGGCTCGCGCTGGTATCAAGACATGTGAATGGTTGACATCACTTCAGTTGCAGAACATTCATATCCACTCCTTCTCAATTTGTGGAACTTGCTACTCTTAATTAGCAGAAATGATCGACTTCGTTTCTACAACCTGATTACATCATTTCATTGTTTTGTTTCACCTTGCCTTTCTTGATCTATGGGAATGACCCACTTCAATCCCATAGCTTGTTCATATCTTTTCATTATCTTGTTTAACCTTGTCTTCGTTGATTTGTGGGAATGATCAACTCTGTTTCCACTCCCTCATTTGAATATTTGTTTCTACTTGTTGAACCTGATCCCCGAGGGTGAACTTCAAGGTCATCCTTTGCACTACCTTTTGCTCTCGAATGGTACTCTTGTCATATCATCTTTTCATGAGTTGTGTTTCTTCCTCCTTGAAATTATCCTCAAAGGTGGGCCTACTAGCGTTGTTGATGGCATCATATGATAAGCACAAGTCATCTATCTTCACTTACCTTGGTCAGAAATCACATAAATCGTCACCTTGTCTAGGTGAATATGGCCTATTCCCTTCTATTTGTACCTTTCCTGTCTATATGAGCAAGGTTTGCTATGCTTCACCACACCTTCCTCTTTGAAGATATTTTTGATCATTATATTATATGTATACGCAGTCCCTGTCAAATAAAATGAATGTGTCTATCAAAAACACATCCATTGGCAAATCCTTGAATCATAAGATTCTGTTTGGTTTAATTTTTGATAGTGTACACTTTGCTTCTGTTGCCTTGATAAATCAGATATTTATCATGATTCTAATTTTGGTGTCAAAGTCAAGAAGTAACTTCTTTCCATTGTTTAAACCAATCGTTGTCACTCTCTCACTACCGCCACATTCTCTTCATGGTTTGTTCATTCCCTCTCATATATGGCACGACTTCTCGAGTACCTTAGAAAGACCACCCTAGCCTTACTAGATGGTACTTTGTAACTACCTTGTGTTAAGAAGGCACTAACCATTCACATGCTAGTCAACAAAACTAATAGATGAAGATTTGGATGTTACCACGCATGTTCTGAAAGACACGAACCGCAATGGTAGGACCATTGGCATTACGCAGTAAGTCGTAAAGCCCTGCCTCATCCAAATCTCGGGACAAGATTTCTTTAAGGGGGGTGGGTTGTGATGCCCCGGCATCTCAAAAGCATTAACACACATCTAGATGAATGCTAATGATGCATTAGGACATAATCATGCTTAGAGGGGAAACAAGAACCAGCCGAATAAAGCACTAAATCAAAATTTTCTAGTTGAATATGCAAAACCTTGCGATGTTTGGATGGGTAGTCAAAAATCTATACGCTGTTATGCGAAACATCAAATACAGAAGTTTTAGTTCGAGATGTTACCTTCAACTTAGATATTTTGACCATATTTAAAACCAGATGTTAAGAGGTTCAAAAATTCAAACCAAACCAAGTCAGCCTACGCATATAAATTCTGCTAAGTCTAGGGCTTACAGTTTCCCAAGTTTGATTCTGAAATTTCTTTTAATTTTACTATAACACTTAAAAATCTACCTGACTATGAAATGAAATTAAACTTACCACCTTTCAAATGCAGCTAAACTTTAAGTGTTTGGACCTAATTGGGTAACTCAAATGTTTGAACCAAAAAAGATTCTACATAAAACAAAACTGATGTTTGACCAAACCTTTGAACATCTTTGCGCTAGCATTCAAAATGTAATGTGATCTAGGCCAAACTTCCTATAACAAAGTTGCAAAAAATTTGATGAAGAACAACTTTGGTATTTTTTGTTTTGACACGCATAAATGTTTAGATGAGGTTTTGGGTGATTGTCTGTCGAACTGAGAAATCTATGCAAACATGATATGTCTAGTAAATTCAATTTTTTTTGGAACAAAGTCCTTTAATGCAAAACTTTATATATGAAAGTTGTAGATCATGTAAAACTCAACAACATTGGTATAATACACTTTGCATGAAATAGCCATAAAAAGTACTTTCTGAATTTTTAAATTTGCATTGAACTTTGGTCAAATTGAGGTCAACAACTTCAATTCAAATTTAACCATATTTCGAAACATAACATGGTGTAACTGTTTAGAGCAAAGTTGTAGGGTATACAATTCTTAACACTTCTTGTATTTTGAGTTCCATCCAATTCGACCAAATGGCTGTTGAAACAAGTGAAATTCAGATACCTGTTTCTTTGGTCAAACAAACCTTTTCGATTTTGGAAATTCCCTTTTTCCTTCTGTCTCTATGACGAAAAATAGTGTCTCAAATTATAAAGCTAAGGGATTCAATCAATCCGAATGGACATGCTGCCGAATTTTCCTCCCATGCTTTTAATGATTATTGCATGGCTTTAGAAATCAAGATTCAGCACTCATTTCCGTCCACACTCAAAATGGTTTGGCTAAATCTTTAATCAAGGCGATTAAACTCATTGCACGTCCATTAATAATAAATTGCTGTTTGCCTACATTGTATTGGGGTCATGCAGTTTTACATGCTACCGACCTACTACAACTACGACCAACTGCATATCATGACTCCTGTCCTTTGCAATTAGGACAAGGGGACCCTCCTAGAATTTCCCATTGCATAAATTTGGAGGATTTTCCATTGCCTAAATTCAGGTGTGCTGTTTACATACCAATATCACCACCACAGCGTACTCTATGGACCCCCACAAAAAATTAGGGATTTATGTGGGTTACCAATCTCCGTCGATAATAAAGTATTTAGAATCCCTAACCGGTGATCTATTACGGCCCAATTTGCTGATTGTATTTTTAATGAAGAGCATTTTCCGGCATTAGAGAGAAATTTCAAGTACCAAAAAGGAGAATGCTGAGAAATTGATTAGGATATGAAGATTATCCCGTGCTAAAGAAACTGAACTTCAAATTCATAAAATTATTGGTTTGCAAAATAATGCAAATAACGTGCCGGATGCATTCACTAAATACGACGGTGTAATAAAGTCTTATTCCTTCTAGGAACATGCCTAAAGAGTGGAGGTGCCAAATAAAATCACTCAAAACCCTACTAATAAAAGGGGGAAAAGTAAAGCATCTTTAAAGGATTCACTTTTTTCAAATAAAAGAAAGACGGTACATGCGCATCAACAAGAAGTTGATGAAACTCAAAGTGGACCTAATCCACGACCCTCTTCGAATACGCGCATGGTCGAAATAGGGATATCAGAAAACCTGAGGACCATGGATATGGGAAATCCTGATGTGTCCTTAAGGTAGATGAACTTGCTACCAAATATATTGAGACCGGTGAAACATTTGACCACAAAGCTACTGTTGTTGACACTTATTTCTCTGAACAAGTTGATGACATCCTTATTGATCCAGATCCTAAATCCATGGTAGAACATAGAAAACGCTCAGACTGGAATTAGCGAAGAAGCTATTGGAAAAGAAACCGCCTCATTTTATAAAATAAAAGTATTCTCGGAAGTGATATTAACAACTAGAGGCACCTTCCGTGTAGGATACAAGTGGGTTTTCGTTCGTAAATGAAATGAAAATAACAAAGTGGTGAAATATAAAGTAAAGCTAGTAGCACAAGGCTTTACACAAAAGCCCGGCATTAATTATAATGAAACGTAATCCCTAGTAATAAGTGGCATAACCTTCCAATGCTTAATATCACTAGCAGTACAAAATCGTCTATCTTTGTAGTTGACGGACGTAGTAACTGCATATTTATAGGGGTCACTGGATCGCAATATTTACATGTAGGTTCCTGATGGAATCAATGTTCTGAGTCCAAAGACAAATCATAACATGTATTGTGTAAAATTGCAGAAGTCATTATATGACTTAAAACAATTAGTGTATATGTGGTACAAATGCTTGAGTGAATTTCTTTCGTTTAAGTGATACACTAATAACGGTGACTATCCATGTGTTTTCATAACAAAGCACGTCATCATCAAAAGACGCAATTTGAAATGAAGTATTTGGTTCAACAAATTTTGGTTAGGTTTACAACTTGAGCATTTGCCTTCAGAAGTATTTGTATACCAAGCCGCTTATATCCAAAAAGTATTAGAAAAATTATTATCCCTTATTGTAGTCAGATCGCTTGACATGGAAAAGGACGCTTTTCGAGCTAGGGATGACAGATGAGAGATTTTGGAATCAGAGTACCCAGTGCTATTGGTGCACTAATGTATCTAGCAAATAGTACTTGGCCGGACCTTGTATTTGCAGTGAATCTACTTGCAAGATACAGTGTAGCTCCCAGTAAACATCTTTGGTTTGGAGTAAAGAATATTTTCAGATATCTCATTGGTACAAGAAATCTTGGTCTTTTCTATGGAAAAAACCAAGATAAAACTTTGATTAAATATACTTATCCTAACTATTTATCAGATCCCTACAATGCCAAATCCCAAACCGGATTCGTATACTTGCAAAGGTGGAGCTACCATCTCTTGGAAATCATCCAAACAAACTTTGGTGTCTACTTCCACAAATCATTCTGAAACAATTACATTATACGAAGTCTCAAAAGAATGTTTGGATTCGCAGAATGATAGACCACAAAGTTAAGTCATGTGGTGTTGATTGTATTCAATTACCTACTATTATCTATGAAGATATTGATGCTTGTGTTGTTCAGATGAAAACTGGTTATATTAAGAGTAACATTACTAAGCGCAGTGCCCCAAAAAACTGTTTTATCCTCATGAAATGCAAAAGAATGGCAGACAAACATTTTTGCATACTAATTCATGTGATAATCTAGCTGGTTTATTCACCAAATCTCTACCTTATTCTACATTTTCTAAATGTGTTGAGGGAATAGGTATGAGACAACTTAGAGATTTGCAGGAATCAGGGGGAGTAACTCTTTAAAGTATAACTTGGTTAACATTATATTGTACTCTTTTCTTTACATGAGTTTTTCCCTCACCGAGGTTTTATCATGTAAAGTAACGAGGCAATATCAACATGAGGTATATGTCGTATCGATTTTTTCCCACTGGGTTTTTGAATGATATTAGGCATAAAGGCTGCCATGAACTTTCCAGAGATAATTACTTAAAGCGGATTCGATCAAGGGGTGTTAAGAAACAAATAAAGGTGATCTCATCTCATCCAAGAGGAACCCATTGGAGAAAGGCACCTATTGATGAAGAGATGTAACCATTCAGTAGGAAGAGAAGAAGATCTAGCGTCATATAGATGAATAGGTGTCTGTTAGATAAAGGTGTCTGTTGGGATAGTCATGTCCCTCTATGTAATCTAGAAGGGGTGTAAATGCCACCCCTTGACCATGTATAAATCTATACAAAAATCAATAGAAAGTTACAAGGAGATTCATTCTCCATTCACTCAATCTTTTACTTTCTAATAACACTCAAAGTTAGTTTGGGAATTTCTATTTCCCTCCCGTACCTGAAGTTCCCAAAATACCTAGTATTCTACATTTCGCAGTGCTTCAGCCAGAAGAACAATGAGCTATGTAATAAGAATGTATTTTATCCCACTACTTACAACTACCTTCGTATCCCTTTATTCAAATATGGAATAAAATATGTCCCACCTTTATTCCCTGTCTAACACTTCATTTCTCATTTTCCAAACATCACCCAGTAGAATAGAGATAGAGCCCATAACTCATTAGTCCCTCTCCCAAAGACCCTGACTTGGTCGCCCAATCGTGAGTCTCCTCGTTGCCCCCTTCTGGCGGGGAATCTTCTGGTCCACCTAGGTGCATATGGTCCACCATCCACCCACCTCCCCTCTCTTCTATGTTATGTTGTATTGTTGGGCCTAATTTAGCCTGTACAAATAGACTTGCACTTTTTTTTTATTTTTGTTGATTTCTTTTAAATACATATTTTACTTTTAATTTATTATTTTTAATACTAAGAATATTATCAGATAAAATGTTTTGGTTCCGAATGTGGAATATTTAATTCATGAAGATTGAATATTTTTATTTTTCTTATAAAGTATAAATATTCATCATGTGAAGGTGGAATATTAATTAATTAATTTTAACTAGAATATTCATCTTGTGATGGTAGAACATTTCATTCGCTAAGTTAGAATATTTCTTATTTTTTAATATATAATAATTTTAAAGAAAGAATATTATATTTTTGAAGTTTGGAAATATTTTTTATATAAACTTTGAATATTTCAACAGAGAAATTAGAATAATTTTTGGTTAATGTAGAACATCTGTATCACAAATTTAAATTATTCTTTATAAAAGTTTTTAAAAAATAATTTGAACATAAATTGGGTTGATTTTAAAATAAATATAAGTCAAATCAGAAATTAGGATATAATAAAAACTTAAAATGGGAACTGGTATTCAGTCCAGTGTCCGCAGGGGGAGGGGACGCCCCCTTCTAGCTGTCTTTCGTCTCCTCGTGGCCAGAACGCGGACGCCGCGACCAAACGTCGGCAGCCGGCCTCCGCTCTACGCCGCCACCGCCACCACCACCAGTGCTGCGCCACGCCCGACGGCCGAACTCCGGCTCGCTCCCCTACTGGCTACCGCCATCCACTTCTGTGCTGGGCGGCCGTGGCCCGTGGGTGCTTCTCCTGCTAGATCGCAGGTCGTGGCGCCGCCATTTTCCGGTCACCCGCAGGCCATCGAGGCATCAACATCGATCGTGTGCCCTCCGCCATTGTCATCGACTTCGGGGACAAGGTCAACCCCCCGGGTGCCGGCTAGAGTAGTGATTTAGTGAAGGACGGCTCCGACGACCGAGGAATCGGGCAATGTATGTATTTGTCTTATTATCTCTGTCTCTCGTCTGACATGTCGATCTACTCATTGTTTTGAAATTTAGTTGCTGCTGCCTGCTGATGCATAGTCACTAGTCAGTATGTGAATTTTGTCTATTTTTTCAAAATATCAGTCAGTACACGTAGATGTTTTTGTCTACTTTGTCAAACTGTTAGTATTCAGTAACAAGTGATTTTTTGTCAGTCTATAACAGTTAGTGGTTATTCCTTTTGTCTCAATTTATAGGTCGTTTGACACTAAATTTGGCTTACTCATCTTATTCAAAAACTTTCATAATTATATTTATTTTTATTGTGATTTTGTTTAGAATATAATATACTTTAACTATGAGTTGAGTTTTTTATGTTTTCACAAATATTTTGAAATTTGAATAAAATGAGTTGGTCAAATTTGATGTCAAAAAAGTTAAACAATCTATAAATTGGAACTGAGTAGAACTTAGTTCTCTTTATTCTTTTAAAATAGATCAAAATTTCTGGGTTACCCGAACACACAACCTTATCCCATCCCTTCTCTGTAAACCCTGCCGTTTTTCACCGTAGCACCCAACCATAGTCCCAGACCCTGTTCCCTTGTACCTCAATCCCTTTCGAAGCCGCCTGCATGCTCTCATCCTAGACATGGGCCAGCGCAGGTTGGAGATCCGTTGGTGCTCAGATCGATTTCTTCGCTGGCTGCTGGACGGGGTGGTAGGAACTCATTTTGTTGTATGGAAACCACTCTTTGCTGTTAGGGAGAGCAACTACTACATCCTAATCTTCCACATTGTCCAATCATCCAGGTCTGATTTGCTTGATGCATGTTGTTATGAATAGCACTTGTATTCATTGTGAGGCCTTTAGACCCATATATATACACCAGTACATGAAGGAATATATACACATAACCCTCTACAATACATTGGAAATACATAAATATATAGATATATCTAACACCCCCTCAAACTCAAGGTGGATCAAACACACTGAGTTTTGAAAGATAAAAACTATACTAAACTCTGGTCTGTGCCGTGGTGAAAAAATCAACCAACTATAACTCCGAAGGCACATAACGAAGAGTAACCACATCATCCTGAACATGTGCACGTGTGTAATATGCATCAACACCAATATGCTTAGTAACCTCATGCTTCACCGGATCACGAGCAATACTAATAGCACAAAGGAGGAGTCGGTATAGAAACAGAAACAACAAAATCTGCGAGCAACTACCGTAACCAAGTCACCTCTGCTGTCACAGGAGCCATAGCACGCAACTCAGCCTCTGTGCTTAAACGAGAAATTGTTGTCTGCTTCTTAGTCTTCCAAGCAATAAGAGAACCACCAAGAAAAACAAAATAAGCAGAAAGAGACTGACGATCAGAGGAATCACTAGCCCAAGTAGCATCACAATAAACCTGAAGCTGTAAAGAGCTAGAACGTGAAAAGAACAGACGATGTGACATAGTCCCATGAAGATAACGTAAGACACGAAGAAGATGACTATAGTGGAGTTGAGTGGGAGCAGAAACAAACTAACTCAGAATATGCACAGAATAGGAAATGTCAGGACGAGTAACATCAAGATAAACAAGACTTCCTATGATGTGATGATAATGAGTAGGATCATCAAGAGGCTCACCATCGGTGGCAGAAAGGTGAACATTGAGCTCTATGGGAGTCTCATCAATCCTGTGATCAGTAATAGACGCATGATCAAGAAGGCCCTAAATATATATTTTTTTGAGACAGATAAAATCCGTCGTGCAGGGGAAACCTCAATCCCAAGAAAATAATGAAAAAGGCCAAGATCAGATATAAAAAACTGCTTACTCAGAAGTGCCTTGACAAAGGCAATGAACTGAGGATCATCTCCGGTGATAATCATATCATCAACATAGAGGAGAAGAAGAGTACGACCATGAGATGATGTATGTACAAACAGAGCAGGATCATGTGCATTGGCAGAAAACCAGCAGCCGTCACAATAGAAGCAAAGCGTTGAAACCAAGCTCGCGGAGCCTGCTTAAGACGTAGAGAGAGCGACGAAGACGACAAACCATACCCTCAGGAACAGAATACCCAAGCGGTGGCTGCATATAAACTTCCTCACGCAACTCACCATTAAGAAAGGCATTCTTGATATCAAGCTGAGAGATAAACCACTCAAGAACAGAGGCCAAAGCAAGAAGAGCACGAACAGTGGTCATATGAGCAACAGGAGCAAAGGTCTCATCATAATCACGATCATGTTCCTTCTGAAAACCACGAGCAACATGATGAGCCTTATAGCGCTCAAGAAATCCATCAGAGCGAGTCTTAACCTTATAGAGCCACTTACAGTTGATAGGACGAACATGAGAGGGAGTCAGAACAAGATCCCATGTGCCTGTACGCTAAGAGAAGCTATCTCCTCAACAATCGCAAGCTGCCATTCTGGATGAAGAATAGCATCTCGGTAGGAAAGTGGCTCAGAAGCGACAGTATCGGCAAAACCTTGCCAAGTAACAGGTCCAAAGCCATACCGATCGACAAGCTAACGAGACCGATGACCACGACGAATAAGCTGCTCAGGAGAAGAAGCAACAGGAGATGGCTCATCAAAAGAGGACTCAAAAGGGCTAGAAGATGGCTCATCTGAAGAAGGCTCAGAAGGAGACAAAGAACTATGACGTGTATAGACCTGAGTCACAGGAGGCTTTGTAGTATAGTCACAAATCAAAGAAGACCCCAAAGGAGACGGTACAGGTGGCACTACAAAAGGAGATGGAGAAGAAGACCCCGAAGGAGACACAATAGGAGAGGGTACCAAGCGAGAAGATATATATGGAAGAGCAATATCAGGAATAAACAAAAAATAAGAGAGAAAAGGAATGACGAGGATAGAAAGGGACTCATCAAAGACAACGTCCAGAGAAATCCGCATCCGTCGACAAACCGGATCCCAACAACGATATCCCTTATGCTCAGCACTATATCCTAAAAAGACACACTCCACAGACTACGCGGTCAACTTTGTGCGCTCATGAGATGCAAGAAGCGCATAGCCAACACAACAAAAAAGACGAAGGTCGTCATAATCAGACGTCTTGCTACAAAGACTCTCAAAAGGAACACCACCATGAAGGGCTGACGAAGGGTGAATGTTAGTCAAATATGTGGCAGTGGAGACAGCTTCAGCCCAAAAAATAAGGTGAAACAGAAGAAGCAAGCATAAGAGCATGAGCAGTCTCAAGAAGATGACGATGCTTGCGTTCAGCAACACCATTCTGAGCATGAGCAACAAGACAAGAAAACTGAGCAAGAGTACCTTGCGCAGAAAGAACCTGACAAAGAGCACTAGAAAGGTATTCACCTACAGAGTCGGCATGAAAAACATGAATAGAAGTGTCGAAATGAGTGCCAACCATAGCAGAGTAATCTATATAACCTATATAAGCACAACCCACTATGTATTTCTCTCAACATGCAAACTATCCACATCATCTCCACATCGCCATCCACTAAGGCCCTTTATTAATGTCTTTAGTCGATTTTCTGTGTCTACTAAAATTCATGCATGCGAACTATTAGAGAAATGACTATGTTCAATCATTTAAGAGCCAATACCTCTCAACCATGATAAATATATTAAGTTATTAAGTATAACGTTCTTAAAAATATTATTATACAATCACACAAATATTACCATCTTCAAGTTTCACTCTAAAATAATTTTAGAAGTCCCACAACAACGCACGGGTATCATCTAGTTCTTATAGATGGACAAAGCCTCACTACGATTTTTCATAAAGTAAATCCATATGTGGCGAGAAAAATCATCTATAAAAATTATATAATATTGATGGCCCCCTTTTGAAACAAAAGGAGCAGGACCCCATATATCTAAGTGTACAATATCAAAAGGACGCTCAGACACTGACTCACTAAAATGATAGGGAAGCTGAATCTGCTTTCCTAGATGACAACCTTGACACTGAGCTAATGACTCACGACCTGAAACTGAACCTAAGAGAC
The DNA here is from genome assembly GCA_030272315.1 of Paspalum vaginatum. Lineage (NCBI taxonomy): Eukaryota > Viridiplantae > Streptophyta > Magnoliopsida > Poales > Poaceae > Paspalum > Paspalum vaginatum. Next base: position 28,932,388 of record CM059013.1, on the reverse strand, counting down.
CACGACAAATCAAAGTAGACAAATGGGAGCCACACAGATGACCCAGCCGATGATGCCGCTGATCAAAAGATGAAGTGGACGAAGCAGCCAAAGCGGAGCCATCAGAACTGGCAGACGTAGCGGAAGGAAGATGAAGCCAGTTAAGCTCCCAAATGCGCTGAGAATCACGACGACGAGGGCCAATACCAACCAGGTGACCCATGCTGCAATCCTGATGAACATAACAAAAATCAAGATCAAGAATGACACGGCAGTCATGATCAGTAAGCTGCATGGTTAGATCAAGAACATAGGAAACATTAGGAACCTGAAAAGAGTTAGACAAGAGAGTGCCCTCTCCAGCAACAGAAAGGGGGGACCCATCGGTAGTATGAACAGTGAGAGAACGAGATGGAGAATGAATAGAAGAAAGAAAAGTGCGATGAGGAGTCATATGAAAAGAGGCATCGGAATCAAGAATCCATGCATTAATACCTGGTGGTCCCTGAGTGGAAGAATAAGAAGCAGCAGCAGAACCTGATGAGCCAGCCGGCAGAGTCGCAACACTAGCAGTCCCAGATGGTAAAGAGGCAGCAAAGCAACGAAGAAGCATTAACATCTCCTAGGTAACTAGATTTGTGGAACTCCTCTGAGACACTCCAGCACTAGCACTACCAGAAGTCTGTGAACCCTGTGAAGTCTGACGAGTCTGAGAGCGCTGCATCTTCTTCTTCCTATAACAGAAGGCCTCGATATGTCCGTCCTTCCCACAATAATCATAATGAAGACCACCACAACCCCTCCATGTGCAAAAAAAGAGAGCGCTGGTGCTGACGAGGGCAAAGACGATGGAGGAATAGCTGGCCGTGAGGGCGAAGGCGAAGAACGAGCAGCCAATGCAGACGCAGATGATAACAATCCAGCAGAACGAAGTCGAGTATCCTCATTATGAACATCAGCAAGAGCATCGATCAAGGAGACAAACAGATAACAAGCAAGAAGCTACGCACGAAGAGGCTCATACTCTTCCCAGAGATGGGTCAAAAAAGCATATGTATGCTGAAGCTCAATATCTGACTGCTAGCCCTGGCAGAACTCACAGTACTCGGTGACAGAGGATGACGCAGGGAATCAATCTGACGGCAAATAGCAGACAACTGGGTGTAGAGCTCATCAACAGTAAGGTCACCACGACATAACAACTGCTCCTACTGACCAGTGGGCTCATAGCGATCACGGAGAAAAGACCACATCTGATGAGACCAATCAAAGTCAACAATCCCCGCAGCAAATTGATCTTCCATACTAGCAGCAAGAATAGAAACAGCGCGAGCATCCACATCCAACCACAACCGATAAGCACTGAACTGAGACTCATATGACTTCTCAAGAGCAGCAAAATCTGCTAGAAGCTTCGTCTTGGCCTCATCATTAGCCTTCTCTGGAATCTCAGGGCGCACATGAGCTGTAGGTGAAGGTGGGCATGGGAGCTCGCCAGTGAGGAATTCCCAGAGATGCAGACCACGCATATGCCAGCACGTACGAGGAATCCAGACATGGTAGTTGGTCCCATCAAATAGCAGCGGGCATCGGAAGACGGGAACACCACCGTTAGAAGGAGTCGAAGGCGCCATGAGACAAGCGGCAACTGAACAGAAACAGCTCCTTTCTCTCTCTCTCTCTTTTACTCTAGAAGGGGTTACAGACCCGACAGGTCAAAGAAAGCAGCTAGCTGCGACCTGACAGAGATCCAACCACGAGCTAACGGGCAAAGTGGCAGCTGGCTGACGGGTGATAGATAGCCAGCTGGCAGGCCGACGGGCAGCAGAGAGCCGACGCCGGCGGGCCGACATGCGACAAGGTGGGCGAGACCCGCACAGCGCACCGGGTGCAACGAGGCGAGCGAGCCCCACGCGACGGGTCGACGAGCGGATCTGGCATACGCGACATCAGACGACGCCGGGTGAAGAGGCGAGCCGTTGGCCGGCGGCGCGCGACGATGGGCGGAGGGCCCGCTGGCACGCGGCGACGGGTGGACGAGGGTCCAGCGGCGCGCGACGACGGGCGGACGAGGGGCCGGCGGTGCGCGGTGACGTGCTAACGAGAGCCGGTGGCGTGCGACGACGGGCGGACGAAGATCCGGATGAGAGGAATTGCAATGCTCAAAACGAAGAGCACAAGCACTCCGATCCGAAAAAAAACGATGACGGTGGAATTGCAGCACCAGGGATCGTTGTTTAGGAGAGGATGGAAAACCTAACCCTAATTGTGGCTCTGTATACCATGTTATGAATAGCACCTGTATTGATTATGAGGCCCTTTGGCTGATATATATACACTAGTACATGTAGGGCTATATACACATAACCCCCTAGAATACATAGGAATACATAAATATACAGATATATCTAACACATGTCACCCTAGTTTGTAGAAATAGCAGCTCTTAAGTGTATTTTTCCCCACAAGATTCAGACCATGCCTCAATCATCCGGGACAACCACGCCTAATGGTTGCCTCAAACTTTGGGGAGGGTACTTTCATACTATCAGCTGTGGGTGAGCCTGTTGCACTATCACACAGTGATAGACTTTCTTGCAGGATGCTAGAGACCATTGCAGATTTGCAGCCTCAGATATTCTTCTCTGTTTTTGTGCATCAATTTTCCACTTCTCCATGACACCTTTTTCCCCTTAGCATTTCCTGCAGTTCTGTCATGGTATGCAAATTTTCCTTTACACAAGGTTCGTTGCCGCATGAAGTATTCAATATATCATTGCAGCGATATTGTCTGCCTGATATTTCTACTACTTCAGTAAAAATGCATCCTCACTTCTCAGAAATTTAGTGTATGCTTCATGAATAGTAGTTTGAGTGCTTTCCATCAAATAGTTCAGCACAGATTTCGTGAATAATAATGTTATGCTCTTCCAACCAGTTAACATCGCAGTTCGCCTATTTTCTGAAGATACATAGCCATCTTCAGCAGTCCAATTGATCTGTTTCGTTTGAAAACATAGCAATTTTTCCTGCTCCAAATGATAACATCCTCATAACCCAAGTCAATAATAATAAACCAGGTGTTGTGTCTTTCTTCGTCATGCTTTTTGTCAGATAGATATGTAATTCTCAAGGGAATTGCATTCTCTAATACAGTGCAGCATCAGGTACAACATCTGATGGAAACCTGGCTCAGTTTTCATTACGTTTTATTAGGGTACAGCATGTACACGGTGTCGTTTTATTAGGGTGCCCAGATCTACTTTGCTAAACATCATTTTCGTATTAATCAATGATGTGTACGATTTCAGAATATGGTAAATACCTTTTTTGGTATGATAATGATGCATAGAATTCGTTTAGATGAATTTGAATTGGCAATTGGTTATGGTCTCTCTATTGCGGATAAAATGGATACTGAGTTCTTTTGTCTAACTTTTAAAGGGAGCGAGATAGTTTAATTCTGCATTGAAATTAATTATTTCAGCACGTTGATCTGCTGCAAACTACCACCAGCTTGGTTGTATTTGAACGCAGCATTTACTATGCCTTGGTACAAGGGGATGGTATAAAACTACACATTAATACTCTGCTGCTCACACGTCGATCAATCTAACAGTTCAGTATCAATTACTTTATTGCCCCTAATTGCAAATATAAATTTAATGAACCGTGACGTCTCCTGTACAGAGAAATATGAATTACCACTCGCCTAAAAATCTTTGGTTTCAGCTTAACTCTAAGGATGCATGTTTCCGTATTGTTCTTAAATTAATGTTTGGTATGCTAAGTAATATTCCTGACCTAGGATAGCTATTTCTTTCTTACTTCATTGAAACAGGCTTTGGACATATCAATCATACATAACAGTGCAATAAGAAAGTCCCTCATCTGCCTTTTGTAATTGATAAGCATTGAACACATGCTGCAATACTAAACTCCTATATCATATTTTTCTTATACAGATATAAATCCTATGTGGTCTTAATTCTCAGGACAAACGTCAACTGAATGATACAGAGAAAGGTCGAGGTTAATATCATGCCATTTTTTGTCAACTTGAGTTCTTACTGCTCGATATCTTTTGCTGATTCCAAATTACTTTGTTACTGCTAGTTGTAAAATAAGCCCTTATGATCCATGTTATATTCTACTGGATGAAATTATTACTCCCTACGTCCATGAATAATCTTTATATTTGTAGATGGTATCAAGACTAAGATAAAATGAACACCTACTTATATTTTTATTAAATATGCATCGTAGGAAGGATTATTAAATGCACAGAGTTGCATGCAACCAATGGCACCTATATACATGGACACAGTGGCTAAATACGAGATGCGTTAACAAAAGCCTCTTCTGCAAATACGTAGATCATTTCTGGACATTTTTTCTTCAAATATGTCATGTACGGCCAGCCCTACGTCAGGCGACGGCGTGCCCGGGATGTGCGCCGTGCGCGTGAGCGCGCCGAACGCGCCCAGGTCGCCCAGGAGGAAACCGCGCCCGGCTCTAGTGGCTAGGATGGAAACCGGATAAGCTAGATGGTAGTTAGATAAGCTAGATGGTAAGTTAGAGTTAGTTGGAAGGTTTGTTGCATGCCTAGAATCAAGGAGCGATTGGCTCCATGCGTGGAGGCCTTGAGGCCATATATATTCTGTAACAGAACATGGAGGAGGCAAGCATGATCATTATTTCCAATCTCCTCCTCTCTCTCATCTAAGCCTACGGCCGAGGGGCATAACCTCGCCGAAGAAGACGACGGACCAAGGCTACGAGCTCCGTAGCCGAGGGCCTCCTACCCTAGACGACAAGGTCCTTGACAACCTGGTATCACGGTCACGCCGATCCACGTCGTCCACCTCCGCCGACACCGACTCCACCACCGTCGCCCCACCAAGCTCCGCCGCGTCCCCGGCGAGCCCACCACCCTCTCCACCTTCAGCCGCCTCCTCCAGTTCACCCATGGCCGACCCATCCAATGCTGATCTCGCCGCGCTGATCGAGAAACTCTCTGGCTCCCTCTCCTCGCTGCAGTCTGAGGTCCAAGCGCTGAAAAGCGGCAAGGAGAAGTCGTCATCGTCCAGTGGGGACGATATCCTGGACGGCCAGCATCACCACGCCCGTCCTCCCCGGTTCCAGAAGATTGACTTTCCCCGCTTCGATGGCACGACTGACCCCCTGATCTTCGTCAATCGCTGCGAGTCCTACTTCCATCAGCAGCACATCATGGAGGAAGAGAAGGTCTGGATGGCTTCCTACCACCTCGAAGACGTGGCGCAGCTCTGGTATATCCAGCTCCAGGAGGATGAGCGGGGCACCCCCCGCTGGAACCGCTTCAAAGACCTCCTCCACTTGCGCTTTGGGCCGCCTCTCCGCTCCGCGCCACTCTCCGAGCTCGCCGAGTGCCGCCGCACCGGGTCCGTCGAGGAATACCAGAACCGCTTCCAGGCGCTGCTTCCCCGCGCCGGGCCGTTGCAGGAGTCGCAACGTGTCCAGCTGTTCACGGGCGGCCTCCTCCCGCCGCTCAGCCACGCGGTGCGCATCCACAATCCGCAGTCGCTCCCGGCGGCGATGAGTCTGGCGCGCCAAGTAGAGCTGATGGAGCTTGACAGGGCCCCCCCGGTCCCCGCCAGGGCCTCGTCGCGCGCCTTGCTGCCCGCACCGGCACCGCGCCAACTGCCGGCGGCCGCCCCGCCCCTGGCCCTTCCCGCGCCACACCCAGCAGGCGCTGCGGGGGTTGCCCCAGCCCGGGGAGAGGGCCGGCGCCTCTCACCAGACGAGATGACGGAGCGCCGCCGTCAGGGCTTGTGCTTTAATTGCAACGAGAAGTACTCAAGGGGCCACAACCGGTTCTGCAAGCGCCTCTTCTTCGTGGACGGCGTGGAGGTCGAGGACGCCAAGGACGAGGCCCCGGGCGCCGACGGCGACGCTCCCTGCTTCTCCCTGCACGCCCTCGCCGGTGTGCCCGTGGCGGACACTATGCAGATCACCCTCACGCTAGGCGCTGCGTCGCTAGTCGCCCTCCTCGACTCCGGCAGCACCCATAACTTCATCTCCGACACCGCAGCTCGCCGTACGGGGCTACCCCTCCACCAACGGCCTCGCCTCACTGCCATGGTCGCCAACGGTGACCGGGTCTCCTGCGCCGGGGTCATCCGTGACGCCCCACTAACCGTCGATGGCGCCCTGCTCCCGGCCGACCTCTTTGTCATGCCGCTGGCCGGGTACGATGTCGTCCTCGGCACACGGTGGCTGGCCACGCTCGGGCCCATCGTATGGGACCTAGGCAGCCGGAGCATGACGTTTCACCTGCACGGGCGCCCGACCTGCTGGACCGGCGTCTCGGCCTCCGGCCCGGCCTCCGTCAGCGCCGCCGTGGCGAGCGCGCCGCTCCTCGACGCCCTCCTGGACTCCTTTAGCGCCATCTTCGCCGAGCCCATCGGTCTGCCGCCGCAGCGCGCCCACGACCACCGCATCCCTCTCAAGCCGGGTGCGCAGCCGGTGGCAGTTCGGCCATACCGGTATCCGGCGGCCCACAAAGACGAGCTGGAACGCCAGTGTGCCGCCATGATCGAGCAGGGGATCGTCCGCCGCAGCGACTCGCCATTCTCGTCGCCGGTCCTCCTCGTCAAGAAGGCCGACGGGACTTGGCGCTTCTGCGTCGACTACCGCGCCCTCAACGCGCTCACGGTGAAGGACGCCTTCCCCTATCCCCGTGGTCGACGAGCTGCTGGACGAACTCCACGGTGCGCGGTACTTCTCCAAGCTCGATCTGCGTTCCGGGTACCACCAGGTGCTCATGCGGCCGGAGGACGTCCACAAGACGGCGTTCCGCACGCATGATGGGCTCTACGAGTTCCTGGTGATGGCATTCGGCCTCTGCAACGCGCCGGCGACGTTCCAGGCGCTCATGAACGACGTCCTCCGCCCCTTTCTCCGCCGGTTCGTCCTTGTCTTCTTTGACAATATCCTCATATACAGTCAGACATGGCGGACCACCTTTGCCACCTCCGCGCCGTGCTCGACATGCTGCATCGCCACCGCCTCTTCGTCAAGCGCTCCAAGTGTGCCTTCGCCGCCACGTCAGTCGCCTACCTAGGCCACGTGATCTCGGCGGCGGGCGTGGCCATGGACCCGGCCAAGGTGCAGGCTATCCTCGACTGGCCGGCCCTGCGTTCGGTCCGGGCGGTGCGCAGCTTCCTCGGCCTGGCGGGTTACTACCGCAAATTCGTGCCCAACTACGGCACGCTGGCGGCCCCGCTGACATCCCTCACCAAGAAGACCGGCTTCACCTGGGATGACGCGGCGACGGCGGCCTTCGCTGCTCTCAAGGCCGCGGTCACCTCGGCCCCGGTACTGGCCATGCCGGACTTTGCGAAGACGTTCGTCGTCGAGTGCGACGCCTCCTCGTATGGGGTCAGCGCCGTGCTCGCCCAGGAGGGCCACCCGGTGGCATTCTTCAGCCGGCCCGTCGCTCCACGCCATCGGGCTCTCGCGGCCTACGAACGCGAGCTCATCGGCCTCGTCCAGGCGGTGCGGCATTGGCGGCCATGCCTTTGGGGCCGACACTTCGTCGTCAAAACTGACCATTACAGCTTGAAATTCCTGCTCGACCAGCGCCTTGCCACGATTCCCCAGCATCACTGGGTCGGCAAGCTTTTGGGATTTGACTTCTCTGTGGAGTACAGGTCGGGTGCGACGAATGTTGTGGCAGACGCGCTGTCCCGCCGCGACACAGAGGAGGGCGCACTGTTAGCGGTCTCGGCGCCTCGCTTCGACTTCATCAGCAGGCTACGCCACGCCCAGGCCCTGGATCCAGCCCTCGTGGCTATTCACGACGAGGTCTGTGCCGGCACACGTGCGGCGCCGTGGGCGGTGATGGACGGCATGGTCACCTTCGATGGGCGCCTCTACATCCCGGCCGCCTCCCTGCTTCTGCCGGAGATCATCGCCGCCGTTCACGACGACGGCCACGAGGGCGTTCACCGCACCCTCCACCGCTTGCGCCGCGACTTCCACTTCCCCAACATGCGCTTCCCCGCGTGCACGGCAAGACGGTGATCCTCTCCATCGTCGACCGCTTCAGCAAGTACTGCCACTTCATCCCGCTCGCGCACCCGTACACCGCCGAGTCCGTGCCCCAGGCGTTCTTCACCGACATCGTCAGGCTGCACGGGGCGCCACGGTCCATTGTCTCCGATCGGGACCCGGTGTTCACGTCCTCGTTCTGGCGCGAGTTGATGCGGCTAATGGGCACCAAGCTGCACATGTCCTCCGCTTTCCACCCGCAGTCAGATGGTCAGACCGAGGCGGCCAACCGCGTCATTGTGATGTATCTGCGCTGCTTCACCGGAGATCGCCCCTGCCACTGGCTGCGCTGGCTGCCCTGGGCGGAGTACATCTACAACACGACGTACCAGTCCTCACTCCGTGACACGCCGTTCAGGGTGGTTTACGGCCGCGCACCTCCCTCGATCCGGACGTACGAGCCGGGTGAGACCCGGGTTGAGGCGCTGGCTCAGGAGATGGAGGCACGGGAGGTTTTCCTAGCGGACGTGCGCTACCGTCTCGAGCAGGCGCAGGCCGTCCAGAAGCGGCACTACGACAAGTCGCACCGGGTGGTCTCCTATCAGGTCGGCGACTGGGCCCTTCTTCGTCTCTGCCAGCGGACCGCGGCCTCGTTGCCCCGCATCGTTACGGGAAAGCTCAAACCTCGCTATGTCGGCCCATACCGCGTCTCGGAGCTGATCAACGATGTGGCGGTGCGGTTGGAGCTCCCGGCCGGCGCCCGTCTTCATGACGTGTTCCACATTGGCGTCCTCAAGAAGTTCGTGGGCGCGCCACCGGAGTCGCCTCCAGTGCTGCCTCCGATCCTCGACGGCGCGGTGGTTCCGGAGCCGACAAGGGTGGTGCGCGCCCGCCTGGCCCGAGGTGTCCGCCAGGTGCTCGTCCAGTGGCGCGGTGAGCCGGCTGCATCAGCAACCTGGGAAGACTACTACGATTTTCGCGCCCAGCATCCTGCGTTCCAGCTCGAGGACGAGCTGGTCTTCGAGGAGGGGAGAGATGTCATGTACGGCCAGCCCTACGTCAGGCGACGGTGTGCCCGGGATGTGCGCCGTGCGCGTGAGCGCGCTGAACGCGCCCAGGTCGCCCAGGAGGAAACCGCGCCCGGCTCTAGTGGCTAGGATGGAAACCGGATAAGCTAGATGGTAGTTAGATAAGCTAGATGGTAAGTTAGAGTTAGTTGGAAGGTTTGTTGCATGCCTAGAATCAAGGAGCGATTGGCTCCATGCGTGGAGGCCTTGAGGCCATATATATTCTGTAACAGAACATGGAGGAGGCAAGCATGATCATTATTTCCAATCTCCTCCTCTCTCTCATCTAAGCCTACGGCCGAGGGGCATAACCTCGCCGAAGAAGACGACGGACCAAGGCTACGAGCTCCGTAGCCGAGGGCCTCCTACCCTAGACGACAAGGCCCTTGACAAAATATGTAGATCATTTGTGGACGGAGGGAGTAATAAGTAGTACCCAAATAAATATTTGTGACTCCAGGATACTATGCTTAATTTCACACCCTACTCTACATGTATGTATGCTTCTAGATTACTCTGCTTCCAATGGTCTCAAGGTTCAGACATAACTTTTCTATTGCCAACTTATCAGTATGATTCTGCTATTTTTACTGGCCAATCTTGTTTTTGTATATGATAGGATTGCGCATATTTCGTAGATTGTAATTGTGGGAGATGGCAGGGCGAGGTTTGAGCGAACGAGGACGGGGAGGAGACGTGCGCCAGCATGGCCTCTGGGGCAAAGATCACCTTCTTTATTGATCATTTGCTGAAAACCCTAGATACAAACTATGGCTTCTTTTATAGCCGATTGACGAACTGAACAGGCTAACAAGACCTACTATTTTCCCTCTTGGGCTAAAAACACCTATCTTATCTAATCTCATGGGCCCTTCTCGGCCTCTTCTGTTGGTTTGACCATCTGGCCGGCTGGCATGTTGCGGCGTGTATAGAACTTGCCGGTCATAACAGTATATCTATCCTTTGAGCATTAGGCTGACTTCAGCATCCGACTGCTTATGTTGAAACTCCACTCTATTTACAGTGTAGTAACTACAGTGTCATTTTCGTACTATGAATTATCATTTACACGATCCACTAGACTTGGTCTTACTATACTGTTATTTGAATCAAATTGTTCAGCCAGTTGATAAGTGACCCCATGTGCAATTCTCACACAGCTTCTTCTTTTAATCTTGCTCTGCTGCACCCAAGGCAACACGTGGGGTTCCTGCTAGTTCTCCTCTACTCTGTCGGCAGAGAAAAGACAAATGTCGTGGGCAGCAGTGGCTAGAAAGCTCACAGGAATCTCTCAGTTGCGTGCTCCACCAACATTTGCTGGCGATCTTCTCTACCGGTAGGTGTTCATATTTAACTCATAGCTTCCAAATTTCAAGCCTGAACTGACCTGTAATCTCTGCTCTTCTCTTCTGTCTGACATGCCAACCTTGGCTTCAGCTCCCACGAAACTGGCTCCAGTGGAAGCCACAAGAGATCATTGCCTTGGAGAGTTGTGTCAATTGGAGCCATAAGCCTGGCTGGGGGACTCGTACTCAGCGCCGTCAATGACCTCGCCATCTTCAATGGATGCACAATGTCAGCTCCCTCCCTTCCCTTCCCTCCTTTGAAATCAGTCCGGCTCAATCTGCAGTTTTGGTCCCAGTATTGCACTTGGTACCTTACTGGAGAGAACTGAATTGCATGCAAGCAACTGCTAGAACTTGATAGCTTTGGTCTTTGCTCAAGAGCCAAATATGTGACTTCTTTCTACATCAATGGGATGGAATGTGTATGAAACAGTTCGGGCAATTTCGCAAATCCAAAGCATGCTGAAGATTAAACTCTATGTAGGGTTCACAATCAGATGCCTATCAGTGTTAATCTCATTTAGTAATATGTGTTTACAATTGATGCACAATCACAATGCTGAATTTGAGTTATGACTTCAACATGGAGGGACAACCACAGGTCCACAGTCCACAGACCAGAGGACAGCCATTTAGTAATATCTGTATGTGTTTGCCTGGTAAATTGTTGGTTTAGTGAATCGTGGCTTCATTTCATAAATGCCAATGAAATATATATGATTTGCTTGTTTTATTTGATCAACATTGCTTTCGTTATCTTGATTTTTTATGGACATCTTTTTGTTCACCAGACATGAACTCTGTCCCAAATAACTTTCTTCTAGGTGCGTATGGACACCATTTCCCTTATATTTTATTTGTCCCTGTACATTGGTAGAAATTTATATGGATGTAATATTGCATTTTTGTTTGCTTTCCTCAATGTGTAATAATTAATGAAAAATAAAACTTACAAATCTGAATGCTTTCAGTAAAGCAATTGAGCGGGCCGCTGATAGCACAAAAGTTGTAGAAGCAATCGGGGTGCCTATAGTCCGAGGGCCATGGTATGATGCTTCTCTTGTGGTGGGGCATCGACGGAGATCTGTTTCATGCACATTCCCTGTGTCTGGGCCACATGGATCAGGATTTCTCCAGGTCAAGGCAATCCAAAATGGAGGTTAGTGTTCAGTTTTCTCCCCCTACCTGATTACCCGCATACCCACTTGATACAAGACAATGATGGAATCTGTTGTTCTGTGCAGAGGATGGTCTGCTTTCCTTTCTGCGGCATCACGATTGGGTGATCGTTACCATGGAGGCTCACTTGCATGTATCATCAGATGATGAGGATCAGAAGATGGTGGTTAGGGAGATTCTTGTAAGCAATGACCATGTGGAATGTGGGGATCCAGAGAGTGAGAGCTAGGTCATGTTTGGTTGGTAGCCAAATGTTAGCACAGCTTAAGGCTAGGCACTGATTAATAACAAGACTTTATACACATGCTTTCTGGTCAAATAAAGTGTTTCATTAGGAATGCCACAAAATAGCAGAAACAATTAATGGACGGACAAGCCATAGCATTGATATCCTGTGGAATCGAGAATCAAGTATCACATCAGTTCTCAACATCATACAGGTATAAAAATCCCATTGCACTTTTTATCTATCTTCACTTTATTTTTGCACCGATACATCTGAGCTTCTTCTGAATAAACTAGCAAAGCACTTGTGGACAAGGCCCACCAATACCAGTACTTAGCTCAACTCCAGCATCCTTAGAATCATATTTTGACAAAAATTTTAAGCTTCTGACTATACTTCTGCTGTGAGTATTAACTATGATACTTTAGATCAAGCAACCTAAAGAATTATCTTCTGTTAGCTCAACCTTTTGCTGTAAAAAATACTAAGGCCAGGGTACTACTCTGCACTTAACTTTTGCCACTGTACAACTTGGATGTTTTTTGTTTCCTGGCACTTCTTGACAAACTGGTACAGTTGAAATCGCTTGTGTAAACTGGCCTGCCCAACAACTGCGCGGCAAGACCATGCCTGCTTTTCTGGTAAGCATGACATCACATAAGAGGGGAGAAAAGGCACAGCACCGTTGGTTCCATGCACACCTAAAATCGTTTGCCATGGAGAAAAGATGTCGTTCACCAGTTTCTGTGGATAAAACATAAAATTTACTCCCTCTGCGGTTCTAGCTTTGGATAGGTTCATGTAATATTCCATACATGTGATTTATATATACGACTTTTATATGTTTCTAGATTTATAAACATCCATATGAATATGGACCTAGAAAATGAGAGAAGAATTTAGTCCATCTAATCTAAGTTGTTTTGTTTGCACCAGAGACAAGCATTACTAAAAGTTTAAAACTCATAAAACAGCTAATCTACTTTGCCAGCATCATGTCTCATCTAGGTTGTTTTACTTGCACTAGAGATCTAAAAACTAAAGTCGTGCAACTATTTTATGAAAACCGCCATGCAATACAATTCTCTGAAATTCACTGTGTAGGCGAACAAAGCTGTCGTTGATGGCATAAAACAATGATAAACTTTTTTTTTAAAATGCAGGAGAGCTGCATATCGTTTCATTGAGAAGAAGTATCAAGGGTTACACTCCAAAACAAACAGAACTAGGATCTAACCTTGGTTTCATGCTGCACTTGGAATTTAGAAATCACAAGTCACCAACAAGATCTAATACCTTGACTGCCCCTGTGCTTTATCCGGAACCAGGTTGCAACATATCCCATCACAGGATGCTGCACTTGGAATGATAATCCGGGCCCACCTCGGATCTCGCCCCTCCCGCGGGGATGTACACCTGATGCTTGAAGCACTCTCCAACGTCTTCGCCCAACTCATGGGCACCCGTCCCGCGGACCCAAACGAGCTAGACAGGGAGCTCTACGGGGCGTCCGTGGGGGGTTTCGAGTCGGGACTGGTTGCGATGGCAGGGATCCTCCCTGCGTCCTTCCAGGACCCGATGGAGTAGCAACAACTCTTCCTCCGAACACGACGGCGTCACAAGCACTCCAACCCTGGGAGTCTGCAACGCCGTCCTTGATCCAGCGAGCGCAAACACACCGCCATCGTCGATGGGAGGGGACCAACGAACCCCTGATCAGGAAGAAGAATACCAACGTGCCCGCGCTGAGTAGGCGCAGCGTCGGCGCGAGGAGCTCGAGGCGAAGAGGGCGGCTGACGACACGGCCTGTGTCGAGGAGCTCCAGCGGCAGCTGGAGATTCGACGCACTGCCCCAGGGGATTCAGCGATGACAGAATCGGCGCCGATGGCGGCCCGCATTTCTTTCCCAAAGCAAGCCAGAACGTCGCGGTCGCCACTGTGATGATGTGCACCATGTCCGAGCTTGAGGACCCTTAGTCTAGGGCGTGCTACAACGAGTTCTGCGGGCTCATTGAGCACGCTGCCACGCAACAATCTCATGAGGAGCGACGTTCGTCAACCTCCGCATCGAAGGACAACACGCGTGCATCCACGCGCGACCCACCACCTCGGGGTCAGGATGAACAGGAGGCAATCCTGAACGGGGGAGGCCACGGCCCGACACCGCAACCCTAAGCTTCACGCGCCCGGGTCCACCAGCGACTGGGGGACATACGTGATGCCCGTATGATCCTCAGTGCCCGACGCGTGACCAATGCCCAGGTCGAGCAAGCCAAGGGCGGTGGGAGTGTCCGCGAAAATGGAGAAGCGCATGACGGTCGCGGGCCATGAGCCTTTGCCTCAGAGATCCGCAGCACGGAATTCCTCAGGCGTTTTCGGCTGCCCAACAACATTGCCAAGTACGATGGGGCCACGAACCCATGGGTGTGGCTTGAGGATTACCGCCTCGCACGCCGCATGGGAGAGCAGATGATGACATGCTCATCATCCAGTACCTCCCCATCTATCTCACTGAGTCCGCGTGAGCTTGGCTCGAGTACCTCCCAGAGGGGTGCATCCAAGGGTGGCGCGACCTGGAATGAATCTTTGTGAGCAACTTTCAGGAAACGTGCAAACGCCCAGGAGCTCCTGGGATCTCAAGAGCTACAAGATGCGACCTGGAGAAACCCTCTAGGACTACATCCGCCGCTTCTCCAAGAAGTGCAATGAGCTTCCTGACATAAGTGATGCTGACGTCGTGGGATCCTAAATATATGGAAACAACAAGGCGTTAGTCCACAAGCTGGGCTATTCCAAGCCCAAAACCATCAGTAAACCGATGGAAATTGTCGGCGACCACGCCTCTTGCGAGGAGGCGGTGGGAGCCATCTTCGACGACCAGGAGAAAGGACCTCGGAAATCCACCCACCATAACGAGGAACTGGGTTCCTCGCGAGATCACTAAGAAAGGAAGCAACACCGAGACGGTAGACGCCGCGACAGACACCCCTATCGTAGAGCAAGTGAGGAGGTCATGACCGCTGACCGACCTCCATGGCAGTATAAGGTACCCCGCACTCTGCGCGAGCAGGGGAACTGGTCACCCAGACCTGGGGGCGGATGCTTCGAGAAGCTTATGGACGGTTCGTGCCCGCACCACGGCTACCCCGTGCGGTATAAGTTCGCCGACTGTGAGGTCATCAAACGCTTCCTCGCGCGACGGCAACTGGAGGCGCCTGCCGGGGACGCAGCACCCGCCGTTGCTGCAGAACTCAGCGCTGACGAGTTCCCCACGATGGAAGGATGCCTGATGATCTTCGCGGGCCAACCTTCTATGCGGGAAGACGACAGCTGAAACTTGACTAGCAGGAGGTCAACCTCGCGGGGGCAGCTGCTGCCCCCACATTACCTCCACTCGTCGAAAACCCTGATCACCTTTGATCGCGCCGACCAGCCAGGCTACGTGCCACGACCAGGGCAGTATCCACTCGTGGTGGACCCGATAGTTAAAAACAAGCACCTCACGCGCGTCCTCATGGACGGGGGCAGTGGTCTAAACCTGTTAGATGCTGACACTTTTGACGCTTTGGGTCTTCCCTGATCCGACATCAAGCTAGTTCAATCTCCGTTCCACAGGGTCATCCCGAGTGTCCAGGCCTACCCCCTGGGGCAGATTGACCTGCCGGTCACCATTAGGAACACGGATAACTTCCATACAGAGATGCTCACGTTCGAAGTCATCGACTCCACTAGTGCGTACCGCGCCATTTTGGGCCGCCCTTGCTACACCAAGTTCATGGCGGTCCCAAATTATACGTACTTAAAGATGAAGATGCTAGGAAAGAAGGGCGTCATCACTGTGGGTGTAGGGTTTGGCTTATAGCTATGAGCGGGACAACTGTGATTCGGCTGCCTAGGCCATGGCGATGGCCGACTTGAAGAAGATCCAAGAATGCATCCCAGAGACTGACCTGGACGCGTCATGACTTAGGGTGGGATCTTTCAAGGCCACTGACAACACCAAAGCGGTGGTCGTTGACCCGTCCGACTCCAGCAAGACATTACGCATCAATGCCTGCATCGGTGCCGCGCTCTCCATCGCGTAGGAAAGCACGCTCACCGACTTCCTTCGAGCCAATTGAGACACATTCGCATGGAAACCGGCAGACATGCCTGGCATCCCACGGGAAGTCGCTGAGCACTCCCTAAACTTTTGGCTGACCGCGAAGCCGGTCGCCCAGCGCCTACGCAGGTTCGATGAGCAAAAGTGCGAAGCCATCGGCGAAGAGATGGGCAAGCTCCTTGCCGCAGGGTTTATCAAAGAGGTCCGCCACCCGGGGTGGTTGGCCAACCCTGTACTCATTTAAAAGTAGAATGGGTAATGGAGGATGTGTGTTGACTACTCGAGCCTGAATAAGGCCTGCCCTAAGACCCGTTCCCTCTTCCCAGGATAGGCCAAGTAGTTGATTCATCCGCGGGGTGTGAATCCCTGTCTTTCCTGGACATGTACTCCGGGTACCACCATATTACGATGAGAGAATCCGACTAGATCGCGACATCTTTCATCACCCTGTTCGGTTCATTTTGCTATACGAGCATGCCGTTCGGGCTGACAAACGCTGGTGCGACCTATCAACTAGTTCATGCAGGCATGCTTCCGCGAGCAAATAGGGCGCAATGTCGAGGCCTATGTTGATGACATGTCATCAAAACCCGAAAGACCGATGACCTGGTCGCTGATCTCGAAGAGACCTTCATGAACCTCAGACGGTTTAGGATCAAGCTCAACCCCGAAAAGTGTGTTTTTGAGGTCTCAAAAGGGAAGCTCCTCGGCTTTGTTATCTCAGAGTGAGGCATCGAGAAAAACCAGGAAAAAAAATTCCACTATCCTCAGGATGGGGCCTGTCCACGATGTCAAGGGTGTCCAGAGGCTAGCCAGATGCCTGGCTGCTCTTAGTAGGTTCGTCTCATGGCTCGGAGAGCGAGGGACACCCCTTTACAAGCTGTTGAAGAAATCCGACCACTTTAAGTGGACGCTTGAGGCACAGGAAGCTCTGGACCAACTAAAGACCTTCCTCACCTCACCACCAACGCTAGTTGCCCTGACGCCTAACGAACTGCTCCTCCTCTATGTCGCAGGCCACCACACAGGTGGTCAGCGTTGTCCTCGTTATCGAGCGGCCCAAGGAGGGCCACACTCTCAAGGTGCAGTGACCGGTCTACTTTGTCAGCAAAGTGCTGTCTGACTCGAAGACGAGGTACCCACAAGTGCAGAAGATGATGTATGCGGTCCTGATGGCGAAGCACTAGTTGACCCATTATTTTGACCAGCACCATGTCACTGTGGTGAGCGCCGCCCTTCTGGGTGAAATCTTCGGCAACCGTGACGCTTCCGAGCGCATCATAAAATGGGAAATCGAGCTCAATTGCCTCGACATATCCTACGTCCCTAGGACTGCAATAAAGTCCCAAGCGTTAGCGGACTTCGTCGCAGAGTGGACCAACGCACAAGAACCACAACCGATAGAGGATCTAAAGTATTGCACCATGTATTTCGATGGATCCTACACCAAAACGGGGTTTGGGGTGGGGGTTGTTATGATCTCCTCACTTGGGAAAAAGTTGCAGTACGTCATACGCCTCAACTTTGACGTGACCAACAACGTCGCCGAGCTCGGGGCTAAATGCCTACACGTGCGAGGTGACTCAAAGCTCATAGTGGATCAAGTCACAAAGGCCGCAACGCCTCACGATGAGCGAATGGCGGCTACTGTGAAGAAGTTCGCAAGCTACAAGAAAGATTCAAAGGCTTCGAGCTGCATCTCAGCTATCGGCGGCACAACGAAGAGGCCGACTACTTGGCCGCACTGGCATCCAGCCGCAGTTTGGTCCCACCAGGGATATTCGTGGTCGACCTCAACAGGCCAACCATAGACCCACTGACCGCCGTAGCCGCGCGACGAGGGAAACTCAACCCCCAAACAAACGCATGAAGTGGCCAAGCGGGTCGACGACCGGTCGGCCCTTTGCTTTTTGCGTCCACCGGATGTACCTAGCCCGAGCTTGCGGCCACCAGCACCGATCTTCCCTCTAGTGAGCCACGACTCTCACCCCCTCAAGAGCTAGAAGATTGGCGAATCCTGTTCAAGAAAAATCTTCAAACGGGTTGGCTAGCAATGGATCAAACAGAGGCTAGGCGCCTCGCCTGCAGGGTCAAAACCTTTGTCCTGGTAGGCGAGCACCTGTTCAACAAGAGCCCAACTGGAATCCTGTAGAGGTGTGTGCCTAACAACCAAGGCTGAGAGCTCATGCAGGACATCCATGAGGGAATATGCGGTCATCACACCACACCACAATCACTCGTCGGAAAGGCCTTTCACCAGGGATTCTACTGGCCAATGGCAGTGGCTAATGCCAAACGAATGATTCGTGGTTGCGAAGGATTCCAATACTACACGAGGTAGACCCACCTCGTGGCGCAAGCGCTTGAGACCATCCCCATCACATGGCCATTTGCCATCTGGGCTTGGACATGGTCGGCCCCTTCAAAAAGGCACCTTGCGGGTTCACGCACTTGTTCGTCGCCGTGGACATGTTCACCAAATGGATCGAGGCCAAGCCGATCGCAACCACGACCAGCGGTAAAGGCCACCAACTTCTTCTGTGAGATCATTTTTTGCTTTGGCATCCCAAAATCGATCGTCACGGACAATGGCAGTAATTTTAGAGGCGAAGCGTTCTTGAAGTTCTGTGACAGATTGAACTACGAGTCGACTAGGCGGGTGTCACTCACCTGTGAACCAACGGCCAGGCCACGTGTGCCAATGGCATGGTCTTGCAGGGGCTAAAGCCTCGCATATTCAATTTGCTCAACAAGTTCGCCGAGCGATGGACGGAGGAAGTACCTTCCATCCTATGGAGCCTATGCACGATGCCGTCTCGCTCCACCGGATTCACGCTGTTCTTCTTAGCCTATGGCTCAGAGGCGGTGCTACCCACTAACATCGAGTATGGTGTACCCTATGTCACGAACAATGATGAGGGCGAGCCGAGGATGCACAACAAGATGATATCGACCAACTTCAGGAGGCAAGGGAGACCGCCCTCCTACGGTCAGCTCAATACCAATAGGCCTTACGGTGTAGCCACGAGCAGCACATGTGGCCCTAGTTCTTCAACGTTGGCGACCTTATCCTGCGACAAGTACACTCGACCAAGGATAGACACAAGCTCTCCCCGCCCTCGGAGGGGCCTTACACCATCGCACAAGTGCTACGACCGGGCTCCTACAAACTGTGACGCTTGGAACATCGAGAAGTTGAGAAAGTTCTATCCTTAACATGTCCCTGTTCATCGCCGGGCCGAAACAACAGAGCCGACGATGGACTGCGCACCCAAGATGTATGAACATAAAGGTCCAAACAACCTGCTGCTAAAGCAACACACAAGCAAGCCAGCAAGGAATCTACTCATGGAGGAAGCACTCGATGTCGAGGTCTGTGACCGCCTCACAGCCCCAGGGCATGTACGTCTGCTCCAGTGCATTGACCTCCTCATCTAAGGCATCGGTGGCTTGTCTGCCAAAGACGGCGTCTACATCCAGCCGCAGGTAATGGGAGACCTTAAACGCCAACATGATCCTGGCACCCGCCGCCGCAGCCCAACGAAGGCCTAGCGCCACGCGGCCAGGAATGGTCACCAACTGAGCAGCTAGAGAACTTGGCCTCGGCATGGTAGGCAACAGCCTTCTGATGACCTCTTGACCAACCGCGGAGCACGACCAGTTCTGCGGCGGACTCGGACAAGGCGCCGACTCATTCCTCGGTAGCCTCCTTTGTCCAAACCGCCTCAGCCAACTTCTGCTCAGCTGCCTCTTTGGCCTCCACGGCGGATGTGACCTCACGATGAAGAACCTCCAAGGCCTTCTCCGTTGCCTCCTTGGCCTCCACGGCGGCGGCGCACTCCCCCACAAAGGTGTACAGGCTTTGGGCCACCTTGGCGAGCCGACGACATAGCTCTGCAAGAAGGAAGAGAAGTGTCACATCACAGACTCAGGTACACAACAATAGAAAAGTAGGGAGGGGCACCTTCGAGCCACGTGCTGCCTCGGTGATGACCCCGCAAGCGCTGCACGGTCTATCGCTAGTTCCTCCTTTTCCTAGGTGAGGAGCATGACTGACCGCTCTGCATTGCCGAGGGCGATGGCCCCTTGCACCAGAGCCTCCTCGGTCCGGCCGAGCTCCTGTCGCGCCTGCGCGAGCTCCTCCTGGGATGAGGACAATTCATGCTCGACCTTTGCCAGGACGAGGGCCCACTGTGATGCATGGATTTACACAGCGTGAAGATGACCAAAAGGCTGTAGCGGCAGGGGTCGACCTTGGGCACACACCTGCCCCACTAAGCATATGCGGGTGACCATTTGACGGACCGTGTCGAGCTCGCCGTAGGCCTCTACCTGCAGCTAGGGAGAAGTGTACAAGGACAACGTTAGAGCCCTCTTAGAAGGTCTGCTCCAACACTGACAGACGAACACTAGCCTTGCGGACCTTGCTCCTCATGGCCTCCCAGCCGTCGTGCTTGGGTTGGTTGTCGAAGAGGATTGTGCGCCCCTTGTCCTTCGGATACTAGGCGGGGTACCACACCGTCACGGGACCCTTGCGCCTCTCCGGGATGGGAAGGCACAAGGTGCCGACAGGGATAGGCCCAGCGGGAGGACCGGGTACAAACCTCACGCGGTCAGTAGAAACCCCGAAACTAGACGCGCCAGGGCCAGGCGCCGTGCGGAGAAGCAGCTCTGGCTCCCTTGCACAGCGCTCCACCACCTCAGCCAGGACCGGCAGCGACGATGCAGGCAACCTGACCGAGTCCCGTCCTAGCTACTACCTCTATGCCCTCCACGGGTCGCCCCGACGCAGCGTCGATAGGCACCGCCGCCACTAGAACTAGCGGCACATGGACCACCTCTGCTGTAGCTTGAGCTGGCACCCGGACGTCCTCTCTCAAGGCTCTTCCATCGTGAGATGCCTCGGGTGATGGCGCCCCCACGATGGGTGCCATCTCAATGCTGACCTCCAGCATCGTGTCGGGCGGTGGCGCGAGTGCGGCGCCACCACCCCCACGGGCTAGTGTCAGTGATGTCCACTTCCAGCTGGGGCCTACCGAAAAGAGGTCCTGAGGTCAAAGGATGGACACCAAAGGGATCGCAGCTAAGTCCCCAGAGAAAGCGAGAGTGCGAGAAAATTACATCGTCGAGCGCCTTGGTGGCGCCGCACCCACCGGGAGAAGAATGTGGGACACCGCGGACATAGAGGACATCTCAGGTTCGGCTTCGCCGGTGACCGATGTCGACCTGACTTCTGAGGTGGTGTACCCCTGGGGGCCTCTCATTCGAGACGTCCTTCCTACGCTCCTCATGCACCTTGTGTTTAGCGCATTTTCGCTTATGATTCGTGTCCGACGCCCTCCTCTCCGCGAATGTGTCCTCCTGCGCTCGCCGCTAGGCCCTGACGTCCCACTCCTGCTCAAGCTTGGGCATGCTCTGGGCGATGCGAAGCCCCTACAAGAAAACAGTGCAATGATACCCAACCAGGATGAGCTGGGAAAAGAGAAACGCGAAGAAATGAGATGCTCTTACCAGATTGGGAGCGCATTCAGAGGAGAAGGGGAAAGGATGCGTCTCCATCTCTAGCGCTGCACTGGCCATCAGAGGGAGCACCCGGCGATGGACCTTGGTGTCCGGGAGGACCTTGGCCCTCTCCCGCGTGGGATCTTTTTGATATTGGATAGGCTCGATTTTCCGTGAGGTACGTCGGTTTAGGGGTGGAGACTCGACGTTGGTGATGAAGGCTCAGAGCCAAAGGTTCGAATCCTTGCAATCACGACACCACTGCTCCGATGGTTATCGATCACGTGACGCACGCAATTGACCTTGCCAAGAAGGATATCGTTCCTGCAATGCAACCGAAGAACACTAGCGAGAACGAGGAAAAACACAAATCTCAATTGAGTTGCACAAGTTGGAGTTTCGCAAACAGATACACGACGAACTGTTTTCGACAAAATACTCTTAAGCAAAACCCAAACCCTAACTTATGCGGTGGCTACTGTTTATATAGAGTTTAGGTGACAAAAAAATCTAGACGCGTCTACGATGGACTCTAAGATGATACATGGACCAACAGTGAAAAAAGGAAAAACAGGGGATGACTATTCCTCGAGCGATCGCTGGGCTTGAATCCAGCGAGCGATCGGACAGCCTGCCAGTCCCACGTGCATGCTCCATCTGCCCGTCCGCCCCACCTGCATCCCGTCCCAGACAATCCTACTGCTTCCCACATGCAGTTTTCTCTTTTCGCTTGCTTGCCAATCCTACGAGGTCAACCTGACACATTCACGGTAGAAAAGCAAAAGGTGAAAAAGTGACGTGTAGCACTTTGTTTTCTTTTCTCTTTTTTCTTTCGTCAATTTTTATTTATTTACTTAAGTATAAGTTATGCACATAAAGATAAAATCTGTAATTTAGCGGTATTTAATATTCCTTTATGATATAACTCAACCATCTGTTTAAAAACATAATTTATTAGCTGAAAAATTATAACGAAATGATCATGATGTAATAAATTTAGGATACAAGTTTTGATCATAATTTTATAAAAAATAATTTTTTGTTTGCATAACTTATACATCTAAAAATATAATTTTAGGTAATAAATTACGATTTTTACATAATCATAATTTATGAAAACATAACTTATGATAACTTTAGATAAATTGTACGTAAGTTGAAACATAATTTTAGACAAGTTTCTCTTTTCTTACTACCGTGATAAAATATGCTTACATAAAAACATTGCCACCACAATTTTACGTAAGCATATCTTATCACGATATTTTATGAAAATATAATTTAAGATAGTTTTATGAAAACATAATTTTTTTATCAGAATAATTTTATGGAAGCATAACTTATCACGATAATTTTATATAAGCATAAGTTATCATGTACATCTTTTTTTCATGATAACTTTATGGAAACATAATTTATCAGAATAACTTTACGGAAGCATAACTTATCACAATAAATTTACGTAAGCATACCTTATCACGATAATTTTATAGAAACATAACTTATCGGGATAATTTTATGAAAACATAAATTATCATAATAACGTTATATAAACATAATTTTATCACGATAATTTTATGAAAGCATAACTTACTTTATCATGATAACTTTATAGAAACAAAACTTATCAAGATAATTTTATGCAATCATAATTTATCGCGAAAATTTTATGTAAGCATAAATTATCACGATATTTAACTTATCAGATAACTTTATGAAAACATAACTTATCACGATAACTTTATAAAAACATAAACTTATCATACATAAAAAAAAATAACGTATCAGGATAATTTTATGAAAAAATAACTTATCAGCATAACGTTATGAAAGCATAATTTATCACGATAACTTTATGGAAGCATAACTTATCATATAACTTTATGGAAACATAACTTATTCACGGTAACTTTATGGTTTTACAAAATCATAATTTATGAAAACATAACTTATGATAAATTTGGATAAGTTCTACATAAGTTTTATGGAAACATAATTTTAGATAAGTTTATCTTTTCTTACGATAATTTTATTTATGAAAATATAACTTATCAGGATAACTTTACGCAACCATAACTTATCATGATAACTTTATATAAGTTTTGTGGAAACATAACTTATCATGATAACTTTATAAAAACATAACTTATTACAATAACTTTATATAAACATAACTTATTATGATAATTTTTATAAAAATATATTTTTTATGAAAACATAATTTATCACGATAATTTTATGTAAACATACCTTATCAGATAACTTTATGGAAACATAATTTATCACGATAACTTTATAGCTTATGCAGAAGATATAAAATTATGTTACATAATTTATCATAATAAATTTGGTTGTAAAAAGTTATGCACAAAAATTATTATAATAGTAATAAATTTTCAATATATTTCTCAAAACTATGCTCAAAAGATATAAAATTATGTTACATAATTTATCATAATAAATTTTGCTGTAAAAGTTATGCACAAAAATTATATAAAATTATGTTATAATAAGTTATTATGCTAAAGCTATGATTTATAATCTAATAAAATTATATTTCTAACATAGACCTAATAAATAGAAAAAACGAAAAAACATATGTTTTTTTTATTTTTAGGGAGGGAGTCTTGGAGTACGGGCCAAGCTCAAGCTCAACCTCGTGGCCACGTACAGGCCGGGCAGTACGGCGAGCACCGCAAGTGTGGGTCCAACGCATGCAAACAGTGTGCGCAGAAAAAAGGAGGAAAGAAAACACACGCCGGCGTCACCTCCTAATCGTGCGGCGACGCGGACGCATCGGTCGCTCGGCGCTAATCGCGCAAGGGATAGCAAAACGGACATAGGGGGGAAGGGGAAATAGCCCTTGGGCAGATTCTGATCTCTAACTTGCGATATGAATTCCCGATAACTCCGAACTCCAAATGACGTGAAACTGGTGGCATTGGAAACAAGCATATGTGTATCGTCATAATCAGAGTTCGTTTGTGGCCTGGGCGATGATTTTACTGATGACTGGTTCTGGAGGCTGAGAAAATCGACTCCGACTAGAATTGGGCCTCCATCTTGACTCGGACGTCCTTGTTGCCCTCCTCTTGGTCTGAGCTGTTCTACAAGGTTTTTATGGTCCTCTCCTAAGTTCCTAAGTACAATATAATTAACCATAACATTATTGTAGCATACCATTCTCACAAGTATATGTATGGGCACTTAGGAACGAGCTCACTTATTGGTTCAATTGTCTTGCACATGCTCTTGTAATAGGTCCTTGCAAAATCATAAGAGTGATGTCCTCATCATCCTCCCCCTCTTGAAGCGAAGTCGTCCTCGACACTATCTTATCCTCTTCTCCCAAATATGGTTTCAAATCTACAATATTAAATGTGGGACTAACTCAAAATCTGAAGGCAACTCAAGCTTGTATGCATTATCATTAATTTTTTCAAGAACCTTAAAAGGACCAGCAACGTGAGGCATAAGTTTGGACTTTCTTAAATCTAGAAAACGTTCTTTCCGCAAGTGTAACCACACCAAATCAACTGGTTCAAAAAGCACTTGTTTTTTACCTTTACTACCAGCAAGTTTGTACTTCTCATTCATGTTTTCAATATTATACTTAGTTGTTTCATGTAGGCTTATAATAAAATCAGCACGTCGAGACGCATCCAAATACAAAGATTCCTCGAAAGGCAAAGATATTAAATCAATTTGATGCTCAATCCCTCGCAATGGTGGTAGTCCCGGTGGAATTTTCGCAGGGAAACATCCTTAAATTTCTGCAAAAGGTTAGCAACAACAGGCGGCAATGAGGGAGGCATATCATCAAGCGAAAATAGGACCCTCTTGCATAATAAAGCATAGCCAGAAGCATCATTGAAAGCACAGGCAGCAGAATCAGATTTTGTAGCAAGCATAACACCTCCCTTTAACTTAATAGCAGGAGAACTAGCATATGGTATGGATGGTTCAGTTTTAAAGGGCACAACAGATTGTGATGCTCGCCGATTTTCAGAAACTAAAACCTTATCACGTTCTACAGTTTCAGTTATGGCCCTATCATATTTCACAATTTCAGTAGGGGTCAAAATAAGCAACGTAATTTTCTTGCCTTTATGCATGAATGTATAATTATTAGTTCTACCATGGTGGGTTGCATCAGTATCAAATTCCCAAAGTCTACCCAACAAAAGAGAACATGCTTGCATGGGAACAACATCACAATCTGCATAGTCATGGTATGTACCAATAGAAAAATAGACACGTACAGTATGTGTTACCTTGGCGTTACCGCTATTGTTAAGCCACTGAATATGATATGGGTGAGTGTGGACACGTGTAGGAAGACCAAATTTTTTGACAAAATCAGTACTTACCAAATTATTGCAACTCCCACCATCAATGATAGTACGAACACGGCATTTGTTGATGATAAAATAAATCTGAAATAGATTATGCCGCTGAAGCTTGTCTTCATGTTTCACCTGTGCACTCAAAATACGCTGAACAACATATGTGCCATTGTGGACGTAGTCCTCTGCATCATCTTCGCCATAAGCATATGCATTCTCCTTAGTTGTACCTACAATGTTAGCTTGCAATACCAAATTATCTTCAACATCACTAGCGCTAATGTACCCACTGGTATCTGTAGCAATGTAGGCTCACTTGCTTGGACACTCCCTCATAAGATGTCCTATGCCTTTGCACCGATGACACACAATATTTGATGATGGCGTAGTAGGGGGAGCATCGGTCTTCGCTGGGTTAGGCACAAAAATAGATTTGCTCATCTCAGGTGGTGGTACAGCGCGTTTCGTGTCGGTGGGGGTGGCACATCCCTTGCTCGAAGCCAATCTAGAAGAAGAAACACCAAAGGTGTTGCGCAAAAGTTGCGCATGTCCCTGCACTTCTTGTTCTGCCAACACAGCAATATGGAACAACTGGTCTGTGGTGGAGTAATATTTATAATCAACAATATTTTGTATTTCTTTGCGCAAACTAGAATAAAAACGAGTCATAGTATCTTCATCGTCCTCATCAATATCACAACGCAACATAGCAACATGCAAATCATTATAGTACTCATGAATAGAACGAGTGCCTTGATCAAAACGTTGCATTTTTTTCTTCAAATCACGCTTATAAGAAGGAGGAATAAAACGATTACGCATAGAACATTTTAACTTAGACCATGTAGAAGGATATTGACCAAGTTTAACTAAACCATTCCACCATAGAGTAGCATAACCGATAAATTCACTAGTAGCATAGTGAACACGTTGAGCAGTTGGAATCTTATGAGCATTAAATTTTTATTCAACAGTCATCTCCCAATCTAAATAAGCATCGGCATCATATGATCCATCAAAAGGTGAAATTTTAAATTTGACCCTAGCAAACTGGTTATCATTAACATGTTTGTTACCTTTGGGGCCACGTCGTGGAGGTGCTCGTGGTGGTCGTTTGCCCTTATTACCTTTGTTACCTTTACCACGCCAGTCTTACTCGGTATAAGCATCATCTTCGTCTTCATATTCATCACCATCTTCATCTTCATGATTAGAGGATGCCTTGGATTTCTCGGAAGTAGAAGAAGCTTGACTAGTGGCGGCAACCTTGTTCTCAACCGTGTCAAGCCGAAACGCCAAATTGTTGACCGTAGTGCGAAGCTCAGTCACAACTGGAGTAATTTCTGCCCTGAAATCACCAATAACCTTATTTTGCGCAGCAATAAGCTTCTTAAGATAATCCTTTGAAACACAGTCATTAAAGTCTTGCGGGGATTCATCGCCTTCCATGGTTAGTGAAAACAAAAATAGAGACAATGACACAAGATTATCCCTATCTAATGGGTATGTGGAATCTCTCACACTCAAGCATGTACCAAGAGCTTGCAAAAGTTCTTACCGTGCAGCGCAAAGGACGATGGCTACCTAGAAGGAACGACGGCGGCGAAGTGGCAATAACACACCTGGAACGTGGGATGATTGTAAGGTCCGACCTGTACTGCTCAAGAGACAAATACAGTGGAGCTTGGGATGGCTCAGTATGTGGCTAAGCAAATACAATAGTGTAATAGTTAACCGAAGCTGAATAATGATCTAAAGTAGGTGTTTGTTGCTGGCCAAAAGCTAGTCCCAAGTCAAAGCACAAAGTGTCATAGGAACAACAAGGTGGAAGGTGGAGGTGGAAACAGCACCAAGAACAAAAGCCTTTCCTGCAACTCTTTTTTTACTTTTTTTTCACCTTTTTTTTTTGCACTATTTTTTGCACTTATTTTTTTGACACTTCTGTTTTAACAGCAGGAAGTACCACAAAAAAATTTCAGAACAAACAGAAACTAGATGTGTGCTGTGGAGCCAAAATTGTGAGACAAAGCACGTCAAGTGTGCAGAAACTTCAGGGCCCGAGAACCCTATTTTCCCGGCCAATTTTTGCTAAAATGATGGTGCCAAACCCGGTGAAGCGGGGGACGACGAGATGCGAAATTTTGCCATTTCCGGAAATGTATACTTTTGCCCTATTCTGAGTTCAGAGCGAAAAGTTACAGCCGTTTTACTGACGACACCTCAAATTAGGGTTTCACGACGAAGGATAAGTTTCACGCCGATGGATGGAAGCACAAACGAAGAGGAAAACAAACTGTGGACAAGGATGGTGATGGAAACACAAGCACAATGATGAAGAACAAACCCTAACCAGCAACGAACTCAACCACAAAGGATAAAAACTCAACAAAGCAAACTGAAAACCACTATTGCGGCACTATAGGTAATGGGACAGCGAAATTTTTTTTGGCTTTTTCTGGACGGTAGGTATATGAAAACAAAACTAATCTAAAGGATAGATGGAATTACCTAATGGGCAACCTAGAAATTGATACCAATTGATATAGGATAGGCTCGATCTTCCGTGAGGTACGTTGGTTTAGGGGTGGAGACTCGACGTTGGTGATGAAGGCTCCGAGCAAAAGGTTCAAATCCTTGCAATCATGACACCACTGCTCCAATGGTTATTGACCACATGACGCACACAATTGACCTCGCTAAGAAGGCTATCGTTCCTGCAATGCAACCAAAGAACACTAGCAAGAACAAGGAAAAACGCAAATCTCAATTGAGTTCCACAAGTTGGGGTTTCAGAAACCGATACATGGCAAACTATTTTTGACAGAATACTCTTAAGCAAAACCCAAACCCTAACTTGTGTGGTGGCTACTTTTTATATAGAGTTTAGATGACAAACAAGGCCTAGATGGACTCCAAGATGATACATGGGCCAACGGCCCAAAAAAAGGGAAAACAGCCCCTGGATAGATTCTGATATCTAAATTGCGACGTGAATTCCTGATAACTCCGAACTCCAAATAACCT